>CM026323.1:5155106-6443883 GCA_014843725.1 Amphicarpaea edgeworthii | reverse complement strand
GAATGCAACAGAAGAATTATGTATATAACCATTGCAATGAAACCAGCTATCAAAGCTCTTGTCACTTGATCACAATATTTTGGGACTGAATCACATATTGGTAGCCAACCAGCATCACTGTTTCCTTTCTTTCCCACCTGAGCTATAGCCAAAGATGCAGATAAGCCTGAGACAAGTAACATGGTGAACACCTACAAAAAAATGAACACATTAGTATAACACTTGTATGAGTTTGACTCATCTATAATATGAAGTGCTAAAATTGTAACGAAATATTTGTGCGTATATATTAATCTTATCTCATTAGATGAGATGATTAGATACATGGATCACACGACGTCATTAATTTGAATTAACATCTGTGTTAACTTATGGAGTTATTGAAATTTGTTTTCATAATTTAGCAATTTATAATACTTAGTTTAATGATTTATGATATAAAATGTCAGCTCAAGGTGTAATCATATATGGATTGGAGTTTCTTCCTTTCAATGCCAAAAGAGATGAAATATTTAATACATGACAGAAATCAAGATTTTTCATAGTATTTTATGCTTCTTTTTATGAGAGTTTGATCAATGGAATGCACAAGTTCTTAAAGATTAATCACACTAATAATGTATTGCATGTGTTGAGACACAAAAAATAATAGAAAGAGGAACATTTAGAACATTTACCAAATCCAAGGCCACCACTAGTTGCCATAGCAAGCTTTTTGCAGGAAGAAAGAGGACCAAAAATCCGTAGACAGTGATGACAGAGTATGCAATCACAAAGTACCTAAGAAAAAATCTTTGTTATCAGTTTTCAGAACGAGGGAAACCAACAATTTGTTGAAACAAAGAAGACTAGTAATAATATGCACTAGAAGACACTTACTTGAAGGCAGGGGAATTGGTGTATTTTGCTTCAAAGGACACTGTGAAGATGGTGGCTGTCTCATGGCTAGTAGCCATCAAAATCACCGCCACAAGCGTCGCAGCGAAGGCCAAGAACCTTAGCAGAAGATGGCAGACCCTCTTAGTCTTGGCCATGGATTTCTCAAGCAAGAAAAAAAAAACAAAGTTGGTGCACAATGTAACCTCAAAGGAAGGTTAAATTAAATAGATGAAGAGTTGAAATTTCAAGGATGCTGAGTAGTGCACTGAAGTTATAGTACATCTTTGTGTTGTGTTAGGTGAAATTTCTTATCTGTCTCAATGTCTATGCCACCGTCATGTAACGTTTTTTTTTTTCTAGTTTTGCTGCTGTGTCCCCTTCTTCTGTGGAGTGCATGTAACTATATAAACAATATTTCATTCTTATTTATGGTAATTTGCAGTTTTGCACCTTGTCACTTGTGTTTTTATAGAGAAAAAAGTTAGATTAGTTTAATGTCCTTTTCAGTTTCATTTAGTTCTTGCAAGAAAAAGGTTTAGTAAGATACTAAATAAAGCAGGTGAGTATTTTCTGACCTAAACACAGCTAAAATGTTTTAATATTCTTTCTACTGTTTTTTCTTTTGTGTCTTTTTGTTTCTCTTTCAATTGGTTCAGCTAGCATCAAAGGTTCTCCCTTCTCAGCAGTCAGCACATGACACAAATGTTAATTCAAAATCACTATTTGGTACGAATAAAACTGTGTGAAAAGTGACGAACGCGTTAATTTGACTAATTTGGTTTTACATTACCATTCACTGGGGTAGGACGGTAGGAGTATAAGGAAATTCCAATTTAATTCACACGTGAGAATTTTGTGTTCATTCGTGCTGGTTTTTGGTACCATTATGATATTAGTTTTACCTTAATTATTTGTTAGTTATATAAAAAAAAACACATTTTTTTCTCAAAACAAACTAAAGCATAACATATTTTTGAACCAAGGGATATCTCTATTAACCATAATTGGCTGTAATATGTTTGATGACTCACTATTTCTTCAATGTCAACTATGTCAATGGCATGTGGTCACATGATAAGTTTTGCAAGTGTTATTTTAAGGATGTTCTTTTGTCCCTAGAAAGTTTTCAAAAATTGATTTCAATTCAATAAAGTTTAAACTTCAATTTTAGTTCTTTATTATTTTTTATCTTGTTTTAGTCATTTTTAAAATTTCTAAACTTTTTCGTTCACTTTCACCTCACTAAACATCGTATAATAACCTGAAATCATAATTAAAGGTTATGGCATCAAAATCTCCAAAGTTGTCCAACACCCTCAATAGCTAACAAAGTTCAAATACTTAGAAATCAAATTCAACCATATTTGCAAGACTTTACCAACTATAAATTCATTCAGCAATAGACTTGTCTGACAGAGTTGTGTAGTTTAAGGAGAATCACACTGGAATAAACACAAAATAGTTTCTGGGACTTGAACTACATAACCAACCCCACTACTTGGTTTTTTATTTATCTAACTGCATAACCCAGAAATGGAGATCCTTTAAGCAGTTGATTTGGCAGCTCCAGCAGATGTCAGCAGAGGAACCAGCTTCCCCTGGTTGTGCAGGGCAATTGTTGCTGCATAGAAACACAAGCAATTTAACCAACTATATGAAATGAAACCTAATGATTAAGAAACTGGTAAAAATATCAAAATCTTACAGTCACAGCCACCAATGTGGTTTCCACCAATAAACACATTTGGCACAGTTCGCTGACCGGTCAACTCAACTAATGCAGCTTGGAGCTCTTTTCCATCAGCTGCACAATGTTCAACCAACTTGGATTAACACACTAAAATATAAGGTTGGTTTAGTGGCGAAGGTAGAAAGGATGGAATAACAAAAAATTAATTAACAAACTAACAATTAACACAATTGCATACCCAAATCCTCTCCACACATTGCACCCTACAGCGAGGAGAGAAAAAAAAAGAAGCTGGATTCACGTAGAACCCATTGGTCAGTGCGTTCTACTTGAATCCAGTTTTGCTCTCCTTGCTATAGTACAGCTGTTCCAGAAACCAGGGGGCAAAAAACCACACATAGAAGGAGACCTAAATGCTGAAATCCACACTAAAAAGTGATTGGCTTCCTACACGACTACATTAAAACAAGATATGATTTTGATTACTAGGAAAAAAGAAAACTAGGAATTGTAATTTATTAGTTACAATTCAATCCCTGATCAGCATGTTAGCTATTAGTAACACCATTTTTAGTAAAAAAAAAAACATTCCAGCACCATTCAGTGAGAGAGGACCAAACAATGCTGAAATCCACCTTACCAATAACAAAAACCCTAAACAATTAGGATTAGTGTAAAAAAAAAAACAGCGACACCGTGACACAGTTGTTCATGTTCACAATCGAAAAAGCCATGTCTATGAGACAACAAATCCTTAATAAATAAAAGAAAAGAAAAGGAGTGGACGAACGAACATTCAGTGTCGAGTTCGATGGCCTTGTAATTGACACCAAGGTTGCCGAAGAGCTTCTTCACGTCGACGCAGAAAGGGCAATAGGTTTTGCTACAAACGCAATCATAAGCCACACCGTTTCACCCAAATTCACATAACAGAAATGAGAAAAGAGATAAAAACCTGAAAACGACGACGGAATTGGACGACACGATCTCCTTAGCTTTGGGTAGAGCCATCTTTGATTTGATATCCCTCCTTTTTTATTTGATTTATAATTCTAAAATCTTTCTCAGACGATGTGTTCGGTGGTGTGTGAATCTTTATATATATGAGAAGAAAGAAAGAAAAAAAAAAAACCTTAAAAAAAAAAGTCATCGAATACGTACCCAGCAAGATTCAAGCCCAACACGCCATCAAACTGGGCCACCCAATTTCGATTTCTTAACTATTAAGCTCGTGTTAGGACTAAATCATAATAATAAGAGAAAATACCAAATAGATAAAGAGAATAAGAAAAATAAAGTTCAAATTTCTGTTTATTTATCTGATTAAATAAATTTTGTAAAAAAAAATGATTAAATAAATAATATTATTTTAAATTTTATGAAATTGTCTTTGATGAAGCATACATTTGATCTCTATAAACAAACTATAATTAATTAATTATATATGATTTATAAGTTAATTACATTTTTTTTGTGCAATAGGGGGGAATTAAATATAATTATTAGTTTAATAATTTAATTTTTTTACATGATTTTAAAAATGTTATTTAGTTCAAAGTATTTATTCATTTATTAACTAGATTTACTTTGTTATAAAAAAAAAGATTTTAAACATGTACAATGCACGGATTTGTTTAAATTCCATATTTTGATATTTGAATTTAATAATTTTAATAATTAAACTAATTTTAAAGACTGATTTATAGAATTAATACCAGGATAAATCAGTTTTTAACATACGATGTCTTTTTTGTCCAAAAGCCCAAACCCAGATTAGATTCATTTTAGTATCTCTCAAACGTAGCTAAACACAAAACAAGACAGTGCTGTTGCTACACAAAACACCCAAATGCCAATTTCATCCTCTCTTAGCTTAACACCCACCACCGCAACAATCGCCGCAACAACCGACTCTTCCCATCCCACCCTTCTCAAATTCAACCCCATTTCCAGACCCACCCTTCAACGCGCCTTCCTCCCCCTCAAATCACGCGCTGCCTCCACGCCGCTGCGCCCATATGCCTCTTCACCGGCATCGTGGAGGAAATGGGCACCGTGAAGAATCTCGGCACGGCCCCGCACGGCGGATTCGACCTCAAGATCGCAGCTTCCACCGTCCTCGACGGCGTTAACCTCGGTGACAGCATCGCCGTGAACGGCACGTGTCTCACAGTAACTGAATTCGACCATAAAGTCTCGGACTTTACAGTGGGGCTGTCGCCGGAGACCCTCCGGAAGACGTCCCTATCGGAACTGGAAGCCGGATCGGCGGTGAACCTGGAGAGGGCGGTGACGCCGGCGAGCCGCATGGGCGGTCACTTTGTGCAGGGTCACGTGGACGGCACGGGGGTGATCGTGTCAAAGGTTCCAGAAGGTGATTCTCTCTGGGTGAAGGTGAAAGCTGATAAGGAGTTGCTGAAGTACATTGTGCCGAAGGGGTTTATTGCTGTGGATGGGACTAGTTTGACTGTGGTTGATGTGCTTGATGTTGAAGGGTGTTTCAATTTCATGTTGGTGGTTTACACTCAGCAGAAAATGGTGATTCCTTTCAAAAATGTTGGGGACAAGGTCAATCTTGAGGTGGATATTCTCGGCAAGTATGTTGAGAGGCTTCTCGGTAGTGGCTTTGTCTCTTCCTTTGCTGATAAGAAATCTTAATGATCACATCACATGGTTTCAAATGTATACTGAGAGATGTTTTCAGTTTTGCTTTAGTTCTGGCTCCTCAGGGTTTATTTATGTGCTAGAAAGAAATTTTAATTTTTGAGGCTTGGACTGGTCCTAATGTGGCTAGGTTAGGAACTCAATAACGGGATCAGGCACTGAACTGGAATTAAAATGTAATGTAATTTGTAACATATATATGTTCATTACGGGATTGAGTCAGTGGATAGATGCTTGACTTTGTTGTGCTTTTGTGGTGTGTCTGTTTGTCTTATAAATTTTGTCAAAATAAGTAGAATGATTATACAAGTCTGTGTAGAACTCTGTCGATAAAGTAGGTTGAGATAATGTGATCATCTTCTTTGAGATAACTGATAAGGTCTTTATCTTCTGGCAGAATAGTAGGGGTTATATTTGAATTATTCCTTAGTTGGTAGAGATGCGATTGTTAATGCCGTTGGGAGCCGTTCATGGCTCATGGCTTTATACGTGACTGGGATCTGATGGGGGAATTGGACTTCAATAGACCTGGACCGAGCCAAGTCCAGAACATAGAGAATAATTGGAGGATCTCAAGTTCAGCTTGAATAATATATGGTTGTGACTTATCAATATTGATTCCTGTGACTATATACATATTAAACAACCATAAGAATATAAGATTAAAAGACACTTCTAGTTCAGTAGTTCTATTGAATAGTATAGTCGTGTGTGATTGCTGAAGACACAGGAAAGACCTAACTCTTGTCCCGTTTCTCCTAGGGATGGCAATATGGACCCAGACCCTACGGGCACCCGCAAAAATACCCATACGCGGGTAGGGTAATTACCCGCATATTGGGGATGGGGATGGGGATGGGTCTTTACCCGCAAAATCTCATGGGGATGAGTGCGAGTATGGGTACTATAGTACCCACCCCGCCCCGCCCCGCACCTTTTATAATTATAATAATTAATATATATATATATACACTTTAAATTCAAATTTAAATATCATTTAATCATAAAATATTTAAAAGATCCTAACCCTTATAATTATAATTATAATAATTAATATATATATATATATATATATATATATATATATATATAGGGTGTGACTCGTGTATTTTATGTGAAAATGAGAATAAACATTTTTGTTCGTTGGATTAAATTAGACAATAAGAATTAACACAATCTTTTAAAAATTAACATACACCTATTTTATTTGATCTCTCTTCATCCAAAATTAAAAAAAAAAAAAAAAAAAAACTTCTCATTTCCCTCTTTAGTGCACCAAAATTAAATAATAATAATAATAAAATTCAAACTCACACCCTCATAAACCTTGTTTCATAGCCTCTCATAATCCTATTTCATAAAAAGCATGCATATTGTGTATGCACCTTTAAATCTTTTTAACAAATCATGCATATAACAAAAATACAAAAATAAAGTAATAGGACACTTTTTTAGAATTATAAGGGTTAGGATCTTTTAAATATTTTATATTTAAATGAGATTTAAATTTGAATTTAAAGTGATTTTAATATATATATATATATATATATATACTAGGATCTTTTAAATATTTTATGGTTAAATGAGATTTGAATTTGAATTTAAAATGACTTTAATCTAACGGTTGAGATTAATAATTTATTTTTTATTAAAAATAATCATTTAATTTAACGGTTGAGATTTGGTGTCAATTGATCATAACCTTAATTATAATTATAATTTTATTATTTACTAAATAAATATTATAACCTAAGAAATAAAGTGAAACCCTAAAGTTGCTCATCACTTTCTATCTTTTATTTGTGTGTCCACCGTTGCTTGAAGCCATGAGAGAGCCTCGACAACCCTCCACCTGTCACAACCACCGTGCAACCAGCCTTTCCTTGCTACAACCACCACACAACCACCCTCCACCGCTACACCACCATGCATAACCCAAGTTAGTATTTGAACTAAAATTTGTTCCTAAATTGGTATTGTTTCAACTTAAAATTATTCCTAATTTGGTTTGGTTTGAATTGAAAATTGTTCCTAATTTTGTATAGTTTAAATTGAAAATTGTTCTTAATTAGATAGTATTTAAATTAAAATTTGTGTTCCTAATTGTTCATAAAGTGGTACTATTTGAATTGAAAATTGCTTATATATTTAGTCAATTTTTAGGAACTTTTAGTTTGATGTATTTTTTTCTAACTTCTGTTCAAAAATATCTTATTGTTAATTTGTACAAAAATTTGGTGTACTAATAATTATGTTGCCTAATTTTTATTTTTACTGTAATATTTTTTATTTAATTATTTTTATTGAACTCTTCATTTGTGTTAATATTTCGATATTAATTATAGATGAAAACTTCAAATGATATGCCTCCTTCAAAGGAATCTGCAAGTAGTAATCCTCTTGATAGTTCTGGTGCTAAAGATCAATCTCCATCTGAATTTGGAACTCCTCCTATTAATGTAGATGTGGGTGAAGGTGATCTTGAAATAATCAAGATGGCAAAAGAAGGAAGATATCTCGTTGTTTGGAACCACTTTGAGAAAAAAACGGTCAACAATGAAGAGAAGGCACAATGTCGTTATTGCAAAAAGCTTTTAACGAGGAAAGAGATCAGATGGAACAAATCATTTGCATAAACACTTGGGGACTTGTAAAAGAAAACCATATAGGGATATCGGACAAGCACTTTTGTTGAGAGAACAAAAAGAAGGTAGACGGATCAAGTACTTTTATGAGTAACTATTGTTTTGATCCAGAGCAATCAAGAAAAGACCTTGCTTACATGGTCATAGTTCATGAGTATCCACTTTCAATGGTAGAACATTTGGGATTCAGAATATATTCTGAAAATCTTCACCTTTATTTAAGCTTCCAAGTCGGAACACACTAAAGAGTGATATTATGAAGATATATGAGCATGAAAAAGTGAATGTCATGAGACATTTAGAAAGCATTGGAAGTAGAATTGCTTTGACTACAGACATGTGGACAGCTAGCAATCAAAAGAAAGGATATATGGCCATCACTGGTCATTTCATTGATGATAATTGGGAAATGCAAAGTCGCATTTTAAGGTATAAATTTAATTATTATTTTTAAATTTCAATTACAAATGACATTTTGCATTGCATTGTTATTTAATTTATTATTTTGCATGATAGGTTTGTCTATGTACCATGTCCACATACTGCTGAAGTTCTTTCTACGATGTTGTATCGAGTGCATTATGGAATGGAATATTGATTTGAAGTTGTCCACTATTACCTTAGATAATTGCAGTACTAATGACTCTCTTGTTGGATTTTTGTTAAATCAAATTGATTGTTCTTCTCTTATACTTGATGGTCAATTGTTTCACATGAGGTGTTGTGCACATATTCTGAATTTAGTTGCTCAAGATGGATTGAGTGTTCTTGGAGAGGGCATAGAGAAGGTTAGAAATAGTGTTGCATTTTGGACAGCTACACCTAAAAGAGAACAAACTTTTAAGGAAACCGCACGTCTCATAAAAGTTTCCATCACAAAGAAACTCATTCTTGATTGCAAAACTAGATGGAATTCTACTTATCGTATGCTTGTTATTGCATTGGCTTACAAAGATGTTTTTAATCGGTTGAAAACAAAAGAGCAATTATATACCTGTTTTCCTTCATTAGATGAGTGGGAAATTGCAAGAGAGATTTGTAGTAGGTTGGAAGTGTTTAATCGTGTAACTGAAATTTTTTCGGAACACTATATCCAACTACTAATATATTCTTCCCTTTGATATGTGAAATTAAGCTCTCTTTACATCAATGGAAAAATTGTCCAATTGTGGCTATTAGAACTATGGCTTCAAAAATGGTTATCAAATTTGAGAAATATTGGTTTGTTATTCATGGAATTATGGGGATTGCTATTGTCTTAGATCCAAGATACAAATTGAAGTTGTTGGAGTACTTTTTTCCTAAGCTTTATGGAAGTTCATCATCAATTGAAATTCAGAATATCAAGAAATTGTGTTACTCATTGTTTGACGACTATCAAGCTAAAACTAAAGGAACAATGGAATATTCAACTTCACATGCAAATGCTAGTAACTCAAGCTTTGATAGTTTCAATGTTACCAATTTCCTTAGTGATTATGATTCATTTGTGAATGAACCAATTGAGATACAAAAAAAGACTGAATTGGATCTCTACTTGGAAGAGAGTGTTTTGCCTAGGAGTGCTACTTTTGACATTCTTGGTTGGTGGAAAACAAATGGGATCAAGTATCCAATTATGCAGAAAATTGCTAAGGATATTTTGGCAATTCCAATTTCAAACTGTTGCATCGAGAATCCGCTTTTAGCACAGGTGGTAGATTGTTGAGTCCTCATCGTTCTAGGCTTCATGAGTTTACTTTGGAGGCACTTATGTGTGCACAAAGTTGGTTGAAACATAAGCAACAAGGTAATATTTTATTATTTTAATTATTCAATTAGAGTTTTAATTATTGTATTATATATGCTAATCTTGGTCTTCTTGTCATGTTGTAGTTTCTATTGGTATTAGTGGACCAAAACAATATATAGACTTAGGAGATACACGTTTGCAAAGATATGGAGAAGTCGATTCAGAAGATGAGGTCAAAATATTATATTTATGTGTTTTATTTTTTTAATTTATAATATATAATTATAAACTAATTAGTTTAAATATATTATTTTTTTACAGGTTTTGGAGAGTACCATACCACTTTAATGTTCAAGTTTAATTAGAATTTTGGAAGTTTAATTCGAGTTTTTATTAAAATTAGAACAATTTGTAATCTTTATGTTGGATAATTATTTTCGTAATGTTATTTATTTATGACTTGTATTTGGATGGATCAATGTTTGTCAATTTTTAATATTATATATGAATGTTTTTAATGATTTTTAATCTTATATATAAGTAAAGTGCGGGTTGCGGGTGCGGGTATGGGTATATAGGTACCCGGAGGGTATGGGGATGGGGATCAAAGTTGCTACCCTTGACGGGATGGGGCTGGAGATGGGTACTTTTTTTAAACGCGGGTATGGGGACGGGTATTATACTACCCTACCCATACCCTACCCATTGTCATCCCTAGTTTCTCCTAGTTTGTTACGTACCAAAATCTTTCTTTCTAATCAAATATTCAGCGTCCCATTTTGTTTTGTCTCAAGAAAAATCATTAAAACCTTTCCCTTTTAAGGGAAGTTATTTTAAGTTTGTTTGATATTTCCGTATCTCTCCCATGAAACACAAACACATGTGTAGAGGACGGTTGTTTCACGGATTATTTGTTTATTTTTAGGAATGAAATTGAGAAGATTTATTTTCACGTTTCATTGTTTGTTATTACGAGATAATAAATTAATTATTGTTAGATACTATATAACACTTTTTTTTAGAATACTCGAAAATAATATCTCATCAATTAATTAATTAATTAATTATGGTTTAATACGAAAGAACTTTTAAAACGTTTATGGGGATGCTGTTGGGTGGAAGAGAATCTGTCGCATATACTAATACTATACTCCATGCCTTTTTTTTTTTTAAACCTGTGTCCTAATAATTTTAAAAAGTAATTGATAAAGGCAATATTTTAATTGAACTAAATGAGCAAAAGTTACTAACGCGTGATGACAAGAGTTAGGTCTTTCCTGTGTCTTTAATAGAAATATCTAAGGTTCAATTTTGTATGAATGAAAAAAATAGGCTTAAGAAGAACTTAAGTATATTTGAATAACTTACCTTGAATTAATTAAGGGTTTAAAATGGACTAAATAATACAGAATTGAAGGGGAGAAAAGGAAGAATAGGTTAATTGTTAACAAGTTTAGTGCTTATCCAGGGTGTGTATTGGATTAAGAATTTAAAAGATTTTTTTGACATAAATTTTTTTTTGAAGATTTCGTAGAAAACTAAAAACTATTAAGATTTTTTTTAAAAGACTTTTGTGATTAAGATTTTATAATTTGGATTTAATGGATTTAGAATATAGGATTTGAAAGGATTTCACGGATTTATAAGATTTGAAAAGATTTTATGGATTTTTAGAAAAAAAAATATATTTAAAACTACTAAACACAAGTCAACAAGAGTGTGCTTGAAAATATTATTGAATACAAATTAATTACAAGCTGCTAATGTATTTTGAGATATCTTTTTCATAAATTTTCATAAAGTAATAGCGAAAAATAATAACAAAACATTAATCAACAAAAAAGACATAATGATTAAAACATTAATCATTTGCCTAACTTGAAGAATATACAAAATAAACATTCTTCTAATTACATATAAATAGATTTAGGATTTCTTTTTATAGCATTCCAAACATTATTTTCTGTTTTCTCTATTAAATTGTATATTTTTTTAAAATTAATTGCAATAGTTTAGAAATTGTTTGCCCCAGCTGAATTGGAATTTTCTCCAGGTCCAGATCTACTTCTCTTATGAAAATTTGCATTTTATTAAGAATTTATGAACCTAAAAAGGGGAATAAGATAATACGTTTGTAAATTGATTCGTAGTAATTTGAGTATGAACACATCAGTATCAATATCATATAAAACAGATGTGGGTGGGAGATTATTTTAATAATTTTTTTTTGGTAAAAATATCTAGGGTATTCAATTAGGATTGTTAAATAATAAAATACAATATGATAATATTCAATCAAGATTATCAAGATTTTTTGTAGAAAGCAACGAAATCTCATGTTATTCGATTGAGATTCTGAATAATTTAAAAAGAAAAAAAGTCATCTATTATTTAAAATTATAGAAATTTTATGAATTTTTTTAATTGAATTTTGATGGATTTTATGGACTTTTTAGTTAATCATATAAATACCAAATCCAACAAACAATTTCATCCAACTAAGAAAAGTCTCTTGTAGTTGGATGAGAATGTTTGCTGAGTTTGGTATTTATATGATCAACTAAAAAGTCCATAAAATTCATCAAAATTCAATTAAAAAGAATCCATAAAATTTCTATAATTTTAAATAATAGATGACTTTTCTTCTTTTTAAGTTATTCAGAATCTCAATCGAATACCACAAGATTTCGTTGTCCTCTAAAAAAAAATATTGATAATCTTGATTGAATATCATCATATTATTTTTTTATTATGTAACAATCCTGATTGAATACCCCAAATATTTTACCAAAAAAAAAAATCATTAAAATCCTAAACAATCCTAATCCAATAAACCCACTTAATTCACTTTATTTTCTTGAAAACCAATTGTATTTAGAACAAAGCAGTTTATGATCTTTATTTATCGTCTTTCCTGCAGCAAAGTAAGAAAGTAGAAGTACACACAGCCACAACAACATAACAAAATCTAAAAAAGTGTTCTTAATTGGGCCAAGATTGCGTATGCTATGCTTTCTTTTTCGACATTGACTTGGAAATGGGATATTTATTTATAACTTTAACAAAGAACAATTCTTTTTTGGGTGCTAAACGACTGTGTCACCACTTTCGCCACGTCTTTCTTTTTAAGGGTTAATTATTATAATTAAATGTTACATAGTAAATGCTACGTAATCATTTAAGTGATTGTTTTTAAGTATAGATAATGTGTTTTATTTATTCCTAGTGTTTGTTTCCTACTTTCAACTTTCATTTTTTTTTATATATATTTTATGTTTGATGAATGTTATCGTCACTCCTTTTGGCCTTTTTTCTTTTCACAAATTTTGACTATCGAGTAGATTTTTTACTATGAGTAACTTAAATCTATGTTCTATTAACAGGGGAGGGATGAGTGTTAGTGTGTTACTATGTTAGTCTAATAGTAATAAACAGAGTCTTACATTATCCATATTTTAATTAAATTTTAAAAGAATTGTAGAAAAAGTTTGGTTGGTTGAAATGATTGCCATGTCTCGCTCGAATTTGAAATTAATTATTCAATGGCACTGCAATAAGCAAATAATACGAAAACAATTTTTGCCAACGTCAAATATATGTAACCTCCAAAAATCATAGAATTTGATATGCATAATTGTCTTCTAGGCATTAGCCTAAAATAATTAGCAAAAATATTTTTTTCATCAAAAATGTAAAATTATTTCACATTTAATTTTAAAAATAATTAAAATAAAAATACTTGCCAAAATATGTATTTCTTAATATCGATAAGTTTGAAACACTCAAACACCTCTTAATTGTACACAAAAACCCTTTTAATAAACTCAATTTAATATTATCCAGGTGAAAGGAGCAAGAAATAAGAATGGAGTTTGACAAATGGGAAAGGGCGAAAAGCTATAGATATTATATTATATACTATTACTATTATGAATTTAATTTTTATATGCTGTTATATTAATTATTTTAAAACTTTTAATTGATTAATAATATAATTTTTTATATTTTTTTGGTATATTTTAACTAACTTGTATTTATTATTTTAATTAATATAGTCTCCCCCAAAAGTCAGTGATAATTCCTTAAGATATAAATGTTTTTCTATAAATACTTGTTCATACATTCGAGCAAAAGGTTTTCTTTTATTCCTTTCTAAGTTGATATTGAAAATGCAATTAGTTGACAAATTGATAGGTGTTTGAAAGTATTGTTTTAATGACTTAGACAATTATTTTAATATTTTATATATTTAAGTTTTTTTTTCTATTATTTATTTACGTACTCCAGTAGATTACTTTAACTTCTTATGTTTATCAAAATCTCAACATAATTTTATCTTTAAAAGATAAAAAATTAAAATATAGTTCATGACTATATAAAAAAGTATAACATATTAGTTTAACATTAAAATATTATATAAAATAATATAACTTAGATTGTTTACTTAAAAAAATATAACCAAATAAATTTAATATTTAAAAAAATTATAACTTATTAACAAATAAATATTTGATTACTTAAAGTTATTATAAATTTTAAATGATATATTTAATGTCAATATAATTTATGAATCAAAATAAAATAAATATAAATATTAAATATAATAAATGAAACTAAATGATAGAATTAATATATCACATTTTTAATATATTTAAAAATTAAATTTTAATTTATCATATTCGCTAACAAAATCGTTAGTGAATTACACTTGTCGAATTTGATTATTTATGCATTTAAATTTAAATTTGTGTGGTCACATGAATCCTGAGGGTAATATGGTAATTTAGAGTGATAGGGATTTGCAAAGTGGTCCACCAACCGATGCACCATCTACGGCGGAGCCGAAAATTAATTTGTTCCAACGGTAACGCTTCGCTGGCTTCATCTCTACCACTCACGCGTCACTAACACCTTCAAAATATCAACGTCCACAACCTCTAACTGCTGTAGTCCTTTCACGAAATTACCCTTCACCCTCTTCAAGTTCATCATTCATATTCTAATCCACTTGCATCCGATACTAATTTATCGTAGTACTTACTACCTTTTACATCACTCCCTTACAAAATTAATATTTTTATATTCCCTAATTAACGAGTTCATTTACTTAATTATTTATACTTTAATGACTCAATTTTCTAATGTATTTTATAAAACAAATTTTTAAAGATAAATTTTCTTTGGGTATAGAATATGAGGTTTTTAGTATAACCTAATTTTTATCAAGATGGAGACTTTTATCCTCTCTCGTAGGTCCAAAATTGATCTTAATTTTTTGGAATCTAATCCAACTATATTGATATTTTTCATTTTTTATATTAAGTAATTTTACTCATCATTCTTAAAATAAATATTGCCTGATATAAAATAAAGAACTTTCATCCCAATTCAAGAAAAAACGAGTTTAGATTACTTGAATCAATTAAGGCACACAAATAATAATAAATATTTGATCATTTTACTAACTTTAAATATATTTCAAATTTATATTAAACCAAAACACTCTAATTTGTATTTGAACCAACCAAGGTACATAAATAATAATAAATATTTGATTATTTCACCAACTTTAAATATATTTCAAATTTATATTAAACCAAAATACTCTAATTTGTATTTGGTCACTAGAATAATATTCAAAAATCACCATATAGCTAGTTTAGATGCTTTACTTAGTAACTATTGGTTACCTCTGAATTTTTTTCAATATTTTTTCATATTCACCGTGTCATATGACTCATATCATCTCCACTATAACTAATTGTACATAATTTATTAGTAGATTTTTTCCGCCACTCAAGATTGAACTTTACACTTAACATAGCTCAAGTTGTTGCCTGTTTACTCCTTGTCAAGACTATATATAACTATTTTTTCACACATAACCATTTGTTCTTTCATTTAGAAATAAAACGAAGATAACAAAATCAACTCTTCTAATGAAAAATTAATCAAGTGTGTGTATGGAGTGGGAAGAAAGAGGTCATATAGTGTAGAATTTTTTCAAATTATCATCTAATAAAAAAATCATAATAAATAGTAAGTTTTTGAGTTTGATAATATATAAACATCCTAAAAGTTTTTTTTTTTTTTTTTTAAGGAAACATCAAGTTAGATATGTGACTGGTAAATGTATCATTTGTTAATTTTGATATAGTAATCACCCTAAAAATTATATCAAACTTTATTTCTAATTAGTCAGTGTAACTTTTTAATTTTAACAGTACATATCTATTAAAATCTTTTTTAAAAAAATTATTCTTTAAAGTAATAGAACAAAAATATATTTGAAATTTAAAAATTCATGACTGAATTATCAATCAATACAATTTAAATTTCAAGCGTCTTGAAAGGTTACCACTGACAATGAGATGTCATCTTTAAGAAAAATCTTATTACGATACTATTAATAATTTTATTGTTATAATTATAAACCAACAAAACAAAGGGTTGATATATTTAGAAATTAGAAAAGGGAAAAAGGTAATTTGAACGAACAAAGGCAATGAAGAATTGCCGCGTAACTATGATTGTCATCGTTATTCCTATTTTGCCCTCATAGCTGTCATCGTTATATATAAGCCGTCAAACCCGTTTAAACAAACGCACGCGCTCTTCAAAAAAAAAAATTCTCTCTCTCTTCCTTCTATTTTCCCAGAAAATCCACCCCAAATTTTCTAGGCAGCCAAACACTCCCCACCATGAGCAAATCCGCCATCCTCGCCGCCTCCGTCGCCGCCGCTTCCGCCACTGCCGTTTCCTTCTCCTCCTCCGCCGCAAAGCTCTCTCTTCAGGTATTTATCTAAGTTCCTCTCTTTTCATCGTGATTCTGCCGCAAACCGTGGGATCTGAAACTTTTAATGTGAAAAATCTCGTTTTTTTTTCGATTGATGCGGTTTTTCGCAGTGAGATTGAAACGCGCGTTTTGGTTTTGCAGGACGGTGGGGCGCAGAGAGGCCACGGCGGCTCCTTGACGGCGGCGAGTTCGGCATCGACGGAGAAGTTCGCGCCGCGTTTCGACGGGTTGCGCTTCATTGAAACGCTGATTACTGCGCACAGATGAACGCGCGTTGTCCAAACGCGCTTTTGGGATTTTTTTCCCTTCATCTTTTTATCTCGCAGTCTAGAAAATTTAGGGGTAAAAAACCTGGGAAAGGTTTTAACCTTTGGTTTTTTTTTTTTAATGATGTTTTGCCATTTGGGTTGAGGAATTGAGAGAGAAAAAAATTGTAATATTACGGAATTGTTACTGTTATTGTTATTTGTTTTCAAGGTTGTTTTTTTGACCCGTATTGTGAGTCGCGACTATTTCTGTGTAATCTATGAGAGGCATATGAAAAAAATGCTTTTATTTTTTCTCTTTTTTTCTTCTTGTTCATTCTTGATTGTTTATTAAGATTTTGATCTGTTTATAGATTTATTTTTGTGCTTGGCGATTGTTCCTTGTTTGGTTTGGTAAAAACATGTAGGGGCCTGTCCCAGACAGCTTGTGTAGATGGAGATTGTTTTTGGTGTTGAAGGCCCCACATGCCGTATATTCGGTGCATCGTTTGATTAGTGTGTTATTTGCACTCTGCATGGAGAGGAATAAAAAGAGATTTTATTTGAGATTTTAATTTCTATATTATTATATTAAATAGACAATAGATAAGAATAAAGGAAAAAAGAAAAGGTTTAAAGGGTAATGGAGTAAATTACTTTACGATTCTCTCTCATTATAAAGTAAGATACAATTAAATCTAATCTTTTAGATATATTTTTATTATTATTTTCCTTAATTAGAATTTTATTTCCATGATTTTCATGATAAAAGTTTGTGGTGAAGGTTATCTTAGATTTTTTAACTAAAACTTTTGAATTAGATTTAGGTATTCAGTAATTCATGTAAAATTATCTAAAATTCATTTTGGATGAGTTTTAGTTAAATTGATCATGGTCGACTTTGAGAAAAGTTATCTAAATTGCATTCTCTATCTTATAAGGATTGGAGAAAAATATGAACACCTATTAATTAATTAGATGTAAAGTAATTAAGTTGAAAGAAAGAAAGGATCAATAGGATAATTTAATGACAAGAGTTTCTAACTTACTCAAATTATCAAAGTTTGATAATTTTTTTTCATCAAAAAAATTATCAAAGTGAACTTTTTTTTTTTAAATGACACTAAAATATATAGATTTACATCTAAATTTTGAACTTGTTTGTTTAATGTTTTTTTTTTTAAAATAATTTCCTTCTGGTCTTTTATGTGTTTTCTTAACAAAGAACCAATTTTCTTATTTTTTACACTTTTTTTTTTATATCTATCCCCCTTTTCCAAACTAGAGCTAGTTTAAAAATGACTACCCCTTAGACAAGAATATCCCGGAACAACCATAGGATAGGACTATACAACATTCACCATTACAACTTAGCTTTTTTACTTATCTATAAAAGTTTAGGATCAAGGGTAATCTAGGAAACGTAACAATTTAATCCTAATTAAGATAAAGAGTGATACTCACAAACTTGGATCATGGTAATCTCATCCAAGTCAAATGAGTGCGTATAATTATTTGTAGATAATAACTCACACACAGCAGAGCCATGAACAAAATCAAAATTACATCAACTTTAATTTACAGGATTTGCATTTATTGAATATGCCAACTATTGTTGATTACAGCTTATCTTAGTTTCCCCAACAATACATGATGTTTGAAGAAGGCACCGACAAATTGAAATTTCGAAAAACTAATTAACTTTTTAGGAGATTGAGATGTAATACCATAAGTTGGAAATTTCCCATTATTTTGAGGAAATTTCCTAACTCCCCTTCTATACTTTTTATTACTATTTAGTATTTACAACCTTGTGTTAATCACCTTTAGTCATGGATGCTTTGGGTGATAATTTTGTCCATTAGCATAAATCATATATGACTATAAACAAGTATTTGATGGGAATTATGCAATTGCTTCATAGTCCCCGAAAAGACATGTTTAATAGATGATTTTACATAAAGGTTGGAATGATACACAAAATTGTCATGGAAGGTGAAACATCCTTAGAGAATCTTACAAATATGCTGGTTAAGGTTTGGACTAGGTCAATAATAGTAGCTGTTAGATAAAGCACCTTCAACGGCCAATTTAATCTCCATGGAAACTAATGGCCACGATAAGCTAGTACGTACATTTGTGAGTTATTGCCCAAAAGCTACTCAGCTAAATTAGATATTAATTATTGTTGATGTTAAATTCTTTTAGGTGTTAGAAGATTGCAATTAACATTTCAAGACAAAAGGTAATTAAAGTCTAGAGATGTATTTTTAATTTTTATAGTTTTAATAGAAGGATAAGCATCAAGAGTAGAAGTGTAGTTGATTTGAGTGATAAGTTTGATATAAGTAACAATTTCGATTGAAAAAAAAAAAGTTTATAAGGGGCATTTTTTTTTAGTTGAACGTTCTTAGTGTCAATCACTATTTTGATCTCTCATATTTTTTTAAAAATTGTAATTTTGGTTCATTTTATTTCAATTTTATAGATTGATAACAATTTTAATTAATGATATTAGTTTAATGTAAACTTATAAATATTTTCATACTTAGTATTATTCGTAAAATATAATATTGAGTATTGTTTAAATAAATTAGAAAATACTGTAGTCATGCAGAATTAGCAAATATAGACATTAAATATAGCTACAATTATGTATGTCTGCAGCCGAAAATTTTGAATTAGGCCAATTCACCATGAGAGTGAGATATGTTTCTTCTTCTTGTTTTTTCCCTATTAAATATTAGTGCTCAATTGTTTAATTATTTTGCTGAAGTAGTCATCATCGAATTAATTCTTCTTGCAACTTTGTTCATTCAATTCAAAGCTATCGTTTTAAGACAAATTTAATACGATATTTGGGTCAAATTAGACAATGAACATGAGAGTGATGAGATGAATGTTTGTATTTCAGACCACTAATTTTCCAAGTGGTAACCCCACTTTCCTTTCAATTTGCATTCTTTTATGCTAATGTATGCAAATATCAGAGCATCAGCAACTGACAAATCGTAACCCCACCTTAAATTAATCATCTTACCCTTTTATGAAGGTGACGATGTTATTCATGCGCAAATCAATTTATTGATTACATTATATATTATTATTATTATTATTATTATTATTATTATTATTATTATTATTATTATTATTATATTCAATAAATTAATGATATATACTACTAATACACCTAATTTTTCACTCACATATTAATTTAAGTTTTCAGGAGAATCGATCTGTTGCATAAGCTTTCAAAATAGAAGGGTAATGACACTATAACATTTTAGCTGAAATTCCAGATAAGTCATTTATAATTGCGATTTGATACTGTCTGTTAAAGTTTAAAAAAAAAAAAAAAGCAGCCAAATAGAAACTCAAGGTCCTTAAATTTACTTAGGTATATGAGTTAGCTAGTTTTACGGTTTAAATTGATAAAAAAAAATTTGTTTAAAATAATTCTTTGAACAAACTAGTTAATAATAGGATTTTTTTTTCCTTTTTTATATAGAGATAACGTATATCTTTCACGAAAAATAATTTTGTTTGAACTATATATGATTACTATGGACTGCGACAAAGTGTTATTTTAAGTATAATTGGCGAGACTATCATGTTGCGAATTTTATGAATATAAGGAGTAACTCTTTATATGAACAAATTTTATTTATTTTTCCTTGTAAAAAAAAGAAAAATGTTCAAGGAAGGTTCAGAGTGCAGGGCAGAAAACCGACCACATTATGCACTTTGTATCCATGAAGAAAAAAGGGAAAATAAATAAATAATGAGACTATAAATAATATAGTTTTGTTGGCAATCTTGATTGATGAGATGATATGAAGGGTGGATACTGAATTCTCACCCAAAAGTGAATAATATTGACATATCACATATGGAGGCATTTTAGAGTGAGAAGTCAGAACAAGTGAAAGAAGAATCCAAGGAAAGTAGCAATGGTGATGAGTGAGAAGAAGTGAGAAGGAGGAGCAGCAAGAAGGATGGTGTTGGAAGAAGAAGAGGTGGTGTTGGGTGGTTTGACTTGACTGCAATCAAGGCCTTGGTTCCCTTCTTTGCACTCATTGGCAAAGAGGCCAGGAGGGTACTTTCCATAGATGTTTATGTAGCTGAACATGACTGAGGAGCAATCTGTTGTCATGTCATTTATCTCATTTGAAAAAGGGCATGCAAATTGCTTGAATGCCTCACAGCACACCTTGGCTGGGTACTGGGGCCCCTTGCATTGACTTGTCAGCACTGTGTAGTTCTTGTTCTCAAAGTCAACTCCACATGCTGCACACACAACAACAACTTTGAGGAGATACTTCACATTTAAAAATAAATAAATAAATACTAATATCACACACTGTGATATATGTTTGATTTAAAGTTGAAATTTTTACATGCATTCTGATGTAGATTCAATGGAACAAGGATATTGATCAGTTGATAAAGTATTTATGCCTTGAACATATTTTTTTTATTTGTTTTTTTGATGTGTTCTTTTTTGTTTTAATTGAAATTCATGTTGGTCTTATTACTTTAAAAATAAGACCTGCTGAATAAGAAATGAAACCTATTATATATTTAGTGAGATCTCGGTAGATTTTACCTAATAAGAGAGAGTATTTGAATGGGAGTAATAGAACAGGTGTTGCTGACCCTCCTAATAAGGGTTTAATTATTTTCTGTTTTTCTTTTTAGTTAATATGCTTGGTGAAACCCTGTCCAAATTAACTATTTCATGACTCAAATTCTAAAACTGTTTTCCTCTTTAGTTGATATATGTTTTGGTTAATGAACTATAAAGATGACTCAAATTATTTTCATTCTGTTTTTTTGTATTTTGTAAAAAAAAAAAAAGAGTATATATATGAGAGCAACAAATATATTAATTTTAAAATGAAGATAAAAGACAAACTAAATACTCATGTAAAGTTCAACACTTTTCCATAATTCCATTACAGCATTGGAAAAGAGTTTGCGTGGCTAATGGTTTTAGAGTGCACAAGTATATCTGTTCTGATAAAGAGGATAAGCCTATTTTGATAAAGACATTCTCATCGGTGGCGAAGCATTATTATGACATAGATGAGTCATGCCTCTACTAGAACTTTTCTACTTTCTTAGTCATTAGTGAAAAAACAAATGGCACCTTCAAGTGTAGTAAGTTATAAACCTACTTTTTTTCAAAAGGAAAAATACTGATATTTGTCTGCATTTTTGTTGGTAAATTCTGCACTCCTCAGTACTTACAAAACTCGAATTCATCTGTTTAATTCATTTTACTTTTTTTTTTCATAAGTATTTATATAGAAGTTTACTCAAATATGACCTTTATGAATTGTTTTCTATGATATAGTTTAATTTTGATAAATCTATTTTTAGGTAAGGATTCCTTAAAAGAAATAAAAATGAGGACAAAGGGAAGAATTATTGAAAAAAATAAGGATAGGAAGAGAGAAAGTTAAAGTTAAAAATGAAAAAAAAAAAAAAAAACTAATGAGACACAGCTGAGATTTAACATTGAATATTCAAAGGACTAATCTCCTTGTTTTTGTTTCCCTATCACTATCCAACCTTTGCATAACCCATTGTCTTCTAGCAAGGGGTCATTTTTGGGGCCAACCGTTCTACAATTTTTCTTATGTACAATTTTATATGAAAAGGTTGAGAAGTAACATGAAGGATTATTTATATGTCATACAAATAATATGCTTTTGAAGATTTGGAATATCACCCATAAATAAAGAAATGTACAGGAAGCATAAACGAGAGAATCAAAAGGATTTGTATTTTAAGGAAAAAGAAACTTAAGAAGGAATGCTTTGGTTGTCAAATTAGGTGAAGTTTTTAAGAAACTAATAAATTTTGACATCCTTTAAAATATAATCTCCTTATTTCCCAAAGAGAATTATAATGCATTCATTCATTATACACGTCTCTCCTAAACCTACGTCAATTAGAATATTGAAATAATAATTTGTCGATTCTAAAAAAAATAAGATAATAAATTATAATTACATTTCAAACTTATATCTGAATTCCAAACACACAACAATGTGTTTAGATTCTCATTAAGAATCTTGTTAAAAAGTAATAAATCACGTTTGAAATGTGATATAACTATTAGTTTGTTTAAAATCACATTGTGAAAATGACGGGTGCGAGGTGAAGCCAAACCCGACAATGGTTACATGATCATTTCTACATTTGAATTGAAAGGACCCATTAAAGATGTATAAACACAACAAATATTTCAGGGTAAATGTAATTAAGCTAAAGCTAGAAATACAAAGAGAAATTAAGGAGGCAGAACAAAATTATGTTACCTTTCTTAGCCTGTAGGAGGGCACGGGCAGTGGATGCTCCAGACCCAAATATGTCATCTGTGTTAATTAACACACACAAAAAAAATAAAAAATCATATTATGGAAATCTTTAAAATGTGACACAAAACATGAAGAAAAAGAATGTAGCTACCAGAAAGGAATGGGGCAGAGGAGGCCAATGTGGCTAGGAGGAAAAAGTAGAGAATGGAAGAGAAGAAGGCGTTTGAACCCATTTTCTCTTTCACCTCTCACCCTTTTGATTTTTAAATTTCTCTTCTTTTTTCCTTTGAGGGGTGTGCTTCTTCTTTTCTTTTCTTTTCTGGTTTTGGAGATGAAGAATAAGGAAGGAAGGGAGTGGTGACATTGCAGGAATTGTGGTGGAAAATGGAAATCAAGCGTGTTGTCAGGCTGGCAAAGTTCCAATGGCTCTCCGCAAGTTTCCTTTGGCTTTGGTAGTTTTTTTGGTAAGTTTTATAATATGCTGCTTCCTTCCTATAGATAGTTATATATTATGCCCTATTTTTAATGGAAAAGTAGGAGAAAATTGTACATATATCAATAAATTATTATTTTTTCTCACACAATAAAAATCAAACATAAAACTTTTTAATAAATAAATAAATCATTTTCATAATATACGAATATAAAATGTTTAATCATAACATCAATTTCTAAATTGATCCAAATATTAATTAAATATTTAAATAATGAATTTCAATTAGAATTGAATTTTATGTAATATTATTTAAGTTTAAATGATTTTGAATTAAAATTTAATATAAATATTTATAACTTAATAACTACAAGTTATTTCACCAAATCAGTTTTATAATATCAAATCAAACACATACATAATATTTAGAAAATATGTCTCTATACATGAAGTCACGTCCAACGAGAAAAAAATGTAAAAACTATAATTTGGAGTGTTCAACTCAATGTAAAAAATCACGTTAATAATAAAAAACAATTATACACTTACATTATTTTATCTTATAATCAATTTAAACATGCACCTGTATATATCACAGCACATATAGGTAGATGAAACTTACCATAGAATCGTTAAATTAAAGCACAAACTAGCAGTTTTTTGAAAAAAACAAAAACAAAATTAGTGATACTAAAATCTCCAAGAAACATTATTTGAACAAGTCAAACGACCACACTGTATTTGACAAGTTGTGAATGGGTACCTGCAAATTCCGAATCTTCTATTGGATATTCAACAGCTTCCTGTCTTCCTTGGAAACTCTCCATATTAGAACGGAAGAAACCGGTAAACCCTGATTCTCTAGTACTAAAAAATTGTTTTAATTTTCACATCAATGACTCTATATTTATGGTATTTTAATTAAACACTTATTTTCATTAGAAATGTATTCTTAAGAAGCTTTAATCGGGTAGAAAGGATGCTTTAATCCATTTACAAGATGCCGGGTCAAAGAAGTAAATAGAACTGGATATTTAAGTTTTAGACGAATTAGCTAAGTTTAGGGATGGCAATGGGTAGGGTATGGGTAGGGTAGTATAATACCTGTCCCCATACCCGTGTTTAAAAAAAGTACCCATCCCCAGCCCCATCCCGGTGCGGGTAGCAACTTTGATCCCCATCCCCATACCCTCTGGGTACCTATATACCCATACCCGCACCCGCAACCCGCACTTTACTTATATATAAGATTAAAAATCATTAAAAACATTCATATATAATATTAAAAATTGACAAACATTGATCCATCCAAATACAAGTCATAAATAAATAACATTACGAAAATAATTATCCAACATAAAGATTACAAATTGTTCTAATTTTAATAAAAACTCGAATTAAACTTCCAAAATTCTAATTAAACTTGAACATTAAAGTGGTATGGTACTCTCCAAAACCTGTAAAAAAATAATATATTTAAACTAATTAGTTTATAATTATATATTATAAATTAAAAAAATAAAACACATAAATATAATATTTTGACCTCATCTTCGAATCGACTTCTCCATATCTTTGCAAACGTGTATCTCCTAAGTCTATATATTGTTTTGGTCCACTAATACCAATAGAAACTACAACATGACAAGAAGACCAAGATTAGCATATATAATACAATAATTAAAACTCTAATTGAATAATTAAAATAATAAAATATTACCTTGTTGCTTATGTTTCAACCAACTTTGTGCACACATAAGTGCCTCCAAAGTAAACTCATGAAGCCTAGAACGATGAGGACTCAACAATCTACCACCTGTGCTAAAAGCGGATTCGATGCAATGGTTGAAATTGGAATTGCCAAAATATCCTTAGCAATTTTCTGCATAATTGGATACTTGATCCCATTTGTTTTCCACCAACCAAGAATGTCAAAAGTAGCACTCCTAGGCAAAACACTCTCTTCCAAGTAGAGATCCAATTCAGTCTTTTTTTGTATCTCAATTGGTTCATTCACAAATGAATCATAATCACTAAGGAAATTGGTAACATTGAAACTATCAAAGCTTGAGTTACTAGCATTTGCATGTGAAGTTGAATATTCCATTGTTCCTTTAGTTTTAGCTTGATAGTCGTCAAACAATGAGTAACACAATTTCTTGATATTCTGAATTTCAATTGATGATGAACTTCCATAAAGCTTAGGAAAAAAGTACTCCAACAACTTCAATTTGTATCTTGGATCTAAGACAATAGCAATCCCCATAATTCCATGAATAACAAACCAATATTTCTCAAATTTGATAACCATTTTTGAAGCCATAGTTCTAATAGCCACAATTGGACAATTTTTCCATTGATGTAAAGAGAGCTTAATTTCACATATCAAAGGGAAGAATATATTAGTAGTTGGATATAGTGTTCCAGAAAAAATTTCAGTTACACGATTAAACACTTCCAACCTACTACAAATCTCTCTTGCAATTTCCCACTCATCTAATGAAGGAAAACAGGTATATAATTGCTCTTTTGTTTTCAACCGATTAAAAACATCTTTGTAAGCCAATGCAATAACAAGCATACGATAAGTAGAATTCCATCTAGTTTTGCAATCAAGAATGAGTTTCTTTGTGATGGAAACTTTTATGAGACGTGCGGTTTCCTTAAAAGTTTGTTCTCTTTTAGGTGTAGCTGTCCAAAATGCAACACTATTTCTAACCTTCTCTATGCCCTCTCCAAGAACACTCAATCCATCTTGAGCAACTAAATTCAGAATATGTGCACAACACCTCATGTGAAACAATTGACCATCAAGTATAAGAGAAGAACAATCAATTTGATTTAACAAAAATCCAACAAGAGAGTCATTAGTACTGCAATTATCTAAGGTAATAGTGGACAACTTCAAATCAATATTCCATTCCATAATGCACTCGATACAACATCGTAGAAAGAACTTCAGCAGTATGTGGACATGGTACATAGACAAACCTATCATGCAAAATAATAAATTAAATAACAATGCAATGCAAAATGTCATTTGTAATTGAAATTTAAAAATAATAATTAAATTTATACCTTAAAATGCGACTTTGCATTTCCCAATTATCATCAATGAAATGACCAGTGATGGCCATATATCCTTTCTTTTGATTGCTAGCTGTCCACATGTCTGTAGTCAAAGCAATTCTACTTCCAATGCTTTCTAAATGTCTCATGACATTCACTTTTTCATGCTCATATATCTTCATAATATCACTCTTTAGTGTGTTCCGACTTGGAAGCTTAAATAAAGGCTGAAGATTTTCAGAATATATTCTGAATCCCAAATGTTCTACCATTGAAAGTGGATACTCATGAACTATGACCATGTAAGCAAGGTCTTTTCTTGATTGCTCTGGATCAAAACAATAGTTACTCATAAAAGTACTTGATCCGTCTACCTTCTTTTGTTCTCTCAACAAAAGTGCTTGTCCTGATATCCCTATATGGTTTTCTTTTACAAGTCCCCAAGTGTTTATGCAAATGATTTGTTCCATCTGATCTCTTTCCTGTTAAAAGCTTTTTGCAATAACGACATTGTGCCTTCTCTTCATTGTTGACCGTTTTTTTCTCAAAGTGGTTCCAAACAACAGATATCTTCATTCTTTTGCCATCTTCAGTTATTTCAGTATCACCTTCACCCACATCTACATTAATAGGAGGAGTTCCAAATTCAGATGGAGATTGATCTTTAGCACCGAGAACTATCAAGAGGATTACTACTTGCAGATTCCTTTGAAGGAGGCATATCATTTGAAGTTTTCATCTATAATTAATATCGAAATATTAACACAAATGAAGAGTTCAATAAAAATAATTAAATAAAAAATATTACAGTAAAAATAAAAATTAGGCAACATAATTATTAGTACACCAAATTTTTGTACAAATTAACAATAAGATATTTTTGAACAGAAGTTAGAAAAAAAATACATCAAACTAAAAGTTCCTAAAAATTGACTAAATATATAAGTAATTTTCAATTCAAATAGTACCACTTTATGAACAATTAGGAACACAAATTTTAATTTAAATACTATCTAATTAAGAACAATTTTCAATTTAAACTATACAAAATTAGGAACAATTTTCAATTCAAACCAAACCAAATTATGAATAATTTTAAGTTGAAACAATACCAATTTAGGAACAAATTTTAGTTCAAATACTAACTTGGGTTATGCATGGTGGTGTAGCGGTGGAGGGTGGTTGTGTGGTGGTTGTAGCAAGGAAAGGCTGGTTGCACGGTGGTTGTGACAGTGGAGGGTTGTCAGAGGCTCTCATGGCTTCAAGCAACGGTGGACACACAGTAAAGATAGAAAGTGATGAGTAACTTTAGGGTTTCACTTTATTTCTTAGGTTATAATATTTATTTAGTAAATAATAAAATTATAATTATAATTAAGGTTATGATCAATTGACACCAAATCTCAACCGTTAAATTAAATGATTATTTTTAATAAAAAATAAATTATTAATCTCAACCGTTAGATTAAAGTCATTTTAAATTCAAATTCAAATCTCATTTAACCATAAAATATTTAAAAGATCCTAGTATATATATATATATATATATATATATTAAAATCACTTTAAATTCAAATTCAAATCTCATTTAAATATAAAATATTTAAAAGATCCTAACCCTTATAATTCTCAAAAAGTGTCCTATTACTTTATTTTTGTATTTTTGTTATATGCATGATTTGTTAAAAAGATTTAAAGGTGCATACACAATATGCATGCTTTTTATGAAACAGGATTATGAGAGGCTATGAAACAAGGTTTATGAGGGTGTGAGTTTGAATTTTATTATTATTATTATTTAATTTTGGTGCACTAAAGAGGGAAATGAGAAGTTTTTTTTTTTTTTTTTTTTTTTAAATTTTGGATGAAAAGAGATCAAATAAAATAGGTGTATGTTAATTTTTAAAAGATTGTGTTAATTCTTATTGTCTAATTTAATCCAACGAACAAAAATGTTTATTCTCATTTTCACATAAATTGCACGAGTCACACCCTATATATATATATATATATATATTAATTATTATAATTATAATTATAAGGGTTAGGATTTTTTAAATATTTTATGATTAAATGATATTTAAATTTGAATTTAAAGTGTATATATATATATATATATATATATATTAATTATTATAATTATAAGAGTTATGATCTTTTAAATATTTTATGGTTAAATGATATTTAAATTTTATATATATATATATATATATATATATAAATTAATTATTATAATTATAAAAGGTGCGGGGCGGGCGGGGTGGGTACTATAGTACCCATACCCGCACCCATCCCCATGAGATTTTGCGGGTAAAGACCCATCCCCATCCCCATCCCCAATATGCGGGTAATTACCCTACCCGCGTATGGGTATTTTTGCGGGTGCCCGTAGGGTCTGGGTCCATATTGTCATCCCTAGCTAAGTTAGATGTATTATTCACAACGAGTATTTTTTTTAAAATTATTTTACACTTTCATCATTTAATTATAATTCATCATTTTTATAATAAATTTATTAATTTTTATAAGATTATCTTAAAAGTTCTACAAACAGTTATTTGAGATTGATGATATTTTACACTCTCATTATTAATATATATCTATTTTCTCTTCGATCTCTAATCCATTCTATTTTTCTATTTGTTTTTCTTACTATTACATTTATTTATTTTCTTTCTCTATCTTTTTTCTTCTTGTTGTTTCTTTCTTCCCCACCCCACCCAATACACCCAGAACAGAGAGTATATTTAGAATTTTCTAAACTGCAATTTGTGTGAGGAAAGATCGTTTGACTTTTTTTTTTCTCATATAGAAAATATAATTTGATGTTTTTTTTTTAATTTGACTATTTTTTCATTTTCTTTTCACTTTCTGCCCATATTTAAAAAAAAAAATCTTTTACTAACTATATGGCCCAACTTATTAAGTTTCGGGCCTAGGGAAGTGAACACTAGCCAATTCTATGGGCCCAATTTATTTCCTAGGGCATATAGTCTAAGGCATATGTAATGAGGTTACGTAATGAACTGGGTTTAATTTAAACATAGTATTAATTAGACTAATACACATACCCTGTTTTTTTTTGTAGTTGAAAACTAGTCCAATCCTAGTCCTATTTTAAAAGTTACTAAAATAAGTTAGAAACAGTAAGTTAACCATAAAAATTAAAGAATAATGCACCAATAATATAATATACTGATAATTATAACTCTCTATTTATATAACTCATCATAAATGAAGAACTGATTGATTTTTATTAAATTATTTTGAAGGGGTAAAACTCTCTCAAATGCCACACTAAATAAGAAAAATTAGGCATATTTATTATATTAATCATAAATTGCGTGTGGACTTATGTTGATGGATGACATTGATTTTTCTTTTTTATCATAAATTGGCAACACAAGCAACTATCATTGCAATGTTTTTTTGTGGTTGCAGTACGTGAAGTTGTGTCCAAGAACTGAGCACTTTCCCTCCCTTCTTATTATTGGAGTTGGAGTTGTGTACACTTCTCTCATCTTGTTCGGTCTGTTTTTTTGGATTTTTCCCAATTGGAATTCGCTTTCTTCTGTTTCGTCATGTTGGCAGATTCGTGCTTTGGATTGTAATTGCATTGCCAAAATATGATGATTAATGAGAGGAGTGTGTGTAACAAGGAGATTGAACTATATACTAGTGTTTACTGTAGAAGGACAATCTAAATTTCCTAATTGTTGTTGCTGAGTAATTTTCATTTGGGATTAACTAAGTTTTTAGTTACTAATTATTTTCAAATTTTGATTTTAAGTTTCTGAACACAAAAAAATGACATGTTAAGGTCTCGATTCTTTTAAAAAAAATGTTTTTTACTCCTAGAAATGGCATGATTAAATAATTAAAAATAATGAAATTCAAATTTTTGTTCCAAAGTTAAAAATGATTTTAAAAAAGTTTAGGAATATTGAGTTGTCATATTTTTGTTCAAGACTAAAAAGCTTAATGGAATAAAGTTGAATGATCTTGATTACTTGAATTTTTAATTAGAGACTATAATTGGTATTTTAGTTTGTGTATTACATATAGTAAATGCTGATTTGTATATAATTAAAAAATTATAATAAATTAATATTTTTTTAACTATTTACGACTATAATTTAAAATGCAACTCAAAGTCTCAAATGCACGTATAGGGAGAACAGACAAGCACAATGCCGAGTGCATATTTATATACTATATTATCTGGCAAATGAGAATATTGCGTGTCATCCTTATCCATTTCAAAGTGAAGAATCTCACTATATGTGGGGTTTGTGTTTTTATTCTATTCTATATATATTTGTCCCGTTATAACAAAATTTAGAAATCATTGGTCATATCGATATTTTGTTTTTCACAAGATGTTGATAAATTTATTGTGTGGGATGATTAAGGGCTTCTGAAACAATTTTTTCGACATTAATTACTTTACACACTTTTTCACTAAAAATTGGCCAACTTTTAGACTTTTAGTTCTCATTAGGGTTTATTAAATTGTACGCTCCTGTCTTCCATCCGGGTTAAACTCAAACCAACCTGGCAATTGACACTCAAGTCCAACAAAGTACATCCAAATCCTTATATATTATTTTATTTTATTTATCATATACTTTTATTATATTGCAATATGATTTTACCTCAAAAAATATATTTTGTTGTTAAAGTATAATTTCTTAATTTTTATTTTTTATTCATCGATGTTAGTTGTTAGTTTTGTAAGAATTACAAATTATTATATATAATAAATTTATTTAATTTTATAATAAGTAAAATTTAGTATGTGCATTGCATGTAATATTTGTTTATTTTATACCATTAAAAATTTATAATTTATATTAAATTGATATTTTTAAATATAGAAGTTATATTAAAATTATAACATTTAATAGATATTATGAATTATATTTTATATTTATAATTAATAATTTCTGTTGTGATATATTATTGTTAATATTCAAGTTTAGAATAGAATTAAAGATACTGAATGGATAAATTGTACCAAAAATATTAAGAAAACATTTGACATTGTTTCTATTTAAAAATTAAAGATATATTAAAAATATGTTAAAAAAAATTAAAAATTCAGAGGTTTGATTAAAGAATACGTCAGCTTTTAGTTTCGTTGATCCATGCTCTGGTGAGAGGAGGTCCCACCTCAATTTTGGATCAAATCATTTATTTTTTTCTTGGGAAGAGGATCAAATCATTTCTGCTGATGTGATTTAAAAAAATATATTTTTTTATGGAGAAAAAATAATATTTATGAGCTATGTTTTTCTTCAAGGAGAGAAAATATAATTGTTTTCCTCCGTATTTGTTAAACATTTCCTTAAACTTTTTTACATTGTTAAGTTTTAAAAAGTAGTAGAAGAATTGTAGGATATGTTCCTTAAAAGTGTCATATATCAATGTCTAAACCTAAAGTAATTACAAAATTAGAAAAACACTTCGTTTGCCTCGGGCAAAGTGCCGTCGTGTGTTCTATGTGGCACCACGTCAGGGAAGGTTATCCATTCTGGTGGGAGACACGAGTGTTGATTTAATTTTCTCTTTTATTATGATTAAAACTAAAACTGAATTTTACAATTTTTAAAGAGATATAAAAAATCCTATTTTACTCTAAATCTTAAATTTAAGTACTCCTACAAAACTACCCTAAATTCCACAGAAATGAATTTTTAATTATGAACTAAAAAGACACTTTAGTTTTAATACCGAAATTCAATTGGTCGAATTGGGCATGCCGGGGACATTTTTTTCTTCTTATATTTTGTTTACATTTTGATTCAATTCATGTGCATGTATGGTCCGCAGTCTGCACTGTATGTAATTTTTTTATACAAATATCTAATGAGAGGCGGCTATGTTATTATATCATTTTGTTTAGTAAAATATATGATGTAAAAATGAGATAAATTCTCATTGAAATATGTCTGAGTAAAAAGTTTTACATCAAGCATGGATAAAAACTATTAAAAATATTGAATATACACTATATTTTTTTAGTGTATGGTTACAAAATAGACAGATATCGAAAGAAGAAGAATAAAATAATATAGATGTGATATCAACACATTTTAGTGTAATTGTTTGTTATTATTTGCTTTTGACTCGTGGAATTTAACATTTTTGTCTTTATAAAATGTAGAGATATCATATTTTTGTCTTTATAAAATGTCTGAGAGTTAAGGGGCATGATACTTCTAAATTATTCTATTGTTAAGCAATGTTGAACTTCTTGTTGGAATAAAATAGTTGTCCCAATTAAGATTAAAGCTATGTTTGGATTAGTGGTAGATAATGAAATATAATAATTGATCAAAATATAGCGGAATGAGATGGATTGAAATATAATGAAATAAAAATGTCATTTCATTATTTTGATATTTTTAATGGAATGGAGCAAATATTTTATTTTGTTGTTTGAAAAATGACATAAAGAAATAAGTTATAACTTTTTAATTTCAAGTTTTCATTATCTATATGCTTACTTTTAGTCTATTAAATTTCACATTTTTTTTATATTTTGTTATATAATATTTTAAAAGTTTTATTTTAATATTTTAAGTTATGTTTTAGTCATATTTTATTATATAATATTTTAAAATTTTTATTTTATTACTTTAAATTAGATTTTAATATCTTAAATTATGTTTTAGTCACATTTTAATACATTTTAAAGTTATTAATTTATTTTTATTTATGATTAAAATATTATATATCAAAATATAATTAAAATATAATTTAAAGTATTAAAATAAAAATTTTAAAATATTACATAATAAAACATAAAAAATATGAAAGTTAATGTAATTAAAATAACCTTAAGCTTTATCTTTATAATGTAAAAATTATCTAAGAAACTTAACCGGTGTTAACACTCAACACTTTATTTTAACTTTTTCACTCGTTACTTTCTCTCTCTCTCTCTGCATTTTGCATTTGTTTTTTAAATTTTAGGTTGTTTTTTAATTATGCCGTGGAAAGCACCAGATAGTATATATTATCTTGATGAAGTTGATGACTAGGTTAGATTTTGTAAAGATAAAATAGTCATTTTATATTCTAAAAGCTTTGTTCCATCAAGTGCACCTAAATTCGGGAGGAAAAAAAATTGAGGTTAAAAAATGAAATGGATCATGATCCATCTCCTTCCATTATGGTCCATTCTGTTTTTTACAATTCAAATAATACAACAACTTTTCCTCAAACTTTATATAATTTTATTCACTCTCTACCACTCACTGATTTAAACATAGCCTATAGGGTCTAGCGACCAATGGTGAAACCTAAGGATAATATCTCTACTTAAAAGTCTATTGTATAATTAGACTCATCACTTTCAGTATATTATCCGATTCAATTTTTATAGATTTTAATATTCTGTTTTTAGAGAGTCTCCACAAGTTAAGAGATATGAGATTAGATTGGAGGGTTGAAGGGAGAAAGAGAAAGAAAAAGATTGTGCTTCAACTCCTTGCAATTTTAATTCTTAAATGACAAATTTGGTATAACAAAATATGAAAAATGATAAAGAGAAATATATAAAATAAATAAATAAAAAAGCATACGTATGACAATAATAACCCTTATACAAAACTCTTTATATTATATTTTTTATCACATTTATTTATCCCCTCTCCCACGCCGAATTCATACCCATAACCACAATTAATTTAAAAATAATAATGATTAGTATTATTCTGTTATAAAATCTGATTGTCTCCGAACTCTTCTTTCCCTCGTACTCACTCCATCATTTGTTGTTCTTCTTCCTTCTCTTGGCTCTGTCTCTACCCTTCAACAACGCAACTTTCCTTCTTCTCTATTGAGCTTCCAATATTCTTCACACAAACTCCTTCTCTTCTCTTTTCATCTGTAAGTATTCTAATCTCTCTCTCTCTCTCTCTCTGTATCTATCTATTCATAGTTCATAGGATGTGATGTTAAAACATGGGGCATAGAGTTTGGTTTTAATTTTCCTTAACTCACCTTCTTTATGTGTGCTTAGCCTCTTATGTTCATCTGGGTATTGAAATTTTCCATAAAAAAATGTTTTTTTTTTTATTTTAATTATGATTTTGGTTGTTGTGAGGAACTGCTTGGTCTTTAATGGATGCCCTTTAACTTCTCGCAAGGAAACTTGTAAAGTAACTGTCAATACTCAATACTTTGCGTTGATAATTGAGATCCTAATTTCCTATGCTTCTAATAGATGGAAAAACAAATACCTTTTTCTCTCACTTTTTTTTTTTTATGTTCAACACACGCCACCATATATTCCTTAGTTCATTGATGGATGAATCTTGTCTTCTCTAACGGTAGATCTAGAGAGAAAATTGTTTAGGGTGTGATTGATTTCTATTCTTTAAAAACTGATTTTAGTTCCTACAAAAGTTGATGTAGTGTGAAATAATTTTAGAAAATAGTAGTTTTTAAAATCAAAAAGTGATAAGGGAATCGATTAGGCTCATCGATTATTGTTCCTGCAAAAGTGCGTTAGTGATTGTTGATGGATATCAACTTTTTTTCTTGCCTCCTTTACATGATCTGCATGATGCACGATATCCCTGAGATTGTGGATATGGGTTTCTCTGTTTTTTCCAACTTGTCTTTTGCTTTTGAGAGATATTATGAAATTGAATTGCTTGTTTCAATTCTCTAAGCCTAATGTTTACCTCTCAAGTAGTACTCTAATGTAATTAGTATTATAAATAAATTGGATTGAGTACTAATGAGAAGTTGGGTCTTGCGGAAGGAACTAGTCTTTCACAATATAGCGAATAAGTTTGAATTTTCCCAAACGTAGTATCCAATGGTGTCTTGAACTAGGGGAAAAAAGTAAATTGGATTCACTAGATTTTTCTCTGGCTAGCTTCTTTCTTGAAAATAGTTTATTTAATTAAGCAGTTGGATGAGTTCTGCCTGCAATTGTTTTAATCTGTCAAATAAAGAAAAATTGAAGCAGACAACTAATGTATTTAATGTCTGTAACTGTAACTGTCATTTTTCTTGCAATTATTGACAAGAAGTGATTGTAGCTTGTAATCTTTACTACCAGTACCAGAAACCTTTTTTTCCACAAAAGAGAGGAATAGAGATTTAATGAAGAGTTATTTTTTAATGGATTTAGATACTGTGTTATGATTATTGGAGAGAGAGAAATACTAGTACAATCGTGTTGGGTTTTTATTTGATAAAAATCAAATAAAATTTGTGTACTTCTTTCTCCGACAAATCATGTTATGTTATTTAATCACACGATCAAATCCAAATCCATTTTCAACTACTCTGAAGTTAAAAAGTAGAATAATTATAGTTGCACCTCAGAGTTTGTTCTCACAGTATGGTCTGTGATTAAAGGTATTCTCCATGTACCATTTTTTTTGCAAAAAAAAGGTGGCTGGAGAGTTAAATCGGTTGGTTCTTCCCAAATTTGGCATTTGACAATTGACACACACTGGCATTAAAATATAGTAATGTAAATTTCACTTTTTCACAGCAATTATTCTATGAACATAATTTTTGGTAGTTATAAATTATAATGTGTGGTTGCCACCCATAACTTGAATTTATCAACTCTAGCCAAAGTCGACCCCACCCTAACCTACCCACTGAGCAATGCCTACCTAGCTGAAAATAATTATCACCCTATATAGAAGGTAGTTTCCATTTTTTTTCTGTGGATGTTGTTGCTACACTACTATCATCTTGTAAACCTTTTGATTTGATCCCAAGACAATTTTTTTTTTTATTACTAATACTAATTATTTTTATGGAAACTTATAACTAAAATGGCTAACCAAGTGACTATAACCACTTCATTTGGTTGGTTGGTTGGTATCTCGTTTAATTTTGTGTCTTTTCTATCATATTCCATATTCATTAATTTTGAGAAACATTGAGTGTATGTTAGTTGTGGGTAAGGCTTAAAGTAGATTTAGTTTGGGTCCATTGTATCCACTGACTTAAATTACTTTGCCAAACCATCATTCTCAACCTTCTCAGCCACAAGGAAAATAATTGTGCAATTGTACCATAGAAGGTTGACATAACCACCTCATCCTAACAAAACTTTATTTTTATTTGTGAATGTAATCACTTATGAGACACTCATAATTCATACTTGTGAATTTCAGGTTCAGGTACTTGTAAGACAACAATCTGTTAAACCAAAAGGAAAAAAATGGCCTTAGAACACTTTGAGGAGACTGTGTCCCAAAAAGAAAAGTGGATGTCTTCCAGTGAAATAATTGCAGATTCTGATAGAAATGCCTCTGGTGGCTTTGACTGCAACATCTGCTTAGAGTGTGTGCAAGATCCAGTGGTCACACTTTGTGGTCATCTCTATTGCTGGCCTTGCATATACAAATGGCTTCATTTTCAAAGTACCTCTTTGGATAATGAAGAGCAACAGAAGCCACAATGTCCTGTGTGCAAATCAGAAGTTTCTCAATCCTCCCTTGTTCCATTATATGGCCGCGGCCAAGCCACAACACCTTCTAAAGGGAAGCCACTTCAAGTAGGAACTGTCATACCACAAAGACCTCAAGGTCCTAGATCATTGAACTTGAACACTAGAAGTGTTTCCCAACCTATTTCTCAAATTTATCATCATCCTTATAGTAATCCTTATCAACCTCAACAATTCAACTCAATTTCAAGCGGTTACGCCTCACCAATGCTTAGAACAAATGGTGCACTTGACAATTCATTTGGAATCTTTGGTGAGATGATATATGCAAGAGTCTTTGGTAACCAAGTGTCAAACATTCATACATATGCGAATTCGTACAATCTTTCAGGGACCAGTAACCCAAGGTTGAGAAGACATTTAATGAAAGTTGATAAATCACTCAGCAGAATAAGCTGTTTCCTCCTATGCTGCCTCGTTTTGTGTCTTCTGTTATTCTGACTGCTATTTCATTTTTCATCTTTAGTTATAGTACATCCTTTCATAGAATACAATAGCTTATTGATCCATATGTATTCTATGTTAAGAGAAGTTGCAAATTAATGCTGAGTTCTGTGTAAATTACCAATCTCTCTACGAGCTATATGAAATGAATAATGATATTTTTACATAATTTTACTCTACCATTTTTTTACATCTCCTTTTTTTGTGTCTCTTCATCACATTGTTAATAATATCTTACATTTCTATCCTAATTGTAAAAAATGTCCTGTAGTTAGAAGGTGAGTTCACACCTTGGAACAAGGAATCATATCTTGGCGAGTAAATTGATAACATATTACTTCCAAACAGGTAAAGTCTTTCCAATGCTTTGGACCTAATATAGTTCACTTTCAAATAAGTCATTGTCGGTAGTGTCAATATGCACTTGTGAAATTTACTGTCACCTTCTTAAACTTCTCGTTAATTTAAGCGTATTTGCAAGTATCACAATTCTCAACCCTTTCCCACCAATCTATGTCATCTTAAAGAGAGAACCACCGCTAGAGTATACTTCCAAACTCGGTTAAAATCCAAAGTCGGACATTTGAGATCAGTTCACTTGGTATTCTAGTTTTAGGAAACTAATTCTTAATTGTTACATACCAACTAATGCTTCTACCTGAGGGAAGGACAAAAAAAAGGATTCAGGATAGGAATGACTACTTTGCTTATTGGTAAGGTCAGAAATATGATGCATATAAGGCCAACGAAGTCATACATACCTTATCCATTGCATTGGATGAAACTAGTTGCTGTGGTCCATACTACAAAGTTCCAACTGTTAGTTTTTCTAATCTTTTTTGGAAGTTAGGTATGAATTCTCTAAGTTGATGGGTGACTAGAGAGGGCATAAGGAATGGAGAGTAGAATTCTCTATGTTTAAGTATGAAAAACCTTTGTGACATGTAACCATGTAATACATACCAATGCACAAGTTGGTCTTGTATTTTAATAATTTAATGATAAGTACATATTTGAATTACAGGTAAAAAAAGTAAGTTTGAGTTAAAAGTATTTTTGTTAATAAATCAAGATTCTCAATTTTTTTTATTTTATTTTATCCGTTAAATTTATATTGGAATTAGAACTTATGTACAACATTCCCAACTTGTGATTAAGAACAAATTGAGACTTAGTTCCATGATCAATTCAAAGATTGAAATTTGTGAAATATACATTAATTTTATCAAAGCATAAAAAAATCATTAAAAAATATTTTTTATATGAACCACTGTTTCTTTAAGTTATTCTTGTTCAATTTCATGACCCTGAAAGTGGGGGGCATGGCATGGCATGACATCCAGTGATCACATAAGATGGCTATATGAAACTTGAAAGTGATTTATGGTGGTCCCATTTTATCAAGTTGTTTGAAGCGAAATTCCCATGGACTCTCCCTTCTTATCCTTCAGACCATTCAGAAGGCTGAAACGAAATATGGATTGGACTGCCAGCAACGATTTTCCACATTACACTAATTAATCTGAAGAGGTGTGGCAGAAGAAATTGCTAAATGAAATAGGAGTAGTTACTTGTTACTTGTGAGGTGAGGACTCCCCTAACGTTGTTTTAAACAATTTTCTTCTATAAAATAGAGAGACACACTTTGCAAAAAATAATAATGAAAAAACTTAAGAAATGAAAATCATACCTACTTCAAATTAATGATGAGACCAAGAGTATAATTAAATTATATATTTAATATTTACTCATTCGAATCCAAAAATCATATATTTATTATTTAGAATAGTAAACAAATCCACTCTTATTTAATTATTGATGTTTTTCGTCTTTTTCATTATATATTTTTTTAGCTTCAAATTGAGCTACAAATTTCAAATTCATAAGCATTTATCATTTTGAATTTGCAGTTTCAATATATACTAATAAAGTGAGACAAGACTAGAAATGAAGTAAGTCAAAGTAAAGCTTACATATGCGAACCAAAAGATGAAAAATAGTTCTTTTATATATATATATATATATTATGATCCCATATTTGCTTTATCTTTTTTTTTTCAACTTTGAATGTCAATTGTGATTTTTTATTTTTCATTATTTTTTTGCTGATTTTTTTTTTTTCATCTTACTTTCTTTGGTCCCCGCATCATATACTATCACCATTAAATGAAAAGCTTGTTTTAGCTTTACCCCACATTGCTGGTCCTCTCTATCTTTTAAAAAAAAAAACAAATTAAGAACTTATTCATTTTTGTTTATTTTTCAATGATGAGTAAGCTTTGTTTTGAAAAACAAATAATTAATATTAATTCCAGTACTATACAACTCCCTGCATTTTCTCTATCAACATTGGTCCAAAATAAGAAACGGAACGTCCCCCTTCACTATCAATCTCCAATGTGCTTATTCTTGCAAACGTGGGTTTTCAGCTAATTTTTGCTTTACCAATTTGAGTGATCACAGATACTTGCAAAACTTGGAAAGAACTGTTTCCTTTTCAAACTTTAATTTCTTCGCTATACTTACATCATTGTGAATTAATGGTAACTAACCAAGTGAACCAACCATTACCGTTCGCACGTAAAAGCCAGATAAGTTCATTTGTTCAACTCCGAAACGCCAATTTTTTTTTCATATCACTTTCCTTGGTCCTCTCACATATAATAATGCCACTGCTAAATTATTTAAGAATTTAATTATTTATTATTTTTCTGTGATGAAGTTTTGTTCTAAAACAACAAATTAATATTTTTTTTTTGTGAAGAACAACTTTTATTTTTGAAAAGAAGTGAAAAACAAATAAATATGAGAAATCCTAAGATTTCATGACATACTCAGTCTAATTGGTTAAAATTAATCAAAAATCATAAAATTTGATAGTCTTATATTGTATTGAATGACTCTCTCTTGCACATGATTTCATAAAATCATATAATTTTTCATATCTAAATAAAATAGGTTTTTTATGAAGAAGATTTGACTAAACATGTTCTATTTAATACAGGTAGGTAGGAGAAGAATCTAATTCAATTTTCTAAAAAAATAAAGAAATCAAAACTAAGTCAATTAAAAAAAATAGAGAAATAAGAAGTAAGTCAAGATGATAAAGATTAACACCTCCTCTTATGTTCTTAAGCCAAAGATTTTACCATTTTCAAAGTAATTGGAGTTATAATTTGTTTTCACATCCCTTCTTGATACCCTAAAAAATGGGCAAATTGTTTTTGTTAGAAATACATTTGTTATTACAAAAAATATAATGGTAACCTGCGGTGGACTTACATGGTAGCCACAAGGTTGCACCTCTCAAATTTTAAAAGTCACAAAAGAAAAAAAAATTAATAATAAAATTTAAATTTTTGTGTTTTATTTCATTTATATTTATATATTTATCCATATTAAATTTTATTTTTATAATTTATTCTCAGGAATTCATTCATATCAATACAAGAGTTTAATCACATTGCATTGTCAAAATCCATGTTGTATATTTGAAAAAAGTTGACCTCCTTACTTTTCTCATGTTACAATTCTTTTCGTATAGATATCATTTTAACACAACATAGATCATCAAAAGAATCTTGAAAATGTTGGAAGGGTGCATTATCACATGAATAAACTCAGACTAACTTATCAATTTGGGGTTCAATTCAATTTCTTAGTAGATATCAAGAAGGAATTTTGGAATGTTATAATATTGATTCCTACATATAAATAAGAAAGGGTTCTCAATTGATTCAAATGCTCTACCTACCAAAGATAGGCATAGAGAAGAAAAAAATCAAGGTTTCACATAGCACTTTTGGTCGAAAAATCGATGAGATATTTTTGTATTTTTTGCTTAATAATTTTTTAATTTGTAATGAATTTTAACCAATAAAAAATAATTTATTTAAGAGATGTTCTTATTCGAGACTTGTATAATTTGAAAATGTCATGTGAATCGTTAGAAATATGTAAAGTGTGTAACTAATTTAATAACAAAAGTTTTATAAGGGATCTGAAGTAGGCTACTATGAGACAAAAGATTATTTTTTTTAAAGAAATTCTATTCGGAATTAGATAATGAATTATTGATTCTAAGCCATTTTTAACAATGAATCAACCATTCAAAATATTTTTTTTTGCGCATTGCTGAGGTAGGAAAATTTGTTTAGAAAGTAAGAAGTTCCTTTACATCTCTTTATCGGTAAAGAATTGTCAAATGTATATCATTCTTCAATAAATGTTCTAATTTAGTGTACTCTTCTTTATAGAATGTCTACATTTAAACAATGCATCTGATTCAAAGTATGACATTTTGAAGCAATGGTCATCTACAAGTTTCAAAAAAGACACTCTTTGTACTGATTAAAACTAATAAAAGATAGATACAAACTAGCAGTACCTTAATGCTTGCTCTGTATATAGAGGTTATTAGTAACATTACTCTTAACAGAAACTTGTATTCATTTGCCTTGTTGCACCGGCACATGCTCTTCTAATCGATTGCCCTTGTCGTCCTTGTTTTCTTTCTGAGAATGAGGAATATTAATTTTGGGCTTACGATAATTTTTTTCCTTGGAAAGGTTGAATAAACACAAAAGAGACACGTATCTATAAATAAGACGACGAAGTAGAGGAACTTTTTTTGACAAAACAAGAACTCGAAGCAGAAGTTGTGCACTTAGAACTGGGATGAATGTATGTATAAAGGTGTAGAAAATGCACAGGCATCCAATGATGGTTGTAGCAAATGTGAGAGAAAGGTTATTGGCCACAAGTAGAAGTACAGCAGCTACAAATGCCACTGGTGCTGTGACAAAGGCATATACCAGACAAGTGAGTGGAATATCATATATTTCAGCATATTCAGACGGAAGAACTAATCCCAACGACAAAGATCCACATGCAATTGCAGAGCTAAACATAGCTATGATATTGAAGATGGTGAAAACCCAGAATAATGGTTTGTGAGACAAAACTGCAGCACCTCTAAGTTTGGGATTTTTGTCATCAGAGCTATATACACCTCCTGGCACAGTAAAAGCAGCTGCAAATGTCACTGTCATCATCAACGCCGCAACGATTAAAAATGGCTCTGAGGTATCTCTTTTTTTAACATTCACAAAGCGAGTTTGCTTCACGGTCACGCCAGCTTTTCTTAATACCATGCCACATAAAAGCTACATAGAAATTGAAAAAATAAAAATAAATCAGAAGAATAAAAAGCAGTAGTTATAGTTAGAGAAAACTAGTATAATTTCATGTTATGACACTGAATATCTGATAATCTAATAATTGAATAACATGCATCACGGGAGTGTGATAGAAATCAAAGTATAATTCTATATTTAGAAGTTTTTATTCATGATGAAATTAAAAGAGCTTTTCCAACTTATATCTCCAATGGTAGAATTTAGACTTAAGTAATTATATAAAATTATCTTGTATTAGACCAAAATAAAAGTTCAGTCATATATAAAAAAACTAAAAACATATTTCAGTATTTTAAATAATAATGTATAAAAAAATAAAAATCCTTCAATATGAAAGGAACTTCCATTAAAAAAAAAATTATAAGAACTAAAACAGGATCATCTTATACTAAAATAAATAAAATAAAATATAAAGAAAATAGGTTTCTATTATTTTTAAAAAAATATGACCATAAAGAAAATAAGGATCAAATTGTTTTTAAAATGAACAATTTAATATCATTACATCTCATTTTATTTAATTTCTATCCATAGAAACATATTAATATATTTAATGAAGACAAGATGAAACATAGTATTGATCGTACCTTTCTTTCAAGCATATTCATTGGAATTTTAAAGGTCTCACTGATATCTAGAGCCGTCAAACCATGTATATTTGTGAGATTCACATTCGTCTTTCTATCTCGTGCAATAAGGTAGCTAGTGAGTGGAAATAAATTTTTTGATGCCAAATGTAATGGAGTGTTTCCATCATTATCTTTCTGATTTATGCTACATGAATCACCAATTTTTCTATTTTTTAATAGGTATCCTACCAGTTTACTTTTTCCATTCTTTGCCGCAATATGAAGAATGTTTCGACCTTTTTGATTGAGGAGATCGTAATGATTTATGCACCATTCTTGTTTAAAGAATTCTTTGACCACCTCGACATGACCTTTTTTGCAAGCAAGATGAATGGGAAGATTACCCTTCTTGTTTTGTTCCAAGACTGTTTGATCAAATTTTACTTGCAATGGTGAATTTTTTAATAATACATGACATCCCGGAACATAACCAATGTCAGCTGCATAATGAAGGGCAGTATTTCCATTTCCATCCCTTAAATAAACTAGCTCTGGTCTTTTAGCTATTATTTCTTCCATTATAACTGCAATTGAACAAAACAAAGTGAAATAAACTTTATAAAGATAATTCAATGAAAATTTATGATAAAATATATTTTTTTAATGATGCAACAAAAATTCTTTTTTTTTCTTTTCATATGTATAAGTGAAATTTCATTTTTTTAACTCATTTAATGAGGTTTCATTTAAAATATATTCTTTAACTTTTCAGTTATTCATTTTGTGAGACTATCCAAAAATCCATAAATTTTTAAAGAAAATAAATAAAACTCAAAGGTAATTTAAGATGAAATTTATTAATTTTCTTATATAATTTTGTAGCTTGCTTAGTCTAAAAAAAAAAGAAAAGATAGTGTATAACAGGGGTGTTCAAAAATTGGATTAAACCAAAGTAAACCGTTAAATTACTAAAAAAAATAAAAATCACATGAATCAAATTGTATATTTTTTGATTTTTTAGTTGATTTTTGAATTTTATTATAAAAATTGAATTAAATAGAATCAAATCACATATTATAATTATATTAATTTATTTTTATATATTTAATATTACTCAACTAACAATATTTTTATTTGTTTTATAATAAATTTATAATATATGATACATATTTTACTTTTATATCTTATAAAAAGATATATTGATATTACTAAATAATATTAAATATCAAATGAAATAAAAATAGTATTTTTTAAGCTAAAATATATAAACAAAATTTTATAAAAAAAAATATAATAATTATAATTTTTTAATTATAATAATAAATTAAAAAAATTGTTAAATTGAACCAAATCACAAAAAATTAATTTGATTTAGTTTGGATTTAATGATATGTTAAAATTAAATAAAATCAAATTATAACTTTATTTTAGATTTGGTTAGGATGATTTTTTTTTTAAATCGAATCAAATCAAGATAATGTATAGTAAAAAAAAAAAAAGAATAAATATGGTGTAATTAAAGAAGGAATACCATGATTATGTTCCAGTATAGCTGCATGGAGTGGAGAGTTTCCAAGGCAGTTAGGAAGAGGCTGATCTGCAGGGAATGGAACTTCCAATAGAAGATTCAGAATTTCCACATTCCCATTCACAACTGCCAAATACAACGGTGATCGCTTTGACTTGTTCAAACAATGAACCACTTCCTTATCTGCATCCAAAATCTCCTTTATAACATCAACATCCCCACTGTACAGTGCCTCGTGCAGCGGAGTGTCCTCATGTTTATTTGTTTCTTTTGTAATATCCTTCATTATCCCATCATCATGTTTTGACTTCTCTTTGGCATATTGAGAGAGAGTGAGGTTGACCATAGTTGACTTCTTTGACTTCACAGCAACATGAAGCACTGTATCGCCTCTTACATTTCTCCTAATAAGAAGCTCAGGAAAGTGGTCACAAATCAGCTCTGCAATCTGGTCTTTCCCCTTATATACTGCCAAATGAAGCAGCGATCACCTGCTAAGGTGACTTTATCAAAAATATCAGACAAAGGTTGTTTACTTTGTATACACTGTTGCTTCAACACCTCAACGAAGTTATCAACGTTTCCTTCATCAACAGCTTTATACAACTCATAAATCATCATAGCTTTTCCAACTGCAAGATCCTTATGCACCACTTGTGAAGCTGCATCATCTTTTTGACTTGGGAACTGCATAATATTTTTCTTCAGTTCCTCCAACCTCTCATTGCATCTCTCTTTCCAGCTTGCATCGATAGGAATTCTCAAATCATCCATGCTTTACACTAGCTAGCTAATTGATTAGCGAACGCCTTAATTAATTAATCTATGAAACGCAGAAAGATTAAGATATTAATTGTAATGTAATTAATGGCAATAGCTAGCTGCGAACTCCAATAACACATTACACATTACACATTTATCTATAATTAAGTAAGTAATTCGCATCTACGTACCATTATCAAAGAATCAGATATGGTGTGAATATGTATGGTAGGTAGCACTATTAGTTCTTGGTTTTATGGTTTACGTACTCACATAATTTTTTAAGTGGAGAACTTTAAGTGTATTGAAACTCATGCTTAGAATCCTAACAAAAAATCAAAAACCCTAATTACAATAATCATATTATATATATGGCTTAATTATTAATTTGGTTTCTTAATTATTTTAAAGAAACTAGATTAGGTTCCTTTATTTCGAAGGCCCCAATCAAGTTTTTTAATTTTCAAAAATGTCTTATTCAAGTCCTTTCCGTCGAATTGAAAGTGACGTAGTGTATGATTAATTTCGACAGTTTTAATTCTTAACTGTTAATGTATTTACCAGTAAAAAAAACAGTCAATTTATTTTTTATATGAGACTTTCACTTTTTATAAAAATTATAGGAGAATGTAAAAAAAAGTATGAGCAACATAATTTGTCATCTCCTAATAAAAGTTTTTTTTACTATAGTTCCTTAACCGGTCAGTACCCGTTAGCATTTAATTGCCTTAAGATATTTCAATTTTACATTAATGGTAAATAGTTAAATGAATGATTAAAATAAGTTTAGATGCTAACAAGCGGTTGAATCGAGTAGTATTACTATTAGACTTGATTATAGCATTGGGATGAAAAATGTGATTGAGATTATTTTAAAATCAATGACTATTTTTTATTTTTGCTTGAGAATAAAAAATGAATGTTGTGCATCTGACTGACTACATAACTTTCATATTTCTTCACCCAATTCTACCCTTTTTATACATATTCACAGAGAATTATTATGCTATGATAGATATTGCTGGAAAAAGAAATAATCAAATCAGTGCTCATAATTCATGAAAAATTTAAACAATTAGCAATACCATTAACAGATTACAAGCAATTCTTCTCTGCTGTTTAGTGTCGCTCCTCTTCCTCCAAAGGTTCTACTTCTGCCCCCAACGAAATTTGCCTATGGGTCTATTTATAGATGCTTTAATTTGATTCCATTCTTAAAGGATTTAAAAATTCTAAATTGATTGTGCAAGTTTCATGCAGCATCACGTACGATCATTCTTCGCTAATTGCTTGCAACTTCAGGAACGGTTTACAGAACAGGATCCGGATTCCCTACTCAGCTCTTCCATGCGTACACATACAGAAATTAGAATCATCAGCATCTCAGAACCATCGATGAAGATTGAACGGATCATGTTTTATTTCAGTTAATCAAATTCTAAAGATTAAAATATATTTTAAGGCTCTAATGTATTAAAAAAAAATCAAATAAAATTAAAATTTTAAAAGTAAAAAAAAAAATGAAAGTAATATCTTAAAATTTTGAAAGCATCAAATGCAAATAAGATAAATATAAAAATATTAAAAAGTCAGAATAATATCTTAAATTTTTGAAACCATTGGATATAAAAAAAAATTGAGAAAATGATAATTTTAAAAGTTTGAAAACGTAAGAATAATGTTTTGTAAATTGAAAGTTATGGAAATCAAATTTTAAAAATAACAAAAAGCAAAAATAATTTCTTAAAAAATTGAAAACATGGCCTTTTCAATTTGTTTTAAATAATATCAGACAAAATTATCTTACTTTCCGTACACTTTTGCTTCAACACCTCAACAAAGTTATCCACGTTTCCTTCTTCAAGAGCTTTATACAACTCAAATCATCATGGCTTTTCCAACTGCAAGATCCGTATGCACCACTTGTGAAGCTGCATCATCTTTTTTAATTCATCTACATAAAAGTAATATTACATTTCACGTTCACAGTTTCACTTTTGTTTAATCTAAAATTGTATTAAAATGTTGCTAAAAAACCTAAAAAAATAATTTTTGTTGCAATAATTTTTAACTACATTTTGATTAATCAAATTATTAAATTAATTAAAAATTATTATAATTAGTATAGTTATTTATAATTAATAAATTTTAATTAATTTATAATTAAATTAAAAAGTTCACTAATTATAATTATTAGTTCATAATCTATTAGATGAATCAAAATTAATAATTTATAAAATTAAAAAAATCAAATGTTATAATTAAATATCATAAAAATCAAAATTACATTTAAAATTTTTTTAAAAAAATTTAAAGAGATTATAATTATACTTTAGTCTAATTTTATTATTTAAAATGATATATTAATTTTTAAAATATTTGATAATTAAATAAATATAATTTAAAAAAAAAAAACTAAAACTTGGTTAAAAACTTTAATGTTATTAAATTAAGTTAAAATTTTAGTTTTATTATTTGTTAATGTTTACATTGGTAATTATTAATTTTGTTATTAATTTTTTTTATTTTATTTTATTATTTTAACTATTATTTTTATTAAATAAAAAAATTAGTCAATAATATAAGAATGAATCAAAAAAGTTAGTAAATAATATGGAAATGGTCAATTACATTTTTAAAAAAAAATTAAACAAAAGTAAAAAAGTTTACAATGGAGGGAGGCGTTGGAAGCAATTTTTGGAAGTGGACGAAGCAACAATGCATTTTCACAGCTAAAACAAATTAATTAATTCTGTTCTATACCAACTAAAATGGTCTGTGTCCCTAGGTTTGAGCCCTTTTCTTGTACATACAATCATGAATCAAGAAACTCAAGGGTTTTCATATAAAGATTAAAGCTAGGGTAGAGTTTTTAACACGTGAAACCAAAATGGCTAATTTTTCATATAATTATTAAAATGGAAAACAATATAAAAAAATACCAAATTTAAGGGCTTGTCTAACTTTTCCTCCAAATAAAAATGGGGTTGAAACAATCTCATGATACCCGATTGATGCAATTAATAATATGATAGAATTTTCTTCCTAAAAAGATGTAACACCAACTAAAATAGAGAGATGAGATGGTTCATTTTTTTTTTTTGTTGGGGAGGGGAGGTCACGTTAAGAAGGTGGTCTCTCCCTTTTCTAAGTGTAAAGTTGTGTTATTAATGTTCTCTTTTATTTCTAGCATTAGAGCCTCCATTTTCTCTTGATCACCTATTTGACCATGATAACTTGTTACCAAGTCTTTATCCATTGAAGTGTACTCTTTAATTTTCTCATGATAGCCTCCGCTTTCTCCACGGATTCATGTTCTTAATAATACTTCAAAAGAGCAAAAGAACACGAAATCTCTTGAAGTTTCTATAATGCTATTCAAATATCTCTCTGCTTGATCTAATTCTAAGCCATGGACTTCTGATATCCAAATATTCTTATTTGACATGGATGCTCCAAAAAGCCCTCTAAAGAGAGAGAAGTGAGAAAATAATGCCATGAATTATGTATTTGACATTTTTGATCGAGATGAATAGACAAATATTCTTATTTGAGTGTGTATTGGGTGTGGATTTAATTCCTATAATTTATAAATAAATAAAAATCATTGGGTCTGAGTTTAATTCCTATAAATAATTTTTAAAAAAAACATTGGGTCGCTTGGTTGATGAGCGCATAGAATCCCAAATTGACAGCTAATCTTGCATCTGTGGGCCACAAAACAGGGTCCCCAAATCAGAGCATCTACAATTAACAACAATGTCAAAAGCAATAGAAATTTAGTTCTTTTTTTTTTTTTCACTTTAGAAGTTGCATAAAGCATGGAAACATGCTTCTGTCTCCTTTGAAGTTTCCAGCACGTCTAGTTTAGGAAACCTCATAATTCATCATGATTTGTGGGCAAAAGCTTGTCTCTATTAACTTGCACCGTGTTCAAACCCAAAAGTATTAATTATTAAGCCGAATAACGCGTTCAAAACCAAAATTAAGAACACAAGCCCGTGCATCATAATCATATTCATGGCCCTCTCTGTACTCATTTAAGCTTCTCCCAAGTTATAACTAAATCACACACCACCTTATTAAATAAATTTCAAATTTCAAACACCACCCTACCAGTAAGCAAGATATAAAAAATACTATATAGTAGTATTACACATCAATATTCAAGATCTGGAACTTGGGTCTTCCCTACTAGCAAGTGGCAACTTTACATAGCAATCCAGAGGAAGAACATAGAGAATAATACACAAAAAAAAACAAAATTTTAGATTGAACAAATTTAAACGAACAAACTCAGACACAACAAAATTATATCCCTAAGAAGAGACAAAAACAACCTCCAAAAGGGGAGAGGGGGACCAAAATAAAATAAAAATAGAAGGACTACATTTTACATTCAAAAAACCAAACCTATGAAAGTACAAACAATACAATACCGAAAGACTTTGGGATAAGGCATGCAGATGAATGATTGCAATCACTAATCAGCGTTTGATGTGTTTGACTTTGTTCCACCCCTTCTTGCATGAATCTCCCACAATCTTCACTCCTTTCTTGAGAAACACCTTGAGCTCCTTTGCCCTGTTCTTCATCTGCTGTTCAAACCCACCCATGACAACAACAATTGACAAAACAAAATAACTCTTTGGCAAGAGAGAGAAAAAAAACCTGAAAAAACTTGGGTTTGGTTTGAGACTTGAGACTAGAGAGTGTTAGGCTAATTGGTATTGTATTGTATTGTGTTCTACAAGGTGGTGGAAGAAGAGAAACAAACTACTTTAAACTAAAGAGGGATAGTGGAATCCAACGCATCGTAGGACACGTGGCGGTGATCGGTTGATGGTGTTGGTATAAGATTTGATCTTAGCCGTCCTTTTGATGCCTACGTTGATTGCGGGATAAGCATAGAGATGCCACGTTGGGCATTAGTGTGTGGGGACCATGCTAATGCTGACACATCTGAAAGCAAAGTGAGTCTAGCTGGGACCCAGGCTAGCTCATTAGGTTGGGTGGCAAAATCTAAGAAAACTGAAAAAAGTTCAAGGAAAATTGGGGTGAATGAATGAAAGAAATTAGGGATCGAAAATTAAACACTAGTAAAATTTATGTTTTTTTTAAAAATATTTTAATTATGTTTATAAAATTAAACATTATTTTTATGATATAAAGAATTGTGTTTATAACCATTGGGTATCTCTCTATCATTCTCTTTTCACGTTCGATCAATCTATGTAACCGTCATGGTATTTGTTTGCATGTCTATGTTTTGTTTTAAAAGAAAAAAAAAAAGAGTCCATTTTCAATGAATAAAATAAATAACCCCCTCACCCACCAGCTGTTCACACATACACGTACATTGATACAAACACACACGCAAAGTGATGGAGAAAGTAAGCAAAATAAATACTAAAGCAGAATGAAAAGGATTTTGTTTGTTAGTACGTATCTTCGGTGTATAAATATATCAGTATTTGTGTTAAGTAAGAAATAAAGTGTGTATTATTCGAATTAATCTTTCATTCACCTATTAATTAACAAAGAGCAACATTACGAAAGGAGTGCATAAATCCAGGTATTGGCACAAGTGATGGGTAAAAAGACTAAAGAGGGTGCACGTGTCTATTCTATTCGATTCTATACTCCAGAATGATTGATTCGCTAGCCTTGCTGGAATGTGAAGGAAGATGCGTATTTTGAATGTGAAGTCAACAAGATAAGCATATATTTAAGTTGTATAGTAATAAAGTTGAATAAAGTAGAACATTTTCTGTACTAGCCGAGCTAGCATTCTTCTCAATTTGAATTTATGCCATGGAAAGAAGGATTACATATCTTCTCAAATAAAAAAAAGGGTTAAATATTAATATGATTTGGGCGGATTGTGCTCCAGCTTTATGTACGTGCTGTCCACCTAACTTGAGCAAAGTTATTATGAAAAATAACTAATTAACTGTCGATGGTATTTTAAAAAACCCAAAATGTTAATGTACCCAAATCATTAGCTAATTTGAAAAATGCAAATTTGTTCTCAATATACTTGTTTAAAGACTTTTTTTTTTTTTTTGGCTACTTAAGAGGAAATGTTTAAAGACATTTGTTTTAACTGTTGGATGCCATTGAAAGCTTAATCCTCAAAAGTCAAAACAGTAATTTCCCCCTTTTAATTTTAAAATAAAAATATATATTAAAATTCTCAAAAACACGTTCTCAATTTTTATCTAAACATAACTTAAGTTTCAGACCCTGTATATGTTAATGTATGTTTTTATTTTTATTTTTTTATGAATATGTATATGTATATGTTAATGTTTGTTTACTCTTGCTTTTAAATGGGATAGGTCAAGTAATTGTATATCTTCGAGGTTAAATTTAAATACTTAAAATTTAAGAGGAGAAGAAAAAAGAGTCGAAGCTACAGAGAAAAATAGCTTCTGAACCAGTGGACCCAATTTTGTAAGGGGGACACAAATATGATGACAGAGGCAACATAATCTCCTACGAAGAAATAATTGTGTTTCCTTAAAGAGAAAAGGCTAAAAAGAATAAGAACAAAATTGTTACTAAAAAAAAAAAAGAACAAAATTCTTATTAGATTAATTAAAAATATAAAGGGAGAATTCGACAACTCCATGGACAGACATTAACAAATTGAAGGTAAAATAAATAAAGTATGCTAACAATTTTTCTCAATCATTTCTGTAAATACAATTTAATAAAAATAAGTTATTACTAAGGTCAAAGCATTGTACAAGGAGTGTATAACAATTGAGGAACTCAAATTCCCAGTCCAGCAATAGGAGCATCCAAGAACACACCCAATGATGAACAATTGTAGAAAGTTTTCACCAGAGAAGTGAATTGCACTGAATATAACTGAGCTTATGGCAACAGCTTGATGCCATTTCATGGTGGATGAAAGTGATGTCATAAGAAATCCCCTATAAACAACTTCTTCCAAAAGGGGTGTGACAATGCAGTAAGAAAGCACACAAGACACTCTTGAGATGTCACTGTTTAGAAGCATTTCCTTCAGTATGGAGTTGTTCGCAGGCTGCATGCAAATGGTAAAAGTAAAAAAGTCTTATATTGACAAAAAAAAATCTACGCATGTTGGCAAAATAAAAACTTTATTATATAATTATCTCCTTAAATTTTTTTTTTTTAATTTTACTTTAATAATTCACACTCAACGTTTGGTCCACATGGGGTAAAGTTAAGAAAAAAATATCAACATTTCATAACTTTCAATCTGTCTGTCTCAGTATGCTGTGGTATAGCCTTAAAAAAATTGCAATTTTTTGAATAACTACAGATATAATCACGAGGTTTGGTAAGGAGGGGTGGAGGAAATGATAGTTCCATGGTTTGCAATAATAATGCCTTTTATTAAGCATCATGAGAATAGATAATGACACATTCCACAGTTCACACACTAAAGTAGTACAAAATTTTGCTATCAAATTCTCCACAACTGAATCAAATCACTCGGGTAATTTCTGCTGAAAACGTTGGAATGCATAACAACCTTAGACATCTGTTAACTTTAACAGGGTGCAGCTACTTATCTAACCTATTAAATTAAAAATTATTACACACACTTCTAATTCAGATGCCAAACACAATGGTTGTTTCTTACTACTTTTTATTTCATAATTTTCCCTTACTCTCTTCTTTCTTTAAGTTTCCCCCTATTGCTTTTAGTTCTTCCAAAAAAGTAGTTAGCAGCAAGCAGCAATCATAAATAGGACTCTGCAAAACCGGTTCGGTTCGGTTCGAAAATCGAATTGAATCAATTTTCTGAACTTATTAAACCAGTTTGAATTTTTTTTTTTCAATATCAGTTTAGACTGAACTGATTTTAAAAACCGGTTCAGAACCGAATCGGTTTAAAATCAGTTCGAACCGGTTATGAACTGATTTTTTAATCAAACTGGTTTAGGTAAAAACCAATTTGGTTCCAATTCGAACTTAACCGGTTCAATCCAAACCGGTTTTTTTTGTCCACCCCTGATCATAACCATGTTTGTTTCTGTCATAAGCCTAGCTGATTTAAAATTGGATGAGACATTTTTCTGAAATGCAGATTATCTCAGAGCCTCCCCAAATTAACACGGCAAATTTACCACGTATGAAGAAAGTATAACTGTGATATTAAAAAAATATATAATCACCAACCTTAGAGCTCAATAATATATCAGCAAGTAGAGATGTTAGGAAAATCAGAAGAATGAGAAACCCAAATCCCACAGCTGATGACAAAAACCAGTTCCTGTTGCTAAAAAAATTGTTCTTTCTGAAGAAATTTGAAAACTTGTATTGTGGCTTAGCTGTGTACTTAAATAAAACTAAAGCCCCAGTAAACTCGAGAATTTGAATGGTGAGAAGTGAGATGGCCTGCATCATTGAATGAAAAGAGATTGTTAAAATATCAGCTCAAAAGACATAACACAGCGAATCAATGAACCTAAACTCCGGCAGAATGTAAATTCAGACCATGAATTAAATGTAAAGATGAAGGACCATTATAGTGTATCACTTAGCAACACAAGTTTCAGTTGATGCTCTATTGCACAGCCTTAAAACTTCTGATGCGAACACTGGACATTGTGAAACATGAAAACATCATTTTATAAATGAAAGCTATCCCCAAGCACATGAAGAAGTGAGACACAGGAAAGTGCAAGCCTTAAAAAAGTAACTTCCAATTCAGTCTTGCAGAACTAAAAAACATTGTGATCTAAGGCAATAATAATAACAACTAACAAGAGTAAATAATCTATTTGTCCTTTAAATTTAGGACATCAATATCACCACCACATTAACCTTGGAAAGATTAAATTTGGTTAGTAAACATTTTGAGTAATAATGTGGTGACACGTTAATTTCTAAAGGGACTAATTTACTTACACAAATCTTTATAGGATGATTAACAATTTAACATAGTAACACCTTCGTATTTGGAGGACTTGGGGGTTTACCCTAATGATTATAAGAGATGTGAAATAATAAAGGTGACCTCAGTTTGAAGGTCAAGAACAGGTTTTCCATTGAATAGAGCAACCACGGATAAGCCTCCAAAGCTAAAAGGGATATGCAGAGTGAATACATAGAGTGCAAGGTTGCTCCATACATTCTCACTCTCCCATGGACTAGCATCCTCTTGCAAGGCTGAGAATCCCTGCAATTTGGAATAACAAAAAGATTAGATTCAATGATTGCAGCAGAATCAGAGGGTATCTGAGCTGAGAAAGACTCACTCAACATTTCTTACCTGAGAAAAGGGTGTGACTTGCTCTTTCCTATTACAAAAGCACTTCAAACTGTTGAGTTGGGAGGGTTGCAGTGTTGGTGAACATTTCAGGCTGTTATCTGTGTTTGGGAGGTGAAAACAGTGAAAGGGTGAGACGAACTCATGAGTGAGTAATTTAGCATAAGCAGATGGAGATCCCAGAACCGACAACATTTGCTTCTTGAATTGAATCCTTATTACTCATTCCTTTATCTTTACATCATAGTATTCCACGAGTGAGATTGAAGGTCTTCGGTTTGGACCAAACATTCATGCTTCAACACTTCAACCAGAAACTTATCTTACATTCGATTTATGTTTCATTTGGATATTTGTAAAGGCAATTTAGTTTTGATACGTTATTCTCTTAATCAATTATAAATTATTTTAAATATAAATTTTAAAATAAATATTACTATATAATTAATAATCTTTTCGCCATTTGAATTAGTTAAATAATAGTATACAGATAATTAAAATGTTAATGCAATATAATTAATTTATTGTTAAACGTATTTTACAATTGTTGAGCATTATTAGCCATGAAATTAAAGAACATTATTAAAATGTTAAGATTTTTTTTAAATAATTAAAAATGTTCAATAAAATGTATAAAAATAACATGAATCTCAATGCGTCTTAGTTTAAGACAACATATATATTCCAAATAAACTAAACTGAAGTAGTACATGCTTTCGGGTCTCTAAGTTCTTTTTCACTTATTACTCGCGAATCATGGCGAATGTGGCGATTGTTGAGCTCAATAGAAACTGTGCTAAGACAGTGGAGGAGATAGTGAAATTGGAGAGAAAGATCTTTCCCAAACACGAATCGCTAGCTACATTCTTTCACGATGAGCTGAAAAAGAAGAACAGTGGGTTGCTTTATCTTCACGTCGATGGCGAACTTGCAGGCTATGTCATGTATTCTTGGTCTTCTTCCTTATATGCCACCATCACTAAGCTCGCAGGTTCCAACCCCACTTCGTTTTCTCGCTTACATCTAAGTAACGAAATTATGGTTGCTTTCAAAATTTCAAATTTCGTCTTTCCATTATTAAATTCTGTGCTGGTGTTCTAAAGTCAAGTTGTGCTCATAACCTGTTTGATGAAATTGCCCAATTAAAAAGTTCTATAAAATAATGATATTGTGTGTGCTTTAACCAAAGTACATAGAAATATTCAAATCAAAGAGATTATTTTGATAAGTTTGATTTGGATTTTTGTATGTACTTTAAATGTTAAAGCTTACATTTTTCTTGAGTTTTTAGTACTATAAAATAATGATATTGTGTGTGCTTTAACCAGTTCAATGACTGGTTCAGTTTTAAAAACATTACTTCAATTTTTTGGATATTCATAACATGGGTATGCCATATTTTGGTCTTGTTAGTGAAGGAGCAACGGAGGGGACAAGGCCACGGAGAGGCTCTATTGAAAGAAGCAATTCAGAAATGCAGGACAAGGAAAGTTTCGCGCATTATGCTTCATGTGGATCCTTTAAGGACTCCTGCAGTGAATCTTTACAAGAAACATCGTTTCCAAGTTGACACTTTGGTTGAAGGCTACTACTCCTCTGATAGAGATGCCTATAGAATGTACTTGGACTTCGATTCAAGTTGAAGGAGAAGTTAAATATACATTTTACATACGACAAGTGGTTAATTTATAGAACAACTTTGTAACTCTGTTTAAGGAGTCATGAAAGACAAGCATTTTACTTTTGTTTTCCTAGCAGAAAATGAAGATCTATGTCAATAAAGAGGTCTGCACTACCTGTACATGCTTTGTCTATGCAGTTAAGATTGTGAAAATGTCTAAAGAAGAAAGTATAGAAAGATTGATGATTACAAAAGAGGAATGCTCAAAATAATTTAAAAAGTAACCAAATAACATACTCTTTATTGATAGATGAAACATTTTTAGAATCACAAATCAATCCTATTAAGGAGTGAGACTTAACGCCATTTTGTAAGTCAATAAATTGAAAAACAAAAGAAAACATAAATTTGTTGCTGCCCAGGATCGAACTGGGGACCTTTAGTGTGTAAGACTAACGTGATAACCACTACACCACAGCAACTGTTATGCCTTATTAGAAAACGAGGAAATATAGTTTAATTAAAATAGAATGATGACGTCATAATAGCCGGAGAAACTCAGAGCCATAAAATAATCAAAAGAAGAAACTATTAACCTCTTTGATCTCTTTCGAATTCGTAGATACGCGATCGAGCCCTAGATTTCAATCTAGGGTTTCATTGCAGTGCAATCCCATTTTGAAATTTTGCTTTCATTCGATTCGGGGGGGTTGAATCGTTTCTATTTATTTTTTCTCAATTTCCCACGAATTTAAAATCTATAAAGAAAAATGGTGAGGGTGTTGAGAAGCTGCATTCAATCGATATTGAAGCTGGTAAACTCGGTGATTGGGATGGCCGGGCTAGCCATGATTTTGTACTCCGCATGGATGATTAGGGTTTGGCAGAGGAACATGGGTGAGCTTCCGTTTGGTCAGGATTCTGATTACCCAACTCCGTGGTAAAATTCTCTTTTTATTTTTCTTCCTTTTTTTGTTCTTCTAGCTCCTTTTTTGCCTTATGTGGATGAGTCAGAAATTTTTTACTTCGATTGACCCGTGACAAATATGATTTGAGCAGAGAAGTTTTTTTTTTAAGAATGTAATTAAATTATTATTTGGTTTCATGGTGCTAATTGATTTTTTTTTTTTTTATTGTCTTGTTATTAAAGTGTTGAATTGAAGATAATGTTCTAGGAAACCAAACGGGTTAATTGTGAAAGAGAGAACCAGGAAACGAATTATGTATAAGCTGGGGGAGTTGTGTTTGGCATTATAATAAATAAAGCTGTTGAATTTTGCATTCTGTTCATTTGCAAGCTGTTATGAAATTAAGGGAACCAGGAAACGAATTATGTATAAGCTGGAGTTTTGGAGCAGGGTCGGGATTCTGGCTTAGGATATGAATATGTTCAAGGTTTTAAATTTGTAATCCTTGATATTGTGGAAAATTAATTGCAGTCTCAGAAACTCCAAAAACCTTGATTTTAGACCATCATTTTTTTAAAACCTTGATATCATTTTGTGAGGTACATTGGTTGGTACTAAAAATTTATGTGCTTCAAATCTTTTGAACATGATTTTATTTTTGCGGGAGGGGGGGGTGTTGTTCTTACACTAATTGCTTATTTTTGTCAATTTTTTGAGAAATAATCGTGTCCAAACACAATATTTCTTGCTAGTTTAATTCCTCTTTACATTATTAAGTTCTCTGATCTGTATGCATGGACAGATTTTGAGCAAATTGTTTTTTGCTGTAATCAGGTTCATTTACACGTTTCTTGGCCTTGGAGTTTCGTTCTGTGTAATCACTTGTTTAGGTCATATTGCTGCTGAAACTGCTAATGGCTGTTGCTTGTATATGGTATCCTTTTCTTTAGTCTACCATTATATTCAAGCTATGACATGCTTTGATGTCTGAATACAGGCAGCATTAGATATGTCTCTGATGCAACACAGGGATATGAAATTTCTAAAAATTTAGGTTGTAAGTATGGCATGATACAGCATAAGTGCATAACATATATTTGAAATTTATAGCTTTCATATCATAACATAAGAAAATTATAAAGCCATCGTAAAATTACTCTTACAATGTTTTTAACCATTTTCTTAAAATCTAAATTAGAGTCACTTTTAATTTTAAGCACTAAATGCATATTAAGGAAAAAATGTTTTAATTTAATAAAATAAATAAGGTTATATTTAAGGTAGCTATTATTAGCTAACAATTTGAATAAGGAAATGACTATTGTTTAATATATTTATTTATTGATCCCCCGTGTACTTAATGATTTTGCCACTTTTCTCTTAATTTCACTTCTGGTAAGTATTAATCAAACACCTCTGATAATTTTCACTGCTGAAACTTTTAGTTTTCTGCACTGAAATAGAGACTTCTAAATTTAATTGGTAATGCATGTCAAGAAAAAATATTTTAATGAAATAAATAATACAATATTTAAGATAACTATAATCATTTAGTAATTTAAATAAGGGAATGTTCACTGTTGAATTTATTCATTGATTTCCTGTGTACTGAATTATTTGGCCACTTTTCACTTAATTTCACTTTTGGTAAATATTAAACAAACACCAATAATAATTTTTTATGATGAAACTTTTAATTTTATGCACTGAATTGAGGTTTCAAGCAGCTTAAACAGCTGTAGCATTGTTTTCAATTGCAAAAACATCTCATTATGTCATCATTAAGGCACTGTTGACCTTGACTGCTTACAGTATATGGTGTTTGTGGTTTTGCTTATCATGCTGGAGGCTGCAGTAACTGTTGATGTATTTGTAAACCAGGACTGGGAGAAGGTATTGTATATAAAGAACTTTCTCAGTAATGTTTTTATTAGTTCAATACTTCTATAGTCTTTTCTTTGTGTGACATATATGCGTTAAACCATTATCTGATCCATTCAAACATGGAAATTGTAATCAGGACTTCGCAAAGGACCCCTCTGGGAGTTTTGATCAGTTCAAGAATTTTATCAAGTCAAATTATGAGATGTGCAAATGGGTAGGCCTGACACTTGTTTCTGTACAGGTAAATCTCCCTCTTCTCTGTGTGCGACACTAGTATAACAATTTATGACACTATTACTGTAGAAGCCTAGTTACCAAAAGCAGAAACTTCTTCCAACTTCCTAGATGATTACAGTTTACAAGTTTTCAACACAAATTATTTAGTTCAAGGGAATTTTGTATGCAGGTTTTCAAGATTGTCTAAGTAGCTTCTTCTTTTCTTCTTTGAATAAAGCATACTAAGAAAACTATGTCTAATATGATTGGAAAATACTGAATTTAAAAAAAATATTTATTGCTTTCTCAAAGCAAGTTTGGGGACCTGTAGTGTGAGACTAACACAATAACCACTACACAACAGCAACCTTCTTCTTTTGGACACATCTTTTTCACACTGTCAAGATCAGCTTTTATCTTTTACAAAAAATGGAAAAAGAAAATATCACCTTTTGTTATTTGTTTCTAACTGCATCCTGTTATGCTTGTCTTTATTTATACTTGATCTGTTTTGCTTAGTTATTATTGGTAATTGGATGCATATTTTATGATTAAGGGATTGATAAAGATAATACTCCTGTTGTGGCTGACATCTTAACATATTATTCTATTCTATGTGTATAGTTAGTATGTAAAACAACTGGCAACTAGTACATACTGTTTGTCTAATCCATTTGTACTGTCAGTACAGTACCTGGTCAGCTAGTTCATATTTCTTCTTGTGCTTTGTTTCATATTTCTGCTAACTACTACTGCTGGTTCTAAAAATTGAAGATGGAGTAACTTATGGAATTTTGGATTTTTTGGTTAATGAATAATTCATTAATGGATGGCTGCCTGTGCTATTAACAAGCAGGGACTCTCTTTATTATTGGCAATGATACTCAAAGCACTAGGGCCACACCACCAATATTATGATAGTGATGATGAGTATGCTCCTGACAGGGTGCCACTCTTGAAGAATGCTCCACCTCATTATGTTGTTATTGATCAAGGATATGCACATGGAAATGATGCATGGAGGCGACAAGGTAAAAAAGATTGGAATTCTTTAATTGATCATAATTTTCTTATTCGAATTATCTTGGATTTCCTTTATCATTTATTTTCACTATTTTGTTTCAAATACCTATTATCATGCATCAGCCTCATTCTTAAATGGTTTGAAGAGGCAAGTAGGCTTGTGGACTTGACTGTACCTTGATGTATACAGATTAAATCTATATCATTTATGTTAGCAATATCAATTTTCTTCATTCCTCGTTTTTTAATCTTGTTTAGAAATTAGAACATTAATCTCTGCTGATGATGCTTCTTTTGCATGATATCGATCTAATTTTAATGTGAACATTATTTTGTCAGTTGTTAGATACTTTATGAAATATCTATTGGATTTTATTTAGTCACTATTTATTAGTTTCCTAGGTGGAATAAGGATTGGTTATTTGTTTTATTTAATGTACATTAGTCAGCATGTTAAACCCTTGCACTTTTCTCTTTTAAAATGGAAGTTTGCTTCTTGATCAGACAAATAGATAGGCCATTGCTTTCAATCGAACCTTGACATTTGGAGCCATGGAAAGCAGGCAAGGCAGTCCTTTATGATGCCAGTTGGCTTAGGAAGAGGACCTGTATGCTGGAGATGGGTTAACTATTGGATTAATGGCTATGGCAGAAACAACTTCTTATCGTGACCTTTGCATCTGTTACACCAATTTCATACTGTTATGAGCAAACGTATGTTGTATGTATCATTTTTTTTTTAATTTCTTTTTGTTCTGGTGAATGAACGCATGTATCATGTGATTCATGTCTGTATATCATAAATAAAAATGCTGAACCTCTTGATGAACGACTCCCTGTGTCTTCTGTTAAAAGTATATCTCAAGTTGGATCAACAAATATGAAAAAATATTCTTATTCTTTTGTTTAGCTTGGTTACTCATCATTCATTCTCTATGGATGCAAAATGAAGTTTTGGTGTCCGGTGCATTTAACAAAAACATGATTGTCCTTTCTTTCTTTTCTTTTTTTCTTTATTGTGCCTTTTTAATTTTTAAATTTCTTACTAAGCTTCGGATGATAAACTTCATTTCATCACTTGATCAAATGGAGATTAAAATGATTTTTACTGGTATCTTTGAGTGTTTTAAATAAAGAGACAGAAAATTCTTGTTTTAAATTTAAATTAGACAAAAACGCTTGTGTTTTCTTTGTAAATTGGTGACATTAGTGTAATTTTTTTATCTCAAAAAACCAATTTCTGTTAGATTTTTGTATTACAGTGTAAAATATAATTTCATCTTTACCTCATTTATGAATAACTTCTTTTGTTAAGTTATAGTTAAATTATTAATAGAAAAAAATGAATAATAATAATATTCTTAGTTGTTTTCCTAAATAAATGTCTGAATTCCCTATCCAATTAACATCACGACGCTAGTCCTTTAATACGTTAAAACCTTTGTTAATTCTCAATTTTTTTTTTCATATATCATTTTACAATTAAATTGTAAATCAAATAAACTTTCAATTATTTGTCCTCATTTGTCCTAGAGTACGGTTGTCCTTAAATGTTATGTATTTTATACATCAAATGAGTTGTAGAAAATATGTTTCTAACATCTTTCTTATGTGATTTATAAACAGAAAAACAGAGTTCAAATAAAATTTATAAAAGTGACAGAGAAATAATGAGTAAGAAAACACAAGATAATTAACTAACTATTTTATAATATGAAGTATGAATAAAAAAAATTGACAATTGAAAAATAAATAGCAATAGATAATTAAAGAAAAATAATAATTCTTTATTAAAAAAAATAGATCTCAATTATTATCAACGATTTATTTTATTTTGTGTTTTTTTTTAACAAGAAATTCAGTTTATTAATATTTCGAACGAAAAGTTAAGGAGAATTAAGAGATTTAAAAATTTGACTCTTTATTACATAGATAAAGGCAACTACATTTTATTAAAATAAAGGAAAAGAAAAATAATGCTAATAAAATGATTAATAACATGAAGATTATATCAAAATTCATAATTAAAATTAGAATCCATGCTAATAAAACCACGTATTTTATTTTGTGGTTTAGCATGGGCATAAAACCTTTAGGCAAGTGTATCGATGGAATATGCCATGAATATCTCTTCAACCAGGCGCCTTCGAATTGATCATAAAAATAACCTCCATCGCTTCTAAGAGATCGATTGCATTCAGTACATACACCTTCATCTAATTTTGTACTATAAACTTCAAATTTTGTGTAGAATGTGTTTGCCTTCATCCAACACCAGAAAAGAAAAGAGTGGTTCCCAAAAAGTTATCCATGAATGATCATTCTTGGTACCCTCCAACACCAAGAAAGTGTTGGTCAAGATCACTGGCCTTCGATCGACAATGGAAAATAACAGGAACACCATTATTCAAATAATTAAAAACGTGTACAGTATCATTATGCCTAAAAAAATCATTATCATCTAAATCATCTTCAGCTTGAATAATTTTTCTCCCATCATTTTCAGGTTGACTTTGCATAGCAGAGACTATGATGATAACACCAAGAATAATAAACGTGACGAAGGCTTTCCACGTGTTTGTGATATAATAATAATAATAATAATAATAATAAATAATGTAGCTCAAAATCTATTTCGATAATAACTTTGTAGCCTTATGCAATGCAATTACGATTTTAAAAGACATTACACCACAAAAAAGTGAAACATGTAAGGGTCGTACTTAATTATTACTAGCATTAAATATATGCCACTTTATGTTATTAAATGTATTACATAAATTTAATAATATTGAAAAAGTAAATAGACTAGTTTAAAGTCATAAAAATTTATTTAATACACATTTATCAATATATATTTTATACAATTAATACACAATTACTATCAAACTACATAAAAGTAAAAAACAATATAATGTTTTTAATAATTAAAATAAATCAAAATATTTATTCTATATAAATTTTTTGTTATAATATAATTTTAGTTACTCATTTTTTTATTTTATATTTTAGTCTCCTTAAATTTTACTGCAACATTCATTCAATCCCTCTCTTATTTTTACCTTTATGTTATTATACTTGACAATTTATTGGATGATATGACACGTTTAATATGAGATTTTTAGAACATATTTATTGTTTAAAATAAACATGTTTGTTTCATTAATAACTTAAAAACTTCACAGTCCAACACTATGCAATTTCAACTTAAAAATACACCATACCAGTGTTACATATAACTATCCAATTGAATTGATATATACTTAAAATCACATTAGTTAAAGACTACTTCTTTTTTTATTAAATGTATTAATAATGACATGTACTACACAAATTTAATAATTATATAATATTGAAATAGTAAATATACTCATTTAAAGTTCTACAAATATTTATATCATACATATTTAATATTTTTTGTACAATTATTACACAATTAATTTAACACTGACATTTATAATATTTTTCACTACAAAAGAGTATAAAATAATATATTTTTTTAATAATTAAAAAAATCTACATAATTTTTTTCTATAGTGTAATTTTGGTCTTCTAATTTTTGAAAATTCACAATTCTAATCCTTTTAAAATTTTACAGCAACATTTTGTCCCCTGGTTTTCAAAAATTTCTAATTTTGTTCCCTGTTAATTTTTATGTGATGACCTTTATGTTATTACCGTTAAATATTTATTAGATGACATAATATATTTAAGATTGAATTTGAAAAAAAAAAATGAAATCTGAACCAATAATTTTTTATTGGTTTAGGTTGGTTCGAAAATCTCAATTTTATTTTGCACAATCTGAATCAAACTAATATGATCATAAAGGAGAGGGTTTGGTTGGATCAATCAAGTCTCCTGCTGTAAATGTACAAAGTTTTATTTTCAGAAAAAAAAAAAGTATACAGTTTTGCCCAAAAAATTACATATAACTGCAAAATGTTGAATTTCCATCAAAGTCCTCAACTGTGGCACAACTTTGTTTTTTTTTTTTTATATATAATTTTTTATAGTCAACCCCTAATTATTAACTGTAACTTTTTTTAATTTTCATCAAGATCATGAGCACAAACAGGATTTCAACATTAATCTTATTAAATGATTAAAAGTTATATTTTACAAGAAAAATATTCTTCATCATAAATATAAAAGTTAATATTTAATTATTAAATGATTAAAATATTTAATAAGATATATTTAGTATTTTGTATTCATTTCCTTAAACAAGACCTAATTAATTTATTTGACTTTGTTTTGTTCAATTGTAGTTATGATAAAATAGATAATAGCAATACTCCATTTCATTACGCAACTGACATTGGTTATCATTGGTGAATAAAAACCCATTTGTGGTGGCTAAAAGGCCGCCAGAATTTGAAAAAATAAAAAAAACTGCCTTTGAAAAACAAAACTATAAACTAGATGGTGAATCTAAACTCATAAAGTCTATGCCCATCCAGAACGCCAATGTCACAGCAGCTTTAAATCTTTGAAAAATCAATGCTAAAATTGAAGCAAATAACTGCCTTGGAATAAGACAAAATAAATAGGAAGGGCAATTTTTCTATTCATCATGATGGCAAAGAGAAGAGAAAATGCTTGAGAAAAGATACTTTAGAAAACTGGTTATCAAAAAGTGGCTTTCGCTCTCCAGCTATTGCCATACATTTTGGTCAAAAAGAAAAACAAAAAGCTATTGCCATACATGTAAAAAAGTAATAAAATAGTATGAACAAAAAAATATGTACATATTAAAAGGGAGACTAATGAACAAAGAAAACAAAAAATAAATGAAATTAAAAAAGAGAATTTGTTTGATAGATAGGATGTAAATAATTATGAGTTTAAATAATTACAATCTTTTAGTTAAGATAAATATATAATTTAATTTTTATTAAATTATTTTAAAAATTATATAAATAAAAAATTACGATGATTTCGTGAAAATTCATTTAAAGTATTTGTCAGTATAGTATATTTAAAATCAATAATTAAAGTTCAGTGTATATATGTAACATATAAATGGGTAATATATATGTTACACAATTATCTCACATTTTAGACACTGTTCATTAATATTTTTCACATAATTCTGTTAGCTTAGTTTTTTTATTTTCATTTTATTATTTTTTATAAAGTTTTATTTTTTTAATTTGTAGATATAATTTAAAATATTGTAAATTAATTTGAACAAAAATAAAAATAATCTTTAAAAGAGAATTTACATAATAAAGTCAAATTGACTTAAAAATAATCATAAAGGAAATTTACCTAATAATATCCTATTGAATTAAATCTAATATATTTTTATCCATATTTAAAATATTTATTCTCTGTTATTTTTTCCTATATTTTGAAATAATGTAAAAAATATCTCCGACATCCCCGTAAAACACGAGTGAATGTAGAGGGTATGACTAGATCCCAGCCGTTGCAATTACGATAGGAAAGTTGAGAGTTAGACCTGTGAATTACGGCTCACTTTAATTGCAATACATTTATTAATAAAATAATTTATAGTTAATTTTTATATATATAGAGAGAGACGTGTTGCGCAATTGCCAATTACAACCTTCATTAATCTTTCTGGGTTTAGTGCTACCTACAATGTATATAATAAAATAATTCATAATTTATATAGAGGTGTTGCGCAAGTACATTAGGCTTTATGCAATGTGGTATTAGAAGTTTATTTTATTTTTATTTAAAATATTAAATTTTTATTGAGAACACAAGAAAAAATAAATAAATATATAATAATAAATAAAATTTATGTAAAATAGTTATATATATAAATGTTTCATAATAATTATTTATTAGATCATTAATTTAGTAATTATGTTAACATTTAAAAATTAAAAAAAATTAAATTTAAATCCTAATTTTTTCAAAATTCACTTAAGCAACCGACGAAAACTAGATGGATGGCTAAAATTGAAGCAAACAACTGCCTTGGAATAAAACAAAATAAATAGGAAGGGCAATTTTCCTATTCATCTTGATTGCAAAGAGAAGAGAAAATGCTTTGGAAATCTGGTTATCAAAAAGTGGCTTTCCAATTATTCTTATACATGAGTTTTATTTCCAAAACTTCATTTTGACGGTATTTTTTTTACCTAGGAACCATTGATCTTATATTGTTCTGACTTTTATGGAGGCTTGCCACTTGCCAGGTTTTTACACCTTTGTTGCTTAAGTAGGGATAAAATTAAAGTTCAAAATTGATCAAATGCATATTATATGACGCCAGCCTATGGATTTTATTCCAATTTCATCATCTTTGCATAAATGTTTTCACCTTTTATAAGTTTGTATTTTGCTTCTATTTGTACTGCTTAATTGTATTGCAAATGCAGGGGTCTATGAGACTGTTATTGCACAAAAAATACTTGTTTTCCATGTCATCTTTTCATAAATTCCTTGTCCAAGGATCCTTTCTCAACCATAAAAGTGAATTTTCATTCGGTGGTGGTTTTATCTCAGTGCTTTTAGAGGGTCTTTGGATCTCGCTGTGGCTGTAACACAACAGGGAAGAAAGGTTGAGTTGGGGACGATGATGAATTAATGATGGCACTCGACATGGGAGGAATGCAGAAACTTTGAAATGTAAATATTTTATATTAAATTATCATTTGACACGTGTTAATATTTGAGTGGATCTGACTATCAATAGGCTACTCCTCTTCCCGTGAAACACGACTCACTTTTGTATACAGGTATGACTAGATCCCAGCTGTTGCATATACTATAGGAAAGTTGAGCGTTAATTTTTTATTTTTATGGCTTAATACTTAAATGGATCTGGATCCTCTCTTCCAAAATACCCCTTCAGCCTATCACCAGCACTTCTATGCTTTATTGGATAAATTTGAGGGTCGAGGAAAAATGTTCTCTCTCTTTTAAGGAAGTTCTTGTGCTTTGTTATACTATATATTATATTGCAATTGACTTCTTTTTTTGTTTCCAACGAATTCTACTGTGAGTAAATAGACATCTCATGCATGATTCGAAAGCCTTAATTTATTTATTCATTTTCCCATCAAGCCCTTTTTTCTTTCTTCCCCTTTCTCGTTTCTCTTCCCAACACAAGTTTAACGTCCAACATGAGTGTGGTGGCGTGAGGTTCTGCAAGCGCGAGTGCAAAGGCGTTGAGCTCCTTTCGGTCGTGAGCATGATGGCATTTGACGCTCCTGCGGCGCGACGGCAGCGTCGAGGTTTCTGCAACCATGAGCGCGGAGTCGAGGCTCTTGCAAGCGCAGCCACATCGTCGAGGTTCCATCGAGGCTGTTGGATCTGCTTTATGAATATGATGATTTCTCCATTTTTTTTTTTGGATTTGCTATGTTATTTCATTTTTTGATTTATCATTTTTGTTCTTCTCTTGGATTTTTTTTTTGGATTTGATTTGTAATGCATTTTTTAAACGGCGGTGTTGGCGTTACAGAGAAGAAAAAAGAAGAAGGAGAGAGAAATAGAGGAGAAACAAAGGGGTAATTTTGAACCATAAATTGATCAAATCCATAAATTACCTACTGTGCTGCTGTGCGAAAGCTCTTTACTATGGTAGAATCCGTTTTTTTTTCTCCTATCTTAAAACATAGAGTTGATTTTAAATGGTGCGTTATAAAATATAAAACAAAATATTATATACTTAAATATTTAAAAATTATTAAAAAAAATACACTGCAAAATAAGTCAAAATCACTACCCTTCCTTTCCCTTTGTAGTCAATCAATTGACTTTTAAAAATTACTTTAAAAGATTGAGTGCCGGTGCATGAGCATCTAGTTAATTTATAAACTTATATTTATATAAATATTTTTAAAAAAAGCTTATATATCGCGAGATCCCAACTGTTACGATTACAATTAAACCTTTATCTTTCTGGGTTTGGTGCATTTGGTTAAGGCGTTAATCAACTAGCATGGATCGTGATCATTTGTAAATTCCTGTGGACTTGGATGATCCAAGCTGGAAAGAGAGATGCAACCAGATTATGAAGGAACTCATGATTATGCAGTTCCCAATTAATCAAGATGCAGCAGCTTCACAAGTGCATGAGGAACTTGCAGTTGGAAAAGCTATGATGGTTTATGAGTTGTATAAAGCTGTTGATGAAGGAAACGCTGATAAGTTCGTTGAGGTGTTGAAGCAACAGTGTATACAAAGACTACTTTGTCTGATATTTTTGATAAAGTCAGCCTAGCAGGTGATTCACTTCTTCATGTGGCAGTGGATAAGGGGAAAGACCAGATTGTAGAGCTCATTTCTGATAACTTTCCAGAGCTTCTTATTAGAAGAAATGTAAGAGGCGATACAGTGCTTCATGTTGCTGTCAGGTCAAAGAAGTCCACCATGGTCAAACTCATTCTCTCTCAATATGCCATAGAAAAGTCAAAACATATTCATGGCCAGATGAATGATGTTACAAAAGAAACAAATGAACATGAGGACACTCCTCTGCACGAGGCAATCTACAGTGGGGATGTTGATGTTATAAAGGAGATTTTGGATGCAGATAAGGAAGTGATTCATTATTTGAACAAGTCAAAGCGATCACCGCTTTTTCTTGCATTTGAGAGTGGGAATGAGGAAATTCTGAAACTTCTATTGGAAGTTCCATTCCCTGCAGATCAGCCTCTTCCACACTGCTTTGGAAACTCTCCTCTCCATGCAGCCATACTGGAACATAATCATGGTATTCAATCCCTTCCTTCCTTCTTTAATTACATCATATTTATTCTCATTTTTAGAATATGCACTACCTTTTTTAAATAAAAAAAAAAAAACAAATACTAACTACAAAACTATATTTCATTAGAAAAATATACTTTATCATAAATATAAAAGTTAATATTTAATTTTTAAATGATAAAAAAAGATTTATTTAATATTGTTTAATCCCCCGTCCTTAAACAAGACCTAGTTAATTAGTTTATTTCACTTTGTGTTTGTTCAATTGTAGGTATAATTGAAGAAATAATAGAAAAAAGACCGGAGCTAGTTTATTTAAGCGATGAAGATGGAAATACTCCCCTTCATTTTGCAGCTGAGATTGGTTGTGTTGCGGGATGCGAAGTATTATTAAGAAAGTCATCATTGCTGGAACAAAACAAGAAGGGTCGTCTTCCCATTCATCTTGCTTGCAAAAAGGGTCATGTCGAGGTAGTCGAAGAATTCTTTAAACAAGAAAGGCGTATAAATCATTTTGATCTCCTCAATCCAAAAGGTCAAAACATTCTTCACATTGCGGCAAAGAATGGAAAATTTAAACTGGTAGAATATCTATTAAAAAAATTGAAAATTGGTGATTCATCTACCATAAATCAGCAAGACAATGATGGAAACACTCCGTTACATTTGGCTTCCAAATATTTATTTCCACGAACTGTCTATTTTATTGCACGAGATAGAAGGACGAATGTGAATCTCACAAATAAACAAGGTTTGACGGCTCGAAATATCAGAGACCTTTAAAATTTCAAGAAGTGATAGACAGGCACGATCAATACCAGTATGCTTCATTAATAAATAGATTAATATGTTTCTATGGATAGAAAAAGAAAATTAGAATTAAATAAAACGAGATGTAATGATATTAAATTGATCCTGTTTTAGTTCTTATAAAATTTTAATATTTTCTCTTATTAAATTGATCCTGTTTTAGTTCTTATGCAATGTGGTATTAATGGAAGCCGGCGTGAGCGTGAAGGTAAATAAAAATCACATGTTGCATTCTCAACGCCAAGCGCAGCCTGAAACTGAAACGGATCTAAAAGGAAAAAAAGAGACCTCAGAGCGATTTTTAATTGTTGCGGCGTTGATGATGACAGTGACATTTACAGCTGCCTTTACTATGCCAGGAGGTGTATATAGCTCTGATGACCCAAATCCAAAACTTAGAGGTGTTGCAGTTTTGTCTCACAAACCATTATTCTGGGTTTTCACCATCTTCAATATCATAGCTATGTTTAGCTCTGCAGTTGCATGTGGATCTTTATCGTTGGGATTAGTTATTCCTTCTGATTTGGCTGAAAGATTTGTTCTTGAACTCAGTTGTCTGATATATGCCTTTCTCACAGCACCAGTGGCATTTCTAGCTGCTGTTCTTCTACTTGTGGCTGATAACCATTCCCTCACAGTTGCTACACGTGTCATTGGAGGCTTTTTCATTTTCTACACCATTCTTTTTATAATTATCTCACTTCTATCTGCAGAAATTCCAATACCGCATCTACTTCTATCGAAAGAAGTTCCTCCAGTTATTCGTCATTTTTGTATAGGCCTGATACTTTCCAGGGATATTAATTATCGTAAGCCCAAAATTATTCTTGGTTCTCAGAAAGAAAACAAGGACGACAAGGGCAATTGATTAGAAGAGCATGTGCAAGTGCAACAAGCCAAATGAATACTAGTTTCTGTTAAGAGTAATATTAGTAATTACTTAGTTACAAATAACCTCTATATACAGAGCAAGCATTTAGGCACTACAAAGAGTGTCTTTTTTTTTGCTTTTTGCTTCCTTTTTTTTTTACTTTAAACTCTATGTTGTTTAGCCTGATCAAGTAGAAATAACTTGCATCTCATCTCTCAATTTTCTGATATTTCTACTTTATTTTACTTTAATGATAGAATGAGAAAGAGAATTCAGATCTTGTTTGAATTCAGTTTAGCAAATTCAAACCGAAAAGTTGAGTTGAATAGTTATTTTTAGTTAAAAGGTGAAAATTTGAACGAGAAGTAAGAGGTTTCTCTGTCAACTCTAAAATATAATGGATTGGGTAGAAAAGTGAAGTCATTATATTTGAAAATTAACTGAAGTGATGCTTTATAATATGAGAAAAACAATTATGTAGTGACCTTGTAAATTCGACCACAGTCAATTGAAAATCACCATTAAACTTTTTCGTTATGGCTTTGAATCTTTGACGTGTATCCTTAGTAATGAGACACTCTATAACAAGATAATAAATGTACCCAAAACATATAGCTAGATAATTAATAATGTCAAAAATATTACTCTAACAAATAAATCAAACTTAAATGTCAAGTCCTTCCTAAGCTGAAGAAAAGGATTGGAAATCAAACCAATAAATCTAACCATTGGAAATCCTTGGGTATATGCCACCCAAATCGTACCACACGCACACCCCTAAAGGAAAGGGGTTTCTTATTTGGACCAATATTGTTAAAGAAAATGCAGGGAGTTGCAGAACTAGAATATTTCTTTGTTTTTCACTTCTTGGCTTTTACGCACACAGGCCGGTGATCAACGGTGATGGTTGGTTCGTTACCATTAATTCACAATGATATAAGTATAGCGAAGAAATTAAAGTTTGAAAAGGAAACATTTCTTTCTTTCAAGTTTTTCAAGTATCTGTGATTACTCAAATTGGTAAATATCATTCAGAGCAAAAATTAGCTGAAAAAATTTAAGGACTAAATTTGTGAAATGACAGTAATAGGAAGACAAAAAATAGAATTAAACCAAAAAATAAAAGTATTACTAATATTCAAATAGAAAATGAGTCAATATTGAACACGTCCCTATATTTCCGTTTGGTTTTTAAGTTTTACGTAGGTTATGCTTACCATAGCAGATATCCATGAAATGTGCATATTCTTAACAATTAAATGTAAATTTTAACATAGTTCATTCATAGTACTACTTTGCACATGTTTGATGTCAAATGAAATACTTTTAATATTCACCTTGTCTCCTATGATTCTCAATGTAGTATATGGTTCTTTATGGGCAACCACCTGCCACACCTAAATGCTAAAATAAAATTTTGATGTTCTCCTATCCCTTAATTAATTAGACACTAAATATAACTAGATAATAAATGTACCCAAAAAATATAGGTAGATAATAATGTTCAAAACATTACTCAATTGGTTATCATTAATTCACCATCTATCTATCTATAAGTAAAATCTATAAATAACAGAAGTTTAAACTTGAAACTATTAAGTTTATTAGATTAAAATTTAAATTTAATATTGACCGTTGATTTGAATGAGACTTTAATTTATTATAACCTTTTGATTAAAAGATAAATTTAATATTAGCCTTGAATTAAATTTAATTAACAATTGAACTAATATTAATCTTTAATTTCTAAAAAAGTATAATTAACAATACCCCATTGATTGAATTTAATATATAAAATAATTAATTTATATTGAATTTATTATATAAAAAGACTTAAAACTTAATATATTTATATAGTAAAAAGTTAAAAATACATATTTTATTAAGGCAACTTGAGACAATCTCCATTAAAAAAAATTAAGGCAAAAAATATATATTTTATTATTCATGAAAATGTATATTATGTAAATTTTTATAAGTAATTTTAAAATATGTAATTACATTTAAGATAATTTATAATTAAATCTATAAATTTTAAAGTAACTAATTTATTAATTAAAATGAAGCTTAAAAACTTTAACTCATTAGAACCATTGGATTAAAATTTAATTTATTATTAGTCATTTATTTAAATTAAGGAGACATGAACTTGTATTAACTATTAATAATGAAAGTAATAATTAATAAAAGTCATTGATTTAAATTTAATCCTAATCTATATTTGTATTCATATCAATAATAAAAATTAATATATTAAATTTACAATTAATAATCATAAAATATTTTGCATGAACAATTTTCATATAATTTAAAATTGATCTGATGACAAATAATAATAATAAATAGTTTTTCATTTTTTGATAAAATTGATGTATATTTCACCAATTTTGATCCATCAATTGACTATTGAACTAATTCTCAATTTTTTTTAGTCACATTTAAAGTTTCAATAATTTGTTAATTTAATGCATATTTGGATTAAAGCTTAAAATATTATACACACATTTTAATTTCAATGTAAATTTAACAAATAAAAAGTAAAGTGAAAACAAAATTAAGAATTCTGATACGTTAGCAAAAATATTTTTAACTCAAACGTACTTTTTTACCCATAATCCAAACATTCACTTACAATTAAAATATAGGATTAACTTGTGAATTGATATGTATTTTTTCACCTATAATCCAAACATTCACTTACAACTAAAATACAGGATAAACTTGTGCATTGGTATGTATTACATGGTTACATGTCATAGAGGTTTTTCATACTTTGAAACATAGGGAATACTACTCTTCATTCCTTATGCCCTCTCTAGTCACCCATCAACTTAGAGAATTCATACCTAACTTCCAAAAAAGATTAGAAAAACTTACAGTTGGCACTATGTAGTATGGACCACAGCAACTAGTTTCATCCAATGCAATGGATAAGGTATGTATGACTTCCTTGGCCTTATATGCATGACCTTACCAATAAGCAAGTAAGCATTCCTACCCTGAATCCTTTTTTTTTGTCCTTCCCTCAGGTAGAAGCATTAGTTGGTTTGTAACAATTAAGCATTAGTTTCCCAAAACTAGAATACCAAGTGAAATGGTCTGAGATGTCCAACTTTGACTTTCACCAAGTTCGGAAGTATACTCTCACGGTGGTTCTCTCTTTAAGCATGACATAGATAGGTGGGAGAGGGATGAGAATTGAGATACTTGCAAATACACTCTGACTCTAACGCTGTGTTGTTTAGCCTCATCAAGTAGAAATAACTTACATCTCATCTCTCAATTACGTACTAAAAACCGTTCCTGAAGTTGCAAGCAATTAGCAAAGAATGTTCGTGATGCTGCAGGAAACTTGCACAAATAGTTTAGAATTTTTAAATCCTTTAATTAAGAACTAAGAATGGAATCAAAAGCATCTATAAATAGAACATGAGCAAATTTCTCTGGGGCAGTAGAACCTTCAGAGGAAGAGAATCAAAGTATCAAGAAATCTACGTCACTCACTCACTCACTCTATTCAACCTAAGGAGTTACACCTCTTGATGAGAAGAGTTGCTTGTAATCTGGTATTCTATGAGCACTGATTTGATTTTTTTTTTTTCATACATAATTAATTATATGTTGAATTGTCTAGCGTTACATCACTAAAAGAATTCACATTCATTTTCAATACTCTCAAAATACCACTAATTAAACTGAAACTTCTTACTTTCACATCACCTATTTCTATTCCTCCTAGGAAAAATATTATATGTAAAAAATTTTATACGTGAAAAAATCTATTTCATGAGGTGATGAAATATGACAAATTTATAGGAATCGAAGATAAATATTAAAAATTGATAAATTTACACGTTATGTTAAACTAATTAAACCAGACTCTCTTGCTATCTCAGAAATTTATATATTATTAGACAGGTAATAAAATTTTCTGCACGATACTCATATAGTGAAACCCTGTGTTGCGAGTCCAAATTATCTGATGCTATTACATTACAATTTACAAGCTTAGTAAATTTGTTATAGGTGTTAATCGATCAATCAGCGTAAATCATGGATCATCATGATCATTTGCAAATTCCTTTGACTTGGATGATGCAAGCTGGAAAGAGAGATGCAGCCAGATTATAGAGGAACTGATGAATATGCATTTCCCAATTAGTGAAGATGCAGCAGCTTCACAACCACTAATATTGCACAAGGAGCTTGTTGGGGAGAAAAAAGTGATGAGTTACAAGTTGTACAAAGCTGTTGAAAATGGAAATGTGGAAGACTTTGTTGACATGTTGAAGCAAGAGTGTGCAGAAAAGAATGTGGCTCTGTCTGATTATGTTTTTGATCATGTGACCGGGTCAGGAGATTCAATTATCCACGTGGCAGCAGATAAGGGGAGAGAACAGATTGTAGAGCTGATTTGTGACCACTTTTCTGAGCTTCTTGTTAGGAGAAACATAAAAGGCGATACACCACTTCATGTTGCTGTGAGATCCAAGAACTCTAAAATAGTCAACCTCATTCTCTCCAAATGTGAAACACATGATTTGATGAAAGATAAAGTGATAACAAGAGAGGAGAATGCACATGGGGACAGTCCTTTGCATGAGGCTGTCCATAGTGGAGATCTTGGTGTGGTTCAAGTCATTTTAGATGCAGATAAGGATGTGGTCCATTTTTTGAACAAGTCAAGGCGATCACCGCTGTATCTTGCAGTTGAGACTGGGAATTGGCGAATTCTGAAACTTCTATTGCAAATTCCATTCCCCGCAGATCAGCCGCTTCCACACTGCTTTGGAAACTCTCCACTCCATGCAGCCATATTGAAGCGGAATCCTGGTATTCCCAAATTACTTAATCCCCCACCCCACCTCTAAATTTATGGTATTTTAACTAAAAACTTATCTATATAACTGGGTTTGTAAGTTTAAGTCTCGCAAGTTAATTTAAATTAGTGTGAACTGTGAAGTAAGACCATACAAATATAGGTTCATTTAAATGTTTGGCACAAGTTACGAGTTAATAATTATACTAGCTAGCTTTCTTTATTTTTTTAGCCAATACTTTTATTTTGGATTTGATGTATGTTATTAATAGGCTGCAACTTATTTTTTATTCAATTTTTTTTATCATAAATATTAAATTTATTCATATATAATTATAATTAATTAAAAATTATAATAAATTATAATTAATATTCTTTAATTTGTTTTGTTTCAGATCTAATAGAAGGGATACTAGAGAAAAGACCAGAGTTAGTTTATTTAAGGGATAAACAAGGAAATACTCCACTTCATTATGTAGCTAACATTGGTTATGTTGAAGGAGTTCGTATAATGTTGAAAAGCTCAATAGAGAGATTGGATCAAATTGCCTTGGAAAGAAACCAGAAGGGACACTTTCCCATTCACTTTGCTTGCAAAAGAGGTCGTCTTGAGGTGGTTAAAGAATTTCTTCAACATGAGTGGCCTATTCATGCTCATATTCTCAATCAAAAGGGTCAAAACATTCTTCACATTGCTGCGAAGAATGGAAGAAGTAATGTGGTACAAAACCTATTGAGAAATTCGAAGAACATCGAGGAATTTACAATAAACCAAAGAGACAATGATGGAAATACTCCATTGCATTTGGCTTCAATTAATTTATTTCCTAAAGTTTTGCTCTTAATTACTGAAGATAAGAGGACTAACCTGAATCTCTCAAACAACGAGGGCTTAACTGCTCGAGATATCGTTTATCTGGCTTTGGAAAATGAGGAGACAGGACTTCGAAAGGTATGATCAATAATTGATATCTCTAGACTCTATAATGAAGAAGTGCCTAAGGCTTCATGATTTCAATGGATGAAAAAAAAGATAAAATTAAATGATATGAACTTGTGATGTTATATTTATGCTTTTTTCTCTCTGAACTTTTCCAATTTCCATGCAGTGGCTAGCCAGAATGGTATTAAAGAAAGTTGATGTCCCTTTGAAGGTAAATGATACAATATTGCTTTCTCGACGTCGTGAACAACCACCCAAAAAGGATTTAAAAAATATCATCAACACATATTTAGTTGTGGCAACGTTGATTGTGACAGTGACATTTGCAGCGGCTTTCACTTTGCCAGGAGGTGTATACAGTTCTGATGACCCAAACCCAAATAATAGAGGGATGACAATTTTGTCTCATAAACTATTATTTTGGGTATTCACCACCTTCAACACGGTGTCTATGTATAGTTCTCTTATAGCATGTGGGCTTATGTTGATAGTGTCTATTAGCGTTCCTGAATTGGCAACAAAATTAACTGTCGCTGCTTTTTATTGTTTGGTTGTTGCATTTATAACAGTACCAGTGGAATTCATGACTGCTTCACGTCTGGTTATGGAAAACAACCATGCACTAGCCCTTGTTGTAACCATTATTGGTGTTTTGTACGGTTTCTTTTTCTTTTTGTTTATGGGTTTTTTGTTTTTTCCACGTGGACTTCGCCTTCCTCTACTTCGTCAAGTTGGAAGACTCCTTCTTCATATAAGAATTGCATTATATGATTACAATGATAGGCCCAAAGACTTGTCTTCTAAGAAACTGAACAAGGACAAGGATGATCATTTAGACGAACATGTGTGATAAGGATAGATATAATATTTGATGATGAATTATTCTGTCCATGTTTAATTTAAAGTTGAAAATTTTTTAAACACTTGAATAAAAAAAATCTGAATTCCCACTTCTCCTTATTAGTGCGTGCTTATTATGTTGCTTAACTGAGACAGAATGAGAATTAAAATTTCAGATTTGTGGTTGTTGAGTAATTTCAGGTTTAATGCTATATATCTAGTTGTGCTCAACAACTCTAAACATGTATTATTTTTTGATCGGGTTGGGTGTGTCCTCTATCCTATAACTGGAGTTTGGCTTCTTCTATCTGGTCATGATGTGGGTCAAATCGGCTTTTGGATTTTAACTGCATTCATAGATTGTGATAGTAAGCCCAAAGATTCATATTCTCACAGAGCCAACAAGGACAAGGATCATTAATTAGAGCAACAAGGAGATTGAACTATATATATACTTATGTTTATTGCTTTTACTGTTAAGTAATTTCATGTGCAACAACGATGATATTCCATTTTTGTTGTTAACTAATTTTCCTTTATCCGCGTATATATGATACAGATCATGACACTTGGATTTGTCTGTCAAAATATAATTGATAGTACGTAGTTGAATGGTTAATTTTTAGTTAAAAGTTAAATTGTTCAACTAAAAGTATTTCATGTAACATCTTAGAGTTTTAGTACACGTTTGTATTAGTTTTAGGTTTGTTTGGCGCAATTTATTTTTAATATTTTTAAGTAAAAATTGAGTAAAAAAATAATAAGTAGTAAAAATTTCTTAAAATAAAAGTTATTTATTTTTAATAAATAAAAATTAAAAATAAAAATTTTATAATAGAATTACTTATGCTGAAATTATTTTTATGTTTTCTTTTTAAATTTTAATAAGACTAAATTTTAAAATAATTAGTATTTTTTTATTAAAAAATATTAATGATTAGTTTGTTAATTTTTGTTATTAGGAGAGATGACCTTTTCATTTAATTATATTTTAACTTTAAAGAATTTTTAAATAAAAAAAAAATATTAACAAATAATTTTTTCTTTATTTTATTAAATTTTTATTTTCAACTTTAACTTAAAAATAAAGCAATCAAACTTAGCCTCACTCTTAACATGAAAGCCGCCGGTAAAGCTTAACCACGTAGCTTTCACATGAATGTGCTTTGGAAAGTGTATAAGGTATATGGAATGCTTAATCAAACACAGCTTTATTCCTAGAACTTGAAATATTAGTATTTTAAAAATATAAATTTATGGTTTAAATTTTAGGACGGTCCTAATAAAACAAATTGTAAAGAAACTAGGAGAATAGTTAAACGGTTATGCGGCCCCAAGTGTAAAATAAATTTTCATCCATTCATCCCAAATCATATCATAGTTAACAAACTTAAAAATTATTTTACAAATATTATAATCTATTTTTTCTTGACCCTATATTTCATATTTATAATATTCTTTTCCTTGGCATTTATGTATACTTTTCACAATCACATATGAATTGTTCAAAATAGTTTTGTTTTTAAGAATTGAACGTAAATTTGTCTTGATCTAGCTAAAAACTTGATAAGTCAATGAGAAAAAAAATAATATATATATATATATATATATATATATATATATATATTGCAGTCTCCATAGAGTCAACTAGAGTAGGAAATTAAATTGTCTCAAATTGAGTCATAATAATAATAATAATGCTACCTACCACTGCCCCACACATACAAAGGTAGATGCGCACCAATTAAAAATTTATGTCCTTAACTTATATACAGGTATTGACTGCGGATTCATATATCTAGCACATTCATTACCTTTCTGGGTTTAGTCCATTTGATTAACAAAACATGGAACTTAATAATTTGCAAATTCCTATGGATTTGGAAAAGAGGATAAGGGAACTGAAGAATACTACAGAGGACCCAACTCAACAAGATGCAGAATCGGAACTACTACTGCATAAGGAACTCATTGGAGAGAAAAAAGTTATGATTTGTGACTTGTACGAAGCCGTTGAAAACGGAAGCATGGATAACTTCGTTCAATCGTTGGAGAAAGTGTGCGAAGAAAGGAAACGACACGTGTCTTGTATTCTCGACCAAGTCACCGGCGCGGGTGAGTCGTTGCTTCACGTGGCAGCAAATCTGGGGAAAGAGCAGATTGCGGTTCTGCTTTGCCATCACTTTCCAGAGCTTCTCAATCGGAGAAACGTGAGAGGCGACACTGCACTTCACGTTGCTGTGAGATCTAAACACTCGTCTATAGTCAACTTCATTCTCTCGCAGTATGCAACCGCGGGTGAAGATATCATAATAACGAGAGTAACAAATGAATATGGTGACACTCCTCTGCACGAGGCTGTGTACAGTGGGGATGTTGATTTTATACAGAAGATTTTAGCTGCAGATAAGGAAGTGGTTCATTGTTTGAACAAGTCAAAGCGATCACCGCTATATTTGGCAGTTGTGAATGGGAATCTGGAAATTCTTGATCTTCTATTGGATGTTCCGTTACCCACGGATCTTCCAAGGTACCTTGGAAACTCTCCACTTCATGCAGCCATAATGGAACGGAAACCTGGTATTATTCTTGTATTTTCCTTCTTTACACCAAATTATTTACTATTTTAATTACACACTTATTTCATAAATGCATTTATAAATATAGGCATAGCTGGATAGATAAGTTTAATCCATTAGGGTTGATTTAGTGATAATATACATGAAGTCATAGATTTAAACTTCATTATGCAACTATTGAAAAAAAAAACCCTTCATATATAATTTGTTAATTTTAGTTAATTAGTTATTAAATTTTATTTACTTTGTTAAAAAAAATTCATAAAGTCAATCACTTTTTTTAAAATTATAATAAGTATTTATTAAATAAATAATTATCAAATATATTAATTTATTTTGAATTTAATCAAATATATTAATTTTTCAATAGTGGATAGCATTTAATAAAATATATTAATACTCTTGAATTTGTCCAGAGCAAAATCATATTTAATTTATTTTGTTTTGTTCAATTGTAGTTCTAATAAATAGGATACTAGTAAAAAGACCAGAGCTAGTTTATTTAAGGGATGAAGATGGAGGTATTCCCCTTCATTATGCAGCTTACATTGGTTATCTTGAGGGATTTCAAATATTGTTAAAAAATTCATTAGAGAAATCAGATCAAACTACCTTGGAAGTGAACAAGGAGGGTTATCTTCCTATACACCTTGCTTGCAAAAGGGGTCATGTTAAGGTGGTCAGAGAATTTCTCAAACATGAATGGCCTCTTAAACCTTATGTTCTCCTCAATCAAAAGGGTCAAAACATTCTTCATGTTGCTGCGGAGAATGGAAAAAGTAATGTGGTGCAACACCTTTTGAGAAATCGGAAGATAGATCAGTATACAATAAACCAGCAAGACAACGATGGAAACACACCATTGCATTTGGCTTCAATAAATTTATTTCCTAAAGTTTTGTACTTTGTTACACGAGATAAGAGAACCAATGTGAATCTCTTGAATAGCAATGGTTTAACAGCTCGAGATATAGTTGGTCTAGCTCTGAAAAATCAAATGACGATTCGAAAGGTAATTATCTCTAAAAAAGTGCTTAATGGTTCATATTGGCTTCATGTAGCAGAGTAATGTTTCAATATTTAATGGTTCATATTGGTAAATTTATGCTCTTTTTTTTTTCTTAACTTTTCTAATTTTGATGTAGTTTTTAGCCAATCTAGTATTAAAAGAAGCTGGGGTCCCCTTGAAGGTAAATGATATGTTGCATTCTCAACAACAAGTGTCAAAGAGAAATTCGAGCTTAAAAGACCTCCTGAACACGTTTTTAGTTGTGGCAACGTTGATGGTGACAGTGACATTTGCAGCGGCTTTCACTGTGCCAGGAGGTGTATACGGTTCTGATGACCCAAACCCAAAAAACAGAGGAATGGCAGTTTTGGCTCATAAACCATTGTTTTGGATATTCACCACCTTCAACATGATAGCTATGTATAGCTCTGTTATTGCATGTGGACTCATGTTGATGGCATTGATTTTTGATAAGAAATTGGCAACACGAGCAACTATTCTTGCAATGTGTTGTTTGGTTTTTGCATTTTTAACAGTGCCAGTGGCATTTATGGCGGCTGTGCGTTTAGTTGTTGACAACAACTCTGCACTTGCCCGTCTTATAACTGTCATTGGAGTTGTGTACACTATCCCCATCTTGTTGGGTCTGTTTTTTGGATTTTTTCCAATTGGAATTCGCCTTATTCTATTTCGTCATGTTGGTAGACTTTGTCTTCGGATTTTGATTGCATTAATAGATTATGATGATAAGCCTGAAGATTCATCATCTCAGAAAGTGGATACAGACAGACAGGGAGAATGACAAGGACAAGGACGATTAATTGGATGAACATGTGTAACAAGGATATTAAACTATATGCTAGGTCAAAATGATAATTAGAATTAAAATTGTGTATTGTTGTTGTTGATTAATTTTCCTTTATGTATGATGAAAATGAAATTTGGGATTTGTTTGGCAAAAGAAAAATTGAAAATTGAAAAATTTATTACAGTAAAAGTTTTATATTAGCTTATTGAATTAAAAGCTTTTGATAAATTATTTTGAAACTTAACTGGTAATAAATATACAATAACATAAAGAGATAGATGTCTATTTGAGTGTTTATATATAATTTCAAATTTCAAAGGTGACCAAAGTAGTTGGCATAACAGTTAGGTATCTAGATGTTCATGTATTATGAAAACAATTTATTTAACAAGAAATTCTATTTTCAATGATTACAGTGTGTGAAATTCTATCAAAATAATTTATTTAATTTAACAAAAGATTGTTGAGATAATTTCAAAGGTCCTATTGTGTATACGTGAAGAAATGATTTATCCAGTAGAAAACTCACATGTTAAATTTCATCCATATGTAAAATTTGACATGATCTAACTATCAAAAATGGAAGAAATCTAAAAAGTTGGTAAATCAACGAGAGAAAAGAATATATATATATATATATATATATATATATTATCAGATATGGCAGAAGTTAAGGGTAACGGTAACAAATAAAAAGTAACAATTATTTAAACAGTTCATTGGAAAGAGACAGACTTACAAGAGAAAGAACTTTTAAGAGTTACAAGAGGGTAGAGAGAGAAGAAGGTTTAAGGCTCAGGAGAGCTGTGTCTCTCAACTCTTCAACTCACTTATTTATAGCATGGCAACTACAGGCTCAACTCTTCAACTCACTTATTTATAACATGGCAACTACAGGCGGATGCCAAAATTATAAATTATAATTTATTGAAATCCAATCCGAACACGGATTTCTTAGACGAATTTCAATCCATAATTCAAAAGCATTTATCAGAGCATCGCCTTTGTTGTTTTGTGAGGACAAAAGTGACGTTGTAGGCCCTAATATTTCTTTTAAAGAAGACCTTTGAAGGAAAAGTCTGCCAGTTGCCTCTGGTTGGGTAGCCGAATTAGTATTTTTTTTGTATATACGATAGTATTGCCAAGATGATCAACTGTTGTAGTTACTATGTCCACTGTCCCTATTATTTTTCCAGGGGCTTCTTTATCAATTATCTTTAATGTTGTCTTGGATCCTAGTCACGACTGATCGAAGTCTGCAATTTCTTAAATTTCGAAGCAGTCATCCTCATTATTCAAACGCGAATTATTGCATTGGGTTTCTCCTTCTATGACATCCTACTCTTCATCCGAGTCTAGAGAAGACAAGGCCGCCAAAAGGTGTTGCCTTTTCTCTTCTTTGGATTTTCCTGCTAGTTGTAAAGATATTGCAGGATGCTGAAGTGCCTTCTTTTCAGGAGTAGAGGGGAAGGAATGATTTTCCAGTTTTCCAATGAGAAAACTTATCTTCCAGAAATTTAACTTCGAATTTCTTCCACAAAAAAACTTTTATCTTGCGGCATAAAGCCTTCGGATAAGGAGCTAAATTATGTTGGTGGAATTCATAAAGATGTTGCATCAACCAACTCACCCCATTATTGAGCAAAAGCTAATTAATTTTTCATGTATTAGTAATTTGGGAGTTAACCTTTTATAGTTTTCATATATTGAGACCACCTTGGTAGGTAGAATGGCTTTTACAAGCCCTACAAGTAGAAACCAGTCTTGAAACCAAGTCAAAATTTTGGCTGGAAGGACATATTTAAAGGTAATGTACCAAGAATGGCGAGGGTTAGGTTCAAGAAGGATCTTGAGCTATGCTTCTTGATAATCAAAATAATTAAAGGTGGGAGGGTCAAAAGGTCGAGAAAACCTATTTTCAGTAATTGGGTTTTGGTTCCAATCTGTCAAGGTGAAAATCTTTAAGATTTTTAATTTTGAATAATTAACGACAAAAGGACCCCTTTTGTCTTTTTCTGGAGTTATTTAAGCAAATCCAGTATCTAACAAGATGAGCTGATAAAACCTTTTGTTCTTCTTTAGATCTTGGTCTTTTGGCATCCATCCTTATCCTTCAAGAAAGAATTTAGCCAGAATATCTATATGTGTCATTTGATCAAATTCAGGCTCTATGGAAATTATCCTTTGACATGACTCTTTTATGTGTTGATCTAAGGGTTTATGAATTTCAGTTTTTTGAGAATTATCAATAATTTGGTTTTTCTGAGGAGGAATTAATAGGGAAAACCTATTAGAAAATGAAGGAGCATTTAGGGATTTAGGAAGGACTCAGGTTATTTAAGGATTTATTGGCTGCCACCTTAGAGAAGGTAGGGGGCCAAATCATCAAGGGACAGGGTGGATGAAGGGGCCGAAGGCCTCGTGTTTGGGAGTCTGACCCTGTAAAAATTCTCGTATTAGAAAATCAGGGATATAATTATGTTTTTCTTTTATAAATTCAACTTTGAAATCAAAACAAGATAAAAGACTTTGCCATCTAGCAAATATTTGTTTTGAAACGATGTTTTGAACATCTTTTTCCAAAATTTCTTTTGTAGACTTACAGTCTACCCTTAATAAAAATTATTTATTGACTAAGTCACTTTGAAATTTTGTGATACATAACACTATAGATAAAATTTCCTTTTTTATAGTGCTATATTTAATCTGGGTTTTACTTCACGCCCCCGAATGAAAACGAATTATTTGTTCTTTAAATTGGGGGTATTTTTGTTTAAGGATTCTTCCGAATCCGACCTCTGAGGCATCGGTTTTGACTATCATAAAGGCATCTGGTTGGGGTATTCCTAAATAAGGAAGGGTTTTTGCCAGAGATTTTACCTTGATAACTGTCTTAGTTAATTTAAAGGTCCAAGACTTGAGGTTTTTCTTAAGCCTATTAAACAAAGGTTTACAAATAATTCTAATATGGAGAATGAAATCAGCTACATAGTTTAGGCATCTTAAGAACCTTTGTAACTAAGTTTTATCTCTTATTTCATTTGGAAATTTACTAGCAAACTCAATGCTTCTAGCTATTGGAGTTATTGTGCCTTGATTTATTTCATGCCTTAGAAATCTTATCTTAGTTTGAGCTATTTTCATTTTCTTTTTAGACAACACAATTCCATTTGCTTTAATTATATTTTTAAATGTATATAAGTTTTTTACGTGTTGTTCCACCGAAAAGGAGTAGATTAACACATCATCTAAATAGACTAAAGCAAAGTCTAAATAGGGATTTATGATTGAGTTCATTATGTTTTGAAATTCTGATGGGGCATTTTTAAGTCTCATAGGCATCACATTCCATTCGTAGTGACCAAATGGAACTGTAAATGCAGTCTTATATTTATCTTCTTCTTTAACTTTGATTTGATAGTATCTAGATTTCATATCAAACTTAGAGAAGATAGTGGCTTAATGAAGTCTTCCAATTAAATCTCTTTTATTGGGTAAGGGGTACCTAATCCATTTTAGCACGTTATTGAGTGGTTTATAATTAATAACCATTCTAGGCTCGCCTCTTTCTAATTCTGAAGCGTTTTGTATATAAAACGTCGCACAACTTCATGAGAACTTACTAGGCCTAATAAGTCCTTTATCAAGGAAATCCTGAATTTCTTTCTTACAGTATTCAAGGGTTTCTTTGTTCATTTGAATCGAACGAGCTTTTGTGGGAATTTTACTTTCATGAAAGTCTTCCTCATAAGGTAAACTTACCATAAACGAGTTTCTCTTCCAGAAGGTGGTTGGGACCTCCGCACAGACTTCTTTGGAAAAGATTTCAGTTAATTCTTTAAATTGGGCTTTTACCTTTTCTGTATTTAATTGTTCATCTATTCGTTTATAGAGAATTTATTGCTTTAAGAATGTTATTTGATTTGATTTATTTTCAATTTTATTAAGAAAATCGGTTTCATTTATTTTTAAGATGCTTTTTCTCTTGGGTGGTTTTATGAATTCGAACATTAGTTTATTTGTTTTAATTCCTTCCTTGGATACTTCAAATGGATAGATTTGTGTAAGGAATGGAGTTCCTAAAATCATTTCCTCTTATATATCTTTTGATAGAATAAATGTATTTTTGAAACATCTTCCGTTATTACAAATATGTGCAGTTGGTAATTTAAACTGGACTTGTAAATTAGAGTTATTAGCCATGAATAGTTTTTGCTTGTTTTCTCATAATATTTAGTAGGAATTAATCCTTCTCTAATACAGTTTAGATCAGCACCAGAATCTACTAACGCTGTAAAATCTTTGTGAAATGTGTTTCCTATTTTTAGAGCGATTTTAACATGTCATTTCTGTTGTAGTGTTTTAATCATGTTTACCGTTGTGATTTCTTCATCTTCTCTATCAGAATTTTGAGTGAATTGACTGCTAGTTTCCTCAAGTACCTGACCCTTTAGTTCTTGAAGATTTAATCTTATTGATTTAATTTCTTCTTTTAAATATTTTTTTTTTTGTAGATCTTGTATAGTGACCTTTTTATTTTGATGTTCAGCTTGTTTTAATATCTTTGCAAAGTCATAACCTTGAAAATTATTCTGGTTCTTAGTACTTCCTTCTTCTTTTTGCTCTAGAAGCATATTTTTTATTTTTATTAAGTATTTCATTCTTTCTTCTTCATTTGGGATCTTATCAATCATTTCTAAAGCTAATCTCGTGTCACTCTTAATCATATTTATTTGAAACTGGCATCGACAAGTTTCAGAATCACAATTTTCACAACTTTCGTCCTCTTCAGAACTAGTACTTGTGTTTTTGATATCACACTAAGATTTTGAACTTCTTCTTCTGACTCACTATCTAAGTCTTCTAGTAGAATTTTAGCAATTTATTCTCTTAATTCCTCACTCATATTTAATTCATTAATTTTTTGTTTAACTCTACAATCCTTTTTCATGTATCCTACTCTTCCACATTTGTAGCAGATTATTTTTTATTTATATGGTTCCTTAGATTTTCCTGTTGAATATTTAGGTTTTCTTGAGAATTTTCTTTTTCTAAAAGGGGTTGTTCTGTCTGACTTATAATAGTGTTGTTTCTTAAATTATTTTCTTTTAGTAGAGGAAGGAGGAGAAGGTTTTTCATACCCGTATTGGGTGTAGAAGTTACCTAGTTCTTTAACCTCATTAGCTTCATTTCTTTTTATTCTATTTTTTAGTTTTAAGTTATTACAAAGTTCTAGGCTTGTGTTTTTAACCACAGACACTATTCTCCTATATGTTAATTCATGAATAGATAAATTAGGATATTCTAAATCTAATCTTTCTTTTACTTTAGTTGCAAAGACTTGAGGAAGTCTTGCAATAAACTTTTCTTTCCAAAATGATTTTTTACAATCTTCTCTGGTAAGAACCATTGCCATAAAATTATCTGTATACCATCTAAAATCTCCTAAGGTAGGACATCTTAAATTATGTAACAGTGTTGAAGTCCTTTCATTGAAAAGTTTAGTATCTCTAATAAAATTTTGAATAATTGCTATAATTAGAGTTTCTACCATTATAGGTATGGCCCTGTCTCCTTCTCTCTTAACAGCCGTAGAGATATATATTTTCTATTCAGGGGTTAGGTAGTTGTCCTACCAACTCTTGAGAATTCTTGTAAAACCCGCTATTATTAATTTTATAGTTTGTTCCTTAACATTTTTTACCCTATAGGCTGAAGCGGCCATTGTCATTTCATTTGTTTTTTGTAGAATTTGATGGTCGGTCATACCATCAATATTCCACTCAATGATGCCCGATCCATCAAAGGCTAAAGGAGTATCCAATTCCCATTCTTCAAATTGAATGTCTGGGAGAGTTGGCCCTTGATAGAAATTTCTAGTTGTTGGCACTGGGGTAAAGCGTTTTACCTAGTTTTTTTCCTTTTAACTTTAAATTTTTATTTGAAGGGGGTATTAATTCATATTCATCTTCTTTTACTATAGTTAGAATCTTATCTTTTAAAGGTATCGCAGTTTTATTTTCTTGTGCGATCTTCTTAGGTTTTTTAGTTAAAGTGTTGATTTTAGATAATTTTAACTGATCTAATTTTCTGTTTATCTCTTCTAGGGCTAAGTCGATTTCTTTTCCTATTTTTAATTCTTTAAGTTCAGCTTTTGAAAATTTAAATGGTTTGGTTAATGAGTGCTCTAGTTTTGAGGTGGATGTTTTACCATTAAAAGAGCTTTTATCAAGTTTTCTTGACCCAATTATTACTTCTGAGGCTACTTGATGTAATATTTGATTTGTATAATTTAGTTGTTGGTGCAAATTTTTAATATCTTTTAAAGTTGGATTTTCATTTTTGATTCTATCTGCACTAATCATTTTAAAAGGAGAAGCAATTACCTCATTATTTTCAATGTTAACAAAGCTAATTTCTTCTAAAGGAGGAATTTCTCCACCAACGGTTCCTTTAATAGTTTTTCCAACTTCTTTTAGCACTTTTAATCATTTTTATAGAGAGTTTATCTAGACAATTTTGTTTAAACCACTCAAAGAATGGTATTTGAGCCTGAAGTTCTTCTAAGTTTCTATAGTAATTTTCTCCATAATTTGCTAATTCATGTTGCGTAAAGGTTGCAAAGAACCAGTCTCTCCTTTTCTTGTTTTCTTTACTAAGGAATTCTTTTCTCAATGATTCTTTATCTATTTGGAAAGTTCTAATCATATTTAATTGACTAAATTCTAATGGAGTTGGTGAATTGTGAGTTCTAGCTGACTCAAATTGTATTGAAGGGAGAGGTTGTTCTTTTTCATATTCTGGGACAGGTATAGTTGGATTTGTCCTTATTCCTCTGAAATTTAGGCTTTTTGGTATGAAAAAGTTAGATCGATCCACCGATCGTCTAGCCATACTAGGAAAAGGTGATTCTAGTATTATTAAGAAATTAGTTCTTATTAAAGGTGTGAAACTAACTTCTACTGCCCCTGAGTTATATTCTACTATGCTGTCCAGCATGGTAGGTACAGCGTCTTTTGGGTCTAAGAGATCTTTTAATCTCCATTTTAACCCACTGGTTATTTTCTTATGTTTTAAGGTCTTTGGAAGTGATGCACTTACCTTTTTTGGGTTTACTAATAGGAGGGTGATCTCATCAATAAGGGATAATTGCAATGCCCCAGGGGCTAATTGGGTTTTCATTAATTTATAGTATATTCTATAAATTATAGTTATGGGTATTGCATTTGGATTCCAAGTTTTTTCTAACATCTTTACATCTAACATGAGATTGTAAGGAGTATTATGGAAACTTGATAATACTATTGAGTAATTGAGATAGTTATTAATATAAACTGGACCATTATGCAAGTTGGTTTCGAACAATGCTAGTATTTGATCTTCAAGCTTTATTGGTCTATTATCTCTTAAGGATGCAAACATAGGTGTGTCTAGACCTAGTCTAAACAATGGTTTGATTGCTATTTGTATAAACCCTATATGAAGGTACATATAGTTCTTAATGTGGTTGGCAATTAATTGTTTTGATATTAATGGTATAGTCTGATGACTATTTTTAAGATCAATTTCTTTTTCCACTGTCTTAATGACATATTCTCTTGTGAACATGCCTTTTAACGAGGTTTTATATAATGATGATATTTTGATTTTGGGTATGCTCCATTTCTGGATTTGTTCTTCTATTTCTAGGATTCTTAATTCATGGTGTATTATGTGGGATTTAGCTTCTTCTTGTTGTAATTCCAAATCTTCTACCTTTTCTTTTCCCTTTAAAGATAACATTCTAATTAATCTTGATATTAAATAAAGCTTAGTATTAACCTTGACTGGGACCACCAGGCTAAACCAACAGTTTCACTGTCTCACTCTAGGACTTACTATCGGGACCACCCTTACCGGCTAATCAATGCTCACGGTAACACCTTACTTTACTTAAGGTGTAGGATTAATTAAACTGAAACTCTTAATGGAGAATTAAAGTATAAATTTGGATTTAACAAGTTAAAGATAAACACAAAATACAATATGAAAATAGAATCACAAAACAAAATTTCTTATGTGAACAATCAGCCTAAGCCGCATTCACATAGCATACTTAATATAATATAATAAAAACTCTTTTTTTTTAATTTCTGGCTCTGATACCAGATATGGCGAAAGGTAAGAGTAAGGATAACAAATAAAAAGTAATAATTATTTAAATAATTTATTGGTATTGACAAAACATTTATCGAAACAAAGAAAGAGACAGACTCTCTCTCTCTCTCACACATTAGGATCAAATTGTGCATTTCTTACTTATAACATAAATCTTTTATTAAATAACATACTAAAATATATTATGGAAGTAGATTTTTATTTTCATCAAGATATAATACTTTCTTTTTCATGAATAATATTTAATTTATAGTTATTAGTCAATTCAATTATTGTTATTATTTATTTTATAATAGGACTTACAATATAATTTTGTGTTAATTTAAAAATTGTCTTTATTTGTTATATATATATATGATTATCACCAATTAACTATAATTTAATTCCAATTAAGCTAATATATTATGAACTATAAAGTTGGTTAAATGACTTGTTTAAAATAGTTTCTCTTCTAAACACTGTACGTAAATTTATGTTCGATCTAGATATCAAAATTAAAGAAATCTAAAAAGTTGGTAAGTCAACTAGAAAAACCAATAATATGTAGTGCACTCCCCATTGAATTGTCAAGTTGACCTTTTTATAAACTCTGGCACTCTCTTGGCCTCGCTGTCCCAAAGGAAGAATGTGCCATCATTCAAAGAGTAACGTGAATAAACCTAGGATCGTGGTGTGGGAACCAAAATAAATAAACCCAGGATCTAATCATTAACAATTCACGTCAACCAAGAATTATATATGCACCGAATGTTGCTACGTACCTGCCTTGAACATTCATATGCATACATACTACTACCATCCTTGGATGCTAATTAATTATTTAATTCATTAATAATGTAATTTGTAGATATATAGATGTATAACTATCTACTTGATTTATGTATTGCGGGTTTACATTTGATTTGATTACATTACAACTGGCCTTAATCTTCCTGCCTTTAGTGCATTTGATTTGATTAAGGCGTTAATCCATATTAGCGTAAATCATGAATCATGTGCAATTTTCTGTCGATTCGGATGATGCAAAACAGAGAATGAAGAAACTGAAGAACACACAACTCTCCAGTGAACAAGATCATGCAGCTGAAGCTTCACAATCGAGAGTGCTGCTGCTGCATAAGGAGCTTGTAGGGGAGAAAAAAGTGATGATTTCTGAGCTGAACGAAGCCGTTGAAAAAGGAGACATGCACAGCTTTGTCAACGTGTTGGAGCACGTTTGCAGAGAAAGGAAACTACCTTTGTCTGCAGTTTTCGACCAAGTCACGTGGACCGGTGATTCGTTGCTCCACGTGGCAGCAGATAAGGGGAAAATGAAGATTGCGGAGCTGATCTGTGATCACTTTCCAGAGCTTCTTGTTAGAAGAAACGTGAGAGGTGACACTGCGCTTCACGTTGCTGTGAGGTGTAAGAACTGTAAAATAGTGAAGTTCATTCTCAACAAAGATAAAGAGCTAACGAAAGTAAAGAATGGATATGGGGACACTCCTTTGCACGTGGCTGTGTACGTTGGGGATGTTGGTGTGGTGAATGAGATTTTACTTGTGGACGAGCATGCGGTTCATTATTTGAACAAATCGAAGCAATCGCCACTGTATTTGGCAGTGTTGAGTGGGATTGATAATAATGGAGAAATTCTGAATCGTTTTTTGGAAATTTCATTCCCCACAGATCAGCCTCTTCCATTTTGCCTTGGAAACTCTCCATTGCATGCAGCCATACAGAAACGGGATCCTGGTATATATTCTTTCTTTACTCTACATTTTGTTTTTTTCAAATCAATAATGACTATATTTATGGTATTTTAATTAAACACTTCACATGAAAAAATATGGTCAAATTAAAACATAAAAGTGAAGTAATCCATACAAATTTTTGTAAGATTCGATTAGACATAATCTCAAATTATAAAGTGGTCTATTCTAACAAATGTTGTTAGACTTATTTGGTCACTCATTATCAAACAGTTATCAAACCATCCACAATAGTTCGGTATAAAAACTCCATTTTCATGAAGATATATATATCCAATTTTCAACATGAAGTGGCGTGTTAGAGATATCAATTCAACTAGGACCACAAAAACTATAGGTTAATAATTAATTTTTTCTAATGTGAGTTTTTTTTTACTTGTAATTTTGTGTAAGTTATGAACTAAACAGGTTGAAGTTTGCAAATATAATTCTTTTTTAAAGTTAATTTTACAAATATTTCAGTTATTTTATTAATTTTATTTTGTGCCCATATGTTTATTTTTTTAATTATTATTTTTTCTTAACTATATATATATAGTTGCCAACTTGCATGCCAAGGGAGCAAACACGAGGGAATAATTTCATGAGCCCATTCGTTTCTCATAGAGGGCGTATATTACATCTGATGGGAATATTGTAATTAATTAACTAGATTTAAATAGGCCAGCCTAACTCATCATCTATCTAGCCTACTTATAATATGAAAGACCATGATCAAAATTACAAAAATAAGTTAGAAATAACTTATTACGATAAAATTCACCATTAATATTAAACTTATTTAAACAGGTTAAAAAAAAACATATAAAAAGGTTGTAGGTCTAAAAAGAAATAGACATATCAATATATTAATTAACAAGCTACAAATTAATTTTTATTATAAAACAAATTCTTCAACCTAAAATAATAAAAAAAATTAAAATGATTAAAAATATTTAATATCCTTTAAACTTCCATTAGCCAGCTCCTGATTAGATTAATTTACTTTGTTTTGTTCAATTACAGATCTAATAAAACACATTATTGAGAAAAGACCTGAGCTAGTTTATTTAAGGGATGAAGAAGGAGGTACTCCTCTTCATTATGCAGCTTACATTGGTTATGATCAGGGATTTCACATACTCTTAGAAAATTCATTAAAGAACTCAAATCAAATTTTCTTGGAAGGGAACAAGAGAGGTCATCTTCCTATTCACCTTGCTTGCAAAAGAGGTCATGTTGAGGTTGTAAAAAATTTCCTTAAACATGAATGGAACATTAATCCTTTTGTTCTCCTCAATCAAAAGGGTCAAAACATTCTTCACGTTGCTGCGAATAATGGAAGATTTAATGTGGTACAATGCCTATTGAATAATCGGAAGATTGATCAATCTACTATAAACCAGAAAGACTATGATGGGAACACACCGTTGCATTTGGCTTCAGCAAATTTATTTCCTAAGGTTTTATACTTTATTACACAAGATAAGAGGACTAATGTGAATCTCTTGAACAACAACGGTTTAACGGCTCGAGATATTATCAACAACAATCATATGGCCATTCGAAAGGTACGTTCAATTAACATTTAATATCAAGGAAGAAGTAGTGGTTAAGGCTTTATATTGGTTTTATGCAGTAGGGTAATATGTTTCAATAGAAAAAAAAAATGACATAAAATTATTAAAAAAAAAATGACAGATATGTTGGTTTTATGTTAATTAATTAATCTATGCTCTCTTTAATTTTTCCTGAACCTTTTCAATTTTGATGTAGTTTCTAGCCAATCGAGTGTTAAAAGAAGTTGGTGTCCCCTTGAAAGTAAAAGATATGTTGCGTTCTCAACGTCAACAATCACCCAAACAAAATCTGAGCTTAAAAGATCTCCTGAACACATTTTTAGTAGTGGCCACATTGATGGTGACAGTGACATTTGCAGCGGCTTTCACCGTGCCAGGAGGTGTATACGGTTCCGATGATCCAAACCCTAAAAACAGAGGGACAGCAGTTTTCGCTCATAAGCCATTATTCTGGGTATTCATCATCTTTAACATAATAGCCATGTATAGCTCCGTTATTGCATGTGGACTCATGTTGTTGGCATTTGTTTTCGATCATAAGTTGGCAACACAAGCAACTATGATTGCAATGGGTGGTTTGGTTCTTGCATTTCTAACGGTTCCAGTGGCGTTTATGTCTGCTGTGCGTCTAGTTGTGGCCAATAACTCTACACTCGCTCTTGTTATAACTGTTATTGGAGTCTTGTACAGTTCCACCATCTTGTTGTGTCTGGCTTTTGGATTTTTTCCAATTGGATTTGCCCCTCTTCTATTTCGTCAAGTTGGTAAACTTGTTCTTCGGGTTTTGATTACATTGATAGATTATGATGATAAGCCTAGAGATTCATTTTCTCAGAAAGGGATCAAGGACGAGGACGAGGATAAAAACAATTAATTAGAGTATGTGTAATTAACAAGGAGATTAAACCACAAGCTAGTGTTTTTTTATATTGTTTTTACTTGGACACAATGAAAATAAATAAACATATATTGCAGTCTCCAATTCAGTCAACTAATAAATCATAGTACATCAAGTTGCCTTTTAAAAAACTCCTTTCCATTGGCTTGGCCTTGATGTCACAACGATGAGTTTGTCTTCTTCCGTTCTTCTATGGAGATAAATTAGTGGGTTACAACTCATGAGTGATAAAAAAAATTGACTTCACGTCAACCTAGAAATAGAATTATACATGCACCTAATAATAATAATGCTACCCACCACACATCACCATCCTTGGACATTGGTAGATGCGCTTTAATTATTTCATTCATTAATGAAATAATTTATAGATCAATAGATGTATCATTATATGCCTAATTTATATACTGCGGGTTCATAACCTTACTCTTTCTGGGTTTAGTCCATTTGATTATGGTGTTAATCATTTAGCTTAAATCATGGATCTTGATGTGAAAATTCCTATCGAATCAGATGACTCAAGCTGGAGACAGAGATGCAATGAGAAGATGAGGAAACTGAAGGAGAATACTCAAGACGCAGTTTCTTCACAACTGGGACTATTACTGCTGCATAAGGGACTTGTTGGAGAGAAAATTATTCTGATTTCTGAAGTATACAAAGCTATTACTGAAAATAGAGAAATTGATAATTTTGTTAATGTGTTGGGAAAAGAATGTAGAGAAAAGAATTTAAATTTGTCTGATGTTTTTAACCAAGTGACGGAGACAGGAGATTCATTACTTCATGTGGCAGCTGAAAAGGGAAAACAGCAGATTGTAGTGCTGATTTGTGATAACTTTCCTGAGCTTCTTATTAGGAGAAACGTAACAGGCGATACACCACTTCATGCTGCTGTGAGGTCCAAGAACTCCACTATGGTCAAGCTCATTCTCTCCCAATTTGCATCGGTGAAGTCAACGCATGATTTGATGAAAGATAAAGTTATAACAAGAGAGGAAAATGCACATGGGGACACTCCTCTGCATGTGGCAGTCATTAGTGAAGATCTTGATGTGGTTGTAGAGATTTTACATAAAGATAAGGTTGTGGTCCATTGTTTGAACAAGTCCTGGTGTTCACCACTGTTTTTGGCAGCTGTCACTGGGAATGTGAAAATTCTGAATCTTCTATTGGAAGTTCCATTCCCTGCAGATCAACCTCTTCCACACTGCTTTGGAAACTCTCCTCTCCATGCAGCCATACTGAAACGGAATTCTGGTATTCCTTCTTCACACCAAATTACTAGCTTGATTTTTTTATTCCTCGCATTAATTAATGACTATGTTTATATATGGTATTTTAACTAAGCACTTATTAGTTCCTAAACTGGGTGACAATTGTGTTTGATGATGACAACTCAGTAAAAAATTGACCTTTTTCCCCCCTCTTTATGCAGATAATTAGAATTCACATAAGTGAGGGTTAAAAAAATAGATAATTCTTAATATTTTTTAACGTGTCCTTAGCAAAATCCTAATTGAGTTATTTTACTTTATTTTATTCTTTATAGCACTAATAGAAGAGATATTAGAGAAACGACCAGAGCTAGTTTATTTAAGAGCTGAAGATGGAAGCACTGCTCTCCACTATGCAGCTTTTGTTGGTTATGTTGAAGGATTTCGTATCCTATTGGAAAAATCATTCACATTGGAAGGGAACAACAAGGGACATCTTCCTATTCACCTTGCTTGCAAAAGGGGTCATCTTGAGGTGGTAAAAGAATTCCTTCAAAAAGAATGGCCTATTAATCCTCGTGTTCTTAATCGAAAGGGCCAGAATATTCTTCACGTTGCTGCAAAGAATGGAAGAAGTAACATAGTACAATATCTATTGAGAAACTCAAAGATCGATCAATCTACTATAAATCAGAAAGATAACAAAGGAAATACACCACTACATTTGGCTTCAATAAACTTGTTTCCTAGAGTCATGTACTTTATTACACAAGACAACAGAATAAATGTGAAACTCTCGAATAACATCGGTTTGACAGCTCGAGACATCGTTTGTTTGGATTTGAAAAATCAAATGTCGATTCGCAAGGTATGATCGATAAACATAAACCTTCTGATGATACTGATACTGTCTTTAATTTCTATGTATTATTAATTTTTCAATTTTTCATGTAGTTTTTAGCCAACCGAGTGTTAAAAGAAGCTGGTACTCCAGTGAAGGTAAACAACATGCTGACTTCTCAGCACAAACAACAAGTGTCCAAGAGAAATTCGAGCCTAAAAGATCTCCTGAACACATTTCTAGTAGTTGCAACATTGATGGTGACAGTGACATTTGCAGCGGCTTTCACTGTGCCAGGAGGTGTATACAGTTCCGATGACCCGAACCCGAAAAACAGAGGAATGGCAGTTTTCGCTCACAAGCGATTCTTTTGGGTGTTCACCACCTTCAACATGACAGCCATGTATAGCTCCGTACTTGCGTGTGGACTCATGTTGATGGCACTGATTTTCGATCATAAATTGGCAACACGAGCAACTATTCTTGCAATGAGTTGTTTGGTTTTGGCATTTGTGACGGTGCCGGTGGCGTTTATGGCGGCTGTACGTTTAGTTGTGGCCAACGACTCTGCACTTGCGCTTCTTATAACTGTCATTGGAGGCGTATACACTTCCCTCATAGTGAGTCTGCTTCTTGGATTTTTTCCTGTTGGAAATCGCGTTTTCCCATTTCGTCAAGTTGGTAGAGTGGTTCTTAGGATTTTGATTGCAGTGATAGATTATGATGATAAGCCCGTAGATTCATTTTCTCAAAAAGGGGACAAGAATGATTAATTGGAGGAGCATGCACAGTGTTTTACGTTGTATTGCTTTTCCTAGGACAATTCAAATTTCATATTTGTTGTTGTTGAATGTTGAGTAGTAATTTTGCTTCATTAGGCTCATCTTTTTCTGGTTTTGTTTCTTATCTTCATGAACCCGTGTATACACCTCCTTATGACTGGCCCATCGGGTGGGTATGCACTAAAAAAACGAAGCCCAGCCCACCAACGGCCAATGCCCTCCACGTCAAATGTTTGACTTTGGGACAAAAAAAATACTTTTGGGACAAAAATAATTTTATAAAAGAATTATAACCTTACTTTTGTTTTCATTTTGCATTGTAAGACGCCTACAACATTTTTTTACTTTAACTCAAACATAATCTTAGTGAGAAATGAGAATGGGTCAAGTATCAAAAGTGACCCATTTAGTTTTCATATATGCTTTTGAATAAAGTCCAACACTCATGTTTCTGTCCAAAACCATGACAAAAACAAGACCAATACGCAAAAAAGCATGTATACATCATTACGTTGATTCCGGATCTACAGTTTTGGACAACAATCCAAACATGTTCAGAAGAAGAAAAATGAAGAGAATGAAAAATTTTAAAATAAAAATATAAGAACATAGCACTATTTTTGTCCTCAAATTTTTCAATTATTTTCTCTTTAAACAGCTTAAACAATACACTAGCACCCGTGTTTTTGTTTTCCCCCTATAGTCGAAAGAAAACACAAGCCTAGGAACGTAGACAAGTAGTAGCATGTGTAGAACAGAAAGCTACATAGACAAAGACAAGTAGTCCTGAACCTGTGAGTGTTTTTCTTCCCATAATAAAGCCTGGCATGCAATTACACACTATAGAGAATCAGGCCAATCTTCTACTACGCCCTAGTCCCTACCATGTGCTTCGCACAACCCGTAAAGTCTGCTACCACCACACACACGCTTGCATATGTAAGAATAAAATAAAGATAAAACCAAACACTACTTTGCATTCACTCACCACATTTTTTCTCTTTTCTCAAAGCAGGGTTCCTGTTCAGGTACTCATTTCTACGGTGACCCATCATGTTACTCCATTCTTATTATATTCAATCTTTTGTGTATCTCCCTAACGTGTCCAGTTATTTTTAAATAATATTATCGTATGGTGTGCTTAGTGCTGAATTGGTCTCTTTAACCACCACTTAATCATATACTTTATTCAAAGTAACCATAGTTGCTTTTTAGTTGCATTTAAGTAATAATACGACACTCTTTTGAGTAGATGTATCGTGATTCATGGACATTAATTATTGTTGTGTTAAAATATTATTTTGTTGAGAAATTACTATATTGCAGCCACTTTGTCTGAAACCACTAGTACAACTACAAGTGAGAAACCGTGACTTTTGTTCATTGTGGAAGACGGTTTTAAAGTTGCAATATTTCACTTGAATAATGAGATCAAGTGTACTTACTTAACATTAGTTCTGATATCATATTTTTATAATATCAATTTTTAAAGTGAGATCGATGTGTACTTATATTACGAGATCATTCATTATTCAATATACTCCGACACATGGTTTTGCAGCTATTCTGTAAATCAAAGATCTTGCCGTGCATACTGCATAGCTGTTAGTTGAGGAGAACTTTACTAGTCCCTCCTCCTACTTTGAACTTACCATCCATTAAAGGCATTCCAATCTTTGTTTGATTTGATGGTTCTTACACGTGGTTTGCATATATATCACATCATTCTCCGATTTATAGTCAAAGGAATTATGGAGTGTGAAAAATAAAATGTATGTACCAAAAAATATATATATGAACAACCAACTTATATTGTTAACTAATTTCAAGATAGCAAAATCTGGCAATGTGGTTTCAGACTTCAGTGGCATAGCAGCATGGGTAAGGAAAACGCAGAACTATATATTAGTATATAATAATACCTGTAATTTCTGTCAACTGCAATAGTTTATTATTAAGATATTAATAATACTGCAACAGTCTAGTACAATACTACTATTACACTAACGGTAATTAGATATATAATTATTGATCATGAGATTAGAATAAGAACTACCATTCAACTCTGGGATCAGAAAATTGGTCTCAGAAAGGTTCTTTGGCTGCAAGTGACCTGTGCCACGTCTAATCTTCATGCTTACAGACAAATGCAAAAAGATTCTTATATATGCACAAATCACAAAACCCTTTTTGAAATTTTGTTGTAGTAGTAGTACTAGTACTACACATGTTTTTCATCACCTTCCCCAATATCATTATTTTGCTACCTTGGAAGTTAGCATTACCTTCCAGAATCTCTGACCTTGGATCTCTCACACTGTGTGGAACCAAACAATCCGCGGATTTCCTGGCAGGTTGGAGATCAAAGATCTTTGATGAATATTAATTCATCATGCATAATAATTTTGAAAATATATAGTGCTAATTAACTACAAATTCTTTCTTTCCCTTGTCTTACCTTTACCAACCAAGACTTAGAAATAAATAATTTACTTTCATAGTGTTCCCTTCACGTGTCTAATTACTCTAGAATTTGTACGATTATGTTATAACAACGCTTAACTAACATAGTCTAGTATACGTACAGAGACAGTTTTGTTAGAAAAGACAATACTTATTTCAGTAATTTGTAGGTTTTGAAGGAATTAGTCTTCGGTACAAGAAAAATGTTATAACACTGAATTTAATCTAGTGTAGTAAGGTTAATTAACCTACACATTCTGCAGAAGATGTGTGTTTTGTTTTTTTGTACATAACTATATATGGTCCACAGTTTTGTATGACAAATGCAAAGAAAATGGTAATCGATGCACCGTAGGGCCATATAGTCAATCATCTCAGAAGCTGTCCGAAATTTTCTCGACTAGTGAATATGCAGACTTTGCATCCACTGTATACTTCATTGCTTACAAAATACCATGAAAAGCTTTCATAAAGCTGTATTTTTGTCACAAAATTATGAGAAGAAGAAATTAACCAAAAGAAATAGTCACACTCCTTATCAAAAAGAAGCAAAGAAAAGTTTAAAAGAAGCTTGTACTTAAGAGTTTTGTTGAGCATTTTTTTTTCTTTTGACAAATTAACAAAGAAAATAAATACAAATTCTCATATTATAGACTTAACTTTTTGCTCTTCAAATTTTTTTTTAATGGAAAACTATTTAATCATTTATCATTCTCACTTTTTGACACACATGTAACATGTTATCTGTTATGAGTTTCTTTAAGATATGCTTGTATGATGAGTCTTTGACATACGGGAAAGGAAAAGCAAGATAATTTTTTCATTTTTTAAATAAATACTTATTTTTCTTCAATCAATATTAATAAATAAAATATTTTAAAATCATTTTTAAAAAAAGAGTTCATCAATTAAGCTATTTTTTAAAATAAAAAATTCAGATTCAGATTTACATCTTTATTTTTTTTATTATTTGTAGAATATATAGTTTACCTTTTAAATATTTTATAATTTTTTATTGCTGTCCAATGATCAAGATACTTATAATTTTTTTATTATTAATTTCTTTCGTTCTGTCTTTCATGTTTTTTCTTTGGACAACTTCCTCTGTTGAATCTAAACAACAATACATCTGACTTGAGAATGAGCCCCACACATGAGAGTGATACCATTGTTATATCTATTCCATATATTTTTTTGACAACGTCTGATAAATACATTAACCGATTAGATATTACAATGTATTGGTTAGTACATGTAGAGAAACGTAACTATCATGTAACAAATCTGTGTCTTCATTATTAAATGAGAGTATTTTTAGAAATATTCTCATTCCCATTAATTCACATAATTTCTGTTAATTTTATTTATAATTTTCACTTTTTTCTCCAAACGTTACTTCTTAAATTTATTTTCATAGCAACAATCAGGGATGACAATATAGATACAGACCCTATGGACACTCGCAAAAATACTCATACGCGGGTAGGGTAATAACCCGCATATTTAGGGATGGGAATGGGACGGGTATTTACCTCGGGGATGGGTACGAGTACGGATACTATAGTACTCATCCCGTCCTGGCCCGCACCTTATGTATATACATATTAATTAATATAATTATAATTTTATTATTTAAATTATTCAATTAAAATTATTTAATTATCTATTTTTTTTATTTTAATTATTTTTTTATATGTTAATTTTGATATTCTATTATGTTTTAATTTTTATTTGTATTAATAGTTCAAAACAATATAGAAATTATGGAGATAAGTATTTATAAAATATGGAGAAATTAATTCGGATAATAAAATTAAAATATTATATTATTTGTATTTTATTTTTAATTTTTAATATATAATTATAAACTAATTAGTTTTAAAAATATATTAATTTTTCCCGTTTAATTAAAGTTTTTGTTTAGATTTACATTAAATGATTATTTTTGTAATGTTATTTATTTATATAAATCAATATTTGTTTGATTTTAATATTATATAAAAAAAAATTTATGATTTTTAATTTTATATACATGGAAAGTGTGGGTCGCAGTTACGAGTATGGATATATAAGTACCCAAAGAATATAGGGATGAGAATTGAAATTACTACCGAGTATAGAATCGAGGATAGATACTTTTTTAAACGCGAGTATGGGGACGGATACTATAGTACCCTATCTATTGTCATCCCTAGCAATCATGCGCATCTAAACATTTAGCTTGTGTTTGTTATTTCCGTTGATGGCTTTTAAACGTACGTTCAATCATAAATAACAAAATCATGTTAACTTAACGAAACTTTGTAACGTGAAACACCTCTCTCAATTCGGTTCACAGACATGCTATATTATTTATAACTTGTTGTTCATTCATTTATTTAAGTTTTTCTTAACACTTTAAAACCTGGCGCTTGCACTTTTCTTCGTTTTCCCGCGAAAAGACAAATACACCCTTCTCCCTTGTTCCCGCGCAAATGCGAAATTAACGCCTTAACTAACGGTGGGGCCCACCCTAAGTCCCCTCAATGGCACCCTTGTGTAAATAGCAACAAAACCAACGGCCCACAAGGTAAAACCGTTTACTCTCTGCTGCACTATAAGAAACCCAAAAACCTCCCCTTTAACGGTCTAACTAAAACAGCTAAACCCACGCTCACACTGCCGCCACCACCACACTGTCGGCAACGCCCAAAACGCCACCGTTCCGCTCCACAATGCACACAATGCAGCTCCAGCGTGTCTCCTCCGCGTCGAAACTGAGCCTCACGTGTCTCAGCCTCGCCTTGAAACTCGTGCTGCTGTACGCGGCGGAGGCGCAGCCTCAGCACCGCGGCCCCGACCTACATTGGTACCCCGGAGTCGCCACCTGGTACGGCGACCCCGAAGGAGACGGCAGCACCGGTAACTAACTATCAAAAGATCTCTCTCTCTCTCTTTTTTTTTTTCATTTTCCTGAGAAATTAGTAGTCTCTGTACCACTATGGTTTCACATTTGAGTGACTAAAATTGTGTGTGAATGAAGGTGGGGCATGTGGGTATGGGACGATGGTGGATGTGAAGCCGTTCAGGGCTCGGGTGGGAGCGGTGGGACCCGTTCTGTTCATGAAGGGGGAAGGGTGCGGTGCGTGCTACAAGGTGAAGTGTTTGGATAAGAGCATATGTTCGAGAAGAGCAGTCACAGTCATAATTACCGACGAGTGCCCCGGTTGCCCCTCTGACCAAACGCACTTCGATCTCAGTGGCGCCGCGTTTGGCCGCATGGCTATTTCTGGCGAGAACGCTCCTCTCAGAGACCGTGGTCAAATCCCTGTCATTTACCGCAGGTATGTTACTATGGTTTAAAACTTCATTTTTGCACTCATTATTTTCAATTTTTTAGTTTTTTTTTTTTAATTTGTAAATTAATGATTGATGGTTGATGGGTTTTTTCGGGTTGATAAAGAAAGGTAAAAAATTAAATAAAACATATGTTACTGTTTGGTTTCAGGTTACATAATACCGAATTGATTCTGAGTAAAAATTCTGAAAAAGCTAAGAGTAACTTACGCATTCATCCCAAATTTTAAAGTGAATTTTACTTCAAAATCTTCCTGACTTCCTGACATCAGTTTTTGATTTTTGTAGAATTAATTTTGACAACCCTAAACTGAAAACATGTGAAGTTTAGGATGTGAAAAATTATGAATTGTAAATTGTAAATAAAAAAGGGTCTAAGATATCTGAAGTGATTCACAGCTATATATAAATATAGTAATATACTGTAAGTGTGAACATTGTTCAGTTGATATTATATTGCTTGGGGAGGGGGACCTTGTTATGTAGCATTGACTCTTTGACTGGTACCATTTTTTCCCCTTCTTTTATTTTAGTGTGAAGATTTGACTTTTTTGACTGTTTTTCCAGCTTATAATATTAACCAGGCTTCCCTTTAAAGGAAAAAGGTTACTATCTGTTTGTATTTCCCTGTTTGTTTCTATATATCAGGATACTGCATCTATGTGGGTGTACCCGAGTGATGTACCCTTTTGTTTTGTGGTTTAAGAGGAAAGGCACATTTTAAATACTATAATTTTATAATGAATGAAAAATTGTCCTCTGTGATTGTATCTTCTGCAGAACACCGTGTAAATATCCGGGAAGAAAAATTGCCTTTCATGTTAACGAAGGCTCCACACCATTTTGGCTATCACTTCTGGTTGAGTTTGAGGACGCAGAGGGAGATATTGGCTCCATGCATATACGAGAAGTATGCATCTTTCTTCTCCTCTTCATATTTATTTCCATAATATATGTTTTGTTATGAAAAAAATGCACGAGGGAAGAATCTTTAACTTCTGATCTCGCAGAGAATCAGATGCCGTTACAGCTAATGGCATCTAATGTAGTAATGTGAACTATATGAATCTGGATAGATTCTTAATATATTTTAATAGCTAGAATGTGCACTTGATTTATTTAACTAATAAATTGCAACGGGTGGTAATATATTGCATCTTTGGAACCCTGCTTCTCGAATAGTGTTGCAGATTTCACCAAAAGTAAGTGGCCAAAGGTGAAATAAAGCATTATGGTCATTCACATTTTTCACTGATAATAAATAATAAATGGAACTAGCATGGTAGTTATTATAGTCCATTGTCCAGAGTTTGACAATTCCAAATTTTGGGGACGTGTCTCCTTATTAGTTATTACACGTGCCTCATCACTACCATCTTTTACACTTTAGGATAGATAGATAGATTATCTTACAAAGATTGCAATTGGTAGATCATCATCTTCATTCTTCTCTCCTATTAAATATATTATCACTTATCAGTGAGTTATTCCTCATATACATAATGGTTCCCATTGGCAATTTGCTATGGTGGTGCTTTTCCTTGATTCTCTTATCAAAAAGCATGTGATATAGGACCTATGTTAAATAGTAACATTCCTCATTTATCCCCACTGTATGAAAGGACTTAAAGTTTAGGAACATTTGGCAACTAAATTTACCAAAACAAACTAAACAATCAAGTGGACAAGTGGTGAATTGGTTTCTGTTTACAAACAAAATTAGTAAGTAGTGCGTATATTGTAAATCCCTACTATAATCTCTAGTAAGTAGGTGGGGGTTAACCCCAATTTGTATTATTTGCAAATTTTACTATATAAAAATAAAGCTTGTTACTTTATTTTTTTCTCAAGTCTTAACATTGTTATTGTATTTTGCTATTGCCAGGCAGGGTCTACAGAGTGGCTACAAATGAATCACCTATGGGGTGCAAATTGGTGCATTATTGGAGGACCTTTAAAGGGACCATTCTCAGTGAAATTGAGCTCTTCCTCTGGGAGAAGCCTCTCTGCAAGAGATGTTGTTCCAAGCAATTGGGTTCCAAAGGCCACTTACACCTCTCGCCTAAATTTCTACCCCTAGTCACGGCCTTTGGTGCAAACTGGTACAAGCACTAGTACACCCAAGACTTCTTCCCAAAGAGGGTAATTAATAAGTACATTTTAATTTAACTAGTTAAAGTTGTTGGTCATGTCCCACAGCTATAGTCTTCATGGGCTTCCAACTTTCTTTTTTTTCCCCTTTGTTTGCTATATATACATTAGTTTCTCTTCTTTCTATCCCTTCCCTTTTTTTTTATAAGAAAAAGTAGCCATTTGGAGTGCACAAGGGCATTCAATGGTCCTTCTCTCCCTTTTTTTTTTTATATTGATTTTGTATACCTACTTTTCTGGTGTGTTGTAACTGCTGGTAGTAAATGTAATGTAGCCCTCTTCAAATTGGAGAGAGAGCGTGTAGTTTAGTGCCTTTAATTCCTTATGGGGTTGAATGTGTGTAATGGACCCAATGGTTTTTTAATGGATATTTGTTCTGGACCCATGAATATGAATGTTTTAACTTTCTTTGTGATGATCTCGTGATAAACTCTATATTGTGGGTCCTCGAGGCTAGTTTCCTTGCAAGCTCTTATTGCATTAATTATTCTCCATTTTGACCAAAAGAATTGGAAGATCATTAAAGACAGGTGTTTTGTTACCATTAGGGCTGGCCAAAAATATCTGAACTGAACTGATTTGATGCTGAATTATATGTAACTGATCCAAAATAATTGAACTTAAAAAAAAAAAAACTGAACTGAATTATTTATCAGTTCAATTTTTCAAAACTTAATAACTGTTTAAAAAAAATTAGTAACTAAATTATTTAACTAATAAAATGAAAAATAAAAAGACAAAAGACACACACCATCTTTCTCATCCCCTCTCTCCCTTCAACCACTTCCCTCACCTACTTTTTTAGCTTCTGTTTCGATTATAGCACTTTTAAGGTACTATACTCTTTGTCAGTGTTTTGCTTCCTTTGTTGTTGCATGAAGTGTTTTTGAGAAGTTGAATATTGAGTGCTTCAAGTTGAGATGCTCAAATTTTTTGGAGGTGTGTTAGCATACTTTCAGGTATTTTGTGACCATAGAAGTGAATTCTACCTGCTACATCACTAATGGAGACTGTCTCAAAAATTTCTCAGATCTTTTTCTGTCATTTCAAAATAGTTTGGAGCAGTTCGGAATGGTTCAAAGTAGTTCAGAGTAGTTTGAATAATAGTCCAATTCGAATTGATTCAATTCAGTTCAAAGTATTTTTAATAGAGTTCAGTTCAATTTGTTTGAACCATTTAATAGTTTAGTTCAGTTCAAGCGAATTATATTTACAATTTGGAATAGTTTAATACGGAGCAGTTCAGTTTGATTCGAATTGAACAGTCCTGATTACCATAACAAATTTACCTTGTCTATGCAAATATAATTATGCCTAAAATCTAATATACATATTTTGAATTTTATTGTTTATATTACAAATAGACTATTAAACACATTTCTAAACCACGTTAGACTTTTATGTTGGTCATAAGTAAAACCTTTTAAATAAAGCCTTTCACAGATAGCATATCAACAACCTCAGATCATATACTTTTAATTTGGGATGAGGCTTAGCTTAACAAAACCTAACTTGATCTAACCTATTTCCACCTCTGTACAAAAATCTCTAAACTCAATGAATCAGACACTTATTTGTAGCCAATTGCTCTAAACCCACGAATGAAGCTACAATGACCTATTGAAATTAGTCAACTCAACACAATTTTTAGAGAATTTGGTGTTAAAAGTAAAATACGAAATTTGAGTGATTTTAGGCTAAAGTTAATTAAGCTAACTTAGTCTAAAATAGTTTGACATTTTTGTCACTGAGTAAGTTATTTAAATTAAATTTAAAAAGATAAAAAATAAGAGGTTCAAATTTAAAGTTGGTATTTCTATATTTATGAACCTTAAATGATAGTCTTAAATTGATGGTAAATAGACAACATAAAATTTCACAAGCAGAACTTGATGCAAGGAATACTTTTTCATGCGTGGAGCTAGCTAAAATCAGCAAATGAATCATTTGGCCTTGTATAGTTTGCCTGTGTTGCTACGGGTTATGGCATTTTATTTTCTATAACATGTGCATGCAACAAGAACTTCGGGTACTATTGGTACCACTCTACTTATATATATTTGTGTGTGTGTGTGTGTTTTTATTGCTTACCAAATTAAAAAATAAAAGGTAAATAGAAAAATTTGTTCTTGAAGATATAATGCACAGAAAGATTCATATAATATAAAAAATGTGAGAAATTAGTTATGGTGTTTGGTTTCATCTGTTATGTCTAAAGATGATGTACATTTTATTTTAATTGGTGAACTTTATTGACAATAAATGTATTATTTAATGTTTATAATAATATTAATGTCATTGTTGTATTTTATGTTTCGTGAATCTGTAACACAAGTGACACTTTTTTTATAATAAATTAGTCTTAAAATGAAACATAGGTATGAACGTTTAGATATAACTGATAGAACATTCAATTACTAAATTTTAATTTATGTTTAATTACACTTTTAATCACTTAAAATTTTATTTTTCACAATTTTGATCTTCTAAATTTTTTTCAAGACTTTTGGTCCTTAAAATTATTATTTTTTTAGCAGTTTTTGTACTTCTATTAACAAAATAACATAAAAATGTTTTAAAATTGAGTTAAAAATCAACTCAATTCCATCATAAACTAAAAACTTATTACTACTCAAACAAGACATTAATTATCACTACCATTGTCGCCACCACCACACATAACCCATCAACAAATACACATTAGCATAGTCAATGTCCAATATTAATCGTTAAAAAAAATAACAAATGTATCAAAACTGCTAAATATTTAATTTTAGGAACCAAAAGTGATAAAAAAAAAATATGAAGACCAAAGTCAAGAAAAATAAAATTTTAGAGACCAAAAGTATAATTAAGTCTTTAATTTATTATTTTTTAACACTTTCAAGGACAAAATTGATTATTTATTATAAATTATTTTTTAACAACGAATCTATTAATGTATTACACTTTCAAGGATAAAATTGATTATTTATCATAAATTAATTTTTGTTGACTAGTGTTATTCTTGAATCTTAGGATTTGAAATTAAGAAAGAAAAAGAAAGTAAAATAACTCCAAAAGTTAACATTTTAAAAATCCTCTATTTTTAATATTTTTTTCATTTTTCATCAAAAAATATTTTTTCATATTTCTATTATTGTTTCTATTTTTTTATTCTATCAGTTTTATTGGCTTGGAATATTCATAAAGCTAGTGAACGACATACAGATCATTTTTCTTGTCCTTACAATTATATTTAGTTGATTGTATGATGATTGGGATGTGACTCCATTCTAAATGATCTTGAGTTGAGGGGTGTAGGTAGTGGTGGTGTTTGTTAGTAAAAATCATTTGTCTTTCGACCTTTGCAGATTAGTAGGAACCACTTCATGCTCAAGGAATGATTGGTCAAAGAAGCTGCTCATTCATCATGTTGAAAACTCCTACAGCATAATATTAAAATCCATAAAATATAAATACCATAAGAAACTAGCTACGTACAATAACTCATGAAAATAACAAACAAACTTGGAACATTATGGGAAAAAAGAGAAAGAAATAACAACCTAGCATTCTTGACCATCCTTTCTTTAGCACGTTTCACACGTTTTCTTCAACAAGGTAGTTTTTGCCATACAACCAACAATATTTTTTTCTCAACCGTAATCGCTTTATTTTCGTTATAAAATTGTATATAAATGAACAAATTAATTACAATAAAATAAATTGTAAAGTACGTACTAGCCAAACTTTAAGAATATTATGGTGAAACTCTGAGGATTAATGGAAAAGGAGCTGGTGTAAATCTAGATACGTACCAGTAGTAGTACTTTAGAGAACACTATGACCAAGTGAATACCGCAATGTAGATATCTATCACAACTCACAAGAACTAAAGAAGTATAATTAGGAGTGACAAAGCATTTATTCAAACACACAATGCGATTGCATTTGATTTTTCCAAAACGAACAATTTATTTACAGGGTAAAGTAATTAATATTAATAGTTGATTTCTCATCAACTATTGAAATTACTTATAGTTAAGCATCCTCAATGTTAATTGCTTAACGAATTGCCTATTTTATGACATCATTGTTTAGTTTTGTTTGTTTAAAATTAAACTTTTGATATTTGTACTCTTCGATATTCATTGGATCGAGCTCAAATGACCAATCCATTAGCGCCTTATTTTATGTTGTGAATCCTAATTTAATCATATTTTAACTATATTTTATGATATTTAATCATATCTTATTTGATCATATATTGTCTACGAGAATGTTGAATATAAGACAATGATTAGTTCTTACAATAATTAAAATACTATGTAATATTATTTCTGTACCTATAATAAACATTTCCATTTTTTATAATCTAGTTATATTTATAAGTAACAATGTGCATTTTGAGTTTTTTTTTTTTATATCCTTACTTACTTTATTGTTAACTTTATATGCTAGAGACCCATTTTATTTAAGTTAAAGGATGGTTGGGAAGTAAAGCTTAAATTTAAGATATAATTAAATGTAATTATTATTTTCTTTGATATTAATAATGTGTCTTATGTTGTTTATATTAGATATTATCATTTATATACTTAATTTTTATGTTTTAGATAAGAGAATTAGTATAGTAGTTAGACATCTTGTATTTATACATAAAAAAAATAATTTATTTAATCAAAATTCTCATCTTTGATCCATCATATTTTAAAAATTTTCAGACCATTAATCCTAATGGGAGAAATCATTATGAACTAATATTAAAAAATGATTTTTTCAAAATTAGCTTGAGAATTTAATTTTTATAGTAGTTATTTTTTAATTAATGTAAAAGGACATTATCAATTTGTGATTTCATATATCATAAAAAAAATAAAATTAATCAAAGAAGAATAAAGCATAAATCAGCTAACCAAATCCTTAAAACACTGCATGTCCCAGAAACAAAATGATTAATAAAGCATATCTTTGGCTGTCAAGGTTTCACATTGAAGAGAAGTAATAGAGCTTTTGGTCTTTGTGTGTCTGCCACCATCACAAAGACTAAAACCCTTTTCTGTATGAACTGCATCCAAAGTCCAAACCCTCCTTTTCGAGTCTCCATTCCATTCCATTCCCCGCCTTAAAAGAAGAGACAATAGAAAAGCATGAAATTAATTCACAAAAAAATAAATAAATAGAAAAGCATTGATGAAAGCAAACAAAAGAAGAACAGGCAGGTTCCTTGGAATGAGCAACAAATTACCTTATTTCTCGGCTTATTTCATGTCCCCACAATTTGGAAATTAATTATCCATTGCTAATATTTGTCAATGCTTTATCTGACTAGGTTTGATTTTCGGCTGGGAATCCTCCAATTTTTTAATGCTTATGGCTAGGTTTGATTTTCGGTTGGGAAGCCTCAAGTTCTTTTTATTGTTTTCGGTTGGGTTCAACTGTAAACTATGTTTTGCTTTACTTTTCTCTTCAAATTTTCAGTTTGAAAAAAAAAAAAAACATACAAAATCAGTCTTCAATTTATTTATTATAAGTCTACAAAATAAAATTTATATAAATTTAAATTTACCAACTTTAATCCAGACTTTATTATTAGTCTAAGAAATAAGTACTTCTCAAAAATATAATATTTTGTGATGGAATGATTCTCAAAAATATAATATTTTGTGATGGAATGATGCTGTAAAAATATATACCAATTATGTTCTAAAAAAATATGAAAATAATATTTTTTTTTTCATTCTTTATTCGTGTCTTAAAAAATAATTTGAAAATGTGTATTAAAATTTCCAAGAACATATATTCAACTTTTATTCAAAGATACGCTGTATCTCCATCATCATCATTTGCAGTTAGAAAAAGAACCCCTTTTCCCCTATTTGTGTTAGCCTCCTCATAGCCCCACACACATCACAAAAAACTTAACACAATTAAAAGTATTTCAATCTAAAGTAATAATAATCAGTTTCTAAACGCTATTTTATCTCATATGGGTGTTCTTCAGTCTACACTTCTCTACTTGATCTTACTACACACATGCAAGATTGTTGCTTTCAAGGACCAAGTGTGGAAGAAAGCCACTGCAACTTATGCCAAGGACTCAGAAGGGTCTCTCATTACCGGTACTACCACTACTTCTTCACTTTCTCCTTGGTTGTGCTGTGTGTGAAAACATCATCTATGTTTTTGACAATGTAGTTGTGCTATTATGTGTTTCAGAAGGGGCTTGTGGCTATGGAGATCTCCACAGGGCCAGTTATGGAAAACACAGTGCTGGTTTAAGCACCATTTTGTTCAACAGAGGGAGCTCATGTGGGGCTTGCTATGAAATCAGGTGTGTTGATCACATCTTGTGGTGTGTGATGGGAAGCCCCTCTGTGGTTGTTACTGTTACAGATTTCTGTGCTCCAAATTATGGGCTTTCTGTTGATTATGGTGGCTGGTGCAATTTTCCAAGAGAGCATTTTGAGATGTCAAGGGCTGCATTTGCTGAAATTGCCAAGAGTAAAGCTGATATAGTGCCGGTTCAGTATAGAAGGTAACCAAAATATATGTTTCAATCATAAAGATTGATTGAATTTTAGTGTATAATGTGTTTTAAGTCCTCTAATGTCAGTCAGAATTGGTCAATACTTTTAAAAATGATGACTTTGGTACTTTTCATCCCTCGCCTAACTCTTTTGTTTGCTGTTATAGGGACCAAAATCATCAGTTTTAAAGTACACATTTTTACCTTGAGTTTACCATGTTAATATTTAAGTTTCTTGCAGAGTAAAGTGTGACAGAAGTGGTGGCATGAGATTCACAATGAGTGGGAGTTCTCACTTCTATCAAGTTCTGATTTCCAATGTTGGTCTGGATGGTGAAGTGTTTGCTGTGAAAGTGAAGGGATCTAGAACAGGTTGGATACCAATGGCAAGGAACTGGGGACAAAACTGGCATTGCAATTTCAACTTCCAAAATCAGCCTTTGTCCTTTGAGGTAACCAGCAGCAGTGGAAAAACACTCACATCTTACAATGTAGCACCCGGAAACTGGATGTTTGGACAGACATTTGAAGGAAAACAGTTTCAGGATGAGTAGATTCAGAACTCTTAAGTAGGATAAGTTTTGGGGAGGCTTGAAATTTTTACTTTTAAGCTGTAATTATATGGTCAGTGAAATCAACTATGAAAGAGCACAAGCTTACTTGTATATATATTTGCTCATGATTCATGATCAAACATTGGTTAAAGCCTGTGGTAAAAATGATGGGAACAAAAGTTGAGGAAAGGGTAACTTATGATCCCTACCCTTTAGATTCTGTTGATCAAAAGACAGTCATTGACGGAATGTGTAATTATTTGAAAAGTAATGTCATGTATAAGTAGTCATATGAAGAACTCAGTTTCTTTTCCATCTTGTGATTTTTCTATTTTATTTTAGTTGCTTCAAAGAACTAAATCCTCCTCTCCATGGTAAGGCATATTTTGATTTGAAGTCACTGCGCTCAGGACAAGAAACTTTAGCAGTTTCAACTAATTCCATTTCTTCTAAGTGCATTTTAAAAAGATTAAAGCTATATTTTAATAAAGTTCTACTTCCCTCTTAAGTCATGAAATTCTACTAGAGAATGTCACAAGATGACAGCAAAAAAGATTTGCATCTAAAAGCCTTCAAATCTGTGGACAATAATAATCTTAGGAATAAGGTCCTAATTAGAGAAAGAGAAAGAAGATGAACCAGAAGGATAGGCAAAGTGCCTACATCTACATGCATATAATGCAATTCCATATTAGTGATATGAGAACTGATGTCAACTATTTACTGGAATAGAATATAGAAGAATAAAGGCTAAGTAGCAGGGAAGCTACACACTGCACTTATCCTAAGTTCCTAACTACCACCTACAATTCAATAACATAATGAAGCTAACTTGTGAGTTGTTGTAACAGTAAGCTGATAGACACGGTGTTACTCTAATAATCTAGATTCTAGACCATTGCTATTCAATACAAGCTGCTAAGCCTGAAGAATTGTTACATACTCCCATAGCTGTTTTTTTTTTTTTTTTTTTAAATACTACCTTTTAAGTTGAAATTATTTTATTTTTCATTTCGTTATAGATCCGATAAACATTCTAATTCTAACTTTTGACTGCCAGCAACGCAGAGATGGCAATGAGGTGTAAGCCTAGTAGCTCGACACGTCAGAATCAGAAATCAAAATCAGCAGCGCTGGCAACTATATCATGACGACGGAAACGGCGTCGCTTTGAAATAAACCAACCTCGGCACCGTTCTTCTCTTCTCTTCTCTTCACTTCACTTGTCTCTCTGTTCATTCTTCTCTACCTCAAGCCATGGCGGATCGGTTCTTCCCGAACCCGATGCCCGAGTTCGTACCCGAAACGATGCCGTCCACTCCGCAAGAAGAAGAAGACGCCCTCACAGTTGGTGACTCGCTCCCGAAGCTCCTCGCCATGCCCCACGCGCCACTCTTGGAGCGTCTCAAACGCGCCGCACTGGACCTCAAAGAAACCGTACCTTCCCATCCCCTACCATCTCTTTCTCCTTTCTAATTCACGTTTCTACATTCTCACACGTGTGTGGTTGTGGTTTCGTGACGTCAGATACTGATAGAAACGTGGGGTGTGTCCGGGCAGCACGTGCACGACTTCACTCTCTATTGCGGCGTTCTGGGCACCGCGTTTCTGCTCTTCAAGTCCTACCAAGTCACCGGCAACGGGAACGACCTTTCTCTCTGCTCCCAGATTGTCAAGGCTTGCGATGCCGCTTCGGTCAGTTCCAGGTTCTCTCTCTCTCGTTTCGCTACTACCCCTTTACCGTTTTTCACGTTCCTGCATAATTGTTAAGTGTAAAGGTTCACACTTTGAATGACAGGGACGTCACGTTCATTTGTGGCCGTGCTGGTGTGTACTCTCTCGGAGCTGTGGCTGCCAAACACGCCGGGGATGACGACTCCTTAAGCTACTACTTGGCTCAGTTCCACAAGGTACTATTATTATTACTAGTTAACTACAATTGCATTTATTTATTTATTCAACTTATCATTTTTGTGATTTGTTAAGAATGTGTACATAATAATATCGACCTAGATTACTACGTACTTTATTACCTTCTAAAGTTAGTTGTTTACTTTAGGGAGCTTAAGTAATTGATAACTAAGCCTTGTGTGGTGCAGATTAAGCTGTCAAAAGATCTTCCTGATGAGTTGGTATATGGGAGAGTTGGTTTTCTATGGGCTTGTTTGTTCTTAAACAAGCATCTTGGTCAGGGGACAGTTCCTTCCAATTATACTGTGGGTTTGGTCTCCAACTATTGTGGTTTTTTACTTTGTGGTGTCTTACTCTTGTGTGTTGAATTGGGAGAGGAGTCAATAATGCAATGGGGTTGTGTTTGTGAAATTGTTTTCAGGCTATGATTGTGGATGAAGTCATTAAAAATGGAAGGGCCTTGGGTAGGAAGGGAAGATGCCCGTTGATGTTTGAATGGTACGGGGAGAAGTATTGGGGTGCTGCACATGGTTTGGCTGGGATTATGCATGTGCTGATGGATATGGGGTTGAAGCCAGATGAAGTTGAGGACGTTAAGGGAACTCTCAGGTACATGATAAGCAATCGCTTTTCCAGTGGAAACTATCCTGTTAGTGAAGATGATAGGAAGAGCGATGCTCTTGTGCATTGGTGTCATGGAGCTCCTGGAATGGCACTCACACTTGTCAAAGCAGCTAAGGTGATATATCACTTGTACTCACTCTCCAGAACATATGTTCTCAGATGAAGTCTCATGATCATTTAGGGATTTCAGAGTTGCAAAATTTATATATTTATCTATGGCTCCATGATCGTTGAAAGAACGACTTTTATTAAATTGATTAAATTCCTTTTCTCGATCAATTTAACATGTTGCTTTTGTAAGATGGCAGCATTGTAGAAGCATCTTTTGAGTAATGCTATGCCACCATCAATATCATGTTGAACATTGTCACATAAATAGCCTTTAGGGATCATTTTCTCACATTTTGTTTGTTAAATGTTTTTGCTGTCGTGGATCACTTGTAACTTTTTATTTTCAAAAATAAAATCCACAGGTTTTTGGAGATAAGGAATTCTTGGATGCAGCTACAGAAGCAGCAGAGGTGGTTTGGAATCGTGGTCTGCTTAAGAAAGTTGGGATATGCCATGGTATAAGTGGGAATGCATATGTGTTTCTGTCACTGTACCAACTTACCGGGAATGTGAAGTATTTATACAGGGCCAAGGCTTTTGCTTGTTTTTTGCTTGATAGTGCTCATAAGCTGATATCTCGAGGTGAAATGCATGGAGGTGATAGACCATATTCACTGTTTGAAGGGCTAGGAGGCATGGCTTATCTCTTTTTGGATATGATTAATCCCTCCCTCTCTAAATTTCCAGCTTATGAACTCTGAGAAGTGAGAATCTACAGAGTTTAGAAAGGAGCCCTTGTGTATAATAATAACCCTATCTCATATGATCAAGGTAAATGAAGTAAAAATAAAATGAGAGGCACCTTGGTAGAACAAACTTTTTATTAAGTTTGAGTTATGTGAGAACAATGCTTGGTATCTATTTCCTCTTTGTTTTTTTGGCTTGTTAGACGCAGCATATGCTTTGTGGTACAACTTACAAGTGAAGGCGGAGTTTGTCTTAGCCTCTTATGTTCTTAAGAAATTGGGATGAGTTTCAGGTTTGTGTACTTGGTATGTCTCAGCCATGAGTTACAATGTTATTATGACATAGGTTGGTGCAGTCGTGTAAGACTGTAAGGTCTCACATCTGATTGGAGAAAAAAAAAGATCATAGGTAAAAGATTCTTGGTTCCTCCAAATATCCAACTTTCTATAATTAAGCTAAATAAACAACGATTTGAAAATAAATCAAATATACTGTATTATTTTTATTAAGCATGTCACTAAAATTAAGCTAAATAAATAAGGGTTTAAAAATAAATAAAATATGCTGTATTATTTTTATTACGCATGTCATTAAATATGTAACGGTTATTATGTGTTAGATAAACATAATTATTAAAATGTAATATAAAATAATTATTAAATGACTAAAACTGGAAAAAAAAAAAGACTAATGAATAATTTTTTCGTTGACAGTCAATAATTTTAACTAAGATTCGATAATCATATTTAGATGAAACAAACTACATGATAAAAAGGATCAAAAGTGATTGAAAAACAATACAGAAAAGGTCATATTAAGGTGCAGGGTATTTTTCTTCAAAACAATGGATTAATCTACCCTTAATTATTTTTTTATAAATATTTAAATGTTCTAAGTACATAGATTATTTTTGGAAAATCTCCAGACCTTGTGATACTTTATATGAATGATAGATAAATTGATTTCCCTTACTTAAGCGGTTAAAGGAACTAAAAAAAGCATTTAAATTAACCAATTAGGAGCGCTAAATTTTATTTAGCAAATATTTATAAGAGAAAAAATAAAATATTTTTTTACGAATTAAAATTGACGTATATAAATATTTCTTATATTTCAATGTATACTAAATTATTAATTTGAAGCCATTAATTTCATTTAAATATGTAAAACCAAAATTTTGAGATTCCCGTAATTTGAGTTGAGGGGGCAAAGAACTGCGTTAGACTAGTAGTCAAACAAAGACGAAGGGAACTTGACAGAGAGGAAAAGCAAAGAGAATTGTGAAGAAGAAGAGAAATGGCAGAAGCAGCCGTGAACCGAAGACGAAGAAGAATCCTCGACCAAGGATCCGATCGTCTCGCCTTCATCACGGGTCGGATCCAAGCACTTCCGAATCCGGTTTCGGTTTCATCTTCCCAATCCCAACCACACGATCCAAACACCACCACTCTTCCCACTACAGGTACCTTCGCTTTTTCTCCTTCAATTACAATTCTCTGTTTTAATTCTACTTATCAATGATCCCTAACTCGAATTCTAATCTCCGTTTGTTTGCTTGCAGTCAACGACTCAGATTCCATTTCGCAAAACCGCGAACCCTACAACGCCGCCGCACTCAATACAATAACCCAAACACCCCCTAAACACGAGGGTGAAAACGAGATTTTAACTGTTTCTGAACCCGAACCCGAACCCGAATCCGAACCTGAACCGGAACCTGAACTAGTCCGATTACAACCACCGCCACCACCACGAACCGAACTCCCCAAACGTTTCATCATTCCAAGTGACATAACTCGTGCCATCAATTCCTCTAGGGTTACCCGCCTTTGTTGTTCCATCCTCGTGGCCGTTTTAGTAATTTTAGCGTACTCAAGCTTCGGTTTCCTGGGTACAAAATTTTTCAATACCGCACTAACCTACAGGCCACTCTACTTGGTTCTGGTGACCAATGTAACGGTCGTGATTGCGAGACTCTTTTCTAGCAAACAGAGAAGAGATAATAGAGGCTCTTCCGGTGGTGACGGTGACGGTGGTGGCGAATACGCGCAACTTGCGAGGACGTTGGAGCTGTGTGTGGTGGCGAAGAACGTGGCGGATGCTGTGTTCATGGACTGTGCTGTCTACGCAGTCGTCCTCGTATGTGGCCTTTCTCTTCTCCCCGCATGACATCGAAATTCTTGTGTTGTTGGTTTGACCCTTTTCTTCATTTTTGTAAACTGATTTTGGTATTATTATTCATTTTTGGTTCGCTAATTTCGTTGATTTTAATGCTCGTTAGTTCATCCCGCTGTTGATTGAAGGGATCGTGTATCGATTATATTAGTCACACTGTAATGTGGATGATAAGATGGGCATTAGGGCAGGGAGTGGAGATAAGTGATCTTCACTCTAGGGTAGGATATTATGAAAAAAACATGTTTTTTTTCTATCAAGTTAAGGAGTGGTAGTTCTTTTCCCCAGCATTTGGATTCTAGGTTTGTTGATTATTATTAATAAAATGAAATACATTGAAAGATTTATTTTTCTATAAACATATATCATCAATTACTACCTCCTAGGATATGAATTCAAATCCTAGGATATGTCTATATTGGTGACATTGTTGTTTGATTATTATATAACAGAATTCAACTATTTTTGAATAATATCATATCGAGATACGATGCAAGAACTTGATGACAGCAAGGGATGTGAAAAATCTGTTATTTTTTTTATTTTTCCATATCTACTCATTGGTTCTCCTAAGGTTTTGCAAGTGCAACCTCATTTATTCCAGAGGTTAATAAGTTCGGGCTGGGCCTAAAACTGATAAAAGACTATAATTTCCTTTTTATTTTCTCTTTATATCACTAACCAGTGTGTTTCATAAATTGTAGTCGCCATCAAACAAACTCAGTACAAAGTTTCAGAATTTAATTGATATGAAGTTCCAGACTTCATTACAACATATACCCCCTCCATCAACTCCGAAGTTTCAGAGGTGGGTATTACAACCCTTATTGGATTAAGCAGAGACTAAAAAAAACAAAAAACATTAAAGGAAACGTTCTTCAGCCATAATAGATCAGAATCAGACACTTTGTTTGTTAAGGAACTCAATGATGAGCTGGTTCACCTTCTCTGGAATTTGTTCGTGCACAAAATGGTTTCCTTCTGGAATATATATGATTTCTAAGTCCGGCACAAAATGTTTCACTGTCCCACTTCGGATATAGTCCTCCATGCCTGGAAACTTGATACAATAATCTTTCTCACCCATGATCAGAAGTGCAGGAACTGTAACCTTCACGTCACTTAAGCCAGTTTCCACCGTGAGACTCCTGCATAAATAGTTAACTGCAATGTTATAGACATTTTCCCCAGACTATTTAATTTAATGTTATAGTCTTATGTAGAAATAACTTTAGTTGAGAAAAAATGTCCGCAGTAGCATTTCATTTCACTTTATAATGAATACCACTTCTTCAGTTTTAAAAGAAGAAAAATGGAAATCTGTTGCCTTTACCTGTAAGGAACCTGCAATGCATATCTGAATCCAGATTTTTCATATAAAGATGCATAGGTGGCAAGGTCTTCCTCAGAAAACCATGGTGGTAGAGGAGTAGATGGGTCAAACAAGTCCATGATTTCTTGATCATCAGATGCAATTGGAACCTCACTTCTAGAGAAGAGAGTGTATATGTTCCTTATCACTGATTTCACAGGAAACCGGCCAAAATCTGCTTCTGCCCTTCCAGGCTCCTGAAAATTGAAATTTGTCAGCAATTAATTAATACTTAACGTTGGAAGGAATATTATATTTATGATACACCATGGAATTTGTACCTGCCACCTAGTAATATAGAAGCCTTTGGGGAGAAGGTGGTTTTGGACAGCAGAGGGACCAGGAAGCATGAAAGGAATGCCTAAAGTTATGACTGCAGCTACTCTTTCAGGGTGCACGGCTGCTGTAAGATACCCTGGGATTGCACCAAAATCCTTGCCAACAAGGAAAGCCTGATATAAACAAGCCAAGATATCAGAAGAAATAAAACCATCTTCTAGTTTCTGTTTGTGTTTTGTTATTGTACTACTTTGTTGTATATTTTGGGGCTGCATGCTGAAAATCTGAATCAAAGTTCACAACTTGTTGGATATAGAAATTTTACCCATACATTTTAATGTTTGAGGAAAAATAACTATACAATATTAAATACAAGAGTCATTCAATCATAGCTTATCATTTATGATAAATCTGTTAATTATACACACAAGATCGACAAATTCACAAAACATATATATGCACCTCCTTACCTTGGTGATGTTTAAAGCATCCAAAAGACCAACAACCTCATCAACTAGGTCAAACATGGTTTCCTTTTCTGGCTCCGCTGGATGCTGAGAGAGTCCATAGCCTCTGAAATCAAAGGCAATTGCTCTATAACCAGCGTTTGCCGCAGCAATCATTTGGTGCCTCCATGTGTACCAGATCTCTGGGAATCCATGCAAGAACACCACTGCCTTCGAACCTGCACAAACAAAAACATCATTAATAACCTGAATTTGATGCAAATCACTATTAACTGTGTTGAATTGAAGTGTGTTCCAATAGGGGCCCTCAGAAAATTACCACTTCCAATCTCTGCCACGTGTAGCTTCAGTCCCTTCACTTCCACCTCACTGTGCTGGATCTTCTCCATCGTAGAAGAAGTGGCTTACTACAGAGAAACGGTAAGTGTGAGACCAAAGGGAAAAGAGAAGTTGTGAATATCAAGGTCGAATCGAGTGACTGTGTGGTTAGACTAAGTTTTGTAACTCTTGCGTGTGTTGTTTAAAATAAACTATGTTTTTTTGTTAAAACAATAACAATAATAATACATTTTAAAATAACTAAATGCTGTCAGAGTTGTACTTTAGTATCTGTAGATCCTAGCCAATTGTAACAGCTAAAGGGTCAGCACTCAGCATGTATGATTCATCAATAATAGAGCTTATGATGACTTTTCATCTTTGGAAATTAAACTTGTTAGGAAAACGACCATGTAACAGCTCTCCAAGCACATACTGCGACTTTCAAACGAATTAGTTTAGACCGCAAATTTCTCAAGAGTAATCTGTCATTTGTTACTTCCACTTCCTCAACAAAGTGCAGATTTGACAAAGGATGATCCTCAAGTATAATATGTCCACTTGTATACATATTTAGAAAGAAGGGAGGGAGAGAAGGAATGGTCGTTGGTTTCAACCGCAAACAAAAAAAAAATTAACAAGTATTAATCAAGTGTGATTTTAACACTGTAAGTAGCCATCAGTTAATTTTTTATTTTTATTTTTATTTTTATAGAAGTTAGTTTGGTTCTTACAATCAACGTTATTAGTTAATTTGGTACCTAATACCCTTTTGTCCCATAATAAATCTTTAATATTACTATCCAAAGGATTTTTGTAATACTATGTTAAAAAGTTAAAATAACCTTTATTTTGAGAGTTATTATTTCTTATAATACGATATTTGTTATAGGAAGGAGGGAGTACTATTTGATCAGTCAATTTTGGTCCCTTAATGAGTCATTTATTCATACAAAGATTAGGGACAAAATTGGCTTATGTGCATAAGCATTATTTACTAATTCTGTTTTTTGACAGAATTTACTAATTCTTTTAAACAATAAAAATAATATAATTTTAATATATATAAATATATAGGTAGTAATTATTATAATAATTACACTTTATTTTAAATTAATAAATACATCACATGTACTAAATATCATGATTAATATATCATAAGAAAAATTAGTTGACCAATAACATTAAGTATTATAGTAGTCAAATTGCAAAAGTTGAAAATTAAGAAATAAATCATTATATATTTATATATTATATTCTTATATATCTCAATTTTTTCTATTTTAAAATATGGTTTATCAAATTATTACTTCTTTAAAAAAAAAACAAATTATTACTTTAAACATAAAAATAGTAAACAAAATTTATTAAACATATATTATTGATAAAACTGACTGTCCAACAATATTAAATACGATATTTATAAACTATAATATAAAGTCAATTTTTTTTTAAAGATATAGTCAAATTATTAAGTATATAAAAAGCAACTTAATGTATTCAAAATATATCTAACATTTATTAAGTTTAATAAATGAAAATTTAACAGGAATTTACAATTATGGTAGAAAAATGTTATATTATCAAGAATTATAAATATTTTAAGGTAGTTATTTATAAAATTTAGTAAAGAATAAATTCTTTTGTAAAGTTGTTAAATGACGATAAAAAGAACTTTTTAATTTCATACATGTATTATTTATTCATATAAATATTATATTTGATTAATATCATAATGAATATATTATAAGTAAGAGTATCTTCCCAAGAAAATTAAATAATACTACTATATTTATTAAATATATAGTTAAATTATTATTATTATTATTATTTGAATGTATTCAATATTTATTTTAAAATGTGTTTTATAGGATAATTTTTTAAATAATACAAATTATCAAAATATAATCCTATTTTTAATAAACGTATATTATATTAATTATATTTAATAATATCATTTAAGTGAGTCATATACATTAATATATTTAATAATATATTATATTAATTATATTTGATAAATTCTGTAATTAATTAATATATTGTAAAAATTTGACTGCCTATTTTTAATTATCATACATATAGTCCAATTAAATACCATGACTCTATATATTTAAATGTTATGATTATTAAATATAGTATTTTTTTAATATTTTACTAAACATAGTATACATTTAAAATGAATTAGTTTTTAATATTCATAAATTTTTAAACATTATATTTAATAAATATAATATAATAAAATAAAAGGGTAAACTTTTTATATTCATTAAATATAATATATATATAATTTTTTTTTTAAATTAATGATTATTTACAATATATAATCAAATACTAATCGTTTACCATATGGATCATAGAAACATGATGAAGCTCCTCTTTGAAAAGCTTCTTTCTCAATTGTCTCTAGTCATGCTTTGGTGTTTTGCCGAAGGTACCTCTCAACATGTTAGTGTTATGAGTCTACCAAACAATGAAAGTGTCCCAGCAGTGATTGTTTTTGGGGACTCTAGTGGATACAGGTAACAACGACTACATCAAAACCATAGTCAAAGTCAATTTCCTACCATATGGTAAAGATTTTGGTAGAGGAAATCAACCAACTGGGAGGTTTAGCAATGGTTTAACCCCATCAGACATCATTGGTACAAACAAAAATCCTATGCATAGTTGCACAATGTTACCATATGCACTATAGAATGAACATGTTCTTATTCAATTTCTTAACATTTCCTTTGGTCTTTTTTTTTTTTCAGCAAAATTCGGAGTCAAGAAGCTTTTGCCACCTTATCTTGATCCAAAACTGCAACCACAAGATCTCCTCACAGGTGTAAGCTTTGCATCTGGTGGAAGCGGATATGATCCTCTAACATCTAAACTTGCAGTAAGTAACTGTCCCTAACTAAAGCCTTTCATTTATATATCTTCATTTTTTTTTAGCATATCTTAAAAACTAATTAACTATGATTTTTTTTTTTTTTGTCACATGTCACGTTAGGCAGTGCTATCATTATCAGATCAACTAGACAAGTTCAGGGAATACAAAAACAAGATAAATGAAACAGTTGGAGAAAACAGAACAATAATATCAAAAAGCATATACATTCTGTGTTCAGGAAGTAATGACATTACCAATACTTACTCACTTAGGCGAGTAAAATATGACATTCAAGCATACACAGACTTTATGATTTCACAAGCCACAAAGTTCTTGAAGGTATGTTCTATTAAACGACCAATAGAGAAAGTTATAGAAGCTAGTATATTTTATATCATATATCTTTGCATAGTGTTTTTACATAAAGTTATTAATTATTAATTCAGGAACTTTATGGACTAGGAGCTAGAAGGATTGGAGTAATTGGTCTGCCAATTCTAGGGTGTGTGCCCTTTCAGAGAACAATTCATGGAGGCCTACACAGAACATGTTCAGATTTTGAAAACCGAGCCACGATGCTCTTCAACACCAAGCTCTCATCCCAAATGGCTCTTAAGAAACAGTTTCCAGAGGCTAGATTTGTCTACCTTGACATTTACAACCCATTACTCAATATGATTCAAAACCCAACAAAATAAGGTGTTGGAAAAATAAACATAACTCACAGAATGAAGGGAGATAAATGCACATCTTTTATTGAATAATAATCTATTTAAATAGAGATTTTTGTAATTGAAAAAAATCATAAAAGAAATAACTAACTTCCTAAATAATAGCCACTAACATAACAGCTATTAAGTAACAAGAAAATAAAATAAATAGTCCTAAAAATTTGGTCAAACAGCTAACAGAAAACAAATTAATAGGCAACTGATACACACTTTCAACACTCCTCCTTGTATCAGTGGTTGACAAGTCCAAGTTTCTCTCTTAGTAACTCAAATCTGCTTCTTGGAAGAGCTTTGGTGAAGATATCTGACAGCTGGTCTTCAGTCTTGTAGTACTTCAAGCACACTACACCATCCCTCTGTACATCTCTAAGAAAAAATAATTTGATACTAAAATGTTTTGTTTTTCCATGAAAAACTGGATTTTTAGAGATGGCTATGGCTGCCTGGTTGTCCACCATTACTTCAGTAGTTGACATTTCTCCTTTGCTTTATGTTTGTTGATTGAGCCATCTGCATTCAGCTTTGTTCTAAACACTCACTTCACACCCATGACCTTTCTGTGTTCAGGCCTTTCAACGAGTTCCCAAGTCTGATTTTTATCAATCATGACAAGCTCCTCCTGCATTGCAGCACTCCATTTTGGATCCTCCTTTACATCCCAATATCCTGTAGGTTCTAGAACTGCTACATTGCATCTTTTATAAATATCTGAGAGTAATCTGGTGCCTCTCACGGGTGCATCATCAATTAACTCATCTTGATTTTGCAAAGGGTCAGCTATCGGCATCTTTTCAGTATCATTCCAGCTCCATTTCTCATTCTCCATGAAGTACACATCCCTGCTTATCAGAATTTTCCTTGTGTGAGGTTGGAAAACTCTATAAGCTTTAGATACTGAACTATATCCCACAAAGATACTAGGTTCAGCTTTCTTGTCTAGCTTGTCTCTCTTAATCTGTGGTACATAAGTAAAACACAAGCATCCAAATACTTTAAAATTTTTCAAGGAAGGTTTATAACCATACCAAGTCTCAAAAGGAGTCTTCCCCGTTTACTGCTTTGGTGGGAAGTCGATTTAGTAAGAATACTGCAGTGTTTGCAGCTTCTGCCCAATATTCCTTAGGTAACCCTTTTTCATAAAGCATACATCTGACCATTTCCATTATCGTCCGATTCTTTCTTTCACTAACCCCATTTTGTTAAGGGGTATAAGGAGCTGTTAATTGATGCTCAATGCCTGCTTCCTCACAAAACATGGTGAATTGTGCTGAAGTGTACTCCTTACCGTTGTCAGATCTCAAAGCTTGAATCATGCAGCCACTTTGCTTTTCAATCCACTACTTAAATCTCCGAAATACACTTGCAACCTCTGACTTAGACTTGAGAAAGTAAATCCAGCACATTCTGGTGAAATCATCTATAAAGATGATGTAATATTTACTCTCTTTAAGCGAAGCAGTCCTTTGAGGTCCGGCCAAATCTGTGTGAATCAACTGCAGCTTCTCTGTTGCTCTCCAGGTTGATTGTTGGAAAGGTAATCTTGCTTGCTTGTCATGCTTCATAGCTTGGTAATTTAGAATCTAAGTGAGGTAAGCCATGAACCAACTCCTTTCGTTGCATATTCAGCACAACTGCATGATGAAAATGGCCTAACCTTTTGTGCCAAGCCTCTGTACTATTTACTGTAGCTAGATAGGCTGCTTGCTCCTCCTTTAGTGGGTCAAATGAGAAACTTTTGCCTCTCATTTTGATACTGAAAATTTCCTTGTCATTGACATCTTTAATTAAAGAGTGCTTATTTTTAAAGATGACTTTAAACCCCTTCTCAACCAATTGTCCCACACTTAGCAAGTTTTGATCAATCTCAAGTACATACAAAACATCATAAATTAATTTTGTACCTGTGTAACTTTCAATGGCTACAATTCCCTTTCCTTCAACAGTGATAAGATCACCATTTCCAATTCTAACTTTTGATACCTGTGATCTATCCAACTCTCTGAAAAGCTCTTAATCGTGGGTCATGTGGTTGGTACAACCACTATCCACTAGCCAACATTTAGTTGAGCTACTGCTTGTAAAACAAGTTGCTACAAACAATTGCTCTTCCTCTTGTTAATCTGCAACTTGAGCCTCATTCTTTTGTTGAAGATTGCTTTTGCAAATTCTCACATGATGCCCCAACTTTTTGCACTTTTCACACTTAACATCGGGTCTTCTCCAACATTTGAAAGGAGGATGACCCATTCTGCCACAATGCTTGCAAGGAGGAAATTCTTTGTTGTTGTCTCCATTATTGTTGCTAGTGTTAGCCACTGCTTCTTGTGTGTTGAAATTCTTCTTCTTGTATTTCTTCCACTTGCTTTTCTCTCCTTGGTTAATTTGCAATTTAGCTTGCAATGCTCCTTCCACAGAACCATCAGCCCTCATTCTTCTTCTTTGCTCTTGGGCTTGCAAAGCATTTACAAGTTCTGCCAAGGTAAGTTTTGACAAATCCTTAGTATTCTCCAAGGATGTAATAGTAGCCTCAAATCTTTCAGGGACAATCACTAGTATTTTTTCAACTATTCTTGAATCGGAAAATTCAGAACCAAGCAATCTTACTTTGTTGGCAATGCTAAGAAGCTTGTTAGCATACTCTTTAATTGTTTCGGATTCCTTCATTTTCTGCATCTCAAATTCTCTAACCAGATTCAGGGCTTGCATTCCCTTAATCCTTTCATCTCCTTCGTATTCATTCTTGAGGAAACTCCAAATTTCACATGCTGATTTGATGATCATTATTCTAGTGAAAATTTCTTTTGAGACAGCGACAAACAAAGAAGCTTTTGCCTTTGACTTTCTTATTTTCCTCTCCTTTTGATTTTTTATTTGAGCCATTGTTGAATTGGTTGGTAAAGGAAGAACTTCGTAGTTTTCCTCAACAGCTTCCCAGAGATCATTTGCCTCCAAATGTGCCTCCATTCTTGCTGCCCAGATTTGATAATTATCACCATCAAACACAGGTGGTGCTAGTGCTGTGTATGGTGTTTCAAAATCCATCTATTTGATGAATTGACACAAGGTGTTTTGGCTTTTTGTGGTGGGTATCACTCTGTTCACTCACAGGTCCCTCTTAAAAAGAAGGCTCTTGATATCAATTTGTTGAAAAAATAAATGTAACTCACAAAATGAAGGGAGATAAATGCACATCTTTTATTGAATAATAATCTGTTTAAATAGAGATTTTTGTAACTGAAAGAAATCATAAAAGAAATAACTAACTTCCTAAATAATAGCCACTAACATAACAACTATTAAGTAACAAGAAAATAAAATAAACAATCCTAAAGATTTGGTCAAACAACTAACAAAAAAATAAATTAATAGGCAACTATTGATACACACTTTCAACAAGGTAATCAAACACATCTATTAGACTATTACTATTATATACCTTTTACAAGTAGCTAGCTCAATTTGTAGTAATAAGTTTTTGAACTTTAGTCTATCTACACACCAATTGTTTGATGCCAATGATTCAACACAATATAAAGTTGACATTACTCATTCTTGACCAGTTATCCAATGCCTAAAGTTTGATTAGTCCATCATTTTCTTTTGTCTGATTCCTTGCTCATTGTCACGGTATTTGGTTGGTTTAGGGTTTGCAGTAACAGACAAAGGATGTTGTGGCACAGGAGATTTAGAAGTAGGCTTTTTGTGCAACCGTTTCACCACACAAATATGTTCAAACACCTCAAACTACATATTCTGGGATAGTTTCCATCCTACACAAGAGGCTTATAATGTGATTTGTTCTCAGGTGCTTGATAAAAATATCAAAAACTTCTTCTAAGGCCAGATTCATTGTAACACTCCAAATAATATGAATATAATTCTAATAAGAAATTTTCAAAAATTCCATGAACTAAAATTATAATTTACCCTGTATTATAACATGAACTAAAACATAATTTACCCTATATTATAATTTATAAGTAAAGTTGACTATTCAAAACATTAAATACTATATTTATTATTAAATACAATACAGTAAAAATATTAAATATAATAATTAAGAAAACATTAATATATTAATTAGATATTTATCATTTTACTAACTTAACGTTGAATGAAAAAGTAACTAAGAGAGGAAAGAGCCCGTTAATGATAGTGAAGTAAGTTTTTCGACATGCATATATTAATATATAACCAAATGAATATTAAACATTAACGATATGGAACATGAAATCATGAAGTTTCTCTTTGAAAAGCTTCTTTCTCAATTTCTACTCGTCATTCCTTGGTCTTTTGCCATAGTTATCATCTCTCAACATGTTAGTAGTTTTGTGAGTCTACCAAACAATGAAAGTGTCCCAGCAGTGATTGTATTTGGGGACTCTATAGTGGATACGGGTAACAACAACTACATCCTCACCATAGCCAAATGCAATTTTCTACCATATGGTAGAGATTTTGGTGGAGGAAATCAACCAACAGGGAGGTTCAGCAATGGTTTAGTCCCATCAGACATCATAGGTACAAACAAAAAACCTTGCTCTTGTACTATGTTCATATATTAATAAACATGGTCTTATTCAATTTCTTAAAATTTCCATTTGGGATTTTTCAGCTTCAAAATTTGGGGTCAAGAAGCTTTTGCCACCTTATCTTGATCCAAAATTGCAGCCACAAGATCTGCTCACAGGTGTAAGCTTTGCATCTGGTATTAACGGATATGATCCTCTATCTTCTAAACTTGCAGTAAGTAACCGTCCCTAGTTAAAACATTACATTAATATTATGCATTTATTTTCATTAGTATATCTTAAAAACTAACTATAGTTTTATTTTCTTTGTTATGCATGTAAGTTCGCGCTGTCATTATCAGATCAACTAGACAAGTTCAAGGAATACAAAACCAAGATAAATGAAACAGTTGGAGAAAACCGAACGACAACAATAATATCAAAAAGCATATACATCTTGTGCACAGGAAGTAATGACATTACCAACACTTTCTTACTTAGGCGAGTAGAATATAACATTCAAGCATACACAGACTTTATGATTTCACAAGCCACAAACTTCTTGAAGGTATGTTCTATTAAACGCCCAAAAGAGAAAGTTATAAAAGCTGGTATATTTCATATCATATATCTTTGCATAATGTTTTTACGTAAGTTATAATTGTTTATTCAGGAACTTTATGGACTAGGAGCTAGAAGGATTGGAGTAGTTGGTTTGCCGCTTCTAGGGTGTTGCCCCTTTCAGAGAACAATTCATGGAGGCATACACAGAGCATGTTCAGATTTTGAAAACCAAGCCGCAATGCTCTTCAACACCAAGCTCTCATCCCAAATGGATGCTCTTAAGAAACAGTTTCCAGATGCTAGATTTGTCTACCTTGATATTTACAACCCATTACTCGATATGATTCAAACCCCTGCTAAATATGGTAATCAGACACATCTATTACCAATATATTCCTTTTACAAGTATCTAGTCTAGCTCAGTTTAGAGTTACACCTTTATGAATATTTAGCCTATATACACCAATTGTTTGATGCCAATGATTCTACTTAGAGTATAATATTGACATTTACATTCAGAGACTTTTCATAAAAAAAAAAAATAGTAACTAACTAGAAAGTTCATTTGCATGTCCATATAATTGTTGGGTTGTTTGTGTTACACTCTTAGCTTAGGTTCATCATCCTCTTACCATGATACCTACAAGTTAGCATAAAAGTGTCCATAAAGTAAAAATGGAATAGGATTCTTATGTACCTTCTTGACTAGTTAATAGTTATCAATTCCTAAAGTTTGATTAGAACATATTTTCGTTTGTCTGATTCATTGCTCATTGTCATGGTATTTGGTGGTTTAGGTTTTGAAGTAACAGACAAAGGATGCTGTGGCACAGGAAAATTTGAAGTAGGCATTATGTGCAACCGTTTTACCACAGGCACATGTCCAAACACTTCAAGCTACATATTCTGGGACAGTTTCCATCCTACACAAGAGGCCTATAATATACTTTGTTCTCTGGTGCTTGATAACAAAATCAAGGACTTCTTCTAAGGCCAATTTCAATGTAAAACCCTCAATAACATGTAACGCTCATGGAATACACTTTAAAATTATAAAATGATTTTTTCAAACTTACATCGTGAATAATATATAAATATTTAATAGTCACTGTGAAAATATGCCTTCGTTGGATCAATTTGCTGTCCAATTTTAAAAGCACTGCTACATAGTTTCAACTTTTATTTGATATGAAACTCTAGACACCATTACAGAATGCACCACTTCATGAACTGGAATTTTCAGACTTGTGCCTGTTTATTACAATGTTTGTCGAGTAGAATTTACTTTACACAAACCTTAAAAAACAAGCAAGATTTCAGCTGTAGAACAGAATCAGATACTTTGTTTGTCAAGGAACTCAATGATGAGCTGGTTCACTTTCTCTGGAACTTGTTCATGCACAAAATGGCTTCCTTCTGGAATATATACGGTTTCCAAGTCAGGCACAAAAAAATTCACTGCCCCATTTCGGATATAGTCCTCCATGCCTGGAAACTTTAAGAAATAATCTTTCTCACCCATGATCAGAAGTGCTGGAACAGTAACTTTCACGTCACTCAAACCAGTTTCCACCATAGAACTCCTGCATAAATAGTCCATGCATCATGTTGTAGAAATATGTAATCCAAAGATTATTTATAAATAGTAACACTTTAATTTCTTTAAGGAACCAGGAAAATGCTAGGTTTGTTTACCTGTAAGGAACCTGCAATGCATATCTGAATCCAGAGTTTTCATATAATGATGCATAGGTTGCAAGATCTTCCTCAGAGAACCATGGTGGTAGAGGAATAGATGGGTCAAACAAGTCCATGATTTCTTGATCATCAGCTGCTATTGGAATCTCACTTCTAGAGAAAAGAGTGTAGATGTTTCTTAAGACTGATTTCACAGGAAAGCGACCAAAATCTGCTTCTGCCCTCTCAGGTTCCTGAAAATTGTCAGTAATTACTGCTAAAAAATTGGAAGGAATATAAAAAAAAAAATGTTTTACACTATTAATCAATCAGAAATCATATCTAGTATGTCTTTTAGAATAATTATGATACAACAAGTTTATTGTATGTGTCTATTTGTAATTGAACAACACTGCTAAAAGTTTTACCTGCCACCTAGTAATATAGAAGCCTTTGGGGAGAAGGTGGTTTTGGACAGCAGAGGGACCAGGAAGGATGAAAGGAATGCCTAAAGTTATGACTGCAGCTACTCTTTCAGGGTGCACAACAGCTGTAAGATATCCTGGGACGGCACCAAAGTCCTTGCCAACAAGGAAAGCCTGATATGATATAAACAATTGAAATTGTGAAATTGTGTATGCAACTAGACAACTTTTTCACATAAGTCACGGATTCTATTCAGAACTAGTTAAAGCATGGGGCTGCATATGAAGTTCACAACTTGGATATAGAACTTTTAGCCATACATTCCATAATGGTTTATTTCACACACACTTGACTGACAAATTCACAAAACATATGCCCTGTTGCATATCTAGCTCCTTACCTTTCTGATTTTTAAAGCATCCAAAAGACCAACAATTTCATCAACTAGGTCAAACATGGTTTCCTTTTCTGGATCGGCTGGTTGGTCAGAGAGACCATAGCCTCTGAAATCAAAGGCAATTGCCCTATAACCAGAGTTTGCCACAGCAATCAATTGGTGCCTCCATGTGTACCAGATCTCTGGGAAACCATGCAAGAATACCACTGCCTTGGACCCTGCACAAACAAAAACATCACTAACCTGATTTTGATGCAAAATTGCAAATGACTATTAATATATTAACAGTATTCCAATAGGGATTTCAGGGAATGACCACTTCCAATCTCTGCCACGTGCAGCTTCAGTCCTTTCACTTCAACGTGACTGTGCTGGATCTTCTCCATCATAGAAGAAGGGACTTACTGCAGAGTAAATAGTTTCTAAGAAAACAGTGGAGGAACAAAGAAATGGTAAGGGAAAGATCAAAGGGAAGAGGAGTTGTGAATATCAAGGTCAAATCCAGAGCTGTGGACGAAATTTTTTAACACTTTGTATCGTTTAAAATAATGTTCTATGTTAAAATAACAATGAATTTAACATGTCTTTTGTCCCTCTTCTGTTTGGACCAAAGGTAGAGTTGTTTGATGTGGAGTTGCAGATTTTATTATATAATATAATCCTTTCATGAGCTGGACGTTTTAGAACCGGATATGACAAAGTTTGTCAGATTAAGCAGCATGTTGAACAAGTACTGAAATGCTACTTTTCAACTGGTGAAAATCAAAAGTGCTACAAAAGTTTATTACTTTATGTTCTTCTTCATTTTCTTCCACCACGGCTAAACTGTTAACATGTACGAGTTTTACTTCCAAAAACAAAAAGCCATGATTCCGTAATGGTCAACACGGGCAGGGATTCAAGTTGCGACAAAAGATTTAGATTGGGTAGTTGATTTGAGTGGTGGCACTTGTAGCTGACACTGTTAGCATTGGCCACGTAGTTAGGGATGGCAATATGGACCCAGACCCTACGGACACCCGCAAAAATACCCATACGCGGGTAGGGTAATTACCCGCATATTGGGGATGGGGATGGGGATGGGTCTTTACCCGCAAAAAACTCATGGGGATGGGTGCGGGTATGGGTACTATAGTACCCACCCCGCCCCGCCCCGCACCTTTTATAATTATAATAATTAATTTATATATATATATATATATAAAATTTAAATATCATTTAACCATAAAATATTTAAAAGATCATAACTCTTATAATTATAATAATTAATATATATATATATATATATATATATATACACTTTAAATTCAAATTTAAATATCATTTAATCATAAAATATTTAAAAGATCCTAACCCTTATAATTATAATTATAATAATTAATATATATATATATATAGGGTGTGACTCGTGCATTTTATGTGAAAATGAGAATAAACATTTTTGTTCGTTGGATTAAATTAGACAATAAGAATTAACACAATCTTTTAAAAATTAACATACACCTATTTTATTTGATCTCTTTTCATCCAAAATTTAAAAAAAAAAAAAAAAAACTTCTCATTTCCCTCTTTAGTGCACCAAAATTAAATAATAATAATAATAAAATTCAAACTCACACCCTCATAAACCTTGTTTCATAGCCTCTCATAATCCTGTTTCATAAAAAGCATGCATATTGTGTATGCACCTTTAAATCTTTTTAACAAATCATGCATATAACAAAAATACAAAAATAAAGTAATAGGACACTTTTTGAGAATTATAAGGGTTAGGATCTTTTAAATATTTTATATTTAAATGAGATTTGAATTTGAATTTAAAGTGATTTTAATATATATATATATATATATATATATATATATATATACTAGGATCTTTTAAATATTTTATGGTTAAATGAGATTTGAATTTGAATTTAAAATGACTTTAATCTAACGGTTGAGATTAATAATTTATTTTTTATTAAAAATAATCATTTAATTTAACGGTTGAGATTTGGTGTCAATTGATCATAACCTTAATTATAATTATAATTTTATTATTTACTAAATAAATATTATAACCTAAGAAATAAAGTGAAACCCTAAAGTTGCTCATCACTTTCTATCTTTCTTGTGTGTCCACCGTTGCTTGAAGCCATGAGAGCCTCCGACAACCCTCCACACTGTCACAACCACCGTGCAACCAGCCTTTCCTTGCTACAACAACCACCACACAACCACCCTCCACCGCTACACCACCATGCATAACCCAAGTTAGTATTTGAACTAAAATTTGTTCCTAAATTGGTATTGTTTCAACTTAAAATTATTCCTAATTTGGTTTGGTTTGAATTGAAAATTGTTCCTAATTTTGTATAGTTTAAATTGAAAATTGTTCTTAATTAGATAGTATTTAAATTAAAATTTGTGTTCCTAATTGTTCATAAAGTGGTACTATTTGAATTGAATTGAAAATTGCTTATATATTTAGTCAATTTTTAGGAACTTTTAGTTTGATGTATTTTTTTTCTAACTTCTGTTCAAAAATATCTTATTGTTAATTTGTACAAAAATTTGGTGTACTAATAATTATGTTGCCTAATTTTTATTTTTACTGTAATATTTTTTATTTAATTATTTTTATTGAACTCTTCATTTGTGTTAATATTTCGATATTAATTATAGATGAAAACTTCAAATGATATGCCTCCTTCAAAGGAACTCGCAAGTAGTAATCCTCTTGATAGTTACGGTGCTAAAGATCAATCTCCATCTGAATTTGGAACTCCTCCTATTAATGTAGATGTGGGTGAAGGTGATCTTGAAATAATCAAGATGGCAAAAGAAGGAAGATATCTCGTTGTTTGGAACCACTTTGAGAAAAAAAAGCGGTCAACAATGAAGAGAAGGCACAATGTTGTTATTGCAAAAAGCTTTTAACGAGAAAGAGATCGGATGGAACAAATCATTTGCATAAACACTTGGGGACTTGTAAAAGAAAACCATATAGGGATATCGGACAAGCACTTTTGTTGAGAGAACAAAAAGAAGGTAGACGGATCAAGTACTTTTATGAGTAACTATTGTTTTGATCCAGAGCAATCAAGAAAAGACCTTGCTTACATGGTCATAGTTCATGAGTATCCACTTTCAATGGTAGAACATTTGGGATTCAGAATATATTCTGAAAATCTTGACCTTTATTTAAGCTTCCAAGTCGGAACACACTAAAGAGTGATATTATGAAGATATATGAGCATGAAAAAGTGAATGTCATGAGACATTTAGAAAGCATTGGAAGTAGAATTGCTTTGACTACGGACATGTGGACAGCTAGCAATCAAAAGAAAGGATATATGGCCATCACTTTGGTCATTTCATTGATGATAATTGGGAAATGCAAAGTCGCATTTTAAGGTATAAATTTAATTATTATTTTTAAATTTCAATTACAAATGACATTTTGCATTGCATTGTTATTTAATTTATTATTTTGCATGATAGGTTTGTCTATGTACCATGTCCACATCTTCTTTGAAGTTCTTTCTACGATGTTGTATCGAGTGCATTATGGAATGGAATATTGATTTGAAGTTGTCCACTATTACCTTAGATAATTGCAGTACTAATGACTCTCTTGTTGGATTTTTGTTAAATCAAATTGATTGTTCTTCTCTTATACTTGATGGTCAATTGTTTCACATGAGGTGTTGTGCACATATTCTGAATTTAGTTGCTCAAGATGGATTGAGTGTTCTTGGAGAGGGCATAGAGAAGGTTAGAAATAGTGTTGCATTTTGGACAGCTACACCTAAAAGAGAACAAACTTTTAAGGAAACCGCACGTCTCATAAAAGTTTCCATCACAAAGAAACTCATTCTTGATTGCAAAACTAGATGGAATTCTACTTATCGTATGCTTGTTATTGCATTGGCTTACAAAGATGTTTTTAATCGGTTGAAAACAAAAGAGCAATTATATACCTGTTTTCCTTCATTAGATGAGTGGGAAATTGCAAGAGAGATTTGTAGTAGGTTGGAAGTGTTTAATCGTGTAACTGAAATTTTTTCGGAACACTATATCCAACTACTAATATATTCTTCCCTTTGATATGTGAAATTAAGCTCTCTTTACATCAATGGAAAAATTGTCCAATTGTGGCTATTAGAACTATGGCTTCAAAAATGGTTATCAAATTTGAGAAATATTGGTTTGTTATTCATGGAATTATGGGGATTGCTATTGTCTTAGATCCAAGATACAAATTGAAGTTGTTGGAGTACTTTTTTCCTAAGCTTTATGGAAGTTCATCATCAATTGAAATTCAGAATATCAAGAAATTGTGTTACTCATTGTTTGACGACTATCAAGCTAAAACTAAAGGAACAATGGAATATTCAACTTCACATGCAAATGCTAGTAACTCAAGCTTTGATAGTTTCAATGTTACCAATTTCCTTAGTGATTATGATTCATTTGTGAATGAACCAATTGAGATACAAAAAAAGACTGAATTGGATCTCTACTTGGAAGAGAGTGTTTTGCCTAGGAGTGCTACTTTTGACATTCTTGGTTGGTGGAAAACAAATGGGATCAAGTATCCAATTATGCGAGAAAATTGCTAAGGATATTTTGGCAATTCCAATTTCAACTGTTGCATCGGAATCCGCTTTTAGCACAGGTGGTAGATTGTTGAGTCCTCATCGTTCTAGGCTTCATGAGTTTACTTTGGAGGCACTTATGTGTGCACAAAGTTGGTTGAAACATAAGCAACAAGGTAATATTTTATTATTTTAATTATTCAATTAGAGTTTTAATTATTGTATTATATATGCTAATCTTGGTCTTCTTGTCATGTTGTAGTTTCTATTGGTATTAGTGGACCAAAACAATATATAGACTTAGGAGATACACGTTTGCAAAGATATGGAGAAGTCGATCTCGGAAGATGAGGTCAAAATATTATATTTATGTGTTTTATTTTTTTAATTTATAATATATAATTATAAACTAATTAGTTTAAATATATTATTTTTTTACAGGTTTTGGAGAGTACCATACCACTTTAATGTTCAAGTTTAATTAGAATTTTGGAAGTTTAATTCGAGTTTTTATTAAAATTAGAACAATTTGTAATCTTTATGTTGGATAATTATTTTCGTAATGTTATTTATTTATGACTTGTATTTGGATGGATCAATGTTTGTCAATTTTTAATATTATATATGAATGTTTTTAATGATTTTTAATCTTATATATAAGTAAAGTGCGGGTTGCGGGTGCGGGTATGGGTATATAGGTACCCAGAGGGTATGGGGATGGGGATCAAAGTTGCTACCTGCACGGGGATGGGGCTGGGGATGGGTACTTTTTTTAAACGCGGGTATGGGGACGGGTATTATACTACCCTACCCATACCCTACCCATTGCCATCCCTACACGTAGTTGATGTCCCTATTAGCATCGGTTTTAACACCTATTATATGGACAATAAACTTAGACTCAACCTGTTTTTTTTTTAATTTGACTTTCTAGTTAGCATTCGTTTTTAGACCAACACTAGGAAGTGTTATTCACAAACATGTACACAATTGCTTAGCTTCCTGATTTGTAGCGTTGGAGCTGCTAAGGTAGATGAATAGCCTGTGATAAGGTCTATTTATTTATCAGATTACGCAGCATCGATTTAGACTTTCTTTTACACCCATTATCAAATAATTTGACACAATACAAGCTGTAAGGGTTACAAAGAAAAATAACGTGAATCAAACTTTACTGAGGAAGTTACTTTTAGCATGAAAGCAAAACATTCAGATACTTTGTTTGTCAAGGAAGTCAATGATAAGCTGGTTCACCTTCTCTGGCATTTGTTCATGCACAAAATGGCTTCCTTCTGGAATATACACAATTTCCAAGTCCGGCACAAAATGCTTCACTGCCCCACTTCGAATATAGTCCTCCATGCCTGGAAACTTGAACGCATAATCTTTCTCACCCATGATCAGAAGGGATGGGATAGTAACTTTTACATCACTTAAGCCAGCATCCACATTGATACTCCTGCATGCATCACAAACAGTCCAAATTGTAATGTTACAGAAACATGTATCCTGAAGACTATTTCAAACATTTTATTTTATTTTAAGGAGTCAGCAAAATGCAAGGTTTCAGAAAAACAAAACTCCATTCTTCAAATTTGTCTTTGACATTTTGAAAAAAGCTCCTGCTTTGACAATTATAAGTTAATTTAGTCGAAAGCAATTAGTCCTTGATTCTAACTATTAGTCTATTATCATTCAATTTGTTTCAAAACTATAATGTGTATATGTTAATTTGGTGCCTAACATTTTATATAAGTGTTAGGTACCAAATTATGGACCAAACCAACTATCTGGAAGGCTAAGTTGATGTTATAGTCTAGAAATAACCTGAGTTTAGAAAAATAAAAACATTTGGAGTAGAAGTTCAATTTAAAAGGGGGGAAATGAGAATCTGTTGTGTTTACCTGTAAGGAACCTGCAATGCATATCTGAATCCAGATTTTTCATATAAAGATGCATAAGTGGCAAGGTCTTCCTCAGAGAACCATGGTGGTAGAGGAGTAGAGGGATCAAACAAGTCCATGACTTCTTGATTATCAGCTGCTATTGGAATTTCACTTCTAGAGAAGAGAGTGTAGATGTTCCTTATCACTGATTTCACTGGAAACCGGCCAAAATCTGCTTCTGCTCTCCCAAGCTCCTGGATTGGAATTGGAATCAATCAATAATCAGTTAATCACTACTAAAAAAATAGGTTTAATTATTCATTTAGTCCTTATAGTTGTACAAACTTTATCTTTTAGTCTTTATACATACTATTTCTAATCTTTTGTAGTCCCATGAGTTCAGACGGTAGGGACTAAAAAAGATCAAAAATGTTATATAGGAACTAAAGGGGATTAAATAGATAATTTTTACCTATTGAAACTAAAAGATAAAGTTTATACAACTATAAGGACTAAATGAGTAACTAAACCAACCAAAGAATAAATAAAATTTATGGTAGCAGATACCTGCCACCTAGTAACATAGAAGCCTTTGGGGAGAAGGTGGTTTTGCACAGCAGAGGGACCGGGAAGCATGAAAGGAAGGCCTAAACTTATGACTGCAGCTACTCTTTCTGGGTGCACGGCAGCAGTCAGATATCCTGGGATGGCACCAAAATCCGTTCCGACAAGGAAAGCCTTGTATATAAGCAGTTGAAATTGCGAAAGCTATCAGTAAATATTGTAGTAAGAGGACTAAAAACACACTCTTTTTAATTGGTTCAAATTCATTGAAAGCTACAAAATTTAAAAAGAAAATAATAAATACAGTATAAATACTACAATATTATCATTTTCAATAAATTACAACCTTTCTAATATTTTTGTGAGTTACGGCTCCTTTTTCACTATCATTTCCCTATCAGTCCTCTAGTTTGTGTTTTGAGTTTTGTTATTGTGCTACTTCCCTGTTTACCTTGGTGATTTTTAAAGCATCCAAAAGACCAACAATTTCATGAACTAGATCAAACAAAGTTTCCTTTTCTGGCTCTGCTGGTTACTGAGAGAGTCCATAGCCTCTGAAATCAAAGGCAATTGCCCTATAACCAGCATTTGCTACAGCAATCATTTGGTGCCTCCATGTGTACCAGATCTCTGGGAATCCATGCAAGAATACCACTGCTTTGGAGCCTGCACAAACAAAAACATCATTAACCTGAACTTGATGCAAATGACTATTAACTATATTGAAGTGTGTTCCAATAAGGCCCTTAGAAAATGACCAGTTCCTATCTCTGCCACGTGCAGCTTCAATCCCTTCACTTCCACCTCACTGTGCTGGATCATCTCCATCATACAAGGAGGGGTAAGGATGTTATGAACTGAGAACTAAAGGAAGACAAGACTTTTTTTTTTTTTTCTTTTGGAAAGATTATCTAAGGATGCGTTTGATGGTACAGGACAGTCAATACCAAAAAAAAAAAAAGTATTGGCTCAATATGCATAGAAAAGATATGTTTTAAAAAAGTTAATGTTAAAAATATTTTTTCTTAACCATTTTCCTAAAAAGTTTTCTTTAAAAAAATGATTACTTTCTTAAAACAAATAAATTCAAACTAGCACAAAGAATGTTAATTTAACTGAAATTAAAAACAAAATCTCAGGAAAAAAAATACACAAATCTTCAGATTAAAAACAAAACCTCAGAAAAATAAATATACAAATCCTCTGAAATACTAGAATGGAAATAACTAAAAAGTGAACATTTTTATACTTTAAATGACAAAAATAGTCATTTACCTATAAAACAACTCTTACAAAATATCCTCAACCACACACGGTGACCTTTATTTATATTGGGCAGGCTTGTGTTCCGTTTGTTCTCACATCTCACCCGTTTCCTCACTCTTTCACTCTATTTCTCAGACAACACTCTTATGATGGAGAATATCCAGCACAGTCAAGTGGAAGTGAAGGGACTGAAGCTGCACGTGGCAGAGATTGGAAGTGGTCATTCCTTGAACACCCTGTTGGAATATTATTACTATTAATTAATAGTCATAGGATTTGCTGTTCAAAAAAAAAAAAAAATTAATAGTCATGGGAATATAGGATCATATGAATCAAATTCAGGTTAATGATGTTTTTGTTTGTGCAGGCTCCAAGGCAGTGGTATTCTTACATGGATTCCCAGAGATTTGGTACACATGGAGGCACCAAATGGTTGCTGTGGCAAATGCTGGTTATAGGGCAATTGCCTTTGATTTCAGAGGCTATGGACTCTCTGATCAACCAGCTGAGCCAGAAAAGGAAACCATCTTTGATCTGGTTCAGGAAATTGTGGGCCTTTTGGATGCTTTAAACATCACCAAGGTAAGGAGGTAGCTAGATATGTTACAGTACACTACACGTGTCATGAATTTATCATAATTCTTGTGTGTGTGAAATAAACCATTATGAAATGTATGGCTTGAAAATCCAAGTTGTGAACTACGGTTCAGAATTCTGATCTCCAATATACAGCAGCCCCAAGCTCTAACATGTAACTTAATTGAAGAAAATAATTAAAGATCATCTAAGGCTGAGTAGTACAATTTCTATACCTGCATTCATAGTTGCAAATTTTATAAATAAACTTGTACTCAGACCAAGATTCATTTTGATAAGGACTAAGTTTGAGTACTGTAATATCCATCCCTAATTGCATATGCTATAATTTTGATTGTTTATGCCAGGCTTTTCTTGTTGGCAAGGACTTTGGTGCAATCCCAGGACATCTTACAAGTGCAGTCCACCCAGAAAGAGTAGCTGGCATCATAACTTTAGGCATTCCTTTCATGCTTCCTGGTCCCTCTGCAGTGGAGAGCCACCTTCTGCTCCCCAAAGGCTTTTATATTACTAGATGGCGGGTATAATTTCCATTTAGCAACATAGTTTAATTACTCATTTGGTCTATACTCTATATACTTGCACAATCTCTACGTTATAGTCCTTACACATAACATGTAAAGATTGTACAATGACCAATCTTCTTATATTCATTGGAATGTTTTATTAGTAATTATTGATTGATTCCAATTCCAATTCAGGAGCCAGGAAGGGCTGAAGCAGATTTTGGCCGGTTTCCTGTGAAATCAGTGATAAGAAACATATACACTCTCTTCTCTAAAAGTGAGGTTCCAATAGCAGCTGATGATCAAGAAATCATGGACTTGTTTGACCCATCTACTCCTCTACCACCATGGTTCTCTGAGGAAGACCTTGCAACCTATGCATCATTATATGAAAAATCTGGATTCAGATATGCATTGCAGGTTCCTTACAGGTAAACATAACAGATTCTCACTTTCCCCCTTTTAAATTGAAATTATACTACAAATATTTTTATTTTCCCTCAACTTATGTTATTTCTAGACTATAACATCAATTTAGCCTTCTGTTAGTTTGATTCCTAAATCCTAATATTACAAAATGCTAAAATTAGTGTATGGTCTATATTCAATTAATTTATTAACTTCACTACCCAAAAAAATATAATATATTAATTAATCCCTAATGTTAACATCATCGGTTGGTTTGGACCATTATTTGGTACCTAACACTTATATATAAAAAAAAAAAAAAAAACGTTAGGTACCAAATTAACTTGTACACATTAAAGATTTGAAACAAATTGATTGATAAGAGACTGATAGTTAGAATCAAGGACTAATTGCTTTCGACTAGATTAACTTATAATTGTCAAAGATTAAATTTGCTTTTTCAAAATGTGAAAGACAAATTTGAAGGATGGAGTTTTACTTTTGTGAAACCAGGCATTACCTTGATTCCTTAAAATAAAATAAAACGTTTAGAAATAGTCTTCAGGGTGCAGATTTCTTTAACATTACATTTGGACTGTTGTTATGATGCATGCAGGAGTATCAATGTGGATGCTGGCTTAAGTGATGCAAAAGTTACTATCCCATCCCTTCTGATCATGGGTGAGAAAGATTATGTGTTCAAGTTTCCAGGCATGGAGGACTATATTCGAAGTGGGGCAGTGAAAATTTTTGTGCCGGACTTGGAAATCATATATATTCCAGAAGGAAGCCATTTTGTGCATGAACAAATTCCAGAGAAGGTGAACCAGCTCATCATTGACTTCCTTGACAAACAAAGTATCTGAACAATAATGAAGTTTGTAATATCTATATTCTATAGGCGAATAATGAAGTTTGATTATTCACGTTATTTTTCTTTATAACTTTGCATTATGTCAAATTATTTGACATGGAGAGATGAGAGAGTCTATTTGATAATTGGTGTAAGAAAATCTAATTGATGTGGAACCGAACATCATGCTTAACCGTGTTGAAATACTGTTAAAACTATTACCCACTCAAAAAATATAATATTATCTCAATCATTAGTTAAGTAATAATATAATATATGTTAAGATGATGTCACATTATAAGTAGGGACCTAAGATAAAATAAAATAAAAAATATTATAAAAATTCAAAATATAGTAAAAATTTTATATAAATCCAAAATAAAAGAAGACTTATTTTATAAAACAAAAACTTATTTAAACGGTATAATTTATGTAAGTATACCAAAAAATTATCTAATGCACTAATTAAATTTAGAGGACGGTAAACTAATTAGGGATATCAATAGTTATGCTGATGCATGCATGAATTGAGTTGGATACCATTCTAGCCATCCTCTAAATACTTATATCTAGACATATTTTTGAGTGGGTAATAGTTTTAATAGTTGTACTATAATTTACTTGTTTGGCAGGTAAGTGTTTTTATCTCTCAACCAAACTAACTAACTGAGTTAGATCTCTTGATGTTGGGATTATTATTATGGTTATTGGTTAGTAATGGAAAAGAAGTAAAAAACGTTAAATTATAAGAACTAAGGACGGTGACACACTGACACTGTTGTTGAAGTGGGGTTGCGGTGACGTCTTCAATCTGCATCTCTTTATATGGCACCGTACATGTGGATAGCATGGAGATTGATTCACACAATTAATGTGGTTTCTCCTGTCATCTTTTTAATAGATTCGGTGTGTCCAATAGGACCACAAATTATCTGATTCAGCAACAAACAACAACTGAAGAATAAAAACACAACTACAATTATATGACAGCATTGTAAGACCATAATAACAATTGAAGTCATCAACGATTCTTTCCATTTCACAGCTACCATTATAGGTAAGACTTCAGAGGATATTCATGTTCATCACGGGAAAACCTTTCAATAAAAAATAAAGTTTCATCTGTACCTCTAAAAGCGATATACAATAGAATCTGTAAGTTCATTTGTACATATGCAGGAAGTTTTTTCATTGGATAGTTTTGACGAATAATTCCATAATAACTTTCAAATAATACTTATAAGATAAAGGGTCTTACTCAATTGATTAAATAAAGTGCACAAGTTATTGTAAAACTACCAGTACCTGTTTTCTATTCCTACGAGAATTTTGTGACAATCACATGATGAAACTGGAACTATATATAATTTGATATCTCAAGATGGTCACAATTCAGATACCAGAGTTGAATAGAATAGAATATAATCTATTAAAGAATTTTCATCTTAATTACATCCCTCATTGATACAATGTTATAATGGCACTATAATTTGTCTCAGAACATCCCAAAGGACCATATGGAGACATGATCATCTCCACCAAAAATCTCCCTCCATATACAATGCTATAATTGACTTTAATGTAGATGAAAAAAAAGAAGAATTGTACAACAAAGAAAAGTTTAGACTGCATTTTATCTTCATGTTTCCTTATGTCCCATACGTACTCACATATCTCAAATTTTCTGGTGCATAAGATCCAATATCCATGCCAGGAATGCCCTCTCCAGAATTGCGAGTAGCATGCATAGAGCCTTAGACATAACAAATGAAAGATGTGTAACCATGGAACAACAAATCCATAAGAGTCACATAAAGGCAGGGGCTAATTAATCAATTAATTTGTTAAACCAGTTTTGTTCTGCACAAGTTGTTCAACATCTCCTAGCTCCATTTCTTTCCCTTGAATCTCATACTTATTCTGAAACATCAACTCTATCTGCTCCAACGACTTCCCTTTGGTTTCAGGAACTATTGTGACGACAAAGGCAATGGCAAGAGCCGAAATTGCAGCAAACACAAAGAATGTTCCAGCAACACTAATAGCCTCAGACACAGAAAGAAAAGACATGGCCACAAGACCACTGCAGACCCTATTAGCCACAGCTCCAAGTGCAGATGCTTGAGCACGCACGCGCAAAGGGAAGATTTCAGATGTCAAAACCCAGCACACAGGGCCCAATCCAACTGAGAAGAATGCTACATTCCCACAAACAAACAGAATAGACAATGCAATTGCAAATGACCCTTTTCCAAGTAAAGCAAGAGTAGCCCCCATGCAGAACAAACAAACTGTCATACCAATTGTGCTTATCATGAGAAGGGGCTTCCTACCTACTTTATCAATGAGAATGATTGCTACCAAAATAAAAATAGTCTTTGCTATGCCTACAGCAACGGTAGCAGCTAGAAGTTTTGAATTGTTCTCAATACCAGCTGCTTGGAAAATTTCAGGACTATAGTACACGGTTGCATCAATTCCTGAGATCTGTTGGAAACACTGAATTCCAAGTCCAGTGATCAGCATTCGACGAAGAGGAGGAGGAGGAAATAGCAGTTCGCGCCACACTGGTGTCTCCTCATACTTTTCAGCATTGGCAAATCCAGCAGCTTGTTGTATTTCTGCAAGCCTCTCCTCCACTTCTTTCTCGTCTTCATTTGTCTTCAACAGCACTGATCTTGCTTCGTCAAGGCGGTTCTGCATTACCAACCACCTTGGTGACTCGGGGATAACAAAAAGCGCAAAGCCAATGAACACTGAGGGCAAGATTCCCACTGCAAGCATTACTCTCCAACTTATGTGTGGTGAAAGCCCAGAAAATGCATAATTTGACACATAACCAAGCATAATTCCTACATTTATAAAAATCTCTGGGAAGGCGGTGAGAGAGCCTCTATTCAGGTTTGGTGATATCTCAGCAATGTATATAGGGGATATCATAACTCCAAATCCTATTCCAATTCCAGCTAGAACTCTTCCAATCATTAGTATTGTATATGAAGGAGCAAAAGTCATTGTGAGTCCACCCATTTGGAAGACAACTGCAGCTAAGGCCATTGTCCATTTTCTACCAATAATATCTGATGTTCTTCCACCACCAAGGCTACCAAATAGAGAAATAATACTAAGAATACCAATCAAAAACTCCACCTGAACCTCAGATATCTTCAGATCTTCTTTGATAAATATAACAGCTCCACTCATGACACCTACATCTGCAAAAAAACAAAATTAACTAAATAAATCATGTAAGCTTTGACTATTTCCAAAACAGCCCTAGAATTAGAATTAAAGATCAAAATATTCTCTGCAGTAAAATCCCCATATTAGATAAAGAGGAAATAGTATGTACAGCACGGTCATTCAATCACAATCTGTTATGTATGGCAAGTTTGTTGATCTATATATAATTAACTTAAAAATTATATCAAAGATGATTTCTAATCGGTTCACAATATGGTATGTATAATTTAACTCATTGATAAATATACAGTTGACTTCTCTCAGCTTGGCAGCCTCACCCAAAGTTTGGTCGATCTGTTTCATGGATACTAGAAATGCAAAGATCAATCACATACGAAACAAAGTTGATCTAGATGAACCACAGAAAAAGGACAAGATGGGAAATTAATGGATTATTGTCAAAAACCATCAACAACACAATCTAAAAAGAATAGTCAATGGAAAATGCAGCAACGAAATCAAAGAGGGTGATGAAGACGGTTTCCACAAAACTTCAAAAAAAAAAAAATCAGAGACTTTTCAAACATACCATAGCCAAGAAGGACATTGTTGAGAGAAGCAAAGATGGCACAGGCAATGACATATTTTCTGGTACTGCTCCTCCTTTCTTCTAGTTGCTGTTGTTGCAAAACATCATCGTTGTCCTCAGAAAGCTCAGAGTTCATCCTCTTGTACTTGTTCTTTGCTCCCAAGGGGATTCCAGACAACCCCATTTCCCCATTCCCGTTTTCTTGGAACCCCATCTCTCTACCTAGGATTCCAATTGGACCCTTGTGTGGTTTTTTATGTTCAAACTTGAGAAACTGTCTCAAGTTGCTACCTTTGAGTTAGAGGGGTGCTGTTTTTTTGTTTTTTGGGTTGGTTGGTTGGTTGGTTGGACTATCATATGACATATCCAAGACTCACAACATCAAAGTCATGACCCTTAGATTTTGCCTTCGGATCTGAAACTCTGAAGTCTGAAACTGAAACTGAAACTGAAAGAACAGAAGAATAACCTCCCGAAATTAAAGGTAGGACTAAGCAACAAGAGGGACCAACCCCTTTTTGTCACGCAAGCAAGCAAATTAAAAGCTCAAGCAATCCAACTGGCAATGTTTCTTCAATATTTATTCATTTCATGCATCACATTTCACAACTCACAAGGTTTGAGGAATTGACCCCCCACTTTATTAAGCTTAAATGGCGCTTTCCGTGAAACAAATTTGCTTGTAACTTTCTAAAATACTATACTACTATTGTTTATTATTATTTGATAAATAAATACAAAACATTATAATAAAAAAAAGGAGAAATGTATATAAGGTGGACATTGGTTACTTCCATTATTTCGTGATTATCGCCTGATGGAATGCGTTGAGGAAGAGAAAAAATAAATCCCCTTAGTTTAGAAGCTGACGTGGAATCTATTCATTAGAAATAACTAATAAGACATAGCTTTCAAGGAGAAAATATGATGATGAAAGATTGAGTATTTTATTCGGAATTCTCATTACTATAATTGTTGATTTAGTTGGAAGGGATTTTCTTTAACAAAGCACGCGTAGTTTTATATTTCTTTTTTTTTTTTTGGTACAAACGCGTGGTTTTATATAAAACTGCTTTGAACAATGATATTTTAAAAAAAAAAAAAAAAACTGCTATGAACAATTCTTACAAATTCAAGAGGAAAAAATATCGTTTACTGGGCTTCTCATTCTAGATGAATGATATTTGACTTTTAGCTTTGAATATATAATCGTGATGAAAATATCTAAATTATGAGAGCTCAGGACTTGTACAATTTTTCTGGTCAATTTTCACGTCTAAAGAAATTATTTAAATGGGGAGCTAAAGTTCAAATTTAATGATCGAGACCACATTCTTAATTATATGCCCAACTTTTTGTATTGCTTTACTCACTGTAAATTTGTGCATATTTATTTATTTTTAAAGTCTAAATTAATTTAAGATGGTTGGTGACTAGTCGACCTCAGCAATCTGAAAATATAGAATTAGGCAATTAGCATAAACAACATGTCTGGCTGACTTTACTCAGCAACATAATAGTTTATATATATTACTCATTTATTGGCATTTCATTCCTCAAATAAAAAAAAAAACTATATTTAGATATTTACATATGTTAAAGGTTTTTATGTTCATATGTTTCCAACAATAATTATAATAGATTACTTCATTTAATAATAATTTAAGAAAATGTTACTAGTAAATAAACATGTATATCAGGTTGTCGGCGAAGTATTCTAATAGAATCTTGCTTTTTCTTTTTCTTTTTTTTATCTGGAATTTGTGATTCATTCCTTCAGTTCAACAATGGGCACCGACAATATTATTGTCTTGTAGCTGGGCCTTAATATCACTGCACACTGCCAGCTAATTTTATTTATAAAACTTTTAATGACAAAAAAATGAAAAAGAAATTTAGTTATAATCAAGTATTGATAACGATCGAAATTCATATATGCATCGAACATGAATGATAATATAAATAATTTATTAAATTACTTTATCAGAGTTATGAAACAATTAATTTTACCGCTATGTAATTTTATAAAATTTTGAATGGTATCACATATTCAGAGTATTAAAATCATTTGTGTTTTATTGTTTTGAGTAAGTTCACGTAACTGATGTGGTAAATGATTTAATGAGGTTACTAATTGAAGCATGTTTCAATTTTTGTGTGCAATCAAATTAAAACATTTTATAAAAATAATATATTCTCTTACAGTTGGATCTTAATTTCTTTTTTAGTTGATCCTTACATTTGGATCTAGAACTATTTTATGTATTGAAATTTATTTTATTTTATGTCCAAGTTTGACTAATAAGCAGTTTTTTATTTTATTTTATTTTGGTAATGATAATAACAGTAAATTTAAGATACGAACAAAAGTTATCGGAGTTTTTTTTTTTTTTAACAAAATAAATGTTATCGGAGTTGGTACTAGGGATGTTCGCGCTGCGATTTGGTTCGATTTTTGGGCAAAAAGTGATACAAACCAAACCTAAAATAAAGTCGCGGTTCGGTTTGGTTCGGTTTTAATATAACATCAAATCCAAACCAAACCAAACCAATTTTTTGCGGTTTGGTTTGGTTCGGTTTCGCGATTTTTTTTTTTAATCTATTATTATAGTTTAATTTTTTTAATTAAACTCACATAATTATTATTTTAATTTTTTTTTAAAAATTTTGATTTACATATTTTAGTTTAAAAAATATTATTTTTACTTCTATTTAGCATTATTATAAAATGATATTATTAACTTTTTTTTTAACATAATAATAAATCATGTTTCATTTTATATTTAATTTAATGTTATTTAGTAGTATCAATATATCTTTTTGTAATATATGAAAGTATGTGTCATAATATATTACAAATTTATTATTAAAAAAAAATATACTATAAATCACATATTATGATCATAAAAAATAAAAATATTGTTAGTTAGATAATATTAAATATCTAAAAGTAAATCAATATAATTATAGAATGCGGTTTGGTTCGGTTTAGTTCGGTTTTTTATAATAAAATCCAAAAATCGAACCAAACCGCAAAAAATATGCGGTTTTGGAAATTTTTGGTCCGTACGATTTTTCGGTTTAATCGGTTTTCGATTTTTTTAGGCGATTTCGCGGTTTGGTTCGGTTTATGAACACCCCTAGTTGATACGCACATGAAGTGGCTTTGTATCTAAATTTTTTTCTTTACATTTGTTATTTACATCGAAAAAGGATATTACAAGGTCTTACCCTATGAAAGATTTTTATCAAAACAAGAATAAAAGAATGTGGATACTTTTCTTTTTGCATAAAAAATAATTAGTTACAATTATTTTTATAGAATGTATGATATTTTATTTTTTTATTAAATTAAATTTTAACACTCATTAATGGTAGAAATTAATCATTATTGATTTAACTTATTAATGTGGAATTTTTTTTTTGTCTCCCTAAGTAATTTTCATGGTTCTGTCTCTAGAAAGAAAAAGAAAATGTATATATAAATAAAACATTATGTCAGGATTCTTGATCTATCTATATTAAAGAAGGAGTTTCAAGGTGACTGGATGTTAATTGAAAAAATAAAAAGAAAAAGGAAAGAAGAAATAGATCGTAAATTTGAATCTTTTTCACTAATATCTCTAACAAATTAACAATTGTTGATAAAAAAAAAAATGCATATTAAAGAGTTTACCATATTAAAAAGAATGCATATTATCAACCAATTCAGCTTTAACGGTTGAATCTTTTATCTTTTGATCAAAACCGATTAGCACCCAAGTCAAAGGGATTGTTCATCAAAATCGTAATAAGAAATCTCGGGCCCACAAACTCCACTTGTTATTAATTGGGCTTTTTTGTTTTTTATTTTCAAAGAAGTTACTATTTGTAATCCTACTCCTTACTTATATACTCCCATTCATCCTTTCATTTCCCAAATTACCCAGTGAGTATTTAGGTATTTATATATGGAGAATATATATATTTTTTCTGCTATTGCAACAAATAAAAGTATTTAATTACAACCATTATATTAAAATTAATGATTTCTTTTGTTGAATAATGTTCATTTCTTTCTCCCCTCCTCATTGCACAGCCTCAAACTAGAGCCAAAGCCTTTTGTTATTTCACTCTTTTCTCTCTTCCATGCAGCCTCCTCGCCGCAAGAACAATACTCTCCTCAACTCAGAAACCTCAACAACAGCAACAATGAAAGGCAAAAAGAACAGTAGCGTTAGCATCTCCATTGTTGTGGTGGTGTTCTCCATATTCCTCTTTGGGGGTGTTCATGTACAACGAGGACGTTAAGTCAATGACCCAGTTCACATTCTTGAGGCCCAAGGCTCAAGAAATCCAACAAGAAACAGCTTCCAACAACTCAAGAACCGATTGATTTGAAAGCCGTTGTGGCAGAGGAGAAAGAAGAGTACGAGGAAGAAAAAGAAAATGAAGAGGTTGTTGTGTTTCCTCCAGAAGAGTGTGACTTGTTTACAGGGGAATGGGTTCTTGATAACGTGACACACCCTTTGTACAAAGAAGACCAATGCGAATTCTTAACCTCACAAGTCACCTGCATCAGGAATGGAAGACGTGATTCTCTCTATCAGAATTGGAGATGGCAGCCCAGAGATTGCTCTTTGCCCAAGTAATCAACTTTCTCTTTTCTTTTCTTTATTCTCTTTGCTTTACAAATTTATTGCTTGATTAAATTTGTGTATGAACTTATATCAAGGTTCAAACCAAGACTTTTGCTTGAGAAGCTTAGAGGGAAGAGGCTTATGTTTCTTGGAGACTCATTGAACAGCAATGGGAATCAATGATCTGTCTTGTCCAATCCGTTGTTCCTCAAGGCAAAAAAAAAACTTGACCAAGAATGGTTCTCTTTCCATCTTCACAATTGAGGTTCGTCTTTTTCCTTCTTTTTTCTTTTTCTTTTTCCACCAGTTTGAATCCCTGCTGAGAACAAATTACCAATTACATTTTTTCCTCTGTAAACAACAAAAAAAGAACGATATTTTTAATGATCATTTGCTTATTTATGTTTTTAACATGTAGACTGGACCAAAAGAGATCATAGAGAAAAGCCAAGGTATAAATTACAAGGCTCTGAGTGATTTGTTTCTTATAACAGATCAAAGAAGAGACACTTTCCACTATGACGTTATTGTTCAAATGATTGAGATTTATAATGAGCAAGTCAGGGATTTGCTGGTCACTGATGGAACAAACAAAAGATATCATTTTACCAGTTATTTGATTCTCTTTGGTTTTGTATAGAGCAACATCAGTCTTATCTATTTTGGTTTTGTATAACCTCAAAAATTATAGAACATACATACATAGCATTGATTGCTTGGCTTCCCTTAACTATTGATACATTAGAAATTCGAAGTAGTTCTCAAAAAGGACTAAGCGTGCCAGATACAAGCCTTGTCCCTATATCATCAACCATTGATGTCATTGAACTAATGAACCTCGGGCAAAGGAACTGTGCAGTTGGAGCAACAATCCTTATTGACCACAGCAGCTGATCTCATAGGTATGGTATATCATATTCACTTTCACTCTTGTTTTTGTTTTTGTGATGCTATTTCTTGGACACAATTAACCATTGTCTTCTTCCAAATATCAATTTGGCAGTTGCTTGATTGTTCATGTTCAAGGAAGAGATTTGACATCTGAAGCAATCCTTCGTGGATGCATGCATTTGGTTGACTTGGCAGGAAGTGAGAGGGTGGATAAATCTGAGGGCACAGGAGATAGACTAAAAGAGGTACAGCATATTAACAAATCTCTTTCAGCTTTGGGAGATGTCATTGCTTCCCTTGCTCAGAGGAACTCACACAACTACTACAAGATTCACTTGGTAAGGTACTATTCCTGGTATATTATTTAAGAAGTTGGTTTGCCAGCTATATTATTTATGTTCCTGAGTTGTACTATTCCTTTGAATTCTGATAATGTTGGTTTGTTTGTTTCAGGAGGACAGGCTAAGACTCAAATGTTTGTTCACATAAGTTCAGAGAATGATTCTATTGGTGAAACAATTAATACTTTGAAATTTGCTGAAAGAGTTGTCACAGTTGAACTTGGTGCTGCTCGAGTAAACAAAGATGGAGCAGATGTTAAAGAGCTCAAGGAACAGGTTGATAGTCAAATCCAAATTTTCTGGTTCTTTTCATAATAATCTTAGTAATTCCATTTTCCCACTCCAATTAAGTCTAACTATAGAATTGTGTTTCAAATTGCCGGCCTCAAGGCAGAACTGGCAAGAAAGGAAGAAGAATCAGAACATTCTTTATGCGGCAGCTCTGAAAAATACAGGACAAAGGCTAGGAAAGAAGATCTGGACTTTTTCAACAGGCATTCCCAAGGTTCCATTTCCTCTTTCTTAGTTACTTTTCTTCTCCATATTTGCATTATGCAGATTGTTTGATGTCTACAGATGCAGGTTAATTTATGGAGACAAAGTATAGGCTGACTTCTTTTTTTTTTGTCTCCTTTCATATGAAATTATGTAGAAAATTTGTATTCAGAGATTATGACTCAGCTGAACTTGGCTCCTTAAGATATTTCTAGATTGCTCCATTCACTGTCATGTGCAAAACATAAGATACTTATCAAGGAGCCAAACAATAAAGTTATATCTAAAAATGACATCTTTGAGTTCAACTACAAATTCACTGATAAAATGAGATGGATGAAGGTCTGTGCTTACTTGTAGCCATACTTTTGATCTTTTGTTGTATTAGATCATAATATTTGGAAGCTTTGTTAGCTGGGTTGCATCCTTATCTCCCCATTAAGATACTAATAACTCTGGCATTTGTTGATGAACAGAATTTTGAGGTACATTGAGGATACTGCTGATTACTACAAACGTAAGGCTACAAACTGGATTGAGATTGACTCCTGCCCAGATTATATGCTTAAGGCAAGTCGGTCTATATTGTGCCTTGACAGTTGGATTGTATTAGTTCATATGCTAATAACTTTTCCCCGTTATTGCACAGGCTGAGGAATGCTTGAGAAGGGAGAGAGATAGAGTGTCTCATTACTTAAACTCTAGCACTGAGCAGAAATTGGTAGAGGTCAGTCTGTTTTTCTTTAATATATTTTTTTGGATGATTTGAAATGCACAGCTTTTCCTTCCTGTTTTCTCTTAGTCTTCCACCGTGTTCTGCCATCCGCCATTGATAACATTGCTCTTATATCCATTTAAGTGTACTATTGCAGCAGAATTCATTAAGTGCATGTTGATGATAATATTAGAATGCATTGTGTGGGAATCTTGCACGCGTATATATTTGATACACGGACCATTGTAAACAGTTTTTTTTTTTTTGTTTGTTTACATATGCTTCTGAACACTTTCAGTTGATTTTTTTTTTTTTTTTTCATTTTCTCCGGACTACAAGTGGTTGTCTTTCAACAACAAGCAAGTCCCTCGCTAGCTTCAATTAATCGGTTATCAATCTCTTCTCCCTGTCATTCACATTTTTTTTTTTTTGATAGTTGTGGTCTTTGTATTAAAAACTTTTAAGACAATTATATTTTTTTCATTTGGATCTTTTTGGATTGTTTTTGTGTTTGTTATTTTTTTTCATTAAAATTTGTTGTAATAATTATTCTCTTGTATAAATTTTTTTATTTTTTGAAAATTATATTCTTCGATTTAGATTTTATGTGATTGTTTTTGTATTTCTTATTTTCATTCATCGAATTTTTTTGTGAAATTTGCATTTTTTTTTTTAATATTTGTTGTTTTGTAAACAAATTTTTTTATGAAACTTATATTCTTTAATTTAGGTTTTCTTTGATTGTTTTTGTGTTTGGTATTTTTTTTTCATCAAATCCTTTTGTGATAGTTTCTTTTCTTGAATCAAAAAACTTTTATGAAATTATTTTTTTTTCATTTAGATCTTGTGTGAATTTTTTTGTTTTTTATTTTCATTCAACAAATTTTTTTTTATGAAATTTGAATTCTTTCATTTAGATATTGTGTGATTGATTTTGTGTTTTTTATTTTTATTTTTATTCAACAAAATTTTTTTGTGAAATTTGCATTTATTTACTTTTAATAGTTGTATAGAAAAAAATTTTATGAAAATTATATTCTTTCATTTAGATCTTTTTTTTATTGTTTTTGTGTTTGTTATTTTTTTTCATCAAAATTTGTTGTGACATTTTTTCTCTTGTATAAATTTTTATATTACAAAAATTATATTCTTTCGTTTAAATATTGTGTGATTGTTTTTGTGTTTATTATTTTCATTCATCAAATTTTTTTTGTAAAATTTGGATTTTATTTTTTATAATATTTGTTGTTTTGTATGAAAAAAACTTTTACGAAAATTATATTATTTCATTTAGATCTTTTTTTATTGTTTTTATGTTTGTTATTTTTCTTCATCACAGCTTTTTATGATAGTTTTTCTCTTGAATAAAAAAAACTTTTATGAAATTATTTTTTTTCATTTAGATCATGTGTGAATTTGTTTGCGTTTGTTATTTTCATTCAACAAATTTTTTTTTAAAATTTGAATTCTTTCATTTAGATCTTGTGTGATTATTATTTTTATTTAAGAATTTTTTTTGTGAAATTTGTATTTATTTTTTATAATATTTTTTGTATAAAAAAAACTTTTATGAAAATTATATTCTTTCATTTAAATCTTGAGTGGTTGTTTTTGTTTTTTTTGTTTTCTTTATTCATCAAAACTTTGTGAAATATGCATTAATTTTTTTATAATATTTGTTTTGTATAGAATTTTTTTTTATGAAAATTATATTCTTTTATTTAGATTTTTTTATTTTTTTTGTTTGTAATTTTCATTCCTCAAAATTTTTTTGTGAAATTTGAATTTATTTATTATAATATTTGTTGTTTTGAAAAAAAAAAAAACTTTTATGGTAATTATATTCTTTCAATTAGATCTTGTTTGATTGTTTTTGTGTTTGTTATTTTTTTCATCAAAACTTTTTGTGATACTTGTTCTCTTGTATATAAAAAGCTTTTTTGAAAATTATATTCTTTCATTTAGATCTTGCGTGATTGTTTTTGTGTTTATTATTTTCATTCATCAAAACTTTTTGTGAAATTTGCATTTATTTTTTTATAATATTATTTTTTTTGTAAGAAAAAAAAGTTTTATGAAAATTATATTATTTTATTTAGATTTTCTTTAATTGTTTTTGTGTTTGTAATTGTTCTTCATCAAAACATTTTGTGATAGTTGTTCTCTTGTATACAAAAAACTTTTTTGAAAATTATATTCTTTCATTTGACTCTTGTGCGATTGTTTTTGTGTTTGTTATTTTCATTCATCAATTTTTTTTGTGAAATTTGCATTTTTTTTATATTCGTTGTTTTGTAAAAAAAAAAATTATGAAAATTATATTATTTAATTTGGATCTTGTGATTATTATTCTCATTAAAGAAAATGTTTTGTAAAAATTATATTTATTGTTTTAAATCTTTTGTGTTGATTGGTTTTAATTCACAAAAATAACTCAATTTAATTGTTTTTACATCTAAAATGAGCGGACAAAATTAAATATGAAAAATAAACAAAATAAATATTTGGAAATAAGCCATATTTTTTTATTTAAATATTGTGTGTTTGTTCTTTTTATTCATCAATTCTTTTATGAAATTTGTATTAATTCATTTAAATATATTGTGATAGTTGTTTTCTTGAATAAAGAAAGTTTTTATGAAAATTATATTCTTTCATTTAGATTTTTTTTAATTGTTTTTGTGTTTGTTATTTTTTTTATTAAAACTTTTTGTGATAGTTGTCCATAGAAATTTGTTTTATGAAAATTATATTCTTGTATTTAGATCTTCTTTGTTTGATTGTTTTTGTGTTGGTAATTTTCCTTCTTCAAAAGTTTTCAAATAATTGTTCTCTTGTAGACAAAAACCTTTATGAAAATTAAATTCTTTCATTTAGCTCTTTTGCGATTGTTTTTGTATTTGTTATTTTCAATCATCAAATTTTTTTGTGAAATTTGCATTTATTTTTTTCAATTTTTTTCTTTTGTATAAATTTTTTTTATGAAATTTATATTTTTTTCATTTAGATCTTCTTTTGATTGTTTTTATGTTTGTTATTTTCGTTCATCAAAACTTTTTGGAATAGTTTTTCTCTTGAGGAAATTTTTTTTTATAAAAATTATATTCTTTTGTTTATATCTTGTTTGATTATTTTTTGTTTGTTATTTTCATTTATCAAATATTTTTATGTAATTTGCATTTAATTTTTATAATATTTGTTGTTTTGTAAGAAATTTTTTTTTTATGAAAATTACATTCTTTCAATTAGATCTTCTTTGATTGTTTTTGTAATTGTTATTTTTTTCATCAAAACTTTTTGTGATACTTGTTGTCTTGTATTAAAAAAATTTTTATGGAAAATTATATTATTTCATTTAGTTCTTGTGTGATTATTTTTCTATTTATTATTGTCATTCATCAATTTTATTTTATTTTTCTGAAAGTTGCATTTTTTTTTTTCAATATTTGTTGTTTTGTATAAAAAAAAAATTTATGAAAATTATCTTCTTTCATTTAGATCTTCTTTAATTGTTTTTGTGTTATTTTCCTTCATCAAAACTTTTTGTGATAGTTGTTCTCTTGTATACAAAAAACTTTTATGAAAATTATATTCTTTTATTTATATCTTGTGTGACTATTTTTGTGTTTGCTATTTTCATCCACCAAAACTTTTGAAGAAATTTGCATTTATTTTTTATAATATTTGTTGTTTTGGAAGAAAAAACTTTTATGAAAATTATATTCTTTTATTTAGATCTTCTTTGATTGTGATTGTTTTTGTGTTTGTAATTGTTTTTCATTAAAACTTTTATGAAAACTATATTTTTTCATTTAAATCTTTGTGTGATTGTTTTTTTGTTTGTTACTGTCATTTATCAATTTATTTATTTTTTCTGAAAGTTGCATTTATTTTTTTCAATATGTTGTTTTGTATAAAACAAAACTTTTATGAAAATTATATTCTTTCATGTAGATCTTCTTTGATTGTTTTTGTGTTATTTTCCTTCATAAAAACTTTTTGTGATAGTTGTTTACTGGTATACAAAAAACTTTTATGAAATTATATTTTTTCATTTAAATTTTGTCTAATTGTTTTTGTATTTGTTATTTTGTGTTTGCTATTTTCATTCACCAAAACTTTTAAAGAAATTTGCATTTATTTTTTATAATATTTGTTGTTTTGGAAGAAATTTTTTTTTTATAAAAATTATATTCTTTCTTTTATATCCTCTTTCATTGTTTTTGTGTTTGTAATTTTTTTCATCAAAACTTTTATGAAAACTATATTTTTTTCATTTAGATCTTTGTTTGATTAATTTTTGTTTGTTATTTTCATTTATCAAAATTTTTTTTGAAATTTACTTTTATTTTTATAATATTTGTTGTTTTGTAACAAAATAATTTTTATGGAAATTATATTCTTTGGTTTTGAGATCTTCTTTAATTGTTTTTGTGTTTGTTATTTTTTTTCATTAAAATTTTTTGTGATAATTTTTCTCTTGTATAGAAAAAACTCTTATGAAAATTATATTATTTCATTTAGATTTTGAGTGATTGTTTTTGTGTTTGTTATTTTCTTTTATCAAAACTTTTTGTAATAGTTTTTATCTTGAATAAAATTTTATTTTATGAAAACTATATTCTTTCATTTAGATCTTATTTGATTATTTTTTGTTTATTATTTTCATTCATCAAAACTATTTGTAAAATTTGTATTTATTTATTTTTTTATAATATTTGTTGTTTTGTATAAAAAAAACTTTTATAAAAATTATATTATTTCATTTAGATATTCCGTGATTGTCTTTATATTTGTTATTTTCATTCATCAAATTTTTTTGTGAAATTTGTATTTTTTTTAATATTTGTTGTTTTGTATAAAAAAAAAACTTTTATGATAATTATATTCTTTCATTTAAATCTTTTTTTATTATTTTTGTGTTTGTTATTTTTCTTCATCAAAACTTTTTGTCATAGTTGTTTTCTTGTATACAAAAAGCTTTTATGTAAATTATATTCTTTCATTTCGATCAGGATTTTTTTTTTTATTTTCATTCATTAAAATTTTTTATAAAATTTGCATTTATTTTTTTATAATATTTGTTGTTATGTAAGAAAAAAGTTTTTATGAAAATTATATTCTTTCATTTAAATCTTCTTTGATTGTTTTTATGTTTGTTATTTTTATTCATCAAAACGTTTTGGAATTGTTTGATTATTTTTTGTTTGTTATTTTCATTTATCAAAATTTTTTATGAAATTTGCTTTTGATTTTTATCATATTTGTTGTTTTGTAAGAAAAAAAAACTTTTATGAAAATTATTTTCTTTTATTTATATCTTCTTTGATTGTTTTTGTATTTGTTATTTTTTTTAGTCAAAATTTTTTATGATAATTATTCTCTTGTATAAAAAAAACTTTTATGAAAATTATATTATTTCATTTAGCTCTTGTGTGATTGTTTTTCTGTTTGTCATTTTCATTCATCAAATTTTATTTTATTTTTCTGAAAGTTGCATTTATTTTTTTCAATATTTGTTGTTTTGTATAATAAAAATTTTTATGAAAATTATATTCTTTCATTTAGCTCTTGTGTGATTGTTTTTCTGTTTGTCATTTTCATTCATCAATTTTTTTTTTTCTGAAAGTTACATTTATTTTTTTTTTCAATATTTGTTGTTTTGTATAATAAAAAAATTTATGAAAATTATATTCTTTCATTTATATCTTCTTTGATTTTTTTTTTTTTGTGTTATTTTCCTTCATCAAAACTTTTTGTGAAATTTGAATTGATTTTTTTATAATATTTTATTTTGTAAGAAGAAAACTTTTATAAAAATTATATTCTTTCATTGATATCTTTTTTTATTATTTTTGTATTTGTTATTTTCCTTCATTAAAACTTTTTATGATAGTTTTTCTCTTATATAAATTTTTTTTTTATAAAACTTATATTATTTCATTTAGACTTTGAGTAATTGTTTTCTATTTGTTATTTTCCTTTATCAAAAATTTTTGTGATAGTTTTTCTCTTTAATAAGAAAACTTTTATGAAAACTATATTCTTTCTTTTATATTTTATTTGATTTTTTTTTATTATTTTCATTTATCAAAACTTTTTGTGATATTTGCATTTTTTTTTATAATATTTGTTGTTTTGTATAAAAAAAAAAAGCCTATGACAAATATATTATTTCATTTAGATCTTTTGTGTTTGTTATTATATTCTTTTATTTATATTTTGTGTGATTATTTTTGTATTTATTATTTTCATTCATCAAAACTTTTTGTGAAATTTGTGTTTTTTTTTAATATTTGTTGTTTTGTATAAAAAAAATTTATGAAAATCATATTCTTTTATTTATATCTTGTGTGATTATTTTTGTGTTTGTTATTTTCATTCATCAAAACCTTTTTTGAAATTTGTATTTTTTTTAATAGTTGTTGTTTTGTATAAAAAAATTATGAAAATTAGGTTCTTTTATTTTGATCTTCTTTGATTGTTTTTTGTTTGTTACTTTCATTCATTAAAACTTTTTGTGAAATTAGAATTTATTTATTATAATATTTTAATTTATCAAATATTGTGATAGTTTTTCTCTTCAATAAAAAAAACTTTTATGAAAACTATATTCTTTCATTTAGATTTTGATGTATTATTTTTGTGTTTGTTATTTTCATTATGGAAACTTCTTTTGTAATTTGTATTTATTTGTCATAATATTTGTTGTTTTGTAAGAAAAAAAACTTTTATGAAAATTATATTCTTTAATTTTGATCTTGTGTAATTATTACTCTCATTAAAGAAAACCTCTTGTGAAAATTATATTTACTATTTTTAATCTTTTGTGTTGGTTGATTTCTTTCAAGAAAACCTTTTGTCATAATTATGTACATTTATTTTTTGTGCTTAATTAGGATATTTTATTTATAAAAACTATTTAATTAAATTATTTTTTTCAATGGAAAATAACTCCATAAAGAGTAGTAGTTAGAAGAAGTGGAAAGAGATGTAAGGAGGGAAGAGGGTTGAGGGTTGAGGGTTGAAAAAGGAGTTCATGGAGTTAATTTCAATTCACAAAAATGACTCAATTTAATTGTTTTTACATTAAGCACGAAAAATAAACAAAATGAATATTTGGAAATAAGCCAAATTATATTATTTTATTTAAATCTTTTGTGTTTATTCTTTTTATTTATCAATTTTTTTTTTTGGAAAATTTGTATTAGTTCATATAAATATACTATGACAATTGTTCTCTTGAATAAAAAAAATTATGAAAATTATTTTTTTTTCATTTAGATCTTGTGTGAATCTTTTTGTGTTTTTTTTATTTTCATTCAACCAAACTTTTTGTGAAATTTGTTTTCCTTCCAATAAATTATATTATTTCATTTAGATTTTGTATGATTGTTTTTGTATTTGTTATTTTCATTCATCAAAAATTTTTGTGAAATTTTCATTTTTTCATTTGTTGTTTTTTATAATAAAAAAAAAACAATTATGAAAATTATATTCTTTCATTTAGATCTTCTTTGATTATTTTTGTGTTTGTTATTTTTTTTTCATCAAAAGTTTTTGTGATAGGTTTTTTCTTGTATAAAAAAAACTTTTATGAAAATTATATTATTTCATTTAGCTCTTGTGTGATTGTTTTTGTATTTGTTATTTTCATTCATCAAAATTTTCTGTGAAATTAGCATTTATTTATTATAATATTTGTTGTTTTGAAAGAAAAAAACTTTTATGAAAATTATATTCTTTCATTTAGACCTTCTTTGATTGTTTTTGTGTTTGTAATTGTTTTTCATCAAAACTTTTATGAAAACTATATTCTTTCATTTAGATCTTGTTTGCTTGTCTTTTGTTTGTTATTTTCATTAATGAAAATGTTTTTTGAATTTTTTTTTATAATAAGAAAAAAAAACTTTAATGAAAATTATATTCTTCCATTTAGATCTTCTTTAATTGTTTTTGTGTTTGTTATTTTTTTCATTAAAACTTTTTGTGATAGTTGTTCTCTTGTATAGAAAAAATCATTTATGAAAATTATATTATTTCATTTAAATCTTGTGTGATTGTTTTTGTGTTTATTATTTTCATTCATAAAAACATTTTGTGAAATTTGCATTTATTATTTTAATATTTTTTGTTTTTTGTATAAATTTTATTTTATGAAAATTATATTCTTTCATTTAGATCTTCTTTAATTGTTTTTGTGTTTGTTATTTTCCTTCATCAAACCTTTTTGTGATAGTTTTTTCTTGAATAAATTTTTTTTTATGAAAACTATATTTTTTCATTTAGATCTAGCTTGATTGTTTTTTGTTTTTTATTTTCATTCATCAAAACAATTTTTGAAATTTTCTTTTATTTTTTATAATATATTTTTTGTAAGAAAAAACTTTTATAAAAATTGTATTCTTTCATTTAGATCTTGTTTGATTGGTTTTTGGTTGTTATTTTCATTCATCAAAAGCTTTTGTGAAATTAGAATTTATTTAAAGTAAATTACAGCAACACTCCCTAAGGTTTGCTTCAATTATATGTGTATCCCATTACACTTGCACACCCTCCACTGTTAAATTATATGTGTATCCTATTACACTTGCACACCCTCCACTGTTAATGGAGTTAACTCTATTAATTTTTTACGTCATATGACTAGCACATGACTTTTATAATATTTTTTTTCTCAAAAATGTCCTTATCTTCTTTTTTAAAACATAAGGGGTGCGTTTATACGGTATTAAAAAGTTCAAGGGGTGCATGTGATGATTTTAAAAGTTAAGGGGATACATGTGTAATGTGTTTAAAAATTAAGGGGTACATGTGTAATGTGTTTAAAATTTAAGGAGGTATATGTGTGATAAGTTTAAAAGGTCAGGGGATACGTTAGTCATGACTTTAAAAAGTCGGGGAATACATGTGTTAGAATGTTAAAAGCATCATTTTCACCATTTTTCAAGCCTATTAGTTACTCAGACTATTTTACATCCTTATCACCATTTATCAAATGACTATTAGTTGACATATATGAATTTTTAAATATAAATTCATTTGGAAAAAGAGAAAAAGATATGATATTTCCTATTTTTTTATTTTATAAATTACAAATAGAAAGAGTAGGAAAAAGAAACACTACACAATAAGAAATAAGAACATAAAATATCAAATTTAATTAATAAGTTTGTGTGCTTTGATATCCATGACATAATTGTTATACTAACAATATAAGAACACCTTAAATATACCAAAAATATCACTATAGTTGTCTACAAACCACAATTCTAGCACATTGAATTTTCCAAATCATAAGCTCCCTAATTGTCAACTATTTTCTTAGGCTTGGCTCTCTTCTTTCTCTTTTTTTTTTGTGGTTGTTGATGTGGTGGGCTCTTGGTTGTTGGTTCTTCATTGGTGGTAGTTTGAATATTTCCTTGTGTTTACACAACTTGAGAGCTTTCAGAATTGGCACATGACTGGGCTAAAGATGGTTTAGCAATATTTTTCTATATAAAAAAAGAGCAAAAAAAAATATGTTTCAGCACATAACAGTAGCTACAAACAAAATTCATATATACTATCACATAGGCTTACCTGTTTTTTCTTCTTCACCAGTGCCCTTTGACAAGTTCTACTATTATGTCCAAAATGATTACAAGTTGAGCACTTTATGGTGTTGGACCTTCTTGCTTGTTGATTTCCTATTGGTCCATCAACAACACTTTTCTTTCTGCCTTTTTAAGGGAGGAGGGCCAATATTAGGCCACCCACCCCTATTGTTGGAGTTAATTTCACGCATGGGACAAATCAACATAGCATATGTTGTCCTTAACATAGTCATGGAATGTGATTCATCACAAAACAAAGTAAGATTTAATCTATTATGAGATATGCATGCACAAACATGTTTGCAAGGCAACCCAGTTATTTGCCAAAACCTACATCCACATTCTTTTAATTTTAGGTCCACAACAAAAAGGGTAAAACCATCTTGAACCTTAAACTGTTGTTCACTAGCATATGCAACTTTTAAAAATCTATCATCTTGCATTTTCATGTATAATAATTTTCTTACTTTTGGAGTCAATATACCCTTAAACTAGCTTATGTTGAGTAGCCTTAGCTGATGCAATTTGTGAGCCATAACAGATAACAAACATTAAAAATAGTTCTTATACAAACTAATAAGATTAGAAGAATGTTGTCATATAAAATACTTTTTTCCAATAAAATCAAAGAACACCTTAATGATAGAGATTGACAAAGATAAATTACCAACTTTTACATAAAGTCAAAAAAGCATATAAGAAGATGTAATAAAAGAAATGTAAAATAAACAAAGGCACATGCTCCTAATGCCCAATATCTAGCATACATTCGTGCATAGCTTTTAGAAAGGAAGCTACTTAAGATCGTAGAACCCAAGTATGTTAATATAGAACCAACTTAAATTGTGAAATCAAATAACAAAGTAGGAAAGACTATAAACAATGGTGGTCCCCTACAATCAAATATGTCATGTCCCTCACATGCCCACATGGACTAGTCCCATAGAAAACTCAACAAATAAAAAGTTAAAATTAAAAATTACAAACAAACACTAAACCCCACTATACGTATTTTTAATTCAACCATTTTATTTATAATCAAAAGAAACCTACAAATTCTTAACAGGAACATAATATATGAACAAAGGAGTACCAACAGAACAAATGAGCATAATATTTACAATAAAGGACATACCTTCTAAAATAGGAGCACCAGCTCAACTTGCAACAATTGAATCAGCGGGTCAAAAATCACAACAGTTGTGGGTCGTCAACGTAGGAAGCAACTTAGTAGCGAGGCCAAAAAAAAAAAGTAACGATCGTCAGGTTCAATAACGTCGTAAAGTTGTGAGCCACAGATAGGATCGTCATCGTCACGGACAAAGTCGTCGTTGGTTGAAAGTTACCGCGAATGTAGTCGTTAAGCACGAAATAGAGAACTCGCGGATAAGAAAAATATCCCTCCTCCTTTGGAGAAAATGAATAATTCTCTCCCCTTGAAAGGTAACACACGAAACCGAGGAAGAATAATCATTTTTTCCCCTTTAGAAGAATAGTAACACGAAACAGAAGAGAAACCCTTCTTTCCCCTTTAGAAAAAGAATGTTCTCTTTTTAGGACACTTAAATATGAGGGTAATTATGGAATTTTAAATAAATCAATTAAAATTAAATATAAATTTATTTAAAAAACTAACAACAATTTAACATCGTTAAAGTAGGAGGTGCCAAAGTAATGGTAAAAAAAGAAGAAGGTGCACGTGTAATTGAAACAAACCTTAAAGGGTGTTGCTATAATTTGCTCATTTATTTATTATAATATTTGTTGTTTTGTAAGACAAAAAACTTTTATGAAAATTATATTCTTTCATTTAGATATTCTTTTATTGTTTTTTGTATTTGTTATTTTCCTTCATTAAAACTTATTGTGATAGTTTTTCTCTTAAATTAAAAAAACTTTTAAAAAAACTATATTTTTTCATTTAGATCTTGCTGGATTATTTTTTGTTTGTTATTTTCATTATCAAAATAATGGGGAGTTAATTTATGAAACCCCAAATAATTAGGGTTTCATTTATAAAGTCCTAAATGTTTAGGCTTTCGATTTATTATTTCATTAATTAAATCTTAAATAATTAGAATTTGAATTTACTACTTCAATTGTGAAACATTGGATAGTTAAGGTGTTTCATTTTAGGTTTTTATTAATGAAATCTTAAATTATCAAGATTTTATTTATGAAATCATTAAAGTTTAAAGTTTCAATTTAGGATATAAGTTGTGAAACCCTAAGTATTTAGGGTTTTAATTTAGAATAAAATTTAGGGTTTCATTCATGAAAAGGATTCATTCATGAAATTCTAAATGTTTAGGGCTTCAATTTATAATTTCATTTATGAAACCCTAAGTAATCAAGGTTTCAATATATTGTTTCATTTATGAAATCGTAAATATTTAGGGTTTCACTTATAAAATCCTAAATACTTAGGGTTTCGATTTAGAGTTTCATTTTCAAAACCCTATGTATTTAAGGTTTTATATATAAAACCCTAAATAATTAGGATTTCATTAATGAAACCCAAAATAATTTAGGGTTTCAATTTAGAAATCCTAAATATTTTGGGTTTCAAATTAGAGTTTCATTTTTGAAACCCTAAATATTTAAGGTTTTATATATTAAACCCTAAATAATTAGGGTTTTGATTTATGGTTTCATTAATAAAACCCTAAATATTTAAGGTTTTAATTTATGATTTGATTTATGAAATTCTAAATATGTAGATTTCAAATTTGGGCTTTCCAATGAGAAACCCTACATAATAAGGAGTTAATTTATGAAACCCTAAATGTTAAGGATTTCGATTTATTGTTTCACTAATTAAACCCTAAATAATTAATATTTCAATTTATTGCTTCAAATATGAAACCCAAGATAATTAAGGTGAAATTTAGGGTTTAATGTATGACACCTTAATTATATAGGGTTTTATTTATGAAACCATTAATGTTTAAAGTTTCAATTTAGGATATAAGTTGTGAAATCCTAAGTATTTAGGATTTCAATTTAGAATAAAATTTAGGGTTTCATTCATGAAATTCTAAATGTATAGGGATTCATTCATGAAATTCTAAATGTTTAGGATTTCAATTTACAATTTCATTTATGAAACCCTAAATAATTAGGATTTGAATTTATCGTTTCATTTATGAAACCGTCAATATTTAGGGTTTCAATTATAAAATCTTAAATATTTAGGGTTTTAATTCAAAGTTTCATTTTCAAATCCCTACTTATTTAAGGTTGTATATATATGACCTCAAATAATTAGGATTTCATTAATAAAATCCTAAATAATTTAGGGTTTCAATTTAGGATTTCACTTATGAAATCCTAAACATTTAGGGTTTGAATTTAAAGTTTCATTTTTGAAACCCTTAATATTTAAAGTTTTATATATAAAAGCCTAAATAATTTGGATTTTAGAATTGAAACCCTAAATATAAAGGGTTTTGATTTATGGTTTCATTAATGAAACCCTAAATATTTAAGATTTGATTTATGAAACCTTAAATATTTAGGTTTCAATTTAGGATTTTATTTTTAAAACCCTAAATATTCAATTTAATTTAAGATTTCATTTATGAAACCTTAAATATTTAAGGTTTCAATTTAGGGTTTCATTTTTGAAACCCTTAATATTTAAGGTTTTATATATTAAACCCTAAATAATAAGAATTTCATTAATAAAACCTTAAATTGTTATGGCTTCCAATTACAATTCCATTTATAAAACCCTAAGTAACAAGAGTTTGAATTTATGGTTTCATTTATGAAACCATAGATATTTAGGGTTTTACTTATAAAATCCTAAATATTTAGGATTTCAATTTAAAATTTTACTTTCGAAACCCTTAAAATTTAAGGGTGTATATATAGAACCTTAAATAATTAGGATTTTATTAATGAAATCTTAAATAATTAGGGTTTCAATTATGAAACCCTAAATATATAGGGTTTTGATTTATGATTTTATCAATGAAATCCTAAATATTTAAGGTTTTAATTTAGGGTTTGATATTTGAAACCCTAAATATTTTGTGTTTCAATTTAGACTTTCATTTTCCAAATCCTAAATAATTAGGATTTCATTAATGAAACACTAAATAATTAAGGTTTTAATTTATGGTTTCTTTAATGAAACCTTAAATATTTAAGGATCTAATTTAGGATTTGATTTATGAAACCTTATATATCTAGAGTTAGAATTTGAGGTTCCCAATGAGAAACCCAACATAATGGGGTGTTAATTTATGAAACCCTAAATAATTAAGGTTTCATAATGTTTAGGGTTTTAATTTATTATTTCATTAATTAAACCCTGCATAATTAAGATTTCATTTTACTACTTCAATTATGAAACCCAGGATACTTAAGGTGAAATTTAGGGTTTAATATATGACACTTTAATTATAAAGGGTTTCATTTTATGGTTTTATTAATGAAACCTTAAATAATTAGGATTTTATTTATGAAATCATTCATGTTTAAAGTTTCAATTCAAGATATAAGTTGTGAAACCTTAAGTATTTAAGGTTTCAATTTATACTTTCATTTTTGAAAAATTAAATATTTAGAGTTTCAATTTATAATTATGAAACCCTAAATGATTAGGGTTTCAATTATGAAACCCTAAATGTTTAAGGTTTTGATTTATGGTTTCATCAATGAAACCTTAAATATTTAAGGTTTTATATATTAAGCTCTAAATAATTAGGATTTTAATTTATTGCTTCAATTATGAAACCCTGGATACTTAAGTTGAAATTTAGGGTTTCATGTATGACACCTTAATTATATAGGGTTTCATTTTAGGGTTTTATTTATGAAACCATTAATGTTTAAAGCTTCAATTTAGAATATAAGTTGTGAAACCTTAAGTATTTTGGGTTTCGATTTATAGTTTCATTTATGAAAAGTTAAATATTTAGGATTTCAATTTAGAATAAAATTTAGGGTTTCATTCATGAAATTCTAAATGTTTAGGACTTCAATTTACAATTTCATTTATGAAACCCTCAGTAATTAGGATTTCAATTTATGGTTTCATTTATGAAACCGTAAATATTTAGGATTTCAATTTAAGTTTCAATTATAAAATCCTAAATACTTAGGGTTTTAATTTATAGTTTCATTTTTGAATCCCTGTGTATTTAAGGTTTTATATATATATACCCTTAAATAATTAGTATTTCATTAATAAAACCCTAAATAATTTAGTTTTCAATTTGGGGTTTCACTTATGAAATCTTAAATATTTGGGGTTTGAATTTAATGTTTACTTTTTGAAACCCTTAATATTTAAGGTTTTATATATAAAACCCTAAATAATTAAGGTTTCAATTATTAAATCCTAAATGTAAAGGGTTTTGATTTTTGGTTTCATTAATAAATCCCTAAATATTTAATCATTTAATTTAAGATTTGATTTATGAAACCCTAAATATTTAAGGTTTCATTTTTAAAACCCTAAATATTTAAGGTTTTATATGTTAAACCCTAAATAATAAGAATTTCATTAATGAAACCCTAAATAACTAGGGTTTCATATTTCAAGATTTTTTTTTTCATTTTAAGTAATATAAAAAAATGTATGTCGTTTTTATCATTATTATGATATTACATATTCCAATTCAATTGGATACAAAAAAATTGAATTCAAGATTGTAAAGAAAAGAAATATTTTTCACTATTTATTTGGAAAATACAATTCGAGTGTGTAATGTGTAATAAGGCTATTATGTTTTTTTAACATGCATAGATTTAACTCCAACTATAGATCCGTCTCTAACTTTATTGTAGTCATATTTGTTCGGGACAACACATAAAAAACATGCCGTGCTTATTGTAAAAAAGGAGAAGCACAACAATTTCTTGAGAATTTCGTTCCATATAGTATTGGTATTATATATATAGATGGATAAGATACCCGATTAGCTAATATTTGTGTAACAATTCAAATTTATGTTATAGGGTTTACATATATTAACAGTTGCTGTTAGTGAAACCTTAAATGTATACAATTATTTATGATTTCATTAATGAAACTCTAAATATTTAAGGTTTTAATTTAGGATGATTTATGAAACCCTAAATATGTAGGGTTACAATTTGGGATTTTCAATAAGAAACCCTACATAATAAAAAGTTAATTTATGAAATCCCAAATAATTAAGGTTTCATTTATGAAACATTAAATGTTTAGGGTTTTGATTTATTGTTGCATTAATGAAATCCTAAATAATTAGGATTTCATTTTATTACTTCAATTATGAAACTCTTGATATTTAAGGTGAAATTTAGGGTCTAATGTTTGACACCTTAGTTATATAGGATTTCATTAATAAAACCTTAAATAATTAGGGTTTTATTTATGAACTCCTTAATGTTTAAAGTTTCAAGTATAAGTTACGAAACCATAAGTATTAAAGGTTTTGATTTATAATTTCATTTATAAAAAGTTAAATATTTAGGGTTTCAATTTAAAATAAAATTTAAGGTTTTGTCATGAAATTCTAAGTGTTTAGAGTTTCATTCATGAAATTCTAAATGTTCAATTTCATTTATGAAACCCTAAGTGATTAGGGTTAAAATATATATTTTCATTCATGAAATTTTAAATATTTAGGGTATACAACTTTATTACAAACAAGTGTTCTAAAATTCCACTTGAGGTTTTTAAAGTATTTTTTAAGCCACTTCTAGTTAAGTATCAATCTCCCATTCAGATTACACACCCTAGTATTCTTTTATCATTACATCACTTTTATTTTTTTCATTTGAAACACATTACTCTTGTTTGATCATATTGTTTAAATTTCCATTTTTTTAAATTCAAGAAACTAAATTTTTTTTTCATATTTTCAAAATTTTCATTGTTTTTTTCAAAAATTTTTAAACATTCCTTTTGTTCTATCATATTTTTTAAAAAAAAAAATTAAATTTTCAAGACTATCTTAATTTTTCATATTTTAAATATCTTCAAGAAATTACTCTTTTTTTTTTTCAAATTTTCAAGATATTAGACTTGTTTTTTCATACTTAAAATATTTTAGGGACATTATTACTATTTTTTTTATATTTATAATATTTTCAATTTTTTTTCAAATTGTCAAAACTTTAATCTTTTTTTTTTTATATTTTTAAGACATTAATCTTGTTTTTCAATTTTTTATTTTTTTTCAAATTTTCAAGACTTTAATCTTATTTTCTTATATTTTTAAATTTTCCATTTTTTTTTAATTTTCAATACATTACTCTTGTTTTTTTTTCATATTCTTAAAAAAATAATTCTTTTCAAAATATCAGGGCATTACTATTTTTTATTCACATTTTTAAAAATATTTCAAGTTATTAGTCTTGTTTTCTTCATATTTTATAAAATTTATTTTTTTTCTATTTAATTTACAAGGCATATCTCTTGTTTTACATATTTTAAAATTTTCCATTTTTAAAAACAAATTCAAGACAATACACTTTTTTTTCATGTTTTCAAAATTTTCATTTTTTTTAAATTTTCATAACAATAATATTGTTTTTTTATTATTTCAAAATTTTCAAGACATTTTTCTTGTTTTTTTTTCATATTTTTAAAAAAAAAATTAATTTTCAATACATTTATATTGTTTTTCATATTTTGTTTAAAATTTTAAGGCATTATTCTTGTTTTTTTCTTCATATTTTTCGAATTTTCAAAACATTACTCTTATTTTTTCATATTTTAATTTTCTTCACTTTTTTTATATTTCAAGACATTCCTATTATTGTTTTATATTTTTAAAACTTTCCATTTTTTAAAAAATATTTCAACAAAATACTCTTGTTTATTCATATTTTTTTTTTCAAAACTACAAGACATTACTCTAGCTGCTGAGCCATATTGGCCAATTTTTTTTAGTCTATATTAAAGAAAAAGTATGAATCCCAAGCCCAAATAAGCCTGATTGAGTTTTATATATGTTTTTTAAATTCAGCATGGTGCGACGAGTCCATTAGGTGTCATTAGGCCAACCCATATTAGCCTCCTTCTATTTAAACCAATATTTTTTGAGTTTAGCGTTACCTAATTCGGCTGGCCGATCCATTTTGATACCTCTACCTTTAAATTATCCCTTAACCATACAAAGCTAACATAAGCAAAGTATGGTCATTTCAATGAAATACAACTGCAGTTTTGCAAATTTCTTGATACGTTGATTCTGAAAAAAGAATCAAATATACACGTAACTTCCTCTTTTAGATGGTTGTTTGTTAAGGGAAAAAAACTATACAAGTAACACTCTTTATCAGTTATCAATTAGTGGAAAAACAAGTATTTCGTGCCTATCAGTACATTTATTTATTTTTATATCATTTCTCTTAGTATATGTTAGAAGATAGACAAATCTGAAGAAATATGAGAAGGATATGAGAGATTAAATAAAAATAAGAAAATAAGATCAAATTAAAAATAGTAACAGGTTATTTATAGCAGTTAAAGGATGATTCATAAGTAGAAATCAAACATGAGTATGGTTTTTATTACATGTATGTATAGATTTTTCCAAACAACGACGACAACACAGCATTATTTGTTGATATAATCCAAAGAAGAAACAGCTAAAAGTCTGGTGATAAAAAGTCGGTCTAAACATCACATCAGTCCAAACCAAACTACAATAAACTGAACAATGTGCATAACAAACTACGAACGGATAATAATAATAATAATAATATACAACCGTCCTTGGAGCTGAAAAAAGAAGCTCACAATAACGGAACATTATGGGACCATTCAAAAGGAAATTGCAAAAACGTTTCCTCTTTGGTCATGCTAAACTACAGTCACCACTGCATAACTAAAATAACAACAAATAGTACAAAAGAGCAAAGAGAATATAATAGTAGTATTAAAATAAAATAAACCCCCAAAATCAGCAGACTAACTACTATTATCAATAGGAACAAAAGTATGAGCCAGATGCTGAAAGGCTTGTTAAAATATGCAGCCTTATTACAGCAGAATTTTTCAGGAAATATAAAAATAAAATTTTATGCTTCAAACATCCATGATTCACAGGTTGTTGTTATTGTTGCTGAAAATATCTGCAACCAGTGAGAACAAAATAATAAAATTGGTGGGGTGTGGTTATCAATTTTGTCCTGACATGTGAACGTGGCGAAGCTTCAAAGCCTTCAATAACCGACCATATGGGGTTAGTTATCAATTCAGGAGAAGAAGAAGAAAGAAAACTATAAGTGAGTGTGGATTGGACTGATTCTGTACCAAGCAAATTAGAGGTGTATTGTCCAAAAAGTGTCCTTGATTATCTGATGTGGGACTTTATAGTTCTCTTACACTAACCAAGAGAATGACTAATAAAAAAGATGCTAATTTTGGACATGGTTTTAATCTTAATAACTATTCAGAAGAAGGGCCTCATGGGACAAGAGGGAGAGGAAGAACCTGGTTCTGTGCTGTTATTATCTTCTTGTTGTGTCTGAGAAGACGCACCAGCATCAGGAAACTCTTGCTGATTTGGATTCACAAATGGAAGTTGTGAATGCAAAAGAAGATTATTGTCGGGGTCCAAATCATCCCAAACAGGACTTCCAGGACCCCAACCTGCAGGAATTGCATTGAACCATTCACCCCAAACCAATTCCTGAGGCTGTGAAATTCCTTCTCCAGTTTCAGCATTCTCTTCTGCTATTATTGTCTCTGTTGGCGGCATGTTCTCACTCTCAGTGTTAGCCTCTTCTGGTATTGGTTCAGGTTGCTTTGTGTTCTGGCTTGATGTTGATGTTGAACCTTCATTTGAAGAAGAGGCAGGAGCAGCAATTGTGGATGGTTCTTCTGCTTTGTCTTTGTTGAGAAAGAGTTCAGGAAAATTGAGCTTAGCATTCTCTCCTCTAAGCTTAAAGGCCTCGCGATCATAAGCCATGGCAGCATCTTCAGCAGTGTCGAAGGTTCCAAGCCAGAGGCGAGTTCGATTGCGAGGGAGACGAATCTCAGCGACCCATTTTCCCCAATGGCGTTGCCTCACTCCTCTATAGAGCTTGGTAGCATTCAAAGGCTGTGCTTGGGGCCTTAACATTGGTCTCCCTTCAGTCCTATTCATCATCATCATCATCCTCCCTCTTGGACTCAGATGCAGTGCATTACTCCAATACTGAAGAACCTGTTGATGATGCTGTTGTTGGTGTTGGTGTGGAATGGTGGATTCTGGGGCTAGGAATGGTGGATACCCCATGTTCTGTTGAGGCCCAAAAGATATCATTTGTTGAGTTGGCTGAAGAGGTGGACGAAAAAGAGGCAAGTTTGTGGATCCAAAAGGGTATGACTGTGGGAATGGCATTGGGTGTTGAGACCCTTCAAAAGCAAAAGGAAACACTATTCTTGATGAAGGAGGTTGAAGAGATACCATAGAGGATAGTTGTTGTTGTTGTTGATTTGGGTTTTCGCGTTCTGGGCTACGGGTTTTCTTGAGAGGCCTATGTGACACGGAAGCATCATCAAAAACTGGCTTCCATTGTCTCCTCCCTGGGCTCAAATCAAGACTCTTTCCCTTCTCTTTCTCCCAATCTTGGCCTTCACTTTCACCAATCACCTTGTGATGAGTCTCTTCAACACCCTCCTTGGCAGACTTTCCACTGTTATTTTCCATGATCACCACCAACACCAATACCAGCAAAAACAACAAACTTTCTTCCACTCACTATCTCAAAAGCCAAATTGAGATAGATAGTTTTGATACAAACTATAAGAAATAATCAATCTTGAATCAAGTAGGAACATTTTGAGCAAGTTTGTCTTCTAGCTATTTGATGTAACTGAATACTCAGGATTCGAATTCGAGACCACCGATTAATCTGGAACAATCTTTGAGATAGGTAGTTGAGAAGGAGAAAAAAAAACAGAATTTTGGAATGTGGATTGTGATTAATTGCCAAGCTGGTCCGATCAGAATAAAAAACAGAATCGGATGGCTAAAGACCCAACTCAAAATCTGTAGTGTATTTAAGCAAAGGAGAGAGTGGTATATGCATATGTGAAGAAGGTTTATGGTGGCCTGGTGGGGGTTTTGGGGGGTGTCAGCGCGCAAGTGGTGAAAGCAGGGGAGAGATTTTGCGAGCAAAAGGGGGGGCGAGTGGAGGCTTTTATATGAGAGAGGGTAGAATAAGAAAGGTGTTCAAAACAAACTTTTTCGAGTTAATGCATGAAGAGTTGGCTAGTGTAGGACCCACGCGCTTCGAGACTTCGCTTGAACATCAATTGGGCTGAGTCACCTGTGTTGGCTACGTTTCCCTCACACACACACTGTCCCTTTCGCTTTGAGATTGTATCTTTTTCCCTCTCATTAGCCTTTCCAACTGTTGTAGCAACTCACAAGCAGAAGTTGGAGGGAAAAACAGTTATTAACTGTTTATGTCAGTGGGATGGTGTGGCAAACAGGGAATTCCTTTTTGGCAATTGAGTTCTCCAATGGAGTTGGATTAAAAGTTAAAACAAAAATGAAGGGCTTCGATGCTTCTTTATGCATAATTATGCAGCTACGGTAATATTGTGGCCAACACTGATATGATTCAATTTCGGCAACTATGGATTATATAGTGAGTTTTTGGTATCAAGGCATATAATTTGGACAAGGTTGGTTAAGTAGCTTTATACTAAAAAAATCCTATTGAGTCGTTTATATTTGAAGAGACTTCTGCTTTAAGGAAAGACTAATATGTTAAGGTGGCAGCTCATTCGCACTTGATGAAAATGAGGGAAAACATAATATTACTAATATAACTCATATATGTTGGTGGAAGTGGAGTGCTTATGTGAGTGAGGTGGTTCATGGGGTCATATATTAATTATGCTATACTTGGTTATGAATGTGATTTTTCATGGAGTCATATACTAATTATGTTATATTTGGTTGTGAATGTGATTTTGTCTTTCAAAACTTGCTTGGCTATTTTTTGAAAATGATCGTGGGTTATTTTATTTTTTACTCCTTAGTTTTGTAACATATATATTGAATGCTTTATATATGTGCGACTGAATTGTAGGCTGAGTTTTATTAAATGACATGAATTCACTCATTGTGATTGATGTGAAATTCATCTAATAATAAAAGATATGTTTAAAAATGTGAGTTTAATATAAGTTTGTTCTTTCAGAAAGAAAAAAAAATGTGTTGAGTTGAAATAAAGTGTTATCCATATTGCTTAAATTATAAATTATGGTTAAATTTGTTTATGATAGAATCGAAGAATATGGCTTTAGTAGCAAGAAAAAAAGGATTTTTTTTTTCATATGTGACTCATTTAAAATAAAGAATGTACTTTAAAGAGAAATGTGTAAAATTATAAGTGTTAATTGAAAAAAATGATAATACAAATTTTAAAAACTTCATAATGAATTTATGCACGTGTATTTATTTTAATAATGCAAGTTGGCCCATCCCAGAGAAAAAAGGTAGGGTTAGTTGACCAATTTTAAGAATAGGTTGGAAAAGTCAACCCATTTCATCTTAGCAATTTTACTCTCTTTATTAAAAAAGAGAGATATTTAGCCTCTAAATTTTCAAAAATAAGAAAATTAGACTTTCAAGATAACTAGTTTATATTTCGGTGACATTTGATTATTAATTAGTTATTCATTATGCAAGTGTTTTGGTGCTGAATTTTCTACACTCACCACTCGATCAATGTATAATTTGATTAAAAATAAGATTTTTAGATATTTTTATATTAATATACACCACTCGATCAATGTATAATTTGATTAAAAATAAGATTTTTAGATATTTTTATATTAATATACACTTGGAAACAATAAGAGAGAAGATAAATAAATGTAAGTATGATAAATTATATGATTTGATAGAAAGAAAAAGATACAAGAAAAATAAAATATATAATAAATATTTATAATATTGATATATAAATATCAACCATATTTGATTCATTAATTTCCTTATCTCTCTCCCCGTGTTTGTGTTTGAGATGATGCATTAGAAGGTAGAAAACATCCATATGTTTTGTTTGGCTGCTTTCAATTTATGTATCCATATCCATGTATATATATATATATATATATGATAATGATTCAAAGCGTCTTCAAGGTACGTAGACACTAGACAGGGAAACAATGACCCAAAGCATGTGTCGGGAACACCTTTCCATTCATACGTTTACTGATTTCCGGCATAGACAATAACTGTTCAATTCGCCCATTATTTGATACTCGATCTTCATTAAATAAATTTAAATGAATGTGTAGTAGATATTTTAAAATATAAGTAAATATTGACTCTTAGATTACATATATATCTACATATATCCATTTTGTTTAACCGGTTAGAACAATAGAATTTAATGTGTAAAAAGTTATTGAAAAAGAACAATTTTATATATTAAGAGTTGTCTTAGAATAGCTTAATTAGTCTTTATATTCAAAGCAAAAAAAAAACTTAGTCTTTATAGCAAAAAAATGTGTGGGTCAGTATGTAAGGGCAGTGATAAAACTTTAGAATTACTTTCATATTAAGTTAACACCACACACACATATATGTGACTAGGATTTTTTTTATTTTTTTTTTTTAGAGATAATCATGAGTAACGATTAATCCTCCCAGGTGTATATATCTACATAATACTGATAAGGTATCAGAAAAGTCTAACAGAAAGATTTATTGTAAATTGTTGAGGTTATAGTTATTAAAGTTATGTCGACTCATCAAAAAATATTATCTCTCACTGGGTTTATTAATTTCATAATATACTACTCTATAAATGTATTTTTGTAAAAACATACTCATTGTATCCAAAAAAAAAAAACTATATATCATATATACAAGAAATTCATAAATACATAGTCATGTCAAAAAAAAATAATATATCCTCAGAAAATATATTGATTATTAAGTTGAAATAACTAATATTATTATACTCTGAAAACAAAAACAAAAAAACTGATATTATTATAACCCACTTTGAAGAGTTTGATCCTCAAACTTAACTCATCAGCTCCCACACTCTTACAAGATACATGATTACGTTCTGTCTATATATCCCTCTTTAATTTGTATCACAACAATTCTTCTACAGAGTTTCATTTTTTTCTTAACATTTCATATATTCCTGTCACTAATTTTTTTAATAGCCCAGATTATCCGTATCTTCAAAAGTTTACGCAAACCATCTTCTCTCCCGTCATATGATACATCTTCTCACAAGAATAATTGTACTATGTAGATACAAAAGAAGGGGAAAAAATACGAAAGGTCGGCTAATACTTCAATCAAATAGATGATTTACTATAATCTTATCAATATAATATATAACTTTACTTCTCCTGATTGTAGATGACTACGTAGTAATTACTATAATCTGATCAATATATATATTCTCTTGATTGAGATCACATATTATCAAATTGATTAAACTAATTAAACACTTTGTTACAGCTAGCTGTTTCTATCAAACAACTTTCAAGACGACAAACAAGAAAGACCCAAATCTCTAAACTTATGTACTAAATCCTGCGTGCATTAATTTCTGTTGAAAAGGAAGAAATAATAAAGCGTAGTTATGGAAGCACGAGGTATTTTAAATTGGTGAAAGTCAAACAAATACATGAAGAATAGTTAGTCCCGGCACATCTTCCTTAGCTATAGTACTAATTGACTGAACAATAAACTACCCAAGAAACATGAAGAATTAATTAATATAATTTTTTATTTTTTTTTAGAGTAACGATTGAAGTGGGCTAATGATACAGTGTGATATAAGCAGTGAAAATTTGTGTCTGGTAAAGGATCCACGTAATGCTCCCTCTTTTCACTTTCGGTGGCATGCAAAGGGTTTCAAGCATTACGCCCTCGGATATGCTTGTCGTAACAAAGTAACCACCACAAGGGGTGTCCCCACAAAAACAGGTCGGCGAAAATCCGCACGTGTGGGGATCCACACTAAATCACTACAAAAATTTTAGTCATTGAAAATCAATGTTGTATGATAAAATATTAACAGTGCAACAAATGATAAAATATTAACGATTATCTTGTATTTTTTTTTTATCAAATCACTACAAAAATTTGGGTAGTCTTTTTTAGTGTGATATTAATTTGTTTCTTATCATTTTTTTTTTATTCACAAAACTTATACTTAAGTCTATATTTAAGAGGACTAGACTCATTTTTAATCGAATCAACCTATTCTTGATAATTATACATTTACACTTACACCTACTTCATATAATTTTATCAACCCTCTTATAATATAATTTTTTCATTATAATAATGCAACAGATACTATACGCTACAATGAAATAAATATTGTAGGAGTACAAAAAATATACTCCTAAATTCCGGCCACACGAAGACTTATTTTAAAATTCTTTTGGTAATTAACTCCACATGATTTCTCTAGTGAGGTTAAATATGGTTTTTGTCTTTTAAATATTTACCTATGTTTTTTTAAATCTTCAAAAATGATTTCATTAATTATATTTGATCTTTAAAATTTTCGAGATTTCCATTTTAAATCCCTTTCTTTTTGGGGAAATTTTTAAATCCTTTATTTAACTACATTAACTTTTTCAGTTAGCATTTTTATTTCTGATTTACTTTTTTTTTGTTTCTCTCCTTATTTACATTATCTTATTATTATTATTATTATCATTATTATTATTATTATTATTATTATTATATCTTTTATTTTTAAATTTTCCCTATCTCTCTCTCTCAATATACATAATATCAAGGAAATAAAGGAGCAATAACATAACTTTCTTGAAAGTTCGACAAGTCACTCATGGACACGTGGCTCGAATATGTTCATTATGGATTCAATCAACATCTATTTAGACAAATAGAAGATTATGTTTTCTTTCTCTATATTATTATTTTAGGTCTCTTTCTTTGACCCAACGATTAAACACAGCTTACCTACTTCTCATGCATGGGCTTTCTCTACTGTCTAGCTACGCTAATTTAGGAACACATTGCATGGTGATTGTGTCGGAGAATCAAAATGGAGCACTAACTTTGACATGTCTAACTGTTCGGCTGAGATGGAAAAACATTGCATGACTATGTCACATGCACAATTATACCACTCATCTGTCACCTTTGGCTAATCATCGACCCGCAAGTACGTTTCTTGAGAGTAACTTGTAACAATCAAATCTTATTTCTTGCTTTCTAGTCTCCAAATTTGAAGGCATGTCAAATCTGATGCCAATTATATTAAATAAGCATCAAAATTATTGTAAGAAAAAAAAAAGGATGTTCAAAGAAATCTGTAGAACAAAAATTTGAAGTTTAGGGTAGTCTTTTTGTGTGCACACACGTATATATACGAAGAGTTTTGTAAATCAAGATGATTATAAACATGGACGTGATTGAATAACGATATAAAATATGTTGACCTTTTGTTTTGCCAGTTTTTCAATAATATACACTTTGAAAGCTAGCTATATATATAGTATTACGGCACGAGGAAACAGAAGCGCTCCAGAACAATGCAATGACTTTGTTATGCAGACGTGAGAGAAAAAACAGCAGATATAGTAGACCTTTTTCATCATATTGGAAGGAAGTCACATCGTGCTGGTTTAATATTCATAGATTTCTCTATCGTGAGGAAAATTATTGTTACTACTGGTCATAAAATACGGAAAAAAGTCAGGTCAAAATATTTTATGAAAACATCCTTAAATGATCATGCATATCGAGAAGAGAAAATAGGTTCTCTAATGTGATATACTGCAATTATAAAACAGTTTTATATCATCATGTAATTATAACTCTTAATGTTTAATGAATTTTTTAACTTTAATAATAATTATCTAAAAGTTATATTAACAATATTTTATGATTGAATGATTATTTTACATAGTATCGACGTATCGTAAGTACATATTAATAATCTCAAAAATAGAAAATAGAAAAGTTTCACTATGCAAGCTTATATAATATTTATTGAATGAGAATTCCTTTAAAATTATAAAAATAAAAAAAGAAGTTTGGACTCTGGAGTTTGGACCCCCTGGAAAAGGAGAAAAATATAGAGCGAAGTACAAGGCTGCATTATTTTATGACAAATTTAAAAACTATATATCCATTTTGTTGGAGGCACTTGCTAGCTGACCAATTAAATGTCTAATCTAATCTAGGATATTTGTGGAGGGAGCACCGACTTTTTCTGCTAGTTTAGGAGCAGGAACAGAAAAATATTGTCCCCTTTTGCCAATGCATCTCAAGCACATAGCCACTTTGTCAAGGTAGTAGTTGCATTTGCATAATCAACCCACCTACTGCTTTATTAATTAATTAATCAATGGGTTCAATAAGCCAGGAAGTACGGAATAAATTATGAATTAAACTTGATAATGGCAGTACACGTTTTAAATTAATTTTCAACTAAGTAGATAAATATATTTTAAAGAAAAATATCTTGTAAAAATTTATTTATATATTTGATTTTCGAGTTTAGTAAGAGAAATTAAAAAACTATCGGTATAATCAAGTAGGATTATGATGATACAATAAATTTTATTTAATTTCTGGTAAGAATTATATGTTTTCCTAATATTATTAAATGAGAAAAATATGATCCACTAAGTATAAAATATTTTATAACAATTTTTATTAACGATAAATCTATTAATTGTTATAAAATTATCTTAAAAATCATAAATAATAGATTGTGATCCATAACAATGTAAAATATGATTTCAGAAAATATACAATTATATCCTGAAACAAATACCCTGTTTGTTTTCGATACTGGAAGTTACACATGAAAGTAGAAGGCTATGTGTTTTTTCACATTAAGAATTTGTTCATAGGAACTAAATGTCCTTTGACAACTTTAGTTTTATCATTGTGGAGTTATAAGGTGGCGGGGTATTGAAAGGAAAAGGAGAAGAAATAACATGAATTCCACATTAACGAAAACTAAAGAAAAAAAACACTTTAGTTTTATGGTCTAAATTTGGTAGCCGTCTAGCCGATAACCGATAGCCAGCAAGATATGAAGTGAATCAAAATGACAACTAGTACATAAGTAAGTCCATTATCTTAGCGAGGTTGGCTGGGCTGTAGCAATAAATCACAAGCAAGCCCAATAGTCCACTGAGATCCTAATTTCAATGGGCTGGCCTGGAGGCTCACATTGTTTATCACACTATGCCCCAAAAGTATTCCTTCATTCAAGTGATCTAAAAATGATTAGAGCTTCCTACACCTCCAAAGGTTACTTCCTGCACCTCCCAAAACCCTTTCGGAAATTTTACATCACTACTATAGCTTCTGTTTTTACATTTCAACTATTCAAAAACACAAAATAATTTTTTTTTATCGGTAAAAAATCGAACACACTATCAGTATCAGGAGGTTTATAACACTACACCGAACTCAACATATTTGTGATATCAATATCAATATCCAAGTATCCTACTATAATGGCATCATCCAAAGCTTCCCTCACGCGATCCACCATAGAGTATAACCATTGTATGGGAAACTCACGAAGTTATATTTCACACTCGAAGGGATTTGTCCCCAAAGAGAGTTTAATTTGGAGCCTTTTTTTACGTATAAGAATAGAAGACAAACACTCCCCTCAATCTACCCGCTAGACTTTCTTAGTAGAGTTTGGATCCTTGTTATATAATTTATGTTAATTGCTCTATGGAAAATACTTTGGGAGTTTCATAAGTAATTTTAATATTTTTTTTATATTAAAATCAAAGTTTCATCTTAAACAGTTGACATAATAAATGTCAACATTTTGGAATTGACTTTGAATATCGGAGTTAAACTTCAATTTCGATTACGGACAATTATAAAAGCACTAACAAAAACTGAAAAAAGTGCATCCAAGTTTTTTCCTTGCACTATTTTTCCTATATATAACCCGATCTGGATTCTCAGCATGACAATTTGGGAAAGAGCTTACAATTTCAGACATCAAAAGCTGACTAAAAGATGAATAATTGAAGGACAAGTTAATATAGTCAGGGAAATGAAATGAAACTTTAGATAGTCATAAAATAAAAAAACAGGGCACAAAAATCCCACAGCAAATGGTGAAAGTAGTCAAGTAAACATAATTAATTAGATTAAGCTCTCTATGTACATAATATTTGATACCCCTTTCCCAATTTGACTCCTTGCCTCGCTTATTGATCTTCCAAAATCCTAGAGTGAAATTAAGAACCAAAGATTGAGAAGAAGAACACAGGCAACAGAGAAATTATAAATATCCTAAACCCATATATATCCTCAAAAATTGTTCCCATTTGGTAGTGGCGATGAGGTGGCAGCAGAAATCTGAGACCTAGAAGTGCAGGACCTGAAAGAAGAAGAACCAACTCGCATGAACATCAAAACCGAGGCCACAATCTTCTTAACCTTAACAGCAACCTTCTTCAGCTTCAGCTTAGGCTTCTTCTGCGGCTCAACAAAAGTGTTGCTATTCAAAGAAGAAAGCTTGTAGGTTGTGAGAAAGATTTGTCTTTGCTTTGCCCTTCTGCGCCGGTAGCTGATGGATTTTACCATCTTGTCCTTGTCCTTTCCCTGCAGACCAAGAAGCTCGTATCTATTGTTGTTGTTGTTTCTGCGGCTGAAGGTGAGGGTAGCGTTGCGAACAAGTGTACTCATGATGATAGCTGCAAATTCAGTAGTTTTGGTTTAGGTTTGTGCAAACTGTGCTTGCAATGCAATTTCCCAAGTGTTCTGTTTTTGCTTTGGTTTATATATGTGTGTACACGTTTTCGGGGTTTGGTATTGACTCGTGTAAAAGAGTGTTTGACTGTTGACCGTTATTTTGTTCGTTTTTCATACTTGGCGTGCGCATCTGTACATTGCATTCATGGTAACAGGTGAGAAATAAAGATTACTAGGAAATGTGAATTTTATATTGATATTGATTTAGTGTGGTAGTTGTGTTGTGCACGGGCACGAGCCACAAAATCTACTACTACTACTACTAATAGTATAATTTTAAGCAGGGTAAAATACGTATAAAATACTTCTTATTTGGGTTGTTGAAACTTGAAACTCGAAAGTATATACTTCTGATACACGCCAGTCTTTTGAAAATAAAATAAAAAAATAAAAACAAGTTTCTGAAAGTGTAATTTTCAATCATTTTAACTGAAACTTTTATTATTATTATTATAAAATAGATAATATGTTGAAGGGAGTTAAAGAGAATAAGCAAGTATGTAAAAAATTATTGTGTAAAAAATATTATTCTACTAATACCATATTTTTCACACGTTATACGCATGCATGATGCATCTCTCTCTCTCTATATATATATTTTTTACTCAAAGTTATAATACGTACGGTATAAGAAAAGGTTTTCAAATTTAAGTCACACGTTAAGTGTAAATATTAATTAAAACAATACAAAATACTTGATTTGATAATTAATAAAAAAAAATATACTGCATTATTTATTTATTTTACCTTGTGAGATGGAGTGCCTAGACGTTGAATTTGAAGCAGATCGACGTTCATAAGAACGAAGTTTCGCGCTACAATTGTTGACCATTTGAGCAGATCATAATAATTGTTAACATCGACATTAGCTGAAAATGACATTTTAGCGTTTTTTATTTGATTTTACAATTTTCTTCTCGAAGAAAACTAGGTGTGGTTGAATGCTTTGAATTGATTCTGTACTTTATTGGTTTATTTTTTGTAAGAAAAATCATTTTTTGTTTTCTTTAATTTCTTGAAGAAAAAATGCCATTCGTTCATAAGCTATCTTGTATACTGCTTACTTTAATTAACTATTACAAAACTTTCTACAAAAGCTAGAGAAGTTTTATTAATAAGGGAGTAACAACACATCATGACATCAACAAATACGCCATTGAATTGAATCTCATCACTTGCAAAAATATGTGGAAAGTACTAGCAAATGCATGTAAGCCATTAAAATAACACAGACATATAAGAGATACGAAAAAAAAAATGAATTGTTTTTTTTTCAATATGTGAGAAAAAATTATGAATACTCTGGGAGTGCATTGTGTTGGTGTCTTGCTGTTTCTTTCATTTTATAATTTTATTGCTTTTCATCAGCAGGATGGTTTGTATTGAACAAGGAGGTAGGGTTTGCAATTGGTTGCGTGAACAAAATGTTTTTGCTTGCACTTCCATAAATTAATTTCCAGAAGAGTTAAATATAATTTTTGAGACGCTTGCTCATTTGCCACTTCAGCCAGAAAAGGGTATCATGGGAAAAAAAATCTTGAAAAGGGGTGTGCACTTAGCAAACCTGAGGTGATATAGCAATTGCCTTTTTATATATTTTTTTAGAGTTGGGCTGAATTGCTTTAATTAGGGGTGTGCTATAATTAAGCCTATAACTTTGATGACTTTCTTATATTTTTGTTTTATTTCAGACCTTTTGAAAACCACAGAAAAAATTGTATCTGCAGAAAATTACTAGAAATTACTATCACAGACCGTCAGAATTGTTTATGTAAAAAGGTAAAGAAAGTTGTATTCCACGAATAGAATTTACATCGTTTCAGAAAAAATTAAACACTACTCTGATTTGGTAATTTTAAAATAAAATTACATTAATTCGTTAAAAAGAAAAAAATTTCTCAGATAATTCATAGCTGTATTTTATACAATATGATAGACTCTTCTTTTAAACCTTTTCTTTTTTTTACGAAACTCTTCTTTTGTTATCTAGCCAATTCAATTTCAAATATATCGACAGATTATTTTCTTGCTTTAATATATATTCGAGTTAGCTTATTTTAAATCAAATTAATTTGTAATAATTTTATAGTACTTTTCAAAAATATTTATTGCTTAAAATGATGACTTCAGTGGGGTAGCTAGGGGTCCAAAGAGATATTTTTAAGTCCATTTCTTCGGCCATATATTCTGGAATCTTTATGTTGTTTTCTTTAGGATAAATCAGGTATTTTGAATTTCTTGAAAGGTGACTTGTGTCTTCTTAGTTAGAAAAATAATCAATATATACCCATCTCTTTTTATCCTCATTTTTACTTTATTTTCTTTGTATTTATTTATTTTATCACATTACTTATTATATTCCCAATCATACCTTCAACTTTAAGCAGTATCTATCCTTTCTCAAACTCTCCAAGTCTCTTGCGAATGCCAAAATTTTGGCTTCCTAATTTGTCCTTCACACTTGAATTACCCACTTTATCCTCGAAGCCTCTCAAGTAGGCTTATCCCCTTTGTCGTGTCATGTTTTGTCAACTATTGTTGGTTGGTTTTAAATCTAAATTTTAATATTTTTAAAAACATGTATGGGCAGACTCACATTACCTGTCCGCTTTATTTGATAGACTCTAGACTTTATTAGTTATTAATTAAATACTAATACTTCCTTCATTTCCATTTACTAAACGGAAAGAATATACTAAATTGGTTTTATTCTAACTTCTCTCTCACATTTTTTATGCGAATACACCATTAAATATTCATATATTAATTATTTATACTATGAGTTAAAGGACATAATTAATAAAAAAAAAAAAGAAAAAAGGAAGAGATTGTGGCTGTGAATGTGAGAAGCTGATGATTGCTGACGCGACCCATAGTTGGGTTGGGTCGCGAAGATTGGTTTGAAAGATATCTGAAACTCTTATCCTCTCGTACACCCTGACAAGTCCAACTTGCTCCTTGACAACGCATGCTGGCGTGGATCCTAAAATGAAACCTTCATTTCTTATGCATGTTGTTGTACACACGTTACAGCTGTATTGAACTAACTTGATCGGTTCATTTACTCTATGATTGGCACACATTTCTATTTTAGCTTTATGGGTATCCTTGTACAATAGTTGTGTATCCACATAAGAGGATTTCCACTGATCTAGCTTGTTTTGAAGCCTATCCATATATAAAACAGCCGTGCTAGCTAGCTTCTGAAACTTTTTGTTTCTTCTTCTTTATATTCTATTCTATTGCACTTCACCTAGATCTTTGGATGGATGGATATTTTATGGTCTTGTAAATTGCTTTTAGATCGTCGATCACCATGGTCCTAAGGTTTGGAATGCAGCTAGCTAGCTAGCCAAAGTTAATTCAAATGGCCTTCTTTTGTTTATCCTGAAAATATCATCAAGTTACCTCTAGTCCAGGTTTGTTTGTGTTGTTTTGTTGATGATTGTTTTATGGTTGAAGTTAGCATGAAAAAAAACCCAACTTGGAGTACTGTACCATCATGTTGGATAGAAAATGGGTTTATACACACTAGAACAAAGAAAAAAAGGGAGATCAAGAAGTATTTGAGGAGTATTCTTGAAGGCTTTGTTCTTGTTTTAATTTTAATGATTTCTGCATGATTTGTAGCGGTAGACCAGTAGCTAATGCTATTGTTAATTGGTTAAGATTTGTGAGGGATCTTTAGCTCGTCAATTTTACCTCAGGTAAACAATTTTGTTAACAACGAAAATATTTAGACTGTGCTTATTTTTGTTGTATACGAATTTTAAGATAAAATTCAACAATTCAACAAAGAAAGAATAAAGATTTTTTTTATAAAATGACTTCTTTCTCGAAAAGTCATTTTCTGTCAAAAAAACAAACATGAAACTTGAGCTCTTGGAAGTGAACTTTTCTTCTCATAGTTCATGATCATCTGTTTGTTAATTGCCAATATATTTTTTATTTTCTGCTGGCTAGATCTTGCTTATTTTGATATGTAGCATGATCTTAAGGCCCAGTTAGTAACAGGCCGTTTCTATGCCCTCCCAAAAGTTTAATGGATTTTGTATTAACAAAACAAATGAGATGGACCGGGCCTTGGCTAGCCCAATCTATCAACTGATTTCATGTGCTATTGGTGTTGGTTAATCTAACACACTGTTACACAAACAGGCCCATATAGCATAACCACGGTAGATGCATGCATGTGTGTGCTTAACAAAATTTGTCTCTATTGTTTAGGACAATAATGTCTTAAATTGTACTAGTTGCATTGCTCTTTCTGGTTGGTAAAATTGCTGAAAATTACAGAGGTAACGTAACTGCAAGGCAATTGTGGTCACAATCCCTTACCCTGTCGTGTTTCACTTTGATAATAAAAAAACAAAAGCACTAAGTGACACTAGTAGTAGTCATATTCATCATTGCACCCCGTTGTATTGATTGCATTGGTAGTGGTTGGTATCTGTTAGTGTCATTTGCCAAAAAACCAATTTCTATCACAATTATTGAAGGCTTACGTTTGTATATGGCACATTCTGTCCCTCTAACGTGTCAACATTCAGATGGTGCAACATCTTGTGTCGCTCTAACGTGGCAACATTCGGATGGTGCAAAATTGAAGCTGCATGTCATGACAACCAGGTTTGTCTTTAATTATATGCAAGTTCTTCTGTATTTTACACCTCTGCTTAATTTGAATGCGTACGTCTTGATGTTCATTAGAGAAGTAATAATGTATCAATAATAGTGTTTAATGGTTATTTTAAAACTGAATTAATTTTAGGTACTAAAGTGGCATAATCTATAATCAATGATGTTTATTTCAAAACTGTATGATAGACAAGTGGCATGATCCATCTATACTGATGTTAAGAGTGCATGACCTGGTCTATCAATAATATTAATCATGTTTATTTGAAAAATGTAGTACGATAGTGGCATTGGACTGAGTCACTTTCCAATAACATGCCAAATTTACATCAAATCTGGCTGGAAATTCATGAGTCCTTATAAAACCAATAATGTTGCCCTAAATCAGAACAGAAACTTTATTGGTTCTGATCTGCACCACACACTCATCCATCATGGCTTTTCAATAATTCAATAGCACGTTCCTGGAAATGTGTGTAATGAATCTTAACCGCACATTAGCCTGCAAGCCTGCAACCTTATCAATTCGTGCATTGAACTGAAGCAATCAACCACACACGTCATGCTACCTTATCATCTTTATTAAGCATTCGTTTCCAAGCCAGTTCCACACTGAACTCACCAATTACTGGGAAGCCTTGTGAGTAGTAAGAGAAAAAAAAAGCTTCCTTCACTGAGCACCACTTCTGATTCTTTGCTTTGCTTAGAATTCCACAGAATATGGAGACTGTTCTTTTCAATCACTCCCCACCTTTGGAATTCAAGGTGCGTAGAAAAAATAGAGCAAACTATATGGTTAATCACTAAAATAATCTTAATAATGAGACTTGAAATTTAATAATCTCTCTCTGCTTGTTTAATTTATGTAATTTTGTAGACTATATTTGAACTATTTATTTTATTTGATATCATGCTCGACCCCCGCTTTGATGGTCTGAGAAGATATATCTACTGACCACAAAGTCATGAGAGGAATTGACATGTATCCTTTTATCTATTATATTATACTATACATCAGTCAATATTATATATTTGAACTATTTTATAGTTACCCTAAATAGAGAGGCATTGCACAGTAGACTCAGTATACAGAGCACCAAAAGATTTGCATTTTTTTTTAATGAACTTAGTAATATGATCAGCAGTTATTACTTACTAGTATTTTGGGTTTTTTCATAGGCATTGGCTTTCAATATTGGTGATTTGTGTCCCTTTGACACTGATCCAAAACCATTATAATAGCCTCAATTTAAAAAAGTGAGTAGTCATTTTAATGTTTCTTGTTGAAGAAACCACATTTTTTTTCCCGATTTCTGATGGATCGAGTAAATATAGTTGGCCATTAACATATTCTGTCTGTTTCTTTAAATTTGTGACAATTTGCATGCATTGACAATTCTTTACATTTTTTTCTTTGACTAAGGTTCTTTACATTAGTCAATGTTAAATTGATTAATTTTTTGGAATATATTATTCAAACTTTTTTAATTAATTAGCTATAACTAGTGATCTAAATTAAGTTTGAATATATGAGGTATGTTACTCTTGATTCACTGGACCAGTACTATACCCTGCCTTCTTCAGTTGTTCTATACTTGTCTCTCGCTAGGCAGCAATGCATAATATAAGAGAATATGGACTCTGAGAAACTCTTCAGGAAATGGATTTTTTTTTAAGAACTGTGATTGCAGATGGCACCATTGGTGATTATGTAATGTGTATGTATGGTGGTGATTGCAAAAATTTCTTTCATGCAGGGGAATATTTGTGTTAAGCATTGATTTTTTATGTTTGTATGTATTTATTTTATAGTGAGCTAAGTAGTATTGTTTTTTTTTGGAAGTAGTATTGTTGAGAACTGTGTAATTAACCAGTGCTAGTGAAATAACAATAATAATAACTGTGGCACAATATCTTTTTGTTTTTGTATAATAACAATAACGAAGTTTGAATTTATAATTTTATACAAGCTATCCAAAATTTATACTACCAGGCAGATTAAAAGTTTTATTTATTTGCTTTAAAATATTTAATTTCAAGACACTTAAGAAGTACGTCTCAATAATGAAGCATTCAGTACATCTTTAGTTGTAAAAGTTATTTGTAAGTTCTTTTTATTTTTAGGCAAAAAGTTATAAGATCTATTTTTTATTTAGGAGAAAGTTATAAGTTCTATGTAATGGGAACTATATTTATAAATATAAGTTTGAGTGGGGAGAAGAAAAAATAAACAGCAAAAATGAGTACTGGAGGAACTTGTAAAAGCTTACGTGTGAATTGGGAATTTTACCAATTTTTTTTTAATATTAAAACATTATATTTTTTCCTTTACAAAAGAAGGTTTTTTTTTTTATGAACTTTGTCTTGATTTGTCTATTTTGTTGAAAATTACTATTTTACGGAGTTAATAGATTATATCACATAACTTATGAATAAAACATTTATAGTGAATAATAATTACATAATAATATTTCAAACATAAACTTTATATAAGTTTTTTTTTAGTTTTAAAAATATTTCAGAATATTTTTTCATTGTTTTTTGAAAAATCATTTCAAATGAGTTTTTTTTAACTTAATTTAGTCGGTTATTTATTGGTATTTTGTTTCATTAACTTTTTGGGTTGTTCAAATTATGACTTGACTGATTCTTCATTCAATTGGTAAATCGGTTGGTTTGATTTTAAAAACTTTTTTTTTTTTTGCTGAAATAAAAAACCATGATGTATACAACACAGTGAGATAGTTTTTATTATAAAAAAAAAAGTCTAAAAGTTACTTGGGTCGAGGATTAAAATATAATTTAAAATAGAAAAAAAATCCATAAGTGATTTTCGTTTCTCATTTCTTCAAAGAAACACACAACTCTCGTAAAAACTCTATTACCAACAAAATTAGTCAGTAATTAATAATGCACTACACATTGATTAATATGTATTTTTGGCTTTCTAGTTTCAAAAAGAGTTTGGAAGTTTCTCAAGACATGATTTTTCTGGATCAGCCCCTAATTTTAATTTATATGAAAATTAAATGTGTTTTCATTTATATGAAAATTTGCGTAAGCATACAATGTTTTCGTTTATTCTTTCCCCCTGAGAATTTCCTTTTGGTGTGATGTGGTGATCTAAGACAAAGTTATCGAGGGATGCATCGCCATATACAACAAATATTGAGTTTCAGAATTTGTTTTCTATGAAATTACACGCAGGAATGTTGTCAGTTTTTGCTAACACAGGCAAATTTATCTGAATGGTAAAAACAGATGTTTTACATAGACAAACAACTATTAATTGATTGATCTCTGTAAGTTTCTGTTCTAAATAATTGAGACCTTTTCAACGCCTCATTTGCTTAAAGAAGATTTACGAATCATTTGTCTCATTTATTTAAAAAAAACTCGAGCTTACATGTACATACACTATTAAATGTTTTTTTAACCTATATATTGTATATTGGTTTGAGTAGTAAGATTATTTTTATTTATTATTTTTACATAAAGATTTCAAATGAGTATCATAAACAAAGAAAATAGGCGCGTTAAACAAAATTTATTCTTTTAAATAAGTATTCTCACTTAAGGATGATTTCAGATCAAAATGAATTTTTCAATCTTACATAATTTCTATAATTATGAGTTAGTATGTGTGTGTATTTGCAAATATTATCTGAGAAATTCAAAAACTATTAAAAGAGATGAAAAACTAAGGAATTATTTAAGATTTATATTTTTACTCATATAAATAAATGGACCAAGTATCATGTTTTCTTATAAGTCAAATTTAAATTATAAGTTCTAAAATTACTGCACTCAATTTCCTTATACGAAAATTTGATCTTTGCTTATAAATAATATAGATTTTCATGTAAATAATAAACTAGTATGCCGAATGAATTATTAGTTTTATCCCTATATTATTTTGCTAGTTAATATCATATGCTTCACTCAAGTAGCTTATAAAAATAAAACTGTGATAGTATTAAGGCGGTTACACAATTTTACTGACTTGGGGGGCCAAGTTATAATATAACATCGATCTTAGGGTACACATAACATAAAATGGAAGTGATGAGTTATTACATTTTTTAATAATTAATAACATTATTATATAGAAGAACAAAAAAAATACATCCAAATTTAATAATTTCATTTCTATTTCAATGACAATAAAAAAAATGGCGGAGGTAGCATGAAATTGTTCTCTCAATTTGCTGGCAGAAAAAAATGGTATGCACATATAATACCATTAAAACCTTTTCTTCTGTGAACTTTGTTTATATTATGAGCTAAATTAGGGTTTATACTATAAGTCAATAAAAAAAAAACTTATAGAGTAATTATGATAAAATTAAATTATTTATGACACATAACAATATAACGAGTTAATTATGATTAGTTTGTTCTGACATCTATCTCTGTTGATTATATTTGTATGCAGGGTTTGAGCAAGGAAGAGGAAGAGTCATTGCTAGGGCAAATTGAAATATGGAGGTACATGACAAGCTTCACGGACTCCATGGCCTTAAAAAGTGTGATAGAGCTACGCATCGCTGACATAATCGACCGATATGGTAAGCCACTATCCTTGTCGCAAATCATTGACAACATAGAAGATGCACCCTCCCCAGATGCCTCTCTTCTCCAGAGAGTGATGAGGGTGATGGTTCGCAGAAAGATCTTCAGTGCAGAACAATCAGAAACCGGAGAGACCCTCTATGGCTTGACACGTGCCTCCAAATGGATACTCCGTGACACAAAAATGACCCTTGCACCCATGCTACTGCTGGAGAATCACCCGATTCACATCAACCCTGCCCATTACATCAGTGAGATTATCAGAGAAGGAACCAAAGATGGCACTGCTTTCTTCAGGTTCCATGGCCATGAGCAGTTTGAGATGACTGGTTTGGATCCTGAGTATAACAGGTTGTTCAATGAGGGCATGGTGTGCACTGCTAGGGTTGTGTCCAAGGCTGTCATTAGTGGCTACAAAGACGGCTTCAACCAGCTTAAGTCCTTGGTTGATGTTGGAGGTGGCATTGGAGGCTCTCTTTCTGAGATTGTTAGGGCTTTCCCTCACATCAATGCCATCAACTTTGACTTGCCTCATGTTGTTGCCACTGCTCCTCACTATGATGGTATCACCCATGTTGGAGGTGACATGTTCGTCTCCATTCCCACTGCTGATGCTATTTACATGAAGGTATATACATCAATAACTCAATAAAACAACTAAAATCTAAGCTTTTTATATATATTGGAAAGAACTTTATCATGTCACGTGATTATTGATTCATAATATTATTGATTGAGATTATGAATGATGTGGTAGTATTGAAGAGAATCTGTTTCTCTCTCATGATGCATGCATGTGCATGTGCTAGTGGCTTATAAGACTCTTGCTAACACACTACTTTTGCAGTGGATTCTGCATGACTGGAGCGACGAGCACTGCGTGAAGATTCTGAAGAACTGCAGGAAGGCAATACCGGAGAAGACGGGAAAAGTGATAATCGTGGATCACGTGCTGCGGCCAGAAGGGAACGAGCCCTTCACCGACGTTGGGATTGCGTTTGACATGATGCTTCTGGCTCACAACGCTGGTGGCAAAGAGAGGACCGAGGAGAACTGGAAGTGGCTGTTCAAAGAAACTGGTTTCGCCCGTTACAACATCATCAAGATCAACGCTCTCCCATCCATCATTGAGGCTTTCCCAATCTAAAGAATTGAAGAAGAAAAATAAGCCACACTATGTTATACACTGCATGTGGTTTATGTTGTTGTTGTTGTTATTTTTGTTATGTGGTTTTCATGATCCCTAGCCGTGTATTGTAATTGTTGTCTATTAAATAAAAGTATGAAACGCCCCACCGCCGTGTAGTACTAGGTGATCATGTGGGTTATATATATGTTTCCATATACCCAGTGATCAGTATCGTCAGTGGTGTGTGGTTGTGAAGAATGATCTATTGCTGTTAATGAATGAGATCTTTTGTGTGCAACTTGCTTTCTATGTTGTTCTGTCTCTCCTCACTCCATATATAATCCTTTCCTCAAGTTCAGAAATTAAACTTCCTTACAGTTTCAGTAGTGTGAGACCTCGTTGCATTCACATTTAGATATTTAACGAATAAATCTGTATTTGATTTTTCTGATATTTAATTATGATCTAAGTGATCATAATTAAGTTGATGAGTGCAGACTATTTTACCTATCTCTCACTATAGAAGAGAAGGAATAGATCATAAAACACCATGAAACAATTAGTTTGTAGAAAAAAGGTAATTTTGTTAGATGAAGTATTACGAAGAGATAAATAAACGGTATGGCTATGTAGTTTAGTGTTGCTGTGGCAAGACCTGCTTCACTTATGGATCATCGTTGCCTTTTTATAGATGCATGGGGTGGTGAATATGCTTCTATTATGTTCTAGTGCTATTACACGTGTTTACCTAATCAAAGTTAATTTTATCCAGAGGTCATTTTCATGAGGTTGATGATTGCCTCTATTATTTAGTGGTTCTGAATCCAGTACTTCAAATATAAACCGACACGGTTGCCGTTTTGATTCAATGGCTCTGTTAATAACCCACAGTTATCTATAACTGTTTTACAGTACAAACTTATTATTTTAAGGGCCAAGATTCATGCAGATGGAAAAAACAACTATAGAAGATCTAAATCCTCTGTTCTAGTGCTATCTACACATATCTAACTTATTAAAGTTTTATCCAGAACTTTCTCTTACAACTGTTAACCACATATACGTAACAACATCGGTTGGTATAAACTTTTCAAAATATATTAAAATATAAAGTATATTTTTTTTATTGATTTTTAATTTTGATAATATTAACACAATCTTAATAATATATAAATATAACTCATTGATGAAATCACATTTTATATCATATCATATAAAAGTTTGTAATTACAAAAGAAATCATGTGGCCAAATGTACTCTGTACATAATTAAAACCAACACTTTGCATGCTGCTTTTGCACTTCGAAAGTTTTCCCCTGTTTTCGGTGCTATTGCTAAGGTATTGAGCAATGTAACAGGGTGTTACACTTGGCTCTAACAATTAAGAATTGGGCTTGATGAGTATAGTCTCACAACACAAGTCCACGTATTATTAATCGTTCTGTTAAATTATGGCCAATATCATTTACATGTGTGATTTTCTTTAGAAAAAAAACTGCCAACGCATGATATGGTTAGTAGATAATGATATCCAAATTTATATGAATAGAATAGAACAACATTTTGTTGAAAATAGTCAATCCATTAAATCAATTTACGTAACTCAAAAATTCAGTCTCTACTAAAAAACAATAAGAGAACAAACCACCAATTCAGTCTCTTATAAATTATCTTTTATCTTGTAGTAGTTAAAATCTCATGAACAATAATGATGCTATTATTTGGACCCTTGCATGCATGACAAAAAAGAGCCAAACAAGAAGGAACCGAGAACTACGGTATAGGCTAACAAATCGGGGGAAATGTATGGCATCCAAAGCCACAGAAACAGACACACAAAACAAACCAACACAAGACCCTTCATTCATTCCTCATCAATGCAAAAAACAAAACAACAACTCAATCTCAAATCAAAATGCCATTTTTCCACTTCCCATGTCCCCTCTTCTTCTTCTTTCTGGCCCCACCACTTCCCTCTACTGTCCCAGTGGCTCTCTACAACAACATCACAAACACTGACACCTCTTCTCAGATTATACCACAACATCACATAGCAGCAGGTATGTATGTATATATATTTTATCATATATATCTATTTATCTATCTAAATGTTACATTGCATTTTGTTATGTTATGTTACATTACATTACATGTATTTATTTATTCCTATGATAGGACAAATATATCATGTTTGTCTTGTATGAAAAGTTGGTGGGCTAGAAAAAGCAAAAATCAATGCTAAGCAGAGCAGAGACACCAACTCCTACTTTTTCAAATCTTCTTTTAATTTGCATCACTAACTTCTTTACAGCATAAAGCTAAGCAAAAAGAGAGATAGATCCCTTTGTTATGCTTCTCCTTCTATAATTTCAACGTGTTATTATTATGGCTTTTGTAACCTCAGGTTTGGCCTTCAATTATAATGCAACTTTTCATTTTTATATATATTTTTCTCTCTCTAGTAATTGCTACAGATGAAATCAGCGGATTGAATTATAGGCGAGGGGGGTGCATGAATTGAGTGCAATCATAGATCACCCATTTGTTTCAAAATGGATTTGTCTTTTTCTTCCTTTTGCTTTTGGTTAAAGAAAAAAGGTTCAATGAGGCCTTGTTCCTCCTGATTGCACCCTCATGAGATTGAGGAAGCGTAAACGTTGTTTTCCTTCTTGTTCCTCTCTTCGCAAAGTAAATTAATTCACCATTATTTTCTGATAATGTAGAGTTTTATAAGGAATTAAAGAATTGTCATGCCATTCAGAAACTGTCTCTTTTTACCAAACTGTAATGCATTTAAATAAATTGTCTTATGTGGATTGATATGACTTGCATTTCGTTTTTCCCTTAGTTCTTGATCTGACAGTGATGTAGTAGTCTCAAGTGTTCCAAGTACTTTGATCAGAGATCATGCTATGATTCATTCATCTAAATGCACGGAATTGAAATTTGACAACTGTTTTGGTACATAGACAAGTTGTTCATGTTCTGTTTATGCTACTATCACTCTTTGCTTATGGATGCTTTCAAAATTGAAATGCAGGTAGACGAGGATGAGATTTATTGGAGACACAGAAAGGAAGATGAAGAGTTGGAATGGACACCTAATTCCACTCACTTAATATCTCAGTTGACTCAATGTTTTAGTGAGTAGAGATTTGTTTATCTTGATCTCTTTCTGTTTCTTTAAACTTTTGCATCTCTTTTCAATCAATGTGTTAGTTGATTGATGTTATGAGCCAATAAGGATGTGGATGGAGGGTTACTGAACATTGTGAGAAATCTCAAACAGTTCCAGTATAATACTTAAACTATCAGATTTTCATGCTTCTTTATGTACATTTTATTTGGCAGTTTCATTTTGGAAGCTTCTTGATAATTCAATACGAAATTAAAGTAACCTTTCCATTAATTATTCACCTCAAAGCTCAGAAGTGTGAGGACTGGACATGTTGTGTACTCTGCCTTTCAAACAGAGGAAAAATAAGAGTTTCTTTGCTTGTTTCGTCCTCTTTTGCATTTTGTTTTCTGTATTAGCAAACAAAGCACAGAAAGTATTCATAATGCATTAGAAGAACTTATTTCAACACTGAAATTTAGTATTTCAAAGTCTATAATGACTTAACAACACTGCAACTTGATGATTCTGTCCTATAACATTTTATTGATCATTCAAGTTTTCTTCCAGTGTTGATCTATATTTTGTTGCATGTAGCTAATGCTATGGTTGGATCACGATCATGGATAGGGGGACTCTTTCACCGCACAACCACTAAGCAAAATAACAAATTCATTGATTATCCTTTGAGTCCTATTGAGGTAAAATAGAAGTTGGTGATTTGTTGAATTTCCTTCTGATTTTCTGTGTATTTTCACTTGTGACTTGCTGTTATTACAGACTCATTGAGCTTACATTTATTTCTATGTTTATGTAAGGAGGAAAGACTTCAAAGGCTTCAAGAACGGCTGCAAGTGCCTTATGATGAGACTCGACCCGATCATCAAGTACATCTGTTTTTCATGAACCTATTTTGCCTCTTTATTTATCAAAACTTCAGTTTGCTTTTCGAAAATTCAAGCTTCATATCCTGTAGTTTAGGAATACTTTCAATTTCTGACTTGTTATGCTCTTACCACATTTTATTTTACTAACAATGTCATTAATTTTCAACAGGAATCACTGAGAGCTTTGTGGGATTGTTCCTTTCCTAATGTATCTCTGGAAGGCTTAATATCTGACCAATGGAAAGATATGGGATGGCAAGGTCATAATCCATCGACTGACTTTAGGTACACAGATATGTTCTTATGAGAGCTCATGACATTTTTATCAATTTTCCTATGTGAAAGAATCTGCTGATTAAGGTTTCATTGTAGTACTGTTAAGGTTTATAGAAGCATAAAAATTTCACAGTTTTTTTCCTCACATGCAATGGTTCTTTAATTTCTGGGACAGAATTAAACCAACTCATTTTATTTGACAGAAATTTGATGATCCTTCAGTTATCAGTTTCATTAGATAATAACTACTACAGATTAAATTCTGGTCATGGAGATTTATGGGTTGCTTGTGCCATAAACACACAATGACATGACTAGAGAGAACATCAATAGACAGATTCTTTCAATATCTTTATGGAGGATCCCAAATTAATATGCTGACTTGATAATTTCTTATTAGTTAACTGAATTTTATATGAAAGCACTTGTTCATAGAGACTTAAAGAGAACCAAAATCCAAACTAATTGATATGATGACTTCATAGTTTCTGATTAGTAATTGCATATTATATGATAACACTAGTTCATACAGACTTAAAGAGAGAGTGCATTATGCTTGACCTTTCCATTACCTCAAAACTTTTCTATTCTAAGGTATTGTATTTGATATTCTGATTTCCTCAGGGGATGTGGCTTCATTTCCCTTGAAAATCTACTGTTTTTCGCGAGGAAATATCCGGTATGCATTTGTGTCTTCTATTCTGCACATCTGAAAGAACTAGATCTGCCTTTATGTCCTCTCATTTTAGTTCCTTCATATCTATCTTGGCAGAAAATATGAGTTATTACTAATTTTATGGAAATTCAAATGAAGGAATCTTTTCACAGGCTGTTGTTGAAGAAAGATGGAAAGAGAGCAACCTGGGAATATCCATTTGCTGTTGCTGGCATTAATATATCATTTATGTTGATACAGATGTTAGATTTATGCTCAGGTTTGTGTACAATTTCACATTGCATTAATCATTCCACTGATTCTGCTAGTAGGGACACAGATATGACATGAGTCATAACATGCATTGCATTTGGTCAACGTTATTTTTTTAACTTTTATGTATTGATGTTGTAGCAATGATTTTTTTGTTTGACCTTTTGGTATTTGTAAACATTTCCCTTTATCAAAAAGTGAGAAAGAAAAGTACTTTTTCTAATAACATTTCACCTAAATGCTTCCTTTTTTTTTGCAGAAAAGCCACGATGTCTTCCAGGTGTGAATTTTGTCAAGTTATTAGGAGGTGTGGTGCATCTTAATCTGCCCGTCAGATTCTTGCATATATTTGACCAATCCCATTACTACTCCTTCAAATGCTCATAAGTTTCACTGTATCTTACTGCAGAAAATGAAGAAGCATTTGATGTTCTATACTGTATAGCTTTTGAGATGATGGATAAACAATGGTTGGCTATGCATGCTTCCTATATGGATTTTAACGTATGCTTTTTATTCCCTAGTTTTATGCATCTCCAGACTAATAACAAATTTAATGAAGTGACAGACTTTGATATAGTACAATTTCCGCTACATTAAATTAGAGTTTTGAAATAGCAGACTTTGATATTAAGGCCACATTTTTTCAATTTAGATCTGATCATTTCCATATCTTATTCATGGTCACTTTTCCTTATAGTGAGAGAACTTTTATTTTCTGCTATGGCACAACAAGGACATTAAAAATTCTACCTTTTTCACAATCTGCTTTAGTAATGACTATCTGAAACACACACTGCTATGTTGTTTGATCTTTTCAACGTTTTTCAATGCATTGACACTGCCAATGATTCCATGGCTTTAGGAGGTTCTACAAACAACACGAATGCAATTGGAGAGAGAGCTATCCTTAGAAGACATCAACAAAATACAAGACCTGCCTGCTTACAATATGTTGTAACAATAGTTTAATTCTTCCTCCTCTGTTCATAATGCAAAAAAAAAAAATCCAAGTGGCACAATTTTGTAATTATTGAGACAATTTCGTCACCATGCTTATCCTCAATGAACTGCAGGGCTTTTCTCCTCTTCTGAATCAATTTGTATGAGTCACCTTTGAAGTTCTTTATAGCTGACATTCGGTAAATGAGCTATTGACATTGAAGAGGCGTTTTAAGAAGCATTTTGAAATTGTAGTTTTTGTAGAGTTCTTTAAATACTTAGGTGAAAGGAAAGAGATGAAATGTGAGAAACTATCTGATCAAACAGTTCAAAAGAGAATTGAAAATAAAAACTTTATATAATATTGATATCATCAATATATATCTTCAAATACTAATTGGATTAAAATCTTGAAGATATAATATTGATGAGGTTAGATTAGCATTTGCAATACAAAATTTAATTCACTTGTAAGTTGTACACACTTGTGGGTGCGAGAGTCACTTCAACATAAACTCTTAGCTGCATAATGTTGTTACATTTCTGCTTTATCTCAACGATAATGGAAGACATTGATTAATTTGGTTTGATTGTGACAGGTATTTAACAAACTGTTGTTGCCTAGTCCAACCAGTTAAGAACCGTTAAAATGATCAGTTTAACAAGTTTTGGAATTAGTTAAATCACTTTATTTCTGTCTTCTTCCAAAAAGAGAAGTATGTTTTGGTTAAATAAATTATTCTCTGCATCATTATAGGTTAGAAGTTTTCTATGAAGCGCCCTAAACATTTTTATAGTTTATTTGTTTTAAAATTTGATGGGTGTCAAATGGGCTTTTTGGTGGCTGGACATTTCTTTTTTCTTTTGACAAAAATTATATACCATCTCTCAGTTTTTTTAATAAGAAAATATACAATCACTTCACTCAAATCCAAAGGCCAAGCACAGAAGGTAACAAAAATTATCAATAAGTGATTTGACAGTCGCAGCCTTTCATGAACTAAAATAGTTTATGAATTTGACAGTCTTAGTCTATCATGAACTAAAATAGTTAATAATAACTGATGTCAAGAATCAAATTAACAAACTTCAAATTCGAAACCAATTTTAATTATTTTTAAAACTTAAAGACTAGATTAATTGAAGATTATTACTTTAAAAATTGATTTGATGTTTTATTTGAAATTTTCTCCTGAGCCTCTCATTTGCCTGTCTTTATCATTGTAAATAGTGACTTCAAAAGACAATTGCATGATCTTCAAACGTCCATATCTTTGAATGGTGTGGATATATAGTGGAATTGACACTGATGACTGATAATTGACTTGTTTAAGTCCAATTTATCATTGTTAATAAGACTAAATAACTTTCTGATGTGTACTTCTGCTGATGGAAATGCAATTTATTTTAATTTTGTTTTCTTGTTCTATTGCTCTCTGATAATCCTTCAACTAGCACCAGCAAGCGACACCCATATGATGCAATTTAAAATGCTGCAATGCTACCTAAAAGGTGTGAGAAGATTATAGGAACAAGCATCATTACATCAACTTCGTCAATTGAAGGAGTTTTAGTTACTAGGAATTGTAACTATTATAATCACTACTCATAATTACTTAGCATGATGCACGATTGGTTTGACAAAGGTCGCATAATCATGATGTCATATGTGCTTAAAATTACTAGTCAATAACATTCACTACTTGTGAGTGAGAATAGGATAACACAAGAAAAAGAAAATCGTGGTTAATTGGATGGATTCATCAACAAGCTATATAGCATTGAACCTTTTTTTTTTCTCTGAGGCCTCAACAAAATCATCATCATAGCATGGCTGCACAAGGATAAGTGGGACAAAAGAAGAGAACAACAATTTCCCCGAATAGGGGAAGCTGCTTTACTTGATGTATAAGCATTAAAAAGCGCATATTCATGTCCACCATTGAAGCCTATCCATATCAAGTGCTGGATATATTTAGATGACCAATTTTCTATCACTATATTTGTCCACTTAATTATATTCCCTCAATTATGTCGTCTTTAAGACTATAACATCATGGCTGAAGCTGACAACAATGTTGTGAGATTACATCCATATCCATACAACTCTTCTTTTCTTATATATAAGAATCGAACATAGTATTTAAGTTTATAACACTCTGCTCAATCAACTTGTGACCAAAGAAAATCATGGTTTTCTCTTTGCTTGGATTTGCAATAAGATGTTTTTCTATTAATCATAAAACATATAAAAAGTTCTTATTGCAAGTCTTTATATGAAGTCATATGGAGTCAATTGAATATATATATATATATATATATATGAAGAAAAATCCTTTGCTTTTATATTTAACTAAGACTAAGATTTGAACTTAATTAGGTCCAACAATAAACATTCACCATTTGAAATCTCACCTCTAAAAATGATATTATTCACACCAATTTTCACTAATGTTTCTAAATGGCACTCCACCTAGAACCGGTCTCTCTCATCAGTTGCTTTATTTAAACCTGATATCAAAGAATTATTTCACACCTGTTTTCAATTTTATTAAATCTTCTTTCCAATTACCATCCATTGAAAGGCCACTTATATTATTAATTCTTCTTCTCCAATTGACAGTTGAGTGGAGAAGTTTTGTGTTAGAATCCCCATCTTTAAATCCACATTCTAATGTAAGAGTGATTGTACTTCAACATATCTCTTCTTTATTGGACCTCTTCAAAACTCAACCTCCCAAGTCCACTTATATATAGTTAATTTTAAACTATTATGCAGAGTATTTTTTTCTATAGTTAAACTAGAACTATATTTTTAACAATTAAAATATATGGTGATCATAAACCACACGGCTCTTAATGGTGTAATGCAATGTTTAATAATGTAGACCACGAGCCACGTACTGTATTAATCTACACATTAGTATAGAATTTTGTGGTATGACGTGCCATTTTCCCATTTTTGTGTGATCCAAGTTGGGTTGTGAAACTGACGAAATGAAATCTATACTAATGAAGTAGCAACAAGTCAAAGTGCCAAACAGCTACGTGACCTGATGCATTGACTTTGAGGACCATAACCCATGTGTTAGTGATTGCAAGAGTGATGGGTTTGTTGGTTGTTAGCACTCTCAACTTTCATAATCTTTCTTTACTATACTGTTTCAAATTGATGGCTTTTCTCACTTCAAAAGTATTGGTTGGTTAATTATAATCTTCCTGGATTTATTGTCAAATTTAGGCCACTTTTTTTTATAATTGACATCAAAGTGGTAAACGATGTGCTGTTTGCATTGAAAATGGAGGCTTCGAGAACCCTTTAATGTCACTGAAGAAGTCACTATAGTTTTATATAATTTGCGTTAAGAGAAAACAACTTGAACCAGAGGACAGTTATCTGTCTCAATGATATATATTGCTTTTGACTTGTTATTACAATATCTACACCAACTTTCATATTTTTAAGAATTTTTTTGTTTATGCATAAATTTCTTAAGTCATGTATATATGCCTTCTAATTCACTTTTTATTAAACTAGTGGCTTGAATTATTCTAAATTATAATTATAATATTCTAATGTACCCGTCCTACACAACAATCAATTCTTTTAACTCTGGGAGTGAGAGTGTGTTTCTGTTCTTTCCTTCTTGTCATTCTTTTTTTTTTTTTTTTAATTTTACCTGGCATGGTAAATTTTGTAATCATCCCGAGTTTGCATGCCCAAAGCCAGAAAAAAGAAAATGATATGTAGAGGCTCGTGAGTCGTGAGAATATCTTCATAATTAATCATTATATAAGACAAATAAATTAATTTTTTTTAATATATATTAACTCAAATAAGAAAAATGAGGATTGATATTATGTATCCAAAAGTGCAAAAAGTCACTTATTTTTCTGTTGGAGCATATATAAAACAAAAGTATAAAATAATTAACAAAAGAGAAAATTAATTATATTTAAATACAAAAATATTTAATATATATTTTATTTTTATAAGTAATTAAAAATATTTAATTAAATGGAATAGTTCCCATCAGTTTATTTAGGTCCGCATTTAAGCCAACTAACTAATATATGGGCCCACGTTTTAAATAGACTAGTATTCGAAAGCATTTATACCTACTTTTTATTTGGTAAAAAAAAATCTTGACATGCTAATTAACCTAATCAATCTGCCAACCATCCGAAAAATAGCATATTTTTTTACTTTTAAAATAGTTGAAATGTTTTGAATTTGATTTATTTATGGATAAAATGCTCATAATAAATTATTTTATGTTAATTATAATTCATCATTGTAATAATTTTTAAAATAATTTTATAAAAATCAATTATCTTATTATAAATAAAAGATTATGATTTAAAAAAAATTTACCTACAATTCAAAGATTCCATATAACTTTTCCACGTCAAACCTTATAATCTAGTACTATCAGAAAACTAGGACTTGATATCATCCAAACCTACACAAGTTGCTAGTTTTGTAGATTATGACTTGTACATATGCCTATTTCTACTTTGGTATATTAAATGAATAACTAATATATATATATATATATATATATATTTCTCGATAGTATAATTGGGTAGATTTAATTGGCTATATTAAATGAATAATTAAAAATTGACATATATGGTTGAATGCTTGAAAGTGTCATGGATTTGAGGAGAATGAGTTTTGGAACAAAATGGCTTACAATGGTGGTGGGAATGCTCGACCAGAATGAAGAGTGATTTAATTTTCACTAAATAAATGTTAATTAAATACTATAAAATAACCGATAAAATATCTTATACACGGAGTAATAAAAATAGGGAGACGATTACGCGGCTACCTAAAACCGCACGTGGATCTTGGTTAATTATCAAATCAATTACAATTATTATTATTATTTTGCCTCCAATTTTAGGTGAGGATATTATTATTTATTTATGCATATTTTACAACCATATATTTTAAAAGGACAATTAAGCTAGGCCATGTGCTATGTATATTTTGTTATTCTATGATGGGTCCACGCGGAAATAAAAAGTTCAGAACCAACATGTCATGCATGGCAACTGGCCAACCGTTAATTAATTTCTCATGCATATCCCTCATTAGATTTAATTCTTTAACTCTTTTATTTTTTTTAACCAAACCAATGCATACCCAAAAAAAGAATTATTATAAAAAAAAAAATGTTCATGGTATCATGGGATGCTTATCTATTTGCAAACAAAAGCCAGTGGATCGGTGGCATTTACAGAAACATTCCACGTCTCAACTATCATCATTATCATCATTGGTCAATAGCTAGCAAGTGATACACAATATCCAAGCTCAAAGTTCTATGTAATCTCTCTCTCACTCTCACTCTCACATCATCATCATCTTAGTAATTACTCTTCACCTACCACTCTACATACAAAAGGCTTCTTGTCCTAATTAAAATGCTCTCATCTCAAGGGTTAATTAAACAACTACTTACTGCTACTACAAATCCTCATTCCTCATCACACTCAAAAGCTAAAAAAAAAGGGGGTTGCAAAGTGCAATTAATGGTCCAAGCAAGGTCACAACAACAACCAAATATCCTGAGAAAAAAAAGACGAGGATTTACAGGGGTCAATCTGCAAAGTAGTACTAGTAGTGTGTGCATTAATTAGTCTTAGCCATGCCGAACGCCCATGAAGTAATTAAAGTCATGATGTTGGACCCTTAGTTGCTTCAACCATGAATCTGCCACGCTCAATAGTTTGACTAGCTTTTCTTGGTCCCTACCACAATTCCCTGAGACCCACACACTCCCTTGCATCTTATACGTGGCCAAACCAAACGCTGCCAGCGTTATTCCTTCACCTTCTTTTCTCTTCTCGTGCCCTCCTTCGGTTTCATCATCTAGCTCCATATCTATAAAAACACACACACATCACCAAAAAGTTCCACTTAACTTAATTAGTTCATATTCTCTCTTTCCAATTTTTTATTGGGCTGAATTTTCCACACCAAAACTACTTGTAAAGGTTAAAAGGGTATATAGTAATAAATAGTAATACCTTGGAATGAAGATGAAAGTGTGTGGTAAGTGAGGAAGCATGTTGAGAGATCTTTAATTGTTCTTCCCATGGGAATATGATATATGGGGTACCTGAAAACAGTAGCCATGAAAGAATATCCATTCATTCATCAATTGATCATATTATAATAAATACTACTTAAACTCCATTGGAATATGCCTTACATAAAGTATACTATATCTTGAAATCAATTCCAATTTTTTTAACCATAAGGACCACTAGAGATTCAGTAGGAAAAAAAGGACAAAAAAATTAGGACATGTTTTAGGATGAGACAGAGAAAATTAATTACCATGCAACTGCCATCCAACTTGCTGGGGAAAGATCTACACTTCTTAGTGACATCAACCCTGGGTATCTTTCTGCTAAGCCAGTGATCTGAAAGTGGAAAACAAATTAATTAGTCAGAAACAGAGTGCCATTTGTTCTAATCTTAGATAAAATTCATTTTGATAGAATAAATTCTGAATTGTTGAGCATAATTGAATGATTGTCTTGTCCAAATTAATCTCAATCATGGATGTTGCATTCAAATGCGTGCACGGTTAGAAACATTGATTTCAAAGGTAAACGAAAGAGGCCCAAAGGTACTGGTATATTATTATTTTTAAGCCTTTAGATTTTTGTCATAAAGTTGATTTTGCAAATATTTATACTCTCAGTTTCTTTCACAATAACTCACACACCGCATGATTTAATTTAATAATAATAAACTTATAAAAGATTGATGTGGATATATGCTATTTTATTGAAGGACTAAATTATGGGATTGTATTGTTTGTTTAATATATAAGATCACAAGAATCCAAACAGATAAAAGGTGAAAACAACATTCAGCAAAAGATTTTGGAAGGAGAACATATGCTCAACAAGTATAAAAATAAGAATAATAATTAATTGCATTGAAGATGGGGGATGGGGGGTGGGGGGTTCCACAGAAGAAAGAGATAGCAGAGACTAGACTAAAGAAGTGCCAAGTTATTATTATGTTATGAGCAGAGAAAATTAAGTTCTCTGGATTCACATTGATTAGTCAAAAGTCACAGTTAACCTTTTATGGATGCCCTATCACTAAAGATTTTGGGTGATTATAATGCACCCTCTATAAAGGAACATTCCCTATTCCCTCCTGTATGACTAATCTGTGGGTTCTCATCTCATTATAAACACAAAAATCAGAATCCAGATATACATGAAATGCTGTTCAGCACAACAAATAAGCAAGCAATCAAAATTTACTATCTATTGTAAATTAGTTGACTTTTATCTTAAAAATAATACAAATATTGGATTGTGATTATCTTTTGGTGCATCAACTCTATGTAAATAAGAAACAAGGAAATAAAAAGATGCAGAAAAGTCATAAATGGCCAACAAAGAACAAAACGAACGCACCTTATCCGTTAGAGGGACTCTGCCATATGGAGTTGATCTTTCAAAATACTGAAAGTAGAGGTGGCCCAATCTGTCATTCGTGTGCAACAAACAATCATGCTCACATCCTCCTTCTTCTGATGAACTTCCATCCCACCTCCACAGTTTGTCACTCTCACTCTCTTCACTGTAAGAATCACTGTAGGAATCTCGTGTCTCACACTCAACTGCCTCAGTCTCTTCCCTGAAAAAGAAAAAAGAAACACACAATTCAAATTTATGCATCATGTTCCCTTTCATTCCAAGATTGATATTACTATTTTTTTCTACAACCAATTTTCAAAATCACTTGAAACAAAAACAGTTAATCCACAAGCATCATAGAACTTTGACCATCAGAACATTCACACAGTAACACCAAAAATTAAAAAAAATTAAAACTTTTTTTAACCAACATAATTGGAGTTTTTGACTCTCCACTGAAACTTCTGGGTGTTTCTACAAGTTTTGACCTTTTAGACCAATTATAAGGCTAATTTTCAATCTGGGATTCAATCACACTTCAACTCCTTATAAATGTGTGTACTGTAGAAATTAAATCCAAGTTCTCCCCACTAATTCTCGGCCAAAGACTTGATCACACTTAAAAAAGCTTCTTTTAAAGTTGTGTTGGGTAGAAATCAAATCCAGGTCAAAACTAGAAAAAATTGAGCAACCCCAGAACACTGAAATCATGATTATCTTCATGTGAATATGTAAAAGCATACCTGAAAGTGTTGCTGGTGAAAATCTGAATTGCGGAGAGGTAAGGAACATAGTACTGAACAAGTGTCTCCTCATTGGACAACGTGATGGGAACTCCAGCTCCATAAGCACTCCATTCGTGGAACCGGTTCCATAGATCGCCCAAAGTGAAGTACTCGACCGCTTCTCTCTCCCACGGGTGCCACAAACGGTTAAGGTTTCGAATCTCGTGCTGTCGGAAAAAAAAAACTTAGGATCACACAAAAAAAAAAAACACAATGAAACCAAACCAGAAAACAAAAATGAACAAAACAGAAAGAAAAAAAAAATGTAACACCTTGGGAAGAAACTGAGAGGGTACAACAGGTGTCGTACGCCGGAGGAAGCAGTCAAGGTTAGACTTAGATTGCATTGACCCTTTGTCGAAAATCATGGTGTCAGAGGAAAAAAAAAAAACAGAGAGAGATTGAAGGAGTTTTAGCTTCTGTTTACAATGAGAACTAAGATGAGGGAAAAACAAAGGGGCAGAGAAGGAGAAGCTGAGAAATTATTGAGATTAATAAGGGAGAAGAAAGAGAATTGAAACGCAAATTATCCCGACAGCGAAGACTCAAAAGTCTAATTTTTATATTTTTTTTAAAGCGTTAAATCACCAATCTTTTTTAATTTTTCCCCGCAAAACTCTCAATCTAGCTGTCTATTTTACTCCTCAGCAACGATCTCTCTGTTTTAACAAGCAGTGAGTTGGCCAACGAAGTTGTTTCTAATTCAACACGTTAACAAACACAAACAATGACAATTCTCTCTCTTAAGTCTTGAAGAAAACTCAAGGCACCCCGGCTTTGTTCGACATTTAAGGAAAGACCAGAACACGCTGACGCTTTAACCTTAAACCAACAACGAAGGCCAAAATTAAGAGAAACGAAAGACAGACATGGGGGAAAGAAAACGAGGGAAAAAAGTTTGATTTTTTTAATTTTAATTTTTCTCTTTTAAACTCGTGACCCGTGTTGGCATGCTTGTTTTGTTTGAGGATTAGCGTGATGGAAACTTAAAAGGTGGAAGAAAGAAAAGAAAACTGAGCAGAGAGAAGCAGAGTATGGGAAGGAGGAAAGGAAAGTAGAAAACAGAATGAAGAAAGTGTAGTGCTTTGGTTGGGTTGAGTTGAGAGAGTTAAGAAATATCCAAAACGAAACGAAGAAACAGAGGACTTGGCTTTGGTTTCTAGAAAGTGCGAAGTTATGATGAAGTGTGAAGCACGATAGGATATATATTATGAATGGTGTGTGTCTACCGTCTACCGCGTCACACAGTAACAGAATGCCAAATCTGTAATCTGTATTAACATTTCTAAAATTCATGCCTTCTCTTCTCTCCCTGTGGGATACATAAACTAAGTTTCTTTTTCTTTGATCGAAGAATATTCCTTAGATTCTTTTTATAATTAGAGCATGTTATTTGGTGTTACAATTTCAAATGTTTTTACTTAATCAAAGCTTTAGAAAAAAAAGTATGTATGTTTGGGAACCACCTTAAAATGGTAAAAAGCTTTTTTTTCTCTGAAAAATTAAGTTATTTTTTATATTGAAAATTCTTAATTTTTATTATTTTTGAACAGTTTATTTATTTTTTTTAACTGTTTTACACTTTTTTACGGGGTAAAAGTTAATTTTTTTTTCGTGAAGACTAATACGAGAATATTGCTTTAATTATTCACATAACAATTAAAAATGATAAATATATCTTATGAATGTTAAAAATAATTTTGGAAAAAATATAGTGCTATTCTAGGAGAAAATTATTGTTGAACTTTTTTATTTTATTTTTACTATTCTGATGAATTAGTTTATTGGTGTTATAAGAAAAGATTCAAGTGAATAATATTTAAGTGAAAGAATTAACTATCAAAAGGTTTTTTGTTGTTCAAAAACAAGTTCGGGGTGTGTTTTTGTTAATTTTTTTTTATAAAGTGTTTTTGTTAATTGAAAATAGATATAAAAGAGAAAATGGAGACATTGATTCTATTCTGGTATTGGATAACGTCAGGTTCGTTTTAAGAATAAAGTTAAAAGAAGAGAGATTACCTTGTTTTTGGGCGGTAATGGTTGAGAATTAAAATAAGGATTTGAACTTTGAATCTGAACCATTAATATTACAGTGCATGCAAAATTAAATTTTATCGTGACACGGTAAGTTTATTTTGAAATTACCTTATTTAAAACATAGGTCATGCTATTCTTCAACAACAAAAATTGGGCCTAAATTAATATTATTAAATCTTTGTCATTAAAAAAATACTTCAATAATTAATCGATAGTTGTAACCTTCGCTAGATAAAAAATAAATGTATTTTTATTTTATTTTCTGTACAAAAATAGAAGAAAATGGCATATCTGACCCAATTGATTATATTTATTTATAAAAAAAAAATTGGAAGTATGACCACGCAAAATAAAAAAATTCTAAACGCGGAAACAAACAAAACAAAAGTGTCAAAGAAATTGACTAGTCCTTGAGTCCTTGATATAAACATTAAAAAATTTATTTTGCACAACTGGACAAAATATCTTAAAAACTGTCAAGCTTAACTTATATAATCAAAACTTTGTTGGTTTTCAGGTTTTAGCTTGGGATTTTAGAAAAATAATTAATGTTATATTAAATTATATATCTTTAAAATATTATAATAAACTTTATTAAAAAATATAATATAGAAAATACACACATATATATAATCCAAAAGTTGAAGCAAAACACTTTGTATGTTAATGTTTATTTTTAGTGCGTATTTGCGTGTGCGTTCAAAATGTATTTATTGATCAATTTCCACATACAAAATATATAAAGACGTAGAAGCTACATAAGAAAGTTTTGGGTTGGAAGTGATGTAATTGATCTAACGCTTTTCAAAACGTCCTATTAATCTAAAATTAATAACTAATGTTTCAAGATAATGAGAATCAAACTTTTTTTACTATATATTTAAACAACAAGATTATCATTAATCATGTCACATGTTGGTTGCAATTATTTTATTTTCAAGTTTCATGTAATTTCAAATTAAGTTCTACGAAAAAAGTATGTTTTTAAATGAAGCTGGTATTGGAGTACTTCTAAATATGAGTTTAATTTTCTTACTTTGATAGTAGAAAGAATTTTAAATTAAAATTTAATTATAAAAAGTATAATTTTTTTTTTGAACTGCAAATATGTATTTTAAAAAAAGTGATATGTGAAATCTATTTAAAAAATAGAATGTGTAACATTCTTTTTTTCTCATGAAAATCATCAAAATTAATAATTTTTTTGATCAATCAAATGGAATGGTGTGGTTAGTATTTCTCTTTTTTATTTCTTATTTTTGTAGATAAAAAAAATCTATTAAGTATATCCTTCTTAAATTTCTTCTAGAAATAAAATAGTTTTGATCAACAAATGATTCGTGATTCGTGAATAACAGGTCATAATTAAATCCATTAAAAAAGATTGTATATTCAAAGTCTATCCAACACAAGTCAGGCACATGCAATGCAATATGCAAAGCCACAGTTTTGACAGAGTCCAGACTCCTGAGTCCTGAGTACTGTCTACGCAAATTAAACCAAAACAAAACGTCTTCATTGTCCACCAACGCATGGCATTGGTCATTCATTGGAATACCCATTAATTTCAGAGAAACACAAGAATTGTAGAACTGTTCAAACTTCAAACCAAACAAAACAACCAATGGATCGAATGAATGAGGTTATCGCAATAATCACACAGCACTTTAATTTTACTATTTAAAAATTATAATAATTAATCTTTTTTATATGTTGTAGGTCACATCTAGGCAAGCTTATTTGTAAGGTAGGTTAAAAAAATAAAATCAAACTTCAAAATTTATATATATGCATGAATTTTGTTGCGTCTCTAGTGTGTACGAGTACTCGCTCCCTTGACCTTATGATTTGAATTGAAGAAAAATTAGCTAGAAAAATGAGCTACAAGTACTAGCATTATCTTATGAAAAAATAATTATAATTTATTGTTATAATAATTTTTGAAATAATTTTATAAAAATTAATTATCTTATTATAAATAGAGGGTTATAACTGACTGAATGATGCATATTCTTTTCTCTTAATTTATTTAAAAATATATTATACTATAATGAATTATTATTACTAAAACTAAAAGCCACGGGCTACCCGTTTTTCATGCATTGAGGAAAAGAAAATGATTGGGACAATAATTGTAACAGTCTCTGGTAAATTGGAGTTGCTTTTTATTATTTTAATTATATTTGGAAAAGAAAAACGAAGCATCTTCATTGAGTAACTGAGTATCACAATTATTCATTTCATTAATTAAAAAATAGTAATATTTAGTACGTAGGTGAGAAAAGTAGAAGAGACAAAAAAACTAAAGGAATTTTTTTAGTTTAGTAGGTGTGTTTTTTTTATATAAAGTTAATTAGTTACTCATTTAGTCCCCTGAAAAAACCCTTATATTTTAGCTTTCCATTTAAAATTACTTATAGTCTATTTATATACACGTTATATAGGATACAACTACCATTTTTTTACAAAGTTCAACGGTTTAACATTGTAATTTTTAAATTTGTCAAAAAAAAAACATTGTAATTTTTAAATTAAAATAATTTTGAGTGCATTAAAAAAACTATTTGAAGGAAAAAAAAAAAAACTATTCAAACATAGCTTATTTGGATTATATATAAAATGTCTTTGCATCATGGGTGTATTTAAAATAAATTCATTTTTATTTGGATGATAGAATATTGAAGTAACAGTGTTTATAACCATAAGGAGTATACAAATGCTAATATATCTTCTTCTTCTTTTTTATACCAAAAAATGCTAATATAGCTAGTCACATTTAAATAATGTTAGTATAAATTCAGAAGATATTTATAATAATAGTTTAATTTATGTTATTATATATATTAACGGAAACAAATGTAATACCTAACTATTAATAAAATTATATTTTTTTGTCGTATGCACACACAATCAAGGATATTGGGGCAATGTGATTCAAATCTCTCGTGTAGATAATTTTATAAGAGTGTGAAATATTTTATATATAATGTCATTTTCTCATCTGGTCATTTAGAACCGCACTTTGCTTAATTAAAACTTTCTTCCGTACTATTATAGCAAGACTGCCAGAGAGATCGATGCTCCATGCTATGAATAAAAAGTTAGATTTCTTTTGTTTTATAATTTGAGATAAATACGAAAATCATCCCTTGAGAAACCAAGAAACATATGAAACATATCAAGAAACTATTAAAAAATATATTTAATTTTTGAAAAAAATATAATTAATTGTTAGTTTTATAAAATACATTTTTAATTTAAAAGTACAATCGGTTAATTAGATGAACCATTCTTTAATTTCGTTCACAATAAATAAATAAAAAATGAACCATTTATTGTGGTGTCACTTGTTAAGGATCAGATCACGAAAATATTATTTTACTTATTTTCGCATATATTGGAAGGACTTGAAGATGGAGATGCATGGCATGGGGCAAGCATCGATCGATGCCAGTCATTGCTGAATTTGGCAGTAGAAAATGTGTCTGACACGTCTGTTTGGCCGTTTCTAAAATTCCATTTCTAATGAAGGTGAAACTAAGGACCACTCACTCATATAGTTAAGCATCAAACAAACATGTGTTTCAATAGAAAATAAATAAATAAACGTGGTCACTTAAACAATAACTACTCCCTCAAATAAAATTAGAATATATATATCCTTATCACGTTTGTGGTCTATACTTCTCCCTCTAACTTTTATCTCTATCCACTTTTTTTTTTTTTGCTTCATTCACTTTTTCTTTTCTTCATATGGGTGTTTAAGTACACAAAGATCTATAGAAGTCCGTGCATGTATTTCTTTCTCGTCTCTCTTTTCCTTTTTACGTACGTGTTTATATTACCACTGGAGCTTAGTGTCCACCAAAAATTTTTCTCTAAAATAGAAGGAAAATTGAGTAATTTACACATTCATCAATCAAATATAAATAATAAAAAGTAAAAAAAAAAAATCATTTCAATAAAAATCAAAACAATAGTTTACATTTTTAACTTCTTTACTGTAATATATGAAGTGATGTTTGAAAAGGAAAGGAGGTGCTAATAGATTTCCTTAACTGTTTGCTACGTACAATTCTAAAACTCAAGAGAATGAGAGTCGATCCCCACAAAATGTTGCTATTATATTATCTTGTGGACCTGTTCTAGTGAATTTATATTCATGTAAATAAATCAAGTTAACACTACTCTAATAATACTAAGTACAATTTTGTAAATCATGAGATTTGTTTTTTACCATATATTGTTTACATATTAATTACGACGCACAATTCATAAAACTCAATCAAGAGACTATACTTAAAAGAGACAGAAGAGTTCCCGTCGAGGCAACGTCATTTTAATACGTGAAAATCACTATTATTAAATAATGTAGTATTAATTAATTAATACACCATAAAAATTCAACTCTTGCGGGGTACAAAAGATTATAATTCTAAAATATATATTTAATCCCTCGTGCTGAATATAATATTTATCCAATCCATATCCAAGTCCCAATCCCTGCGGGCCAATTGGATATCGAAGTACAATAAACATTGTAATGGCACATTCGAGTTTTGATCTGCACGTGACAAATATCTTATCCGACTGAGACTATTTTTGATAATAGGAAAGACATCGACTATGAAATATATAATTTACTCTTTAAATGATGTTACTGATTAATATATATTATTCATTTTTTTTTTACTAAAATTAGTATTGTTCATCAATCTATTTAAATATTAGGAGATACTTTTAACTTTATACCAGATAAATACGTTAGACAAGAAGGTTTTTAAATATCAAACTTCAAGTCTTCCTTATTATTGAATGAAGATTTCAATTTATAGAGTACATAAATTAATAACAATAATTCAAATGTAATTACTAATGTACTTAACAATAAATAGAATAATAAAATAACAACTAACAAGATAATAAAATAATAACTAACAATATTATGAATTTGAAATTGTAACAAAATGATTGGTATCTAATATATATATATATATATATATATATATATAAATTTGAAAATTTATGAATTACTATCTTATTAATAATAAAAATATAAAAAATAGATTTGGATTTTTTTAATTTTAAAAAACTTTAAACTTAATTTAATAATTGAAATTTATTTTCATAATATCTTGTAATGTTATTTGGAGAAATTTAAATATTATTTAAAATATTTAAGTATGGTATTATTTTAATTAAAAATTGTATATTCTAATTTATAATGTAGGAATATGTCATGTCAATATAAAAACGAGTTAACACACTAGGGTTAACTTATTAGTGAGAGTTAGAGTAGTTTGCACAAAGTTTTAAGCTCTAACTTTATTATCTGTCATTAAAAATAAATAAATAAATAAAAGGTGAGTTAGTACTTTTTTTATATGTACTTGTTTTTCTAATTATTGAAGATGCCCGAAATTAAAACTCAGCTATTTTTGCAACCTAAAAAAGAAAAAAAGTTTTGTCGAAAGTCCCCACCCCTCGTTCTATTGTTTGCATTTGGCTGTAGACTTTGTCCCACACTCTGCTTTCACCATTAAATGTTGGCCGAACAATCTGAAATTTATGGTCACATATTCACACCACTGCTTATGTTATGGTACTCGTCCAAATAATTTTTTGCATCTTTATTGGCCCCAACACAAGCCATAAACAACAACTTGTTAGCATTTCATTGGTCTTGTTTTTTTTTCTCCTTATCCTTTATCCTGATTAGTGCAGTGAATTTAGCTCTATCTCCTCTTCACTAAAGTTTGAGAAGAAAATATATAAAAAAATATATACTACTGAAATAGCTAGCTCTTCTTAACTCCTGGACCCAAAAAGAAAGACACGTCAAATATTTTATAGGGTTTATAATCAGGAAGCAAACAAAGTGGAGCAAATCATGGACCAGACAATAATGTTTTTTTAATCGATAAATATTATTAATTAATTATTAATTTTATTAACGAAATAGATTTGAATTCATGATCTCTTCCTTTAATATTCCATCTTATCATTCCTCTTAACAATATTATGACAGCTAATATATGATATCTTGATATGCCATCAGGTTCATTTCTGTTTATTGATTTGCAAGAAATCATATATAAAAAAAATTACCTAGTACTCTAGCATATGCCCTTTCCCCTGATCTATGAAGTGGCTAATCAGATTTTGAATAGAGTTCAATTTTTGGTAACAAAGGCTATCAGAGGGGGAATGGATCATAGTTTAAAAAATAAGAAACTCAAATGAACTGAGTAATTTCCCCATCCGTTAAAGTTGATTTACTCACTTAACTTTTACTATAAAAGTTCTCTGATTTAATTTTTCAAAAAATTGGGGTGTATAAGATGATTTTAATTTATAAGAATAACTTAGTTCATTTTATTCAAACAGAGCATAATTCTCAAAGAATCTGATATGATAGCCATTGTATTCATATATATATATATTCGTACTAATCTATTAGCCTATGGGGGAGCAAGAGGTACAATTAATGACATCAAAGAGATTTATTTATAAGTAGCAAATCAAAACATGTCTTTTTGGTGAATCACCGTCTTCACATGGCTCATTAGTTTTCAAATAACGTTTAGTCTAGGAAAACCTAAACTAGGGAACGCATAAGAAAAATCTAAGCTAGGGAATTAAGCAAAACAAAACAACAAAAAAAAAGGTCACATTCTGATTTGGGTACTTTATATGTATGAACATAGAAAACTTGCCATCTACAATACAACAATGGTATAGGAATTTTGAACAATAAATTATACGTCACTTGGGCTTAATTAGTTTAGAGTTGTTGGATGGCTGATGATCATGTGAGTAGTTATACTCATGAGTCATGATAACCATATTGCAATAGAGTCCATGTGACATAACATTGAAGATGCTAGATTTTAGGGTGGATGATCAATTTTATTCTTGAAAGTACGAGACACGACCAATTTAGTCTTTAAAAGTAATAAAATAATAAATAGGTTCTTGAAGTAATTAATATCAGCCTTTAATACCGATTTTTTTATTCCACTTATTGAAATAAAACTCCAATTTTATTTTAATTAAAAAATAATGCCAAAAAGAAATGTTGTGGTGATGTTATCATGATACACTAACCATAGGAGACATGTTGCATCAAGCAACCATTTTGAGGGCCCCATGGTATAATTTTAAAAGTCAAAGACCTAAAGTAGAGTAACAATGTCAGTGGTGATGACTTGCAAACAATAGCAAAAGAAATTGATTTTATCTATTAGTAAATATATAGTGAGATGTCAATATAATATGCATTAAACTTCTTATTACATGCTAATGTGGCAAACAAGGTAGTGGTTGGATACTCGGAGAAAACAACATAAACATGTACATCCTACAAATTAAGAATGACATGTTAAGTTTTTCTGAAATCGCCCTTTTCTCTCTGGCAGATACATGCTCTAAAAAGCTTCAGTATTCAAAATTATCCAATCAGATTTGCACCAAACAACACTATATATTCAACAATTGTGTCCCAACTAGGAGCCAAAGTCCAAGGTTCATTACCGAAATGGGGTCACAAGCATACAATCGAATAAACAAGATTTCTGTATTAACACATTAGTACATCATAAATAAAAGAATTACTTGTGTACTTCTATTCTATGGTAGGACATTGAAAGACTAAAATAAATTAAATTGAAGGTTCAACACTCTAAACTGAATAATTATAAAAATAACCATTGTGTTTAATTGATGCATAACCTGTCCATTCTGCCGACAAACCATGGTACCACGAATGGCACAGATGTCAAAGATTGCATAAATCAAAGGTAATTATTAATTATAGTAAAAATTTATTGGTGGTGACAAAATTCTTGATAATGGTCCCGCTAATTGGTCAAGCTTTCGCTATTAACTAGTCACATGTTCGTTAAAAATATAAAGGGACGTAACTCAACTGAGGACACAAATAGCTCTAGTCGTTCTTCAGGCCCTAAAAGTCCCCCAATCAAACGTTGAAATTTTGTGATATTTAATTGTGCTTCTGATGGATCAGTCACTAGTTAAGGACATTGTTGTGTCTTGTGTGGAGTGTGCAGGCACAGTTCGATCATGATTTCAAAATTAGTATAGACCTTGTCAGCCTAAGTGCATTCACTAGTGCAAGTGTTAGACAGCATGCATATATAGATCCTTTCAACAGTGCGAAAGATAATTCTAAGCCACGTAATTTTTTACTGCCCATGTATTAAGATATTAAGTGTGTATAGTAACACATTTCAAAGACTATTTCCTAGACTTCAAATTGCGTTTTGCTTTCCTCTTGAATATCCATTTCTTGCCTAATTTTCTTTTAAAAACGGAAGTTGGAAAAAATATACGTTTATAAAAATATATCCATAATTTCTTTTGCGTTCGATCTCTTTTAAATTATCATATTTATCTTAAAATTCGTATACAGTAAATCCAAACATGTCTAAAATAATCAATCGGGAGCTAGCTTCATAAATTTCCATCTGCCCGTGGTGTGGAATGCTTTGGCTAATCAATAATAATAACTTTGAAATTGGATCAAGTCAAGAAGCAGCCAATGGCAGAAAAAAATAATTCTAATGCTTCATTGTAAAAGAGTAGCAACATGTCTTGTATTCTATGCAAGAGTTTTGGTCTTTCTTGCCCATGTTCTTCGGCGGTAATTCGTTGATGGCATGGCTTTATAATCCTCAATCTTAATTATTGGACAACACAGCAGCCTCAAGGTAGGAGAAAATTTGCATTATACGTCATCATTATCTTATCTCACCACTTTAATACTAGTACATAGTATGTTGAAAGTACACCATCGAATTTTGAACCAAACGTTTGATTTCTTCTTGACTTTCCACGTCGTTTCTCTAATTATTTGGGTTTTAACCGAATTAATTGAATATGTAAAGTTGTAAATTGTAATCACATCTTGTTGGTAATTACCAATCAAAACCATGTCCATCCAAAATGGACTAGCGGATTTGGACCTAAATTTTGAAACAACAATGCTATAAGAGTTGAAATTCCTTCCAACGTGGTTGCGGAAAACTGTGATCAAACGACATGCACAAGACTTCATGGTAAATACATATATGATATATATAATAACAAATATATGCAAGCTAGCTAGCACCACCACCATACATATAATTATTTATTTTTTCAAAGTCTTGAATTTGATTTTGATGTGGATGTGAAAATAAAAATCCATTGAGAAAACTAATTAATCTCACCATATTATATATAGTATTTATGACTCAAATAAAACTCTCTTTCGTTTATAAGCAAACAAAGGTGCTGATGCGTGCGAACATGGATGTTATTATGGGTTGAGTAATGAGTAGCGCGGCCCAACACGTAACAGATACTCTTTTTTTTTTTTTTGTATTCAACAACAAAACAACACTTAAAAGCCTCAGTTTCAATTGTTTCAACTTTAACATGTCACACCATGATGGGGTTGATTGTAGAAAACAAGGTTCAATACTTCAATTCTAAGAAGCAGCAGCAGAAAACAAAGTTGGTTAGTGACTTTGAGTGAGAAATATTTCCCTGTACGTCACGTTGCTGCTTTTAGTAAAAAAAAAAAAAATTTATCTACGAAACTTCAAAAGAACTATAAATACATACAAAGAAATTGTAATGCAATTAAATATAAATATTGTTTTGTTAGTTTTGTATTTCTTCTTATAAATTAGTGTGGACATATTTCACTAATGTCGTTTTATAATATTTTCAATGAAGGATGTGGAGAATATGATTCTCGTTTAAGGGAGAGGTATATATGAAGACAACTCATATAAAAAGCTTAGTTAGATAAACAAAAATAAAGTTTAAGTTAGTTGACTGGGCAACTTAAATATCAACACGGCAGAATGTGCTTCTACTTCTGTATAATATTAAATAGTTTTAAAAAAAGAACATCAAAATATTTTTTTTTAATATTATATTCTAATTCAACAAATAAAAATCGATATAAAATAATTAATTTAAAAGAATAAATAATTATTTTTTAAAAAAAATAATTCATTTTAACATGTAGTTGGAATTCAAAGGGGACTTTTTTTAGCATAATTAATTTAAAATTATTAAAATCTATAAAAGGAAAATGTTTTTCATGTTAACACGAAAAAAAAAAAAAATTGTAATAAGAACTGATAATGGATCAAAACTCAACTTCCTATATAGGCCCAAAACTCAAATAGATCTGTTTTTTAGCCTTGATATTTATTGGATTTAGTCTCGAAGTAGCATGTAAAACCCATTTAATATCACTTCAATGTTGCATCAAGCTGGTCAAAGATTATGAGTCTAAAAATTCAAAAATAAAGAGACATCTTAATTTGTGCTTGATTCCTCTCTATCTTTCTAATAGTAAAAACCATGTATATATATACCACCATAAGTTATTACTAAAACCTGTAACATCATGCATCTACTACTTTTATAATAGAACATCTTAATTTATTTATAAACTTTTATCAACCAAAACAAATTATAATTTTACATATATGACGCATCCCAACTCCCATGCTATTATGTCTACATACCAAGCATGATGAAAGATACATTCTTCATAAAGAAGTAATTAAGGCTAAAACTCAATCATGTTTTCTTGCACCCGTCTTCCTTTTATAATTTGGTTATCACTTATCAGCCTTTTTTCCAATAAACAAAAGAAAGTCAATTATGCCGCTCATTATTTTTCATAGATATTAGATTATCAATTTATATATGAAAACTCATCACAGAGAAATACATAATCCACCTAATTAAGCACGTTAATTAACTTCTCAAAACATGTGAGGAATCTAACAAATTAAATCAAATGGTTGGATTCTTGTTGGTGGATGGTGATACTTTATTAATTATTAGCATGTCAATGTTAATTGGTCAAGTTCACTTATTTTCAATTTTGAGTAACCCGAGCTTTCATTTTCCTATTTTTTTACATTAAAAAAGAATACAATGAAGTCATCACCCCCTCCACAAACCCTCTTTTGTTTTACAAGACAAGAAAAAAAAAACAGTTAATGCTTTCTTAAACTTCTTGGATCCGCTCCTTTGATACGTATGAATTAAAATTATTTAAAGTTCTAAGTTTATAATTTTTTAAACATTATTTAATATTTGTGTGCATGCATGCCATTCATATAGTTATGAGAAAAATCCATAATCATGGCCAAATAATAATTAGAAGATATAATTTGAGTAGCCAGGACCCAAGCAGCACTATGGATAAACTATGATTTAGAGACACGTACCTAGAAAGCAAGATAGTAAAGTAAACAAAAGGGGCAAGATTTTAGACAAATTGTTATAAAGTTAGAGAGCATAAATAAAAGTTGTGTGAAAAGTTTGTAGAAAAACTGAAAAAGACCATGGATTCTTGCTATCCAACCGCATCAATGACAAAAAAAAAAATAATGATAAAAAGAGAAAACTCACTATTAATTTTCTATTGGTGATGCTGGATATTATTTAATAATAACGAATTAAAGGAAAAAGCTAAGAGCCACTATAAAAAGAAGGTGGATATCCGTGATGTGTCAACTTTATTCACCATGAAAAGGATGAGGGTGTTTTCATGCATGATTCATCAACTAATTGCTAACTAGAATTGGAAAACTGAAGTTTATTTCAACTAGAAGTCAGTTTGCTCATTTTTATGTAAAAAACATTATGATATGGAAAAAAAAAAATCTTAAAAAAACAGTATCACTTATTGCAAAGTTAAAGTTATCATCTACATGCCACTTGGCTGTGTTCTTAAAATAAGAATGCAGATATTATACTCTGATGACTAATTAAATTAAACATATTAACCGTGAAATAATAAAGTCAGCGATTAGCTTAATTTGTATATGTTCTGTATTTTTATGAATATTTGCTTAGTTTATAAGAGATTTTATTTCTTAACGAGGAGGCTAAAGCTATAAAGGGGGAATTGTATTTTATCTCTTGTGGGTTTATACTTTTACAACTTGATCTCTCTTTTTTGGTATCCCTTAATCTTGAGGTCTAGATCAATATAAAAAAAAGTATTATATTTATTAAAATAAAATAAAATATTATAATTATAATTAAAGAGTATTTACTAAACTTAAAATTGTAATTAACAAAACCAAAATAAAAGACACACAGTTTAATGATAAAAAAAAATATACTAGAAGTTGAGAAAATATAAAATTTCCAAACCCAAGTTTAAAGTGTAGTTGTGAAAACATCAATTTCGTCAATTTGATCATTTAAACCATTAATTTATCCTCCGAGTCAACATCAGTTTCCTTTTATTTTAAAAATTGATCTATTTGTATAGTAAACGATTATTATTTTTTTCAAGCTTTTAATCTCATTCCCAAATTAAAAGTTAAAACAGTGGGTAAAATAATATAGAAATACCAGAACCAGAGGTGTGTGGCTCCTAGTTTCGGTTTTAACTTTTAATTGCATTGAGCCCAGCCCCGAAACACCACAAGGCCACGCATTTGAAACTTTAACAACATTATGATCTTTAAGGATTGTTTCAAATAAGGAAAATAATTTTTCATAATTTTGTGAGTTCCGTATTTGATCGTTCTACTTTAATGGTGCTTTTTTTTTTTTTTTTTTACTTACAACAAGTTAATTCAACACATTTTATTCTCCGTTTGTAAGAAATTTATAAATTTTACCTTCGTCATTTTATTTTCATATAATTGTACTTTTTACTCTCAAATTTTATTTTTATTTTTTTACAAACTTTATACCTTTTTTTTTTAACAATGTGCGAAATTTTGTAGGCTTATTGCAAAAAGAAAGCAGGCCCATAACCCATTTTCATAACGCAAATTGGAATGCTCGTTTTTTTAATATGATTTATATTGATCTGACTTAAAAAAATATAATTATATAATATCTCGGTTGTTGTGTTAAATTGTTGTAAGAATTCAAGCAGTACACCAAAACAAATGTTATTGGAATTCAAGCAACTTATGTTGACGATAATTTTTCAGATTCAGTAAAAAAATATATTATTCAATTCCAAATTATATATTACTCCATCTCATTATCTTGCTTTTTTGTTTTTCCTATTTATTTCCATTTCCATTTTGACATCCTACCTAACAAATTCTTTAAGGTTAAAACTTAAACTTAAACTTTAATTTTAAGTTTTTCCTTTTATTACATATAGGAGTTTGAGTAGAGAACACAAATAGGAGAAAGAAAAATCTAATACCATAAAAGTGTAACCCTAGAGGCTAGAACTAATGAATTTTGTTTAATTTTTAATTTATTTGTATGGATATTAATGGAACCACGTCTATGGAATCAGAAAATCATAAACTTCCTGTTTTTCTTTTCCGAACAAACTATTACGTTTTGCTCTTTACTTAATTTGGAAATGGCTCTATGGCGTGATGGTCTTATCAACAGCGAAAGGTCGTAAATGAAATACACAGGGAGGAATATTTGACTAAGATGCATGGTATAATGGTATTTGATCGAAACTATAGTCTAAAAAAAATTACACGAACACCTCATGATATAATATAAACAAAATATATATAAAAAGCAAAGGGAAACATGTAGACCATATTCCTTACTGAAACTATTGTTGTCTGGCCCCTCTTCTGGGGCCCTCAGAGAATTTATATAAAAAAAAAACAAAAAAAAATGAATGAATTGAATGAAATTAGCAAAAATTAAAGGGGACAGATAACTACTTTAATTTTAACTCCATGAGCATTTTGTCCACTTGCTTTCGAAGCCTTTACAGATAGTAAATAAATGGCAGTAACTTAACTGTAGTTGAATTTCGTTTGAAAGTTGAATAAAAATTAAAAACAGCATGTGTATGTATGGCACCTGCCACTCCATGTTACTATGGCCACAGGACAAGTGTCATGCTTTTAAAATCTAGAATTAATTGGAGATGAAACTTTTTTAAATTAGTAAAAGTAAAAATAACTTGTTAAAATCATTATAATTTATTCAAAAGTAAGCTTTCAAACACTTTAAGATGCAATGTTATTCAACAAATTACCATAACAAAGGTTATTTATTAAATTATTACTATTTTATCATCAAATGCATGAATCAATTAATCATATGATTGTTAGCTTAATTGGTGATCTTATATTAATTCTGAATATGTATCTATATTAAATATTGGGATGAGAGTTTTATTATTAATAATAATCATATTTGATTAGTGAAAAATACATGTGCTATATATATATATATATAAATTTATTTAGACATATTATTATTGATAAATAAAATAGTATTTTAATTAAAAACCTAAGGCGCGTCTTGTCCTCTCCAAACTAAAAATAGATGAAGTAATAAATGAGTAATTGTGTCGAAACCTGCTAGTTCTAGTCCAACAGTTCTCACTTGTACTAGATTATTATTATACCAACTGAAACAAAAACGAGTAAATGTAAGAGACAACAACAAATGATATCACCAGACAAAACCATAAACCGCAGCGTGCAAGTAACTCTCTACAGTTCTTGCATCACTTGCTTGTTGCTGGATTTCTTTTTATTAATTATTATATCGTATTTTTACATTAATGATCAATAATTTATTTTTATTTTTATTCGTTAGATTTGTATTAAAATACATGCACGGTATTTTATTTTATTTTTTAAAAAAGCCCTAAATAAACATATGTGATTGTTGTTGGTTCATAAAAAAAAAAATTACAACAATTCGAACATGTGTTGTTCAATTAAATAGACTAATCTAAACACGCTATTATGCAAATCCTATGGACTACTATACCTAGTATCAATTCAGATTAAAAATTATCTTTACTTTTAAGATAATTAATGTAAAAATTAAATATATTTATATGGCAATTCATATTAAACAATATGGCAATATATTTTAATTAAATTCTAAAAATACTTTATTTTAAATTTAACATCTTGTATTTTTTTTTTGTTCGCCATAAGATTTTCAAACAATTTTGTTTGAAATACTATCAAGACATTGAATATAAACATTTTTTTTTTAATAATAATTTGAATTTTGGTCCATTTCATATTATGTATATGTAAAGTCATACTATTTAAAGACAATGCTTAAACATATATCCCTTGATTATTGGATGTACCTTTTATTTTTTACTAAATTCGTTTAAATAACTCCATCTCTTATCTCACTCCAAAATTTTATTAATCCTATCCTCAAGAAAACAAAAATGTCATTAATAACAAAAGAAAACAAGGATTTTCCCTTGTTAAATTATGACTAATACTCTTAAGAAATAAAATGTGGATTTAAATCCATATGCCAGAAGTGTGATAATTAATTATTTTTTAGAAAATAGTTATGATATAAATAGTAGTAATAAATGTTTTTATTAATTGTGTTTCCAAATTCATTTATACTAGTTTACTTTCTCTTTTTTGACCTCAAGTTCCTTCCTCTAGTTTATTCACCCTCTCTCTCTTTATTTATGCTCTTCTGTCTGTTCTGCTTTTGCAATGAATGCAGCACCACCACTCTCATCATCCACACTAACTTTCCTTATTAATACTCAAACCCTCTCTCTCTTTCATTCCCTTTCTCTTCTCCCTCTCACTCCTCCAACTCTCATCTTCTCTCATCCACAACCTTAGCTTTCAGTTTCAGCATTCTCAGAAGGTGATGAATCTTCTTCTTCTACTTCTACTTCTACCATTTCCCATCTTCTGAACTCTTCAAAATCTCCATTTTTCCTCTTAAAGCACCCATTTTTAGTTAGTTGCAGTTGTTCAGCTAGTGGGTATGGATTTGTTTTCTTGCTTGCTTAGTATAACTAGCAATGGAGGATCTGCAACTCTGCATGTTCGGTTTTCTCTGCTCTTTTATTTTTTATGATTTTACTTTTTGATTATTACCTTTTTGGGTTTAGGTTCTGTCTTTGGCTGAGTTTTTAACAACAGTTAAAGTGCGTATTTTTATTGTTTGTTGTCATGTGGTTTGGTTTTCAGTTTTGTTAGGAGAATTTTCAATTTTTCAACCTCTTTTTCTCTGCATATATACTTTCGGTGGTGTCATGTCAGATGAATTTTTTTAATTTTTACTTTTTGTTTTTTCCATGCCAAATTCATCTCTTTCCTACTCATATATTCGGGTTGGTCTACTCACATTTCTCTGATTTCTTCTGCAACCTTGTTTTTTTTTTTGTTGGTTGGTTTGACCCTTATTTTTTTCATGGGGACAATTTGTTAATTTACTATTTTTTATTTATTTATTGGGGCTTATATATGAATATGATATAATTACGTAACGTTTACATGATCTCCTATGCACTTTTTTGGTCTCTCTTTAATTCTTTGATGACAAGATCGTAGTCTCTTTCGTCCTTTTTTGCTTTTGGGGTTTTCACTTTATCTCTTCTCGTATTTCTGTGTAGTGGGAAACCAGACTTTTTTTTGTAGTTGTACTCATTTTCTAGCTTTATACTCGTTTTTTTTTCTCTCTCTCTGAATTGTGGTTGCAGAGGTAAACTAGGAAAGGAGGATGGAAAATCAGATTTTGTAACTAAAATTCTTGTATATTCATTTGATTCACTTTCAGATTTGTGAGTTCTACTACATTAATTGTGTTTCTCTACTTCTTAGATGTTCTTATTTGTTTTTATTCTTTTGGTGTTTTTTGCCAGAAAGGTTTTTCTTTTACATGATGTTGTTCTCTTTTATCCATCTACTAATAGTCTTTTGATTTTTTTTCTATTTTTTTATTCTGGGGTTGTTTTGAATTTGAGAAAGTGAAGGTTAGAGAGAAGCTTTTCATTGAATACAATATTATCAGTTGTGTGTTGCGGCGTGCAATTGGAGATCACTAGCCTTGAAAAGTATTTGATCTAATGGCGATCTATGTTTAGTGAAAAGAAGAAGACAGAATTCTTGGGACATGCAAATGGGACATGGTCTATGGTGTTCTGCTTTTGTGTTCTTGTTAGGTTCAGTTTTTAATGCGAAGTTTCTGGATTAAATTATTTCAAAGTCTTCATTTTGATGCTGTCAATGTTGGGACAGATTTTTAGTATATTCTATTCCTTATTCACATGTTGGGGTGTTTTTTTTTATTCATATAATAATATCCACCTTTTACTTGTTACAATGGCTAGATTTTTCGAGACCCTATATTAATTTATTATAGCCACTTGTTTCCTTGTGTTTCAGCTGGTTTCATTATCCATTCAAACAGCTTCCAGCATATTTTGAATTTGACTGCTAAGGAAAGACCCCATTTTTTCTGAGTTGTAAAGTGGCTTATACATTTTGAGCTGAGAGGAATATTTGGAATCAGGATTTGTGTGCTTAGTTGACCAGACTTGCTACCTCAGCAATTCATGTGAGATCTATATACAGTGAAAAAAGGAGCAACTTGGCCTTATATTCATCAGAATCAGATGTCTGCATTCTGGAGCTGAGAAAATGGGTTGTTGTGTCTCAACAAGCAGTAAGAGTACTTGTAGCAGCAAGAGCAATGGAGACACGGTCTCTCCATCTTGCTTAGAAATTGGATGCTGTGGGCAAAAGAGAACAAGGAGAACATTCTCTGATCATGTTATTTCTCTCCAGCATTTACCATCCTTACCTAGCAGAATTTTCACCAATGGAAAGAGCCGCGGTTCGTGCATATTTACACAGCAGGGCCGCAAGGGTATTAATCAGGATGCCATGATTGTGTGGGAAGTATGTCCATCTTGTTTCATGTTAAGCTAAGATTAGTTTTGGAGATGTTTTTGTTTCAAAGTGTTTTTTAGCAAACTACAAAAAATAAGCAACGTTTGGGGATGATGCATTACTCTCATTGATTGAAGAGAGACTTGGTTAATTATAGACTTTGACATTCTATTCTGGATCTGTGTTTGTGCAGGATTTCATGTCTGAAGATACGATCTTTTGTGGCATCTTTGATGGCCATGGTCCGCATGGTCATCTAGTTGCACGCAAAGTGAGGGATGCCTTGCCAATTAAGCTGATTTCATCTTTGCATTCAAATGAGTCAAAGCGAAATGGGTCAGGTAAAACTTGTTTCAAAGGGAATGTAAAACCCGATAGTGGAGACTCTGAGAAGGATTGCTCTGCTGAGGATGAACTGAACTCTACATGGAGAGAAGCTTTCATGAAGGCATACAAGGCTATGGACAAAGAGCTCCGGTCTCATCCGAATCTGGATTGCTTCTGTAGTGGGAGCACTGCTGTGACTATCGTGAAGCAGGTAGTAAAATAAAAGAGCAACATCTACACTTATGTTTGTTTCCCATTCTTTTTCAGTTTTCTTAACTTCTTATCTTACCAGGGTTCAAATCTGTTCATGGGCTATATTGGGGATTCCCGGGCAATCATGGGATCCAAGGATAGCAATGACTTGATGGTGGCGATTCAATTGACTGTTGATTTGAAGCCTGATTTGCCAAGTGTGTCATCATTCATATGCCTTCATTATTTATCCTCTCTGCTGAATATATGCTTTTGTTAACTTGATTCAAAATTGGTTGGAAATTCTTATAGGGGAAGCAGAAAGAATTAAGAAGTGCAAAGGTAGGGTGTTTGCTTTGCAAGATGAGCCTGAAGTGCCTAGGGTGTGGTTGCCTTTTGATGATGCACCAGGATTAGCAATGGCTAGAGCATTTGGAGATTTCTGCTTGAAGGAGTATGGTGTGATTTCTATACCTGAGTTTTCTCACCGGCAGCTTACGGACAGAGATCAGTTCATTGTTCTTGCCTCAGATGGGGTATGAATTTTCAATCTCATTTCTTTATTTGTTCGAGCAAATTTTACTTTGCGGTTGCCATGAAGAACTCATCATACCAGGTCAATCTGTAATAGGGAAATAAAAAAAGTAATTAGTGTGGGCAAAAGTTCAAATTAGTAATTAGTAATAAATTATGGCATATCATGAACCCATATGGTGATAGAAGGCTCCTGTGATGTGGCTTCTGAAACCAACCATTGAGTAGATTAGATTTTTTAACAATCCTGACATGGTTGTCAATCAGCAGCATAACAGTTGGATTTCCTAGCCTTTGACCATTCTAAATGTAAATTTACACAACGGTATGTTTGAAGTGAAAAGGTCTCTTCAACATGAAGAAACAAATAACTAGTCAAATGTGCCAACTGATTGCAATTTTCTTTTCTTAATTCTCTCCCCCTGCCTTTTCCCATTCCGCTGTTTATTTATTTATTCTTGAATTTGATTGAGTGGAATCGTGAGAGCTTCACTCATATGGATGACACATGAAAGCTTGAGAAACATGTCTTTGCCAGGTTTGGCTATATTACAAGAGTGACATGCTGATATCTGATTTTGCATGAGTTGAAATTTGAAATAAGCTGGCCAATCTTTGGATTGCAAAATACACACTTATATTAGTACCTGAGTTGAAAATAAGTTGGCCAATCTTTATTGAAACAACTGCATGATTTTATCCTCAAAACTGTTCATCACACCAACCATGGCATGATGTGCAGATAAGATTCTGTCAAGCCTTCCATTTTCTCCAGATGGGGTAACTAATTGTCTTGAAGTTTTGTGCAGGTGTGGGATGTATTAAGCAACGAGGAGGTGGTTGAGATAGTATCTTCAGCGCCAACGCGATCATCAGCGGCAAGGATTCTGGTGGATTCTGCTGCTAGGGAGTGGAAACTCAAATACCCTACATCAAAGATGGATGACTGTGCTGTAGTATGCTTATTTTTGGATGGGAAAATGGACTCAGAATCTGATTATGAGGAACAAGGCTTTTCTTCTGCAACCATCCAGAGCAACCATTCGGGTAACCCCATCGAGTCAGATGATGGACAAAAGTCCGAGCCATCATTGCAAAGGAACTTCACTGTGAGATCCTCAGAAGAAAATGAGACAAATGGAGCACTATCTGTTGATGTTGTTGTTGAAGATGGAACATCATCAGCTGATGATCAAAACTGGTTAGGTTTGGAAGGGGTCACTCGTGTAAACTCACTAGTCCAACTACCTAGATTTTCTGAAGAAAGGCCAAACTCTTGAATCTGTTGGTTTTATTAGGCTGTTTATTGTAATACCTGGCTCAACATTGAATTCAAGAAAGAAAAAATTTCTTGCAAGGGGTTTCATTTTTATGCTCTTTGGTTGTTAATTACCTGTAGAAAACTAAGCATCTTCAATGGTGTAACTGGGGGAGTTGCTTAACTTATTCTTGAGTAAGGCCTTTCAATCTTTAAAATGAATTCTCATATGTCAAACGCAACTTTAAGAACTATGAAAAGTGTTTAAACAAACAACAGTTTTTAAGTAAGATTTAGAGAGTATTTGTAGATGAAAAGAAAAAAATGTAGTTAAGACTAGAAATTCCATCAGAAATGGTCAATCAAATTCTCTGAATTCTTCAAGGAATATTAATCATCGATACTTTGTATTAATGTGGTGACAAAAAAAGAACTATCACATTAATTGCTTTAATGGTGAATTGTATAAGAATTTCATATACTATCCTCATTGGAGGGAGATAAGGTGACAAAAAGTAATTGATTTTAGCATGATGCAAGGCGTTAATAACGTTAGAGTTTCATTGAGATGTGTTCTTGCTCCAAGTCTAAGATATTCCAGCAAATCTTGGTTGAAAATGTATCATCCTTGACACGTTTCAAGCTGTGACATTTGGTGTTGCCAGCTAATGATAACTGGGGCAACCTTGGAGAGTTATGATGATTGTCTTTATTAATTATTGAGGCAACACTTGAGAGTTACAGTAGTATGATTGAAAGGTTCATACACTGAACCATGACCAATCATGATTTTGGCTCAAAAAGCTGCTCTGTGGTCATGATTTACATTTATAAGTAACTGCGGGGAGATTAACGTAAACGTAACGTTTACCCATATGATTCATTTCTTTAATTTATTTATTTCAAGTTTGAGTGTTTCCTAATTCATAAACTTTTCATCTTGATTTTTTACTATATTAAAACTTTTTATCAAGTTCTTATAAAACAAAAAGATCAAAAAGAGTATCATTTTGTTATTATTAACAATTATAATTCTTTAAAATGACTAATATTTTCATGATTTTGAAGGTTAATTAATGTATAATAATAAAAGGACGATCTAAAGAGTTGTTTATTTTGGTTTAAAATTGTGCACGCTTATAATGCAAGCATCTGTATTTTCCACTGGCAAAAATTCCAGACAGTCAGAGTTGACAAAATAAGCGCGACCTGTCTTCTTCTTGAACTTCAACTCAGTCACCTTATTCAGATTCTTTCTGCCATTATTTGTGATGTGGTCTATGCAAATCCCAATCATGAAAATTTACACTTTTTTCCTGTGCAGAAAAGCTGTTCCTGGATATTTTTCTTACATTATTATATCATCACCTGATATTGGAGTTGTGTCATCAACTCATGATTACTAGGGTAAGTCAACATTTTTTTTATTATAGAATAAATTACACGTGACTCATATGAAGTTTTCACTTATTATATTTTATACTTTTTTTTATATATATAAATCTACAAAAAAATTTCTTATTTGATATTTTTTTCTCCTTCCATCCACTCACATCCTTGTGTTTCTTGCAAAATATTGTACCTTATAGCGTGTAATTTTTTTTGTTAACTGTTTTTAATTGTATATGAACTTTTGTGATGTCTTCAACAATTTTTTTCTTTTTTGAAAGATTTCTTCAACAATTTTAAATAAATAAGAAATTAAAAGTATTATTTATCCAAAAAAAAAAAAACATAAGACTATCCTGTCAAACAATGTTACCTGATTTTTTTTTTCTTCCTATTTCTTATTGAATATCATTTATCACATTTGTTATTTACTCTTTCTATCTTTTCATTTTTCTTATCTCTCTCTTCTTCCACTCCATTAATCCACCCCAAAATATGTTTACAAATTTCCTTTCACATTTTCACTAGTGTGCGAAGAGGCAAAATTGAAAGTGGTACATATATATATATATGGTGCAATATTAATCACAGGTCACAGCTATTATGCTCTCAAGTACTTATTGCTCAAGTGAGTAAACTACTAAGGAGTAAAAGTACAGTAGAAGATAACATAAAAATGCAGGTCCAAGTTTCCTACATATTACGGTGCATAAATCAGCCATGTGAAGGCTCCATTTAGTGGCCGCTATATCATTGGTAACCATCTTCCACAAATAGTAAGTAATAACACCAAGTACAAAGAAATGTTCAACTACCAAAGTGACCACATCACCATGCATCTGAGGGAGTCACATTGCCCTTGCTCCTCGTGAATTTACTCACCGCCAAAGTTCACTCAACACTGTAGAACAAGGAATCGTGCATATAAATAATGCATATCAAAGTGCCAAACCAAATCAAAGACACCTGATCATACTCTCTTTAATCAATTGCTTCAAAACACTTTTTTTGTTATCTGAAAATGGCTTTCAAAGCTTCATTTTTCCTTGCACTTGTTCTCATTTCCAATATCCTCCTCCTTGACACAACAACAGTTGCTGGACGCAGCATTGCCAAAAACTCCAACACACAGGACAAGAAAGAGCCTCAGTTCTTGTTCAAGCATGAACATCATATTCCAGGCTTTGGACCTATAGGATTTCCACCTAAGTTCCACTTCACACCTCAGAATCCATTTCCCGGTGGCAATGCAGGAGCAGGAACACCACGAGGTCGCAGTTATGTTCCTGGTGGTGATGACACTTTTGTCCCAAACCCTGGTTTTGAGGTTCCCATTCCTGGCAGCGGTGGAAGTGTTCCAGAACCAGCAGCTCCATGAGCTAACTCATGCATGTTTGTAATGCATGCGTGCATGCGTGCATGGCTAGAGGTAGTTCGTGAGGTGGTTAATTATGCTTAAGTTTGTCTTCTTTTTTCTGTTTTCTAGCCATAATAAGTATGATCCATGTGCACATTGGTGTATATGGTGTCGGTGATCACCATGGACTGCTGCCAAGTCATTCTGTTTTGTCCTTGTTTTAAATTGAATTTAAGTGTGACTTGAAGTTTATTTGTTGTTCTTCAAAGTAGTTTCTGATGAATATGATGAGTTCTCAAAAATAATTTAGCTGTTATGATTATTCCAATTTGATACCCTCTTCTCTTTTTGTTTCAATATGTCACTTCTAATATTCTATTTTCATGCATGAAGTTTTCTCAATCTTTCTTTTCTTTTCTTATCACATCATATTATCTTATATATTTACAATTTTCCTTCTCTAAGTATTAATTAAATTAGTGTCCACTTTCAACCAATCTTTTTCTTGTTCATTAGTGGGAGGGATATATGTATTACAGCAAAGTGTGTCAAATAATTATCACTTGCAAAGGCACCAACATTCGGTTTAAACCTATGTCTGTACTTTATAGACTAATAGGGGGCCATTCAGCACATGGCAAATCAATGCAGACATTGTATGTAAGTAACAAATCACACTGAACAGATGCTGACATTGACATAGCACAAACTGATATCAATTTACAAGGACAAGATATTATTCCCTTGACGTACGTTTAACACATATCACGGATATCACTCTTCAAATCAATCAACTGGCCTTAATTCTATAGCAGAAAATTCATTTATTTTCCTCAACATCTCACATCATACGAGAGACAGAAGTTCAGTACATAAATGCATAGTAGGTGTGCTATCAGCAAGCGAATTAACCCAACTACCACATGCAAAATAGCAGTTATGCTTCCCTCATGCCACCAGTGTGAAACTAGAAGCAAGAAACAAACATACATCTACTACTCTCCATTTCTAAATTTGCTTATTTTTTCAGGGGAAAAAAACATTTTTTATTTTTTTAAAAAGAGTTTGATTCTGAACTATTTAATGCATGTTTCGGTATCATATCAGTGCAATTATGCATATTAATTTGAAACAAAAATATTTTTTTCAACGAATCATAATAATAGTTTTTCATTAAGAGAAATTATTACTTAGTTCTGGATTATTATTGTTTTGGACAACATCTATATAATATATATAATCAAGTTTTATTAATTACATGTCTGGTAAAGATTGAATGGTCTTGGATTAATAATTTCTTCTTCTCCGGACTAAGACAACAACAGGTCACGCTATTGAGTAAGTTGTTGTCCTTTGATCCAGAGACCAAAATGATCTGCATTTCAAAATTAACCTCCATTCCAATGTCTAGCAAAAAGAATAATACTCTGCTGTCACCATCAGTTTACATCTCTGCAATAATACCCTTTGTAATTTTGCTATGAATTTTAGCTGTCATGATCCTTCTTTATGAATGTAATCAGATGTTACATTAAAAAAGTGTTGAATTGTGTAAATTTTGGTATTCCAGAACAAAAGCTTCCAATTCATAGGAGGATGCTATGTTCCAAGGGATCACTACAGTGACGACCTTAACAAGTACTGCATGGGATTTGGATTCCCTACAATTGCTTTTTCAACTGCACAAAATCTACACTCTAGATCTTGATTTTATATTTTTACGATTCAAATTTAATAAACAATTAAACATTGTTGTTTTTCAACTACAGCGAATCCTGGTATGTACTACATTCCAGGTGATATGTGAAATAAAATATAGTTAACTGAATTACATAGGATTTGGAATCTCTTTTGTCAAGAGTTATTATTTTTACACATCTTTTTTATCTTCCATTTGATTTCCACCTCCCTTTTATTTCTCTGTTCATTTTTCATCACATCATTTGTCATCATGTCTATCATTTTCTCTCTTTTCCATGTGTATCACTTCCACTCATGCATACACCCCAAAACTGTACGTTTACAATTTCCCTTTGTTAATTACCAACGTGCATGTAAGACTCTATAAAAAAAAAAAAAAACGGTCCTACAATAATTATTTTCATATATTTCTCATGTTAACAAATAACATGAAAGAATCTAATATCAAAATTTATAATTGTTACAATACTTTGGAGCTGTAACTGGGTAACTAGTTTGATCATATTTATGCCAAGATCACCTGAAAATATGAGTATCGTTTAGGGGTATTAAGGGTATTGCAGAATCCTCCCTATCCAAGTGTGACATGCTAGGCACATGCCACAACCATCCAGCTTTGGAATTAGATCTGCCACACGACATGTCATGGTATCCTTTCTACACAAAAGGAAACAAAAAGTAGGTGAAAATCAAGAAGCATGCTTAAGAAAGTAAAGTAACAGTGGGCACCATACACGCATACAAAGTCTTGGAATGTAACTATAGTAAGCATATTTAAAAAGCTAGAAGAAATCAAAGGCCTAAAAAATAACGAAACTTGAAAAAAAGGACATGGAAATAGAAATTCAACATGATCACCAATAATAATGGCATTCATAATTTCATTGATATCCAATGAAGCAAGGCTTCCAATTCATTAATCAATTCTACCAATAAAATTTCATTATAACATGAAAAATACACAATGCCATAAGGGATCAAGAAAATGCTAATGAAGGGATAAACACAGAGAGCCCCCATATTCAATTTTTTTTAACATAACATTGTAAAATGCAATTTATTATTGCATACAACAAATAAAAAAAGAAGTAGGGGGTAGGTACCTGGTTAATAATTTTAAAAAAAAAAATATTGGTTTGTGTGATTTGAGGAATCAAATGCCTGCAATCTTGTAGATGATGAAGCATAGGAAACCCAGGAAAATCAAGATAAAAAGGTAATCAACGAAGACAAAGAAACTGACGGATCCATGATTCCTATTCTTCTTCGTTTTGGACTCGGAATTGTCTATTTCTTCCAGCTTCGCCATTGGTACGAATTGCAGCCTTGTGTCCTTTTTTTCTTGAGGGAACTATTGAATCGCATGAAACCAAGAATCACAATGAATATGAAATACAATATTTCTATATTTGCTGCATAGTAATTAACACTAATCATGTTCATAACTAGTATTAAAAGTTATAAACATTATTAATATTAACTACTGTATATAACATTATTAAATTATTATGGTAATTGTTACTAGTATTATTAGAAATATAATACTAAAATGATCATGGATATATTTTGGGCTTTATTAGTATGTATGACTTGTAATAGAATGGGTTCTTTATGTTTCTTTTTTGGGCTTTGTTATTCTCACATTCTATTAAAAAAAATGAATAATTTTGTTTTTTGTCTTTATATTTTACTTTAAGTTCCTGAACAGAAAATTTACTGGTTCTAGTTTATGATTTCTTTTCTCAATGATTTTGATCCTTGTCATCCAATATTTAGCATTAATAACGTGACTTTAATTTTATTATTATTATATTATGATTTTTAAGCGTTACAAACTGTGAAAATTTGTTGGGTTAAAAGTCACACTCAAAAGAGAATGAGACATGTTGGTCAACCCTGACTTCTCTCTAAATTTTCCTCTAACTTGTATGAGAGAATTAGCACGAAGAAAATGTGTTATGTGTCACCCCTTCAATAGTATGAAAGAACACCATGAATGAGTCATCCTTCATGTTCCCAAAACATGAGAGCTCGAATTAAGGATGAATTGATTTGACTTTTAGTTGTCATTGGTCACTTATCATAGGTGTGTACATGAAAGGTTAAAGTTATTAGTCAGTGTTTTATTTTTTGAAAAAAAAAAACTATTTTAGAGATTTTACTATTATATAAGGTTTTAAATAAAATTTCAAGTGAAGCTAAACTTAAAAAATAAAGTACATAAAGAAAAGAGAAATTAAACTCGAATCTTAGATCTAAACACTAAACAAACTTGTAATTTTATATAGTAAAACTTATCTTAATCCAATATAATATGAAAATTAATTTATAACAATCAAAACTTCATTCACCCTTAGCTAATAGTACGGAATATATATGGTTGGGCATTGTTGATGTGCATATATGTTTGAAAAGGTAGAAAAAATATGTTTGTGATGAAAATATTTTTGTTAACGGATAATTTTTTTTTTGTTTTAATTTAATTCATTTAATTTATATCATAACATAACGTGTAAGTAATATTTTCAATTTTAAATCGAACATCAGTTAAATCAGCGAAGCCACCCAAGTACGTAGTCCCTCATGATATAATTTGGGACCAATTGGAAGAGTCTTATCTAGAAAATTGAAAATGAATAGCTAGGCTTATTTTGGACCTCTTTGTGTGATACTGGCAGTACACGCTTGTCATTTTCGAAACCAAACTAAACCCAGTGCACTACGACGTGAAGTAATGCGGTGGTTGCATTGCATCACTGCTCACCATCACTTATATATAATAATAATAATAATAAAGGTTAAATTATAATTTTTATTCCATAATTTTTCAAATATATCATTTTGTTTTTTTTAGTTTTAAATTAGTAATTTTTTTTTAAATTTTAAAAATCTAACAATTTTAATCCCTGAATTAATTATTAATTAATAATTATAATCAATAGAATTATTAAGTTATCTATAAATTCACAAAAAAATATTAATTATTTTAAAACATTAAAAATTATTTTTCTTTTAATTTTTATTATTTTTTAATATTAAAAATATTTTTTTATGATTGGTAATTAGTAATTTTTTTAATGTTAAAAATGATTTTTTTTATATTTTTTAATTATATTTTCTTTGTGTAAAAAATTATTACAATTTTTATAATAATTTTTAGTTAATTTTTAATTAACTAAATAATTCTATTAATCATAATTATAAGTTAATAATTGATAAGGGATCAAAATTACTATTTTTTAAAATTGGAGAATTAAAATTGTCATTTTAAAATTAAGGAAACCAAAATCATGAATTTGAGAAAGTAAGAGGACTAAAATTATAATTAAACTTATAATAAATAATAAGAAAAAAAAATTAATTCATATTCATCAATATGTAAAAAATTAAAATAATTAAAAAATACATTTTGGAGAAAATAAATTTCATGATTTAACTAGTAATTTTTATAAATATCTTCTTATATAAATTATGTGTGGTACAATAATTTTAATTTTTTAACAATAAAATTATGTGAATATTTATAATTCCTCTTTTGATTGAATTCAATAATCAACTTCAGAACTAAATCTAATATCCGATTAAGTCCGATCCAATAGAAAACTTTATATTTCAGCAGTCAATAATGTCTTTCGATCATTAATTATTATTATTTTTTTGGCTTTTGACTTATGACTTTTTCTTTAGTTTATTTAATTTTCAGTAGATGGAAAATCATGGAATTAGTTTATAAGTACTTTTCATTAAACTATTTTTAAAATAATCATAAAATAATTTTTAAAATGCGTATTAAGCCTATAATAATTAACGTTTCCATATTTTTTTTTTATAGTAATTACGTTTATTTAGGAGAGTATAACTATGTTATTAATGTAAAGTATCTATCAAATTTATCAAATTTGTTGATGATTAATTTCCATAAATCAATCTAACTAATATTTTAATAATTTTAATGAAGTCTCATTTTTAAGTATGTTTTTTTTTTTTCTATTACAAGAGATGAATCCAAGACTGTGTTTATACTCAAAATATCCATTTTTAGTTAGTACTATTGATGTGTTGTTGGAGCCATATTCACATATTCTGATATTCACGATTTGTGGCCATATATATACCCCAGTTCTTTTCATAATCTTATCCGGTTGCATTGCAGGGAAACTTTCTCTTTCAATTATTTTATCATCGTCGAGCCAACATCATCCAACTTGGTCCTGCTGCCTAGTTAAACTGAAGTGCTTGATTTAGTTTTTTTTTTTTTTTTTTAATTATGATATTGTGCAGAATATTCACCAATTTTATATGTATGTATTTTTATTTTTTTTCCAAAGATCATCCTATTCGAAGAACGGTCTGATAATAAATGCGAACTCATCTCTCAGTAAGCTCTACAGGTTCCTAAAGAAGTGCTATTCAAATTTTGTATTTTTGTTCAATAACGCTTTCATTCTTAATATTTGAAGTATACTATCTAAATGTATTACTACGAAAAAATAATTTTTTTTCAGTGGCAAAATATAATGACAAGAATTTTGTCACTAAATTGGCGTCAATAAATTTTTATTGACGAATTTTTAAAAATTACTATATGTAAATTGATTATTGGTCACTAAAATTATATATGTTTTTAAAGGCCAATAAATATGAGATGTATTAGTAAGTGAATTGTACTCTTAAAATGAATTACAAACAATTTTAGTTAAAAGAGTTCTTTAATTGTGAGTTTAGGAATTGTCTTAAGTCTTAACAATCCTTGCTGTCAAAAGAAAATGGATAATTATATCGACTTTTCATAAAGGTACCAATAAGGCAATAATAACATTTAGAATTTTGTTTGATCTAAAAGTACACCTTTCTCTTTTTTATATATTATTCTTATAGAATAATACTTACTATTTTTTTAAAATAAAAATGTGTAAAGAAAATAAATATAATTTTGAAATCGAGTAAACTTCCAAATCATTGTTGCTCACCTTAAAAAAGATTAGTGTACAAGTGGAGTAAAATATGTGAATATAATTACATAAACTAATCGTGGAGAAAAACCTCTGTTTTATTAGGAGCACACAAGGAGAATCATTGATGGCAGGAAAGAAATAAAGACGAGGAAAATGAACGATCGATAGATCAAAATAATAAGTGTCAGAATAATTTATATATATAAGAATATCGTTTTTCTTTTTGTTATATATGCTGACATTACAGCTTGGCTGAGTGTGAATGCGACAACATTTTGCTGCCACATTCAATTGGAGAAATTTGGGATAGGCACGTTAAGATTATGTTTCCGTTGAATGTTTAGATGAAATGAAATTATGCGTGATCGACAAAACAAAAGGGTGTGGTAGAAATACATGGTCAGAAAGAAAAAATATCCAACAAAATCTTCAAGCAAAATACACATGCTAAAATTCTGAACTAGACATTATTAGTATTGCTAAGTCCAACTCAATGGTGAGTGAAACCTAGCTAACTAAAGTTTGAGAATTGAGAAAATTACATATGGAGAATGATTGTAGTTAATTAGAGGTGTAAGCAGTGCTGCGAAAGTTTTTGATGGTGCAGGTGTTAAGAATTTTGAGGAGGGCATGATTATTGGTGCACCTAGGGGTCTTGAACTGGCTGAGAGCTGCTCCATTGGCAATGAAAGTGTCTAAGATCTTCTTGAAAGTCCCAGTCTCCAAAACGCAGAGCTCCAAGGGTCCAATGGAGTTGGTTTTTCTGGACACAACATAGCCATGGTCCGCGAAGGACTTGTCCATTTCGGTGCAGCACGCTGCGAGTATCTTGTCCTCAACCTTCCCTTTTATCTCCCAGTAAATCACGTAGTGTCCCGGTTGCTTGTTTGCCTTTGACGACACGTCCGCGTAGCTTGTGAAATCAACTAGCTCCGCTTTTGCTTCCTTGTTCAGTATCTGGGACCCTCTCTCTACCACTAGCTGAAGGTCCTTTTCTGTGTTCTTGTCTATGTTTAGTGTCAGGATTAGCTTTCTTCTGCACACAAAGTTCAACTTTGGGGTCCCATTCTTGTGGAACCCACCCACTTCTACCACATCCCCTAATCTGCACCTGTACAGTCCTGAAATCAATTCGAAGTTGTATGAGTGAAACTAAACTTGAATATTTCAAGAGTTATAGAAGGAGAATTCAATAAAAATGAGATATTTTCAATGGACAGAGACTACAGCATAATGTGGTTAAAAAAGGACTGTACAAATTTTGTTCCGTTATGAAAGTCTTGAATGATGGTAACATCAACAAAAGTAATGATCCAAATACAACCAAGTACTCCCAAGTGTGGCCAACATATTAAACGTGGGTTGTTTGTGGTCGGTGCCCACCTACTCTCTCAATTCATTATTTTTAAATTAAAAACTTTTATATATAGAATATTTTTTAATAAAGAATTTCAACTAAATACATACACAATAAAAGCACTGTTGCTAATTGCTATACATTATTGGTGATGAGTGCATTTTAGTCCACGTATTGCATATCACTCATGATGCCCATTTGTATGCACTTCAATCATAAATCCACGTATTGCATATTCAACCAAAATACTTTTTTGGCAGGATGCAATGCAATGCAACTAGCTAATAGAGAGGACCATGTTCATGCTATTATTATAGCTTGCATACTTGGCACACATAAACCTGTTCTGTTACTCTAGGCGTTATTTTATGTACGACAGTGTGTCAATCAAAACGGGCTTGCAGAAATATGAATAGTGTACCACATGTTTCAATTCCGGAATGTTCCAACTCATTTCATAAATTAAAAACAGTTTTTTTATGATATTGTATTTGATTCGATAAGTTTCTAAAAAAACAAAATCAAGATTTCTTTTTCGAACTCAAATTATTATAAAATATATAAAAACTAAGTTCGTGGACATTAACCATGCATACACTTATTAGTTTACAGATTGGGTAGCTAAAGGCATTTACTTGGTATTTACTGCCAAACAAAAAAAAAAAGTCAAGAAAAGATGCTGCCGTTGTTACAGGATCTAGTAAATTCTAGCAGGTGTCGTGTTCAAAATATAAGCCATAATAAAATCTGAGAAAAGATGGGTCGAGAGGAAATGAGCAATGCATATAGTAATAGGAGACTATTGCTATGGTCCAGAAATTTAATGATTTTGGCATTGGCTCAATAATTGTATATGAGTGCGCACAATAGCCCTTAAATTTGAGAGTATCATACCATAGAATTAAATATTTCTCATGGTATAGAAATAGAAGAGAATTAAGAAATTAAGATGAATAGTTGAATACCGGTGAAAGTTGTGAGGACTACTTCATACTCTTGTCCAACTTTGATCTGAGACAGTGGAATTGGCTTGTCTTCCATGGAATCATGATCAGCTCCTGATGAACTGAATTTAATTTTGTCATGATGCCTGTGGAGTGGTATGAACTCAAAGTAAGAGAAAGTTGGAACCACAGCAAATGTAACATCTTCTGGTGGCAAACTAGGGTCAACATTGACCCCTATCCAGCTCTCAGTTGAGCCATAATCAGCACTAACCAAAGGCAACCCATTTGCATAGTGCCTAAGTTTCTTCAAATATGGTTGCATGGACCCTGTCATTATGGAGTACACATACTTAGCATTTGGCCAGAGTTTTGGGATCAAACCAAACCAATCCACCACTTCTAGCTCCTGGCATAAAGCTTCTAACTTTGATGCCAAATTTGGGTTTGGAGTGATTATAATGTCCAAAACAGCTTTTCTCATTTTGGGTGGTTTGATCCTTGAGCTCAGAGTTCCATCTCTTATGTCATTGCAAATTTCCCTCCAAAGTTCCTCAAAACTTGTGAAGGCTTGCACCATGCTGTAGACAAAAGCTGAGGTTATGAACTCAACTTGGTCAGAGAAGAATAGTCCAAGTAGGAGGTGGCAATATGTGGATTGTTTATAGTCTCCACCAGAAATCACTTCTTGAGGGCTGCAAGTGAATGACTTTGTCTTATGCTGTTTGATTTTGAATTCCTCACTGGCATAGTAATGTGTTGTGGCGGTTCCTACTGTTAAACCTCCTTTTGTTTTGAACCTGTTGCTGCTGTATATGAATTCAAGAATCCTTCCACCTTCTTTTATTGGATAAACCCTGTGTAATAATAAACAGTCAAAAGATAAGGACGAATATTTTAGTAATAAATAAACACACATGGACATAGGAACAAGAAAAATGAACAACACAACAAACAAGGAGATAGATATTTTATTTGAGAGGTACACCTTGATCTATAGGCTGCAGCTAAGGTGAATATTTGAAGCGTGGTTTGTGCACTATGGCGGGTAAAGGGTACGAACTTCTGCCTCCCATCCGTGGTTCCAGAACTGCAACACAAGAAAAAAACAATATTCAAAGTGGAAAAAAAGTTATCAGAAAGTGGCAGGGGATCCTTCCATTCAATGTCATAAGAAAAGAAAAAAGAGAAAGAAACACTTTACCAAAAAAATATAAAGAAATACTAGTACTTACTAAAAATGATTAAACAAATGCATATAAAAGACTGTGGTGGTTTATTATCCATTACTTTTTTCAGGACTGTTGTTCATGAATAATAATAAACAATAGAACAACCATGGATTTAGCATATATATGGAGAGAGAGAGCCATATGTGGCCTCTATCTAATGTCCTGTATTCTGATTCCTATCCATGTCATCATAAAATTAAAGAAAAAAATCAGCACTGTAATGTAATGAATCATAGTAGTTTTGTCCCCCAAAAGAGTAGAAGAAGAGAAAAGAGAAACTAAAGGTGATTGGTAGTACCTTAAGGAAAGAGTGGTTATGGGTTGTTGAGTGAGTAAAGGAGCAGTGTCCCCATCTGCAATCCGTTGGATAAATGGCTCAAAATCAGCATGTGAGGCAAGAGGAACCACAGTGGAGAAAAGGGATTCCAATGCACATGCATCCATCTCAAGGATGTTGTAGTTCCCCAACCATTTCTTGAGATATTCCACTCCATGGTTCTGCTTCAGAATCTGGCTCAGCAACTGAGTCTGAACAAAACCAGCGTTCTGAGACACTTCTTCAAACCAGCTTATGACATCATAGTCACTGTTGTTGCCATTGCCATTGTTGTTGTAGCTGAGAACAGGTTCCATTAGAGCAACTTGTTGGTGCTGCGGCATGAGGAAGTGTGTGAGGTGCTGCTAAAAGTAAAATAATGATAGTGTTGTTGGTGGAGGTCTGTGTCTGAGTGAGAAGGAAATGAAATATAGCAAGAGAGAAAAAAAACAAATTAAGCCACTATTTGATGTTGGTCTCTACTCTCTAGAGTTTATAATATGTCCCCTATTGAAAAGGGTTCAAGAAACCTCTGATATTTGCAGAGAAGTTTCATAGATATGGTACAATGCAATAGATATAGACCACAAGAAATGGTATTATCATTTTATGGGGAGAGAAAAGAAAGAGAAATATTCTTCCATAATGTAAGGATATATTGATATGGGGACACTACATTACTAATGGCCAGGGACCAATTAAGTAACAGCAGCTTATGATCACTCTTTCCCTCCAATTTACTGTCAGCCACCATGTTTGAAATCAGACCATACCTAAATTTGATTTCTTTTTACACTGATGTTTTGTTTTAAGTTAAAATATTAATAATTTCAGAGTGTAATTTAATCTTAACAGTTAGGTAAACAAATATAAATAATGAGATATGATTGAACCATAATATAAAACTAACAATATATTATGATTAAACTTTTAAGCTAGCTCTTTACTTTTATATAATAAAAGAGAATTTTGTTAAGGTTAAGTTAGTTGGTCTAAGTAGAATTAGATTAGATTTGTTAAATAAGATTTTTATAAATTCAAAAATTTTGTAGATGAAAAATAATAGACTAAAACATATATGTAATCTTTTATGTTTTAGATTATACTCTGTTTGATATTTTATTTTAGAAAAATCATTTTTTTATGTTTTTAAACTGACACAAAATGATCTTTTAAAACCTTTTCTTATTAAATTTGTTTGTATAAAAAAAATCTAATGTTAAAATAAAAAAACATCAAGTGTGATTCTTTTGAATTACCACATTTGGCTTAAAACCTAATTTAGAATACCTCTTCATTCACATCCTCGTTTCTCTCATTAATTCTTTTAAATTGTATATTCCAAAAGAACAAAAATTTGAGCAGATCAAATTTAAACCAATAAATAAAATAATAATAAAATCAAATGAAGAGGACTTTGGAAGGGATTATCAAATTTATTATTATGGATTAGGACTTGGATTTCCAGTCATTATAAATGCACGATGCAACTAAGAAAAACAAGTAGGGACTTCTATCCATATTTTTTTTTAATTAATAATTATTTAAATAAAATTAATTAGTTAATTTTTTTATTAATAATATAATTATTATTTTTTATTCTTAATTTAAATTTTGATTTAATTAGTTAATTTAAATAAAAATAATAATAAATTTTGATTAAATTAGGATTTGAACTTTATTTTTTTTAATTTTTAAATGTTGAAATAACCACTAAACCAATGATCTAATTAATAATTATTATGAAATATTTATATATATAAATTTTTCACATAAATTTTATTTATTATTGTATTTTTTTTTTTAACAAGAATTTAGTAATTTGAATAAAATAAAATAAATAATTTATAAAATAAAAAGTAAAATATATATAAAAATTTTTTTACAATTGATAAAAATATTAAAAAAATAAAGAAAAAATAATTTAAATAACTCTAATTTCTCTCACTTTTCAAATTTCGTCAAACAAATCATTGATCGGTTGAAAAATTAAACAGATTGAATTTAATTAATTATATTTCTAGGTGCAAAACAATAGATATATACGCATGTACCAAAAAATATCTATGCTGTAAGAGATAATGAATTGGTGGATCTAGGTTTGGCTGCAATATATATGGAAATGAAAACCGATACATGTACAATGAGAACAGAGGAAGAAAGATTTGATATTTAAAATGTAATTAAGGCCACAAATTAAAGGGTGTTTTCAGTGATGGACTATTGCTTATAGTTGAAGCTAATTAATATATAAGGTGATTAAGAGAGGACACGACCAAATTTGTCGTATCTGTCACTGTTATTGTAAAAAGGCTACCTTAACGCTTAACAGCTTGCGCAGCCAAATTTGTGTCCGTTGTTTTTTTTATATAAAAAAAAGGTAGGTTTTGTTATTTATACGAGGTTGTTTTTTTTAATAGGCAAGTATTTATACGAGGTTGAATTGCACTTTTTTCTTCTTGTATAGGAAAATATTTTTAAAAATACAAATTCATTTCTTTATATTTGATATGGATCGAGCATAGGCACCATTTATTATAAGGAATCTTGCCAAATATCCTATTAATCCAAAATTACAAGTATTGATTAAGTGCGTATTTGCTTTAATATCACATCAATTGAATTCAAATTGATGTTATATATTATTCTTGATATATTTGACGTGATTATGGAGTTGGATGTGACTTGAAAAACCCTTCTTTCATACATACTATAAAAATAAGAGTTTTATCATACACATCAACCCAAAATAGAGTTGTCTCTATACACCAAGATAAAGTATCATTGCCTATTAGGGATTTGTTTGTTGACTAGTATAGAATATGATGAGATAAAAATAATTATTCCGTCATAATTCATTTTGTTATGTTAATAGGATATGATAATAATATTATTTGTCTCTAATATATTTTGTTATATTAAGAAAGGAGTTGGGTTTAGATAAGATAAAATCATATCTTTTGTCTCTCTGTGCATAAATATTAAATATTATAAATTTAAGATAACTGATATAACTAATTTTTATGAACAAAGATAATGCTAATATATAGTGAGAATAATTTTGACAGATAGAAATTAAAATTATACTTTAATTAAAATATTAGAAATTAAATAGCTATTATTCAAATTTAAAGAAAAATATTTGAATAATAATTATAATTTTTAAAAAACTATATATTTTGTTTATACTTTTAAGAAATTTAACTACATAAATAAAATATAATTGTGTAAAATTTAGTTAAACTTATAACTTTTTTTTTATAGTTTTCATAATTTGTAAAAAAATTTAAAAGTTATTTTTTAGAAAATTTATTTATATTTTTAATGAAACGGATTTTTTTTTTCATTTCAACATAATATTACATATCTATTCTTATGTATATTATATTACATCATTTTTTTTATTTGACGACGGAAAGTTAAACCAAAAAGAATTGCATTTCATCTCACCATTTATTTTAAAAAAAATCTAATGTTTAAAATTAATTAATGATTACAATAACAGGTCGTTGTATTAGGTAAATACTCTATTTAATATACATTGTAATTCTAAACAAACTTTACTAATTTAAATCAAATTGTCTTTGTTTTTTTTTAAAAGCACTCATTTTCCAGTGTCCTAACTAGCCTGCCAAAGAATCTCAGTCCACTCAAAGCATACCGGTCAATAATCAGTATCCACCAAAACTCAATCATCCTCAACAATATATTTCAAATACATTTTTGAGAAAGGTATTTTCTAGCATCCTTTTTATTTGCGTATATTTTTTTCCTTAAAAAATATTCTGTTTTGATACGAAGACAATGTCAAGTGCCAACACATAGATTTTTATTTATTTTTGCTGTTGAGGAAATATTTTCTCAAGATTTTTTTTTAATTTTTTTGAGCATTTGCAATATTTAGAATAAGTTGTTTGTCAAATATTAGTGTGAGGAAAACATAATGTGTATTATTTGTGAAATATAATGTTTCTTCAAGTAATTTTATTTTCTATTTTTTCTTTTTTTAAAAATAATTTCATAAAATTTATTAAAAATAATTTTTTTTAAAATTACAACATTAACAAAATTTAAAAATTAATAATACTTGGATAAGATAAAAATAAATAACATATTTATATAAAATTCATTATAAATAACTCAAAATAATTTCGCCAAACTATTCTTATATGTTATATGTATTTATTCTGTTACCAATTCACGAGTAGGGATTGGATTTAGATATTGGATTTCATGCACTATTGAATTATAGAGGTGCAAGAAACACGTGGTATTAAACTAGTAATTAACCCTGAACTATTGCCCAGTTGTTTTTTTCTTTTCTGTATTGATATCTTTATTGAGTAAAGTCCAACGCATGGCTGGTCCATTGAGTGCCATTCCTGAAGCAACAGGAACCACTGTTACATACAGAGCCTAGTATTATTTATCATATCATTGATGTGGGTCACATATTATAACATTTATGGGTGCACCAAATAAAATGAATATCCAGTGAGAGGACCTTGCCGACACGTGTCAAGATTATGGATTTTATATTTTTCGTATTTTCTAATTAAAAAAATAATAATTATGGAGTATCATGTAGTTTTAATACCGCATTCCAATCATAAATCACTTTTTTGGGTGATTTTAAGATAGATTTATAAAATTTAACAATAATAGGTTATTCCATTAAACTCTTTTTCTAATTCATATACTTTACGTCTACCCACTCTTGTGCAGTAATCATAGGAATTTTCTTGTATTATGTTATCCTTCATATAATATAATTACAGGGCTTTCCTTTTTTCCTTATACATACCTATTGTATTTTGTATTTTACATTTGGTTTTAGTGTATATTATACACTAGTGTATATTATTCATCATATAATCAATTAATGACACGTGACCACGTCTGACCTTTCTCTAATTTCTTTTATTGATTTTTAATTTTGATTTTTATTGAAAAGATCCTTTAATTCCTATTTCTAAATTCTAATTTTAATTCTTAATTTATTTAAAATCTTGTAATTACCCTTATACTTAAGTGGTCTAAAAAAAAGAAAATGACTCATTTTCATTTGTTTAATGGTTGTTCTTTCTCTGTTTTATGCTATCTTCTAAAGGAGAGAGAATTGTTCATCTTTTTCTGTTTCATGCTATTGTTCTTTCAAATGGGAGAGAATTGTTCATCTGTTTCGTACTATTGTTCTTCAAAATGAGGGATATATCTCATCAAGTATGAAATAGAGAACTCGCATACAATTCCCTCATTTGGAAGAACAATAGCATGAAACAGAGGGTAACATGAAACTATAAGAGAAAGTTTTTGAATATGAATGAGTTCCAATTTATAGAGCACATAAACTAGTAACAATAATTCAAATGTATCTATTGATGTGCTCAACAATCAACAGAATAATAAAATAACAGCTAATAAGGTAATAAAATAACAAAATAACAATATTATGAATTTGAAATTGTAATAGTGATTGGTAATATGCCTCTACAAATGAAAGGTGCGTCTACTTGAACTTGACAGTTAGATAAAGTTCCGACAATAAGAATGACAAATGTTCAACCATTCATGGTAGATGTTTGATACATCTCTTAACCATCATGGAAAGAAACAAATGTGCTTAACCACCTAAGAGAGGCAGAAGCAAATCAATGTCTTCTTGTACTAAAAGTCAGTATGAGACATGGTGAGGCACGTTTTGTGTCATCCACAGATCTGATGAGGTCGTGATCATACACTAATGGTCGGGTCATTAGAGAAATTGTTGTTGGAGTGCCAGCAATAATGGCGGCGGAGGACAATGACAGCAAAAAAAAAATTATTAAAGTAAAAGAGGATTACTGGAAGCGGAGGTCGTGAAAGTCCACCGACGACAATTTATCCCTGGTGAAGCACGATTTCCCCTTATTCTCTCAACCAAGCTAGGGATCGATATTTGCTGAATGAGAGTCCAATTTATAGAGCACATAAACTAGTAACAATAATTCAAATATATCTATTGATGTGCTCAACAATAAACAAAATAATAAAATAACAACTAACAAGATAATAAAATAACAAGATAACAATATTATGAATTTGAAATTGTAACAGTTATTGGTATCTACTAGAAACAAAGGAAGAGCAACCATTTTTTCCCTTTAGAAGGCACGAAAATAAAGGAAGATGAATTGTTCTTTTTTTTGGATTAAGGATAATTACAGAATTTTAAATAAATTAAGGATTAAAATTATGATTTAGAATTAGGGATTAAATGGTCTTTTCAATAAAAATCAAAATTAAAAACCAAGAAAATTAAATTTTATTTTTTAAAATATAAAATAAAAAAAGATCCCTGGACTCTGACAGTAAAAATAATAAAATTAATATTAAATATGTGACGTGCCAAGATATTAACACATGTCATTAATTGATTGGATGATGAATAATTTATAATATACATTAAAACCTTTACATTTTATGCATATGTTACTTCTAATTAAATAATCAAAGTTTTTAAGCCTTAAGAAAGTTTTATTTTATGATGTTTGTGTGTGTGTATATATATATATTTATTTATTTCTTCAAAGACACGATAGTAAAGTATGACTATGAAGTAACCATCACAAAATGTGAGTTTCCCTCATGGTTGAATCTTTTGGAATCCCTAACCCTAACATGTGATATGTGAGAGAGTTCTGAAATTTCCTGATTCAGAAACACAGTACAGAGTAGAACAAGCCCTTCAACGAAATGGGTTTCTGACAGGCTTCAAACAACCTTAATGGGCCTTTGGATACTAGTTCGTTGGGCCATTGTTGATAAGACAGAACACAAATGCACAAGCTTCATATACTCAAAAATAAATTACCACCTTTTTTTTCAAGTTACACAACAATTTTTTTCACAATTCTTTTGTTATGCCCATTTTCATACTTCAATAATCGTCTAATATAATAGAACGTAAAATGTGCTCCTAGGCTATAATAGAGCATAACAAGTTATTTTTAAAGATCAAATTTGTTAGTAGTATTTAAGTTCTTGCATTGTATAGGTCAAATTTAAGATTTAAATTTTATTTATATAATTATTTATCATCGTAAAAATTATTCATATCATATAAATAGTGGAGAAATAGAGGAGATAGAAATAGATAGAAGAGAAAAGAAAGAAAAAAAAGTAAAAAAGTAAAAAAGCAAAGTGGAAATTATATTTGTTTGGTTCAGGAGAAATGCAATAAAAATAGAGTGAATAGAAGAGTATAGTTGTTTTTTTTTAGAAGAATAAAAAATAAAATTATTGATTTATCCTTACTAACATAATCAATTTCCATTTAAAAAAAAACATAGACATGTGTTCAAAAAAAAAATTAATGACATTACCCTCTTTTCTTCTCAATTTTGTAGTAATTTTGGTATGTGTGAACCCTATCATTTTCTTAAAAGTTATCCATCCTTTTACACTTCATAAAGTCAATTAAGTAACAAAACAATCTAAGAATTGTGGGGTCGAAGATGATAAATTAAGTCTTTTGAATGAAAAAGATGATTAGGAGAAAAAAATTCACAAAAAATAAAACTAAACATTTGTTTTTACAAAAATTAATCATCCACAAAATTAATAAATATTTCATATGAATAACATCATAAAAAAAATGCATGATTTTCCTTTTTCTCCGTCTTCCTCACTCCCTTTTTGGCATATTTCTCACTTATCAAAGTAATTATTGATCTTATGGGCAATTAGAAATTCCATTCCAGAAAGAGACAAATACCCAAACCATAGTCAAATACCAGAAAGTTAAACGAATGTTATCAACCATTGGATCAATCTGTTCGTGAAAAAACAATACTACAAACTGAAATTTGAAAAGTGAGAGTTAATGAAATGAATGTAGGTAATATAATTATTGTGAGGGTCGTAAGTTAAGTCAAAAAATTGTTGGTAGGGACCATGCTCGTGAAACAAACGTTGGGCAATGGCATAGTCATAGACATCATGTGATGGACAACGTCAATCCTCGTGGATTGAAAACGCTCTGCCACATCATGCGCAGGTGCCCAGTGCCCTAGCTAGCACGTGAACTCACTTTCTACCACTGTACTACTACTACTACCACTTACTCAACTTTTCAATAAAATTTAAGTGTGTCTGAAAATTTTTACAAATTTAAATTTACAAACTTAATTTTGATAATAATAAAAAAAAGAGTTTAAAAGTTATTCTGGATGTACATCTCAAACATAACCAAGAAGTTGCACCCTATTTTTTTTTTTTTAAAGCACCCCCTAATTTCACAACTGTTAAGTAAGTACACCCCTAATTAATTTGCAAATCTATTACTATTTCGCAAACACTTTTGAGCAAGTGAAGCACTTTCATTCTCCAATCTCTACCTTCAGGGTACTATAGATTTCTCCTCCAAGGTTGGCTTTCTATGTTGAGCTTCTATATTTTGCTTTTAGAGCACATAATTTATTTGAAGGTCGGAGTGTTCGTACAATAAAGGAATTGGCTTATGGAATACTCACCCAATTCAAACATGCAAGCCTACCCGATCCATTATGTTCAAGCAGAACAAAATTACTTTACTTTTAAATTATCTATTTGAATCATAATTTTTGATAATATATATATATATATATTTGGATTTAGTTCTAAATCTGTAATTATTAATAAGAGCATGTAAATGTTCAAATAATAATATGATACTGATCATAATATTTTTATCTATACATATCAGGTTAATTCAACTTTGATTTATAAAAATAGTATACTTTTTTATTGATATTTTTTTTTAGAAACGGTTAAATAAAGTGATGAGAAGTGACACACCCATATCTCTTTTTAATAAAGTAATTTAGTGTATGTTTAAATAAATGTTGAAAAAATTAATTTTAAATAGAATTGATTTTGATTAGAACTATTTTAAAAGTTATATGAATTATGTTTGGATGATTTTGTTAATAATTAATTTTAAAATAAAACTTATTGTAAATTTTTAGATTCAAGATAGAAATTATTATTAATTGATTCAACAAATAATCAATTTTGAATCCATATTAAACCAAACACACACAATTTATTGGATAAATAAATGATATTTTGATCTACTTAAAATAAATAAAAAACTTTTTTTTTTTATAGAAATACAGTTATTATTCCATCTGTTTCTAATATTTGGTTGTGAAAGATTTTTGCATAACTAATAATCTAACATTATGTTTGTAGTTTCGATTCATTTGTATGTAATAAGTAACTAAATTTTATTAAACAGTTATAAATGAATGAAAAAATTGAGTACATAATTCCAGAAAATGGGCAGAAACTATGCACACGCCATGGTCCACACATCATACAATAATTCATCAGCATCAAGTTTAAAGCTGAACTGAACAGATATCAAGTGATCATCCTTGTAAGACCTTCGGTTTTTGCTGTCCCTCTCTCTATACATACCACAATCCACAATTAGTCAGAGATGCTGCTGTTTTTCTTTTGTCATGTCCCTCCTCTGTCTCATCATCATTTCAGTGTCCCCTTCACCTTCACCTCTCTCTCATAGACATTGCAAAAATATTGCAATCAAACCTGAGGTCACCACCATACTCTCTCACTTGTTGCAACCAATTTCTTATCCTCTTACTGCAAATTCCATCGTCGTCATGCATGTTTGAGACTTCGCTCTCCAATCATAAGCTTTAAAAAACAAACAAGTGGTTAAAATAACTTTGGTATTCATTCTCTCACTCTCTTCAACATTTGGTAATGAGAAAAGTTAGAGCAACAAGTATGATGGGTTTTGAAGTCACAACTCCAACGGTGGCACTCTTTAATACTACTACTACTACTCAGAGACCAGACCATTGGAAGCATTTTGATGACTCCATGAATGCAGTGTCTTTTGGGTTTGTTGCCACTGCTATCCTCATTTCTATGTTTCTTCTTCTGGCTATCTTTGAGAGGTTTCTTAGGCAAAGATCAAGTGTTGCAACTCCAATAGATCTTGAACACCAAATGCACTTTGGTGGAAAGTTGGAAAATTTATCATCCAAGGTGCACTTTAGCACACGCCCTTCCTTTGATTTCGTTTACTATGATGGTGAAAATGTCACTTTTTGCTTCTCCCTTTTTACTTTCCTGGAATGCTGTTCTATAATGATGCAGTTATGGCTTGTTTGTTTGTGACTATGATCTTTTTTTTCCATGACTTTGTTAATGTGCGTGGTAATAAAGTCACCAACTTAGTTTCAAAAAAAAAAAAAAGTCACCAACTTGCATACCTAACAAGCAATGATATTAAACCTAACATATTGCAGTCTGCAGAGACCATCATCATGTACTAGATTTTTCTTGATATGTTCCATGCTCAAGCTGAAAAGGATTTTCAGTTTTCTATATGGCAAATGTAATTGGCAAAGTGAAAACATTTTCTTTCCCGAAAATCTTTGTTTGAAAGAGATCGAATTCAGTGGTTTTTAGTTTTCAAACATCATGAGGGAAACATTGGGCTGTTCATACTAGTTTGTTTGTCTTATGGGATACTATATGTTAGAGTAAGGATGTGTTTTCCTTTTCTGGAACATAATTTATTCCCAAGTGCTACTAATTGTAATAATTAGTTTATTGAAGAATGTTTCTTCACTAAATTTTCCATGTTACTTTAAGCACTGTCACCCTCCATTCATGTTTCCATCCAAGATAAATTCAGCTCTCATTGGGCAAATTAATACTCCAGTTTTTGCTCTCTGGGACGGACAATTAGGCCATTGCTCGTGAAAAGCTTTTAAAACTTAAATTTAAAACTTAAATTGCGGTTGTCATTTTGTCGCGATTCTTTACATTGCAGACAAATGTGTTTGATGTGGTCACAATTGCAGTCGCAATGCGGTGACAGAGAGCCCAAAAACTTGATGTCATGGTCAAAAACACAATTGAAGACCGTTTTTAAAAACCTTGCCAATGATTATTGCACACTATCTTGGTTTCCCTAGTAAAGAGGTCTAAACTCTGTCACACTTGATTATAGTTTTATGCTTCATGTACATAGATAGGACTAATGTTTCTTTTCTAGATATCAATCTTAAAGCACAATGCACCCTTACAATGTTTGATGAAAATGTACACTTTCTGTTTAAAGATTGAATTCTATTTCTGAAAAAAGCGGCCAGTTTGGTGGCGTGATGATTGTAGCATCATATTCTTATTCCAATTAAACTGACACGCCTTTGGTGATGACCACTTCTGCATGTGTCAACACTTTACTACACTTTGAAGACATTACTTAAGCACATGTAGAATATAATGATAATGATATCAACCACTTTAGCATTGCAATGTTCACTTGTATGCAGCTGTTTTTCTTCTCTATTATTTCAATTCTAATGTAAGGTACTGATTTGAATTTCTGTTCAAGTACTCAGATGACCATTTATGGAAGAGGTGTATTAGTGTTGATGCCTGGAGAGAAGATTCCTTCATTCATTGCACTTCCTGCTCCTGCTCCTGCACCATGTCACCGCGAGCCGATGTCATGGCCTATTCAACATAACTCATGCTTCCATACACCTTTAGCATCATCAATGAGGGAATATAATCTAACAAGTAATAACTAGAAACATGATGGATTGATGGTTCGCCACTTTTGTTCTGTGGCAAGAATTCAGCTCATAGTCTCATTTAGCAGTGTGTAAAGTTGAAGCCTCTAGTGAGACTCATCATTCATCGCTGATGAGCATCACTAGGATCATAAAAATAGCAGAATGGCATCTCTTTTCATCACAATTGAACCCCTTTTTCCCCCCCAAGGGGGATCTTCTACTTAGAGATCATGTAAAAAATTTGTACATATTTTGCATTAATGCATTGTAATTTTCAGTGAAATTGCCTTTGGAAAGCATGAAATTTTGCCAAGTTCCATTTTTCAAGGAAGTTTTGGTTAAAGTTAGATGCCTTTTGTGAGTTATCATATGCAGAGTTGCGTGGTGTTCAAGCTGCTAAGAAATTGCTGTTTTGATCTGTCAAAGTGAGTAGAAGATCATTACATCCTCTCTGTGGAGGCACAATAATTAACAAGCATTTTTTTTTGCTGGGCATGATTAACAAAACATAGTAATAGCTATATTAATTAACATGGATAAAATGAGAAAGCCCTTAGCTTGCATCTTTCGTGTTTATAAATTATAAATATATTCAGTGGGGTGGGAATTAAGAATCGATGATAATAATCATGTCTCAGCATTGAGTTGAGTTTACTCATCTTAAAATCTGTGAGGGATTGAAAATTCAGTTTATTTGATTTGGTTGGTAATAATAAAATATGGAAAAAAGATCTATAATAAAAATTAGTACATTCAGCCTTTTTTTTTTTTTTGTTAAAAATTGTGGTAAAAATGTATTGATAAGATTAATAAGTATTGAATTTTCAAATAACTTTTTACCTTTTAACTGTATAACCACTTTTACATTTGAAATGTTTACTTCAATAATTCACTTCCCTTTAGTTTTAGGCATAGGTTATAGATATAGATTTATCTTTCTGAGTTATAATTATATTATATATGTTAGGTTTACTATATCTCATACTGTAACCATTAAACTAAAAAAAACGTTGCTATTTTTTGTTGTAAGGGGTCTTGTTCTACTTTCTCAGTGACTGTGCCACAAGGTGCACGGTTTCCTACTACAAGTAGAAGACAATCCACGCCATATCAAGAAACAAAAGAAACCCTCTCTTTACTCTTCAATCTTCCCCATCCCCATAAAGGAAAAAAAGAAGAGGCCCTTCAATTTCGATTTTCGATAACCATTTCCTTCCATTGCTTCTATCATCCCATTTCCTTCCATTGCTTCTATCATCTATGCCAATTCTCGGACAAATCCACCATCCATAGATTAAGATATGAGATCTTAACTCTTAAGCAAGAACCTATAAACAAGAAAATAAAATAAAGATATACTACTACATTGAATTAAATTAAGGATTATTTATGTATGAATTTATTTATTAATTTTTTGTAGCCGACAAAATAAACACCGTACAATTATTGAATCCAACATGTCTCTGGTATTCTTATCAAATGTGATAAAATATTCCATGACCTAAAAGAAACAAATGACAAGAAACAATTTCTGAGAAAAATATAAAAAAATGTTTGAAATTCTCGGTCTCATACTCATTTCATATGAATATATTTACACAGTAATCTGTGATTAAGGAGTGACTCCCGGAAGAATACAAAAAGCAAAGCCCAAAAGCTCCACCCCCGTTTTTTTAAGAAAGCTCATGAAAAAAGTGAAAAAAAACTGCTACTGAAAAAGAAAGCAACGCCATGTGAAATCAATCGCTTCTAGATTTCCAAAAAGGCTTGAGAAACGTGCTTCTACAGAAAAATAAAGCACTCCATCGAAACATGCGGATTCTCGAGGCACTCCTCCCCTTGCGCGACGACGTCGTTTTTCTCCGCAACTTCCTCACTCTCACTTTTCTTCTCCTTTTCCACCTCACTCGCCACCTCCTTCGCCGGAGCAACTTCTTTCCGAATACCTCCGGCACCTACCTTTCCATTCCTGGCACACGCCGGAGACCTCGACCGACGGCCTGAACCCTCGCCGGAGTCCCGCCGCAGCGCGGCGGCATTGCGACGCCGATTCGCCGCCTGACCGGAATCCCTAATTTCCCTTCCCCGAATTGGCCTCGAACCGCCCCTGATTTTCTTCTCCGGCGACGGCTCCGGCCTCCTTGCCGGAGATTTGAGCCTCCGGTCTCTACCGGCGGCGATGTTGCTTCCGTCGGCGGCGTAGGGCCTCTTCCTGGATGGAGATCGGTCCCACTTGTGAATTTTGCTGGTTGCTTCGTCATCTTCTCTCTTATTATCCGCAACCGTGAGAGTGGCGGTGGTTGCGGTTGCGGCGGCGGTTGCGGTTGTGGCGGCAGAGAAGCTCTCGCTGATGCTGCATGTTTCCGAGAGCTGAGAGACAATCTCGGAGACTTCTTCTTCTATGGGAGGAGCCTTTGACTTTGTTTCGAAATTGGGAGGTGGGTCTTGAAGTAGAGGCAAATGGGTCTTCGTTTCTGGCGTCAAAATTGGAACTTGGTGGGGTTTGGAAATTGGGGTCTCTGAGAGGACCTCTTTCACAGATTCCTCTTCCAAGGGTGGCGGTGGTTCATGGTGGTGGTTTTTCTTAGTTGTTTGGTTGTTTTGGTTTTGGGTTTGGTTGGTGGGTGTGCTGAAGCAGCAACCCATTGGGGTTTGGGGTGTGAAGGAAAGGGGTTGGATTTTGAGAGTGTGTTGTTGTTGTTGTTGGTGGGGCAGTGAGGAGAAGACAGTGTGGTTGGACTTTGCCTGGGTTTGAAAATGTTGGCAGAAGAGACAAAACAAAAGTGTAACGGCTATTGAAATGTTTGAGGAGGGAATGGGAATGGATGACAAATGAGACATAGAATAGAAGTGGACCACTCACTACTACTCACTAGTGTGAATGAATATGGAGGCATTATTGATTTATTGTATTAATGGCAAAGCAAGAGTAGAGGTTAAGCAAAACTGAATGTGAAAACATGGGGGTGATTAAAAAGAGAGATGTAAATTGAGTTAAAATGTATCATGTTTAGTCTTTCTTTTCATTTTATAAATGAGAAACAGAAAAGACATAAATATTTGTTAAAGGCAAAAAAATCATGCATAATACATTTTCATATATGCAAAAATAAAAAAACTTTAAACGACTAAAAAAAAATATTTTATAGAGATCAAATATTTATTTAGGCAAATTATTATTCCAGTTGCGAGCGAGCGAGCCTTGTTGAAGAAACCTTATTTTAGACTAGTCGAAGTGGGTTAAAGGTTAAAGCCCATTATTCTCAGCCCAATATGTTTAAAGCCCCTAATTTGTGACTTTGTGTTTTAGCCATGACACATCATTTTAAAAATATTATGGGTTTTGGCCATCTGTGGATCAGCCCACAATGTAATTTTCTATTTTCACTAAAAAAAAATCATTCTTTTCTTTCAGAAAACATACTTAGCAGGATCCTATTTTTTTTATTGGACTTATGTAAGTTATGTTAACCTCTTTTATATTCTATTATGAAAAGAATTGTCATGGAGCTCGTCTTCCTATATTGTAAGTAAATGCTACCTTAGTTTCTCTTATTAGTTTATCAGTCACTGTTAAGTTGAGCCAAAACTCAGATGTAGAAAAAAACTACTTAATTTAATATTGGGTTAAATTCTTTAACCCTTAAGTTCATGCTCTAGGTGTAACTCATGTGCCCATAAGACTTTTCAGTTCACAAGACTTTGTTCAAGTCTATATGTAAATCAAAAAAAAAATTCTGGATTAGATATCACAAGTGTTACTCAACACATTAACACGTTAATCAATTTAACCATTTACACGACCATTAGTTTCATAACTAACCTCGTTATTTAATTCTAGAAAGAAAACAAAAGAAAAAGTACATTATATTCAACTGGTTAATGATATGTTCATATATTGCAGATCTTTTTATTGGCCATAGTTTTTGTCGTTAGTTTGGTACACACCTCATAGCTTCTCGAGCCATGATTTTTGTGATGGCTTATGAACTTCAAAAAAGAAAAGATATTATTTGAAAGAACATCAATCATATCTTTGCAAATTATTGACAGACTATGGAATTTTCGGCATTACAAGTTTTACAATTCATTTACATCAATCAAAGCTCTACAAATCATATTGGCCAGCACTTATACATTTGAAATTTAAATTAGCCAGATAAACAAAAGGTTTTACAGTTATAGCTAAATAAACTAAAAAGGTAAACAAAAATCCACTCTGTTGGCCAAAATGGCTACGAGTAAAATACTTTATCTCATAAAAAAAGTAGTATTAATTAAAAAAGTAAATCATTTACTGTCTTAAAAATATAAAATATGTTTAATACTTATCATAAAAAAGTAGAAGAATTAATAGGAGTATATTATAGGAGGTTTTAGCATTATCTTTTTAAGCAACTGTTTTTTTTTTGGTAATCTTGAAATTAATGTCCTCTTAATGCTTTGACCTCAGTCAAACATTTGTTTGGCCAACATAGGATAGTAACGTTTTCTTCCTTGTCAGCAGATTTTTGTCTTGGTTGGGTTCCCATGTTTACTTCCTCTGATGGACAACCTCACCTTTTATCGAAACCTCATTATCCAAAGCCTCTCCAAAATCTAATGGTCCATCATCTATATAATATAACCAAAGATGTAATGTGACATTAGCAACACTATTATTATTCTTGTCAGCCACGTAAGCCAAGAGTCAAGCCATTTAGCTCTCAATCACCACTAACCCCCTTATCTATCTAGGCTCATTTTCATTGACCTTCGTCACTAAATGAATGCTAAACTTAAACTAATCCATCAACATGTTAAAGCTCATGTCAATGTTGTTGTCTACAATGCTATTTAGGCAACGATGGTCGTCATCACTTTGAAAAAAAATTCAATTCAATTTTGGAGTCCAACTTAATTAATCGTTTGTGTACTTCAATTGAATTGTTTACAATTTACGAGCTCTCAGTTTTGTGGTCCTTGTTTCACTTATGTGTAACTAATTTGACCGCATAGAGTTATGGTATTTGTCAAAATATTTTAAGGGTCCAGATGTAATTTTGAATTAAAATTAAATGTAATATTTATTATATACACTCGTATCTTTTTTAATTATTGTGCATTTATACATAGTTGCCCCTATCATTATGATCACTGTTGCCACCGTCATTTTTGTCGTCATCACTACCGTCACAGTGGTGGTGATGACAACAACGGGGACGACCATGATGTGGTGGTGATGGTGAATATGTTGATGGTGATGATACTAATTAAGCTGATGGAATAATAAATACATAATAATTAAAAAAGATATAATTGTATATAGTGAAAATCACATTTAATTTTAATTCAAAATTATATATAGAACATTAAGATTTAATCAACATTTATTATTTAAACTTCTTATCTCTTATAATAAACATTTCGTATTATTTGAAATGTCTTATATATATTTCTTTGAAACAGGCTCAAAGTGGACTTAATCATTTTCATGTTATTCCAATCCTATCTCTCTGACTATGCTAATTTGTTTGTGGGAATCTTAATTTTGTAAAGAGAAATTGTAAATTAAGGTTGGGAATCTTTTGATTTTTTGTCAAAGAGAAGTTGTGGAACTTGAGTACCATTGGAGGATTGTGTGCCTTTTAAGTTTTACGGCAAAGTGTGTTTTGTCTAAATGACACTGACACTCAACTCAAATATAAAAGTTACTCCTCTTTTGTGTGTTAAATTGGTGAAAAGAACAACATTAACATAAATTGAACTTACAATAAAAGACATTGACAATAAAGAGAAGATTTGACAAGGTGCAGAAAAGAGTTGACAAAGAAAATGATTTGATAGAGAAAAATAAATCTTTAGACAGAAAAATAATTTTATATAATAAATCCACGGAAAATTAAAATTGTTAAAAATACATGAAAACTGAAAAGGAAATTAGATTGATAATAAATGTAAAATGAGAGAAATTTAAAGTTGTAAAAATCCAGATGGATAGAAAATAAACGAGTGTGAAAGTACAATGAAAGAAAGGAAATAGTGGCAAGAAAGTGAATGGGTTGAAAAAAAAACTTTGACAAGTAGCAAGCAAATGGGCTTAAGAAAATAAAGACAAGTCACTTAAAAGTTGCGAAAAAAGATATAAAAGGACAATTAATTAAGGAGGTTGCTAATTTACTCTCACTTAAAAAATAGAAAGTACATAGTATATGTTAACACTGAACACCTTTTGTATTAGAAAGAAAAAAAAAACATTCCTTCCCTTTCTTACATTAACATAAACTAAAGAACAATTATAAAGTTATATTTTTTTTCTAAACACGAACGAATTCAGTATCTTGTTTTGTTTTATTTTATTGCTATCATTTATACATTTCTGTAAGATTTAATATCACTTTTAATTTTTATTTTTTTTAATACATGATATTTTAAAATTTTTAATTTAATAATTTAACATATTTTTAAATATATTTTGATTCATTTCACTGAAAACTTTTAAAAATTAAAAGAGTTACTCTCATGTATTGTTATTTGGTCCAGTCAGGAATTTAAGTTGTAACATATATGGGATTGGGAACAGAATCTGACATCCATCAACATCCCTTCTAATTCTCAGATTCGAGCAAATGGAAGTTTTCAAATTTAGCAATAAACCATGATTAACAACAGTAACTGTACACAGCTAAGCAAAGTTTCAAGCATGGCAAACAGTGCAAAAGGACACGATTCAAGTCCAAGACATTTCATCCATGAAAAAGAAAAAGGAAATAAAAGAAGAAAACACAAATTGTATTCCTCCTCCAACAGACAAATCAAGGTCTTTAAGGCTTAAAGCACAAAGGGGGTGATGGAATGAGAATCTGCAGACAAAAAAGTTGCAGAATTGTTGTGAGGGTGTTTGAACGGTGCTACTAAGTAGTGGTGATTGCAATTCAATCCCATGAAGAAGCTACAGCATAGGAATGGGGTGAGTAAAAAGTAAAGTAAGCTGGTCTCAGTGTGTCTCTTTGTAGTGTGTTGTGTACAGTATATTTGGTGACGTGTGCGCATGTCTTTTTTTTTTTTTTTTTTTTTTGACGTTTTTACATGTGAAAGCTCAGCACGTTCAACATTATTGTCATCATTTTATTGATAGTTATTATATATGTTCGTGTTATATCTAGTAACGGATATATCACTTAATTTTATTAATTTTTAAATATTTTTAATAAAATATATCAAAATATATGTTAAAATATTAAATTAAAATTTTTAAAATATTATATATCAAAATAAAATAAAACTTAATAAATTAAAAGTCACGTTAAATCTTACTTTAAATAAAATTTATGTTTTGGCATTAAGAACTAATTGTTTAATCGATGCTATTCCTCCGCAAACTTCGCTGCAGTTAGAGATCTTCTTGCAGCTGCATTGGATCCTTAAGTATTCTTAATTATTGTGACCATACCTATAATAAAAGAAAGCAAATGTTTATTTTTGTTAAATTCTTGACAGATCACAGATAATCTTTTCTACCATTTATCTTTTCCCAGTTGCAAATAATATTATAGATAGAATGTCCATCGACTAGTGCAAGGAGCCAAATATGGGTTGAATTTAACAACTTGAATAAAATTTTATATGAACATTGACTATCACAATCACTTTATTATCAACTATAGAATGTTCACACGTGTGTAATTTGTAAATGCATTTTTTTGTGTGACATTTGGCCCTTTTTTAGGGTAGTTGTAGAAACTATGTATGATGATCACATTTTCTACTTGTTCCTTTCTGCCTGACATCATCAAGCTATAAGTCCCTGAAAAAATGCATTATTTATTTGATGATAAACATTTTATCATATTTTTTTTATATCCTTTAATTATATAAATTAAACTGGTTAGATTACACAATAATATTTTGAGGAATGATTATAAGGTATTTATTTATCGTAAATCTAAAATATAATTTATATGTTTTAATATATTTATTTATTATAAATTTTAATTATATAAAATAAATATTTAAGTTGTGCATCACATATGTTTAAATTATTGTGTGTGTAATGTATATATAAAATTAAAATTAGAATTACTTTTGTAAATTTTAATACATTTAATAAATATTTTTTTATAAAATAAAAATATTTAAAAGTTTGCACTTTTATCTAAACATACAGTAGTATTTTAAAAAAAAGTGTATAATTAATATGGCAAAAAAAAATTGTATTAAAAGTTGGTGGACACGAGAACGACGAGTCAGTTAAATAATAGAAAAATAATTGAGATGCCATACAAGTTACAGCAAGCTAGTACTTTGGGTGGTGAAGACTGAAGAATGAAGATGCGATTGCGAATTTACAATTTGCAAGTTAGTTTTTTAAAGGTAAATTGATTGATAAATTGAGAGTGGTAATAGAAACACATTATAAAACTACAGGGGGTGATATAACGGTTAAGTATTATGTCTTCATATATAGTAAGAATGATTTATCTAGTATCTAGTAAGAAGTATTGTACTTAATTCTTATCATATACGAAACTTTTTAAATTAATGACATTTATCATATCGTAATTAAAATTAATCTTTGACTTAACTAATGATATGTGTGATATAATCATGATATAACCAACAATATAACTCTCATTAAACCTGATAAATAATCAATGTTTCACGTTATTCAATCCTTAATTTGAATGCATAACATTGATTGACTCAATGTTAACTTTTACTTGTTGGCTATGAAGCTGAAAGCTGGTTGTGTTAGTTTAAAATTTAGAATGAAAGTTGGCGTGAATGAGTGGTCAGTTTACTCAGTCATTTTGATTCCACATGTTCTAATCAGTAAATACATCAACTGAGTTATCAAGTTTTCTCCTATTTATACTTAAGTTTCTTCATATCCTGATTTTATCACAATTAGACGAAGTTAACTTACCAACACAAACTGAGCATTATAATATGACAATAAACAAATATAATATACCAACAAAAAATATAGAACATTAATTTAAACTACAATAACCTAAAAGAGTACTATGTATTAACTTAATCATCATATTGATATACTTTAGGTAAATTATTGTTTTTATGAGAACAATTAATTAACAATAAAAGAATATCTTCTCATTCTTAAGAAACTATTAACCTAAATATTAAATGAAACTATGAACAGTTAAGAACATCCACATTGATACAACTATTTGTAAATTGCTTGAAGTGGACTTTACATGTACATATTACTTATTTTTATTTTATCAAAGAGAAACATCATTAATCTCTAATGGTGTAATGTTTTAAGAGTTGCTTCCAATAAATTTTACAAAACAAACTTAACTCATAACTTTTTTTTCTAGAAGAATCATTAAATTTTTATAATAACTTGTTTTTGCAAAGTAAAAATCTATAAAATATTTGTTGGCACAGTAAAAAAAATAAAAATATACATATAACTAAAATATATTTATTTAAAAAAATAAAATTTATTATTCTCACACAATTAACGAAACATAAAAGACATTAATTTAAATATTAAAAGTTACATAATAAAAATAATAATTAATTTTATTGATTATTGCGTTCAAAATGTTCCTAAATATGTTCTACTAGGTCTACTTGAAGTTGATGATGACGTTTTCAATCACGAACTTCTCATCTTCTCTGCAAGTATGGTTCAAGGATTAGACGTGGGCCAATATTTATGTCAACTATTAAGACATCATCATTAGAATGTTCATAACGATAATCAAAGTTACTATTATATGTGTGTCGTTCATCTTTAACAATCATGTTATGTAATATGATGTATGCATACAATTGTATTCTTTGAAACATTCAATCATGAGTCGGCGAGAATTTCATCTTCCTTTCTAGAAAAATATGGTTTTTGTTGTGTTCTGAGTGCTTCTTCTTGTTCTTCTTCTCCTTATTCTTCATTAATTTGGGTGAAAAATGGTGAAATTTTAGATTCTGATATGAACTCAAATACTGTGTCAACACCTTTTTCATTGCATTGGTCGGCACTAGTACTCATTGAAGACCCTTTATATGATAGGATTAATTGGTGATGACTGAAACATAGAGAATTGATAGCAATGAAATGGGAGTGTGATATATTGATAATTTACCATATTAACATTATTTTGTGGGTTAGATGAATCTAGAAAATTTGAATTAGTAGGAGGTTGAAAATTTGAATTTGTGGGAGGTAAAAAATTTGACATAAAATTAAACCAATAATTCATATTGAATTGAGATTTTTTTTTAGAGTCAAAATGAGAAAAGTTTCAGAAAAACTAAACAATAATATTTAAACGACTATTTTATTATATTATTTTAATATTAAAAAAATTTAAAATCTAGTAAATGAAATTTGTTGTTTGAAGAATCATTAATGCTTGGTGTAACAACTTTTTATAATTGACACATTAAAAAAAATTATGTTGTTTCTTTTTTGGTACTTTGAAAGTCACCCGTTATAGATGACCTAAAGAAATTTATCATAATATGAAAACAAGAGAAAATGTAATTTGGAAAATCAAGCACTTAATTAATGCAATTGAAATCAAAATATGAAGAAGCAATAAGTGTAGTGCTAAACCTATTGATTTTTATTTATTTATTTATTTTTATTTTCATTTTCATATAGAGTATTACATGTAATGTAAGTAGTTAATATACTCTCTAATATATTTTTTTAGACATATTTTTTTTTATTGTTTAAAATTTATTAAAAATTATAAAATTTGATAATTCCTATATTAAATTGGATAGGTCTTACGTTCTATTTAATATTCCTCTTTCATAATTTTATAATTTTAAATAAATTTTTATCAATAAAAAATATATATAAAAAAAATGTCTCAGAGAATGTGACTATATTATTCTCATTAATCAATAAGCGTGGCAGTTATTGATAAGTGGAGTGCACATCACAGAGATTCCAAGCACAGTGATTAGTGATTAGTGACAGACAACTAAGGTTCGGATAATTAATAAAGAAAGAGATAAAGATAGCCAACCTTTTTAGGTTATGTTTTTTCTCCGTTGCTTCTTCCTTTTCACAACATAACGGTCATTTTGCTGTTGTTGTTGATGGCTATGAAGTGAATTTGACTTTCTCTTCTTCACTCTTTTTCTTTATTGTTTTTTTTTTTTTCCATTTCCAACGTGGAAATTATTCCTCCCACGTTATTATGACCTGGAAACTCTACTAATAGTTATCCTCTTGCTTCAACATCTTCAAAGGATACACAGTGTTTGACAAAAACAAACAAGAAAAGGACAAAACCATGGCATGTATTTCTTTTTTTTAGCCAAAAAAAAAATGAAATTACTTGATTCAGTTAAGAATAAAGTATTAAATTTGAATAAATTTAAATTATTATTTTACATTAAATATATGCAAAAATTATCAAGGATCGATAAAACTAAAAAGTCCTTATGAGATTATATACTACCAAATTTGTTTTGGATTATCATTAACTCTCTTGATATATATATATATATTCTGTAAATTTAGTTTTGATGCTTTCAACTTTTCATAATTTAAAATCATATATGTACCCAGAAAAATCTCACATACAATTATCTTGATTAATTTGGCGTATGTCCCTTTCTGTCTTGTTCTCTAACACTCTTTTCTAAAATCCAATCATTGTTTTCACGAAAAATCAATGGTTTTTGAAAGACTTTTGAGTTGAAAGCTAAAATGCAGTTTGCTTATACGGTTTGTTTTACTCAACTATTACTAGTATTTTTTTTTATATATAAATTCTTAAAAAAAAACAGTAATAAGAGGATGCATTCTTTAAGAAAACAAACATCAATTTTATAATCAAAATCAGTATCCAACCAATTATAGAAGTGGATATTCATAAAATTCAGCGGGCTTTTGATTACTAATTAATTAGGAATCACGAAACCCATAACAATCATTCAATACAGCACGTGAACCTCTCTTTCAGAAACTGACGTCTCTTACACAGTTTCACTTAGAACTTAGACGAGAATTATTAAGCATTCATTGGTTTGTTATTATTACGGTTTATTTGGATCCTCTAGTACTCCTTTTAAGAGCATGTTGTCTATTTTAATTTTTTTTTTTTTAACGCAGGCTTTATGTTAAATATACGTATTCCATAAGTATTTTTTTAGAGAACGTATTACATATATACTACTCCATTCCTTATATTCCTTATTATAATAAAAATAAATAAAAAAATTACATAAAAATTAGATTAAAAAATCAGTTAAATATAATAAATTTCATATTTTTTATATTATCTTTCCTAGTTTATCTTTTATTTTTTTTTATTTTTCTTTAAAGACTCCTCAATACACTCACATAATGACTAACTGAATTTTTTTTTATTGAAAAGTCAAAAATTATATTTTGGACAAGATATCATTAAATGAGTTTAAAAAGTTAAATTTTACTTTAAAAAAAACAAAAATAAGAGGGTTATTATTGTTTATAATAAGGAAGCGAGGGCTTAAAAGATTTGTGAACATTTCAATTTAATTATCTTATTTAACTGTTGGCATTTTTGAAAAAAAATATTAATCATTGCTTTAAACGTTTTGATTAAAAAATTAAAAGTAATTTTTTTATTGAAAATAATATTGATAAATTCTGTCACAATTTTTAATGTATTTCTAATAGTATTTTTTTTAAAAATTATTTTATTATTAATTTCTTAACAAAAGACTTACAATAATAATGATAATTAAAAGCATTACAATTTGGCAAATTATATATCTTTTATATATTCTAATATATTCCGGGATCACCCCACGCGCAGCTGTAGCAGGTGAAAGACTCTCCAGCGCGCAACCATCATCTCCACTCCAGTGTGCACAAAAGTACTACTACTAGTCAAGAAAAACTCCAAAAATTAAATTAAATTAAGAAAGGAAAATCTGAAAAAGTATCCATTCTTGGTTAATTATTTCTTCTTACTTTAAACTGAATTTTTATTTTATATTTTTCAAGTTGATTTTAAAAATAATGTGAGATACGCTCACTATTGTACACATAAATCACATATTACATATTAATTTACCCCAGATTTCATGTTCAGCATTTGAGATTATTAAATCCATCACTCTGCATCTCTGATAATATATAGCATGAGATTTATAGGTGGAGAAAAATAAACTTACTCAACTTCATTCATGTGCTAATTGAAGATGGCCACCAACATATATACCATTTTGCTTAATTAGTAGTACTATATTGAATCGCTAGCTCTACCTTCTTATATCAATTTTCTGTCACATAAGTAATAACGTAATTCTTGTCTTGGTGCGTTGTTTTTGTCCTAAAAGGTACCAGTGTATACAAATAAAACTTCTGTAATTTGGTCAAACATACCTAAAGAATATGGTGCAGTTATACGCTAATTTGCACGAAGATAAATCGAAAGGTTTACAACTACAGACCAAACATTAACATACTTAAAAATCATATTAATAGTAGTATTTTTTTTTTTGGTACAAATTAATTTTTAGTTAGTTGATAATATAAATGTTTTATAGTCACGATGTATAGCTATTAAACTTTTGAAAGATACTTATAATAATTGTGACAATATCTAGAATGTGATAATTTATTTTATATGAAAGAATATATGCTAATTTGAAGAAGCAAGTGACTTGTGCTCTAACAAAGCAGATAAAAAGGTTGGAATCAAATTACCTTTTCTCAGGTCATCTTCAAGGTTGGGAATAATTTCCATCGACACAACACAAAGCCACACCATTAACGGGGAACATATACATACATTACATACATGTATTCCATCACAGAAAATAACATACGAAACTGGAACCAAGCAACAACAGTAAATAAGTACTCCTATATCATAGTAAGTATTTATTTAATAGTAATAGTAACAAGATTGTTCCCTCAAAAAAAGAAAAAAAAGTAACAAGATTGTAAAAATTTAAGATTAATACTCCTTGGAGTAGTTAATAACCTTAACTATTCATTGAATGCAAGCAAAGCAGAGAAAGTGCACGCGCCCTCGTTGGCGCGTGAAATAATAACTCTGGCATTCTGGAAAAAACTTTACAGAGTAGATATATATGACTTGACTTCATTTTCTTGCACACCATTTGCCTTTTGTTTATAAAAAGAGAGAGAGAGAGAGAAAGAGAACACTGAGCTGAGACACAGAAGAAGAGAGAGAGAGAGAGAGAGAGAGAGAGAGAGAGAGTTTCAGAGACAACCTCTTACCTTCGTCATTGTACCTTTCCAAATTTGCCTTTGCCTTTTTTCTTGTTCCCAGCTCCTTCTTTTACAAAGGTTAGGGTTTTACGCAAGTTTTCAACTACTTAACAGTAATTATTATTAGTTTTTTTTATTTTTATTATTATTATACGCCAAATTCCCCTTTTTGATGGCAATGCTAAGTGTATGCTTACGTTCCTTTCTTTTCATCAAATCTTACACGCCAAGTCTATTTTTCTTCAGCACTCCTTCAGCAATTGTAACTACTTCTTCTTAGTAAAATTTCAGAACAAATTCTCAGCATTTGCCAACCTTGTTCTGTTCTTCACTTTACTTTTCTACAAGTAAGTAAATTTCATTTTATTTTTTTTTTTTTATTTTTCAGATTTTATCTTCTTTTTTTTTGCCTATGGTTAGTGCTTGAAATCAAAGTGTGCATTTTGCTTTATTGTTTTGATCTTGGGGGTGTGTTTTGCATATTTATGGTGTGAATGGAATAATGGGGTGTGCATTTTCTTTGGTAGGTTGGATTTATTGAGGTGGTGGAAAGTAGCTTCAAGGGAGTTGACCTGGTTCTTCTTCTGTTTGGAGGATGCTTCTGTAATTGGGTTCACTGAGAGGAGTGTGCTGAAGATTAAGGTTGAGGTGGAGATCAATGGGTTGGAAGAGATCTGGTTTGGAGTGGGAGAGAGTAAAGATCTATGGACAAGTTCTACTGGGATTTTTGTTGATCTGCACAATTCAGACTTCAAGTGCAGTCACTGATCCCACTGATGGTAAGGATTCTTACTCTTTTGGTTTGGCATTTTGTATGGTCACACACGTGTAGTGGTTAGCTGATAGTGCAGTCTTCTGGGTCTTTTTTTAATATTACAGTATTTTGTGTGTGTGTGTGTTTCACTGTTTCTCAATGGTGGTTGAAAGTCTATCTTCTTCTCTCATATCTACTGGCAATCAAATAGGATTACATGTGTTCTATGATGATGCTTTGGGGTTGATAATCTACATCCCCCTTAAAACTGAAGCATTACAATTTGTGTTCCTGATTTAATATTTAATATTATATTTTTAGTATTCACTTTCTTTTAATCGGTCTGTTGGTCTTTAACCGTGTTGGTCTTTAACTGAGCCGGATGATACATGTAGCCAACCTCACCTAGTGGAAAGAAAAAGACTTTGTTGTTGTTTGTTTAATTGGTCTGTTATTGAATGCTGATTGTGCTATGTTAGAATGTACTGGCTTTTGTCTTGATTGATGTGTGGAGGGTTATATCTGTGAACTAGAATAGAAGATCATGAATTACTGCTTTCAACATATTCTTGATTTGTTTATATCTGAAGTCTATAGAGTTCTAAAATTTTCTGATTGTATCAGTTGCTGCAATTAATAGCTTATATATTGCACTGGGATCCCCTGTTCTGCCTGGGTGGGTTGCTAATGGAGGAGATCCATGCGGAGAAGGGTGGCAAGGCATTCAGTGTAATGGAACATTTATACAAAAAATGTATGTTATATTGTTATCCCTTTGGCTACTCTTCATGCTGATTCGTTTATTGACATCTCTCATAATAGATGATCATGAATTTTCTTATCATTTTATTTATGACAGAGTTCTAAATGGTGCAAATTTGGGAGGAGAACTGGGAGATAAACTGTCAACTTTTGTTTCAATCTCAGTAATGTAAATAGAATTCTCTCTCTGCATTTATATGTGTGCGTGCATTCACATATGCATTTTTGTGCATCTATAGCATTTTCCTCGATTCATTCAGTGGCCATTCTTCCCATAGTACATATAAATTTCTTCTGCATTCTCTTTACTGTTTGCTATAATTTTGGAGTTAGTGATCTAAGCAGCAACAACATCGGAGGAAATATTCCATCCAGTTTGCCGGTTACCTTGAAAAACTTGTATGTAATAACCTAACTCTGTGATACTAGCTATTCCCAACAATTTGGGTAAAAAGACATGATGGAGTGTATTTGCAGTTTTCTTGCTGCCAACCAGTTAACTGGAAGTATTCCGACCTCTTTATCTACTTTGGCTGGACTGACAGACATGTGAGTTTGTTGCTTCTCCTGTTCTATGTTAAATTTGAATTTGAATGGTAGCTAATGTTAAATGTTATGCAAGTTCATCCAAATTATATTATCTCCTTTCAGGTCTCTTAACTACAACTTTTTAACTGGAGAAATACCAGATGCTTTTCAGTCACTTACGCTATTGATCAATCTGTATGGCCCCATTTTGATTTAGACAATTTGGATAAAGATTCTTTGCTTTATTATACATTAAAATATTTGATGGATGCATTAACTGTTGTGCAGAGATTTATCTCATAATAATTTGAGTGGCGAATTGCCGCCTTCTATGGAAAACTTGGCATCTGTGACCACCCTGTTAGTATTTTGTCTTAGCAAGATCAAATTATGACCTTCTATTTCCTATATCAAGCAAACTCACTATTTCCTTGTTGACAGACGCTTACAGAACAATCAACTGTCTGGGACACTTGATGTTTTACAAGACCTTCCTCTGAAAGATTTGTACTTCTCTTAACCTTATTTTTCATGATATATTAGTTTATAAAATTGTTTTAATTATGGATTGGAGAGCTTTTAGAATGTGTATAGGATTAGATGTTATCTTTCTAATGTTGGTACTACTTGATTCTCCTTAAATTTATGATTATTCTGCCCTGTTTGAGCAGGAATGTTGAGAACAACCAGTTTGCTGGCCCAATACCTCAAAAGTTGCTAAGCATACCTATCTTCAGGTGAGAATCTTAAAAAATGAAGGACTTTACGTATTTTGCTTCTTTAAGCTTAAATGGGACAATATCTTGAATTAGAAAATGTGTAGGTGGACATGAAACTAGGTGGTTCGGACTGTCTTTTCTTGAAAATTCATCTGATTCAGTTATTTTCAGAGTTTTTCAGTTTGCAATTAAGCAAAGATAGGAACATAAAGCTGAAAGAATAAATGATATTTTGAGGGTGGGCTTTCTGCAGAATTTCAGAAGCACATAAACTCTATTAAATAACCAATTAAATGTTGCCTCCAGTTAATTGGCCAGGAAAAGAAACATGTTATTTATGATTAGTCTCAAGTCAAGATTACACACAGTTTTTGATTTGTAATAGTCATTGTGCATTAGATAACACTTTTGCACCCAGATTGGTGATGAGGGTAGTAGCTTGTGTGGTGTATACTGGTGCTTTAAAGTTTAAGCTTGTGATTTTGGGCCTGCTAAATGTTATAAGGTGTGAACTTTGTAGTTTAAATTGTACTGAAGAAGGATAATGATACTTAGCAGTTAGCAATAGAAGGACAATGGCAATGCCAAGGTACATTTAAAAAAGTGGTCTGCAGACTATTGTCCTTTTGGCAATAGCAGGACTTAAGGTGAAGTTTTGGGTTGTTTTATGTGGCTGAGTTAAGGTTGAGTTTGGGATTATCTTATCTGGGTATCTTGTAGCTTGCTATTTTTTCTGTGACTATTGAGAAAATTGAAGTGTTCATTCCTTGTTTGAAATTTCTTCTATTCTTCTTGTTTACTGATTTTGATCAAGGATCACATCAGAAATCTGAATTTGAAGAATGTAATTGTTATTTTTTTTATAGCTTTACTTATTAAAGATGATATTTGTTATGCAGACAAGCTGGAAACCCATTTAATGTTAATGGTACTACAGCTCCAGCTTCTCCACCTCGCTCCTCAGCAATAGCACCACCAGGAACTCCTGTCTCTGGGGCACCGCCAGGAACTCCTGTCTCTGGGACACCACCATCTTCTGGCCGAGTACCTACTAAACAGGCTGATGGACCAACTGCAGCAAATGAATCAAATACTGGGAAATCCAAAAAATCCACAAAAAGGGTGGTTTGGATATCTATTGCTAGTGTGTTGGGATTCATTATTTTGTTACTAGCATTTATTCTCTTTATTCCAAGATGTAGTAGAAGAGAAAGGGATGCCAGAAGGTCCAAGCGACATCAAATTGGTGCATATGGGGGTGAAAGGCAAAGTGCCAGGGATTATGGGGCTCCAGCCCAACCACCTAGTCAAACGGAAAAAGGCAAATAAATATACCTTTGTTCTTCATTTAATTGTTCGTTGGAAGCATTATCCAGTTTAAACATTTCATTTTTAAACAATTTTAATTTATCATAACAGTATCAGTAGGGGATGTTCCAAAGCCAAAAGAGGATCATCAAGCAGAGATCAGGAGAACTTGGGTTAATCCTAATCCAAATCCAAATCCACAGGATGAGCAAGAGAAGGATGTGCAAAGAATGGCAACAATACCAAAGCCAGGAGAGCATGAGATAGATATTAGTACACTAGAAGTATATTCAATGCCTCCTCCTCCTCCCCTCCCCCTCCACCCCCACCTCCCTCGACTCCCCCCCCACCACCACCTCCACCTCCTCCTCCTACTACTACTGAGAAGGTGATTGTTGAGCCAGCCACATTCCACAGAGGGACTAATGTCAATCCACCCATTAGAAGTTCAGTTCCTCCTCCCACTTTTGCAAAATTTTTTGCCATTGCATCCCTTCAACAGTATACAAATAGCTTTTCTCAAGAAAATCTTATAGGAGGAGGCATGCTGGGTAATGTGTATAGAGCAGAGCTTCCTAATGGCAAGGTAGGATTGTTGCTGATTAATTACATTGATTATGTTCTGTTTTCTTTGACTTTTATCACCCTTACATAGCCAATAATGGTTACATTAATGTGATTGATACTATGTCTTCTTTTTTTGTGTAGTCTCTCGAATGTTCATTTAGCTGAACAGATGATATTCATTTTCTTATTCGTTTTCGTTTCAACACTTCTAGCCTGATGTCAAATATAGTGTAGAAAGCATGCAAATTTTTTTATTTATGCAGTTTGTGGTTTGTTTTGTATTGGTTATTCTTGCAGGATAATGTGTATTTCACACATTTGAACCTTTTTTTAAAAAAAAAAAATCTTATACGAGAATGATTCTTCCCCCAAGATGCAGTTGTGGTGTATGCATTCATGGCTCCCTCTTCTTTTTGCTAACACAAATGCTTAGGTCTCTGGTAGTTCCATGCTTCTTGAACAACTTTAAAAATATAAGATTGTTTATTCATTATTTTGTAAAGGTTTTTCTTGGATGACATGGTAAATGGCTAAATTCATATTGATCTATCAAAGGTTTAGCTACCAATATCTGTGGATCACATCTTGATTCTGATCTCTCTGTTTCCCTTTCACTTGCTAAAATAATCTTTTAGTGTTATCACTTCATTGGATTCATATTTGATACTTGCCTCTTTCTTTATAAATTGTCAGTTACTGGCTGTAAAGAAACTGGACAAGAGAGTCTCTTCACACCAGAAGGATGATGAGTTTCTTAAATTGATAAATAGTATTGACAGCATACGGCATGCAAATGTTGTTGAGCTTGTTGGATACTGTTCAGAACATGGCCAAAGGCTTCTGATCTATGAGTACTGCAGTAATGGATCACTGTTTGATGCACTCCACTCAGATGATGACTTCAAAGCAAGACTCTCATGGAATTCTCGTATTCGGATAGCACTTGGGGCAGCTAGAGCCTTAGAGTAAGTCAAGTTACCATTATCATCAAGAAAAAAATTGCTCAGGCTTATTATTGTAGCTACAATTGGGTCAAAGTTTTTTGTTTTCAAATTCTAGTTTGTCCTGCATTAATTTTTCAAGTTTCCTCAATGAATTCATTTAAATCTGAAAGTATTTTTGCAAAAACTTGATTGTTAATGGGGTAAGTATGTTCCAACCTTACTAAAACTTTCTGAAGTGTAAATTGGTAAAACATCATGCTTACCCTTAAATCTCAATGCTTCTTGATGTGGATCATACAGTTTTTCAAAATACATTATGCTCTATTCACTGTATGAAGAGCTTATAAATAGTTAAACACCATCTCAAGAACCAATTGAGCCCAAAAAATTAGCTGTTGATGCTGATCAAATAATGGTCTATCTAAGAAATCTCTTTCTCTGTTTCTTTAGAGAGCTATAGGATTTTCTAGACAAATAAATGAAGCTTATGCAAAAACATAACTGGAAGTTGAGGGGTGGGAACTTTTATTTCTTGACTTTTAAGATATTTAAAAATACAAGATTTGAGGTTCTAAATCTAATAATATTTCTTGTCCTTTAACCAGATATCTGCATGAGCTATGTCAGCCACCTGTAGTACATAGAAATTTGAAGTCTGCCAATATTCTACTTGATGATGATATATCCGTGCGGGTCTCTGATTGTGGTTTAGCTCCGTTAATAGCTTCGGGATCAGTCAGTCAGGTAAGACATTATTTGATATTGTTAAAGTTGTTTCAGCATTATGAGAGAAATGATTGAATTTTTACTGGGTTTATTGTTGAATAGCATATCATTAAATAAGTATGTCAAAATGTAGTTTGCATTACAAGTCTGTTAATATTCTGTGCTTTTTTAGCTCTCGGGGAACCTGCTAACTGCTTATGGCTATGGAGCACCTGAATTTGAGAATGGAATTTACACATACCAAAGTGATGTGTACAGCTTTGGAGTGATTATGTTAGAGCTTTTGACTGGCCGTCAGTCTCATGATAGGTGAGAATTCATAGCCAAAGCACTTCAGTCATCTGTTTGGCTTTTTATCCATCCAGTTAATTCATTATTTGGAACATCTTGGACAGGACACAACCACGAGGGGAGCAATTTCTGGTCAGATGGGCCGTTCCCCAACTACATGATATCGATGCATTATCAAGGATGGTTGATCCTTCATTAAATGGAAAATACCCTGCAAAATCATTGTCAAATTTTGCAGACATTATCTCTAGATGCCTTCAGGTGACCCTTTGTCTATATGAACTTAAATTCCAGTTATTATTAACTTATTCATCTTTATTCTATGAAATTAATTTCTTGTCTTGAATGTATGTAAATGCAGTCTGAGCCAGAATTTAGGCCAGCAATGTCCGAGGTTGTCCTATACTTACTAAATATGATAAGGAAGGAGTCTCAGCAAAGTGAATCAAATGAAAAATGAGAAACGTAGCTATATTTGTTTGTGATTTATCATAATATGCAGAGATCCACTTGCTGAATATTAAGTTATCAACTAGTAGAGAGAGATATCATGTGATCTGAGGGGAGCCCAATTAGTTGTCTCAATGCTTCATTATTTCCTACTAACCTATTCAACATTCGCATGCCAAGTTCTACCAAGAGTTTTTGTCCAATCAACTCCAGAGAATTACAGTGACCAACCCTCATATTTGTAGTAGTCTTACTCTTATGATATCTGATAATCTCATAGTTGATTAAAATATGCCATGTTAGTGTTGTAGAGGCGTGCTAACTAACCCCATTTGTTTGATAATAATTGTTTCCAAATTCTTGATAACAATGTAATTCAGTTGGGGCATCCTTGTGGTTTTTAGGTTCGTCCTTCGTAATAAAGGTTTGTTGATCAATTGTACTAAATCACAGACAAGCATTGTAATTTAATATTGATTGTTCTTTGTACACTACAAAAAGATATCTATTGTTTATTTGTTTAGTGCCTGTTCGGCCTATATTTTGGATCGAGTACAATGCATTTGAAGCCTTGATTAATTCATACAATCATGTATTTTGACTTGTCAACCTATCCTGTCGACCCGTGTAGGTCAAATTTGTCAACTTAATTAAGTTAATTTCTCTTCAGCTTCTCTTATTAACCTTGATAAAATTACACAATACAAGTAAAGTAAAAAATAGAAACCCTAAGTCGAAGGATATGAATTCATTTTTTTTTTTGTAATTTAGTATTTGAGGAATTTTTTTTTAGAAATTTTGACTCATATTGTATTATGTTTTGAAAGTTAACTTCCATTTCTTTCACTGATGTAAAAGTAAATATTGTAATTTTTTTTGTGGATGCTAGGAAAGATAGCATTTAATCCACATAATTTATGTTTTATAGGTTGTTTGATGATAAACTTTCTCAAATTTGTTATCTTATGGTCATTAATTCTTGTTACATAGTGTTCATAATTATTTAATTAAGAGTGTCAATAAGTAATAAACAAATCATCACATAAGAGTTGAAGTTATGTATGAATGATGAATCAAATAATTTATTTTGTAAAAAGAAAAATTAATTAATTAAAATGAAGAGAAAAGCAACATGGTCATTTAACAAAAAAAAATTACTTTGTATTTACTTTTGTAATCTTTCTTGTTATAATAATTGAAAAAAAAAATATGTATATACGAGTATTTATTTTTACAAAAAAATCAATTGATGAATTGAAAAAAAAAAAATTGAAGTTGGTGAGCCACTTGCTTGTTGACGGGTGGTTAGAAAGATCAACTGATCCCATCTTGTTTTGATGAATTTTGGGTGGATTCAATTCATTTTTGGTAGATTGATCCATTTTGCCATCTGAAATCAAAGCATCCACCTCAATGGTAAGCTCCTCCTAGAGGAGAATATTGTAGATATTCTAAGACAGTGAGAATTTCAATTAGGGGTTGGATGGTGAGAAACTGGCAGAGCTATCTATTTGAGATGTTCAAGTATTGGATGATTCCGGGGAACCTCTTGTTTTGGTCGGGATTAATTTGAGACTGATGTTTAAGTTGAATCATGGAAATGTGTGAAGGAGAAACAAAGAGAGGGGAGGTTGGGAAGGTGTCTGACATTTTTCATGTTTTTATGAGTTTGAATAATCTTTTAAGAACTAAAATTGATGCCACTCTAATGTTACTAGTATCACATCACCATCTTCATAAGTATTAGCTACCACTAATTAATACATGTACAATGAGTCAATGACTAACTGACTGAAGATTTAAAACCTCTAGACCCAATTTCATCCTTTCTGATTTTAAAGTAACCAAAATCTAATTTTCAAGGAATAAATTGATTATTCTCTTTGTATGAATCAAAACAATATTAGTGACAGTGGTTGGTTTGACTTTGAATGTTGATAGATTTTTTAAGCAAGTTGTCTGTTCAAATCTTAATTCTTGTATATAGAGAAATCATAGTTGAGAGAGAACAACCTATCTATGTGTGTCTTCATATTCTTCAAAAGAGATTAATGTTGACAGAGAACCGAAAATACTCCTTACAATTATTTACATCAATAGAGAAAAGATATCAATGTGAACATTTTATATGATGTATTATGTTAGCATTTTCCCCTAAAAAGAATAAAATTATGTTAGCATTTTACACTAATGTTAGCATTTATATCTATATGATGTATTGAGTTCTTATATATCACATGAGACATGAGAATGATCTTTAGATATGAAAGATGAATTCATATGATATCTTGAAATAAAAATAAGAACTCAAATTATACCATAGAGGTTGATTTATCTATACTCTCAAGTAAGTTTTTAAATTTAGCAAAAATTAACAAAAATTTACCAAGTTAATTAAGACTCCTTTAACATATTTCAGAAATCCAAATTTTCTGTCAAAAGATTTTAAATTATAAAAATCTATTTAAAATTTATTAAAAGTATAGACCAGAGTAATTTAGCAAAAAGGTACATGAGGTGAATTTCATTTAAATAGTATGCCAGCTTCTATCTTTTAAAATTCTAAACTATGTTTTCTTCTTTATTAACAATCTTTGGTGTCAATAATAAATAAATAAAAATCATCTGAAGTTTAAACCGATTTGGTATAGATAAGAATATAGATATAAATTTCACCATCAAACAAAATTTGGCTGACGGTTCATGCAATGTGTTGCATTATTAAACATTTAGATAAAGAATGTCTGCTACGTGACGTTTCATGCTAAATCGAATTGACAGGCCCTTATGCACCACCGAAAGAGAAATCTTGCTGGCCCAGAAAATAATTGAATAATATTTTTTTTGTATTCATGACTTTCGGATGCAACGTAAGAGCTTTCTTTCTTTTTGTTTGAGGGGCTAATTGAGTAAGATATAAGCCAAGAAGTTAACCTTCGTTGAAACAAGTTTCAGGGGTGAACAAGAGCTGCAAGAGTTATATGAATTTCATTTTCAATGATACTTTTAGAAGCTTTTTTCACCGAAAATCTCCATTTTATTTTTTTACAAATGGTATGTCGTATTTTTCAGAACCTTAAATAATATTATTTCTTGGTTAAGTTTGACCTAAAAAAATAAAGAATTTAATGTTCAGTGTAAAATAATTTTACACAAGTAAATAATAACTCATTATTTTAATGAATTTTAAAATACTTTTATAAAAATTAATTGATTTATTATTTGTGATTGACGGACGATAAAAAAAAAAATATATCATCATTTTTCTCATAAATAAATAGATAAACTATGAGATAATCTTATAATAAAAAATAAAGTCTAAAATATGCCAAAAAGTTTTTTATTTTATTTTATGGCTATATGCCAAAAGTTAGTTAGTTACACATGTTATTCGACATTTGGGTTTTTTTTAGTGAAGGTTTGGAGTTTGGTCCCTATCTTAAGGAGAGTTTTATTTTTTATAAGTAACTCTAAGGAGAGTTGTATCTAGAGATACCACTTTACTTTAAAATTAGTCGATTTTGTAAGAGATAAATTAGTTAAGTGACAAATAAAAAGTTTCAGATTGTTAAGTTTAACTATAATCTTGAAATCATGTTTTTGTATGTAGTTGTATTAAATATTTCTTTAAAAAATTGTTGTTAGTTAAAAAAAATACTTCTTGTAAAAAGTACTTAGAGTCATGAACCAGAAAAAATGAGTAAAACTTAAGTGAAAATTACAGGAACCGATAATCAAGTCTCAGAAGAATAAAAATATGAGGACTAATATATATAAAAAAATAAATAAAATATGCCAAAATTATAAACATCAAAATCTATTTTTGCAAAAATCTCAACAAGCAACTAAAGAATTAACTTTTCTTAAATATATTGAAGGGTCATTATTAGTTGTTAAACTTTCGTCCATCTTGAACAAATTGACTAAATTTACGTCGTTTTTAACTTTTAAAAATATTTTGTGGATTATCATTCTTAAGTTAAGAATTGTTATTTACAACACCTTAAATTAAAATCAATTACATGTGTGAATTATAATAAAAAAAAAAGTAAGAATAGCTAAAATACTAAACTATCCCCCATAGTCTAACAGTTATTAAACAATTTGTTTTACCGAATTTAATGAAAAAACAATATTGTTAGAAAAAAAAGAATTCATTATATTAATAAAAAAGATTTTTGTTATTACATTGAAGTTTTTCTGTTTTTAACATCTTTATTTTGTTGTAAAAAAAAAAAAAATCTTTATTTTGTGCAACTGGTGCATAAGATAAATAAATCATTTTTTGTTTGCAAAATTACTTACACGTTACATTACATAACTCGTTTATTGTTCTTACGTTACTTTTTGCAGGATCTTGCACATTTTTAGTTGTATAATCAAGCAATAGAATGGAACTATTTTAGCATTTTTTTTAATCTATTTATACTTACTATTATTTTCTTAATTATTCTTAAGTGCTTTATCATGATTCATGAAACATGGTTTTGTTTATAGTCTGTTTGATTCATTCCCATCTGGATACTGATAATTAAAGCAACAAATGGTTGCTTTACATCTATTTTAACGTGATTATAGTTGAGATTGGGATTCGAGAAAAACAATCGAACACACACTTAATTTTATACAATTATTTATTTTCACACAATTTCCCTTTTTCTCTTTAGAATAAGACACACAAATTATTTTAAAAAAACATTAAATTATAATATCATCTTTTATAAATTTTATTTTAAAATTACCTTTTAATAATTGTATAACATAATTTAAGACTTGCTTAGATAACCTATCTAAAATCACTTATAAGAGGAAAAAAAATAATTAAGTAATTTATTTACAATGTTCGTAAATAAAATAAAGGGTCCTTAAAAAAATAAAGAGAATAAAAAATGATTTTTTTTTCTCAAAAATCAAAATAGAATAAAATAAAATAAAGTTAAAGGGTGAAGGAAGGAAGGAGGTTATAAAAGGACGCATGCAGATTTTGCGTTTGTGAGCGAGTTTTTGTCAGAAACAAACAGAATCGGAAAGAGAGGAAGTAGTAGATTACTAGATTCCAAAGCTTTCTCTTCTCTCAGTCACACACATTGCAGCATCAACCACATCCATTTCATGAGTCGCTACGATCCCAATCCCTTCGACGACGACGAACCGGTCGAGGTTAATCCATTTGCGGTTAGTGTTAATAATTTCCATTTTCCCCTAACTCGTTCGATTCGCTTTTCCAGTGCCTAATTGATTGTTCATAATCGTTTTTCGCGATTCCTAGATCCGTTTCTGCTACTTGAGATCGTTCGTTAATTGAACGCGTTATGCATGTTTCATTGGATTTGTAATTTAACTGATTATTGCTGAACCGCAGACATGCTATCTAGTGAGAGCGTAAGAGTCCACTGGATAAAATCTTAGTCATGTAACTGAACTCGGATCGTGAATTTTAATTAGTTTTAATTTTAATTTTAACCCGTTCGTTCGTTTCGATTTTACAGTTTGGTTACTGGACTGGACCTGACTTATTATAAGGCTGAACAACTTGAATTATTTGTTTATTTAATGTGAGAATAATTTTTTCGAACGTGATTAAGGCTGTTAAATTAATTTGAAGTGCTTGCTTGGATGATAGTTGATAAAATTGATTACGAATAAAATTGATTTTGCAATGACTTTAGTTCAGAATCAATTCTACACAATAATTTTGATTTCTTCTCCAATGTGAAATCATGTAAAAAATTATTGAAAATCAATTCTAGATTCGGAATTAATTCTGCTACACAAAACTAAACTCGTACTTACGGATTGGAGACAAAGGACCATCGCAAACAGTGCCTTGTCTCGGGATAAATTTTTTGACTGCCTAAATAATGTTGTTAATTTGTAAATATGTTTGCTAAGTCATGATTAGTTGAAAGAAATTATATCGTTTTTCTCCTTGTCACTAACTTCTCTGTTGAAAAATCAATCTATTGTTTTTTATTTGGACTTCGCTGTTATGCTTTCAAAATAAAATATAATTTTGAAATGTATTCATATGATTCGTGGTCAGAAGAAAACCAAATATATCGGGCCAATAGCCACACTTGTATAAAAAGGAAATTCTAGCTAAGAAAAATCAAATAAAAATATTTTACTAACTACTCTAGTAGTTCTCCACTTCTCCCTCACAATAAAATGGAGATGTAAATCTCATGATATCCATGTAATCTCATTATATCCAAGAAGGCTAAACGCTTGTTTATTCTGTCTTCTGGGGAGGAAGCATGCTGTTATTAAGTATGAAATTGCATCAAGTTTTCTCAATCAGTCATTTCCTTTAGAAGGCAAGGGGGTTCCTCAATGAATTAATAGAGATGAAGAAATCGACTTCTCATAATTTTTCTCTCTAGTCTTGTTGACTGGTTTAGTGATTATTAAATGAAAATTGTTCATCTAACTATGCCATGAACATGATTGTTTCCTTTATTGATTTGAAATTGCAGATATGCCACCTCACATATGCTGAGTTCTCTATGCCTTGCTAATTTGATTATTATTTTAAGAACTGAAACATTTTGCATTTTTATTAATATTAGGATGGAGCAGCTAAAGGAAAAAAAGGGTCAGGGCAATCAAGCTATAGTGGAGGTGCCTTTTATACTACTGTAAGTTTGCCTTTTCCTCTAACTGAGATTGTTACAGTGAAATACAATGCTTTATGAAATATGAAATAATATTTTAACAAATAGAGGAATCAGTTGGTTGTTGACTTTTGATCTGCATCATCTGTATTTTGTGGTGCAACAGTGCAAGGGCGATTACTGTTACAGGTTTTACTCTGGAAATTGATATATTGAAGTTTGATATTCATAGTATTTTCCCCTTTGTATTTAATCTAGAGATTTATATATACTTGATGGGTTGGGAGGGTCCAATTGGTAGTAAGTAGGTCATAAAAGTCTACAGCCAAATGGTCAAGAGCTAAATTTTGGACTTGCTAATATGATGGTGTTTTTAGTTGTCATGAAATTGGGAACTAGTTTGTGGTGGTGCACTGCTATTATATAATGGTTTTCTTTTTGTCTTGCTATTTCTCTGTTTCTTTTCCTTTGGCATATGAGGGGGTCACTGAATGTAGATTGATATGTGCTGCTATTATATTATGGTGTTCTTTTCTGATAATTTTTCAACAGGATGATTTGGTGTCCTTATTATTCTTACTTTCTCTTTGGGGCGTATTTCCTAAAATTTATGTGTTTACTTTTAAACATAAATTGTAAGAGGAAGAAGAAAAAAAAGCCTTATTAATTAACATACTACATATTTGTTTGAATTTGCAGAACACTGGAAGTGTTCCCTCTGCAAACTCAAGACTCTCACCCCTTCCTCCAGAGCCTTATGATCGTGGTGCAACTATTGACATCCCCCTTGATAATACAAAGGTAGGCTGGATTATGAAAATGTTGAAATAAGGCATAAAATATCTGCGTCAATGTTGTTGTTTACCAACGAATTAATCATGTACTTCTTAACTTTAGGACATAAAAGCAAAGGAGAAGGAACTTCAAGCTAAAGAGGCTGAATTGAAAAGAAGGGAGCAGGTGATTCATTTTGATATCTCGTTTGATATCTTTAGAATCAAGTATACAACTTACTTTTATGAGTTAGATACTTGGTTTATCAGATTCAATATTTTATATTGCTATCTTATATACATGCAAAAAATTAAAATGAATCTATAGATTCCAAGTTAACATCAGGGACCTAATTGGTAGCAAGAGTGGCTTATGTCAATTATCTAAATATGTGGCCACTTTTTCTTATATTTAATATATTAGTATATTAGTACTAGTATGTGGGTAAACCTTGTAATCTTGTTCAATACATTAGTTAAAATCGTCATTTCTGATTTTTAAGGCCACATTTGTTTACCTTAACCTTACTATGAATTAACTTGGTCATTATGCTATAATATCATTTGGTGTAATCAGGAAATTGATTATCTTGTAATGTTCTGTAGGAACTAAAACGAAGGGAAGATGCTATAGCACGAGGTATTTGACTTCATCTATTCTTATAGAAATCAACTAGAGCGATGTTTTTATTTTGGTGTTTTAATTTATCTATTTTTCCATTTGCAGCTGGAATAGTTATAGAGGAGAAAAATTGGCCACCTTTTTGTCCCATCATTCATCATGACATTGGAAAGGAAATACCAATACATCTTCAAAGGACCCAGTACATTGCATTTACAACATGGTTGGGTATGTTGAACTCCAGAACTGTTGTCTAGAATGTTTTAAGTCATAACTAGCAACTCACTTGATGATAATTAATATCAACAAAATCTAACTTTGTAGTTGAGTTGGTAAATGAAATGGAAACTTACAGTATAATTCGCAAGATTCATACAAATTATTAAGGCATTTTCTTATATGAGCAACAAAACTATAGCCGTGATTGATAGTTTACTTGAAATAAAAAGTACTTTCATAGTTTCATGTCTCTCACTTCATATTTCCTGATAAGAGTTAATAAGTAATTAGTAATTTTGCTATGTTTTTTTTATTGTTATATACTTGTTGAAGCCCAAACATAAAGTGTTGAAAAAACTTCATTTATTAGACTATCTAGAAATCTTGCTTCCTTTGTTTTCATTACACAAGATCTAGCATTGGAAGTAATATTTTAAGTGTTTGATATTTTATTAAGTGAAAGAAAATCAAACTATTTTCAACTAGAGTTTATCAGGTGTTAATATCTTGTATTTTACATCATATCTAATCAATATCAGTTATATTTCATAATTTCAACATTAACATATTCTCACTTTTCCTCCAATATCTAAATCCCCATAGTTTCAGTGGTGTAAATATTTTGTTATGATTTATATTTAATAACTGTATTAGTCTTAATTTTGCAACTTTGTAATATCGGCAGGTTTGATTCTGTGTCTTTTATGGAATATTGTGGCAGTTACTACTGCTTGGATCAAAGGAGAAGGTTTGTCTTGCAACTGGATGTTGATGCATCAATCTTGTTAAGTCATGCTTATTTTACTGACTTGTGTCTCCATGTAGGTCCAACCATCTGGTTTCTTGCAATTATCTATTTTATTTCTGGTGTTCCAGGATCCTATGTGTTGTGGTATCGCCCTCTTTATCGTGCTATGAGGTAGTGTTCAATCAGATTTAATGCAATTTTTGTAGTTTAGAATAGGGATATCTGTTCAAGAATTTTTTAGCCTATTTGTTAAACTGAAAAAACAAAAAGAGAGAGATGCAGTAGATGATCTATGAAGCTAAGCTTTAACTCAATTATGAAGCATCAAGTATTTTACTTCTAGAGCAGTGTGTACACCTGGATAATGTGTGGGAAGAATGTGAGCCTTTGAAAGACAATACTGTCATTGTGTAGACTGAAAAGCTCCGTGAGTTTACCTTCAGCAATATGTTGATCTGATTTTATTATTTGGAAGGGGACACCAAAAGAAGGGGAAATGAGATGGATGGGGGAGGCAGTGGAGTGTAGGTGCTAACCACCTTTAAAATCACATTAAAAAAGCATGGATATGTAAATGCTTTTGTAGCAATATTTATATTCTGAACAGGAATCACTCTATTATCTGAATTCTGTTATTTTATTATTGATTTTATTGTTCCAAATTGGTGTTGTTTCTGTTTCATAGTTGTGTTCCATCTTGTGTTACAGGACTGACAGTGCTTTGAAATTTGGCTGGTTCTTCTTGCTTTACATGGCAAGTTTTATGTATTTTACTTCTGTAGTCACTAATTCTCTACTAATTTTGTGAAGTGCTCATTTCTTTTTTCCTCTTTTCTACAAGCAGTTGCACATTGCCTTTTGCATTTTGGCAGCAGTTGCTCCACCAATTATCTTCAAAGGAAAATCTCTCACGTGAGTATCCTTCTAATCTTGCATTTACTGGATATATTTTTACCAACTGATGTTCTTCTGTAACTAGTCTTTTACTGATTTGATCTTCTGGAGGAAAGGAAAACACTGGGGATGGCTGAAGCATCTTTTTATTGAGCTTCGTCTGGAGGGCAAATAAATCATAAAAATAAAAGATCAAATGCTAATTTTGTATCTGGAGGGCATATGTTGGAGGAATATGCTGCATAATGACAAATGCATGTTATTTCATACTCGACTTCAATTAATTGTATTGTTGTGTTAGGGTTGGTGGTATATTCTCCATGATTTTGTTGTAGATCAGTAAAATGACAAATGCATGTTATTTCATACTCGACTTCTACTCAGACTAATGGTTGTATTCTATGTTATGATGTGGACAGAGGTATTTTGGCTGCGATTGACGTGTTGGGCGACAATGCATTGGTTGGGGTACGTTTCAATTGTGTATATATTGGCTTCTATAATGATGTCCTAGCTTGGATAATATAATAGTTGGATATATAATTACTCTGTAACAGAGGGATACATTTTCAAGTCATAATTTCACATTGAAATGATGTTAATACTTGTGCTGAATTGCAGATATTCTACTTCATTGGGTTTGGATTTTTCTGTCTTGAGTCAGTGCTGAGCATCTGGGTTATACAGGTTCATATAATATTAACACTGTAACTCTAACTTGATATTCTCTTGACTTGAAGTTACTTGTGTCTTTTTGTTTGACTATTGATTTCATATTTGCAGCAAGTGTATATGTACTTCCGTGGCAGTGGCAAGGCTGCAGTTTTAAAGCGTGATGCTGCGAGAGGGACAATGATGGCAGCTCTATGACATGGCACTTGCTAATGTTTTCCCAATGGTTATTATACCGAAAAATGATCTTGAGTTACCAGTTCTTTACACACTTTTTTGCTTCTTTGTTTTTAATACTTGAATGTGTTTTCCTAGGCTTTGGGCTAGGTTTGAGTCAAACCTGATAATTAAGATAGAAGCTTAGCTGTGCATATATAGAAATCGTTGTTTGAGATAATAGCCTCTTTACAAATGATTTATTTCAGCATTTCTTTTATATTTTTTATTAAGAAATTACTCCATCTATTCGTGTGGGATTAAACGCTCTGTAGGCAAGACTATCGAATGAAAGTTAACCAAAAGAACAAAGGCTTAATGTCACTTTAATGTAACTTTTAGTTATTCAATTTATTTATTTATTTATTTTGGTTTATAATGTTTTTAAAAGTGTTACTTTGGTATCTTATTTATAATTTTTTTAAAATATTAAAAACCAAGAGTAATATAAAAAAAAATGAAATTTTGATATTAAAAAAATATCAAAAAGCAATAGTAATGTCATAAATTTTTTGTAAATGTTGGATGCAAAAAAAAGAAATTACAATATTTTTTAAAAAATATAAAAAAGTCAGAGTTATGTCTTAAAATATATCAAAATATTGAATGCACAAAAAAGTATAAAAAAGCAAGGGTAGTATCTTGAAATTTTAAAAAATATTGGATAAAAAAAATTGAATTGGTTTGTTTAAGAAAATATAAAAAAGAAAGAGTAATGTGTTTAAAAATTTGAAAATATTAGATGCAAAAAAGAAAATTAAAAAATATTTTTTTAAATCCCAAAAAGCAAGAGTATTATCTTAATTGTTTTTTTTTCAAATTTTCAACCCATTCCTTTTGTTATTTCAATTATTTTTAAAATTTTAGTTATTTTTAAATTTTTAAGGAATTACTCGTTTTTTTTTTCATATATTTAAATTTTTATTTTTTTCAAATTTTCAAGACATTCTTCTCATCTTTTCTTATTTTAAAAAATTGTCATTTTTTAATCAAATTATCAAGACTTTTCCTTTGTTTTTTCATATTATTTCAATTTTCAATTTTTTAAAAATTTCAAGACATTAATATTGGTTTTTAATATTTTTAAAAATTTTCAAGACATTTGTCTTGCTTTTTAATATTTTCATTTGTTTTAAAAAATTTCAAGAAATAACTTTTATTTTATCAAAATTTTCACATATTCCTCTTGTTTTTTAATATATATTTTTTTCAAATTTTCAAGACATTACTCTTGTTTTTTAATATTTTAAAATTTTCATATTTAAACAAAAATTTCAAGATATTACTCTTGTTTTTTAAAATAATTTAACAAATTTTCAAGACATTCCTCTTATTTATTCATATTTTTAAAAATTTTATTTTCTTTCGAAATTCAAGACATAACTCTTGTTTTTTTTTTAATTATTTATTTATCAATTCTTTAAAAAAATTTCAAGATATTACTCTTATTTTTTTTTCATATTTTAAATTTATGAAATTTTAAATATTTATGGTTTCCATGTAAGGTATAATTTAAGGTTTCATTAAATAACCCAAAAAATATAAGGTTTCATTATGAAACTTTAATTATATAAAGTTTCAATTTATAATTTTATTTATGAAATCTTAAATATTTATACTTTCAATTTAATGTTATTTAGGGTAGAATTTAGTGTTTTAGTAATGAAACTGTAAATATTTAAGATTTTAATTTAAGATTTTATTTATGAACCACTAAATATTTAAGGTTTCATTTAAAGGTTTTATTTATGAAATCCTAAATATTTAGGATGAAATTTAAGGTTTCATTAATGAAACCCTAAATAATTAGGGTATATATTAATGGTTTCATTTATGAAAGCTTAAATATTTAGTGTTTTGATTTATGAATTTATTTATGAAATCCTAAATTTCACCTTATATATTTAGGATTTTATAAATAAAATTTTAAATGTTTATGGTTTCAATTTAGGGTATAATTTAAGGTTTCATTAAGTAACCTTAAAAATATGAGGTTTCATTATGAAACTCTTATTATATAAGGTTTCGATTTATGGTTTCATTTATAAAATCGTAAATATTTATGCTTTCATTTTTTTTGGGGGGGGGAGGGGGGGGGAGGTGAATTGATTTAACGTAAAGTGACAGATTCTTTTCCTTAAAAAGATTTTTCACCACCGCTCTTGAGGTTTTAATAAAAGCGTTTTTCAAATAATGTTATATTGATTGAATAAACCAGAAAAACAATCTTAGTTTAAGATAGAAATGATTTAGAATAAATTATCTTGATAAAGATCAAATGCTAAATTGAAATAGATCAAGGGATAGAGAGATAGAGCCTGTTCATTTACACTGGTTCGATCAACCACCGATCTACATCTAATTCTCCCTTTCACCAAGGGGTTCCACTATGAATTTTATTACATACACCATGCACACACAATTCACGCAAATTCTGATTTTACAACCTGAAATAGGAACCTAGAAGATTGAATGTGAAAACATCATTCACCATCCAATTTCTAAACTCTAGAACAACACAATTCTAGAAACAAAATTAGAAATACCATCTTATTTCAATACAACATCTAGGAATGAAATTCCCACAATGCTAATCAAATAAGATCAATGAAAAAAAATTAAAGAACGAAAACACATTGATGTGCTGATATAGCAGATATGAGATCAGATCAAGAAACTCAAATATGAGCAAATTTAGCAGTCAAGAACTAATGTTGAATCACCTCAGTTCATGAAGGAACAAGAGAGGGATATAGTTGTAAGGGCTTAGAGGTTCAATCTCAAATGAGTATAGCAGTAAAACAATATTGAGTTTTCTGAAACTCAAAAGATTAGAGAATGTGCAGAAGAAAGAAGAATATCAAATCTTGAAAATCAAATAAAAAATTTGGATTTTGACAATTGAAGGAATGAAAAGATATTGTGACTGTTTGTTGGTTGTTTTGCACAAAATGATATGGATTCAAATATATGACATAGGTAAAAAAAATTCAGAGTTAGTTAGACAAAGAATGAGTCTTGGAGATCTTTAAAAATGACCATTATATTAGATATAATCGATTGCAACAAGGTTGTCGCAACCGGAATCGCGGCGGGACGGCGATAAAAATCGAAAGGCATGGATCAGAGGAGTCGCCACCAATGTTTATTAAGGAAAACATCAGAAAAATCTTTTTTAGAAAAAAATGGTCTTTGAAACCAGATTTTGAGTTCGGGAGTCTATTACATGTAGGGAAGGTATTAGCATCCTACAACGTCCGTCACAAAGACGGTTACCTTTAATTAATTAAGCAAAATCTTTTATAATTTCTAGACATTTATCTCACCAAAATATTACTAGAAAATAATAATTAATTTTACTAAAGGAAAGAAATAGATATTTTATTTTTATTTTTTTATTATTATTATTTTTTAATTTAGGACTCTTGAGTTGTCGCAACTCATTCATCCTAAAAACACTTGAAAAATTGACAGAGGTGTACACCCAAGTCAATTCATCTTTATTATTATTTTTTAAAATGATTTTAATTAAAACAACTATTGGTAATTAAGGAAAAGTGAAACTTAGTAAAACGGGGGGTGTAGACAGAAATATGACCCCAAAACGAGAAGCTGTAATTTAGTAAAGCAGAAGTGTAAATAGAAATATGGCCTGAGACAAATGCGTTATAGTTAGTAATATAGGGTTGTGTAACTAGAAAAATGGCCCAAGAAAAATACGTTGTAGTTTAGTAAGATAGGGGGTGTAAGCAGAGAAATGGCCCAAGAGAAATATGTTGTAGTTTAGTAATACTAGGGGGTGTAAATAGCAGGCTTGGCCCAAAACGAAAAATAAAAACTTTAGGGGTTCTCATCTCCCCATTCAGTTGCTGTTTGAGCTTAGGGTTTACGAGAGAGAGGGGAAAAGGGCGAGGCGGCGCGAGGGGGTCGCGGGTAGCTACGCGAGGCTGGGCGAGTGAGGTGAGTGAGATTACGAGGAGGGGCGACGACGGCGCGAGGGTGCTTGGCGGAGGGAGAGGGCAGCGCAAAAGTATTTGGCAGAGGGAGAGGGAGAGGGGAAGGAGGTCGCGATGACGGAGGAAATCGCGGGTATGGCGGCACGATCTTGGCCGTGGGTGAGCGGTAACGCTTGGGTGGTATGTGGAAAAGGTCGCGGGGTCTAAGTAAGGTGGCGCGGCTGGGCGAGGGGGTCGCAGTAGCGGCGAGGGCGATGGCGGTCATGGGGTGAGGTTTGGTGGTCTCGATGGCTCCCGGTGGTGGTTCTCGGTGGTTTCTCTTCCTCTCACTTTTCTTTCTTTCCTTTCCCTATTTTTGTTTCTCTTTGGTTTGAATTAATTTCTCTGTTTGATTGGTTTATCTGTTTGGTTGGATTTATGTTTGGGATTGAGGTATTGAGCTCAATGATTTTTGGTGTTCTTTGGTGTTTTAAATCTGTCTCTTGTCTCTGTTTATGTTCCTGATCACGTTTTTTTTTTTTTTTTGTCTATCTGTCTTTGCTTATGATCCTAATTTATCTTTGATAGATTTGATTAACTTAAATTTCTCAGAGTCATATCTTATTTATCATTATGAGCAAATAGATTGCAAGATATTTCATTGCTTACAATCAAACATAGAAAAAAAGTTAATACATGATGAAGATTACATGAAGATTGAAAGGAAAGAAACCTGTTTGCTGTATTGCTTTGCTTTCCTGATATTTTCTTTTCTCTGTTCTTGTTCTTGCTGTTCAGTCTTTCTTTGTATATGTTTTCTCTGAACTTCTTTCTTTCTTTTGTGTTTGTGGTCCCTCCTTTTTTTCTGTTTTTCTTTTTGATACTGATCTGTCTCCTCCCCTTTTCTTCTGGCGTCTTTCTTTTCTTTTGCTATATATAGTGAAATTTTCTGAACCCTTTTTTCTTCTTTTCTTCCTGGCAGCTCAATCTTTGACCAAATCCCCTCTCCCTTAGTGCTCTGCCTTCTCCTGATCAAGCGGTTGAATGCTGTGGCTTTCATGATGAAGAAGCGGCTGACCTGATGATGGAGCTGCTTAGGAATTTGCTAGTGGATTGATGAAGCTGCTGGGTGCTATCTGATGATGGAGCTGCTTAGCTACTTGTTTCTTCTTTTTTCTGGCAGCTCAATCTTTGACCAAATCCCCTCTCCCTTAGTGCTCTGCCTTCTCCTGATGAAGCGGTTGAATGCTGTGGCTTTCATGATGAAGAAGCGGCTGACCTGATGATGGAGCTGCTTAGGAATTTGCTAGTGGATTGATGAAGTTGCTGGGTGCTATCTGATGATGGAGCTGCTTAAGGATTTGTTAGTGGATTGATGAAGCTGCTGATGAAAATCTCCAACCTTCTTCTCTTCTTTTTCCTGTTTCTTCTTCCCTTTTTTTTTCCGTTGCTTTTTTTTTTCTTTTTCTTCTTCTTGTGCTTGATTTGGGCACTTACTGTAAGCTATACTTCAATTTTTAAAGAAACTTGTAACATTGTAGCAGGAAAATGAGAAAAAAAAAAAAATGGGTTTCTTGCTTATTATATTATTATGTGTTCCCTTTCATTCTTTCATTTTTTTTTATGTAACAAGATAAACTTGTGGGATAATAATAATAATACTAATAATAATACCAATAATAATAACAATAATAATAATAATAATAATTATGAAAGATAATTAGACGGACAAAATTGGGTGTTGACAAAGGTGTAATCGATTATCCTGTGTATCAAAATATGATTTACACTTGCTATCAACTGTTGTAATCGATTGTAGTAGACTTGTAATCGATTGCAAACAACACATATCCATTTTTAAATATCAAAGATCATCTGATAATTGATTGTCACAAGATAGTAATTGATTGCAAATGAAACACAACAATTTCTGAATCTCAAAGATTGTCTTGTAATTGATTGTAACTCAATGGTAATCGATTGCAATGGATACAGGGCAATATCTAAACTCTTGAAATTAACATTATAATCGATTAACTCGATACCAGAGATGGTTTCAAAATTGATTAGGCCATCTGGTAATCGATTCCTACAACTTGTAATCGATTGCAATCACTTAGAATTAGTTCCTAAGAAGTAAATCATCTAATGATACTAGAGATAATAGAAAACAGGACAAATCAAAGCAACAAGCAAGAAAGATAAGGTTTAGTTTATAACAAACAATACAATGTCATCATCCATACATGTTATGGCATAAAAGGAAAATACTAGACTAAGAGAACGGAGAAGACTTAAGATATGAAGATACCACAAATCTAAATGAAGAGGCAAGGCGTCAATCTTCACACTTTAGAGTTTTATTTATGAAATACTAAATATTTAAGGTTTCATTCAAAAGTTTATGTATGAAATCCTAAATATTAAGGGTGAAATTTAGGGTTTCATTAATAAAACCCTAAATAATTAGGATTTAGATTAATGGTTTCATTTATGAAAGCCTAAATATGTAGTGTTTTGATTTATGAGTTCATTTATCAAACCCTAATTATTTAGGGTTTCATTAATGAAATCCTAAAATTTAACATAAATATTTAGGATTTCATAAGTGAAACTACAATTATTTAGGGTTTCATTTATGAAACCGTAAATATTCAGAATTTCATAAATAAAACCCTAAATTTCACCTTAAAAATTAGGATTTTATAAATGAAACCCTCAATTGAAACATAAAATATTTAGGATTTTATTTATGAAACCTTAAATAATTAAGGTTTAATAAATGAAATCCTAAGGGTTTTGGATTTCCTGATTTATGATTTCATTTATGAAACACTAAATATTTATAGTTTAATATACGAAACCTTAAATATTTAAGATTTCAATTTAGAGTTTCATTTATAAAATCCAAAATATTTAAAGTGAAATTGGGAGTTTCATCAATGAAACCCTAAATAGTTAGAGGTTCATTTATTAAAACCTACATTCTTAATGTTTCAATTTTTCAACACATTAGTCTTGTTTTTTCATATTTTTATATTTTCAACACATTAGTGTTTTGATTTATGGATTTATTTATCAAATCCTAATTATTGAGGGTTTCATTTATGAAACCAAAAATTGAAACCTAAAAAATTTAGGTTTTCATAAATGAAACTTTAATTATATATGGTTTTGATTGATGGTTTCATTTATGAAATTACAAAATTTATGCTTTCAATTTAAGGTTATTTAGGGTGGAATTGAGGGTCTCATTAATGAAACCGTAAATATTCCAAGTTTCACTTTAGGGTTTTATTTATGAAACACTAAATATTTAATATTTCATTTATGAAATCCTAAATATTTAGGGTGAAATTTAGTATTTCATTAATTAAACCCTAAATAATTAGGATTTAGATTAATGGTTTCAATAATGAAAGCATATATATTTAGTGCTTTGATTTATGGATTTATATATCAAACCTTAATTATTTAGGGTTTCTTTTATGAAACTAAAAATTGAAAGCCCAAAAATTTATGTTCTCATAAATGAAACCCTAATTATTTAGGGTTTCATTAATGAAATCCTAAATTTCAACATAAATATTTAGGATTTCATATCTGAAACCCTAATTATATTTAAGGTTTCATTAATGAAACCCTAAATTTCACCTTAAATATTTAAGATTTCATAAATGAAACCTTAAATTTGACCTAAATATTTAGGGTTTCATAAATAAAACCTTAAGTATTTAGGGTTTAATAAATGAAATCATAAATCATGAAACCCTACGCATTTAGGATTTCATTTCATGATTAAATATTTAGGTTTCATGATGCATGATTTCACAAATGAAACTCTAAATATTTAGATATTTCTAGTTTCAATTTTAGGTGGAATTTGGGTTTCACTTATGACGCCTTCAATATTTAGGGTTTTAATTTCGAGTTTTACTTAAGAAACCTTAAATATTGTGAGTTTTATTAATAAAATTCTAAATAATTACTATTTCAATTTAGGGTGAAATTTGAGTTTTCATTATTAAAACCCTAAATATTTGGGGTTTTATAAATGAAATCATTATGAAATCCCAAGTATTTAGGGTGTTATTATTTTGTTATTTAGTGATTCATTTATGAAATCGTAAATATTTAGGATGGAATTCTAGGTTTTATTCATGAAATCTAAAATATCTACAATAAAATTAAACATTTCAATATAGGATTTCATTTATAAAATACTAAATATTTTGGGTACCCTGTACCTTAAATTTCATTTTGAATTTTTAAGATTCCATAAATAAAACCTTAAATCGAAGTCCTAATAATTTTGGCTTTTATAAAAGAAACCATTATTCCAAGTTAGGTATGGTAGCGGAGTGGGGTTAGCCTCCTCACCCCTCGTCACCGACATCCCAAACCATCTCTACCCCGCTCCCATTGGGTAGTCAGGTTTCCCAACCCTGCCCATCTTTATATGCTAAATCACTTCTTCTTTTTTATTAATTTTATTAGATAGTTTTTTTCCCTACAATTAGATAGTTGATTAAATATCCTAAACACTACACTTTCCAAAATTAGGGCATATCATAATAGGTGAAAGGGCTATTTATATAATTACTTTAAGGTTATTTATATAATTTAATATACCAATAGCAGGGATGGATGTGGGTGCAAGTACAAGGTGGGAATCACAATTCCCAACCTCAAACACATCTCCGACTTTCTTAAGTGAGGAAAACTTGAACCCATACCTGCACCCAATCAACTTGGTATTTTCCTGTCAATATCGGGGTAGGGACGAGTGCATCCCACAGGTGCAGGTTCAATTACTATGCCTATTCCAAGTCCTAAATATTTAAAATTTTATAAATGAAACCCTAACTATTGAAGGTTTCATTAATGAAACACTAAATTTCACCATAAAATTAGGATTTCATAAATGAAACCCTAAATTGAAACATAAAATATTTAAGATTTTTTCATGAAACCTTAAATACTAAAGGTTCAATAAATGAAATTCTAAATCATGAAACTTTAAGGATTTATGGTTTCTTGATTTATGAAACCCAAAATATTTAAGATTTCAATTTAAGGTTTCATTTATTAAATCCAAAATATTTAGGGTGAAATTGAGAGTTTCCTTAATGGAACCTTAAATAGTTAGGGTTTGATTTATTAAAACCTATATTCTTAATGTTTCAAATTTTCAAGATATTAGTCGTGTTTTTTTTTTATATTTTTAAAATTTTCATTTTTTTCTAGTTTTCTAGATATTAAGCTTGCTTTTTCATATTTATATATTTTCCATTTTTTCTAAATTTGCAAGGAATTACTATTTTTTTTTTCATATTTGTTTTTTTTTTATAATTTTCATTGTTTTACAAATTTCAAAACATTAGTCTCGATTTTTTATATTTCAAAAATAATTTTTTTTTAATTTATAAGATATTCCTCTTATTATTTCATGTTTATAATCTTTTATTTTTTTAAAAAAAAATTCAAGATATTACACTTGTTTTTTAATATTTTTTTATAAATTTTCAAGTCATTCATATTGTTTTTTCATATTTCTAAAACTTTCATTTTCTTTTAAACTTTTCAAGACATTTCTCTTGTTTTTTTTGTACTTTTAAAATTTTCATTTTTTATCAAATAATCTAGACATTAGTCTTTTTTTAAAAATAAAATCACTATTTATCAAATTATCAATACATTCCTCTTGTTTTATGTTTTAAAAATTTTCATTTATCTAATATTTTGGTTTATGGTTTCATATATGAAACCTTAAATATTTATACTTTCAATTTAAGGTCATATATGGTAGAATTTAGGATTTCATTAATGAAACTGTAAAAATTCCAAATTTCACTTTACGATTTTATTTATGAAACACTTAGTATTTAAGTTTTTATTTATAAAATCCTAAATATATAACGTGAAATTTAGGATTTAGATTAATGGTTTCATTTATGAAAGGTTAAATATTTAGTGTTTTGATTTATGAATTTATTTATCAAATCTTAATTATTTAGTGTTTCATTTATGAAACCAAAAATTGGAACCCCAAAAATTTAAGTCTTCATAAACGAAACCCTAATTATTTAGGGTTTTATTAATGAAATCTTAAATTTCACCATAAATATTTAGGATTTCATAAATGAAATCCTAAATTTCACTATAAATATTTAAGGTTTAATAAATGAAATCATAAATCATGAAGTCCTAAGAATTTAGGGTTTCATTTTATGGTTAAGTATTTAGGATTTCATGATTTATGATTTCATTAATAAAACCCTAAATATTTAGATTCTTATGGTTTCAACTTTTGGAATTCGGGTTTCATATATGAAAATTTAAATATTTAGGGTTTTAGTTTGAGGTTTTATTTAAGCAACTATAAATATTGTAAATTTTATTAATAAAACCCTAAATAATTAGTATTTCAATTTTTAGTGAAATTTGAGGTTTTCATTAATAAAACTCTAAATATTTAGGGTTTCATAAATGAAATCATTTCTGAAACCTCAAGTATTTAAGGTTTTAATTTTGGGTTATTTAAGGATTCAATTATAAAATCGTAAATATTTATGGTGAAATCTTAGGTTTCATTAATGAAACCCTAAATATTTAGGGTGAAATTAGGCATTTTAATTTAAGGTTTCATTTATGAAGTATTAAATATTTAGGATACCTTATACCTTAAATTTCATCCCAAGTTATTAGGATTTCATAAATAAAATTCTAAATTAAAAACCTAAATATGCATGATTTCGTATATAAAACCTTAAATCGAAGTTTGAAATATTTTGGCTTTTATAAAAGAAACCATTAATCGAAATTGTAAATATTCATAACTTTATAAATGAAACCCTAATTATTAAGGGTTTCAATAATGAAACCCTAAATTTTACCTTAAAAATTTACAATTTTATGAATGAAACCTTAAATTGAAACATGAAATATTTAGTATTTTATTTATAAAATCCTAAATACTTAGGATTTAATAAATGAAATTATAAATCATGAAACCCTAAAGATTTATGATTTCCTTATTTATCATTTTATTTATGAAACTTTAAATGTTTATAGTTTAATTTATGAAACCTAAATATTTAGGATTTTAATTTAGGGTTTCATTTATTAAATCTAAATTATTTAGGATGAAATTGGGAGTTTCCTTAATGAAACCTAACCATTTAATAAAACATACACTTTTAATATTTCAAATTTTCAAGATATTAGTCTTGATTTTTTTTTTTATATTTTTTAAATTTTCATTTTTTTTCCAATTTTCAAGATGTTACTCTTTGTTTTTTCATATTTTTATATTTTCTATTTTTTTAAAATTTTGAAGGCATTATTATTGTTTTTTTATATTTTAAAAAAAATCATTGTTTTTCAAAATTAAAAACATTAGTCATTATTTGTTATATTTCAAATAACATTTGTTTTAATTTTCAAGACGTTACTCTTTGTTTTTAATATTTATAAAATTTTTATTTTTTTAAAATTTTTTAAAATATTACTCTTGTTTTTTAATATTTTTACGGATTTTCAATACATTCATCTTATTTTTTTCATATTTTTAAAACATTCATTTTCTTTCAAAATATTTCTCTTGTTTTTTTTTTTAATTTAATTTTTTTTATCAAATAATCTAGACATTGGTCTTGTTATTTTTTTTTAAAAAAAAGAAACACTTTTTATAAAATTATCAAGACATTCCTCTTATTTTAAAAAAAAAAATTAATAAAATTTCAAGATATAACTTATGTTTTTTCATTTTTTTAAAATAATTTTCAAATATTCTTCTTGTTTTTTCATATATTTTTTATTTTTATTTTTTTTAATTTTCCAGACAATACTCTTGTTTTTTCAAATTGTTAAAATATTTTATTTTATTTTTTCGAATTTTCAAGTTATTACTCTTATTTTTTCGTATTTATAAAATTTCTTTTTTAAAATATTTTCAAGCATTAATCTTTTTTTTAAATTTTCAAGAAATTACTCTCATTTTATTTAAAACATTATTATTTTTTAAAAAAATTTAAGACATTTGTGTTATTTTTCCATATTTTTAAATTTTTCATATTTTTTTCAATAATTTTAAGATATTTCTCCTTTTTTTTAATGTTTTTAAAAATTATCAAGACATTCCTATTATTTATTAATATTTTTAAATTTTTTTATTGTTTTTCAAAATTTTCATTTTTTTATCATATAATCATGACATTTATCTTGTTTATTTTATATTTTTTTTAATTTGAATTTTTTTTATCAAATTATCTAAACATTTCTTTTATTTTTTCATATTTTAAAACATTAATGTTGTTTTTTAATATTTTGATTTTTTTTCAAAAATTTCAAGATATAACTTTTTTTTTCATTTAGAAAAAAAAAAAGGTATTTTTCTTGTGTTTTCAATATTTTAAAACATTAATCTTGTTTTTTAAAATTTTTACGATTTTTAATTTTTTTTCAAAATTTTCACGATATTAATAAATTATAATGATTGAAATGATATTTAAACCATTAATAAATTATCATGGTTTGTTTTAAAAATAATATAAAGCGGGGTCGTATATATAACAGATTCTTTCTTGTGCATAAAAGTTGTACAACACAAAACCCCCTAGCGCCTAGGGTTTAAGCAACGATAGTGAAACTACCCCAAATCCTCTTTGAATTCGAAGCCACACACTTTTGATTTCGATTCCGTGCCGATAATCGATAACAATGACTTCCCAACACGAAAACGGGTCGAATATAGACCCGAATCATATTGAGGTGGAGACAGCAATGGTTTCCCAGCTCGAAAACGGGTCGAAAATTGACCCGAATCCTATTAGGGTGGAAACCCAGGAAGCGGAGGCTGAAAAGTTTGGAACTTTGGATGTTGCTGTTCCCATTGAGGAAGGCATGGAGAAGATCGCTTTAGTGGGTTCCTCTCTTTCAGTTGAGGAGAACGGCAATAAGAGTGATAGTGAAATTGAAATTGAAAGCGAGAGTGAGAGTGAGAGTGGAAGTGAAAATTCTGAGTCTGAGAGTCCTTCTGATTCTGGTAGCGGAAGTAGCAGCAGCAGCAGCAGTGATAGCGAGGATGAGGATGAGGATGATGATGATGACGTGGAAATTGAAGAAGGCGAGATAAGTGGTTCTGATGAAGAGGAAACGGTTAGTTGGAGCATGGTTGGTGAGGATATTGATCATGAAGATGAAGATGGTGATGTGGGAGTAGGACCCATCAAGTCAAAGAACGAGCTTCAGGTGTTCTTCTATTTATTTGGTTTTTTATAATTTTAGATTTATATATTAAATATTTGGTAACTTGATTGTGTAGAGTTTCACTGGGACTTAGCAGTTTTTTAAAAAAAAGTAGAAAAAGTTTTTGTATTTGAATTGTTAGAGATTTGAATTTGAATTGAAGGAAGTTAGAATATGGGAAATTTTGAAAAGCTCCTGATGTTTGATGCAATACACCGAGGGTGATGAAGGTTAATAACTGGAACTAATCTGAGCAACTAGATGGTCTGGATCTGTGCTATTAGGCAATTTTATTTTGCTCTTTTTAGGTGTTGTTTTTGAATGGTGTTAACTTTTTTTGCAGAATCTGCCTCCTGTTCCTCCAGTTGATGCGACTTTGGAACCACACCATCAAGTGTTGCCAGTGGGAATTGTTATGTCGGTAAGCTTACCAGAGCCTCATTTTTTTATTAAAATAGACATTGTAAATTTAGTTTCTTTAGTTGCTTAATTATGTGTCCATGCAGATAATAATATGACTATAAGAATAGAATAGAATAGAAAGAGGGTGCTGATTAGTGTTGGAGTCAACTTAATTAAGTTTCTCATTGTACAGATTCTTGGTGCTCAAGTCATCGTGGAAGGAGTGGAGAAGCATGACCCTCTTAATGAGGGTTCTATTCTTTGGTTGACTGAAATCCGAAAACCACTAGGTTTAATTGATGAAATTTTTGGACCAGTCAAGAACCCTTATTATGTTGTTAGATACAATTCTGAAAGTGAAGTCCCCACAGGGATCCTCGAGGGAACCCTGATCTCATTTGTTCCAGAATTTGCTGATCACATCCTTAATAACAAGGATCTGTATAGGAAAGGGTACGATGCATCTGGTGCAAATGATGAAGAGCTGTCTGATGAAATGGAGTTTTCAGATGATGAGAAAGAGGCTGAATACAGGAGAATGCAAAAAACGACAAAGAGAGGTGCAAACGATCAAAAAAATCATGGCAAGAAAAAAAACAACAGAAATAAATTTTCACCGAAAGAGCATGCGGCACCTACCAACCCTGCTGCACCTGCTGCACCATTGCTTAATCATGGAAATTGTCCTCCTTTTTCAGGCATTGGACAAGGTCTTCCAGGGGGAACTACCACAGTTCAATCATTTCCACACTTAAACACAGCGCCTAACTTTACTATAAACGGAGTTTGGCCAAATGGAACATCATTTCCACAGCAGCAACAGCCTCCCATGCTTCCAAATGGATTTCCCACAAACGGCATGTCATGGTACCCACAAAATACTCAAATTTCTCCTCAGATGCCAATGCAAGGAATTCCATTTCAGCAGCAATTACATCCCAATCAGGGATCTCTTCCCACAGCTATGCTTCCTGGGATGCAGCCCAACATGTTTGGTCAATCCATGTATGCAGCAGGGCTTGTTGCTCAAAACCAAATGGCATTTGGGATGGGCTCACCCTTCCCACAGATGCAGCCACCACCTATTTCTGCTCCACAACAGGGTTTTCCATCATCCATTGAGTTTCAGTCAGAAAGAAACCTTAATTTGCATTCTAATACTGTTTCTGGTGCCCCCGTTCAGTTTCATCCACGTCCAAATGCTAATCGTGGGAGAAAAACATTTCATGGTGCAGCTAGGAAAGGGTGGCGACCACCCCAGTGAAGGTTATTATTTATTGTGTCTCTACTGCACACTGAACTAAGTTGTTGAGTTTGGCCATTTTGCAAGGAATGTACTACACATGTAAATTTCCTGTAAGCCTCTCTTGGATTTTGAAATGAATTCTGTTAGTTCCTGGAGTATGGTTTTGTTCCTAATCTTCAATTAAATGCCTCAATTTTGAAAGTGTTATTATGAATTTGAACAGCTCGGTGCTGCTTATCTTTGTTATTTACTGAGTTGACTGAAGGACACGCGTACTTCTAATGCACTGAATCGTGCCAATATGTCATCATCTCATGAAAAATTCTATATTTGAAGAACTGTTACAAACTCTTTGAAAAAATTTCAACCTATTTACAAAATTAGTCAATAATATCAAAATGAATGAATCGGCCCAAACAGGCTCACTAATGAGATACCCAAATCCTGATGCTGATACATTACAAAATCTCGCATTAGCCAATGATATAGTTAGAAGAATAATTTTAAGTTGCAACTATTGTATCAAGCTTTTTCTTAAGCAGGATACTGCTACATCAATTTTTCATGCCTAAACCTTGCCATAAACCTCGTAGGGAGTTGGAATTATATAAAGCAATGCAACTTTAGGAAATGAAAAGCAACGGAAATGTTTTTAAAGATTGAACAAAGAAATAAAAGGGCTTTTCTATCTGAGGTAAAAAGATGAAAAATTAAGTCTCAACAAGAATACCAACCTATAGTAAGCATTCCAACTCAAATCACTCTCTTTCCCTTGACTACAGCAACTCCTCGAATCACATTATTTAAACTATAACGCGCGTGTGGCTCATATAAAAAGCACCACTCATGAAAACTAACACGTCCAACTCTCCAAAGACCACATTGGCATTATTGTGCACTAAAAAAAGGAACATATCTACTAGCCAATAATTGTCGAAAACACGGAGCTGGTCGGGTACTGTATTATTTTGGCTAGGTCACCATCGATTCCATATCGAATCAGTACTCTACTCTGCCACTTTTTTAACATTTTTTATTATCATATATAAATATGGTGAGAGAGGGAGTAGAAAACAAAACATTGTGAAAGAGAATAAATTGCTGCTAAGATTGAAAATTATGATCCAGTCAATGTGAGAACAATGAATGATGAACTCATTCAGACTGGTAATTGTGCAATTAGGAAATTAAATAAAACATTCACTCTTATAGGAAGAGGCATAAATAAATAGTAGCAGGCAGGCAGCAGAGAATACGAGTGAGTCAAGTCAAGCTTTGGCATTGTTTGTAAAGTCAGCACAAGTCTGGCAGCTGCAATCTGAAAAGCGGCAGATATCACAGCCAAAGCACACACAAGAAGTGCAACCTTTGCATGTTGGAGAACGAGAGCATCCCCTGTAAACTCTACGACTTGCTCTTTCTTCTTCATCATCACATGTTATCCTGAATAATGAAAACCATTAATAATTGCCCCCCAAAAACTATATATTAAAACAATATAAGTTTTAGCATAGGTGAACATGCAAATATAACATAAACAAGCCAATAAAGTCCAACTAGGCCAATTTAATAAAACCAATCATGTACTTGAGTACTGTTGTTGTTACCTTGTCCCTCGCCCCCAAAGTGGGGGCAACAATCTATCCTTTTTCATTGGTAGCAAAGCAAAACTCAAGCAAGGTATCTTTTACTATTAAAATAAAAATAAAAAAGTGATGGTGAACAATCTGAAGAGAGGGAAAGGAGAAAATGGACAGTGCACTGATAACTGGAAATAATGTGTAATGGATAAGCAAAGTAATGGTATATCAAAGTCAACAAATAATGTAGTTCTAGAAGCTATCAACTATGATAATAGCATAAGCAACAGTGTCTGGTATGCCAATTGGGCTATATATCATTGCAGAGGGCATAATAGTCTAAGTAGCAAAGGTAGTGGAGCGGTAATATAGATGAAAGATGAACATGTAGGCAAAACAGTTATAAAAAGCTATATTATAATTTTGGACCAAGATATCATGCATTTGGTTTGAGAAAATGTTTTCTATTTTTATTTTCTATTTTCACTTTTAATTACAAAAATGTCACATTGTTTTCTATTTATAAAAACTTGAATAGGAAATAATAAAAAAACATTTTTACTTTTTTTTATGACTATTTCTCATACAAATTTCTGAAAACAGAAAACAAAGTGAAAAAAAATTCTAAATTCTAGAGAAAAGAAAATCATGGGTCAATAAGACCCATGCAGGAAAAATCCCTAAATATATTTTACTCCATAAATTTTAATGAGGAAGTTGAATGGAATATCCTACAGCATCACTCCCAGTAACCAGACTAGGACCTATTTTTCTACCTTGGGGGATAGTCTTCTTTTAAATAATTGCCAAAATGAGAATTTCTAAACAAAGCTATTCAATCAGCCACGGTGCCGCAAGCAACAGCTCACTTGACTTGACAAATTTGAGAACTTGAATTATCATTAATCATTATATTTCAATCCATATATTCATAATTGTAGGCTATTATATCATGCACTGCAATTGCACTCGTCATTCCCTTTATACGAACTTATCAAATGACAGCTTCAGTATATTTTTGTCCCTCTTCCACTTTTGAATTCCTGTATAATTACATAATTCACAGCTTCGGGCCAAATTGAAATATTGGTACTTATGTACCAGTAACAACAGATGTTGCATTTAGGTCTGTATATGGAATTCAATTAATATACAACCAAACACAAAAATCAGAGAAAATTTTGCTTCAGAAATCTCTAATTTCATCACTAAGATGCTGCCAAATATTATTCAGAACCAGGTCTGGTTAAGCTCTCCCAGCTTGAGACATACATGATATCATCACCAAGACCGTATACTATAACTTGCATAATACTCTGCAAATTTAGCAAGTATTCGCTACTATAGCTTCAGATCGTACCAAGGTTAAGAAAGAAAAGATCAAAGTTATTGTCTCGACTTGGAAAGTGGCCATACCATTTCCATCAATAAAACAAATTATAAATTATTTGGCATAAATAAACACATTCAAAGCATGGTGAATTTTATTAACATCAACCTAGTAGATGGACAATATAACACCAAGCTAACAACATTAAAAACATGACTTGCTCATTTATATTTTAGTTTTCAGTTAAAGTGTACTATAAGGGGAAAAAACATACTTGTCATATGGAAGATCAGAACATTTCCAATTTGCATCTGCCAAAGCATCATGATGAACGCGGCATTCCTCTTTAGTCCTCAGACGAAACCTACGCTCTTTATTGCAACTAAAGCAACGAACAAACTCATCACGGTGACAAGCCCGGCCATTTTGGGATCTTTGGGAGCCATTTGCAGCTTTTGACACCTGATTGTAGTATTTGAGCAGCACTGTTTTACACAGTGGAACCTTCTCACCATTAACAATTACCCAGACATTATTCTTCCATTTCCTGGCAGTCTCTCTTCCAGAGTGTTTCTCAAATGCAGAAGGAGTCAACTTGTCTATCAATAAAAACATTAATGCAAATAAAAATGTCATTAAGGAGAAAAACACTATCATAAAAAAAGAAGAAGGATGAAACACTGCATAGCATGCAAAGTCTAGAATCAAAATCAGAAGAAAAAAAGTTTTTTTTTCTTCAAGAATTAGACTGTTAACTTTTCCCCCTCAAAACTAAAATTTCAGAATTTTTATCCACCCTTCATCATGTGATCTCTTCCCTGATTGTTGATCTCTCAGTGCTCTCAAATTCAAATCATATTGACATGGTATAACATTAATCTATGAAAACTTATATTCTTAAGTCAGTATTTCATGTATAATTTGCAGGAACAGTTACTAAAATATATCACATAGTCTCATGCCAAGTGGCAAACAAGATTTTCAAAGTAACTATCACTACTTTTTGTCTTTCTTTAGATCGGTTAATTTTCATGCACAGCAGAGATATTATTAGTCCTTCTCTCTGGACAGATACCATACACATTCTACTGATATAATTGCACAGGCAAAACAACACAGGCATAGGGTACATGGAACAAATACAACTTGACAAAGCATATACAATAGTGACTGAAAGAATTAGATTCTATGGTCAACCTCTGCCGAAGGCACTCATTCACCTCAGTATCCAACAATTAAAAACCACTCAAGTGGCACCGTTGGTCTATGCCAAATACAAATAGTATTCAATCACATTCCCACCGAACATGAGACAATATATATTCCATCAAAAAGACAAGAACCAAACATACGATCAAAACTCATTACATATTATAGACAATACCATAGGATCACACAAACAGTCTACTCTGCCAAACAGACTTGGATCACTTTCAACAAACATAGACTCACTCGGATCACTTTCAACAAACATAGAGTAACGAAATAATATAATGGTTATGCCACGTTATTATCATAATATACAAACAACAAAAAGGTCTTCTTCATCGGGTAACAAAGCCACGTTTAAACTCGCAAAAAGACACGGTGTGTTTTAAAAATCTTCCAGAATTGCACACAACAAAAACAAAGCCCGATCGCGTGGTACACCAAACCAACGAGTTCAGTGAGACAAATCAACATACACTTCAACTGTATGAAGTCGGAACCCACCATCACAAACTCACAACCCAAAGCAGATCAAACCAACCCCATAATGACAACCATCAACGTCAAAAAAACTCACCTCATCACAAACTACAGACATGCACACAACACACAAACACTTCCACACACAAACACAAAACAAAAAACAAAACCCTCATCTTTAGAGAGAGAGAGAGAGACCTTCTTGACATCCAGGGGTGCATTCACAAGTGATTTCAAGGTACCCATTAACGAAAACCCTAAGTCTCCCCACAGCATCACCGTATCTGTGGCTCGTGCACCCGCACGTGACTTCGACACAGTCCTCAACACACTTCACCCCACTCACCTCTCTCAGCTCCTCCTCGCTGAACAACGTCAACCCACTTTCTCTCTCTAAAGCGTTCGCCATTTCCTCCCCAAAAGACTCTGTTTTTGCCCAGAAAACGATGTGGGTGTAGAATCGAATATCAAGGGCAACGCGATGCCGAAGAAGACCCAACACCACGTTAAGCCTTGAGATCTGACAAGAGAAACGTTGAAACGTTCTCTAGAAGAGAGAGAGAGAGAGAGGGGGGGGGGGGGGGGGGTGAGAAAGAGTGAAAGAGAGAGAGAGAGGGGGGTTGTTGATGGGGTTGAATGAATATAATGAATGAGCTGGCGTAGCGAAACAAATGTTGTGAGTGAGGTGAAGGGGTTAAAGCCTTAGGGTGCTACTTGCAATGCATGATATGACATGAGATGAGGGAAGATAGATATGATATAGAGAGAGAAAAGAAAAAAGTTTTATAGGGAAATCCTCTCATCTCATGATACCAGACTAGGTTTTTGATATTCGTGAGTTGTGTTGTGTGTGTTTTTATTTTATCTTATTTTATTTTAACTGAAGCGATTTTTTTGGGGGCTGGTTTCTCGCTTGATATATCAGGTCTTGCATTAAATAATGGAACGAATTTAGATGGAAAAGGATGACTTTTCTTTTTAGAAAAAAAGGGGTGATAAAAATAATAAAGTGGGGTTTTGCCGTTTTGGAAGGAGAATTTGATTCTCTTCTGCATAAACTGCAATTCGTTTTACACGATATGATGATGGGTGTGAGTTAATTTTACGAGCTTGTCAAATGGTAACCGCAACAAGCAAAAAGGGGTTGTGTTAGAGTTGAACTTAAGTGGTTTTAATGTAATGTAATGTAACACAGAAGTATATATATAAAACTAATGTTAAACTGATGTTATTATTATTTGGACTAATTTGATCCTATGTATATTTACATCATGTTTAAGGTGATGAGGAGATTTTACGTTCCAACCTTCAAGACTTTAAATCCTCTATATGTTGTTTTGTCATACTCTTTACAATTAATAAGATTACTTAGATGAATGATGATATATATATATATATATATATGCCAAGAATAAATAATACAGGGACGACAGTTTATTAGACCAAAGACAGTGACTAGATAACTCAATATATATGTACATGCATTTAACCCGAAAGTAATGGTACTTTTTCCCATTTTGTTTTGATTATTACTAGAATTACATCAGACTTTACTCCAGCCACAACCACCATGGTGATAGTATATGGTATATACGTTAAAACTTGTAACAAGACAAGGTGATGAAGAGTAGAATTGATTCTATTTCTATCTCTATATATGGCAGAATGCTTCTGAAGCCCAACAGCACACTCAATGTGTGTGCAAATTTCATTTAAGACAAAATTGGTAAAGTCTTTTATTTTTTAGAACTTGCTACAGACACACACCGAATAAAGTTCTCTACTCTCTTTACCGGGACTCAATCAAAATGGCGTGATTGTTTATCAAAGGAATATACCTTTCCCTTAATCAGGTACTACATGAAAATCTCCCCCATAAAAATAAAAAGAGAGCAAAAATATTCCTTTGATTATTCACAAGAATGCAAATTACTAACATATAGTACCTCAGTTGCTGCAAACTGTCAGCATTAATGCTTTTAAAGCTCTGAATTTGTTTTGGTTGCCATTTCATATGGTGACAGCTTTCATGTGAAAATGTACACCATTATAGTTAGCACACTGGCCATTTTAACTACAACATCAAAGTTTTTGAATTCTATGTAACCATAATAACACAACAGCAATTGTAGTTATATTAGTTACATTTACCTGCAATTTCTAATAATATCAAAGACTATAATAGAACCTTGATCGTGACAGTAATTCAAAACCTAGTAGCCAAACCAAATGGTTTGAATTAAACCTCTTGGTTGCATTTTTAAAAGACTGCAAGAAGCCTGTTACCATTTTTAGTTTTCCAAAACAATGCACACTATTGCCCATTAGTTACCTCAAGCCAATGCACATCATGTTACCCGAAGTACTAAGAAGAAACCAATTAATATTAATATATTGATACATGGCATCCTAATATTCATACTAAGAGAAGCAGCAACCACCACAACTTTGACGCCGCAACTTAGGCAGACAAATTGCAAATACTAGGTGGCTGGTCTGGTCTCCTACCACTCTATACTAGCTAATCCCATACATGTCTGTCCTGCAACTAAAAGTGTAGGCAAAGTGTGCCATTCTATAGATTTGATTCTGGGGAATATTTAGCAATTAGAGAACCCGTTGATTAAGAAATATATGTCTGGTCCAGCAATTATTATTATTGTTATTATTACTTGTTTCTTCATATTTTGTCTCAGCTCAACCACTAAAGATTTGTGCTCCTCCGAGTGTATCTTTCATTAAAATTATGACATTTTGCATTGTGAAACTATCACTCGCCTCAATTGTTGGGATGTGATTTATATACGAATCGACACTTCTTAATGTTTGTTATTTCTCACATCCACATGCATTCCATCGACAACTATTAAACTATTCTGAGTCATGATTTGTGTGAATGTCAGAAATGTTTTTGAGTTCAGGTAGAATAATTTTATTTAATTTTAATTGCTTTTAAATCTAACATGTTAACAAAGTTTATAGCCATTTGTATTGTTTTTCTTAAGCTCTCTCCATCATTGTTTTCAATCTTGCTTAATGTTAATTGGTTTATTTTTTGGGTCCCCATCCACAAAAGTGATTGATCAGAGTTGAGATTACAGAGGGACATCTTTATCTTCGAAAAGAACTTGTGCATTTTGGTTTTTAGCTCTCAATTACATGACTTAGCTAGTTTATTGGGGCCCCCAGATAGGGCAGGGTGGACGCATTATGAATTTGTGTTGTTGATGCCCGAAGCTGCTATAATACCATCATGATATTTTACCAAAGTGCGCAAGATATGTATTGATTCCATTGTCTCATGTGTATCTTTTAGTATATTATGGGATGTGGAATAGGCCATAATAGGAAAGAAAAAGCCAAAAAGGATGGTGTTTTTTTACAGTGTCTCATTTTAAGCATGGTATGTGAAATGTACCATATTGGGAAACAAAAGGTAAAATAGGTCTTTTTTTACTGTGGCATGCAATCGTGGCCAAGGTATTACCAAAGCCCCCAAGCTCTTACTCTTTTGCCTTCAAACAGTTGAATGCACAAACCCAACCAACTATATACTATTTCAATTAGTGCAGTATAGAATATGGAATATAGATAATCTCCGAGACGACTTTTTTCAACTTATGAAATGTGCTGAACTGTTATTATTATTATTATTACAGAGTACTGTAGTATTATATATATGCTGGTGTATTTTTCAACGACAAAGTACTGGATTATAATGATGGCAGACTTTCCCACTTTAATGATCACACAGTGTTAGGATAGGACTGTGTATGAGAGTGCCTCCATGAGTAGGTACTTTTGCAACACCACATGAGAGATTCCATTGGGCACTGGCGATGCCTCATCACACTACTTGGTAGAGAGTGGCACCAACGTGGATTTATACACACACACCACCTTGGATTCTTTTCAGCTTGATACTAACAGTAGTAGTATTACATATATACGGTTATCAAATTGGTGTGCCAGTTTGAAACGCATATCCACGTGTAACTCTTGTGCCACAGTCCTTCCTTTGACAAGTAACAAAAACAGTTCCATTGTTTGGTATAAAAAGGGTAACTATTATCGTGAGAAACAATTGCAGTACACCTTCTGATGCACTTTTATTAATACAATCCTTTCTATTGAATAAAATTTATTAACAGTTTGTAAGAATTTTCAGTTATAGTTTTTTTTGGTGTAATTTTTCAGTTAATAGTTAATACTGATGTGTGTTAGAAAAAATATATCATTAGATACAAGCAATTGAGAAAAGATAATGGTCCCCGAACTTTTTAATATTTTGTCATTAGAAAGTGTTGTTAGATTTTTCATCTTTTTTTACTACTTTATTTTTTAATTCTTTTTCTTTCCTATCATATCACTTACTACATGTTTAAGTTTCTTTCTCTCTTTTTTTTTTTTTTTTCATCTTCCTATCTATCCCTTATTTTCACCTATTTACCCCAAAAATAGGGGTGAACCTTCAACTTTTTCCTTCGAAAAAATGTTAATGTGATGTGAAAAAAAAATGAGTATTCATAAATGTGATGTCCATATCGTTGTTGAAATTAAATTGAACCTTTTTAATTGTCTTACTTTAACTTTAACACATCACGAAAACATTTTCCTAAGAAAAAAAGAGTTAGGTAGCCACCATTCACCAATCTATCTAGTATATTGACTTGAAAGGTTTTTAACATCGGAATCCAATGAAAATTTTGGCACGTGAAATAAGTTAAGGTGGAGACAGCTATAGTGGCATTGGTGTTAGGCAATGAGAGTGGAAATGAGTTCTTCAAAGTTCAAATTACTGTCAGCAGTCACCACTACTCTGTATACACGCCACGTTTGGTCGGTACCTACCGCAAGCAACTACTACCTCCTGCCGAAAGGACACCCTAAATAGCTGGTCCAAATATTCGCATCACCATCAAATTTATAGGATTTGCTTCTTCACTCTCATTTTTTCTATGATTTCTAATACTTATTAGTGCTAACTTAATTTTGTGGGTCATCATCATGTTATAGCATAATATTTATTAGTTTTATCAATGATTCTTTTTTATTGAAAAATTTAACTGATTATCTTGTGTGTATTCCTTTCTAATTATGTTTTTATCATCATAAATTCAAATTTGATACATTAATTAAAGACTGATTTAGTTTTAATATCTCTTAACTAAAGAATAGAGTTCAACTTTTTTCTTTAGAATTGTTCACTTATGAATTTTGTGACTCAAAGTAAAAGATCCCGAAATTGTTACAAAATCCTATAATGTGTGTGAACCTAAGATGATAATAAAAAATTATGTTTATTTATGCAATTTCACTGGACTCAAGGTTTGAAGCTCAATATTAGAGGCCCGAAAATCAAATATTGTCGATCTTGATATAACGATCTCGGTTAGACGATTTACAGCTCACCAAGCATTAAGTACGTGTTTGTTTTAGTGATGTGTCTTTTGAATCCACATTTCTTAAATACATATTATTTTTGCTTCTACGTAATTTTTGTATATTTGATGTGATTTTGGGGTTAGATGTGGTATGAGAACACTTTTTCAAACATACTATAGGTTTCTTGGGACAAGTTCTTAAGTATGTATGCATGAGTCAATGACCCTTTGTAGGACTAAATTGATCGTACGATCCACAGTTCCACAAATATTGAGCTTAAAATTCAATACTTAAATGTATGTACGAATTGGTCTGTTGTAGAATTAGATCTGTCAAACGATCCAACAATAAAATTGTAATTGAAGATATTACTTTATTTTAAAAAAAAAACCAATATGAAGAGAGCATGATATAAAAAAAAATCACTTTGTACAATTCAGCACGGTAGCGAGACAATGGGGCGTGATTGTGCATTCATATGATAATGGTTAGCCACAACCTAGTATATAAGGCCAAAATGAGGATCCGAATTCCATGACTTTGTCTTTCCTTGCGACAAATTGAACGATCATGTAATCTTTTGTAGGTGTTTGAAATGATTGTGTTTTGTGCTTAGCATTTCTCCGCCGTAAGTAATTTGCTTCATCTTCAAAATACTAAAAACTTTTCTCATGCAATACCATTGGTGTTAAAATATACTGCATGAACATGTGATGAAATTTAATTTCAAAATGATTATAATTTTAGTCCAGTACTTGGATCTCTTATCTTTTAAACCCTATTGGATCCATTGACACGATCAACCTCTTTTTTTTATAAAACTTTTAGATTATTACATATTAGACTTTTGAATTTTTTTTCTTTTACATTTGTCTTTTTCTTTTTCATTTATTCTCATTTTCTTATGATCTAATATAGTATTACCAAATGTTTTAATTAATTTGTTCATACTTATTTTGTAAGTTTTTAATTATATTTATAGTCCAATCTAAATAACTTATACGGATGATTTAAGATAAATTTTAAAATTAAAGTTTTAATTAATTTATATGTTTGTATAAGTTTTATTGCAATAATATTTTTCATAACTTTTTAAATTACAAATATGTTGGTATGCTTTTTAATATTTTTATTTAGCTTTAACATTACACAATTTTTCATTCTTCTTACTTTAGATACTTTTTACAATTTCGACTAAAACATTTTCTGAATGTTGCGACAGTAATATTTTGAAACAATTTATTAATTACCACTTTGACGAATTTTAAAGAATTAAACTATAAGAAATGCTTTTAAAAAGCATAATGCTTAATATAAGAAATGCATTAAAAAAAGTATAATGCTTAGTATAATCACACATAAATTTACTGAACCAATCACGTGTTATCAATTATTGGGCATATTAATTTTGTTGCCTAAATTTTCTTGGTCCATCACGTACCAGTGTTAGACTGTTAGGGTAAGTTTTTTTTTTTAAGAAAGTAGGGTAAGTTTTTAAATTTAGTAAGCATTTGTGAAATATTCACAAATAATCTACTAACCAAAAATTCTTTAATATCAACCAACAACATGCTTTCGTTATAACCAATGCTGATCGAATGTTCAATCTTCTGCATTAAGGTTTTCCTTATCAGCACACACATCATCTGTACTTTGATGGAGCTCCATTGATTCAAATTAAAAAGTTGTTCTGTAACTTCTGTTCACCAATATAATAATAATAATAATAATCGAAGTCACTGTTTCAATTTTTAATTCATAAATATTTTTTATGTAACTTATGCGCTTAAAGTCTCAACGTTCTTCCATTACAAAACCAACATTTTTAGTTTTCTTACCAAAATAAATAATAGAAAATACAATTCATTAATAAATTTTAATTAAAACTACATAAAATCTAGTAATAATTAGGGTAAATAAAAATACACTATAAAAATTTATAAAAGAAAGACCAATAAACTTGTAATCAAACATTCAACGCTTACATGGATCAATATAAAATTATTTTAATTTAACTATTGATCTTAAGTCTTAAATAATAAAAAAGTATATGTGATCTCTAAAACATTCATCAACAGCCTAAATTTTAAAAAACTAATACTGAAAGTTTAACTTTTCCCTGGACAAAAATCAATTGAAAAGATTTTTTGAGATTAAGAAAATAATAAAAATCAAATTTAAATTTAAAGGACAAAAATTAAAATAAATTAAATTTAAAAGATAAGAATATATTTAAATCAAAATAAAATAATTTAATATGATCTCAGTGACACACAAGGATGATTCCAATTGAATGAAAAGGAAGAGACAATGAGCTGAGCAAGGAATAATAATGAAGTTTGATAATGGAGACCACCAAATTCAATGAATGACCGCGTTACAACTTACAACAAGAAGTAGAGGAATGCAAGCACCTTAAGAAAACTAACGTGTAAAGCACACTAACAACGTTAAAACGCTTATTTATTAGTATTAATATTATCATCAAAAACCAAACATGAATATTAAAATCCAGATATTAACTAACGTCAAAAAAATGAAAAATTTGCCAACCAACAGCAACAAAGCATTGAAAGCAAAGTCATCACCACTCCTGAATCTGTGACCACCCAGAATGAATAATGAGAATGGCCAAAACAGCAAAAGTACACACAACACAATCTCACCACTCTTTCTACAAAACCCTGTTCCTTACACCATCTTCCTCATAACCCCTCTAACTCAAACTCACAACTCAACAAAAATTCCCATCACTTTGAATCTTCCTTGAATCCTCTCTCTCTCTCTCTCTCCTTGGTTTGGAGTTTGGACCAGTTTCTTTAAACTAAATCCTCTCTTGAATCTTAAGTTACCCAAAACTTGCCTTTCAAGTGTGATCAGTTTCATATATTGGTGTATTTAATTCTGGGGTGACATAGATCTTGTCTTGGGAACAGTTTGCAGAAGGAGAAGTAAAAGAAGGCTGAAGGAAAAAGTTTGCATTTAAGTCTCTGCAGGTGAAATGAAATCTAGAGGTGTGGATTTTTTTTTGTGAGTTAAAATTCCAACATAGGTAGGTTACTTCTAAAGAGACTGAAAATTGACTCATTGTGAAGTTTCCTCCACCTTTAAAAAAATTGTTCCTTTCTGATTTGGGAGTAATCAGATCTGAGCCTGTTATCTAGAGGTGGGTCCCACCCACCCCCCCTAACCAAAAACCATTGTCAATTTGTCATATATCATATGTTACTTATATAGCTCCCAAATCAAAATCTTTGGCATTGGGTGTGGATTGATGCCGATTTAAGATAATCATCTTTGTTTGAAAACCATGTTTTATCCTACTGAAAACATGGACCCTTTTCTGCTCATAGGCTAACTATACTTGTTAAGAAGGTGGATTTGGTTCTGTTGCTGAATCATTGTACTTCTCTTCTTATCTTGCACAGATTTGTGGGGTTCTTGCAGATTTGGGGTTTAAACTCATCTGCAGGAACTGAGCACAGGTAGAGGGAGATCTTGTTTTGTTGCCCTTGAAGTGAAAGGGTTTTTAAGTTGGATTTTGGTTTAGCTGTGCCACAAGAGGAGTATGAGGAAAAATGTCAGTTCTCATTCAGGAAGGATATTTAGTGATAGGAAGTGGATTCTTCCCTTTTTTGCATGTTTGATTATATCTATGAGTCTATTTCTGACAGCTATTCTTGGGTTACTTAGTTCTGATGGTGGTGGAGAGCAGTCACCGTTTGAAATCATTTCCTTCAAGAAATCAGAGGATTCAGGTGGATATTTTGTGGAATCAGATATAGAAAGGTCTTTAAATATTAGTGTGGTGAAAAGGGAGGCACCAAGGTTTGCATATCTTATTTCTGGTACCAAGGGTGATAGTCATAGGATGATGAGGACATTAGAGGCGGTTTACCACCCAAGGAATCAGTATATCTTGCATTTAGATCTCGAGGCGCCGCCCCGCGAAAGGTTGGAATTAGCAAATGCAGTGAAAGCTGATCCAATATTTCATGAGGTGGAGAATGTGCGTGTTATGTCTCAATCCAATTTGGTAACTTATAAGGGTCCTACGATGATTGCTTGTACTCTCCAAGCTATTGCAATATTATTGAAGGAAAGTTCAGATTGGGACTGGTTTATTAACCTCAGTGCCTCAGATTATCCTCTTATGACACAGGATGGTTAGTAACTGACCCTTTATCTGCCTTTTTATGTTATATGTTGTTATTCCTGTCAAAACGCATGCAAAAACTACGGGCCTTCTTGGTCATGAAAGGATAGTGAGCCTTTACAAAAATTTTCTTTGGATTTGAATACATGATGCTGTTTCACTGAGGTTTTAGAAAACTTGAAAACCATATGCATAGGGTGTATTGTTATGATGTGTAGAAATGTCAACTAATAGTTAGGCTGCTACATCTTGTGTAGTTTGCCTTTCATTTTTAACAAGTTGTTGCTTTATTTCCCTTGAACACCACACTTCTGTTTTGAGGACAGAAACCTTTATTAAAAGTAGGCAATGGTGTTTTAACAACAGGAACAATTATTGAAGTTCATCTTCATCCATTGTGATTATTACTGATGTTTCAGGATGGATCTCTATGAAACCTTTTTAGGTTTGTTTAAACAACTAATAATTGAATTAATATGTTACATGCTCTCAAACTCAGTTATTGCTTCCATTTTCATGTTACACGTCTTCTTCTTTAGAAGTCTAGCAAGTAAATTTGGGTAGTTTAATTGCGTTGCTAATTCCAGGAGATTCTCTTTCTAATCTTCTTTTGAATCTTCCATCACAGTCAATCTAGCCTAAAGCATAATTATTTTCGGTAATTCAGGGACAAGTCCTGTTCCTGAAGTAAAACAGAAATTAGCTAGTTCATGTAGCCTCTATGATGTGCTTAAGGGTAATACAATCTAAAAGTATTGTAAATCCTTATCACTCTAGTTTGGTACCATTCAGGCTATTTTGATGTTGAAATCATTGCTACTAGCGTTCAATGCTTTCCCTAATCCCCAACAAATGTGAGGGTGTCAATGTAAATCTCCATAAGTTGGCATTGTCTAGCTCTGTAAGATGACAACTACAACCAAGCTTTATCCAACTTGATGTCAAATTTTGAAGTCTTATTATTGAAGATTTGATGTATGCCTTGTCACCAATACTATCGCATCCTGGAATTTCTCCTAAGTTCCTCCTGATGCATTTTATGTAAATATTTGAGAGTTTTGTTTTGATATTATGAAGGTCACTATAGTTATATCTGCTGGATCACATTCATAAACTAGAACTTCTAGACTTCTAGTACAGAGATGCTAAACAAGGTCTTTCAATATCTTCATTACCACAGCAGATGTTAGATGGTGCTTCTTCCCATAAATAGTCATTGTTTTTGTGAATGGTCTAAATCTTCTTTTGTGCAAAACTTTATGTGCACTCTAATCTAAGTGGATTAGCCACTGTGAGTTTGTCTCTAAAGTGAACAAAGGTATATCCTCTGTTGAATTAATGTAAAGTGCATTGTGGTCTTAATCCTCTAAAATTAAAGATTGATTACTACTTTTGTGGTTCTTCATTAAATAGGGTGTGAGACCCACAAACTTCAGAGGATTTTTTTCCCAATCTAAGCAGTTTCTGAAGAACCACAACTTCAATTATGAATATATGTGGGACATGGATTATAATGTGATTAGGTTTATTCTTTGCATGACAATAACTACTGTACTGCTGGAAATGATGGTGTATGAGCTGGACAAAAGTGTAAAACATTCAAGATAACTCCCTCTGAAGTAGATGGATTAAACTCATACTACAAGTCTTAACTTGTTCTAGGCGGTTGTTAAATGAAAAATGAATTCAGTTTTGACCCAAAATGCAAAACAGAAGTTTATAGTACCTGCATAGCTGCATAACAATTTGCTTAAGGGTATTTTGTAGTCAATGGTTTGAGTCTTCTTGTTTCTGCATCTTCTGTGCTGCTGATAAATTGATATTCTATCATCATTAGGCATAAATCAAGATTCATATAGATTATTCCATGTTGTTTATAGTCCGAGTTTGATTGAATTACGAATCGGTATCAATTCAAACATGCATGAAGTTTACTCCTTCTTGAACCTTCTAGATGCTTTGTGATGTCATCTGATACTTGTTTCATGCCTTTGCAGATTTGCTTCATGTTTTCTCGAATCTGTCAAGAAATCTCAATTTCATTGAACATACACGTATTGCTGGTTGGAAACTGTAAGTGAATTGTATTATTAGTAATAAATTCACCTGGAAATTGCTCTAAATTATATTCTGCATGTTTTACTCCCCTGGTTTACCATATCAGTTGATTGAGATTTCCTTGTATTACTGCTTATATGCAGGAACCAAAGAGCAAGACCCATCATTATTGACCCCGCACTTTACCTATCAAAGAAATCTGATTTAGCATTGACCACTCAAAAAAGAACACTTCCCACATCTTTTAAATTGTTTACTGGTACGTCTATATCTATTATTCTTTTAGGAGTATTAGCAACACACTCTTTAACACACTCCTACTAACACACTCTTTATTGGTTAAAATTTATTGATTATTGAAAACTACAAAATCATGAGAGTCATTAAATAGGGTATGAGACCCACAAAAATTTGTGATCTTCAATAAATTTTAACCAATTAGAGGAAATGTCCAAAAGAGTGTGTTCCTAGCATTTCTCTTATTCTTTATGTACATTTATAAATTTTATTTTCTACTGCAATTTTGAAGTAAGAGGCCATTTTAAGGTTTAGCAGTGCTAGGTATTATACTAAGATTGGAAAATATACTATCTAGCTAACTAGCATGACTATGATTACCTAGTTTTTGTCATTAGATAGACAATCAAAATGGTAGATTCCTATACTTTTGTCTATGCTTGTGAACAGGTTCAGCTTGGGTTGTACTGACTCGGTCCTTTGTGGAGTACTGCATATGGGGATGGGATAACTTTCCACGGACTATGTTAATGTATTATACTAATTTTATCTCCTCGCCCGAGGGATATTTTCACACTGTCATTTGTAACACTGAGGAATTCCGTCACACGGCGATAAGCCACGATCTTCACTACATTGCTTGGGACACTCCCCCAAAGCAGCACCCCATCTCTTTAACTATGAAGGACTTTGACAAAATGGTTAAAAGCAAGGCGCTCTTCGCTCGCAAATTTGCAAAGGAGGATCCGGTGCTAGACAAGATCGACAATGAACTTCTGGGGCGCACGCATAGATTTTCACCCGGTGCATGGTGTGTTGGGACCACGGATGGTGGGGCGGACCCTTGTTCAGTTCGTGGCAATGATACGATGTTTAGGCCAGGACCTGGTGCCGAGAGGCTACGTGGGCTGCTTCAAGCAATGTTATCTAAAGAATCTCTAAGTAAGCAGTGTTTGTGACAAAAGGGTACCCTTCCAAGTAGGTTGAATGATGTCAAGTGTACATAAGTGTGGTTATAGATGATATATCTGATGTAAAAGGTCAGAATTTTGTGTTCAATATAGGTTCATATTAACAATCAACAAGCACTCACACCAGCAGTTTTGGTGCTTGTTTCGGTCTAGACATGCACGCTTTTGGTTGCCAGTGCCGGGCAACCATTTATGCAATTACAACACTTTTTGTTGAGTTACAGAAAGGCAATTAAATTTCACACTGGACTTTTGGTTGGTTATCTGGTTTCTTATGGATATATATTTGGGCAGGCACTAGTCGCACTTCATACAATTTAATATAAACATGTGTCAAGTGGTTTAGATAAGTTAAAAATGCACTTACATATTCTTAAAATTCAGGTTTGGACCTAACTAAGTTTTAAAACCTTCACTTATTAACATTATTTTGGTCATATCACTGGTAGTTGATGTGAGATAGACGTGTGCGAGTGGTACAATAATGACACGATAATGAGTGGCATGATACAGTTGGATAAGTTTTGGTACCATTTTAAAATTTGAATTTAAACCTAATTAGCTTCCAAAACTAGTTCATAAAATTAGAATTGCTCTCCACTTGTACATACTATTTCAGCCATATTAGTAAGCATCATGAGATCTCCAACACATGCCAAGGTAGTGTTTGATTAGCATGTGTTGTTAGGAAGTTAAGCAATTGAGCGAAGTCATTGGAATAGACAATTTACTAAGATGGATTATAAATTCTAATATCATATTAGATTTTAACTTAAAATTAAGTAGCATCAAGGAAAGTAGTCAAACAGATATAAGCAAACACGGATGTTTAATTATTCAGTTGAATTATTGAGCAAGCACCAATGTTTGCACCGTTGGCTACCCCCAACTCCAAGCAGCCACAAACCATGCTTGCAATCCCTGTGGTGCTGTTCATCATGGAACACTGCATGATTAGCATGTTATAGGGCGCATCTCAAGGGACATGCCTTTAGTTCAAACTTCAAACTCGAGCACAACAGGTCCTTCACATGGATTCTTTGCACATTAGTCACAGCCTCCACCATTGATTGCACGAGGAGGACTAGGATGATAAAGTACTACTTTTTTCTTTTTGAATTTTTCGCTCCTGTCAACAATGCATCATGCATGTGCATTATTAAACTTATAACTATTGTTTCCCTCCATAGATTCATATATTAAGATGTCAAGTAAAGAATAATGAGACAATGTTAATTTCGAACCTATACAATAGTAGTAGAAAACACAGTACCTATAAAATTTGTGCAGTGATTATTTTAGGAAGAATAACGCTTCTTACATAATACTCTACCTGCCATTAACATCTCTTCACATTGGTATCAGTATCAGCATAGGTAGCGAAATCGAAGTGCAGGTACCAAAATAGTTTGGTGGGACCTACTGAAATCAGGTGGTGAAAAGTGTGTAAATGTAAGATAGTACGTGTACGAGTAAGCATGATTCTTTTCTCTTTGGGGAAGTAAAATAATTACAGTGCTTCAAGTGTATGATTGGAAATGTGTTTGAAACCTAATTTTACAAAACTGATTTTAAATAAACATGAGGGTGGGATAACATGATTTTTGTTGGATAATTGATAAAAAAAAATTGATTTTGTGACATAATTAATTTTGGGTGTATAGTTATTCAAATATGTTTTGTCTCGCTAAAAAAAAAACTAGTCACTACACTTCAATGGACTACTATATTAGATTGAACGAATTACAATCCACCTCAATTAATGACAACTTCATATGCAAGTATCATTGTTCACTTGCACAAAAACGAATTTCACCCGTTCTTATGTGTGTGTTTGGATAAATATTAAGAAAATTGATTTTAGTGGTTAATTGAAAGTCGTAAACGGAAGGATTCGAATCAACAGCCTATCTCATCATTCATTCATTTCTTACCACCAAAACATCAAATCAATTTTATAATCTTTGGTATGGCAATTTTTGTCCATAATCAATTCTTAGTTATTATTTAAAGTAAAACCAAATATATTAAAAATTATTTAAAGTCAATTATAAATTTAAAATCAATTCTTTAATGCTAAACAAAATACAGACTATTTGCCTTTGGTAGCAACAGGCAATAATTTAGATTTTGCCCCCCTACCCCAATGCACTTGAATTTGGCTTTAAATAACCAAATACCACTATTATTCTGATTAAACCCATATAAAAAAAAAAAAAGAGTAGGAACTGCTGGGAATACAGTGATCATTAATATGAAAAATGTATAAATTTGAAAAAACGATTGACATACCGAAGAGAGTGATCAATTATATTTAAGATCAATTTTCTAAATGGCTGGAAAACAATCTTTCTATGATTTTTTTTTCTTTTACCATGACAGCAACGAGATCTGATCAATGATCGTAATACCTTATAGAAATAACTCAAATCTTCCACCACCAAACCAATTGGGTTGAAATTTAACCTTCTTGTTATAAAAACTTCCAACCCAAGAGATAACATTTTTTTCTTTATTACCAACCTTTCGAACTAGAACCACTCCATTAAGATTGTTGCTTCATGCACCTCATTTTCGGCTTCTGAAATAACCAATCAAAAAAAAATAAAATTACATTCCGGAATCGATGCAGATCTTTTAGCTTCTGGAATATCCAATCCAAAAAGTAAAAAACATTCCAAAAAGAGTACATGAATGATGAAACAACAACCCTTCATTAATTGAAGAGGATAATGGAACCAATACACCAACTACACAAGGGTACTGTTTTTTGTTTTGGGGGATAAAATGGCTGCACAAGGATACTGTAATCAACTCCATTGTAGGGCACATCTTCATTAATTTTGTTGTCTGTCAAAAGGCTGATATTCATTAACTTATGTTAGTTGTTAGCTAATACTAATATTTTACATTATAATTGAAATATATTATGAATTTAATTGGAATACAAAGTGTAAGAATCTTAAATTGTTATTATATGAATTTAGAGCTGTTTGCATTAACTTTGAACATAATAGTTTTAGTCTTGAAGGAATAGTTACTATATTAAGAAAAAAAAAATTAATACAAGAGATACTTCTTTAAACTTGAATAGGGATGACAAAAATTACTTTTAGTTTAATTCTTATAAAAAGACCTTAACACACTCAATACCCAAATGCTGTCAAATTATGAATTCCTCAATCGCGCATTAGTTTCTGCTTGGTATGTATAATACTCTCTCTGTTTAGTATAAGTGTCGTATTTTAAAAAATAAAAAGAATTGTTCCAAAGTGTGTTGGTTAAATAATGTGGTAAATATCGATGAAGGGAGTATAATAATTAATAATGTAGTAAATATTAATGAAGCAGTTAAAGCACTCAGGACAGAAATAATGTGAAACCGATATTTGACATAACTTTTGCTATGAATGCAAGTATGCAACAACTCAGAACAAATCTGGCACTCACGCGAAAAAAGGGAGAATACAGAATAGCATGGGGCTAACGTACATACTATGAATAAAGATACGTTTATACGTTTATATTCTTGAAAGCCATACAGTCTGTTCACATTTATTTTCTTGGGAAAGAAAAAAATAAATATAAACAAATACATAGAGTTTATTTATTTTTTTATATATAAAAAGAAAGAAAACATTTCTCTAAATTAATCTGAACGTTATAGTAATACCCACACAACAATGAAAAAGGATTTTAAAGTTTAATAACGTCACCTAGTAACTTACAAAGGAAAAAATAGCTTTAAACATATAAATAAGCAAATAGTTGTACACGCACGCATGCACATGTGCACCGTGACCTTAATATCTTTAACCGTAAGTAACTCAGTTTGTGCTAATTGCATTGGACCCGACATGATCAGGTAACTGATACATTGCATAAATTTATGAATTTATAATCCTAATGATGAAAAACACTCTTGGTTACACATATCATAAAAATGAAAATAACGTTAAACAAGTACTCTCAGAAGGGGTGTTATAGTAAAAAAAAAGAGAAGCATGGGAAAGAGAAAGTGGGTGTCCCAGAATGAAACTCCTCTGACCTGACACAATTTCCATGCACACTCAACTTTGTGAACTCCGCAACCACAATAGATATGACTATATGAGTAGGTGGCACCTTCTTTTTGCATGACAAGCAACCTCCAAAATCTGAACTTTTCAGGAAGAGAGAGAGAGAGACCTACCCCACTTCATTCTTCTTCATTGTTCCTTTCCAAGGACTTATTATAGAAAATAACAAAGAAGCCATTCATATTAATTTGATAGTGTTGTTGTTGTTGAGTAGTATATATTCTTGATCATCATCACTTTGAGAGAGAAAGAGAGTGTGTGAGATGGCTTACAACAAGGGAGTGCATAGCAGCAACAGTGGAGGGAGTCACATGAGAGGAAGGCCTTATGCTTTGATAATGCTGATAACATTTGGGATTGCACTGCTTGGAGTTATGGTGCTTCACAAGCTCAGAGAGAAGCGCATCTACACCCTTCTTGTCAAAGAGAAAGACCAACAGATTCTTGCTCTTCACCTTCTCTTGCAGGTTGGCCACACTCTCTCCTCCTCCTCCATCACCCTCTCTCTCTCTCTCTCATGGCTTCTGTTTCTTACTTTTACGTGTTACTCACTCATCATGACACGTAAGGAGCAACATGCAATAACAAAATTAAAGCATCCTAGGAACCTATAAGAGCACACACTCATTTACTCTCTTACCATCTTTCAGAAGACTCTCTTTTTATTAATATCACACTGTTAAGAATCATATAATTTGGTGAGTTCTAATTAGTTGCAAGCATTTCTAAAAAACATTCAAGAAAATTAAGGTGGTATTGGGAGTTGAGGGAATGGTGGTGAAGCAATGCCTTGTAATTTGCCAATTCTCACAATGCCGAGTCCTTTTCTGATTTAATTTATTATTTTACAAAGCAATTCTATAGGTGTTTTTGGTATTATTCTCCCCTCAGAATTGGAGTTTCATCTTGATAATCCGCACACCATAAGCACCTATGAAATTGTATTTTAGTTTTGTCTTTATATAAACTCCAGAAATAAATGGTTTGCTTTGTTTTGGGATGCAATGCCAAAAGTTTGTATCTGGGATGAACTATATGATAGAAAGATATTTTGCATTTTCAATATATTCTCTCAATTCAATCCTGCAAAATGCTAGAATCGTTGTAAAGTTGGTTTATTAGAGCAGCAGTAAGTGACTTTATTGTTACCTTAATCATTAGAAGGAAAGAGATCGCAGCATAGAGTTGAGAAGGAAGAACGAAGAGATGAAGGGGAAGCTATACACCCTGAGAAGTCAGAAGATGGAGCTGGCTAGAACAGTTGTGGAGATGCAATCCACCCTGGATTCCCTGAAAGATGAGCAGAAACTGATGGAATCAGCATTTGAGGAGCAGCAGAATGAGCTGAGATTGGTGCAAGAAAGGGGGAGCATTGTGGGACAAGGAGGAGCCTCTGAGATAAAAGCATTAAGAGATCATCTTAAGCACAGGGAAGAAGACATAAAGGACTTGAAGAGCCGTCTTGAAATCCCGGTTAATGATCATACAACCATCTTTACTGAAATTGTGACAGGGAATGAAACAATGGCAGCACAAGATGAGGCTAAGAAAGATGATAATTCACAAGAATCTGCCAAATATGAGGGTGATAGCAATGAAGGTGCAGGTAGAAGTGAATTAACCAAGTTCAACAAAGATGGGGCTGTTGCAACTGAGATAAAAGATGAAATTGGGACTGATGAGGAGCTAGGAAAGGTGAATGAAGACCCTCAAGAAGATGGTGGCGGTGCAGCGGCGAAAGACATTGATGAAGCAATGAGAGAAGATCATGCAGGACAAGTAGAGAATGGTACAGATTTTAAGGTGAAGCAATTGGCTGGGATGAAGAGGAAACATGGCCGTGCAAGTAGAGCAAAAGGGAAGCGATGGAGAACCACCATGAAGAATAGTCTAAGGGAGAACAATGGGGTTTTTAAGAACCACTCGGGCAATAGAAAGGTTTACAAAGATGAGTTGGAAGGTAGAAGAGTTAGGAAAGTCTCTGATGGAGAAAATTTTGCAAGGAAGGATGTGGGAAAATTTAAGTCACTAGCCAAATTGTTGAAGACTGAAAACCATGAAAGCAGAGAAGATGGCAATGAGATGAAAGTGAACAATACAAAACAGCAGGTGACAAGTAGTGGAACCAACATATACACAGAAGAGAATAAACAGAGTCTTGTACAACAAAACAGGAGCAAGGGAGATATCAACAAAGCTGACAAGAATGCAGGACAAACAAAATCGGAGGTGTTACTAGAAGGATTAGAGGAGGTTTTGGATGTACAAAAGCAAGAGAAGGATTCCATTGACAGTGGCCATGATAATGAGGATAATGATGACGATTTCTTCGGGGAATCACACTCTGAGTTTGAAGATGAGAGGGATGATTACAAGGAAGAGATAGACGAGTCAGAGTTTCAATCTGAACTGCAATTAAATTAAACTGTATTTACTATGTCCATCTGTGCTTGAACTGTGGGTGTAGGTTTGGTATGCGATTGCTTAGGAATATTCCAAATTGCTAACATAAACGGGTGTATCAGCTTAGGAGGAAAATGTCGGTCAAACAAGACTTCCTTTTTTCCTGTTTGTATTTACTATTTACTAGTATTATATCGGATATTTTGGTTTACATTTAGATCAGTTTCTTTAACTACTCAAAACTTTGCAACATTATATGATATGATATCTCGGGCAAATTAGCATAGTTGAGGTTTCCTCAAATAATAATTATCTTTTCGCACTCAACAGATGAACATCAGCACAAAATCAACCTCCGCAGAGCTTCATTCAACATGGACAATGGGATTCAAAACACAAAGCAGAATGCCATTGTTTACTGAAATTGAATGGCCTATATGAACTGCACAACCTAATATCATCTTTTTGAAAAAATGATTATCTTACTAGAAATACTATGATGTGGCAAAATGAAATAGGCTCTGCTTTTCTACTTGCAACAGAAAAACGAACTTCCCATTCTAATTTTAGCCAAAACCACAAGCATTAAAGCTCGTTTGGATAACCTTTCAGGAAGGTGAACATAGAAAGTGCGGTGGAAGAAGGTCTTTCTTATTACTTTTGAGTTAAAAGGTAATTTTGGGAGAGTTCAACAGATGATCCAAATATAGACTTTCACGTTAAGATAACTTAATTTTCAATGTCAAAGCAACCAGACATTTGATCTTTTTGGCTTTAATATTAGGATCATTGAAGCATTCAGAACTCGTAAGGCAGGAACATAACACAGCTTCCTTCAGTAGTTAAGTAGTTAATGTCAATAAAAGTAAATGCTTGCAAATGTAGAGGAATGCGGGATTTGCATAAAACGGCCAAATAAAACTTAAATGTAACACATTGTTCTGGAAAAAAAATCATCTCCCAATATTAATGGATAACTAGCCAAAAGATTTGTTTGCCAAACAAGACCGAGTCTGAAAAACATGGAAAAGTATGGGCACTCGTATTATTACCAAGAACACTTTGTACTCTAAATATTCTCCAGACCTCAGGGTTATGCTTCTGCCAATCCCTGCAAATGTTTAAAGCATTCAGTGAGTGAAGAGTAAAATTTTGACACCTCCAAAATAAGATACAGATGAAACAAATACTCGTAGCATGTACCAAACCAACATTTCAATAAGTACTCATCTTTTATTTCTTAACTTTCAAATGAATATTGCTACAGTTGCCTCAGCATTCAATAGGAATGCCAAAACAAAACTGGAGTTTCATCATCAAAAGTGTAATTTCTCCACTCCTCATCTATCTGTGTATAAAGAAATTTCCCAAACAACTACAGATTTATTGTGCAGAACACAGGCAATTAACTGGTGGGAAAGTACTCTACTGACTGATGGCAGAACAGTATTGCATAATTCAGTTATAACAAACAAGGTTAGACAGACTCATAATGAACTTAGCTAAGCTACAAGCACAAACACTTCAAAATAGTAGTTGTGTCAAGTCATAAGCGTGTGCAAGACACATAACCAGTGTTGGATATTTGAATACTCTTAGCTGAATTTTATATTTTTTTTAATATTATTTTTGAAACTTTTACACCAATACAAATGAGAATATCATGTTTGTGCAGAATTATCCAATAGATATTCCTTAACTGTAACAATTCAGACAGAAATTGAAAGTACCTCTTCTTTCTTGCCCTTGCCTCCTGTGGCCAACTTGAATCCCCCATAGATGAGCAGTCCCCAGCCAGTTAAAGAGACAATCACAAGCTGCAGGCACAAATAATTGAATAAACCAGCCAAAAGAATATTAACACACATTTTCACTTTCTTGAGAAAAAAAATGATCCAATCATCTCATGGAAAAAATTAAAAATTCAAATCAGCTGGGTGCAGTAGATCTTCAAACACAAAACCAGAAGAGACTCACATGCTCTTCCTTCCATTGAGACGGGCTCATTGGGTCTTTCCAGCAAGGAATTTTGGGAGGGCCATGGTGATCTGCAACAATCAAACAATAAATGATTAAAATCCACTCCATACATGTCAGAATCGTGCACTAAACACAGACATAGAAAACACAAAATCTGAAAATCAAATCCCTTCTCAGAATACAAAAAACAGAAACACCAAAAATCTATTGATTGAACAACACCAACTTGGGTTCATGAAGCCACATTACACTACCAAAACCAAAATCTCCTTGTCTTGTTCCACCATCACCAAATAGATAAGCAAGATTTAAAACCTAGAGTAATTCCAATCAAGTTTAATTATTTATTTACATAAAGTATTTGTAGTACCATTTATAATAATTTCTCATCCTGAATAGTGAATACCCCTTTTCAGATAATGAATCAAAACTGTAATTTTAAAATCTGATTAAAAATATTCCAATCAAAAATCCCCTAGCAGTGCTTTCCACGCCGCTACCGGTTTCTAGGTTTTCGTAAAAATTAGCGAACACGCAAGAAAGATAGAAAGCGAAGCGAAAAGCTCCGCGCTTTCAATTTGGAATTCGATTATTGCGAATACAAAAAGTGGAATGAAAGTGATTGACCGAGATTTGAGGAAATTAAAAGAGGATGGGAAAAGTACCGGATGCGAGACCACGGCGTTGGACGAATTGAAGGGGCGTTTTGGAAGCGGAAAGAGCAGTGCGGGTTAGAGATGCGGCTCCACGAGCAAAAGAGGCCATGGCTTCGCGAATGAATGAATCAGAGAAACAAAGAAAGAGGGCACAGTGCTGTTGATGCTATTGGAGGAGGAAGGGGAGGGACTATTAAAAACGACTGCGTATTGGTATTCCTGCCATTTCCGTTTTTTATTTTTTTAGAATAATCATTTCGGATATTGAACGAGTTTAAAAAAAATTATAAAGTTAAAGTATACAAGTTAATTTCAATCTATAATAAAAGTTTAACTATTTTTTTTTTTTCTTACTTAAGTGTATACAAAAAGGGTTTTCTAAATAGTATTATATTTTCATAAAAAAAATATGTGTGTGTGTGTGTGTGTGTGTGTGTGTGTGTGTGTGTGTGTGTGTGTGTGTGTGTGTGTGTGTGTGAGAGAGAGAGAGAGAGAGAGAGAGAGAGAGAGAGAGAGAGAGAGAGAGAGAGAGAGAGAGAGATAAATTGGTTGATTCCTAAAATAATTAACTTTAAAGTCATATTTTTACAGTAGTCTCTGAATAATGTATTGGCAGTAAATACTACTAGTACTCTATATTATGATTTAATAGTTTTAGTTGAGCTACATTTTAGAGAGTAAACAGGTTGAAATATATTTCTTGATGTACATTTTAGAAGTCAAATCTTTAAATCAATTTCATTTTGTATTGATACAAAATTTTGGGAGATGATGCATTGTTCCACATCTACATCTACTACGAAGGGCTCGAACATAAAAAAGTGAAGTAAACAACATTTTGTAAAATGAGAGCCCTATAAAATTAAATGCTAAAATAATTAGCGTTTTGGGGTTGAATTTGAGAAGGAGGCGAATCGAAAGGTTAGCTACATTGAAAGTCTTAACAGTAAAGTAGGTTATTTTATTTGTTTTCGTTATTGAGTGTCGTTATCTACTTATTTAATTAGGTTATTTTATTTATAAAAAATATTTAGTCATTTTTGTCGATTTAAATTAACTTCAATGGAACATCCTATTTTGAATTCATTCAGAAAGTCATATATAACGTATTTATAGTTTAATTGACGACAAAAATCCAATTTGATAATTTTTTATAAATAAAATAATATAATTAAATCATTTTTATAAATAAAAAAATTTTAATATATAATTTTTACAAATAAAATGATCTAATTAAATATAAATATAATAAGGGAACTCAATTAAATAAAAAAAACATATAAAATGACCAAAGTGATTATTAAGTAAACGTATAATTAACAAGTTTTACAATGATTTTTTCTGAACGAGTAAATTAGATTAACATTCCAAATTTTAATTGTTAACCTTTTTTTTTTACACTTACACTGACTCTTTTAATTTTTTAATTATTTAAAAAACATTCCACTATATACTCATATAAGAAAAATTGCTATAAACTTGAAAAAAAAAAAAAAAAAAGGAGGTCTACGTGTAATAATTTCAAGAAACCCTGTCTCGTACATCAAGCTAGTTTCAATAAAATTAGCAATTGATGTTTCATTATCCACGACTCTTTCAAGAATATATAGGTTCAGATAAGAATTTAGTTCCTAAAAATATGTTTTTTTTTCTTATTTTGATCTCTCTAAAAAAAAAATATCTATTCAGTCTCTAAAAATTACAAATTCATATTAGCCTTTAGTTCCTAACATCACATCATTTTTGTTAAGTATAATTTTTTTAAAAAGAACAAGATTTTTTTATAAGAACTAAAATAAGATTGGAACATTAACGAGAGTTGTTTAAGGGATTCTTAAACTTAAGAATTAGTTCTTATACAGTTTTATCATTAAAACAATTGACGTCACAATTCTTGTATAAGAGTTGTTGTTTGCATAAGCAAAAGTTTGAATAGTTCTTAAGAATCGAGAGAAAACTCCAACATATGATTTTTTTCATAGTTTAATTTCCAGTTCTAACTGAAGATTATCGTGTCAAAATTCAAATAATATAAACAATTTCCTATGCAAGAACTAAAGCACAAAATAATGATTTTCTTCTTGTGCTATCTAATCTGAAAAATAAGAAGCATGGCACATTGTAACAAAAAAATAACACATACTAGGAGGCACGAGAATACTGTATAAACTAAGTTCAAGCTTCCACTTACTTTTGTATATGTTATAAGTAAAATACAAATGCTTAAAAGGCAAGAGCAATAATAATAATAATAATAATAATAATAATAATAATAATAATAATAATAATAATAATAATTGACTTAAGTTTGGATATCATATTTTAAAGATTAGAAGTGATTCTCAGAAAACAAATTTATAAAAGATAAAGTGATCTAAAAATTAGTTTGAGTTACAATTTAATTGTAAGAAGAAATAAAGTAAAAAATATTTAAGAATAATAAAATTTTAATATATTAAAATACTTAAATTTGTAAATTCATACCTATCTTTAGGTTCTTTTATTTTTCTATTTTAACTAACAATCACGTCCTCTTAAAATAATAATCAAAATTTGATCATTGAAAATACTCTTCTTAATTTATTTCTTAAAAATTTAGGTATTAGTTTGATTATGCAAATACCTAAAATTCAATTTATGTGTAGATTTATCAATTAAAAGTGTTGATCGTAACAATTAATTAACTTGGATTATGGGGTGATTGATACTAAATAACAATAAGAATAATTGAAACATGAGAAATTTATTGAAAATAAAGAAATAGGTTTACACAATAGGTCATACATCAAAACTCTAGATTATCAATTTAGCTAACCATAAATTTAGCTAACCATAGATATAGGAAACAACAATCCACAAAAGAAAGCACTAGGACATTAAAGGAGAATAAATTTACAAAAATTAATTATCGCGATATTCTTGTTCTGTAGTTCCCTTATGAATTTTCAATTCTCCAAAGAAGTACAACTATTACGTGGAGATATGCACGGCCTTAAGCGTGAGACCGTGCATATTTTACGAAGCGAAGACTATTATGCATGACCTAATGTTTGATGCCATGCATACTTTACGAAACAAAGGTCTTTTTACACTCCATCGTGCTCGAGGTCATGCATATATGCACGGCTTAGGCCGTACATACTTTATGAAATAGAAATCCTTTTACACTTCCTCGTGTTGAAGGCTGTGCTTCTCATCCAAAGTTTCATTGATTATGCATGGCTTAATGCTTGAGGCTGTGCTTCATCAGCTTATGCACGGTCTTAAATACTAAGACGTGCATACTCAAAATAAGATCAAATTTTTTCTTTTGAAGTTATTTTTTCATTTTTTCAATATATCAACTGTCTTGCATCAACTTAACACACATTTGAATCAAATATTTCATTATAATACGTAAAAATCAATAAAATTATGCAAAAAATCCCTTATAAACAAATATTAAAAAGAGATTTATCAATATGAATACTTCTTTTCCATTGAATTTTGTTTGTAGTTTTTTTGTTTGCATCTAGATTATAGATATTTCTTAATTTTGTTGATCTACTATTTATGTTAATACCTACCAAGTGATCTCTCACGGTAATTGCAGCTTTTGATATTTTCCTTTTTAAGAGTAAAGTTGAATGAGGTTGCACATCTGTCTCCTTTCTTCATGCTGCCACCAACACATAGTTCAAATCAATCCATAAATAACTATAAGTTAGTAAAATATTTCATGTCTCATCTTTTAATGTGTCAAAATTGACTACACAACTTTGTTTGGAGTAGAACCTTTATTTTAACTTCTTATTTGTTCCATCAAAAAGAAAAACGCCACAAAAAAAAGGAGTATATTACACTAGCACAACATGCCAACGAAACAATATTTAGTTACCTCAAGAGCACGTATGGTGTGGAAGATATCATCGAATTCCATTAAGAGGAATCTTTCTTGTGTAACAACTTCTGCTAATTCTGACATCAACTCAGCAGACTTATCAGCCTGATTACAAAGATTTCAATTTTCAATTTTAATTTTAAGTCCTCACCAAATAACAAGACTAATGCAGTGTTATCAAACATACCAATGGCGTAAAACTAGATATCAATGACTCGATGGAATCTGTTAGGTCCACTGCATGCCTCTGAGCAATGGATGTTAGTTCTATATCCTGTAAGCATAATAATATGAATTCTGTAAATGCAGTTTTTTAATAATGAGGTAATGTCTAAGGCCTGTTGGGGTAAACTTTCATTGCTATATGATAAATTTTATACATATCAGTTAATTAATTAATACAAAAGGTAAAAAATTTATTTAATTTATCCCGGCAAACCTAAATGAACCTAAATGTAATTACCATTTCACCATCCACAAGGTGAACTCTGCATGCAACAGAATACAAACAGTCTTTCAATATAGTAACTGCAGCTACATGTCGCCTTTCTATACTTCCCCACACATCCAATAGCTTCTTCTACAAACACATTACACACACAAGTGAATATAAAGAATTAAAATCTCTAAAACAACAATGGCATTATGCACATATCTAGGTAAGAATCATTTGACATAAAAGTTATCAACGGAGGAAGAGTCTTACTTTTAATTTTATTTTATTTCATTAGTTAAAATTATATTAAAATACACACATCATTTTCAACTTTAAACTAAACATGTCCTTCCATCTTAATTAAACGAGATACACTACCACACTCACTTGAGAATGTAGTATACAATCTAGCTTCAGCTCAAGTTTTTGTCTCTCAAACTCTATCTTTGATAGCACCACTGTATATCGCAAATTGGCTAGATCATCCACAGCACATTTCAGAGTTCCCTAAACACATAACAATTCACAAAAACATTAATCCCAACTATGAAAAACATTTCATAAACCAACATTCACTTTAATTCATGATAAATTTATTGATTATTATAATAACTTTCTTAAAAAGTCATACTACTTCTGATTCTATGTACACATTACATAGAAGTTAAACTCAATAATTTTACATCACTGGCATGTCTAGTTTGGAATCACCTATTTTATCCTTAAGAGTGTGATAAATTCAATATATACCTCAGCCACAAGACACATTCTGTTATTCACAGAATGAGCTCTGGCATTTGCAAAGCGCCATTGGTTCAATCGATTATCAAGCAGACGCAACTCATGAACCACCTCGTCGTTTGAAGGTTTCTTATGCTTGAAGAGATCAAAGCCCATGCTGCTCATAATCTTCTCCACACTATTGTGTTGAGGCCTCAAGCTTATGTGGCCATGATGAGGCAATGGCCAGTGGTGAGACCTGGAACTCACGTAACCAATCACCGAATTGTTGGCTTTCTTCATGGCTTTGTGGGTCTTCGACACCCACGAATCATCAGAACTTCCTCCTCCTCCTCCTGATGCCATGTACTTTGATGAAACTTCCCTACCCTCTTTTCTCGAATTCCCTTTTCTTTGCATGGAATCAGAATTCCAAACTCGTGTTATTATCTGACTTTGTCTCAATTGAATTCTTAGAACAATGAAAATTTCTGTGAAGGGTGTTTTGTTTTCGTACGGAGAGATAGAGATTCCAGGAGCAATGTGAGAACTACTTGGTTTCTTCATTGACCAAGAACAAGATCATGGTACCTCGTAATGTCTTCATTTCATCGTTTTCTTCGAAGCCATCTGTGGTGGTGGTGTTCCTTAACTCCTCCCTGCAGCTCCTGTGTTTCATGAGAACAGAGAAAACAGAGCTTGTTCTGTTTGTGCTCTGAATCTAATGATGGTTTTGTTTTGTTCACTTTCTCTGAGCCTTTCGTTACCTACGTGATCGGCGAGAGTGTTGGAGTTTTAATTCTTAGTATTTCTTAATTTTTATAAATTCTCACCTTAGTTTTAACCATCATTCACATTAATTCTTTTACTATATTATTATTTTACGAATATAAAAAACTGAAGTACTACTCACATTTTGTAAAACAAGGATCTAAAAACTCAAAGCAGCCAATTAAATTAAAAGTATTTAATAAAATTAACTAATGTCATATTCTATTATTCTACAGTGATACATGTAACATGATATAAAAAAACATATTTAATGGTTCATTATATATCATTTTTAATATTTAAAAATTAATAATATATTATTTAAAAATTAAAATAATAATTATTAAATTTTATATTATAGAATACTACTGTGGTTGTTTTATTTTTTGTGATATATTTTCTTCTTTTACACCCAAAAAAAATCTAATTCAATTATATAAATTTATATTTTTAAAATGATTTTTTTAATAGTGGATAATATTATTCTATTTAAAAATAGAAGCAAATTTGCTGGAAGTTTGTGTTTGGATTGCCAAGAAACGGTGGCACGTAATGTTGAAAAACAATAATAGTAGATACACGTGTTACTATGCATGTAACATATTCTGAATCACCAGCCCATAATGTTTCCCAAAACCACCGGTTTGCTTCCTTCGGTTTTCCCAAAACCTATGGCCATTTCCATCTGTTTGCAACTTTGCTATTCTCATATAAGAGGACAACCTTCTTTTCATTTTCTTATTCATTCATTCATTCACAAATCTTACTGTGGTTTTCTTCTGTGATCTAAAAGCAATAAGCAATTAGTACTCTTTCTTACGAAGAATTATTATAAGATAGATCATCACAATATGAGTTCAGGAATTAGAACTTGGAGTGTGGCAGTTAGTGTTGGAGTTGTGGAGGCCTTGAAAGACCAAGGAATCTGCAGGTGGAACCATGCTTTAAGAACAGCTCAACACCATCTCAAATCCCATGTTGGCTCTTTCTCTCAGGCTAACAAGCTTTCTTCTTCTGCTGCTATGGTTTCATCAACACTCAAACATGACAAGGCAAAGCAATCAGAGGAATCTTTGAGAACTGTCATGTACTTAAGCTGCTGGGGTCCCAACTAGATATCATAAGCCCAATAAAAAAAAGTTTCTTTCTCTTTCAATTCTAGAAATCAAGAAAGCTTAGTCTCAAAGGATGATGAAGGTTCAGATTTCTGGGGTCACATTGTATAATATCGAAGGATTGCTTGTCTTATGTGACAATCAGTTTGTAAATTTTGAGAAATGATGGTGTTTAGCATTGCCAAATTTTATTTGTCCTTCTTTAGTTTTCTTTAAAATTAAAATTTGTCTGCTAAAACCTCCTTATGTGGAGGAGATGGAGGTAGCATCTATTTCCTTTGTTTCTAAAAAAGTTAAATAATCAAGGGCACATGAGATAAATTTAATAATGGTTCAAGGGTATGACTTAATAGAATCCATCATGAGAGTATTGCTGAAAAGCGATCTTGGTGCTATGCTACTCAAGTGTCTTATCTATATGAGTTGATGCTCTGAAAAATAAATAAAGGAAAGTGTGTTTGAGCTATTGGGAATCCTTTGTTAACAAAAGGGTAAAATAAGTATTAAGCATTTTAAATTTATTTGAGTTCCTTGATACTTAAAAGTACTTTTTAGTTTTGTTTTTGTTTAGTTAGTTAATGATTTTTTTTTAGATGTCACTTATCTCATTTATAAATCAAAAATTAAATGAAAAAATGCTTTAAAATTATAAATAAAAATACTCAATCTTTTAGGGATTTTGTCCCTTAATAAATACTCAAACTTAATATAAAATCAATCAACCAACCCTGGATTTTGCTTCAAAAGGATGATTTTGGAGTTTTGTATATCCTATATAGCTGTTCTGTCTTGTTTTCATTTTTTTAATCCATACCAAAAATATAAGGTAATTAAAACTTTTTTTTTTTATCCAACAACACCTTGATTATTAAAATGAAAACAACTACAATCTTACACAAATCTCTTTCGTTATTTTAAAAATAATTACTTAATTATGATTATTGGACGAATTTCTATATATCTTTTTATAAATTAATTTTATATAAGTGCGATTTTATGCTAATAGTCATTCTTTGAATGTAGGCGAGTTATTTAATATGTTGAAAAAAGTTACGCACCAAGCAAGGTAGCTATTCAATTCTTCCCCTCCTAGAAACCAGGATGCATAGTTGATTGGTTTTAGCAAAAGCTGTAGAAAAAATGTATCCTTGATTTTAGTATTATATCCTTAGATGCAAACCGTGTGTAGTGTAGGCGTTATCTACAACTCTACAAGTGAAACCAGAGTCTGTGTGACAATATTGTAACACGTGGTCCTACCAACGCCCGCAGTATCAATAATTCACTAGTAGTTTTGCTTACCTCTGACCATAACAAAAAAACCACTGGCTTCTCCTGCCTCTGGTTTTTCCAAATATTCGGCATGTGCTTCACCTCTAACTATATAAGTAACCTTTTCTCTCCATTTTGTTTCATCAAACCTACCACTTTTCTTCTAACAATTACCTTACACTTTTAGAAATCAATTTTGCCTGTTTTCTTGTGTTATCCAGAAAAGCAAAGAGCTAATAAGTATTATCAGAGAAACACTGAGAGATGAGTTCAGCACAGAAAGCTTGGATTGTAGCAGCCAGTGTTGGAGTAGTCGAGGCCTTGAAGGACCAAGGTGTGTGTAGGTGGAATCACACTTTGAAGTCAGCTCAACATGTGATAAAAAACCATGTTGGATCTTTGTCACAGGCCAAGAACCTTTCCTCTTCTTCTTCTGCTATGGTTTCCACCTCTTCAAGGCTAAAGGGAAAGCAATCAGAGGAGTCCTTAAGAACTGTTATGTACTTGAGCTGCTGGGGTCCCAACTAGAGAACAAGGGCATTAGGGATATAATTTTTTTTTTTGTTATTTGAAGCTAGGCCTTAAAGACAATTGAGGCCTTAGATTATGGATGTATCCCTTCTTGTATGGTAAAAGAGGTATTGTTTGTCCACTGTGACAAAATTATGTAAATGTTATAACTTATAAATGCTCACTTTCATTATTTCATGTGTGAATTGTTCAACATATATGCTTTCCTTTTAGTATCAGAATTTCAAGTTCAGTATAGTGATTGAAAGCCACAACAATTCTTAGAAATGATATATTACAAAGGAAACGGACAAGTGCAAATTAAGGGGTTGTACGAATTGCATGCTAATCTTGCATTTAAACAGAAACTAATCTTGCATGTTCAACCAAAAAAATAATAATAATAATAATTTGGAGGTTGTACGAACAAATGCTAATGCTATGTTAGCAGCCTTTATAATTTATATACAAATACTTCTTGACCATTGAACATCATTTGTAGTTTATTGTTTACATGTAGATTATATGTAATTGTTAATTTTGCTGATCTACCTATTTTCTTTAATATCTACCAAGTAATCTCTGAACAGTAATTACAGCTTTTGATATTTTCCATTTCAACACTTTAGTTGAATGAGACTGCACATCATGCTCCTTTCTTTAAGCTGTCAACAGAGTGAAAAATGAAAATCAATCAACAAGTAATTAAGTAAAACATTTCATGTATAATGAACAAAAACATTTCATGTCTAATGAACAGAAGTCTTCTAATTGGTCAAAAATTAACCACAAAATTTTGCTTTGATTACATAAAACTTAACTAAGTTGATCCTTTTTTTTCCTTCTTATCGATTCCATAAAAAAAAGAAACACCATAGAAAAATTGAAACAATATTTAATTACCTCAAGGAAATACATGTTGTGGAAGATATCATTTAATTCCTGTAGGAGCAACTTCTCTTGTGCAACAATTCTTGCTAACTCTGATAGCAACTCAGTAGTCTTACCAGCCTGTTCATGGAGGAACTTCAAATTCAATTTTTAAGTCCTCCCCAAACAATTACAAGACTAGAGCATTGTTAACAAACATACCAAGGGTGAAAAGGTAGATAACACTGACTTGATGGAATCTGCTACATCAGATGCACGCCGCTGAGCAATGAACACTAATTGCACATCCCCCTGTGAGAAAAAGATTAAGAATTCTTTAAACAAATATTCTTTTTATATTCAAGTAAGGCCTAATTGTCTTTTATTTGACTTACTTTTGCACCTTCCAAGAGAGGAACTTTGGATACAACAGACTGCAAACACTCTTTCATTATGGTAATTGCACCTAGATGTTGTCTTTCCATGCTTCCCCATGTTTCCAACAACTTAATCTACAAACCCATAACATACACCAATGAAGTAAAGAATTAAACCTCTATGATAATAATTGCACTATGCAAATGCACATATCTCAATTAGAATCCATTTCAATCAATTGAATGAGATACACCACTACACTCACTTGAGAATGCAGTACAAAATTTAGCTTCATCTCATGCTTTTGTCTCTCAAGCTCTATCTTCTTTTGCATCACTGAATGCCGCAACTTGGCTAGACCATCCAAAGCATATATCAAATTGCTCTAAATACAAACACAACCATTCACAAAAAAACATTAACCCGTTTAGACATCCATCCAATATAAAACCATTTCATAAACAAACAATCCCAAAACCTTACACAAAGAAACATAATATTTATACATTACTAGCATGTTTTGAATCTGATTCATGTAAACATAGGAAAAATAATTGATAGTATCGAATTCAATCAAAACCATCATGTGTGAGCGTGATGGTGATAATAAGTTTATTCACTTTTATAATAACTATTTTAGACCATTCATTATTCTAAGAACATTTATAGTTTTAAAGATGATATCTGATTGGTTGAGGGTGTGTATGCCTTTTAAAACTTTGAAAACTCACTATGCCTATTAAAGTCTATTCTCTTTTTTTTTTTTTTTTTTTTTTCAGAAGTTCTTTGGTGAAGGTGAAAAAATAAGTGATTTCTCTAAAATGAAATGAATAAAAAATCTCTATGTGTACTCCAATTGAGTGACAAACTATACAAAACTCAAGTGTGAGCAATACCTCAGCCTGAAGAGACATTGTGTGATTCGCAGCATTTGCTCTAGTATTTGCAAACTGCCATTGAATCAAACGGTTATGAAGCAGACGCAACTGATGAACCACCTCAGTTGTTGAAGGTTTCTTAGTCCTAAAGAGATCTAAACCCATGCTCAGAATCTTCTCCACTCTCTTGTGTTGAGGCCTCAAGCTCGAAAACGTCAACGGCTTGTCCTTACTTTCCAAAGACAAAGGAGGTGACCCTGATCTCCCAGGAGACAATGCCCACTGAGACTTTGAACTCATGTACCCAATAAGTGAATTAGCCTTCTTCATAGCTTTCTGTGTGATAAACTTCTTCATCATCCATGAATCATCAAAAGACAAAGGGTCTGAATCAGAAGCTTCTCCTCTTCTGCCACTTGTTGCCATGTACTTAGATGAAACCTCCCTACCCAATTTCCTCGAACTAAACGTTCTTTTCAGAGAAACAGAATCCAAACTCGTATTTTCCGATTCATAATCAAGTGAGTTCTTAGAACAATGAAAGTTTCTCTTGAGAGCAGTTTCATCCAGAGAGAGTCTTCCCGGATCAATATGAGAACTCAGTCTCTTCACCACCGGAAGAGAAGACATTTTTCCGGAGAAACCATTCCTAGGGGACCTACCAGAAACGTCTTGATCTTGATCGTTTTCTTGTAAGCCATTGGTGTTGTTTCTGAACTCTCTGTAGCTCCTCTGTTTCGTGAGAGCAGAGAAAACAGAGCCTGTTCTGTTTCTGGGAGTCTGATTCGGATGGTTTTCTTCTCTTTCTTTGAGCCTCTCGTCGCCGATGTGATCCGCGAGAGTGGTGGAGTCTCTCTTTGCCGACCGGTGGAACCGGGAAAGCGGAGAATGCGAACGGAGTTCGGGCGAACTGTTCGAGTTTGGAGACATGAACCGGGAACTTACTTGACGGGTTCTGGGTTTGGGGGAATAAGGGGAGACATGGTCATTGGAATCGCTCTTCATGGGAACAGAGGATGAGGAAACAGTACAAACAGAGTGTTTGAAGAGAACAGAGTGAATGTAACGTAACACTGTAACAGCAAGCTATTGAAAATGGCGCGGCAAAATATTAATTCAGAGATGAGCGCCGGCACATGTGGAAAGGGTTTCTTTGTTTTCTTTTTTTCTTTCGGTTTAAATTATTCATTCAACTGTCCTCTTTGGTTCATCTAATTATCTCTGTTCTTGATGGGAGAGGGGAGATTCTTGATGCAAATATATAATACAATTTTTATATAAGGAAACTCTATCATGTTATAATTATTTCTTTCTTAAAGCCATCTTATTATTAATTGTTTGTTACTTCTTCTTTTTTTTTATGCTGATTTGTTACTCATTATTTGAACCGTAATACTAGTTAGTTTTGAAAATTAAAAAAAAAAATCGAATACTGCCGTTGCACGTTAAATAATATATAAGTAATGGATTCTTTTTAATATTTGAAAAATGCTTTCTTTATGTATAAATTAAAAAAAATACTATTTTAAACGAGTGTTTTAAAGAAATGTTCTTGAAGGATAGTATTTTCAGGAGTTTTATTTAATGAAAGAATTTTTTTAAAAAAAAAATCTTACTCTTTATATAAAATGTTCTTTTAATATTTTATTTTCATTTAAAAATATGTTAATGTTGTCAAAAGAAATTACTAACTTTCAACCAAAAAAAAAAGAAATTACTAACCGTTAAAAATAACCTTGTATTTTGTTTTAAAAAGTTGTATTATCTAAAATATAAGTTATATACTAAACATATATTTATTTATTACAAATTTTAATTACAATATATTACTGCACTACAAGATTGTATAACGTTTAATTATTTAATTAACATAAAAATCTATGTTCGATCTTCTTTCTATACAAAAGTATTTTACGTCAGGAATAATCACACACAACAAGCCAAAGTAGTTCAATTAGTTCTTAGTTACAAAATATTTGTAATCTTAGTGTGTGAAAAAAAAAAAAACACTACTCCAAATTATTAAGAATGTATTGTTAACATTATATATAAAATCTTTTGAGCTGGAGCAGTATTAGTTGTGATTTTTTCAATCCTTGTGGATAATGGAGACATAGATAATAACGATCATCGCAACTGATATTGTAGCATTAATGGGATAATAAAAGAGCATATTTAAAACCTCTAGTAAGTTAGAAGCAGTGGTTGGATGATTGGAGGCAAATATTGGAAAGTGATGTTTTGTTTTAAGTTTTAACAAATGTGTTGATTGTTAATTGTTGAAGCTGTGAAAAACAAGTAGCTAGCCAACGTAGAAGCAGACAGCGTAAGGGTGAGAATTCCGCCACTTTGTGTAACGCCGGCACTTTCAACTTTCAAGGGCAAAAGCAAAATTTTATTCACTATAACTCTTTGTTTTAACATATTTCAAGGCATACAAAGCAAATAAAAACAAGATCAATGTGTTTAAGATTATGAAATATATGAAAACTAAATTAGGCAAGATATAAAGGAACTTAGATCAATATGCAAATTAAAAAGAATAAGGATAACATGTAGTGGGTTAACTTGAATAAACTGGATTGACTCATTTTAACACTTGTAAAATAAATCATTAAATAATTTTTAAATTCTTGAAATATAAAACATTTTCATATATTTATTTGATTTTTTAAGAACCTTATTCTAAAATAAATGGATGATTTTATCAGTTTATGGTATGCACATTTTTTGTTCTTAATGCGTGGAGGCTCGTGTAATTAATTTTTGTTTTAGTTTGCAAATAGTTTATATAATACCTTGGGATACAATTTTCTAGCTACCCTTTCAGTAGACAGTAGGCTCAACAATTATGGATTAACATGAATGAAAACAAAGTCTTGTTGAACAGAATAATTAACTAATTCCCTTTAATCTAATAAAAACTGAAAGACAGTAAAAATCACCTGATTATCCTTTATGAAAAAATAATTGTTAACAGCCAATGAGTTCCTAACTCAGTTGACATTGGCATAAATCTATAAAACTTTGATGCCATGTTAATGTGGATGTTCAATCCTTCATTGTACCTCTCAATTTTCAAAACTAAAAAATGTATCAAGAATGGTTGGTTACTATATATGTGTATAACTATTGGCTACTAACTCATCATGTCTAATCTCTTTGTGGAGTTCCAATTATAAAGCAGTGGAAAAAAATCAATGAAAATTACACTGTTGCAATAGAGGGTGAGAATAATCCACGTATTTTTCCCACAGAGGCTTGTACTTATCCATTCCAATCTTCAACCACGGTTTGGAGTTCCCATTGAAGTGAAGAACAGCACCTCTTTCAATCATCTGAGGATCAACATTTGTGTAGCCAAAACCCAACACATGCCATGATGGGTCCAAGGGTTCAGTTAGTCCATAAAAGGTTAACAACCCTGGTGGCAAGGTACCAAGTTTCCACAATGTTCTGTCTGCATTCTTTTCTTGCCAATAGTGGTAGATTCCTGTTACATTCCTCTTCCTCCATTGAACCAAATCAAACACATTCATCCCAAATGCCCATCCACAAGAATCAGGGTCAAAATGTGCTCTTATTAGAGGGTGTGAGTAGTTCAAATACTTATGGTATCTATGGAATGTCTCCATGCATGTCTCAACTGCTCCATTCACATTGCCATTCAAATCAATAGTGAAAAGCTCAGAGAGATCCTTCTGAACCACAACATCATCATCCAGGAACACCATCCTCTTCAGCTCAGGAAAAACTTCAGGGATGTAGAACCTCAGGTGGTTAAGCATGGACAGATATTTCGGATTCCGGAACTTGATGGGGGTCTTGCTATCATCACTCTTGCCGCCTTTGAAGTAATAGTTCTGTATCTCTGAGTCTTGCAGCTGCTTAAGCACAGGAACATATGAAGCATTTAACCAACCGAAGTCTTCAAACTGCTGAACTTCAATCGTCACCCCTCGGAAATCGTTTAATGAAAACCATGCCTTCATTGCAGCATAATTTATCTCATCTGTGACAACGTGGAAAACAATCTTCTCTGGATTTTTAGAATTTATTGAAGTTGAGTTGATTGCTACTGAAGTGGCAAGAATGTTATCAGAGAAGACACAGAAGTGGTAAAGATCATTGTCCTTGAGTTTCATCTCCACTTGTCTTTGGTCCTTCAAATTCTTTTGCAAGCTCAGATTGTTGAACCATTTTGATGTCAACCTGACACCAAGGCAATATAGGCTCTTTGGAACTTCTTCAGCAGCTATTTGTCCATATTTTGAACTCTTCTCATTAGCAGAACTCATTTGTTCTTCAAGGGCTTGGATTTTTCCTTTCAGTCTCATGATCATGCTTGCACTATCATAATGGAGCTGCTGGGCCTGATATAGCAATAATGCCATGTCACTGATAGTATGTTCGGATTCCTTGATTGTTAAAGGAGCACGCCTAGTGGCAGCGTTTGAGAGGAAAATCTGTGAAATGCGGATTTGAGCACTTAACTCCCAAGCAAATTGGTGATTATTACTTTCTTTGGCAATTACAACAAAAGCTTTGGCTAGGGACATTTGATCATTGATTTGTCTGGCCACTGACTCGGGGCTTAGCATCTCTTCTGTAACATTGAAGTCTCCTATAACCCTGTCATGCCTGAAATTTCTCTGCACAACAGGATATAATAACTTATCAGTAAACAAAGGACAATAACAAACCTTTCCCCCTCCACCAAGAACTTAAAACTATCACTATTTCAACTTCATAATATGAAATCATGCATGCCATGGAAACTGAATTCCAATAAAGTTCATGAACTGTTCTAAATGATCATGACTTTTTTCTTTCTGGCAAATTTCGACTATTCAGTGTTCACTATAAACATCTCCAATATTAGAAACGAAAATATAATAAATATCTTTATAAGAAGCAATGATTTTTTTCTCTGCATTATGAAAAGGAAACATATCTAACATAGCTTAAGAAGACAAATACAACATCTGGAAACAACACTATACACCACGTATATGATCTTTTGTTGTTCAAACTAGTATATTCGATTTAATTCACCCCTTAACCCTTCCCTTCCCTCCCAAGCAATACATGGAAGAAACACACAGAACAATGAACAACAATATTCTGGCATGGTTTAAATTAGTCAATCACTCTACACTAAATAGTGATACATACATGTACACGATTGATCAATCCAAGAATACCGAGATATAACCGTGGTATATAGTAATAGACATTAAATACAATTAATTACATTTATTCCTAAGTCACTGAGAACAAAATTGATCACTATTTTACACTCCAAGGCCTTAAAAGTCTAGAATTCAATCAATTTGCAAACTTTTTATTCTCCACACATTGAGAATACAAATCTATGAACTGATTGAAAAAAACACAAAACAATTAAAAAGATAGTGATTGAATTATGTATATGTATACATACCCTTGAGAATTGGTGAGTGGAGTCAATTGTGGGGGTGCCTTTGGTGAGAATATAAATAAAGAAAAGAAGCACAACGCTGCACCCTATCCACCACACCACAACTTGGTGCCTCCACCTCCCTGGCCTTCGGAAATCTGCACTTCTTCGCCTCATGATTCCAGCTCAATAGAGACAGAGATCTGCTTCTGGGTTTGGATCTTTGGGGAATAAAGAACGCAACTTTGAAGAAATCTTTGAGTTTGAGTTTCTTGATGATCAGTGAGTGAGCGAGCACACAGAGAGAAAGAGACAGAAAATGAAACCGTTGGGAATGGGAGAGAGAAGAAGTGGGTTTCTATGATTCTGTTAACAGAAAATCGTATCTGCCACATTCTTTTAAGGGGTGCTATTATTATTATTATTATTATTATAGCATTTTGATTAACCTTTTCTTAAGAACAGAAAATTAATAGGTTTAATTTTACATGACTAATTAAACATAAATTATAATATGTAATCAGACTTCACATTATTGTCACATAACACATTATCTTAATGTACATAGGATGATATGATGAATTTTTGTTGGATGTTTATGTAAAAATAAATAAAATTATACGGACAATGTATGTATATTTATTTTAAAAATTAATTGCTGGCTTATTATATAACTTTTCTCTGATAATTAGAAAAAATAAGCAATTGAGAAAAGGCAATCATACACTTGGATGAGTTTTGACTAGCTTTTGGTGAACATTATTAATTCTTATAACAAATGTTTGATGTAAATAGGATTTTTTTTTTTTTTGAAAAGATGTAAATAGATTATAATAAATAATTAAAATTTAATTAATTGCCACTTAATAAAAGGTATAAAGTGATATCGCATAAAAAATAAAATGTCAAATTGTTCAGGTGATGTGTCTAACATATGATTTCGTGATAGTAAAATTTAGACTAACAAATAATTAAAATATGAAGTAATTTAGTATTGTGTTTTATCAAATAAATATTTAAATACGTTTGATGTAATGTGATACTATTGTTCTTAGATTCTAGACATCGGGTTTCATTTTATTTTTTTAAAAGTGACTTGTGAATGTATTTAAAATTTCACATTTTTCAAAAGAATGACATGAAAATGAATATCACCAAATATGAAAAATTAAAAATTAATTATGATAGGTGATTAGAGAAAATAAAAAGTCCAAATCACATGACTATTACCTTGTATTCAATTTTTTTTGGAATGTATTAGGATCTTAATAATAATGAATATGTTATATATCAAGATCAAGAATATGTTTGGATGAAATATTTTAGAAATTTAAGGTAATTGAAATATTTAATAATTAAATTATTTAAAATTGAATTACTTTCATTTTGTAAATAATTTGTTTGGATGAAATATTTCAAATTCTTTATATTTAAATTAACTTATTTGTTTGGATTGAGTAATTTAATTTTTTCTATTTATAAAATTTTAATTTAAATATAATATTTGAATACTGAAATTGATGAAAAAAATATTATTCTTTTCTATAAAAATATATTTACATTATACTTTTATGAACTTATTTTTAAATTAAAATAGATACATTTCCTTAAAATATGTTTCAAAAGAAGTTTTTTTATTTTAATTTTCTAATATCAATAAAAAAATTATTTTAAAATATAAAAATCAAAATTAAATTTAACACAAAAATTAAAAGAATTGTGAAATTTTAAATATTTAATAATTCAAAAAGTATTTAAATATTTAAATATTTAAAATATTTAATAATTAAAAAAATAGAAAAAAAATTAAATAAAAGTTACGTGGAAAGAGGGAGGGGAAGAGAGTTGGGATATTTCAAATTCTTTATTTTTTTAGGGTATTTTAAATTCCCCTAAATTAACTTAATTAAATTACTTGATAAAAATATAATAGAATTTAATTACTTCTTAATTATCTTATAAATTTTATTTTAAATAATTTGAATCACCCTCTCCCTCTAAATCTCTAAATGAATTATTAGTCTCTCCAAATATCTCATTCAAATACAATCTAATAATAATCTAACATGTCAATCTCACGATATATCCTAGACCCAATACATTTCATCCATAAGAAAAATCCAAAGGGGCCAATTTATCGGAATATCAGCTGCAAAATTTGATGAACGCCATGCATCATGCATGTATGAGAGGAAATGAACCTGCATTGCAGACGCCAACTATATATGGATATTCAATTTACCAGTACCATTGTTTTTTCTTCTATATATTGATGAAGTCGTTTTAATTAACTAAGGCATATTAATTTAGGAGTGAGGTTATCTTTTTTTTTTTTTTTTAAGAGTGAGATGATCTCAAAAGACGAGTCACTCTTAAAAGTAATTTTTTTTTAAAGGTTCATTCGAGAAATCTTAGTGAATATCTTGATTGAAATAAAAAAAATGTGATTAAATTATTAAAAATAAGAATGTAATGTGATAATATAAGAAATTGTAAAATATTATTAAAAATAGAAAAGAGAAACCCGTGGATTTATTGATTAAAGATGGCCTATTTATGACTACTTATAAGAGTGACATATGACATTTTTTTATATTCATTTTACAATTTCATATTTTTTTATTAATAGAAATTGAACTTGACATTAAAGAAATTTATAACATTTATACTTTTAACTCAACTCAGTCAATTAAGGTAGATTTTCTCGATTAAGTGTGTTAAATGTGAATATATGATCATTTTTCTTTCTAAAAATTAAAATATAAAATTTTAATGTCATTTTTCATCCATTAATTTTCATTTTTTTTATATAAAGTTTTAAAATTTTCATTTTAATGCTTTATATTTTTGAAAAGTATCGTTTTACTACTTTATTTAATCTTATGTCAGAATTGTTAATATTTCAATAACTTTTAAATTCTAAAATAATTAATTTAAAATAATAATGATTAAAATTTGTGATTATTTTTTATTTTATTTTAAAAATTAAAAATATAAAAAAATGGCTTTTGTCCTTTTCATGATCTTCAACCTTCAACCATCACCCCCGAAACTCCATTATCTCTAGCACACCACCATCCAGATTAAACTATTCGCATCAACCAACCCACCATTGAGTCGTCATCAACAAATCACCTAGATCCGCAGCCTTCCATCAGGACCCACTACCTCCAAAACCCAAATGCACCACCACACCACACCACAACTACGCGTCGTCACCTTGTTAACGGTGTGTGGCGAATGATAGATGGCAAACACATCATTCTAGTGAGATCTTGATTTCTCATGAACAACCATTTCTCTATCTCTCATGCTCTATGTTTCTTCCTCCCTCTGAAATTACACATCATCATGACAAACTCTTCTCACCTTTGTTTGACCTTTTTGAAACTCACTGAGAGGCCACAACTGTCCAACAAGGAGAAGGAAGAGAATTGGCTAAGATTGTTATTTGATCGAGTTCGTTAGATTTTAAGATCGCTCATTCATATATGAATCTTTTTTTATGATTTCACATTTTCATTTTTGAAGCGATAATCAATCACATGAATTAAACACACCACAATCAAAGTCATTGTTGTTATAGTCAGATAATGATAATTGAGATTGAACAAACACAATAATTGTTATCGCTGTTGGCTGACAACAAGTTAAGAATGACTTGAGAAGAGTGGTGCAAAGTGAGAGAAAAGATTGACGGAGAAATTGAAAAACTAAAAGTGAAAAAAAAAAAAAAGTTAAAAAATAATATGAATTTTTAACCATTTATTTTAAGTTTATAATTGTTCAAAATTTTTAGGCTGAGTTTGTACTATATGTACCATGAGATGAATGAAATGAGAGTGAAAAAAGATCAAAAGTTTTGAATCAACTAGAGCATAGAAGTATAAGTTTTCAAGTTGATTCTCATGTTTAATTTTCTTTCACCAAACATATGATACACAAAGATAAAAGATAAAGAAAAATAAAAAGGGTGTTTAATATATATAAATAATTGAGACTCTTATTTTTTTTTAATTATGCTGGTTTAAGTTAAACACTAATCACATAATTTTATAACAATAAATAAAGGCGATATCATTTTTGGTAACCTCTTTCGTTTTCATTTTTATTAGACAGTTTTATACTTAAATAATATTGAATTCCTTTCATTTTATATTTTTATCAAATGATAAAATAGAAAAAAATAAAAAATAAAATAAAAATATATACACAAAGTTAATCGACTAATTATTATGTACAGGATAGTTACAGACAATTATACTCTAAAGTACACTCACTTTTTTTTTTTTAATTTATAATTTATTTTATTTTATTTTTGTTAGTGGGATAGTTATAACTAGGGATGGCAATGGGTGGGGTATGAGTAGGGTACTATAGTACCCGTCCCCATACTCGCGTTTGAAAAAAGTACCCGTCCTCGGTCCCATACCCATGCGGGTAATAATTTCAATCTTCATCCCCATACCCATACCCTCTGGGTACCTATATACTCATACCCGCACCTGCAACCTGCACTTTCCATGTATATAAAATTGAAAATCATAAAAAAAAAACTTATATAATATTAAAATCAAACAAATATTGATTTATATAAATAAATAACATTACAAAAATAATCATTCAACATAAATCTAAACAAAAATTTTAATTAAACGGGAAAAATTAATATATTTTTAAAACTAATTAGTTTATAATTATATATTAAAAATTAAAAATAAAATATAAATAAATATAATATTTTAATTTTATTATCCAAATTAATTTCTTCATATTTTACAAATGATTATCTCCATAGTTTCTATATTGCTTTGAACTATTAATACAAATAAAAATTAAAACATAATAAAATATCAAAATTAACATATAAAAAGAATAATTAAAATAAAAAAAAGATAATTAAATAATTTTAATTGAATAGTTTAAATAATAAAATTATAATTATATTAATTAATATGTATATACACAAGGTGCGGGGCGGGGTGGGTATTATAGTACCCGTACCTGCACCCATCTCCGTGAGATTTTGCGAGTAAATACTCGCTCCATCCTCATTCCCAAATATGCGGGTAAGTACCCACCCCACCCCGCCCCGTCCCGCACTTTGCGTATATACATATTAATTAATATAATTATAATTTTATTATTTAAATTATTCAATTAAAATTATTTAATTATCTATTTTTTATTTTAATTATTCTTTTTATATGTTAATCTTGATATTTTATTATGTTTTAATTTTTATTTGTATTAATAGTTCAAAGCAATATAGAAACTATGAAGATAAACATTTGTAAAATATGAAGAAATTAATTCGGATAATAAAATTAAAATATTATATTTATTTGTATTTTATTTTTAATTTTTAATATATAATTATAAACTAATTAGTTTTAAAAATATATTAGTTTTTCCCGTTTAATTAAAGTTTTTGTTTAGATTTACGTTGAATGATTATTTTTGTAATGTTATTTATTTATATAAATCAATATTTGTTTGATTTTAATATTATATAAGTTTTTTTTTTATGATTTTCAATTTTATATACATGGAAAGTGCGGGTCGCGGATGCGGGTATGAGTATACAGGTACCCAAAGAGTATGGGGATGGGGATTGAAATTGTTACCCGCACGGGTATGGGGCCGGAGACGGGTACTTTTTTCAAACGCAGGTATGAGGACGGGTATTATAGTACCCTACCCATTGCCATCCCTACCCATTCCCAAATATGCGGGTTATTATCCTACCCGTGTATGGATATTTTTACGGGTGTCCGTAGTGTCTAGGTCCATATTGCTATTCCTATATCCCACTAACAAAATAAAATAAAATATAAATTAAAAAAAAGTGAGTGTGTTTTAGAGTGTAATTGTCCACTCTGAGATTTACGTAAAATACTCAATAACTACTACTCACTCAAATTTTGAAAACCTTATAAAATATCATTCCTATGAAATTTTGAAAGATAAAAACTTTTTTCTTTTTTCGTCATATTTTGTAAATTTAATGAGAAAATATTATCTTCCTCATCATTTCTAATTTACTATTTGTTTTTTTAACAAAACTTACCAAAAAGGTTTGTTTGTTTTGTTTTCTTTCCAATTTCGTAGTTGTTGCATTCAAAATTTCTGACAGAAAATTAAGATACTTCTTTGTTTAGTTTTTTCAATGTTGTATATATTTTTTAATAGTCTTGATAATGTATTCACCATCTAATTTTAGTTTCTTGCCTATCCAGTAAAAAAAAAAAAGAATGATGGTGAACCACTAAGATGAAATTGTGCATCAAGAAAACCTTCCCTATTTACTAACATAAAATAGGTAAACCCCATAAATTGGTGAACTTTTTTTTTTTTTTTTTCTTCCACATTCATGTTATGTACCCATTTGTTTTATAACTAACTTTTTTATTTTATCCCTTAATTTACTCTAAATAAAATCATCGATTTTTTAATTTCAATTTTAAATTAACTTAAATATTATGGAATTTTAAATTATTTATTTTAAATTTTATAACTAACTATTTTATTCTCTTGGTATATTTCACTTATCCAAAATGGTCTGCACAGTTTTAAACTTATATTAGTAAGATAAAATTAAATAATATAAGTGATTTTTAGTTAATAAAATTGATTTTTTTAAAAGATTAAGATATTAACTTAATATTATTTATTTAATAACAAGATTATTTCACAAATTTGATCCACATGCAAGATTTTTCTGTTACAATTTAAAATCAAAATAAGTTTTAAAATTAAAAAGATAAGAAAGAAACTTAGTTTAATTTTTTTTGAATATAAATTTAGAGTTTTTTTTTATGGGGTTACTTTTCTATTGTTTATATTTGTTACTTTGCTTTTAGAAAATTCTTATAATTATTTTTCACACTATTCTTTTGTTTGTCACATTTAAGTGTTTTGTTTAATAAACTTTTATATATATATATATATATATATATATATATATATTTTTTTTTTTTAATTTTAAAAATTAGTAGGTGATTTGTTTATTTGCTTATTAATTCTTATGATTATTGATTTATCGTAATATATGAATGTAAGTTTCAATCAAGATAGAGATTGCCAACCATTAATAACAAGTGAAAGTTGTTTTCAATGTGATCATTGTAACATCCATCTTTCTATTAATTTTATAAGATATTATTAATTATCATCTATGATTATTATTTTTATAAGTTGGATTAATAAAAAATATCCACAATTTTGTTCGAGTGTAATAGTAAAAAAAATAAAAATGATTATAAGAAGCTAGATACCAATATGATAAATATTTAAAATATGAAGTAGATTTTATAAATGTCATGTACAAAAATAAAAAAACATCAATTATAAATTTAAAAACAAAAAATAGTTTATAAAAATTATAAAATATTTTAACTGGACATAATCAACTATTAAATCAACCGTAATAAAAAAATTTACAACAAAATTAATTTATATGTTAATATCTATAATAAAATAAATAAAATATCATAAAATATATATTAATTTTAATATATAAAAATATAACAACATAAAATATTTATGAAAATGAAAATAGTATATTTCTAAAATTAATATAATAAAAAAAGAATTTGAATTTTTTTTTTTTACATTCAAATTCAATTAAATTATTATGCTTAACAAACTAATTTTATTCAATGTTCACATTATAAATCACAATATTATTACATATTTGAATTCAGTATATAAATATGTAAAATTATTATTTATTTGAATCAATTAAATTAATGAGTCAAAATTTAAAATGTGCGTAAATCATTGAAGATTATAATTTTATATTATAATATCCTTCTCTCTCACATGTACGTTCTCTTCAAATTATAATTATTGAATATTATAATTTTTATATGATCCTTAACTAAATTATATTACACATTGATATATATCATGTAATCTTAAAATGATTATCATAAAATTACATTCAATATGTAAGTTTCACTTTTAAAGACTCTCATTTAAATTATTAAATTGTGTACATTTTTAATAAAATATTTAATGAGTTTTATTTCTAAAAAATCATTGTAGGTATGATTTTTGAAAAATTATGTTAAAAATAAACCAGCTGCCATTTAACATTTTTTTAATAAATATATATATAAAAGTTTCTTCTTTTTTTTTTTTATCTTATAATAATATATATGTTATAAATTAGAATATTCCTATACATGTTTTAATTTTAACATTTGTATTTTTAACGTGTGTATTATTATAAAACAATATGAGAATGAAAAAGAATATAAAACATATAATACAAGAAAAATATATTAATATTATTATATTGAAAATGAAAAACTAATAAATTTTATAATCATATATTCATTTTAATTAAAAAAAATAATAACGAAATATTATTTAAAAAACACATGTAGAACGTTATCATAATTTAATAAAATAAAAAATATAAATATATATATTTTTTAACAAATTACTGTAATAAAATATAATAGCGATATAAAAAATGGACCGGACAGCACGCCTCTGTATTTCACGACTTAAAATAATCCCTTTTGTGTTGTCTCCGTGATAGTCAAAGGAAGATGCAAATAGGGCAGAGTGAGTGAGTGAGTGAGCAGATTGAGGGTTTTGACTGACCCAAACCCAATAGCCATAGCCATGTCCAGCAGCACAATCCCATCATCCCTCTTATCCTTCAAACCCTCCTTCACTTCCACCAAACCCCAATCTTTCAAACGCAACCTCATCGGATTTTCCCCCAAACCCCCCACTTTCTTCTCTCTTGGGAAGCGTTTCGCTGTAAACGACAGCAAGGAGAGTAATAATAATAACAATGGTGGTGACGTTTTGGCAGGGTTGGATGAAGCAGAGAAAGAGGCGCGAGCAAATAGCACCATGCCCCAACGCTTTAGGTACCTCGCCAAAGAAGTTCCAAGTCCTCCTGTTAGGTGGCCATGGCTTGTGGGTCAGTTCCATCTCTTTCTCCCCCTCTCGTTTTTTATTGTGGTTTGGTTTGATTTAAAGTTTTTATTGTTAAAACTCAACTGAATCAACCAAACTACACGGTTAGTATATTCTTATGTAGTTAGTTAGATTGATTTCTAGCATTATGTAGTAATATTTTGAACTTTTGATAATGATATTATGGAATTCCATGTGTGTGCATTTTGGTTGTGTTCAATTATGAGTTTATTACTAATTTACTATGAAAGTCAAAAAAATTATATATATTTTTTTAAATCTGCCAAATTGAATTTGATATTGTATTCAAACCAAGCCAAATTGAAACACATTATTTTTATGTATGGTTAAGATAACTTTTTGTTGAAAACCAAATGCAACTATACCACAAACACCCCTATTCTGCATTATTGATGTTGTTTATAGTCATCAACTTTGGGTCTGTTTACTACTTTAGAAGTTAATTTTGTCTTTTCCAATAGCCAATTAGTAGAAGCTCTTCCATATGACTTCTTCTAAAATATGGGAGATTTTTACAAATTAGCTATTAGAGAAACAATTTTAACTTCCGGATAAGTTAATTTTATTTTTTCTTCATATTTTCTTTTTTTTAGAAGTCCTTCTAGAGTAGTGTGTCCAAATAGACCTTTAACCATACATGTGGAAGTTAAAAGTTTTATGTTCTTAGTTCCCATTCAGAACACTTCTGTCCAACTCTTTTGTTTCCTTAATGACATGTTTTCTATTTTCTGTGGTATTACAATTTGATTCTATGTCGATGCACAGTACTGGCTTTTCTCATCTATGCTTGGAGAGTTGTTCTATTTGAACTGTCAAACTGGAAGAATGGTGCATTTGCAATTGCTCGATTCGTAGGATACGTCTTGAAATATGCTTTAGCAGTAGTCTACCAATTCATAGGAAGCCCAATTACATTTTCAATTAGATGCATGGAGGATTTATTTTACACAGTTCGGGGGTGTTACTCTTGGATAATTGGCAATGCTCCTGTACCAGACCTGACCATCATCATCGTGCTGGCATCAATTGTTTTAGCCATTGCTGAAGCTACTGTACCAAACTGCATCAACAACCAACCTTATGTTTTGACTGTATCGGGTCTTATTGGCTATGCTGCTGTCAGAGGATATGTTTCTGAACCTTTTTTCTGGACCCTTCTGCTTGGAGTGTATGCCTTTTCAAAATTTGTTAAAAAGAGAGATGATGTTTCAGCTGCAATGCCCGTTGCAGCTGTGCTTGCTGGTGTTGGGGAGCCTTGGGTTAGAGTTTTGGTGATTGTTTCATACACTGCCTTAGCCATATATCAGTATTCCAAAACGTCTCCAGAAGGGAAACAAGTTGAAACAAGAGAGATGAGGCTTCCAATTCCACTTCTTCTTGCAGCTTTTGCTATTGGTTTGCGAGTTGCTGCTAACTGGGTTCGGTATCGACACTTTAAATGGATGAGTTTATGACTCTCAGAACTGATGTACCTGAGTCTAGGGAAGAATGAAGCTTGAGGGTCTATACAGTTGAGGTAGGATATGATTATAGATGGATAGGGGTTTATTTTGTTCTCCTTGATGCAATTGTTGTAGCGTCTTTTGCATCCTTTGAAATGGAGAAGCGAATCACAAGGCTGCGCCTGGGCATATAAGCTTCTTGTCAGACTATAAGTAAAATGCATTTTGCAATTTTGATTTGCGGCCAGATGGTCGGTGCAGCCTAGATCTTATGAAATGCAACGTTGAGTTTTATGTTTGAAATTTTGTAGAGAATTAATGGAATGAAATGCAATACAAGGATGGAATAGAAAATGACTTTGGATTCTTAGCAAGGCATATAAGTTACTATATTCCAAGTACAGATAGTTCTTTATAATTATGTTATTCAAAGATCTATTGTATTCTTGAATCTCCATTGCTTTGGCGTGAGTATATCCGTTGTCACACTCACTGTGTTTGATTGAGTATATCCGTTGTCACACTCACTTTCTAATAATTCGAACAAACTTGAATGAAACAATCTGTTAGATTAGAACACATTCTTAAAATCTTTGCCACAAACGAGTCAAAGCAAAGTGTATCCCTAGATAAAATTGCTTCTAAAAAAGATTAATATGGGAAATAAAAAAAGTGTTATGTCTAAATTTATAACTCAATATTTTATTTACATAAATTTACTTAAAATCATTTAGTGAAATAACTTGAACTAATAAAAAAATATCAATGTAATATTAAGTAAAATTCTATTTATTAAGTTGTTTTTTTCCTCTAAAAAAAATAATTTTTTTAATTATAATTATATAATTATTAAACATGTTTTTTTTTTTAAAATATAACTTAATTGTAGTGCTACTAGAATTTCTCTATGACGTATACCTATTTTTAAAATTAATCAATACTAATTTCTAAAACTAATATGTCAAAATTAACTTCAAGTTAAATGAAATTAGTAAGATATATGACTCATCATTAACATTATAAAGACACATGCAAGATAAGGGTAATTCTCAATTAGAAGGCACTGAAATGCATCTTTTGTTATTAATATTTTCACCAATGTTAAACAAACAAGAATTAAAATATTCATACGTTTTTGTAATTTTTTTTCTTTCTATTTCTCTTTATTTCTTGAATCAATTATCTAATTTAAAATTTCTCTCTCACTTTTTCCTTATTTCTCATGTTATTAATATGCATAAAACTGTATAAAAATTTAAATAAAAGCATTTTTTTTCTTAAAATAAGTATCCAAACCCACAATGCAGCCAATAAAATTTGCATCAGTGAGCCCAAATAATTTGGATGCCCAAACCTAACACATTCCGGGTCGGATCGGGTAAGTATTATACTTACATAACGGTAACACTAGTGTTGCTGAGAGAGAAATTTTAGGGTTTTCTTGTGCCTATATAACCCTCGCAGCGAAGAGGGTTTAGCCGCACCGATTCAAAGTCTTCACCACTCTCTCGAATATGTTTAGTTTAGATTCCTTTAATCTTCTTCATGAAATTCTCCGCACGATGCCTCCCGGGCTTCTCTGAAATCCCCATGACGTTAACGCCCCGATGCACGTGCCAAATCGCGGCCGTTCGTGTTGCAGTTTAGCCCCAATTTTCCACGGCTCATCTGTGTCAAAGTAACGGCCAAATTTAAAAATTTCTCTTTTTATTTATCGATTTTTGTTGATTGAATTCGCCTTCTCATACCTTCAGCTTATTTTCGAACACCGCGTGTTCTCTGAAAACGGAGCTAGTCCTAAAGGCGCAAATTGAAGCGCGGTCGTTTTCACTTTGGAGTCAGGGTCATTTCCTTTGTTCCTCAGGAAACAGCCATCACATCAATTTAATTGTTTATTTATTAATTTATTTTTGAATTTCTTGGCGATGATATATCTTATCCGCGCTTCTGAGATTACTCGATGAAGCAGAATTGGTTAATGGTTGAATTTCTTGATATGAGCCAAATACATTTTGATCTTTCAATTTTTATTAATTAGTTTTTCTTTTGCATTGTTTTAAATTGTTGGCTATGAGGATTTCTATTCAGCTTTATGCCAGTTCTGCTTCTGAAAACTTGTGATTGATAGAGCTGTTATATATCTCTGAGCCTCTCAGATGTTCTAATTTGTTATTTAAGTATTCTATTATTTTTTAAAATTTTATGTGTTTAATTTTTATTGTTGGTGAGATTGCTTATGATGATTTATCCAACTTGAATGAGGTGTTGTGGAGCCATACCCCTGTTTCAGGGAGAACCTATGTGGTGAAGCTACATTCATATGATCTCAATGGATTTAACTGATGCATTGAATTTGCAATATAATTTCATTTTTCTTATCCATTTTTGAGTTTATGGTAAAATGTCTTACGATAAATTCTCCAATGATGTCACAATCCAACTTGTTAGAGGTTGTAGTTGACCCAGGACCCTGTTTACAGGGAGAACCTCCTTGGTGTCACTACATTTCCGATGACAGCAACGATTGATCTGAGGCTACTTAGTATTTTAGATTTTTGCTTTATATTGTGTTTTGGTTAAATACAGATTCCTAATTGAAATTTTTATTATGAGTTTCACTATACCCTGTTCCTACTTTAATTGGTACCGGGTCTGAAAAACTCAAAGATTGAGTGTTGTCATCAGCTTCATCTCTTGTACAACCCACGAGATAGGAGTTAAATAACAGCACTACATTTATTTCCAAAACGATTTTATGTTATTCTCGCGGAGGGTTTTTGAATTGGTTGAATTGTGCAAGTTATTCTATTTTTGTATCTGGAAATTCTTCTGCCTTCACACAATGCTAACGATGTGTGAATTGGTCCTAAGTTGATAATTGTTGAAATTGTTTTGGATTTGTGGGGAGCAATCTTACAGTTACATCTTGAACACAAGTATGATCAGCTAGTTAGTCGCGCTTGGACATGACTAATTGAGACTAGTTCAGTAAGGCTCTATATTATGAGTCAACAGCAGTGGCTTATTCAATGGCTATCTGACTGCCGCTTAGAGCCAAGATGAAGAAAGATCAGTTGAAGATCCTTGAAATCAAATCCCGATTGTTTCAAGATACAATCTCTGGTCAAATTTTTTATTCTTATAAATTGTCGCTAGTTCAGTGAAGGCTTTTTTATGCCCTTGACATGAATTTTTATTTTGCCTGAGAAGTGTGTTATAATTGACGAATAAAAATGTGTAAACAAAATCCATTAATGTTTCCGGAGTCTTTCAATATGGAAGATGGTGGTTTTTGACAATGGCTGTGGCGGTGGCCGTGGCACATCATTTGTCTTAATTAATATGGTGTGGTGAGATTTCACTTGGAGGCCTTAATGACAAACACTTGTAAAAAGAGTAGTTGAGACTAATTAGCACAATGTTCTTTGTTTTGACTAGATCATCATTTATGTTTTGGGGGAAAGCTTGGTTTCTAGTGAAATGCTATATTTTTAAATATTGACCGGAATACAAAAAAATGTTTGGTTGGAAGTTGTTGGAAATAGTACGTAGAATAAGATCTAAATGGCTTTTTATAAACTATGGCGGCTAATAATAGAGCACAATTTAACTACCGGTATACCAACTCTTTCATGCTCGATCTTATATATTAGAATAAATAGTCCTGAGGCCTGAAGGAGGAGCTGGTGAAATAACTTTCGTATAACTTAAACTATATAATATTATTTAAAATTTGTACATTATAATTTATTCTTAAATTACAATTTAACATCCTCATCTTTAAGCTCTTTATATCTATTGTTTTTTTTCATATATTTCATGTAAATTTAGCCAAACAAATGCGAGCAAGTTGAACCTTTGAAGTTTGAATATTAGCGTTGTCTGAATTATTTTTGTATGGGATAATTTGTTTCAAAAGATATCAGCGTTTCAATTTTTCAATACACATTTTATTATTAATTAAATATTAAAAGATGCTTGTTAAATGAAAATTGAATTCCAATAAAATTTTAATTTTCAACTTATAATTAATAAAATATTGAAAAGTTAATTGATTGGAGAGTTGTCTTGTTGTTCCTTCGGTAAATTCACTAGTACGTTGTATCAACAAAAATAAAAAAGGAAAGAAATATTTACTGAAAAGGTTGCAGGCGCCTAGCTGGAAATGCTGGACCAGGGTACAATTTAAGTAAATACTGATAATACAGCGATTATGATAAAAAAGAATTATACTACGCCGATAAAAACAAATGAAAATGAAATTGGGGAAACTAATGTAAACATATTAAAGCTTTAGAAAAAAAATTATGCGGTTAATGCATTTCTCTATGATTGAAACAAATAAAGGATATACTGTTCCATTTAGTTAAAGTAATTAGACTTTTTTCTTTTTGTTTTTTTACGTAAAGTGATGTGTTTTTTTTATTTTTATTTTTGAATGATTCAACTTTTTGAGTCATGCGATTTTGAGGTTCAAAAATCATGACAGGTAACAATGTTCCAGATAGATACTAAGTCCAATAGTAAATAATATCCTATCCACACTTCAACGCTACGTGTCAGGATCCAACCACTTTGTCTGTCTGAAGTTGAAACAACAACCGCAACACTTGAGATTTCAGAGTTCAAAGCTTTGAAGTTGAAGCTACTAACGAAAATTTTTGTAACCATGACTATTGGTTCCTTCTTCATCAGGGCCTCCAGGGTTCTGAATTCCTCCAACTTTCTGCTTCTCTGCACTCTCAGGTGTTTTTTTTTCTTCTTTTGATCAGCCGTAGGTAGATTAATTCTGAATTCCAGTGTTTGTTGGTTGTTATTTAACTTACATTCACAATCAGTCACATGTGTAAGAATGCTTGAGAAGTTATTTTTTGGGGAATTGTTATGTTATTACATTGCATCATTTGGAGAACTTCTCTTTTTGGTAAAACCGCAATGCACTGATTTCTTACCCGTGAAGCAGTTTGAACGAAAATGTTTTCCTGAGAACTTTGTAAATGGCACAAACTTAAATACTTCATTTCTAGTGATGTGAGCTTCCACTTGTACTTTTCCATGTTTATTGAAAGATGGGATCATGATTAGAGACTGGAAAACTAGTTCTCAATGTTTTGAAGTATGAAGAAAGTTATTTCCGTGTTAATAAAAATCCAACAAGATCAACAAAATCACCATTTGTTGGGAGAATTCTTATTAATATCAGTTATCAAATGCTGACTTAGTTATTCACTAAAAGTTTGTTTGGATGATTCTTTTTCTTATAGTTTAAAATGACATCTATGGAGAGTATAGCTCAAATGGTTATGGAAAATGAGTATTTCAACTTGTGATGAGACCTCCTTGATATACTGAAATGACTAGACATTGAAATATTTTTCCCTTGGAAATTGCAGTGGTGGTGGTGTAGTGGCATACTCCGAATCACAGTCAGGAGCTGAACGTCCTAGTATTGATGCTAATGAGCCCTCCAAAAAGAAAGTAGTGGTTCTTGGAACCGGATGGGCTGCTACCAGTTTTCTTAAGGATCTGGATGCTTCATTATATGATGTTCAAGTTGTTTCACCTCGTAACTACTTTGCATTTACTCCCTTATTACCCAGTGTCACTTGTGGGACAGTTGAAGCACGGAGCATTGTGGAGCCAGTCCGAAACATCATTAAAAAGGTGGAGGAAACAAAACAAGAGCTCTAAGAATAACTATTGATAAATCATTTTTTTCTAGATAGCGATGATTGCATGCATGTACACGTAATGTAATGAGAAATCAATTGTTCTTTGAGCCTTAACTTATAAAACAAGATTTTTGGAGACTTCACTTTGTTATGCGTGTTGAGATTGTTGATATATCAGTATCACCTTGTGGTCACGTCTGGAGTTTTTTTCTCCCTTATCATGGTTTGCTTTTAAAAGGTATTTTGACTAGTTAATTGATAAGGGAGTTTTCCCCCCTTTCCCATTGCAGAGAAAAGGAGAAGTGAATTTTTGTGAGGCAGAATGTGTCAAGATTGATTCTGCTAACAAAAAGGTTTTTTGTCGGTCCAATATTGAAAACTTGGTGGGAAGTGGCGAATTTTCCTTGGACTATGACTTCTTGGTTGTAGCAGTAGGAGCACAAGTAAATACTTTTAACACCCCTGGTGTTAAGGAAAATTGTCATTTTCTGAAGGTAAATTTATTTGTTCTGTTTTGTGTGTATAATCATTTAATGTTCAATTTTTTGTTTGTTTGTTTATGACTGTTGGTTTATCAGGAGATTCATGGAATCTTTGAACTTATTGGTGAGGAGAAATTCTTATAATCACACTCTTGTTTGTTGATCGGTTGCAACTAATCCAAAATGTGCTCTATGATCACTCACAGGATGTTGAGGATGCTCAGAAGATTAGACTGTCTGTGATTGATTGCTTTGAGAAGGCTGTTCTTCCTAGTCTATCAGATGATGAGCGTAGGTCAAATCTTCATTTTGTAGTTGTTGGAGGAGGTCCAACTGGTGTGGAATTTGCTGCAGAGCTGCATGATTATGTCCAAGAAGATTTAATCAAACTATATCCAACTGTTAACGATAAAGTGAAAATAACATTGATTCAATCAGGAGATCACATCTTGAACATGTAAGAAAAGAACTTACCACCACCTATGTATTTGATCCTGTTTAGCTTTGATCGAAGATTGTTTGGTATTTGGCTGAGACTTGCAACTATAGATCATTATTTTTTTTCTCACAACAATTTTAGCCTTCTGTTGTTAATGCATTCTGCACCTTTTAAAATTTTGGTATTGAGTTTCTAGTATTGCCACCCTCATAAATTAAGATCAATCATCAATGATAGTTTGACTTTAAATCTTTCCTTTCCTCAACTCAATGTATATAAGAAGTCACAACTTCGATAAAATGTCATCTTCGATCTTGTAGGTTTGATGAAAGAATAAGTTCGTTTGCTGAGCAAAAGTTTACGAGAGACGGGATAGAAGTTCAAACAGGATGCCGGGTTGTCGCTGTTAATGACAGGGATATTACAGTGAAGGAAAAATCAACTGGAAAGGTTTGCTCGGTGCCACATGGGTTGGTTGTCTGGTCAACTGGCATTTCAACTCTTCCAGTTATAAGGGACTTTATGGAAGAAATTGGTCAGGTGCTGCTTCATTCCATGCATTTCTGAAAAGCACTTTCCCTTACCCTTTCTTCTTCACTTCTTGTGTATGCACATGTGCACGTAGTGAGGAAGGTACTCCTGCTGTTTTAATATATTATGTCGGATCCAACATGTATTCAATGATTTTCTCTTGGCTTATAATCACAATTTACTACTGTATGGGTAATTGCATCTGTATAAGAGAGAACTTCTCTATGTGCAGGTTAAAAGACATGTACTAGCAACCAATGAATGGTTGCATGTGAGGGGATGTGAAGATGTGTATGCCATTGGTGATTGTTCTAGCATAACTCAACGTAAAATCATGGTATCTCTTCAGCCTTTAAGAGGCTTTTTTTTAGACTTCCAAGCTTATTTAATACAGATATGACCAAGCTAATTGGGTTTTGATGAAGAAATTAAACTCATTATGCTTGTCATTTGATTATTTCTGATAAATTCAATAAAGTTGTTACATGTACTTAAATTCTATAATTTCTATCATGAGATGAGAACTTGGGAAATTATGTGACCCTAAGACAGTTATGTAAATCACGATTGAATTTATCTCTGCCATGATTAACTTGTTACCTTGGTTTCTAGGATGATATCACAGCCATATTTGAGGCTGCAGACAAAAATAAGTCTGGCACCTTAACTATTGAAGAATTCCAGGAGGTGATGGATGATATTATCTTAAGATATCCACAAGTTGAGCACTATCTAAAGCAGAAACATCTGCGTGATTTTACCACTCTGTGGAAAGATTTACAAGGGAATGAAAGCAAGGAAATAGACATCGAAGCGTTTAAGCTGTCCCTTTCTCACGCAGATTCACAGGTGAAGAGTCTGCCAGCAACTGCACAGGTATACGTAACTTAATGCTTTTTTGTACAGATGCTTTTTGCTATCACATCTTATATGCAATAAGGTTTTAATGTATCGATGATATTTCTAGGTTGCTGCCCAACAGGGTGCATATCTAGCTAGATGCTTTAACCGCAGGGATCATGTTGAAGAGAATCCTGAGGGTCCTCGACGATTTACTGGAACTGGACGTCATAAGTTTCTTCCCTTCAGGTAAACCATGTGATTCATGATGCTTATAGTTGTGTTTCCTGTATTTCCTGTCTATGGAGTGGAAATTGGAAGGTTGTGTACAGCATGTAAATAAAATGCCAAGGGAATCCAGTGTAACTGTTAAGTTCTCATCCCATTATGTTATGATTGCTTCAAATTTGAAAGCAGAAGTTGATAAGAAACCCTGCAGTGGCTCACATGCAAGTGAAGGGATTAGATGTCCAATTAGACAAAGTGTTCACTCTATGGTCTACTCTATGCCACTATGTAAATAAGATTCTTCTAAAAATGACAGTCAATAATTCCTTTGGTTGATTTTTTATGCCTTAGCATCCCTACGGAGGACCTTCTTCCACTTCTTGAAACAATATTCCTCTGTTAGTCTTTAAGGTCTGTTACACAAGAGATCTATTGCTAAACTGTTCAAGCAAAATATAACAAATGTGATTTTGTTAAACATCTTGAAAGGATAAAATATATTTTTTTGGGGGGTGAATCGGGACATCTCCTAGCCGAGAGTTCAGGAGACTAATTCCTTTAGATATTGAGATTTATTTAAGGAACTAACCACTCCCAACCGATGCTCTTCCATACATATGGACCTGAAGATCGAACTGTTGATCACATGCTTTAAGAGTATGGTTATTTGCCAATTATACCACACGGTTAGTAAAATATTTTACCAGAACTGACATGCATCTTGTTAAATATATATATTTTATGATGAGATATGAAAAGGACATCTAACCAAATGACAAGGTATCACATATAATGGTTATGATTCAAAATTAAAGACTTATTGGGTTAAAAGATGTTTTGATAACCATTTTGGTTTAGTTTACTACATTTTGGTTTCTTGTTAACAAAAGGTATAGGCATTTGGGGCAATTTGCTCCACTGGGTGGGGAACAGGCAGCTGCAGAACTTCCTGGAGACTGGGTTTCCATGGGTCACAGCACTCAATGGCTTTGGTATTCTGTATATGCAAGGTAATCAATGATTTGTGATGCAAAACACACTTGTTTGACACATGACAAATAAGTTATGTGCATAACCAGTTTTGTTTTATCTAATATTAACTCTTCTGTTCAACAACATTCAGCAAGCAAGTGAGCTGGCGCACAAGGGTCTTGGTCATGTCTGATTGGACAAGAAGATTCATATTTGGCAGGGATTCAAGTAGAGTTTAATTTGACACCTTCTTTCTCTCTGTTAATTAATTTTTGTACCTGATGTATAGTGATATGTGTGATGGAACAACATTTTGCTCCACCCTCGATTAAAACAGTTAGAGAACTGTCATTGAATTGGTTGATTTTTTCTTTTTACAGCTCCCATTTTGCATCAATATATATATGTGGATTTGGATTGGATCCTTTCAAGCAGTGATATATATTAAAACAGTAACTTTTAAATAAATTGTTTTAAATTTGTAACGAATAATTGTATTAAGTTTCTCATTTGGTAATACTGTTGTTGATTAATTATGCGATGACTTTCATCAGTAAGATTAAACTAAACGTTTTTCTTAGCTCAAAACGTATGATGTTATGCATGCATAATATTTAACTTCGTAAATATGTTGCAACTTTTCACTCGAAGTATAAAATTTTAATGAATGACAACTAATGAACATAAAATAATAATAACATGATTTATAAGAGAAATTATCTAATGCTAACATCAAAATCTATAATAAATATTATTGATAAATAAAAATAACATATAATGATATTAAAATTAAATAATAATAATAATAATAATAATAAATTATAATTAAATGAAAAATTATGTTCAGTAATATTTTTTTGTCTTTACTTCATATGAATTATATGATGACATCTTTTAAAACTAAATCAATCACTTATATCAGTTATATGCGAGAAATGCATGGCCAAAAACAGCAGATATGTTGTAAGAATGACTAAACAAGCACATTGAGAATTAAGGTTACGAATAGTCCATTGAATTGAATCGGACACTTCGAGATTTAAGCAAAGTTGCGTTTTGACAGCTTAATTATCGGATCATTTGTGTAATAATCATCATGCAATATATTTTTAATGTGTTTTTTTGGCCATGCATTTTTCAAACTCCGATCGAATACAGTGGGGATCTATTCTATTCCTCTAACAAAAGGGCAAGTGTATTATGTCCCTTGATTTAACAAGTCAACATGAGAACATGAGTTTACATGTATACTACGTGGCAGTAGAAGTAACAATTTTGACCGTGCCATAGTGTTTAAAATCATACCTTAAAAATCTGTTACTCTTCCTTCTTTTGCTAGCACTCAATTGTGTTAATTATTTTCATATTTTTCTCTTACAAAGATAGCAAGAAGGAATAAAACAGAAGGGACAGCAAAAGTAACATAGAGAAACAAGCACTGAAGAAGACAAAATGCGTTGGTCTTCCTTCTATCACACAGCCTCGAGGGTTTTCCAAGAGTATCCATCATGGTCCAAGTCTGTTCTTGTATGCACTGTTATCAGGTCTCATTTTCTCACCCAAACATGTGATCTCACGTTACACATAATCACATTTTTCAATTTATAAAGAAGAGTTAATACTTAATAGCATATCATTGTACAATAAGTGATAGTTGTAAAATAATTTTACATTGCAACCAATCACTTATTTTCTCTTATATATGTAATACAAATTTGTTTAATTTAAGTAGACTAAAATTATACCAGTGAAACACTTAATATTTTTGTTTTGCTATAGTATGCGACATTCTTTCAGGGAGCGATTGATCTTGTTATAAGTAGTTTAGTATTTGATTTTTTTTATAGTAATTTATCTCTTTGTTTATTGGGTTAAGCAGTAGTGGAGGACTAGTGGCATATTGCGATGGCAAACCAGAATATGGTAATGAAATTGGTTCAAAAAAGAAGGTGGTGGTGCTTGGAACTGGTTGGGCCGGAACTAGTTTTTTGAAAAATATAAAAAGCAACTCCTATGATATTCATGTGGTTTCACCACGTAACTATTTTGCATTCACTCCATTGCTTCCAAGTGTCACGTGTGGCACTGTGGAAGCAAGAAGCGTCGTTGAACCCATTCGCAGTATCACCCGCAAGGTAATTTATGCATTCCTAATTTGAGTATTCATATCTATGTAATACTTTTCATGTCTATGCATTTACATAACAGTTACTTACAAGGAGAAGTCTGTGTTTGTTGAACAGAGCGGTGTAAATATTAGTTTCAGTGAAGCTGAATGCTATAAGATCGATCACAAGAACAACAAAGTTTATTGCCGTGCTGGTAAAGACAAAAAAATGGGTGGCTTAGAAGAATTTTCCATTGATTATGATTACCTGGTTATAGCTATGGGAGGCCGTTCTAATACCTTCAACACACCTGGTGTTGAGGAGCATGCCCATTTCTTGAAGGTATATCTATCTATCTTTTTAAACAAAAACTTCTATGCAATTCCTTACATGATTTTAGTGCTATATTCTCTTGGAGAAATTATTTCATGGTTCCAGACTATTACATGTCCATGGTCTCGATCAATCTTCATGCAACATATAACTAAGATTTTCAATTTACAAGAAAGAGTTAGTGACATTCAATTACGTGCAATGTGGAAATTGATCGGAGCATGGTGATCCTGAACCGTGTAATAATTTCTCATTTTCTAAGTTTTTGTGTGTGTGCATTCATATGAAAAAAAGATCCTTTTAATTATTCTTGATTCTCTCTGTAGGAAGTGGATGAAGCTCTAAAAATCCGTCAAAGAGTGGTTGATCTTTTTGAAAGAGCTAGCCTTCCTTCTTTACCAGTGGAAGAGAAGAAAAGACTTCTGAGTTTTGTAGTTGTTGGTGGTGGTCCAACTGGGGTGGAGTTTTCTGCTGAGCTTCATGACTTTGTACTTGAGGATATGGCTAAGTTATATCCTGCCCTTAAAGACTATGTGAAGATTACTCTCTTGGAGGCAGGCGATCATATCTTAAACATGTAAAACATTTTTTCTTCCATGAATATTTTTAATGTTGTTCTTTGATCAGAATTAGAGTTTTGTCTCAGTAACCTATGTTGACCTTTAATGCAAAATCTTTATTACTTGGATTATCGAAGTGAAATTCCTATTCTGATCGGAGAATAACACCAAAAACACACCTGTGAAAATGCATGTGTTTTCCTCATTGATGTTTACATGTGACTTTGTGAGTCTATGATATGATTTCTTGGTTGATTGTAGGTTTGACAAGAGAATTACAGAATTTGCTGAACAGAAGTTCGCCAGAGATGGCATTGATGTGAGATTGGGAGCTATGGTTGTCAAAGTTGGTGAAAACGATATCACTGCCAAAGAAAGGTCAACTGGTCAAATTGTTTCTATACCTCATGGAATGGTAGTTTGGTCAACTGGTATTGGTGCTCGCCCTGAACTAGTTGAATTTATGAAGCAGCTTGGCCAGGTTTGTTTCTCACTCACAATCCAAAGGCAAAAAATTTAGAAGTCACTGTTGTCACTGTTCAAATTTTGCTATCATTCATTGAATTCTTTATGTGACAGGTTAATAGACGTGCATTGGTCACTGATGAATGGCTAAGGGTGGAAGGACCTGACAACATCTATGCTCTAGGTGATTGTGCCACTATAAATCAACGTAAAGTTATGGTAGGTGCAATCTCTGCATAGTGCATTCTATAACCCTTTTTTCTTTATAACCTATGCTCCTTCATTTAGCCTATAATATGATGTTAACAACACTTTATGGTGCTGCAGTGACTGGTATTTCTTTAAGTTCTAATGTAACTTTTTTGTGTCCACTCCTTGTGTGTCATGGATTTAACAGGAAGATATAGCCGTGATATTTGGCAAGTCTGACAAGAAAAATTCTGGAAAATTAGATCTTAAAGAATTTAAAGAAGTTGTTGGCGACATTATTGAGAGGTATCCACAAGTGGAGATTTATTTGAAGAAGAACCAAATGAGAGACATGGCTAGCTTGCTAAAGAAATCTCAAGAAAGCAATATTACAGTGGACATTGAATACTTCAAAGAAGCCCTTTCTAAAGTAGACTCTCAGATGAAAAATCTTCCTGCAACGGCCCAGGTACACGTACAACACATGCTACTTTTCAATCTGAAAATGAGTTAAATTAAATAATAGAATCAATACCTTTTTCAATAATACGTTTAAACTTTTCCTACTTATAAGCTAGGGGTCATGCCATGTTACTTATGCTTTGGTGATGGCTTCCAACTTTGAATCATTATAGGTAGCTGCACAACAAGGAGTGTATCTTGCAGACTGTTTCAACCGCATGGAGGAATGTGAGAAGTATCCAGAAGGCCCTCTCAGGTTCAGAGGAGTTGGACGCCATCGGTTCCATCCCTTTAGGTTTGGCTAATTTTGCGTGCTGTCACCAAATAGTATTGACCAACAACTTAAGGCCTAACTTTTCATTTCCCATTATTTATTTATTGAAAGGTACAAACATTTGGGACAATTTGCTCCTCTAGGAGGAGAGCAAACTGCAGCTCAGCTTCCAGGAGATTGGATTTCAATTGGTCAGAGCACCCAATGGCTATGGTATTCAGTGTATACAAGGTAATTTATTCATGCTTTTAGTCTTTAGTCCTTACATTTATCCAGAAACACGTTTTAGTCTCTCATAAAGGACTGAAACATATTACTTTTAGTAAATATATATTGATTAAAAATGTATTAAATTTTAAGGACAGAAAATATATTATACCAAAAAAGTTATCATAGAGGCCCGTGTTAGTGTTAGTGTTATTATGCTTTGATCCTCTAAGAATTCCCAAAACATGCAGCAAACAAGTGAGCTGGAGGACAAGGTATTTGGTGGTTGGTGACTGGGGAAGGCGATTCATGTTTGGAAGGGACTCAAGCAAAATCTAAGACCACATTGAAAGCTAGGCCTGCATAGATTTCTTGACACAGCAGAGCAAATTATCCACAAATAGAAAAAAAAAAAGGAAAAAAAAGAGGATGTTTAATTGCATGCAATTTTCTTTTTCTCTTTGTCCTTATCTTATGGTACATTAATTGTATTGATAAACAACCTTATGTTTTAAATTGGTTTTGGTTGCCAAACAAAAAAGATCCACATTTACAGGGTCCAACTTCATCTTGTGCAATAAATCAATTTGGACTATTGAAAAAGCTTATTTGCTGCTAGTTTACCAGAAACATTGAAATTTATCTACAAATTAAAGTAATAAATTTATTATTACAACTAAACCAATTTAGTGGGGGTTTTCTAGTCCAGATCAATGTGGCAAGACTGATATGCGATGCATTATTGGGCCATCAAATCAAATAAGGTGTAGTACAATCTGGAAAATAGTGTTGTTAAGCATCATTAAATTGTATGCGTCTATAATAATTGTGGCACAACACCGACAATATAGAACACAACAGTCTGCACACTGTACTATGATTATAGCTTGAGTTTCTGTATATAGGCACAAATTGCTAGGATGGTGTTCCTAGTAAGAATCAAATGTGAATTTTAGGTAGAGTTTATCCAAAAACTAAAAATGCTTGACAACTCATGAAACCTATAACTATGAGATGCTTTTTAACAACTCTTACATAAAATGCACATTTGATTCTTATAATAGAAGAATATAAATTCAATATAAACCAAATTATTTTAAATTCATGATTCAATTAATTGGGGTCCATACTTTGAATTCAGGACACGTCACGTTCAAGACTCAAGTAAAACATGATAACCGTTAAATTGTAACTTTTCTTCCTTTCTTACAAATGACTCCGTTAACCCACTAGGAATAGAAGGACAGTTACACATGAATGATGATGCCATTTTAAAAAAGAAAAATTATATCTGTACAACAAATCTGTAGAGTAACGAGAGATAGGAAATAAATAAAACTTTTATAAAAAACGAAAATGAAGAAAAATTATATTTCAATAAAATAATGTAATCTTAGTTCTTTATTACGCATGTATTAAAAATAAATAAAATTTTTATAAAAATGAAAACAACAACAAAAAAATCCGGATATTTTCAAGAATAAAAGTGTGATAAAGAGGGATCAAATCAAATCATTGTTTAAAAAAAAATAAATCAAATCATTGTTTAAAAAAAAAAATCAAATTATTGTTTAAAAAAAAAAAAAGAGATAAACAAACTAGACAAACAAGTATGGATAAAGTTGCAAATCCACGCCAGCAACAAAAATCTTAGTCACAAATACTCTAATCCCAAAATCTTGAAAGCGATGTCATGTCATGTTTCTAAGATCTCAGTCTCAGCACCAAATATCCTTAAAGTTCCGCGCGATTCAGATCATAAAATCGAGCAAAAAAACATATTGCATGTATTGTTTTTTCGTAATGATTTTCAATTTGGTTAACTTTGCACAGAAATCATTACTCTTACTCCGTAACTGGGAAACTGAATTCATTAAGTTCTGTACAACTCAAATTACAAATTTACAAGAAAGCGAAAAAAAAAAAAGAAAAAAAAAAAGGTTGCAAATTGAGTGTAGTGAGACGCGAAGCAGAGGATGCTAGCCCTGGCCCCAGCAACTGAAGTACATAACTTTCCGGAGAGACTCGTCGTCGGTCTGGTGGTGGTGGCCACGTCTATCCTCCACGTGTTCACTCTTCCCGGCGGCGGGTCTCAGCTCCGACATGTTTCCGGCGGAAAACAGCCTTCTGCGGCCCTTGTGGGAATGGCCCTCCGCCGCGACCGGGGTGGTGGTCGACATCCAAACGCGGAGCAAGTAGCTCATTTCGTGTTTGTTTGTTTCGTTGGTTTCGGAGTGGTGGCACGTTGTTTTTTGTTGGGGACGAGGAAACTGGATGTGTGTGTGAGTGTGTCTTTATAGACGAAACAAACGGGGCAAAAACGTGAATGATAGTGGTTTTTGCGTGACGGAATACTGTGAAGCTTAACGTAAGGGTGGTTTTTCATTTTGTTAAATAATGGTGGGCCCCTCTCTTTATTTGGATCTTTGCCTAGATGCATGCACCCATTACAAATTACAAATACGCCAATATACTCCTATTTTCAGCGATTTCTTAAATAGCTTCAAATCTACTAGAGGAAATGACCAATTTTTATTTAACAATTTCTATTTGTTTGATTATCTATACATAATAAAGTAGCATGAGATCTTTCAGACCAATTATATAATTAAGCTTAGATCAAATATGAGTCTTAAAAATACACTTATCTAAAAATTTAATTAAAAAAATAGACATTGATGATCTTTAGATTTGACTGAAACTCAAATAATCGTCTGACGGGAAAATGGTTTGTTTATCGTGAGAATGAAAGAGTTGTTGGCGGAAAGAGGAACAGAAACAGAAACAGGTGGCGGGCTTATCCAAAGAGATATGGATGAGTCATAGGTATTAGTGGGCCAATTCAAACCCCACAAACTTCATGTTCTGTCTCTTTCATTTTACAGTATTTTTCATGCTACCTCGTTTTTAACGGATAAGGTGGTTCAATCAAGGTTTAATAATCTTTCATAAAAAAAGGTTAATAATGAATTAATTAAAGTTAACATTGAAATGTTACTCAGTTTGACCAATGAAAAATTATTTTTTCAAAAGGTTGATTTATGTATATTATTTATTATCTAAGTTAAATTATAATTTTGATCTCCTAATTTTTCAAATATATAATTTTGATCTTTTTAATTTTAAATTGATAATTTTAATCTCTTTAATTTAAAAAATTAGTAATTTTGATCTTTTGATCAATTATTAATTAATAATTATAATTAGTAAAGTTATTAAGTTAATTATAAATTCACTAAAAATATTAATTATTTGAAGAGATTAAAAATAATTTTTTTTTAATATTAAAAATATTTTTTTTATGATCGGTAATTAACAATTTTTTTAATTTTAAAAATTATTTTTTTTAATTTTTTTTTAAAAATTATTATAATTTTTATATTAATTTTTAATTAATTTAATAATTCTATTAATCATAATTATTAGTTAATAATTAATCAAGGAACCAAAATTACTATTTTTTAAAATTAGAAGAAACAAAAATTATTATTTTCAAACTAAAGGAACAAAAATTATGAATTTGAGAAAATAAAATACTAAAATTACAATTAAATCAAATATTTACTATATCAGTTAGTTAAAAATCATTTTAAACATGACTTGATAATTATTAAAAAAGAAGACAATTTTACTATACATAACAAATTACACTTTTGTTCAAAAAAAAAAAACAAATTACACTTAGACGGTAATGTAAAATATATTAACCCTATAACAACATTTTAATTAAATTCTTTCGGACCATCAGACTCATGGTTCAATTAATACATGGTTATTTCAATTTGATTGGTGATCTTTAATTTAAATCTTGAATATGTAATTATATATTTTGAGATTTGAATCAGCAAAAAAAAAATATATATCCTGAGTTTTTTTTTTTTTTCTGTTTATAATAATCCTACTAATTGGTTCAAACAAAATTACTTCCCCATCATAAAAAAAATAAATTATTTCCCATAAATAACACATGTAGACTTTCATAAATAAAAAAATCTTTAAATAATATGGTAACATCTATCATATTAAAAAAAATCTTATTTTTTTAGAACTTTTTATGGAAAACTTACAAACTCTTTCTTTATTACAAATTTTTTGGAAATTTTGCAAATCTTTTCTTTATATGATATTACGAGTGTAAGTGAAAATCACATTGTTTTTTTTTTTTTTTTTGGGGTAGATGTGTATTTTTATCACAATAAAAAAATCACACATGAACATCCAAAGACGTTATTTAATTATCTATTTTTGAATTTGGGTAAAGAATATGATATTGAATCAATCATTGATTGAACAATCAATATCATGAAGTTTGAATCTAGAACTCTAGGCCAACTGTTCCAACTTATCACTATTAGGCTGATCCTAGTAGATTATTTAAGATTTAGTAATTAAATTATAATTCAATTGATATTAAATGTACATTATATGATTATATGATAGTAGGATTAATATAGACGACAACTATATGCTAGTGTAAGTAAATTAAGATTGGGAATGATAAAAGAAACTAAACATGTAATTATATCATAAAATATATAATACGAGTATTGTGATATATTTTTATTTTATTTTATTTTATAATTAAAGTAAAGAGAGTGATTATGAATAACATAACATAACATGAAGATTAACCTAAGCTAGCTAACAAGTGCTTTCGTGAGAATGAGTGGTCAGCGAATGACTTTCGTTAGTACAGCACCTAACTGGCTAACTTCAATTTGCAGAACAACAACGGCGATGCTGAGTAGTGAGTACGTAACTTAACTTTCATTGGAGATTTTAAAAATCAGATGTCATGTCATAATATTATCATGATAAGAAAGATGAACAAAGGGAGAGAAATTGAACAGAAATTGTTTGCATGCACTTGTGGATTATTAAAATTACGTAATAATTAGATAAAAAGAGTTACGTACTTACGTTTATCTTGGTAGTTTCACTAAACAATAATATTTCAAAAGCTAACAGAGAATATAATCAACAGATTCAAATTCTATTTTAGAAGATAAAGAGTGTTTGGTAATATAATAATATTCTATTGGTTGAGATTTTAATAGTTTTATAATCCATCAATCCTAAAAAATTAGGACATAAAGACATTAAAAGTAACACCTGTTGGCTGTTGGAAAGTGGAAGCACCAATGATCCTTTTCAGGGTGTGCGGATAAAAAAGTATATATTTATATACACTTACTATTTTACAAGTTAAATTTACAATATTGCAAGTAGCCTTAAGTCATATTACGATTAATCCAAATATGGGTAAAATAACAACGTAATTCTTGTTATACTATGTTTAATCACAAATTTCCTTTAAAAAAATGTTTAATCACAAATCATTATACACGATAAATTAACTAACTTTTATAATCTGCATTTTAAAAATTATACAAAAATAATTTTTAATTCATTGACAGTATAAAAAGTTGTATCCTCATGGGACATACCTATTAAATTCATTTAGTTAAGTAAAAAATAAATGTTGCTATTATTGACCTATTGACTTGTTAATTATCACAATTATTATAGGTGCAGTGTTTTTTTAAATATTTATATATATGATTTTCGAATTAAAATTTAAATGTTTCCTTTTAATAACTTGCGTAATAAAAATTAACATTAAATGATGACACTAATTACCAATGTAACATTAAGAACTAAAATATTACCCCTAAATTTTATTCTTTCCAAAATGAACACAAAGCACCCAAAAGTTTGTAAGTAAAAGAACAATAGCTTTCTTAACAATTCCCCACTACAATACACCAGCATACAATCTGAGCAATAGTTGCATGAAAGTAAAACATCAATTACATTTGTAGATTCAAAAGTATAATTTAGTACCACCAATCATTGATTCAAAATCTCATCTAAACACCACAAACATGCTACCTAAATAGAACAAAAGAAATGCTTTCACAACATCTATTTAGATTTTAGAAGCACTTTTACTAGGTCACTCAAACCACATTTGACATCTCAGTGGCCAAGGAATTCAATTTATGAACATACAAATTGGAGAACATTAAGGAGACAACCAAAAAAACAGAAGAAATATTTTACACTGAATCTACCACTTCAACCTGCTGCTTGGCCAGGTATCTTTCTCTTCTTTCTTTCTACAAAAAAAAACAATGAATATGAATGAGACAATGTAACTGCAACACAAGCTAGACCAAAATGAGAAAAAAAAAACATGATTTATATGTCCGAGTCTAACCCATTCATCTATAACAAGCCCTTCCCCGGCTACTCGTGGACCTGTCTCCTCCGGGGGCTTCTTTCTTGATTCCAATGCAGCCTCAGCCTCAGCTAGCTGCCGTTTAAGCTTATCCAAAGCCTTTGAGAAACCATGGTTCAAATTAGAGAAGATAATTAGTCCTGACAGTTCATTTCACAAACAGTATGATATGAGCTGCAACAATTTTACTGTTAACTGATTCTTATTACAGTGCATACTGCATAACAGCATAATGTATGATCATGCACAACTTATGAGGTAAAACTACATGAGTTTTCGCTCGTGGCATTTTAGACATATAACTACTAAAATTTAATGAATTCGTAGCCAAATTTGGTGATAGAAATTTGTTTTTCCCTTGCTAATTTTGGTATCACCAAACTTTAATTATGGATAATTTAACATTTATGTTTGAATTTTTTTCATCACTATCAATTTTTCTAATTATTAGTCTTACAGGGCTAGCGTGTTCAGGATCCAGAAAAATGACACGCAAAATTTGCTCCACTGCTACATGATCCCTTTGCTCATCAAACTGCATGATACAACTGTGATCAGTATTTAAAAGTATTATGGATGAAGCATGGAGAGTGATGGGATGCAAAAGGGACAGTAATACATTACCAGTTCTGGTACATAGTCCATTTCACCTTTCACTTTTAAGCTCATGATTTTAAACTTAACCCTGCTTTTCTGATCAATTGGTTTCTCATTGTTCTCTGGTGGCTCCACAAACTTAAACACTGTCAAATACATGACACAGTTGTAAGAGAATTCCCCAACTTACAAGCATTTACCTAGTTTAGAAGGATTAATTACCAGTTGCAATTATACTTTCACCAGGTGCAAGAATGCCACCCGGAGGGCGCATATAACAACTCTTGGGTGCAGTTGTTTGAAACTAAGACAAAAGAAAACGACACTATTAATAGTTAACTTAATAGAGGATAAATACAGCAAGGAACAAGCTGAAATGATTATTTCATAAAAGTCAATACACGACAAAAGAAGCACTTGTACTATAAAATATATGCAGTAACGCCAAATATGAAGATAATCACGTTCAAAATGTTACATTTCTACCTAACATCATCTAATAATAACAAATTTTTTTGAGAGTTTGAATCTGTTTTAGACTTTTAATGAAAACCCCCAATTTTGAAGAAATATTATAGTTTATCTAAAGAAATGTTTCTCCAGTCTTGACACAGTTGGGGAAGCAGTCCAGCTAAGAAACTTTTCTGACCTCACATTTTCACAAGAATGTCAACACATATTGACAATTAGTGTCAGCAATATTCTAAATTTCCAACACGGCCAAACTAAGCACAATTAGTCTCCAATTTTTATCTTATGTGTAACATGACAAAGGTTACTAGTCAAATACCACTTTCTGAATCCAACAACACAAGAATAAAAAAACAGTATCCATATGCACCGCACCTTGAAAGCTACATGAGACTTGCAAGTGTTCTTAATTGTGATGGCGCTCCTAACTTGCTTACCAGGTTCATCTTCAAAACAAAAGTCACATCATATCAGACAAGAGACAAAACCAACATCCAATGCAAACTCCACACTACATCCATGTTCCTACCCATTACAACAAAACATACACAAAAAAATAAGGTTAAAATATTCATTTAGTCTCTATATGAGAGAAAACTGTACGTTTTAGTCCCTAAATACTTCTTTTTGAGTTTAATGAACTGTTTTACTCTTTCAGCGATGCATCACCATTAAACTCATACTTTTTTCCAGGGGTTATCACTGCTAGAAGGTTTTTGTAATGGTTTTACACTACCAGAAATTGTTCTCTGGTCTTAGCACCAGAGACCAATAGAATTAAACCTTATAGTTTTCTAATAGAAGGACTAAAACTTAAAATGAAGACAATTTATAGGGACCAAATGAATAATTTAACCAAAACTAAACTCACAAATGGGCACATTAGTCATGACCAATCCACTCACAAGCAATCAAATGGAAACTAGATACAACAAACCACACTTTGAATTGGTTAATGTAACAAAAACTCAAAACAGAAACTGATGCCAAAAAATAAAAGAGAAGATTAATAATGATATACATACAAGGAAAGTAGAGCTTGTTGGGAGGATCAAGACGGAGCCTTCTCCTTGTGGGGAGCAAAGACTTAGCCACAGAAGAAACAGTGGTGGAAGGTTGATGAGTGGATCTATCAAGAGACTGAAGAATCTGGCTCTGATGGTGGACACTACTATGCATAATAGAAGAAGTTGTTATTGTTGTTGTTGTTGAAGAAGAAGATGAAGAAGCATGAGTTGTTGTTTGCCAAAATGGCATGCTACAAAAGCTCCAAACTTTCCCATCAGGGCCCGTTTTGTTACTCTCCACCGCCATTCTTCGCCGGAAAATGGGACTTCCGGCAACTGGGTCTCCGAATTGGTGCCGAAGTTCGAAGCTTTTTCTTTTAGTTGTGTGGGTGAAGATGGATTTTGGCACTAGTGTTGTACCAGATCAGATACCCTTCTCGGGTTGTCTTTCCTTATGAAAGCTCTTTAACGTAGTTTGTCTCAGCAAAACGAAGATTGAACGTGACCTTTCGTTGTTTGTGACTTGCAACTTTTTCACGTTTTGTCTAAAGTGGTTGTTCTAGTACCTTTGTGAGTGATTGAGGTAATTTGGCAGCACAGGCAAATTTTTATAATTATCAAAATCAAAATAATAACATTTTCCCGTATAATTAATTAAAGAAAAAAACTCGTGGAATTTAATTAAAATCAATCTATTATATAAGAGGTAGTATTGAATCGATTTTAAAGAGAAAAATGATTCGATTTAATTTTTTTTTATTTTTTTTAATTCGTCACTCAATTATTTTGATTTGAAATTTAAAATGTTTTTTGGGTTAGAGTTTTCAATTTTACTCTTACTTTTATTTGCTAGAAAAAATATTTGAAAACTAGCAAAATATATAAGTTATTGTGTTAACGAAAATTATCCAAAATCTTATCCAAATTAACAAAATAAACTGATTTATTTTTTTGTTTGATTTTAAGTTTATTCATTTTTAATTACTTTTTATTATTTTATTAGATTGATTAACGAACATTCATACTTTATGGTATTACTCTATCATTCAATTATCATTAAATGTATGGGTATTTGCTAGTTATAATAACTGGTGTGGAAAGGCAATTAAAGCATGAGAATATAGAATTTACTGAATGGCATCTAATCTCCTATTTTTGAATATCCGAATTTGGGTATAGCATTTCACTTTCCCAGATTTAATTTCCCTTTAAACTCCTTTTAAGAAAACTATTTTTTTTTTATATATATATTTCCTATGTCATTCCTAAACACTTGTTGAAGGGCTCGGATTTGAGTGATGTGAGTTTTCTGTATTTGATATATGCCTTTGAGGTCCAACTGTGTGTGGATTCTACACTCTATGCAATCATTTGCAACTTCCTTTTGAGATTTCACTTAAGATTTGGCATCCCCACCTTTTCATTTCCCAACTAATTACTGAATTTGTATCCCAAAATTTGTTACTAAAATAGATTAATTAATGACAATTTGGGAGATCCTATGTATATTTTAAGGAAAAGAAGTATTATTTCAGAATCTTTGTTTTCTTTTTTTATTCGCCTTCCAATCTGTGTTACTCAAATTGATCTGTAATTGTCTACAAAATGATTCAACAATTGAACCAACAAAGTTGTATCCAAATGTTTTTGGTTGTTAGTTTTTTTTTTTCCATTGTCTATTTTGCTAATTTACACTCAACTCAATTGGTAAACAGTAACATGTAAACAGGTTGCTTGTTTTGATGGGTTGGACCCTTTTAGCAAAAACTATTAGATAAGAACAAAAACAAAATCAGTGTTAGATAATCGACTTGGCTTGAAATGTAAACCACAAAAGGTGAACAAATATGTGGAAAATAGAAAAAGCCATGGATATATGCTTTTACCAAATTGACATCTCATTCTTCTTTTTCTTATGCTTTGATTTGATCGAATCGCACTGTGCTTGAAAAGAATAGAGATAGATAGATAGATGAAGGCTTATGAGACTATTTCAAAATGTTATGATAAGCCATGATGTTAGAACATTACAAAGTTGGTGGTGGTGTCATTAAGAATGACAACACGGGCAAAACAAACTGGTCCTCCCATGTGGCCCTCTTGCACAAATGGCATCTTTATCTCTTTTGTTCTAGAAATATAAAATTCATTATGAAAATTGGTAATTATTTCAAACTCTACCAGGGAATAATCCAACAGTCATTGCAATAAATAAATAAAAAAAGTTTCTTTTCTCTTCTACACATGAGTATGTTCATGTTGGGATAGATTTTTAGGCAAAATGTCTTTTCATTTGAAAACTAATAAAATAAATTGACACAATACATAACTTTTAATATCTTCTTGAATTCTGTGGAGGACTTATATTTATACATATAATTATGAGTAATAGACAAATAATGATGACATTCATCATAAAATATATTTGAAATTGAGCTAAAGTTCTCGATTTCTACCTACATATATTGAGAACTTGGTGGTTGCATACGAGTTTTCTTCTTATTAAAAAATTTTAGATGAGAGAAAAGCGCGTCTCTTTACAAAATTAGAAAAGACCACCAACGTCAGTGAGAATTTATGGTAGAACTTACATATCATCTACTCACTGGAAAACTTTGAAAATCAAACCTAAAACACAATTAATATGAACAAAAGAGTTAACGAAATGTGTCAATCCCTGTGTTGGTTATTACACATGAGATTAGAAAACATACACACAACTTTTTTAATTTGACTAATTGTGGATGTCGTTTTTCTAATTTATTTATAGGAATTGATTGAACTCAAGTTTCAAAATTTATAATGACTCACGCCCACTATTCACACTAATTGAGCTAGACTCTTTAATACATTTAAGACAATTTATGCAACACCAGTTGACAATGGGCAATTTATGCAAAGTATTATAAAGTAGCAGTTAGTTTATTTTGTTTTGTCTTTTAATTATGTAAGATTTTGTTAAGAATGTATAGGAGCCTTCTTTACTCGAGTTATTTAGAATTGACTAGCTTTCCATATCGAAACAGCTAAACTCATGCGTAGAAGTTTGCTTGTATTATTGTATATTAATTAGAAACACAAACTTTTAATTAACTTTTTTTTTTCTTGGTGTTATGGGATTGAAATAAAAACAAGACAGAACAGTTTTTTCAGATGCAAAACACCAAAAGCATCCCTCTGAAGGATAACCCAGTTGATCTGTATATGTTGACTAAATAAATAAACGATTTTTTAAAGTTAACTATCCGTGTAAGGCAATCAATTAGGCCTAACAATCCTCAATTCGTTTGCTTATTGCAATATTGATCCCAGGTTCAAGACAAGACAGTCCCTTGCCTCAACTAAACCTTTGACAAATATAAGTTGCAGATAATTACTGTATCAACTAATAGCCATACCCTTGATTATTTAAATTGATTGAAGACAAATGAAATAGGTACTGCCTTCATCTTCTCCTCTTTTTTTTTCCTACTGAAATCAAACAAATTTTAAAGCAAACTGATTTTCCACCCTCATAGAAAGAATTAGGAATATGATCGAAGTGGAGGAAAAAAAAATTAAAGACAAATAAAATTTGGCAATCAATGCTCATCAACACTATGATTTATCAAAATTTAAATAATGTGTTTGCTAGTATTTGCTAGTAAACTGCTGGTTTTATGAAACACAATGGGCTATGTTACATGCATCCTGAATCATAGGAACACGTGTATTTGCTAGTATTGAAGTTTATGTGGCACCTTGTTAGAAAAACCAAAGATAAGTTCCACCAAGTTAGCGTCTCTTTTTATATTTTATTTTATGTTTGCTTAAATAACACTTTAGGCCATATTTTTTTTTTTTTTAATTTTCTCTATTATCTTTTCGGAATTTTATTCATCCTTACGCTTAAACGTTTTAGAAACTAATTGTAACTCCCAAATAATTCATAAAAAAATATATTTTTAATTATTTTAAAAATTTACCGCAAACAACAAGAAACAGAGCATGAGAGATGTCCAAATCCTGAGAATGGGAAAAACAACGGGCATGAGCAAACAAAATAGCTAGTGGTTTGGGTGGATAAACCAATGATGTAGCTTATACTATATAGATAATATCGTACGTGCTCAATCATCACCACTCACCAGGAGTTGAGTTTTCTTCACATGTTTAGTTTTTTTGCTTCAAGACAAAGCACATTTGTATCACATAATAATACGATGTGATGTGAGGTTAAAAAGGATAGAAACGACACATAGATAAAACATATAGTACTACATTAAGCATCACAGCTGTTGTACATAGAATTAATATTTTTTGAGAACGATGATATATTTAGCGTGTTTAGTAACTTCTTTTTTCACATATGTTAATACATTGTTTAATAATATAAGAAAAAACTTACAACAAATCATTAGACTCAAACTCAGAAGAAAAAAGCAAGTTTATTGGCACTAGCCAACATTAAGCGACAGCTTCTTTGTTTGGGCTAAAAGTTGTCATATGAAAGTGTTTCACCCATGAAACAAGCTAAAGCACTTTCAGCCCAATTGGTTTTTTGAACCGAAATATGATGAAAGCAGGCAAAAGAAAACCGTGGGTCTCACTGTTACTTGTTACTTTCACCTTAAAAGTGAGATAAAAGTTAGTTAAAAGCTAAGTAGAAGCAAGTGTGTTTTGGTTGATTGATCAATTCTAAAACAATCCCTCAGTTTTTTTATTGGATACTAGTGAGTCTTGTGTCAAACAAATGCAACATGCTTTATACAAACACATAATCAATTGTTCCTTAAAAAAAATTCATAACCATCTTTTCATTTTATGGAACTTGGATCTGTTATTAAACTTATGGTTTTTGGTTTGTCTGTAATGGTGATCGACCAGGAAAAAAATAAAAAGGAAGACGAATGATAGTAATTGAGAAGCAATGTGAAAAAGGTTTATGACAGAGTAATAATTCCCTTAAGGAAGTATTTGTAAGAACTTCAGAAGTTTGCATCTGTAAGTTTTCTGCTTTCTGTTTCCTTCGAAATCCTAATTATTAGGTGTATGCCATTTTACTTTGCAATTTCCATTTATCAATCACAAATACATATGACATCTATCAGTCATAATACACATACAATACTTCTCTTACTATACAAAAAGTTCAAATTTTTTCTGTCTACTCAGTGGTCTAGTTGGGACCCCAGCAGCTTAAGTACATAACAGTTCTTAAGGACTCCTCTGATTGCTTCCTCTTTAGTCTTGAAGAGGTGGAAACCATAGAAGAAGAAGAGGAAAGGTTTTTTGCCTGTGACAAAGATCCAACATGGTTTTTGATAACATGTTGAGCTGACTTCAAAGTGTGATTCCACCTACACACTCCTTGGTCCTTCAAGGCCTCCACTACTCCAACACTTGCTGCCACAATCCAAGCTTTCTGTGCTGAACTCATCTCTTAATAGCTCTTTGCTTTTTTATGGGATGACAGAAGAAAACAACCAAAGTTGATTTGTAAAAGTATAAGGCGGGTTTAATTTGATGAAAAAATGGAAAGAAGTGGTTACTTATATATAGAGTCGAAAGTAGGTAAAGTTGAAACACATGCCTAATATTTGGAAAAACCAGTGGCATGTGAAGCCAGTGGATTTTGTTATTGATACTACATGTCTGTGTCAATTCACCTGGTTTCACTAATCACTAGTAGACAGCTCATGACTCACGCACACGGTTTGCATCTTAGGATATCAAATCAATCAAGGATATATTATTTTTAATACTTTAATATCAGAAAATCAATATAATATTGTATAGCCGTTTTGTAGAATGAAGTCAAAGAATAGCTTATGGAGAATAGTATACAATATTTTGTATACCCGTTTTTATTATATAATATTCAAAGAATGAAGTCACTTAAAGTAACTTATCTAAAAATACATCATAAAAGTTAAAGGGGCATGTTTAGATTGCCGTTGGATTCAATGACATGAATTAGCATGTGATGGTTTTGTGAGAAGTAATAAATAGTTACTTATACGCAGGATTTTAAAAATCGAACCGGTGATCGAATCGGTTGAGGTATTGGGTTACTGGTTCAATGGTTAAACCAGTGGGTTACTGGTTGAATCGCATGAACCGATCTGTATTAAACTAAATATAATCTTTATATTTGTTTCAATTTTTATATAATTCCACAAAATCTCATAATATAAACTTCAAATGAATTCAAACTTAAACATCAAAGTTATATAATAAAACTTACAAATCATAAATAAACAAATTACAAATATAAGTTTTTAACAAACATAAATTTTTAACAAGTCCATTTTTTTCTATGGCCAAGGAGCATAAATTATTTCATGAATTCTTTCATTTAAGAACTCAAAATCTTTCATAGCACCATTCTCAACATTGCTTTCATTTAAATTCCTATTCTTCATGGTACTGTCAAGTGCATCATTAACCTCATCATCATCCAAATTTAAAGGACCTATGACATAGAAATAGATACTAAGTTATAATTAGCACACGTGATGATAACAAATATGAAATAATTTAATTTATGATGTAATTAAAATATACCAATATCACTTGAAATTGGTTGGATAGTCATATTTGCAAGGTTTTTACGTAATGCATCAACTTCTTCATTGGTTAAGGATGGTGGTGAATCTATCATTACTCAATCAACATGGTCAACAATTGTTTCCAAATTAATAGGATCATAGTTGAGTTTTTTTTTTTTTTTTTAAGCACATGTACAAATATTTAAGCATAAGTATTTAAATTTAAAAAGATAAACAACAAAAATAGAATAGAATTAATAATACCTATTTTGTAACCTCAAGTTGTAACGAACAAAGACTAAATCATTAAGCTTCTGATGCTCCAATCTATTCCTTGTTTTTAAATGAATGTGCTCAAATACACTCCAATTTCGTCACAACCCGAAACACTATAAGTTTGGCTTAAAACGCGAATAGCCAATTTTTGTAAGTTAGGTACACTACATCCATAAGATACTCACCACTGATCTAAAATATTGCATGTGATGAAATAAATTAATAACAAAAAAGTCACAAATAAATATTAAGGAATAAAGATTATAAGTTATAAAAGTTATCTGACATTCATACAAAGCAGCTTACATTCCAAAATCTAACTCAGCATTGTTGTAAATTCTCTTCTTACTAATTAGTTTGCTTCGCAATTCATTATTATTATGAACAAATTTTTCAATGACATTCAAAAGATCAGTTGTTGTACACATATGCTTCTCAAATTCTTCATCATTAAATCGACAAGCCGGATTTAACCAATAACTAGCAGCATGGAGATTTTTATGAAGTTGAGAATCCCAACGACGATTTAAGATTTTCAAGAAAGGCTCCACTTTTGATTTATTTCTCTGAAACCTTCTCACCATCTCTTCTCTACATTTATGCATTGTTCGGTAAAGAAAACCCATAACAGGTTTATCTTCACTATCAACCATACGCAACACACGAACAAGTGGCTCGATCAATTTCACTATATCAACACATCTACTCTAGAAGGTAGAATCTAAGACTTCTTCCACAAATTATTTTACCTTGGAAGCTTTGGCATAAGTTGAGCTTGTCCATTCTCTAGATGTTACCATGCTTTTTAATGCATCTTTTTGAACTAATATACTTTGCAATGCAATGAAATTAGTGACAAAGTGAGTTGGAGCAGGGACGAAGTATTTCTCTCCCACTTGTATGCTTTCTCATCAAATACAAAGCATAACAATGATTATAAATATATTTAGTAATGTTTGAGGCATATGACACGACCACACTTACTTCATCCAATTTCCTCATGTCATGCAACATTAAATTTATGCAATGTGCCGCACAAGGAGACCAAAACAATTTAAGAAACTCATTTTCTAATTTCCTACCAGCAACAACATAATTTGAAGCATTATTTGTAACTATGTGAACTATATTTTCAAGACCAACATACAACACAACTTCCTCGAAAAGCTCAAACAATAACTCATAATTTTTACAAGTATCAGATGCATCAACAGATTTTAGAAAAATAGTTCCTTTAGGACAATAAACCAAAAAATTAATAAGAGTTCCCTTTTTCCTATGAGTCCACCCATCCGCCATAAGAGTACAACTAGTTTTCTTCCAAATACAATGATATTCCTCCACAAGTTTCTTCACATCATCAACCCAACTGTTTAACAAAGGACCACAAAGACTGTACATACTTGGAGCCTTGTATCCTGGACCCATGCTACAAAGAGCATCAATCATAGGCTGGAAGTATGCTAAATTAGCAGCATTAAATGGAACAGATGCATCAAGAAACCATTTAGCAACAGCAAGGTCGCACTTCCTTATCACTTCTTTACTTTGCAACACACTCTTCAAAGTAGGTTGAGCTCCAAGAATGGTTCTAGATTGAAAATAATTCTCAATGCGACCACTTGTTTTCACTTTTTGAGTTGATATGGTTTGCTGACTTTGTTCCACTTCTATTGACACTTCCCTTACATTTTCACTAGATGGAAAACTATCATCATATTCTTCTTCAATTCTTCTTTTCTTGTTCTTAGTTTCATCAATATTTTATTTCATTAAATGGCGAACATCTGCAGGCACCTTCTTACACATTTCAACTTGACTTCTTTCACCAGCCAAATGACCCTTAAACCTATAAATTCCTCCTCCCCTAACAATTTTATCACAGTAGATACACATTATAACACTTTTCTTACCCTCTTCAATCAGCTTACAATGTCCCTAGACTATATCAGTTTTTACTTTAATGTTAGACCTTGAATTTTGAGTTGAGGCTTATTGAGATGATGGTGCTTCATTAGATGTCATTTCTAATTCTCTATAACAATCACAAACAAAATAACAATAACCACTTATAATCTCATATTAAACAGAGAACACCAGACTTCCACCAGAATAATAGAATAATATACTCACAAATCAGCTAAACTCACAAAGAACGACAAACAACATACTTAATCATTTAATATCAAACAGATAACAACAACTCAATAACTAAGATCAAGATAAGAGAACAATAGAATACATTAAACACACTAAACATCAATCAAAGTTGAGGAAGAGCGTGATAGAGATACATTACCTAGGACGTGGTAAAGACAAAAGGGTTGTGGAGTCGTGGAGGGAGTGTGGCGGGGAATGAAGGACAAGTGACGGAGGACGAGAACAGAAGGCGCGGACGACGTCAAGCAGCGTCGCAAGGGTGAGCAGTGTCATGAGGGTGAGTGCGAGGACAAGCACGAGGCGACGGTGAGGGTCACAGGCGAGCGGCGTCGCGAGGGCGTGGACGGCGTCGAGAGTGAGGGTTGTGAGTGAGCGGCGTCGAGGCGAGCGAGCACGAGGGCAACGACAGTGTCAAGCGCGAGCGGCGAGGTGAGTTTGCGATCTAGATCTGGATCTGGTATCCGTGCGCGAGTCTCCTTTAGGAATTCAAAAACGACGTCGTTCTCGAGCCTGAAATTTTTAATTTTTTTTTTACGTTGACCTGGCCGGTTCAACGGATTAATGGTTGAACCGAAAAACCAGTCGAATTAATGGTTAAACCGAAAAACAACGGATTAATCCAATTCTCGAACCGAACTGGCCTGACCCCTGGTTCCCGATCCAATCGGTCCAACCAGCCGGTCCAGTCCGATTTTTTGTACCCTAGTTCCACCTACAAATACCCTTGATCTTATTTTAAAAATTACTGCTATTTTGGTTCATTATTATATATTTAACCTAAATAAAATATTGAATTATTGATGGGTTGCCATGTACAATTCTCATTGAGTTTAAGGTAAATGTCCAAAGTTTTTAGAATCTAATGGTAAGAAAAACTAACAATTTTTTTTTTTACATTAAAAAAGCAAATTGAACTATTCATGATGAATCCTTCATTTAAAGTAATAGAAAATAAATACAAAACACACATTATCTTTGCATCTTATGATATCATTGAAACTATTTCTTTTCTTTTTTTTACCATGAAACTATTCTTTTATCCTTAACCAGTTAGCGTTATTTTTAAAGCATTAAGTTATTCAATAACTTTCATTCTAATATCTTAATGATATATCATTCTAAAATCATCTTAGTATTTTATGTATTTGATGTTAAAATTCAAAAGATTTAGTATATATATCCGTTTATAAATATTTGACGGTATACAAGATTTCAATAATATTATTGCATATATATTATTTATGTTATTGTTAAAAAAATATTAAAATAAAAAAAATATATTTAATAGCTTTTTTTATTCATATGAATTGATAACAATAACAGAAGATCAACTGAGCTAGATAGTAAATATATTTAATAGTTGAATATTTTCTTTTAATTTAGGATGAATTAATAAAAAGATTTTGTAGGAGACTTTTGAAGAAAAAGCTACGATTTCCACGTGTCATTAGACCATTGTCCCCTTGGAAAAAATGAAGAAAAATGTTCATTATCAGAGAGCGTGGATAAGCTTGTGTTCTGCTGCAATTCACAAAAGCCTCTCACTTTCCGAGCCCCAAAGCAATGCTGCAGATGCATCATCTCTGCCTCTGAATTTTAATATTTTCACTGCTATGCCGCAAAACCTCTGATCCCATCGGCCACCGCTCTCTCTCTCTCTCTCTCTCTCTCTGATGGCCACTGTTACTTCTTCTTTCTCTTTCTCCACTCTCACTCAATCCTCGCAGAGGAACCTCACCACTCTCTCTTCTTCCAATTCACCAACCCTTCGCTTCAGCGTTGGTTTCTCCTGCCACTATGTTGGAGTTCGAGCTTCCAATTCCGCTTCCAAAATGGTTGTTCGATGCTCCTCGTCCGTCGCAGGTTTGTTTGGTTTCCCACTGAGTGTGGGGGACAAAAGGGTACAGCTTTATAGTGTTTTCAGCTTTCTGAGAATTGGGTAGTTTTCAATTTTTTGTTTTTTTCAAATTTTGAGTTAAAAATTTGATTTTTTTTATTGTGGGTGTATGGAGAGAACTTATTTTATGGGGATAATGTTGCAATTGAAAGTGTGGCTTGATTTGAACCTTGTTTTACAGTTTCTTTTGTAATCAATGGATGTAATTGCTTGTGGCTCTATGTACAATTGACTGGAATGTTTTCTGGATTGGTGCCACCTTGTTGTGTTAGTGATGAATTTTTGTGTGAATGTCGACTGAACTTCTTTTGCGGTTCATTCTTGAAAAAATGAATGTAGTTTTAAATTTTAATATTATCATTACGCGATTTGGTTTTTAATTTGATGATGTTGTTAGAATTGCATGTTGCGGGCTTAATTCTGTCAGTGAGCATGTGATCTAGTGTGTCAAATGGTGTGAATTGTTCCAAATTAGGTTCCTTTACTGTTCTACGATTCATAATGTCAAATGTGCAAAAGAAATAAAAGATGAAATGGAATCTTGTTATCAATAGTTGGTTATGGGTTGTCTACATACTTGATCTGCAGAACCTCCAACTGTTTCTGAGACAAAGTTAAATTTTCTCAAGGCATATAAGCGACCAATTCCTAGTATCTACAACACCGTGCTGCAGGAGCTCATTGTTCAGCAACATTTAATGAGATACAAGAGATCATATCGCTATGATGCTGTGTTTGCCCTCGGATTCGTTACTGTATATGAGCAACTTATGGAAGGGTATCCAAGTGATGAGGACCGAGAGGCCATCTTCCAAGCATACATCCAGGCATTGAAAGAAGATCCTGAACAATACAGGTTAGTAGAATTAATAATTTGGTCTTTTTCCTTAAGACCTGTTGAATACTTAGTTTGATCTTAGGAAATGTACCTGAACTGAAGGATAAAATTCTAGCTTAAATGCAAGGACCATTGTCTGTACTCTGTGGGTTTTTTTTTGTTGATAAACTGCAATTTTATGAATTTTTATTGTATTGTACATAAAATGATCTTTTATATTTTCCTCTACAGAGTAGATGCAAAGAAATTGGAAGAGTGGGCTCGAGCTCAAAACCCAACTTCACTAGTAGAATTTTCATCTAGTGAAGGAGAAGTTGAGGGTATATTAAAGGATATTGCCGAAAGAGCAGGAGGAAAGGGGGATTTCAGTTATAGTCGTTTCTTTGCAATAGGCCTCTTTCGTCTTCTTGAGTTAGCAAATGCAATGGAACCAACAATTTTGGAAAAGGTTACTCAATTCATTTAAGGCATCATGATTTGATTTATATATTTGTTTATACAATTTGAAGTTTAAACTTCCAAGTCTAGTTCTCATTCATACCCGTTCTAGAAAACTACAAACTCAAGACTGTCCAACTTTTTTAGATGGCCGTTTTCTGGCCTTGGCCTCATTGATGGGGTTACTCCCATCATTTTCTTTTATCCATGTGAAAAAAATGATTTCTTTATTTTGCTTCTACTGAAATAAATCCATCACTCTATGACTTGTAAAGAATACTCCATCTTTTGTACTAAACATTTAGGATGTTAGTTAGCATCATAGGCACCAAAATCTCAGATAAAACTAACAATATTGAGCATAGGAGATGATATGACAATGGCATTTAATATCATGATTGTAAGTAAAACTATCTAATTTCCAATGCATAATAACTTTTTGTATAGGATTATTTATCAATTAATCTCTGGTGTCAATTCAACAGCTCTGTGCGGTTTTGAATGTCAACAAAAGAAGTGTGGATCGGGACTTGGATGTGTATCGTAACTTGCTTTCCAAGTTGGTTCAAGCTAAAGAGCTTCTAAAGGAATATGTTGACAGGTAAAACATCAGATCTTGTCATCTTGCATTGCTAATATGCTATTTAGCTGTTCTTCCTACTCAGGAGTTTTCATCCATGAATATGACTCTAGCATTTTTTTCCCCATAATAAACCTTTAGGCTGCAGCTGTAAATCTACTAATTCTTTAGCAGTTTAGTCCATTAAGTCCATGGACACATTATTCTAAATGTCATTTTTTCTTTAAAAAGTGACATCACAAACATCAGGGCAACGTACAAAGAACTTTGGTATGAACTTCTAGTTGAAATTTGAGGTGGTTTTACATGGCCTATTTTTATTAAGCTCTTAAGTTTTAAGACATATTCAACATTCTAATCTAAATATACTTTTCAGAAAAGATTGCAAATTTTCAAGTAATTCACTGAGAACATTTGTATCAAGCTGGCTTTTGAACTTTGTTTCGGCAAATATATTTTACCACTGCATTTGATACCCTTATCTGTTCAGCAGTCAAAGTCTTTGGATTCCTTAACCTGAACTGTTGTTCCAGTAGATAGTTACCTGGCTTGTTTTCCTCAGCAAGCTCTTGATTCTTTGAAACAATATTTTGCTTCAGGGAGAAGAAGAAAAGAGAAGAAAGGGCTGAACCACAAAAGTCTAATGAGGCCATTACACAACAGCAATTTTCTAGCCTTTAGTTATGGGGTTCTTTCAACTGAAATGATCACCTTGTGAAAATTTGGTATTCTTGACTTGCCCTCCCTATTTCCCTTTTTTGTTGGTCTTGGGCATTGGATAATCAGAGTGGGGAACTTCTATCACCATCATCATGGTTTTGTATACTGTATTTAGTGTATCTTCCTTCATGGTGATCCAGCTAAATCTTGCTTTATGCTCAACCACAATTTACCTATACAACACTGTCTTGTGTAATCTTTTCTTACATGTATTTTTTTTCTTCCACCACACGGTAGCAGATGTTTGTAGTTCTCAAATACATGTCCGAAAGCATATGTTCTGGTCATTGAAATTGAAATTCTTCATATTTCAGCATCTTGCATTTTATATTCGTTAACAAGATTTTATGTCTTTCTTGATAAAGTTTTGTGCCTTGGTTGGTGGTGACTCAGTTGGTCATGACTCATGAGTTCGAATTTGGAAATAGCTTCATTAAATATGTAAGGATAAAGCTACGCACAATGAATTATCTGTTTACACTTAGCCAGAAAATATGAAGGTCATGGTATATTGGATAGTCACCTAACATTTTTACCACAACTTTATAAGTAAATATGGGTTTAATTGAATTTTGATCACCAATATTTTGCACAATAGGCTCGTGACGTGCCTTGCTAGCCCTTTCGGTAAATTAAAATTTAGCTTAATTATTATCGTGGTCTTTTTATTTATTTAGAATGTTCAATTACGTTTTGTTTTTCTTTTTTTGAAAGTTATAATTAGGACCTTTATTTTATTTTTTAAAAGTCAATGTAGTTGTTTATTTTTTAAAATATTTCAATATAGTCCTTTACTTTTCTTGGGCAAATTTAGCTGTGGTTCTAATTAGGACCTATATTGAATGAGACGTTTTTTGTAAATTTGCTGTTGTCTTTTAATATAATTATTAGGTAGTATAACTTCAAATTTGAATATATGAACACTAGTTATTATTTTGGCCTTCTCAAAATAATTACTCAAACCTTGTCACTGTATATGAATTAGAATGACTCAAAACATAGACTAAACTCTTTCTAAAAATATTTTTAGTTTAATTTTTAAAACTCAAATTTACCAAAATAAACCTCGAATCATAAGCACTCTTAATACAAATTGCAAGACAGTCACTTTCAGGTATAGCTTTTATGATTTGCAGATATGATCTGAAATCATCAAAATGTATATGGGTTCGAGGATGACCTCAATTCAGTGAATGAAACCATATAAATTGCAAAACAAAGAAGAGTGGTTGTATACAATGATCATTGATGTCATCACTTTAATTAACCTAAAGTATTCTACTATTCACATGATAAATATATAATTTAATTAACATGAAGTATTATCAAACAGAGAGAATATTAATTTTGAGTATATCAAATGATAAATATGGTAACATCAATACTAATGGAGCAGTAAATAGAAAAAAAGAAGAAGAAGAAGAAGTCAAGGATATTAATAGTTTTAAAATTTTAATTGATGAGTAGTACTAATTACTAAATACTAATATGAGAGAGAAACTGAAGAAGATTCTGATTGGAGAATGACTCAGTCCAGTCACAACTGAAAAGGGCCCCACTGGGATCCGAACATAGAAACAAAACAAGATACCTCGTAATTCCTTCTGTTAATTTGCACACAAGACAGGTAAGGTCAACTATACTTTATTCTGTTAATTTGCATCGTCTCTTCCCTTCTCTTCTTCAGCTACAATTCGTGAATTGTATCAATTTCGTTGGTAAAACGTTTTCGTTTTGAGTTTTGAGTTTTGAGTTTTGAATTTTGAATTTTGATTTCACATCCTCCCATTGGAAGATGATTATCAGTGTCTGTCACGTGACCTCCTCCGCTTGAATTGAATTTGTTGCTCATCTCTCTCTCCGCACGTGACCGCCAATGGCTTCTTCTCAATTCCTCGACAACTTCATAATTCCCGACCATATTCTCGTACCGGGCTCCGACGTTGAAAATGTTGCCGGTGGTCACGTGCCTCTCTGTCCGGTCCTGGTTTTCGTCAACCCCAAGAGTGGCGGTCAACTCGGAGGAGATCTCCTCAAAACATACCGCGATCTTCTTAATCCCAAACAGGTTCTTAATCGTTGACATTCTAATAATACATCTATGATTTGTGTTATTATGCATGTGTACCAAATATTAATTATTAACTGTTACTAAACTGAGACTTGCTCATTTTAGAAAAAGCTGAATTCTTCAAAATTCAAATCCATCAACTTGTTGTGATTTTTTTCAGGTTTTTGATTTGGGGGAACATGCTCCCGATAAGGTTCTCAGAGCAGTGTATGCTAATTTGGAAGGCCTCAACGTACGCGGTTATCAGTTTGCTAAGGAAATTATGGAGAAATTGAGATTAATTGTGAGTTGTGATAACAATGATAATAATAATAATAATATTTGATGGCTTAGAATTTTTTATTTTTGTTATTTTTGTTTGTTTGTTTTGAGTTTATGATATGTAGTACTTTGGGTTTAGGTTGCAGGGGGTGATGGAACAGCAGGTTGGCTTCTTGGAGTTGTTTGTGATCTCAAATTATCTCATCCTCCACCAATAGCCACGGTCCCATTGGGCACTGGGAATAATCTACCTTTTGCGTTTGGTTGGGTAGGAACAACAACTTATTCTGTCACTGTTTTCATACTTTTTGTTTTTTTTATCATGCTGGCTCCTTGTTTGATTGTATTCACTTTAAGAGTGAGCATATTATTATTCTGGTTTATTCCTGAAACTTTGCACCTTTTTTTCTTTTCTTGTTTAGTAGGTTGCAAATCAGATAGCTATCCTTTTCTTTTTTCCTGTATATATAAAAGATTTCTGGTTTCTTTAATGATTTTATGTTTCTGTAAGAAGTTGAGGAAGTTTTCAGCAGTGGCTATGACTGTGATGATAAAGAATTTATCATAGAAGTAAAGAAAAAAATTTAATGAAATGTAGTTTTTGCTGCTTTACAGGGGAAGAAGAACCCGACAACAGATCAAAGATCAGTTGAGGCATTTCTAGATCAAGTCATGAAAGCAAAAGTAATGAAAATAGACAGGTAGTGAGTTTTGGGCCCATTCTTTAATCCTAGGATTTTTTTTCTTATTCTTCTACTACCTAGATGGTTGACATTTCAATTAGGATGTCATTTACTTGCTACAATTGAGAAAGTACCTCTCTTGGTGTATTTATTGAGTAGAATAAATCTTTAAGTGACCAGGTTGATTTTGTGAGGGGCTAAATGACCGTATAGTTGTGAATAGGTTAGCTGTGTTACCAGTACTGTATGTTATTTTTTCATGAATCCAAATTGAAAATTAATGATTTTCTTTTTGATTGATTCATTTAATTCCCATTTTGTTGTCGCCATTGCAATATGATTTTCTTGGACCTTTAGCTATGGCTCTTGGGCTGTTGCTAGTACTTAGTAATTGTTTGGAGTTTTCGTTTGACCTCTTTTATACTTTTTTTATACTTCACAAGCCCAATCCTTATGCCCCTTACTGCAGAGAAAATACAAGAATGTTTAACATGATTTTTATTCAGTTTCTGCATGTATTTCTTCTACAAAATGCTGTTTGCTGATAAATTTTGTTCATTGCTCTAACCTTCAGCTGGCACATTCTCATGAGAATGAAAGCTCCTAAAGAAGGTCCCTGTGATCCTATTCCACCACTTGAGCTACCACATTCTTTGCATGCCTTCCATCGTGTATCTGAAGCAGATGAACTTAATATGGTAAGGCATTATATCAGTTAATATGTTTCCTATTTGGTTTTAATATTTTGAGTTCAATTATTGAAACTGAGGGGTGATGGTAGTTCTCTTAGTAGACTTTTTGTGAAACTTTCTATTTTAATTTTGACTTAAAAAAGGTTGTTGCTAACTGCTTTTCAGGAAGGTTGTCACACTTTTCGTGGGGGATTTTGGAATTACTTCAGTATGGGTAAGTAAGAATAGTTATTGCTGGGTTCTTCTGTGGCTAAACTTTATGTTATGGAGTATGACTCTACAAATCCATTTTCCACTTATGGAAAAATATTATTTGGTTGGCACTTTGTTACGTTATATAAACTTGGTTTGTTTCCAATCCTATGATCTCTTATAGGTTAGGTAATAGCAAATGTCGACAATGTAAGTTCCAGAATAAATAATTTTTCACAGAAAACTTGCACTTTAAACATAAGCTGAATAAACGTGAACTGTACTGATACATTATGCAAGTCTTTATTAATTCATTGACTACCTATGTCATTACCATTTCTCTTTCTTAGCTTTATTACTTCTATCTTAGAATTTTTTAGATGTTAGATTATATTGGACCAATTTAATTTTGCTGTCTACCTTACTTTCGTGCTTGTTAAATAATCACTCACTGTTGACTATAGGAATGGATGCTCAAGTGTCTTATGCATTTCATTCAGAACGAAAGAAGAATCCTGAAAAATTCAAAAACCAGTTGATTAATCAGGTATGCAGTCGTTCCTTCAGTGTGGTAATTATGCTAAAACAATGTGTAGTTACTAGTTGGTTATTAACAGTATTTGCTTGACTTTCTCACTCTTGAATGAAAAGCCTAGATAATTTTGGATGAGACATTGTCTTGTTCACAATTATTTTGAAACTGATATTCTGGTGTTGATTTCAATCTACATATTAGACTACTTATGCTAAGCTTGGATGCTCACAAGGATGGTTTTTTGCTTCTCTTGCACATCCTGCCGAAAGGTCAGTTCTTTAAAACCTGTCATTGTAAGGACTTGCATGGTTTTCCTTTCTAAGTTTTTTTTTTTTTTTTTAATGTTTTTACCCACCTCAAATTTCATGAATAGGTCTTGTAAATTCTAAAATTTTACACCTGCAATATCTAGAGTTGAATATTTGAAATCTACTTATTGATACTTCACTTGGAAGGAATCCTACAACTGATGCTCTAACGGTATATTATTAAGCTATATACATTCTATTTTAATTTTTACTATATTTTCTTATAGGTCTTAGCTCTTGAGTATGCTGAGTTTTTCTAAATTTCCAAGTTTATTTTTATCCAAGTTGTACTTGATAACTTTTTAGTGCATTGCTTAGACAATTTAAGACAATCAAATGTAATATGATTTATTCACGTTGTTTTCATGAGTAGCTCATAATTCATCCATATGAGTCATGTTAGTATTGAAAAAACCCAGCACCTTGTTAGCCCCTCAATTTTTTTTTAAAGCTGAAGCACTACTTAGTGAAGCTTCACCATAAAAACCTGTTTAGAGTCCCGAGGAAAAGATTTTCAATATTTGGAAATTTCAAAAGCTGGACAGATAGCAGTATCCCGGGTTCAATACGTAAACTTTTTTGCAAATGACCACCATTTACCAGGTGCCCTTCTAACCTGTTACAAGTTGATATTTTTTTTGGGCTTTGGTAATGCTGGTCATGGTAGCCGCTGACCGGTGATTGGAACTAGTAAGCATTAGAAGTAGTGATCACTGATCAGCACTATATGGGAATGACAGCTCTCTACTATTTTGGAAGACCAACTTTATTTGGTTGTGGCCAATGAGATAACAAATAACAGAAAACAAAACTTAATGGTTCCCTTATATATTTGGTTTGCATATGTGTGGTTAGTCCATATATCAGAATGTACCATTGACAATGATACATATGGAAACAAAATATCATCAGAATTCATAATTAGATAGTTCTTTTAGATTGTTTTTCTTTTCCTGTTTAAATCATAAAATTCAAATATATGATGGATTTAACAGTGTTTGGTATAGGAGATTAGAGCAATTCTAGCAATTTAAACGTTTTGTTTTGTATGCTAGTTTAGATAGCATACATTTGTACCTACTGCGCAGCATATAACTTGTCATTTGTCTACTCAAGTAAATATGATCTTGATTTCTACTGCAGGAACATAGCACAACTAGCAAAAGTAAAATTCATGAAAAGACATGGTGAATGGCAAGACCTAGACATACCTCCCAGGTAAATCATTTGATATATTATCTATAAACACACAAATGCTATAATTACAAAAAAAAAAATAAGGTTATTGAAAAAACTCATGCATTTTCAACTAGCCAAAGATCAAACTTTCCATTAATGTTTATAATTATTTTTCAGAACTAAATTGCTTTATGGTTGTTGCTATTGTTGATTACTGGATGATTATTGTCTCTCACATTGGAAACTTATTATATGGATGTTTTATAAAAGGCTATATACAACATACAACATGCTGCCTCTGAATAACACCTAATATGGCGCTTTCCGTTATATACACAGCATCCGGTCAATTGTATGTCTCAACTTGCCCAGCTTCTCTGGTGGACGGAATCCATGGGGTACACCAAACAGGAGGAAGCAGAGTGATGTAATTTTCATAGGCTAATTCCGAATCTTTATTTATTTTGCAAAATATATGTTACCTGTTGGTTTTGAGATTAAGCACTAGACAACTAGTAAATATAATATACTTTCATGCAATATTTTTTGTTTTTCTCTTAGAAAACTAAGTAAGGTTTCTTGATTAAATACAGAGAGATTTGACAGAACCATTTGTAGATGATGGCCTTCTAGAAGTTGTTGGTTTTAGAAATGCATGGCATGGGCTTGTTTTGTATGCTCCAAAAGGACATGGAACTCGTCTTGCTCAGGTATGTGTGATATGATAAAATACCGGGGACACATTTGCTTTATCTAAATCAAATTTACTTTGTATCATGGAAATTTATACCATTTTATAAAAAGTCAAATACACCATACTAACCATAGTGTTCATTTGCCCTTTTTGCTTGTTAATTAGGCACACAGAATCCGGTTTGAGTTTCGCAAAGGTGAAACGGATCATACATTCATGAGGATTGACGGGGAACCTTGGAAGCAACCTCTTCCAGTTGATGATGATACTGTTGTAGTAGAGATTTCTCACCTTGGCCAAGTCAATATGTTATACACTCATAATAGCAAGTCTAAAAGTGTGTATGATCCTTCGTCACCACGCCTCGACGATGAAGAAAATGACAGTGATGAAGAAGACGACTCTGTAGCAGAGGAATTTCGGAAGTTTGGTGCAGCCGATACATTTAAAATCCCAGATGAGGTTGATGCTTCTCATCTTAGTTAGGTCCTTCATTATTAACCCATTCTAGTGTTATGCGGATGACGTGTCCTATAGTAAATTAGTAGTTAATTCCTTCCAAATATTCATGGCTTCTCTCAATGTGAATACCAATATGCTCATTTCTAGCAGCATGATAACTGTATTGGGATACAATAATTGCAGTTGAAATACATAGATTTCAAGTAGAGTCCATGTATGAGGGTTTGTTTTATCGTTAGATTGTGATTTGAGTAAAATCAAGGTTTAAATAAGTTTTCGGAGTAATATATATATATATATATATATATATATATATATATATATATATATATATATATTTTTTTTTTTAGAAAGAGTGGAAATAGGTGAAAAATAAAATGATAAGTGGATGTATTTGTTCGAAGAGAAATAAGAAAAAGTGACGAGAGAGATAGAGAGAAGAGTGAAAATAAATAATAGATAGTATATGTGGGTTCTACTATTTTTAAATTTATTTGAACAAATTATAATAATATTTTTCTTAAGATTTGTTTTAATTACACTATTTCTAAATTTATTTGAACAAATTATAATAAAATTTCTTAACTTTTAGTATCTTATTACATTTGCATATAATTTTTATAATTTTTTTTTCTCAAAAATGTCTTTATCTTCTTTTTTAAAATATAGAGGGTGCGTGTGTAATGTATTAAAAATTTTAAAATTTAAAGAATATATGTGTAATGAGTTTAAAAGTTCAAAGTGAATTTAAAAAGTTGGAGATATGACATTTTAAATAAATTAATTAAAATTAAATATAAATTCATTTAAAAATTAATAGCAAGAGACCAAAGTAACTATAAAAAAAAAAAAAGGAGAAATCCATGTGTAATTTAAAAAACTAATAGCAAGTGTTATTGCAATTTGCTGAATTTATTTCCTCTCCTTCTCTTTATACCAAACTCATTATCTTTATTTCTTTCACCTCAACTTATTTCTCTATATATTTTCAATTAGAGCATTATTTTTTTAAATAATTTTTTTTTTGTTCTCTGAATAAAAAGTTAATTTTTTAGTTTTTCGAAATTAAAAAATATTTTTTTAATTCTTTCTCCAAAAAATATCAGATAGGAATAAAAAATTTATAATTTATAACGATTTTTTAATTGTCACAGTTTAATTTATGACACTTTTTTTTATTAAAAATCGTCATAAAATATAAAATTTTTATTAATTATTTTATATTTATTAAGAAAAAGAATTAAAAAAACATTTTTTTATTTTAAGGGATTAAAAAAAATTCATTTAAAAAATTAAAAAAATATGACTCATAATTAAATGACTAAAAATATATTTAAGTAATAGAATTAAAATAGTTGAGCCTGCGGCATAGTGGAGCAACAAAAAAATGTTGATTAGAAGAAAATTCAATCTCTTAGTCCCCGGACTTGTCTCTGTTACAATTGCACCGTAAATGTATAGAAAAGAACCAACATGTAACATCCTATACAATACAGTTTTGTTGGCTACTTTTAAAAGTGAGTTTTATAGTAATAAGTATCTCATCAAGAATATAATAATATTTTTTCTTTTTTGTTTTTTTTAGAGAGAACCAATAACATTTGACTTCAATTATACATGCAGTGTTAGATGGATGGTGGATGAATTTTGGCACCTGATTTTCAAAGTTTTTGGAATACTTGCCAGGGATATGCATGCTAAGTTGCTAACTAACATTAAGCAACCTGCACCTTGCTTGCTGCGAGGGACAAAATAAAATGAGATATGCTGACTTCAATCACTGATTTTGTTTTTACTCGTTGGAGAGGTCCCTGCCGTGGAAATTTTGGCCTCTTATTCATGGACATGTGTTCAACAAGGTAACACATCATCACCCAATAATATTACACATTATACAAAGAAGTTATTTATATGTATAAATATAATTTGAATAACAAAGAAAAAAGTCAAAATTTTTAGAATTGGCAAAAAGTATCAAAATCAAACATTAGCTAATTAAGTAAGGAAGGTTTTCTTTTATAATTATATTATTGATATAAAATATCACGGTTAATGACTAATCTTTATTAGAAAATCGATGTGATAATTTTTAGTAAAATCTTTTCTTTATTTCTTATCATATTTTTTTTATTTATAGAACTTGAATTTAGAACCTTATTTAAGATCAAATTAATTATTATTTGAACCAAACATAATAATTAATTCATTTTTGTTAAGTAATATAAAATTTGTAATAAAGATTAATTTAAATACATATGTTTTAATTAATTTTATCAAAATAAATTTTACCTAGTTTATAAAATAAATTGGCACTAATAAGTTATGTATTTCAAGGAAGAATATGTAGGAATGGATTTTCATGCAGACACCTTAATTAAAAAAAAGAAAAGAATTGAAATGCAAATGCAAATGAGGGGGCATTTTTCTGACCTTAGTCAGCCAACGTCACGCATACATCAGAACCAAAAGAAAGAAAAAAAATGTTTACACTTATAACAATTAATTTAATAAAATTTTATATATAAGAACCAAATTTACTCGCAACCCATATAATGTGGAATAAATTATTAGTTTAAGCTCATTTTGACTTTCTCTCTTCTCTTCATCTCACACGATATATAACCAACATTAGTCAAATGAACCCCACAACGTACGCAGCAGTGTAATGAAAGAGAAACAGTAAGTCAGTAAGCATAACATATTTTCTGCAAATGTTGTTAGGGGGATTTAACAACCGTACCGTCCAAAGGTCAAACTCAAAGTTTCAAAAATCGTTTTCTCAAACTGCTTCTTCACTGGTAATTTTACAATATGGAAAAAGTCAGCTCCCTTGCATGTCCTTATTATCGATCAGTTTTGAATTTCATCAACCCCGTTCTGTCCCATTGTCACGTGCCACGGTTCACGTGTCAATGCCACAATAATCGTAGATATATTCTACTTCTGCCTCTACATGTTTCCTTTATGTTTCAATTCCAATGCAATAGTTTATTCTCAAATAAAATTCTAGACAAAATGTGTTGCTCATTGAAGGTAATTCTGTTCAAGCCTATATATATCAATATCAATAATCGTACATATCTTTTTTTTGCTGATAAAAAAAAAAAATGCATGACGTATATATATTGCAGTAAATCGTGAATGCAATTTACTGTGTGTATGCATGTATTTTACACGTACGTATATATACGGAAGATATACGATGAAGCGTATGATCGGTGAGAGAGTGACATGTGTCATATGGGCGGCGCCAAATCCTTTTGACTTGGGAACATATCTGCTTTTTTCCTCTGCTATAAAGACACTTGTCATCTCAGCATTCACGACAAGCAACAGAAAACTCACTTTTGTGTTTCAGAATCAGAACCCTCTCTTTCTATATATTTTTTGCAATAAAGACATACTATTAAGCTACGTACTTCACTTTTTCACCTATATAGTATATAGTGTTTGAAAATGGGAAGAGTGCCTTGCTGTGACAAGAATAATGGACTCAAGAAGGGTCCATGGACACCAGAGGAAGACCTTCAACTCACCAACTACATTCAGATTCATGGACCAGGCAATTGGCGATCCCTCCCTCAAAATGCTGGTACATGTTCTACAAATTTACCATTTTTGTTTAAAATAGATGTAAATACTGATCACTGATCAATTTAAAGCTATTAATTTGGTTCTATCACTTCTATCAATGTGATGTGATTTTCTATGGATCGTTACATATGTGGTTTTCAAACATCTTACATATACATTAGTCAATTTTAGATACTAAATTGACCTTTTCATCTTAACATTTTCTGAACGTTCTCTTGTTCTATCTAATGAGTTATTATTATTTAGTAACATATTGATTATTATGTTACTTAATTACAGGTCTACAAAGATGTGGCAAGAGTTGCCGCCTTCGATGGACGAATTACCTGAGACCCGATATAAAGAGAGGAAGATTCTCCTTAGAAGAAGAAGATGTTATCATTCAGTTGCACAGTATCATGGGAAACAAGTAAAAAGAATTCTATGACCATTTTCCTTCATTTATGGCTTCAATATATATGTTAAATATTGCTAATGAATATGGTTTATGGCTTGTTAATTTAGATGGTCAGCTATAGCAGCTAGGTTACCAGGAAGAACTGACAATGAAATAAAGAACTATTGGAACACACACATTAGGAAGAGGCTACTTCGAATGGGAATTGACCCAGTCACACACACGCCACGCCTTGACATGTCCTCTATTCTAAGGTCAATGTTGGGTGATTACCCCTCCCTTTTGAACATGCAAGGGTTATTGGGTGCCCAAGTTTTGATGAACCAAGGGTTGCTAAAACTGGCTTCCACAATGCAAACGATCAATAATGATCATGAGAACCCAAATTTGGTTTCACAGAGTTATGAACAAAGCCAAGTTATTACCACCCCACAATCATCATTAGACTTGACTCAGTTTCAGTTTCAAATGCCTACTACTGATCAGACAAACAATGTTGTGGAAGGATTCTCGGGCACCGTGGCAAACTTGGGCTGTTTAAGTTCTCCTTGTGGTGATCAGAACCTTGTTTTGCAACAAAACCAAGTTGATTTGTTAGGGAACAGTGATGATGTTTTGGTGCACTTCCTCAACAATGCAAACCAAAACATGGGGTATGATGATTTGGTTATGCCTACACCTGTGTCAAGTCCAAACCAGTTGAATTCATCATCCAACTATGTGAGAAGTAGCTTTTGTAGTGACTTGTTCGAGTTTGGAATTCCGGAGAGTTTGGACATTGCTGATATTTTTTGCAATGTCTCACACACTAATTAATTAATTAATAATTAAGGTGGTATATTTATATATAGTTCTCTGAACAGAAGGCATGGCTAGTGCTGCCCCCTTTTGGATGCATTGCATATTTGCATGTATATATTCGAATTTTGCAGTTGAATTTTATTGTTGATACAATTGGACGTTCCGATCGGTTTGTATTCAAACGCGATATTTTGGTCTTTTGAATGAGATTGGTTGGAATTTTTTGAGTTTCAACAGGCTTGTTGATTACTGTGTCAAAGGAGAATTATTCTACTCCAAAACAACGAATTCTGGATTGAGTATGTACTTAAAATCGCACTGTTTTTTTATTTGTAAAAATCATAAGATGTATCCTGCTCCATCGACCGAATCTTCTGTTTACTGTGATTATAAATAATTCAACGTAAAACCAATTAAACACTTACTCAATCGTACAAGTCTTCTTGGAATATTAACTATTCCAAGGATGATCAATTTGCCAATTTGTTATGTATAATGAACAAAAGTCAATCAAGTACAAATATATAAACTTCAACATTGTTTAAATAACTCCCATTAAAAAAAGTGCATTTATCACAGATAAAAATGACATATTAGCAACACAAAAAACATGAACTAAAAAGCACCTAATTAACCAAAGTTGCCAATGACGCGTCCAAAGAGGCTCTCAAGCTCCTCCAAATAATCTTCAAACACCTCAATCTCTTCTTCCTGGTCATTACCCTTAAGCATATATGTGGCCCTAGTAATTGCAGAACTAATCTTCCTCCTTTGTTGTGAGCTGATATCATCCTTCAATAAAGCTTTCCGCATCTTGTAAATGCAATCATCGAAAGTATTCATTGCATTTGCCTTCCTAAGGAACTTCCTATCCTCAGCCTGGTAAATCTCAGCTTCTTCAATCATTCTAGTAATTTCTTCAGTGGACAGTCTTTCTCATTGGTTATAGTGACCTCCTTCTTATTACCAGTGATTTTTTCCTCAGCAGAAACATTTAAAATACCATTTTCATCAATGGCAAAACAAACATAAAGAGGATGGCCATGAGGAGCAGGAGGAAAACCGTCAAGGGTAAAAAAACCAAGCAAGTTGTTATCATCGGATTTTGTTCTCTCACCCTCATAAACATCAATCGGCGCACGGGATTGGTTATCCACAGCTGTAAAGAAAGTCTCTGTTTTCTTCACAGGAATAGTAGTATTTCTAGGAATCACCACACTCATGATATCTCCCTTGACCGATATACCAAGTGAAAGCGGTGTAACATCCAACAGCACCATGTCTGGAACATTCTTAATGCCTCCACTCAACCAAGCAGCCTGCACAGCTGCACCATAAGCAACTGCCTCATCAGGGTTGATGCTCTTACACAATTCCTTCCTCTCAAACAAGTCACACAATAACTGTTGCACTTTGGGAATCCTAGAAGACCCACCAACAAGTACAACATCATGCACATCTTTCTTCTCCATATCAGCATAACTAAGACACTTTTTAACTATCTCCATACACTTTTCAAAGAGCTCCATGTTGATTTCCTCAAACTTTGCACGAGTTATTGTACAGCAAAAGTCAATGCCCTGAAACAAAGCATCCACATCAATGTCAGTGGTGACAAGATGTAAAAGTATCCTCTTTGCCTTCTCGCATGCAGTTCTCAACCTCCTTAGGGCTTTTGGGTTGCAACTAATGTCCAATTTGTTCTTCCTTTTGAACTCCTGAACCATATAGTTCACCATTCTATTGTCAAAGTCCTCTCCTCCAAGGTGAGTGTCTCCAGAAGTAGCCCTAACTTTAAAGTCTTTACCTTTAATCGTAAGAAGAGACACATCAAAAGTACCACCACCAAGATCAAATATGAAAACATTTCGCTTTCCCACACTAGTTCTCTTTTCAAGGCCATATGCAATAGCAGCAGCTGTGGGTTCATTGATTATTCGAATAACATTAAGACCAGCAATAGCACCAGCATCTTTGGTGGCTTTTCGCTGAGAGTCATTGAAATAAGCAGGAACAGTAACTACAGCATTCTTCACCGGGGATTCCAAATATGCCTCTGCAACCTCCCGCATCTTCACGAGGATCATAGACGATACTTCCTCAGCGCAGAGGCGTTTCTTCTCACCCTTGTACTTAACCACGATCATGGGTTTGTCGTTGACACCAGCAAGAACCTTGAATGGCCACAACATTTTATCGTTTTGAACAAAAGGGTCACTGTATTTTCTACCAATTAACCTCTTAGCATCTACAAAAATTAATCAGAAAAGTGTCATCATTCAAAATCCTGACTTTTGAAGGAAGACACGAGTAATGAATTAATTAAAAGTAGAAAAAGATATATATATATATATATATATATACCAAAGACAGTGTTCTCTGGGTTGGTGGCAGCTTGGTTTTTAGCAGCACCAGCTGTTAACCTTTGATGGTCAGTGAAAGCGACACAAGAAGGAGTGGTGTTGTTGCCTTGGTCGTTGTGGATGATCTCCACTCGACAGTGTTTCTCTTGCCACACTGCAACACACGAGTAAGTTGTACCAAGGTCGATTCCTATGGCAATTTCATGATCATGTTTTTTGGCCATTCGATCTCTTCCAAGAATTGAATTCTGCAGGCTTTCAAAGAGTACACGTTAATGTGGATGATTTTTATATTCATGTTATGCATCTTCACTCCATATTCCATAAAATGAATTTACATCTGCGTGGCCATCGGAAGTCACGACTTAATTATTCCCATTAACAGCGTCTCCTCGTGCATATGGAAATTGGAAAACTAAAAAGACTGCATGCATGGAAGCACTTCATTGTGATAATTAAGGTGATCTTTCATTTCACCGATTTGGGAAATGATGATGACCCAATAAAATGAGGTAACGGTTTGAGTTAGACTTCAATAACTTTATTGTTTGGAATTCAAGAAATACTAACGGAGACTGTGGTAAAATGTGAAGAGTTTTGTCCTTAAAATTAATATAGGGGTAAAATAGCTGGTCTCTAAATTATCAGTCAAATTGGACCTTAAAATAAGAGAATGCTAAATTCATTTTTGTGGAGATCTAATAGAAGTTCTGGAAGAGGGATCAACAGGCTGAGTTGGGATAAGCTTACAACATGGAAATAATTTGGAGTTATGAGTTTTCATCACTTATGCTTTCAATTTAATCATAATAGGAAAGCAAGGTTAGAAATTTTTATCTTAACATATTCTCACGTTTTCAAAGTCAAATATTTCTTTCATGGAGATTTTCTGGATGCCCATGCCACTTGAACCATAATCATAGCTATGTTTGGCATAACATTCATGATTCACATGTGGTGGTATTTAGGGGATTGATGGACCCTATCACTAAATTTTGGCATACTGACTTGCTTTATGATATGTTTAACTCACGTGATGTTCAGGAGATTTTGAGGCTTCCTATATATAATAGCCATGATAATAAAGACCACGTTACATGGAATTTGACCAAACAAGACACATACACTGTCAAGACACATTACATGGATGCTGAATTCACTTATTCAGATTGATAATCTCAATGTACAAGGGAAATGGATGCTGAACCACAAAGAATAAGATGCATTGGCATGGTCTGGTACATATAAGTCCCTCCACCAATTTGAAGTAGTCTTAGAATTCCAAATTTGAGAATTGTAAACTTTGTTCAAATCACCATAAAAGTTTAATAACATTATATACCAAACTGCATTATTTTTCTACCAAGATTCTCCATATCCACTTACCTAATAGACTCATATTAAAGACATCCTAACATTTTATACCCAAACCACCTTTTGCCTTTGGCCAACACACTTTCTCTAACTAAGTCCTAACTTACCGATGGAATTTTAACACACATTTTGGTGCCTTGAAAAGGACAAGAAAACACAACGGGAGATTCGATAGAATAAAATTAATCAACACGATTTGTGCGGCCAGGAATAATTGTTTGCCCTTTTCCATAATGCCAAACTTTTTTTCTCATATTGTACACAGTGGATTTGCAACAACGTTTGTCTTCTTGAGTTACAGTAGATCCAATATTGGGTTGGCCATAGTGCTTTCTTCTATGGGACCTGGGGTTTATCAATGCATTGTTGTAGCTAGGACAAACTATAAGGTAATGTATCGCTTAATTGAGCTTTAATGGAAGCTTTAACAATTTATGGCCCAATAATAGTAGCATTAGTACTTTTATTTGTTAATCATTTTGTTTAATTCTAAACAAATTAAAAAATACATACTCCAATCACATATCAACCAAATGATTGGCACTGCACTTACCCTTCAACACTATTTCCCCTCAAAATCCAGCAAGCCTTTACAGTAGAGAAGCATAAAATGAACGTGTTTTTAGTTTTTACCAACGAGAAGCACAAGTGTTTAATCACGTCACGACTAACATTAAGAATGTGATAATGGGCAAATATGGAATCTTGTCACCTGTCACTGCACTACTCTATCGTGGCTGAGGTAATGAAATTAGGATAGGAGTATGTTTTAGGCCCATGTTTAGCAAAACATCAATTAAAAATACTTAGCTAATATAAATACCCTTAAAACAAAAAGGTTATCAAGCAAAAAGCATAAGCAAGTCTACTACTACGTTGAGCCTATGAATATTTTTGAACTCCTTGATTGATCCTTTCCAAAATAAACCAAAAAGGTTAATTTACTTTCTTACATAATTACTCTTATTTGGAATTGAAAAAGCAAAATTAAAGCGAAAGAGGATGAAGACCTAGGGCTAAAAGTTCTTTGATCCTTTGAATTACACGAAATCATAAAGTCATTATTACTTTGTTTAAAGTTAAAGACTTTCAAAGTGGTTACATCAAGGGAAAAAAACACACTTCAAAGTGGTGTACAGGTGGATTTGCACAAACTATTTTAAAAGTGTTCCCCAATACACGACTTTGATATGATCCTCGTCAATTAGTACCTTATGATTTCAGTAATTTAGGTACCATTTTCATTAAATCAATGATATGATCAAAAGATATTTAAAAAGTTTTGCTTAATTATTATACATACAACTCAAGCTCGTCACATTCACAAGCATGTAAAGTTCAAAGGTACTACTACTATTTTTTTCTTGTGGTCATGGGCAAAAGCCTTACAATATTGCACTGACAAGCCTTTTTCCTTTGCTAGTTGCCATATGCTATATATGCAATAAAACTTGATTGAGCTATGTTGATATCATAAATCATAAACAAGACACAATTTGAGGAGGGCTTTTTTGCACGTGCACGAGCGTGTGAGTGATGAGTAAAGACCAAAAGGCAATCATATTCAATTCATGCATGAATGAATATTGAATATTCATTAGCTTACGCTTCTTCTTCATTTTGCTTTGCTGCGCGCGCTAAATAATTGGGCTCAACCAAACAAAACCCAGGATTTTTATGAATAAGAAGAAATACTACATGGGCCCAGAAACCTCAATTTGTAATTTGAAACACCATGATTGCACCTTTTTCGTTCTACTTTTTGGCTCAATTACCGACGATGGAGCTAGCTAGCAAACCAAACCATTCTCCTTTTAGAACCTAATCCGACTATAATATAAATAATGCATTTCTTTAATTCATAAGTTGACTCAATTATCTAAGATGTTGTTGCTTTTATATGTGGATGATAGATAAGAGGTTTTGTATTCGATTTTTGTATGCAACATTCTTTTAGATCAATAACAATAACAGTCGAGTCGAGCATTGTAAACAAAATTAGTTTATGATGAAAAGCATTCATATATTCTTTTATGACCTAATTAAGAAGTAATATGCATAGGATGTGGAATATGTAATATAATAGGCAACAAAAAGCATCAGAGTCCTCTCTTATTCCACGGGCATGATTTGAATTAGGGGCCCCTACCCGAGACGCAAAGGGACTAGATTATTGGAGGCAGGAAAAAGAGCTAAAAGCCTTTTCCCAAAGGATACTACTTTTTACGGGAACATTTTTCTTTTGGTTGACGCTTTGTGTTTGTCCTTTAAACTAATAATGCTACTCTCTCATCTCTTCTCTGGTGGAACCTACTTCACACACTGAGTTACTTTGTCCTCTTGTGTAACAGAATATTCAGGGTAACGGATCAAATAGATATATGCAATTAAAATTTGTTCAATAGTTAAAGATGAGATGACTCTAATATAATTATTATTTTTTTTACAGAATGACTCTAATTATATTAGTGCAATGGTAAGAGAACAAAAGTTGTAATGGGGTCTGGTATTCCCATGTGAAATGGAAGATTTGTGTTTGTCCATATTAGACTTTGAGCATTTTGCGTATGCTTAAATAATGTTATCTTTGGGAAAAACAGTGCACACGAAGAAAATGGCGTTAGTTGGGTTGGGTGTGTCACGCATGAGGAGAAACAGGTAAAGCAAAACCTAGTTGAACTGAACAAGTGTACAACAAGTCAAGCATGCTCAGTTTTTCAGGGCAATTCAACTTTGGTTAAGATTTGATTATGCCTTTGTAATTTGGATTTGGAACATGAAATGTTATTAGTGTTAGTATTACATAGTGTTATTAGGACTCCTTGTACATATAAAAACATCTTTTGGTGCAAATTCTTAATGAGTTATTGAGTTTAAAAAATGTCCTTTTAAGAATAGAGAATTTTTCAAGTTCTTTCTTGCGGAAGCTTCAAGAATTATTAAGAACCTCATAATTTAAAAATATATATATAATAATTAAAACAAAATGAATCTATTAAATTTTAAAATTTGACTTGATTGTGTGATTCACACATATAAAGTTAATGACCTAAAATGAATTTTATCACTAGAATAAATTAAAAGTTGAATTTTTATAACTTAAGTGAAAAAAAAATAGCTCAATAACGCAAGGTTTTACCACTGAACATTGAAGATGCTCTGATTCATCATTTGTTTATGGTTAAACTTTTGGTCTTGGAAAATGTTAGAGAATGGTAAAACCAACGGTTCATCACTGCAAAAAGCTTTTACCCCATTCCTAGCAAAAACAAAAAAATGTAACGGAAGAAGAAAGGACAAAGAGAGAAGAAAGATAATAAACTGATAAAATGAAAAGGACAGCACAAGCTGCCAAATTTGCGGCCAACTTTTTGTTTTTTTAATAATAAGTAATAGTAATATTTATACAGTTACATGATATTTTACTCTTTTTTCATTTTTTTTCCTCTATTTTCGATATTTTTTAGCTGTTTCTTCTTGCTGCAAAAAAAAAATATAGTGTTCGAATAACATTATTTGTTTCATTTTCATATATCCTGCATGTGGCCTGAAACGAATCTCGCTCCATTTCTGATGAAGATCCCGTTGCTCTGTGTTTTTGCTCTGCATCCATCCACTTATAAAATTCAGAAACAGGAAAAACACTGTTCAATATATACTTATATTTTTTCGATATATGTTTAATATAATTTTTAGGCTGAGTATGATAAAAAGAAAAATGTTAAATTAATTAGAGACCACTTTGGTTCGAGCGGTCTGCACCCCGCATGAATCAAGACTGATTTCTGACTGACTGACCTAGCACCACTTTTTCTCATGTGGATTGTGAATACCAATATTAAATTGTTAATATCTAAAGCAAATATTACAAATTTACAGATGTTCCTTATAAATAATAAATACTTATTGAATTTCTAGGTGTAATTACTATTATTTTTAATTATTTAATTAGTACCAGTAGTATCTTTTAAAACTTATTAATAACACCATTAAATAAAAACAATTATTTTTAATTCGTTAATTAATAGTACTAGTATTTTATAAAACTTAATTAACATGTGTCAAAATTAAATTCAAATTAGCATACTTAAACTACATAATAATGAGTACAGTATCTCTCAAGCATTCTTGGTTGTGCTTGTTAAAATATTATAAAATTCATTAGAGTCCAGTTTTTATTTTGTATTTATAGCTTCTTAATTAAAATTTGCCTTATTATAAATAGCCCTTAAATTAGACCAGTTTGATTTATCCTTTGAAAGAGAATAAAGAAGAAGCAGTGAGAGGAAGAGTAGCAACGGCCAGAAAATGGTAAGTCGTAACCTTTAACCCCAAAAAAACTAGCCCCCCTCTCTCGATTTTAGCACCTTCTCCTTAGCATGCACTGTTGTTTTAGAAAACACGCTCCAATCAAATCATGCCTCAGAGAGACCACATATTATAACCAGCAACTCCACTATGAATGTATGTATGTCCCTTGATTGAATTCATTTTTCAACAAAGCATCATCCCTCTCTTCCTTTTTATTTCCTCGAATCCCAAACATAAAAATGCAATCATTCTTCTCCACTCTCTTTACGTCACTAGTATTTCTATTCCTACTACCTTTATCTTCTCGCGCCGGTTTACTCTCCGAACCGGTCACCGACCCCAACCAGCCTCTCGAACCGGGCCAGTACCCCTCCTCGAACACGGTCCCCGCCTTCCCGGTCCAGACCCAGGCCTCGACCTGCCGCCTCGACCTCTCCAACGAGCTCTTCGGCGGCGTCAAGGACGCCTGCGGCAAGGACCTGGACCGGAGCCGCTGCTGCCCCGTCCTCGCCGCCTGGCTCTTCGCCGCCCACGCCCGCACTGCCCTCGACGTCTCCGGCGCCCCTCCTCCCTCCTCCGGCGACCTCCCCATGATGCCCGACGACTCTCAAAAATGCGTGAACTCCCTCCAAGACTCCCTCCTCACCCGCAACATCCGAATCCCTCAGCCCAACGCCACGTGCGACGCCATCCTCTGCTTCTGCGGCATCCGACTCCACCAAATCACTTCCCTCACCTGCAACGCTGCGTTTAACGTTTCGCTTTCTCACCGAAACGCCACCCCTACCGCCGCTGTTCGCAACCTCGAGAATAATTGTCGCAACTCCTCTTACGCTGGTTGCACCAAATGCCTCGGTGCCCTACAAAAGGTAACTCCCAACAACTATTATTTACAGTTTTCATTGTATTATAAGTTAACCCTAATAAGTAATTCACAATGCTAGAGTTGTTACATAGTTTTGATTGGGTTCAGTCCAAATATTCAAAAGTAAAAGTGAAGTGAAAAAATAAGTCATCTTTTTTGGCCGACCAGGTTGACCTGAGAACACGACTTCCCCATGTGCGTTTACGAATTATTAGCAACTTCTTTTCTATCGGTTTAACTTTTACGACATTGTTGAATCAATGAATTGAACCAAAATTTACTGTTCAGAATTTTATTTTATTTTTTTGGCGTGGAAACAATAGTGATGATAGTAACGTGATTTTTGTAGGTGAAGGGGTATAAGAATGAGACGAAGGTTAGTGGAGGAAGCGATAGGGTGAAGAAGATGTTCAACCGGGACTGTCAACTAATGGGGTTAACGTGGCTTCTCGCAAAGAACAAAACGGCGTACATACCCACCGTTTCGGCGGTGTTGCGTGCGATGATGTACAGTGCGCATCCTCACGAGTCGAAGTGTAGTCCCGATCAGGAGAACATGCCGCTGGCCGTTGATTCGCTTCAGTTCGAGAGCGGGCACGGGCCATCGCGGCCGTCCAAGTTTTACATGACGGTTTTGCCCCTGCTGGTGATGGTTCTCTTACTTTCCGCTTTTTTTGTGTAGGAAACTTTGGTGGGGTTGGTAGTGTCTGTCCTCTTCTCTCGCTGTCACGTGAAGCTGAGCTAGTCGACAAAACATGCAAAGTTTCAAACGGGGGTTGTTGTTTGTTTCTGACTCGAGGGGTTTTTTCTCGCTGTAAATTTCAGAATCCATTGACATGTCTGTGTGTACATGATGCTAGTGCGGTAGTGTCACCAACTTACATAGAAAGAAGAGTTTTTTTTTTGTTTGTTTTTTCCCTCAACACTTTTCTTCATCCTGTTTTTATTTTCTTTCAAGTTTTAAGGAAACAAATATAGATTCATAAAACCGGGATAATTACTGCATGAAAATGAACAATAATGAGTATCAGTTAGTCATTTTATTAAAAAAAAAAACATGTTTTACGTTTAAAAATTACTAATATCTTACAATTTTATTTGTTAACATGAAACTGTCAATAATCATGATTAATGTATTTTTCAATAGTTTGTCTTCAAAGCTTTGATGTGCTAAAGATAGAAAAATCCTGAAAGGTATTTCATGTTGGTGCTTAATTCTAGACCTAAATCAGCGTTGTAATGGCAAGCAATAGAGTATCAGCTTTGGTAGCGATAACGTTGGACCACACTCGAGTCAAGGGGAAACAACTCCCTAGTCCCTATGAACTGGGTATGTTGGTCGACTTAGTAAAATAAAAAAAATAAAAAATGTGTTTAGGAGTATCAATTTAGATGGAAAAACGAAGCAGAAAACACTAGTTTACATTTATCAATGAAGGTACAGATCAGCTGAATTGGAATCCGAGATTTACAAAACAATAGTTAAAATGATAATTACGAATTCACGGGTTTAATTGTTGTTCCGCAAGTTTAGCGAATGTCTGTCACTTTGGGTAGTCCAACTCCATCTACTTTTAATAGAGTAATATTATTTATCAAATAACTATTAACTTATTTTTAAATTGTTATTAGTAACAAGCCAAAATATTTACTTCTATGCTATAAAATTGAAATTTCTAAGTGAAATTCTCCTAATTCCCACACACTTTATTGGAGATTCTTACCAATTTTTTTTACCAAAATATATTTTTTATTTGAATATGATCATAAAAATGAAATATATTAGAATAAAGAATTGGCACGAGATTGGGAAGGAAGGGGCAGATATGACATGAAAATCAAACTGGTCTGCGATATCTCGTTGTTAGTAGGTCACTTCTACTTAGGACAGTATACAATTATTTTTGGGTCCACAAGATAATATGTAGTATAATTTATATAAAATGTTTTTGCAAGGACAAAACTTTATAAATTAATTAATGGTCCATTAGGGCATATAGCCATATACCAAGTGATATTTTCAGTTATGATGGGTCATGCCGAATTGGAACCAAATGAAATCCCTGATATACGACAATCTTCTTTATTTAGTTTTAGATCCGACACTAGAAAAGACGAGTACGTAGCACATAATAAGCCCAAAAGAAAAAGGACAAAACATTTCGATTATTAGACTTGGGGCCTTCATGGGCTAAAGGATTCAAATCTGTAAGAAACTATAGGGCTCTACGTACTTGTGAGCTGGATAGTCGATTTTTCACTCTATTATATGCAAAGTTTTATTTATATCAGTACTACACCTTTTGCTTTTCTTGTTGGATTTTATCTTCAAATCATAGATTCTCATGCATGTCATGGTTCAAGAGAAAGCCTAGAGATTTTTGTTCTGTTTTTGTAAGGAGATGTATCTTAAGTAGTATTTTTTTATAATTAAAATAGAAGTTTTACTTTGCTTTCTACCATAAACATTTAATATCGATTTGTAGAATGCAAGTTACTAAAGCTAAGGATTAAACTCTCAAATAATTGCCAAAATAAAATATTCTCTATCTTGCTCTACTTTACAAAAAAAAAAACACCCCCTATCTTGCTCTACTTGATCGATCCCTTAGGATTTAGCATCAATCTTGATGCATTTGACAAGTCTCAAGTTCAACGCTGTCTTCTCTCTTTCAAATGAGGTTATACTCGAGTACTCAAGTACCCTCAGCCATTTCTCTAGTTTTGTTTAATTAAGATCTCACCACCCTTTACCTATTAACCACAACCAATCAAGTGTTACCCCTGTAAAGATACCTCCAAGAAGAAACAACACCAACAAATTCCCCAAGGCATTTTGTTCCGGTCCCTACAAACATTAAACAAAAAATGCACAAGATTGATCAATCTTAACATGAATTCTAAGAGACTAAAACCCTTGAAAAAATTTGGTTGTTTAACAAACCTACCTTGTAACCTTTTGGTGCTGAAGTGAGAACACAAACAGTGAAGTAACCATTTGATAACCCCAAAAAACTTGTCAACATTATCATCCAGCCCTGTGTGCCATACTTTGCAGTAAAATAAAATGCTGGCACAAATAACAAGCGACTAACAATTGCTGTGGTGATTATTTTTCTGGACTCCAACTTCAGGAATTTTAAGAGTGGAATGTATCTTCCAATCAGATCACACACATTGTACATAGCAATTAAAACAAGAGCATACCTGAATGAATTGGAAATATCAAACTGTTACATTGGCACATATAATCACACGAGAAATTATTAGATAATCTAGAACCATAACATAGCATGCCTCTAGTCTCGATCAATCTTTATGTGATATATCCCTAAGTTCTTTTAATTAATAACATTCAATTTATGTGTCATATAAACATTAGTGGAAACCATTATGATTTGTCAATCACACACAACAATAATCTTAATCATGTTATGTGTCTGGTCATAGAGGAACAGGAAAATGGGTGGAAGATTTTATCATTTTTATGCCTAAAAAGATGCAAGAAAAAATCAAGAAAAGAAACCATGTTGTTAATGAATATACCAAGTACCCAAACTGTGTGCTCCAGTATCTTCTGATAAGAATCCTGGGAAAATCGACAGTGTAAGTGCATATACAAGGAACAAATCAAGCGCATAATCAATGTTTTCACATAACAGTTGCTTATTTCCTTTGCGCTCAAATAGTCTATCATGTTCATCATTGGCCTGGAAAAAAAAAAACAAAATATTAATATTGTAAACTGAATCTTGAACAATTAGGAAAATTTTGTTACACAATGAAAAGAAAAGAAAGTGTACTCTTCCATATGGGGTCTGGATGCCACCTGCAGCAAGGTCAGATGAAACAGTTTTGGATCCTTCAGATGCTGCTTTTGAACGGTAGTACTTCACAATTGGTAACTTAGGAAAGACAAGTGCATAGAGAAAAACACAAAGAAGCTCAAAGAATGTTGATATGGCAAAGAACATAACTGCAGGGGCAGAGTAGAATGAAAAGTGATCAGTACCTAATTTATTTGTATGAATCATGTTCAACAATCTTTATTGTATAAAGTTAAATGACATCAAACAAGAAAAGAACAATCATCACAATTTTCTTATGCATTGGAAGAAATTGACATTGTTACTTTTAAACCATTAATGTCAATTTCTTCCAACAGTAACAACAAAGTCTTATCTCACTAGATGAGGTGAGGCTTGTTAGAAAGTATTACACCGCCTGGTTCAATTCTTGAAGTGCAGCTTATATCTATTGTGCAACTTCATTTAATGCCAATTGATTATAAGATGAAATTTAACATGGTATGAGTATCAAAACCTATAGTCCATCTTGGTAAATTGCTTATTCCAATTGAGCAACTTCACTAAATAATTTTCAATAAACCACATAATCAAGAATATCATATTGAGTTGATGGAAAATAGTTAACAATCAATTTGAGAACTTGTTTCTGACATAATTGGCAGAATAGGAATAAAGACTAGTTATACAATTACAGAAGCTATTTTTTTAAAACTTTCTATGTTAAACATTAATGCAGCTAAAGTGTGAATTATCAAATGTCTTAAGCACTGGAGAGTTGAACATACTGGCTCCTTTGCGAAGACCATTCTTAGAATTTTCAAAGGCTGCTTTTGTAATCAACCTCAAAGCAGATGTTAATGCACCAGATGCTGCTGCACCAGCAAGGAAAGACTGCAATAACAAAACCATTCAATTTAAGAGAACAGAAAATGCATGTGGAAGGAATTGTTTAAATCTTCAGAGTGATTCCATTGATAATGCAAAACCTGAATGAATTCTGGAAGCATGTAGGACAAGTCTCCCACCATTCCACCTTGCGTGTGAGCATCTGCTATTCCAAATGCACCACTAACTATGCTTATACCAATAAAAGTTCCAAGTCCTCCTTTACCAGATGTTGCTAAATCCAACTATGGAAGATTAAAAAGAAAAAAATATAAAATCAATAAAAGTATGAACCATATCCTAAAGGAATCAAACAATGATTACAAACAAGTGAACAGGACTTACAATTAAGATCGTCGAAATGCCTATGAAGAAAAGAGTATATCCAAATAGATTTCTTATCCTTGTGTTGATTTTGTCCTCTTTGTAAGCCAGTATTGCTAATGTTCCAACTGCAAATGGCTGATATACAAGAGTAAGCACCCTTGAGGGGTGATATTTCTGCACAAAGCAGAGAGTTTAGTAATGTGATCAACAAGAATTATTAGTATAACTTTTGTATAAGATGCAAAAAAACTATGACAAAGACTGGTAAAATTCACTAATCATTCATCCTATAGTGTGCGGTTGAATATCAAAGGAAAAACATAAACTGAAAATTAAAAGTAATGTCAAGCTCTGTCATCTATTCTTTGTTATCAAAATACATGATTTGGAAGGTTGGTTAACCCTACTATTTGACAGAAACAATGAACGTTGAAGTAGTCCAAATTAGAATAGTGCCTCATTTCAAATTCACAAAAATGCTCTACTAAACCAAAGGAATGAGAAGTTACATCAACAGAGAAATGCATTATTATATATTTATTAATTACCGGAAACAAGTAAATATAGTAATCTTCTATAGTCAGCATACTGTTCCATGCGAAAAGACAACCATTGCCAAGAAGCCAGCAAACTACTATTGCAGCATATTTTCCCTGTTAATGCCAAAGAATTTATTAAATGAAGAAATAATGCATGCTTTTATATGTTCCTGTTCCTGGAACTAAAGTAATAACAAGCTAGTAATAATTAATAAATTAAATCACCTCAACACGCCTTGGAGGCTCATTGTTCTCCATGGCTGCCTTAGATTCTTCTCTTGTATCAACCTCTGCAACATGGTAGAAAACAAAACCTTAGTCAAGGTGATACACAGAAAAACATCCATGGTTAATTTGAATTTCTGTATTGCATGGCATACCTTGACATGGGACACAACACCTCCTACAGCTTCACAACACACGTGCCATGTGAAAGAAATTAAGTCATACCACAATTTATCATATTTATGAGTGAAAAAGTCAATCACATTCCAAGTGGTTTTCAACCACTGTAAGAATAAATTCCTGCACACCAAACCCCAGGTGACAAAAAAACATGCAAGAAATCACTCACTAACACAAAACACCCTAGCAAGTGATATTCACAACACAAAAAATCTTACGATTTGCTAAGTAGTTTAGTTACCTTTTAATAAAAGAGTAACGATACATGGACAGATGCACACTACACCGTGTATATATAACTTAGTGATACTTCTTATTATATTATATCATATCATCTATTGTATTTATATTTATCTGTATTCTATCTCTCTCTTTCTAGATATCTAATAACACATGAGTGTATCTATATATTCATTTTCCTAACAAGAATTCAAAGAAAGATTAAACCAAAGAGATAAAAATGCAAAGAAAGATAAGAAGAAAGTGAGTGAAGAGCATACTCTATCAATACAAGATAAAGCTCACATGGAGAGAGAGAGAGATTATAGGTGGGGGTGGAATCAGAATCTAAATACGTAACTCAAAAGGCAGTTTTAATTTGAATCCTGCCACTGCTTAATGCTTTTTCTATAATGAAAGATGTTTAGGCACAACAAGATTACTCAATTCTAGTTCAACCTTTGGCGATTTGTGGGTAGAAACAAAGGGGTGATTAACCGATGTATCCGTCTTCAAACTTGTTTTGCACCGTGCATTCTCACTTTAACTGCCTTGCGTGTGCAATTATAATTTGTTGCAAAGTTATATTAACATGGTGGTAAGCTTTCATTATTAAGATTTTTTAACACGATTAGTTTGTTTGACCTTTTATCGTTAAGTAATGCTTTATCCACTTACTCCTTATATCTTGGAAATATAAAAGTAAGAGGAATTTTGTAGGTGGGTGGATTTAGAATTATTCTTTAACTTTTTCATTCTGTTTTTATATAAAAATATTTACTTATTATTAGGGATAACTGAAAAGTAGATAAAGATTAAATATATTTATATTTTAAATTTGAAAAACTTAACGAATCATATGATTAAAAAGGAAAGGATAAAAAAGGCTGGGTGGTGTGGTGTCGAAGTTTATGTTCAGTTATGGTGTGATACCGATCTACTTTGAATCAATTCATATTTTTCTATTTATTATTATTATTTCGATTCGGTTGAATTCAGGGATACTTAGAATTAGATCATGGTTATCGAATCAATAGAGATTGGGTCGTATTGTTGATCAACACGCAAACACATTTGTATACACATAATACTACTACTACTCAATAGTAATAATTTTATTTATTTATATATTTATTAATATACTATCAACTAATAAAGATTATTGTTAGTTTGGTTTTTAATATAGTTATTATAGAGTGTAAAACAGCTTTATAATTGAAATAGTTGTCTGGCGTGTGGGCTTACTATTGGTTTAGGGTTTTGAGTAGCCCTGTGCTTAAGGTCCAAGTCTATTGTTGATCGATGGGGGGTAGGCCAACCATTGAAGTTGACACTATTAATTGATATTGTGATAGTGTAGGCCTGCTTCACATTGAGTCTTAGTTAGACCTACGTTTGTCCTTCCACTAAACACTGCACTAGACCAAGCCAGTGAGCCAGTAAATATATGGTCCAAATTAACACTTTTAATTTAATAGGTCAAATGGTCAAATAATTGAAATCAAGATAGGATTTACTGAATGAATCGTGCTCTAAACACGCACATAAATAATTGAAAAATACACCCCACTAGTCTGGATTGGAGTTGTTCTAGCATAACCACGGAGGGACGGAGCTACATTGGTCCCCTAATTTTTCTAATTTTTTTTTACTATGGATATTAAAATATTTTACTATATTCTTTATAGTTTTTATTATATATAAAAAGAATGATACTTTATTTTATTTTTCTAGATAAATATTTCATTTTTTTATAACTTTTGTTGTAAAGATAATTACATTATTTTCTATTTTAGAAAAAATATTAAGTATCATTTATTTGTTTTTTTAATAACATTTCCCTTTTTTTCTCTTAAAAAGATAATATTTTTCTTTTTAATTTTCTGTTATTTAAATTTAATAAATAGTTACATTTGCAATCTAATGATTTTATTAATTTTTCATTTATATTGTTTTGATTGAAATTGATATGGAAATTAAAGGCTATTTATTAACCTTTGACAAACTTATTAACATTAGTACAAGAGAGATTGAAAATTTAATATTTGAAACATAAAAACTAATAATTTTTTTATCACAATTTCTCTTTTTTTTTTTTCATCTTGTCTTAAGTTTCTTGGTTTTTTTTTTTAATAAATAGTTTCTAAGAATTTCTTATGTGGTTCTAATGTTCTTTTTTACATTGAGTGTACAAGTCTAAACACACCAATACATAAATTAGGAAATTAAATGTTAATTTAGTTTAAAAAGTTGTCTATTATTTACTTAAAATCATTTTTAATGTGTTGAAATAATATTTGTTATGCTAATTCATTTTTAAAAAATATATTTATATATTTTAAAACAAATATTAAATAGTTTAGTATAAATTTAATTGTGTATGTTTTTTCACATACAAAAGAGAAATATTAATAAATTGTTGTGGTAATTAATGTTTTAACATATACATAATTATTAATATTTTATATGATAATTATATTTATTAAAATAATAGAACCAAAAGAATTAATAAATAAAATCTAATTTTATGGTCGGTCCCCTGGAGGCTGGCTCCATCCCTTAGCATAACCAATAATAATTTCATGTTCAAATTCTAAATATGCAGTTAAGTTATATACTCAGAGAATTCATGTGATTTAGAAAGAAGAAGACAAACTTAAATCACGTGATAGGCAACACAACATTTGTAAAAATGCCCCGTAGGTTCAAAAAGAAAAAGGAAAAATAATGTAATTAAGTGTCGTGACTTTTTTGCACACAAATTCACTTACAACAGGATCATATATACTACTCATGCCCACATTGCATCATTACGCAATACTACGATTGTCCATAAAAAAGAAAACCGATTATTAAGCATTAGCATGCAATGATGCTGCTCTCTGCATGGGGGCTGTGGCCGCGTGCTATATTCACTCATCAAATTAATCATCACGTGCCTCTCCATCTTCCTCTACACCCTTTAGTTTTTTCATTCATTATTCCATTTTGTTCTTAAAAATGCATTGTTATTTGAGGGGTGCAACTTTTAAATTCTCGTAAGGATAATTGAAGTTACTAGCTCAGTTGGCACTTGACAACATGTTGAGTTTGTAAGAGAGGGTTTGAATTCGATTGCAGCATGATATATCTTTGGAAAATTAACCTCATACAGAAACTTGTAGAAATATTTCGGAATTTCATCAGATAGTGTTATAAAACCATGAATTTTAAAAATTAGGAGATTAATATATATATTTTTAGTATTGTTTTTCAGTTAAAATTGATTTTTCATCTTAGTAATTTAAGTTGATCTTCAATATAAATTTGATTACACAAATTGTTGTAGAAAAATGAAACATTAATTTCAATTGAAAATAATACCAAAATTACTAAAAACAATATTTTAATAACTTGCATTCTACAAGTCGATATTAAATGTTTGAGGTAGCATGCAATGTAAAACTTAATTCGATTTTAGTTCTAAAAAAATAGCTTAATAAGTACTTAAGATATATCTCCAAAGTTTTATATATATATATATATAAAATAAAATAAAAAAAACTCTGTGCTTTCTCTTGAACCAAGACCTGCATGAGAATCTATGATTTTAAGATAAAATCCAACAAGAAAAGCAAAAGTTGCAGTGCTGATATAAATAAAACTATGCACATAATAGAGAGAAAGGTGTACGTACTGCTAGAGATAGATAGATAGAGCAAGCTTGAAGCAACTCCAAATTAAAAGAAATGGAGCGTTCTTCAAAGGCATTTCGAAGTGACCAAACCAAACACATGAAGATTGAAAAGCCACTGAGCATCTTGCAATTCCCCAACAAAGCTTTTAGTCAACCAACTCAACAAACCCTTCAATTATCAATTAAAAGTTAGAACTCATCTCCATAAATTCCCACGTGCCAAAAATTTGTTATTGTTAGTATTATTGAACCCCTGTTTTAAAAATTTGACTACCCAGCTTGCAAGTAGAGCCCTATAGTTTCTTACAGATTTGAATCCATTTATGTCCTTTTAGAGCTAGAAAAACAATGTATACTATAGACATTGAATTGATTAATTTATAACAAAGTCAAAGATTAAATTGACTTATGTGTATCAAAGTTAACCATAGAAATGATTGATAGTTGTGATAAGTAATTAATCGTATGGACATGTAATTAAGATACTCATAACACCGCTTTTTTTCACATCACGCTAATAGATCACAAACCAAATCTCGAGTTATTCACATCATGCTAATATACCTCAAACCAAAACTCTATTTTTAACGTATGATATGTAACAACTAGCTGTTTCCTTTATCTCTATTGATATAAGTTATTAACGAATTTAAAAAATACTGCAATAAATTTATATTTCATTGACTTGCCAAGATTCAAAAGTCACCGAAGAGCACTTTCTCTACATCCTAATGGCACGTGTCTCCTATATGCACTCCTATCAAATAAAGTCAATGATGTTTGCCTTCGGCCAAAAGAATCACTTATTTAGCTATTTATGATTTTGACTAATTTATAGCTGACATGTATTTTAAAAAATAATCATAGTAATACTTAATTATGTGCTATGTAAAGATTAATCGAAATTATAAATTAAGTGATAGTACAATATCATCTAATAAACTTTTCGGCTAAAACATGGTCATAAACCATACTACAAAACAAGGACCCAAAGTTGAATTCCTTTATTTTGTGATGGCAGATATGTTCCCTCGTTCTTGTGATTTAGATCTACGGGCTATGAATGAAGTTTGTCCTTTTTATCTTTGTATTATATTGTTGTCCCTTACTGATTAAATTAAAATAAAAAGAGACTTCAGTCCCCCCCAAAGTCATAGTGCAAATCTATTAAATAAAAATAGGTGCTCTTGATTTGAGAACCGTATATATATAGTAGGTTTTCACCTTTGTTTTTTTTTTGCTCAACAAGATGATACGTACACTACGCCAGACACAACAGTAGTCTTTTAATTTGAATCATATGCTCCAATATTACACACTCATACATATACTGTGTGGATTTAGAAGTACATATAATGTATATGTTGGATTCTGATTAGTAGTTGATCTTGATCAATAATATTATAGAACAAAAACAACAATATTTTTTTCTTTCTCGTTTTGAAATTAAGTTAGTTTTTTTTTTCTTTTTCTTTTAAAGATGGAGAAACTCCCTGACAAAACATGAAAACACTAAAAAATTGAACTTCAAGTGAAATAATTAATTTTACATGTTTATATCATTATTTTATTGTACTGGAATACATAATTCAGATCAACATGCTCCCATCTAACTTAAATATAATTTTAGTTAGATTCACACACGCACAAACAAGTTTGGTTCCAAAATATTAGTTTATAAAATTATTTTAAATATCATATAAATAATGAATTGGATGAACTGATTTTACACTCTCCTTACTAATCAATTGACCAAAAGATTACAAAATCTTATGTTTTCAAGAAATTGATCATCCACATCCAGTCCTTTGTATTATCTTGGAAACATAATGCATCATTATTGACATTCAATTGGGCATACTAATTGCCGTAGGCAATATCCATAAGATTATGATCGATTCATTAAAGCATTTCATTATCATTATCAGCTGCTATTTTTCGATGCTCAATCCCACGAATCAACCCAAAAATGCAGCCCAACTTTTTGTAAATTAATTAGGCTTTTTATAATGTTTCTAACTTTGCTTGCATTTTCCATTTCAATTTTCAATATTACCAATTTGCTCCAGTCTTAATCAGGAGTGTGCCATGCCATTAAGCACATCAAAAACTGATCTAGGTCTCACATATATATTAATCACCCACCGTATTAACACTCACACCTTTTAGAAATGAAAAAACACAGTGTACAATTCAACACTTGAATGTCAAACTAAACTTTCCCATTAAAATTGACTTGTGCTTACACCAATCTGGTCCTGCCACAGCACCACCATCTCATGCAACCCTGAACACAGTGGACCAAAACCTCCCATTTTCCCAAAATTAATAAATTAAATAAATATAGTATAAACCAAAGAGAGACAAGAGGGTTGGAAGAGAGAGAGAGGCACAGAAGAAAGAAAGGCACCACCAACACACAAACACTAATAAAGAGAGCAGCAACTAGCAAAGCAAAACAGTAGCTAGAAAAAGAAAAGTAGCATAGTTGTTGAGGAACTGAAGCAACTCCATAGTATTCATTTGAAGAAAGTTGAAAACCCCTATCTGCAGCACAGCTTTAACTTTATCACACTTTGCCTCCCTTCTTCAACGTGCTTTTCCTTACCTTTTAAGCCCCACATCGACTAGTAGTACCTTCTAATAATTTCCACCAACAACACCATGGAGTTTGACCTTGAAAACCCTTTGGAAAATCTTCACTCCGATGCTGTCTCTTACCTCTTCCTCATTGAATCTGACCACACCCCATCACTGAATCACTCTCACATCTCTGTCAGAAGAGAACTCATTTCATTAATCTCTCAGGTATGTCCCAAAACGTTTACTTTTTTTTTTTTCTATATTTTTGTCTGAGAAATAAAAAAAAAGATTGCTTTTTTTCTTAAACATAATAATTAATCTCAGTGTGCATTTGTTGGTTTTGTTCATTCAGTTCTCCTGTACTTTGGATCCGGTTTTGTCTTACCTTGCTATCAACTATCTGGACCGGTTCCTAGCCAACCAAGGGATTTTGGTAATTAAAAAATCCAAATGTGCTGCATTTTTTTTTATTGTTTGTATATTTTCTTCATTAATCTTGAATTAAAGAATATAGAGTAGTATATATCTATATCTATTGGATTTTCCTCTCTATGTGACTCAAATTTGGTTTATGTAATGTAACAGCAACCAAAGCAATGGGCACTTAGGCTCATTGCTGTGTCATGCATTTCTCTAGCTGTGAAGATGATGAGAACGGATCAATACCCTGCCACTGATATCCAGGTAAAAATGCTATTATCCATTCTAAGTGATGTGTTGATAATATAAGAGGGTTTTATAAGAAGAAAAAAAACTGGTAATATAATTCATTGAGGGTGGTTTTATTTTTTATTAGGCCCTTTTGAATCAAAGTGATGGTGGCATCATCTTTGAGACACAAACAATACAAAGAATGGAAACGCTTATCTTGGGAGCATTACAATGGAGAATGAGATCGATCACCCCATTCTCTTTCGTGCCTTTTTTCATTGCCTTGATGGGGCTCAAAAGCTCGCCAATGGGGCAGGTTCTGAAAAACCGTGCCTCTGAGATCATATTCATGTCACAAAGAGGTACTCTTAATAAATTATTAATAAGTATGATATGAACATTGATTTTTGCATACCTTATTTTTCTAAATATCTAATTAATACAACACATAATTTTTTTTCTCTTTTATCTGATCACATACTAATTTCACTCAAGTTATTAAATTAGTTTTTGATGTGTACAAAAATCATGCTGCATATGATATATGGTATGATTAATAATTAATAGTTGTTTTTTTTTTCTATGCAGAGATAAGACTTTGGGAATTCAAGCCATCTATAATTGCTGCATCTGCCCTTCTGTGTGCTTCTCATGAGTTGTTTCCTTTTCAATATCCGTCCTTCTTAAAAGCAATATCCGATTCTTCATATGTAAATAAAGTACACACATTCTTCCTTTTTTTTTAATTATTGTTTTGATTATTTTGAAGTGTGAAAGTGTATGATATATTTAGAATATTGAATGAATTTAATTTAATAGATGGTACGAAAAAATTAACTGCAGGAAAGCGTGGAGCAGTGCTACAAAGGGTTACAAGACATAGCAATAGAGGAAGAGTACTCGTCTGCGTTGAATGGGGTTTCAAGGTCAGACACACCGATTAATGTGTTGGACCATCATTTTCTGAGTTCAGAAAGTGAAAAAACCAACGGAATCACTACCGTTGCTGATTCTCCTCCTCTGAGGGACCTCAAAAGAAGGAAAATCACCACCGGTTGTGGGAACAACAATCCAACGATCCACAATTCTTGGATCAAACCATGCGAAGGAGAGTAAAAGTAATAAGTTAAAAAAACAACAAACGTTTACGGTTTACGATTCTATTTACCCCTCTGGCCCCATCAGAAAGCAACTACTAGTATGTCATTAGTCATAATGTCATATCATCAAAAAGAGAGAAAAAAAATATTTCGAAAAAATCGAAAATTGAAGTCACAAAAGTGATGGGACGAGATTGAGAAGGATCGATGTTGATGTTGGTGGATATAAAATCACTGTAACATGATCTTTGGTACGACTCTCTCTCTCTTTTTAGGCGGAAAAAAAGAAAAAATGTGGCACGCCAAGGAACATTGATAAAAGTCGCAGCGGGAATTTTTGTTTTTCTTAAACATCAAACAAAAAGACAAAACATGGCTTTGAATTCTAGTGTTGAATTTTTTTATGTTTTGTGGTTTAAGTGGTGGGGTTTTGTTGCTTAGCCTATGGCAAGGAATTAAATAATTGTAACACTGTTACAGTGAAGGAACAGCTTTCTTGGAAAATAAAAATTTGGTACTACTCTACTACTACCTTTCTATGTAAATTGTAAGCACAATATTCATTATTTTAATTGTTTTATTTTTTCTCAAGGGGGTATGGATATAGATAGATAGGGTCAGCGCAAAATCTCGCTGCATGAGCATGCAAAATGTACTTTTTTTTGTTAACCTTAGAAGGAAATGCGTCTTATGTCTCTCGGATTCTCTGCGAACATGTTGGGGCAAAAACGGTTAACCGATTTAATTAATTGGACAGCTAAGAATGGTGTCTTCTCCGGTCTCTATCTGGGCGGGCTTTGTCTTTTTTCTCTTTGTTTTCGTGTTACTTCTTTCGTGTGTTCTTTTTGTTTTTTTGTTTAAGGTCTTGGTCTTGGTCTTGGTTTTTAATTCACTAGTTACTGTGTTTGATGCTTATTACTTCTTTTTGTGTTCTTTCCTTTTGGCTCTTTGGATTTTTATTTCACTAGTTACTGGATTGATGGTTACTTCTTTCGTGTTCTTTTCTTTTGGCTCTTGCGCTATTTATTATTTAATTCACTAGTTACTGGCTTACTGCAGCCTGCAGGTACGTGAGCATTTTGCTAGCAGTAAGAATTAGGTCTAGACTCTAGAGGCTCAGAATCACCACCCTATGCATGTTTATCTGTCTTATTTCTTTGATTTTTTGGCAGTACATTTTGTAATCTTATATCCTTTTCGAAAGTTTAGCTGTGAAGTCAAATGTATCATATATTTTTTTTAAGTTAATATCTTATATTTATATTAAGTAAGTTGAGTTTTATAAAATTAAGTTTAAAGTTTGATTCTTAATTCTGTTTAGTAAACAAAGTATAATTTTATTTCCAATTTTTTTTTTAGCAAATCAAGAGTTTGTTTTGTAAAAGAATGATTTCTTTTTTTTAAAAGAAAAAACACACACTCACTTTAGTTTTTCATGTGATTGCTTTAACTTTTCAAGGTATTCTGAAGTTGAGAAGAATAAAATCTGACCAAAATCAAGAGCTGTTTTTAAGTAGTTTTTCATAAAATGACTTTCTTTTTTTTTTTAAATTATGATTTCTATTATTCCAAACAAACATAAATTGGATTCTTTTTTTAAAAAATCTCTAAAAATTATCATTAATTATTTTATATGAGAATGACGTTTTTTTTTTTTTTAAAGGAGAATGACTTCTTTTTAATATTAAACAAACTGGTCTAAGTCTTTTAAAATAAATTCGGTCTTCAGTCAATTTTCTTTTATCATAATTTTAAAATTTTATTTTCCATTTAAATAAATGGAAATTATACCATGAATTGAAACGTAAAAGAATTTTAAAAGATTTAAAGGCGAATTTCAGTGATTTTTTTATTAAATGTAAAGGATATGAAATAGAGTTTGAAAGATAGAACAAAGTCAATTTTTATATTTTTGATTCAGTGGTTTTACATAAAAGAAGGATTAAAATGATTTAACTTAGTTGGTTAAACCATATAGGTATGTTATAAATCTCATGATATTGTTTTTGATTTTTACGGATAACTTTTTTTTATATATATTGTATCATAATAATAATAATAAATCCATATACGCTATGCTGTATCACGTGATGCACTTCAATAGAAAGCACCAAGTTAATTTCAACTTTCATAAAAAAGTTCTATATGACATATAGTAAGTGTTTTTTTTCACCTACCACTCTACCAGATTGTGCATGTTAATATACTAACAATGATTCTAATTCAATAAATATTTTTTAAAGAATTTTTAATCATCTTTTAAAATTATTATCAATTAATTTGATTGGAGTGCCTATTAAGTTTATAAATCGTAGGATGGTCCCCATATACAGCTGAAATTTCTCATTGAAGGTATTTTATATGTTGAGATGTCTGTTCTTATTACATTGGAGATGATTGCAACTTCGCATTTGGGACCATGGAAACGGAATGCGTTGAGTTTTCTATTTCCCCTTCCACTTTTGCTCTGTTTCTGATTTTTTTTTTTTCTTTTGTAAGAAAACTTTGTTCTTTCTTCCTTGTTGTATACTTGTATTGGATCCGACCTTTCATCTCTTTAATTATAAGGGGTCTATTATTTAATGTGAAATGCAGAAACATAAAAACACACCAAAAAACTCAAAGGAAAATTAAACTTTTTTTTTATTTTTTATTTTGTCCTCTCTATTATTTCCAAATATTTGAATCCACTTATTATATCTTTTTAATTCTTTCATGTTTTTATTTAACATTTATATTTTTATCTTTATATGCATGATCGATAATTATTTTTATTATTTTTTAAACTAAATTGTCACATCTAACTCAAGGTGTTAGATTCGCTACTAAACTTTTATTTTTATTTTTATTAAAACAGATAAACTTCTTTCAGTAAAAAAAAAAAAAAAAACACTTCAAAAATCATTAATCCCAGCTCTGTCAATATAGATTATCAAAGAGAAACTCCAATTCCGATTCTTGCATGAGTAAATCTACTTCTTATCTCTTTTTTACCTTCCCTCTCTTATTTTCTATTACAAATCATTAATCCCAGGCTCAATGTAAATATAGATTATCCATTAGAAAATGGTAAAAAAAAGTACTTATAAAAATCTGTATCTCCATATTATCCATTATTGTATTTGATATAAGTTAGAAGTCACAACACGAGTGCTGTTTGTCAGGGCCAAATGATAACTTTATGTTTTCTAACTCATATGACGAGGAATTAAAATAAGAGATGCACGCTGCCAAAGTCATAACTGTCGAAGTGAAATTTTCCTACCTATTAATTTTATTAGGTACTAAGTACTAACCATTCAAAAAGTTGACACAAGCTTGTAAATTTATTTTCAATACGCTATCAGATTCCTAACATGAAAACACTGTTGTTGAAATATGCTCATTTCACACCAGAAAAAAATTATGAACTAAGAGATTTGGTGATAGTGGTGCAGACTTTCTCAAAGACTGCAATAGTGTATAGTCAAGAGTTTGGCATATATTAGTTTGATACTTTTATTATTATATGCCCCACGAGACTTTTGATCCACTTGGACTTGGTCAAAAATTTGTTCAACATGGAGTTATCTCAAATTAATCTTGTTCATATTATGGGTTGGTAGTTTAGTTTCCCCCTGAAGTGTAGAAATGCTTGGCGTCAAGTAATATTTTTTATACATATGGATTTTTAAACAATAATTTGGTATGGTTTTCAACTGTCTTTTGAATTCTGATGGTAGTACTTTTGATATAAAGATAAATAAATATACGGCATATATGGGTAAGTTTCTCAATAAAGATTTTTAGAAAAAAAAAAAATTAATTATTTTATAAATTAAAATTGACTTGTACAAATTAGTTCTTTCATATTATTTTTTTTATTATAAAATATGTGAAATTTTTATAAATTAATTATTAAAGAAGTTAATTTTAATTTATAAAAAAATCTTTTTTTTTTCTCATAGACTTGACACTTGACCAGAGAAGTTGGAGAAGGGGTAAAAAAAAAACTATTTACTCAATGATAATATAAAACAATCTTACACATCAATTTAATGTTTATGAAACAACATCGATTTTTAATATCTTTTCTATTTCTATTTCTCACCAAAATCAACTCTATCAACCAGACCGAAGAATAAATGTTATATTTTCCAGTTAATTTTCTAAATATTAAACTATGAATAGTCATGGCATATTCCCAACATGTCTCATAACAAATTACAGGATGTTGTGCCGACATGAAAAACGTTTGAATTCAGAACCCACAACAATATCCATTCGCACCTAACATACTAATGAGAAGAAAAAAAGTTATGAAGTGAAAGCGAAACACATTATCTTTCTATCACAATCCATCACTATAATAAGTCCCTTGAACTCAACATCTTTAATAAAATATTGATTGATCTTTATAAACTTATCTTAAAACTCATAAAATTTATTATCTTAAAACTCATATAAATTTTATTTACAATTAAATGGCACCATAAAACACGGTCAGTATTGAGACGGATTAAAGAGGCGAAACCAACTTGCGGGGCCTTGTTCATAATTATTTCTGCATGTACGTAGTGGACACTCCTGCCACGGTACAACGTAACTAATCGATTATTAAAGATAAAAAAAAATGTAGTACATAGAAGAATCTGACTTTAAAGTACACCCCATTTTGCAATAACAAGCCCAAACTAGTTTTTTTTTATAATATACAGCCTGGACAAATAAATTTGTGTCATACACCAACCAACACTGCAGTAGTCAGTGACTCAATTGGAGGAAAGACCACCTTAATCAAAATAAATGTTCAGGTCCATATGGGGCAATGAATGTATCATTACTTTAAATATAGGAGAATTAGACTAAACAAGAAATTATATAACCAACATGTGGTTGAAGGGAAGGACTAGATATTGGCTAACAACAGTAAAGTATTTTTCTTTTGTAATTTTATAATTTCTGTCTCCTCTGACATTTTTTCTTTGATAAGTGTATTCAAATTTTGAACGGAACACTTCTGTTAAAAAGATGTTAATTATTTTTCTCAAGATCATAAGTGCATAAAAAGTAAGTATTGATTTTCACGATTTATTTCATATTCAAAATTAGGATTCAAATCATTGACCATTTATTTAAGAAACACATATACTAGTTACCACTTGTGTGTCAAATGTTATAGATTACTCCAGTTATATGCTTGCAAAACAATGAATTCTATAATTCTTTAAAATTAAATAATGATGTGCGTTGATTGACTTTAGTTTACAAGTTCACCAAATTGCACATAGATTATGTGTATGTGTGCACAATTGACGATGAGTGAGGTGCATACATGCAGATGCAGGGGCAATTAAAGTCGTGGAAGCCCCAGTTCTGGGCAAAGTCACATGAATTCCGATGCAGAGAGTAGTGTGAAAAAGAATTCTCAATGGGCACTTGGCATTGTTATTATTATACTACACTACTATTGAAGTGGTCACAATGATAAGCCTCCAAAATTTCATAAATGCAAGATAGGGTGGTGACTCTTGTCACCATTGGTAGTTGAGTTTAGTAAGTTGCAACTGCGCGATTTGTACGTTATCTAAATATTGCGGGGTTGCGTGCTGTCTCTGCTGGTCTCAATCAACTGATCAAGAAGCATTCCGCATTTAAATTTAATATTTTATTTCCGTTAAAAACTAGGACTCTCCACACGCAGTTTCTCTGTTCTCTATAATGATTAACAATACTCTATTGCTTAGGTAAAAAAAAAGAAATGCTCTATTGCTACAAGATTCTGAATATACTAACAACCTACTACAATATATATATATATATATATATATATATATAAGGCTTCGAACTCATTAAAGATCTTGATCGCGCTGTGCTGGAATCCTCCAACATTTTGGATCCAATAACTGTTATGGGAATTGTTTCTTTATAGTAAACTACCTATAATAGCATTTTGATGTGGCCAAAGTCATGTATATCTTTGTATATAATATAATAACTGAAACATATAAGTGTAACCAACATTTTGGATCCAATAGCTCTTATGGGAATTGTTTCTTTATAGTAAAACTACCTATAATAGTATTTTGATGCGGCCAAAGTCATGTATATTTATATATAATATAATAATGGAGACATATTAGTGTAATCATAAATAAATTTTTTTAACAACACTATGATTTAATGGTATATCATGCAATCACAAATTATGAGAATTTTCACAAATGTGAAATTTGAATTTTCAATGACACTCTCATTGCTATGATCTTGTCGGATAATCGAGAAATAAAGTTTGTAAGTATATACACGGTAGAATCATAGACTTTTAATTAATTGTTTCTATATTCAATTCTTTTGTTTTTTACTTTCTAACATTTTGATTTATCTCAATTTTTGTGTGATCACTTTTATTTTTGAAATAAGTTTAACAATTATAGAATAATGTTTGACACCCTAATTAGGACATTTTCAAATTCATTCAATGAGGTATCGTTCTTTCGTATACATTATCTTAAGATTGGAAATGGTGTTTAAACATTTTGCAGGGGTGACTCTAAAGGTTAAAATTGAGAAAATTGGATCTATATCAGATTGCAAATCGTGTTTGTGCAATTCAAATTGGCAATATCATGCTGCTTGTTGGGATTATGGTATTCAATATTTCAATTTGTTTTGGCTCATATCAGCTTCTCTAATTTTATTACGATTGTGCCATTAAATCAATAGGTTCTTTTTAAGTGAGGCATTTTATTGTATTTCTTAATCACACATACACTTTGGTTTCATTTTGTTTTTATTTTAAGTTTCTTTGTTGTGACATTTTTGACAAATTACATTTGAACTATTAATGATTAAAAATATGTATTATGAAAAAATGTTCACTCTTTTTTGACAACTCTTTTCCCTTTTCTTTTTCTTGTGCTTGATCTGGGCATTTACTGTAAGCTATACTTCAATTTTTCTAAAGAAACTTGTAGCATTGCAGCAGTGTAACTTGGAGGAAAATGAGAAAAAAATGGGTTTCTTGCTTATTATATTATTGTGTGTTCTCCTTCATTTTTTTCTTTCCCCTTTCATTCTTTCATTCATTTTTTTTTTATGTAGCAAGATAAACTTGTGGGATAATAATAATAATACTAATAATAATACCAATAATAATAACAACAATAATAATAATAATTATGAAAGATAATTAGACGGACAAAATTGGGTGTTGACACAGTGCACATGAAGGAATTTCACCCTATTAGTCTCTGCAATGTCACTTTCAAATTTATATCTAAGGTGTTGGTTGCGAGACTCCACCCCTTTTTAGTAGATCTAATTATGTCTTTCCAAGGAAGCTTTATTCTTGGAAGGGGGACAATGGACAATTGCATCCTCGCTCAGGAAGCAACTTACTATATTAGAAATTGCAAAAGGAAAGTTGGGGTTATAGCCATTAAAATTGACCTAAAGAAGGCATATGATAGGGTCAAATTAGACTTTCTCCAAGAGTCATTGGCTGACTTTAACATCTCGCCCAACATTGTTCCCTTGATTATGTGGGGAGTAACTTCTAATCTTTTTGTCCTTTTAGAGAGTTCATGCCATACCCATTCCTTCCAATCCTCTTGGTGCAATCTCCATCTCATGGGTAGGGCATGTATCAGGCTCCTACACAGTTGCTTCAACTTACTTACTTATGGCTGACGAATTACATTTTTCAGTACCTGGATCCAGCTTAGTAAAAGGTTTGAAAGTCACCAATCTTAGTAAAGATGTGATTCCTTCTTTGGCAAGTCCTTTACTCTGCCCTCCCTACCAATGCAAAGAGATATCACTGTCAATTGTCTCTTTTAGAAGCTTGTTTACGGTGTTCTACAAGTAAAGAGGATATTCTACATATCCTTCGTGATTGTCCCTACTTTAAAGAACTTTGGTCAAGGAGTGGCATCTCAGCAAGGGAAATTCTAATCAATTCCAATGTAAAGTCTTGAATGAATGAAATTATAAACAAGGACCCTGCACCTCCTCATGTCATTGATTTGGTAAGCTTGGTGTTAGAGAAATAACGCCATCTTTTCACAGGATATGTGAAATATTAAATATGTGTGTCACATGATCAAGGTGACACATGCAGAGTTGGTAAAAGTCCACGTGTAAGAAACTCGTAACTACACCAACGCTTGGACGTTACCACTAGCATCCTTCCATAAACTCAATGTTGATGGGAGCTATATACCCAACACTGGCTTTATGGGCATCGGTGGAGTTATTAGGGACGAGGTAGGAAGTTGGGCCTTTGGGTTCTCTAACAAGATGTGACCAGGTGATCATATATTGACTAAACTGCTAGCTTTAAAGCATGGTCTCTCAACAGCTTAGGACCAAAGAGTGTGCAAGCTTATATGTGAAACAAACAACCAAGATATTACAAACCTCTTGAGCAATTGGAATGAGGCTTTGATCTGTGTACACAAATACAATGACATTCTTTGTTAGATAATAGAATTGTTGAACCATGAATGGGTGTGCTTTATCTCACATGTTCCCTATGAAGCCAACAAAGTACTAGATACTCTTGCAGGTTAGGATTCTCATAACAACCAAGATCCTTTAGAATGAAAGTTGTCTCCTGATGATATCCTAGCCTCCTTGCGCTATGATTTGGCGCATGTGCCTTAGTTATTTTCTTGTTTTCGTCTTTTTGTTTCCTACTCTACCGAGAAAAAAAAAAAAACTACATTTAAGAAACAACTAGATAGATATAGATGAATGTTAAAAAATAAAATACACCAAAATCACCGTTAATACATAAAGCGGCGTTGAATAACCAATACAAAACATATATCAACAAGTTTTTATTGCATTTAAGAACAAAAAAATGAAAACAAGTTGCGTAAGGCAGAATGAGAGGTTTGGGATAAGAAGAAAGTTTGAACGATTCAAATTGATTCTCAGTAGGTCAAATGCATAACCAATTCAACAACATATTCAAAATTGAAGGCAATATTTATGATATGGCATATCAACTATCTGAATCCCATGATTCCCATTCTCAATGTCCTCGTAGGAAGAGCAGAAACTCCAGTTTGTTGTTGGTCTTGGTGGGTAGTTGCAGCAGAATTGTTGAAGAGGTTTGTGATGTCAACAAGAGGCACCCTCTTGGGCTTTGGCATGTTATGCTTCTTGTTATTCAAGGATTTGGGCATGTTAGTACTGCTACATGCTGCTGGAGGGACATTCTCCTTGTTATTATTTTGGTAGGATATGACAGCACGAGCATCCATTTGTAACGATTTTGAGTGTGACACAAATTACAAATATTGTTGTTGTTATTTGATAATACTACTTTAGTGGTTTTTATTCATCGTGGGCTGTGTACATATATATAATATACATTCATCGTTCTGATTGTCAACTATGGAAATGGAAGCAGAAGAATTTGTTGATGGCAGTTCTTACGTACGTAGAGCCAAAAATGAAACTTCATGGCGCGGACTGCATGGAAATTTCAAATTTTAAAATTTTAGATTAAGTTAATCATGGGCCAAGCTCAAGCCCAAGCCCAAAATCCCTCCGTGCTCATCTTTCGTTTAACAATTTTTTTATTTATTCCGGTACGTGTTCTTTTCCCATATTGCTGACACTCTTTATTTGACCAGTTTTTAAATTTCGGAGTAAATAAAGCTATTTAGGTATTACCAAAAAAAAATTAATATTTGAAGTTTAATTCTTTTTTTTAAAGGCACTTAGTCGATTCTTATCGGACAAGTTGAACCAATAGGTTCTATTCTGTTCTTAAAACATTAAAAATAAGACAAGATTTTTTGTTTTCTTTTGAGTTGGTCAATTAATATTGAAGAGAGGTCAAATCCACATAATTTATTAATTTATTTATAATATTAAAAATTTATTGTACTAATTGTAATATGATGATGTTTTTTTTTATTGATTATTATTTTCTTCTTTATATTAGTCTTTATTTTTTTATATTTTCAATTTTTTTATAACTCGAAACTAAAGTGCATTAACTTTTAGTAATAATATAAACTTTATTAATTGAATGTAATAACATAAACAAAAATGAGTAAAAACATACATTATTAATCTAATGCTACTTCAGTTCTAATAATCTATATATAGATTATATGATTTTCTTTATCCAAATCTTTTAAAATTTAATGAAAATAATATTAATTCAATTTAACCTTCATTAGTTTTTATTGGTTTTTATATTTTATAATTACCTTCCTAACATTATTATAAAACAATTATTATAAGGTGTGTCCGAATATCTAAGATAACACATTAATTATAAATAAAACTTAATATTGAAGCAAATTAGAGAATCACAAACTATCAATTTATTTTAGACATTTCAAAATTTGAGCAATAGATAAGATTTAAAAAAATACTTGTAATTTGTACCAAAATGAAAAATAGAGAGTCGCAAAAAAATAAGTTGAATTATGACATTTGACTGCTCTAACCTAACCTATACAACCAAACTTCTTCTAATACTAAATCATGTTATATAGATACGCATAGAAAGAAAAACAATCGTTAGCCTTCCCTAAATAGTAGCATCATTCCCACAATGTGTTAAGCATTTTAGACAATTTATTGAGAAATAAAGCATCTCCCAATTAATCATAGCTTCAACTTCAACTACCCATGATTCAAAGAGCAGCGTGGGGATGGGATCATTTTCTAATGGATAAAATATGTTTTTACTACTTATGATAATGCATGTTTTTATGTTTTTAGTATCTATAAAATTTTTAGTTTCTTTTTCATCTTTATAAATTTGAAACGTGTTGATTTTTGGCTCGGAGTTAGATTTGACTATCCAAATCTAAGTGTATGATACATTTTTTTTTAACACCTCCTATTTTATTTTTTGCATTCCCATTTTGCTTATTCCCATCCCCACTTTGTTTTTTGCACCTCCACATTTTTAATTTTTGCACCTCTAATTTTTTAATTTATGATTTTTTTTTTTGGCTTAAATATTTTTTGATCCTTATAAAATACTTTTTTTTTTTTTTACTTTGGATCCCTATAAAATTTTTAATATGTTTTGAGTACTTACCAATAACGTGATAGCATCTCAATAGTTTATATATGTCGAGATGGTGTCACATCATCACGTAACTAACAATTAAAAAGATATTACATTATTAGTAAGGACCCAAAATCAACATAAAAAATAATAAAAATTTTATAGGAACCCAAAATTTATTTAAGCCATAATTTATTTGACTGATTTTAGTACTCTTTACTTTGGGTTAACAACAATAACTGAAAAAAAAAAAAAAAGAAGAGGGCATTATACACAACTATATTTGCGCTTTTAGTGTATTTGATATGTTATTTTATCTGTACAGAGATAGACTTAATATTTTATCAAGGGTAATTCAAAAGAAATGTATATATAATCTATTATAATAGATATTCTCAATTTTGGTGGAAAGAAATTGTTATAGTGTCAAATAATAAAAGAAAGAGCACTAAAACTAGTAAAAAAATTATGCCTTAAATAAGTTTTGGATTCCTATAAAATATCTTTTTTTTTTTTACTTTAAGTCTTTATAAAATTTTTGTTATGTTTTGGGTTCTTCTAATTTTTTATTTTGGTTTTGCGTCCCTACCAATGACGTGACATCATTTCAATTGTTAGTTAAGTGATGATATAACACCATCTCAAAATATATAAACGATTGAGATGATACAACGTTATTGGTAGGGACTCAAAATAAAAAAAATATATATTATAGGGACCTAAAACATATTAAAAATTTCATAGTGATCCAAGGTAAAAAAAAAAAAGGTATTTTATAATAACCCAAAAATTATTTAAGCAAAAAAAAAAAAATCAGAAATTTAAAAAAAAAAACAAAAATTTGGAGGTGCAAAAAGCAAAGTGGAGGGTGAGAATAAGTAAAATAAAAGTGCAAAAAATAAAATAGGTGTTGAAAAAAAAAATATCATACACCTAAGTTCTAATAGTCAAACTTATATATAAATAAAAAATTAACACATTTCAAATTTATAAGAATGAAAAAGAGACTAAAAATTTTATAAAGATTAAAAACATACATTACCATATTTATATCGACTAAAAATATATTTTAACTTTTTTAATTGAAAATTTAGATTTCCTTCAACGAGAAAAACCTTGGCCACTAATATTTAATTGTATTTAAAAAAAAAACATGAGCTAACGGGAATGTAAAGTGATGTGATACATAGAATAGAATGATAGAAAGAACATCCGTCGACTTGAATTGAATGTGTAAGGGACATCCTTTGATAAAGCAAAATACAATGTGGACCTTACCGTTCATTGCTTTTTACCCAAAATTCCAAGCGTATGATATTCCATTTGATTTAACCCAATATTAAATCGTTTAAATTAATGAATTATTGGGTTATACGAAGCTGCTTTGAAAGTTGTGGTTAACCACATGTTTTTACTTTCACACACACACACATCAGATGAAAGTGTGTCCCTCCAACTTCTTCCTAGAAGGAGTTTAAATAAAGGCAAACAAACGGGTCAGTAGGGAAGTTTCGTTTGGTTTTGGCTTCATTTTTTTGACTCGAGAGATATTGGCAGAAGACCATCTTTCGAATAGCACGATGTGTACAATAATGTCAATAAATCACTATAAAAAAAGTCCATAAATCCATATTATTTGTTTTTATTTATCGGCAAAAAAATTAAACTTTATTTGATATGAATATTGTTGGACTCAAATTCTTTAAGTAAAGTTTCATTAGGATTCTCTAAATAATGTCTCGATTACGAGATTTGTTAATAAAAAAAGATTTTACTAAAGATGTTTGGTCAATTTTTTCTATCCAAATTAATAATATTTTCAATTTGTTTTATGTATTTGAAAAATAGGTTTATCCATAACTAACCCATTAAAGTTAGCCTAATGGTAAAAATTGAGTAAGGTTACGTGAAGCTTGGAATCAAATTCATTTTCAATTTTGCCTAATCTTAAATGTCCATGCATTACTCCAATGATTATTCAACTAATGTAAGTTGAAACCTGATTTTGAAGTGTAGAAAAAAACACTACCCGAGTTTGTCATTTTTCTTTACTGTTATGGCCTCGGGTTAGAATTTGGATCTTTCTAGCTAGTAGGAGGAGATCTGGTTTGGTGGAGAGTGGGGCACTGAAATATTAATTGTTTTTTGTGTTCCACTGTGGGTCCTGCTATTATTGGTGACCCAAAAACTTTAGCCTATGAAAACTGAAAGCACTGAACATAAGATTTGTAATATAGTGCGGGGAAAGTTTGATGGCATGATAATTCCCGTTTTCTTTTAAAATGGTGATACGCCTTGACTAAATGACACCTAAGAGAATTGAAAATATGATATATATTTTTAACGTTATTAATAAGAAGTATATGGCTGCTTGACCGATTAATAATATCCCTTAAAACTTGGTTAGTCAATTTTAATAAGATTTTTTTAAATTATATATATATTTTTTATTTCAAATATAAATTTATATCTCATGATCTAGTTTAGTTAATTGAGTAAAATGCATTAATATTATAAATCTCTATGATATTATGTTTAATTTCTACTAATAAAAAAAATATGAATCTCATTATTTAAGGAGACCAAATTCATTAAAATTTCGGTGGAATGACTTATTAATATTGAAGATACATATAATATGATAAGAAAAATAAATTATATATATTAATGAAAAATATAAATAAAAATATAAATATTAATGAACTGTTTATAGTAGAAAAGTATTTATCAATCATTATTTTTTTTTTAGCAGACAAAACAGTTTTTCTCCTTATCCAAAACTGTACCAATTTTTCTGAAGAACAACTTTTACACATGTAAATTGTTATTCTGATTTTAAAGGGTTGTAATTACTATTTTGTTTGGTGGGGTCATTTAAATACAAATTGCCATGTATGTCAAGACTATTAATTTTTATATTAATTACTTTAAAGACTATATTTAAATTTATTTTTAGTAAGTTAACAGTGTACACATTACATCAAAATTATATATGCAATTTGGTTCTGTAATTTTACAGCATCATATTCTGATTCTCTCCTTAACTTGAGTGCTTGTTCTGGAAAACAAAGTTGCTGACACAACGAACCTCTTTTCTTTCTTTTTTTTCCCTTCATTTGGAAATTAAGAAACAACAGGTAACTACTACGTTCCCCAAAGTTCCTCAAATTTCAATAACTTACTACTAGCAAAAGTGCAACACTATTTGCTGTACTCAACAAAACAACAACTACTACCACAAGAAAAATGGTTCTGTTCCGTAAGAGGAAATAATGGGATAGTAGTCCTGACTAAAAGCATCTTCTGAAATAAACGGTTCAGTCCAGAAATTGCTACTAAATGTATCCAATGTTGTTTCCCATGGAGCAACACTATCTTCTTCCTTGGAAAAGTTAAGGTTTGATGATTCTGTTGTATGACTAGAGGAGAATGAAGGGGAATTGTCTTCAGTGTAGGAAGTTTCTGAGGAAATTGACACTGAACTCTCCAGAATGTGGTGGGAATCAGCAGTAAGAGCCTCGTTTATTGGCCTCTCATCATATTCTTTGCATTCAGTGGACTTCATCAACTCTTCATCAGCATCAGCATCATCACAAGGGGTGTTTTTCTCATTGTCCTTTAGGAACTTCTTTAGGTGACTGTGCCAATGGTTCTTTATCTCGTTGTCTGTTCTTCCAGGTAGATGTTCAGCCATTAGAGACCATCTGTCACAAAATTTCACACCAAATGATAAATCAGTAATTAAATTACCCTAAGATGCTGAACTATTGATCAAACCAAAAATGTTATATGACCAAATTAAATTAAATGATCGTTTAATTAACAGTCAGAATTAATATCCATTATCCTAAGATTTTTAACATTGTTATAAACAATCTCAACCGTAATTGCGGCCACGTTGACAGCATTTGTCCACAATTTTTCACAATGTCAAGAATTGCAATGAAACCATGACTATAACGCAATTTAAAACCTTGATTTTGAAGATTAATGAAAAGTAACAAAAAAGAAACATACTTATTTCCATGCTTTTGATGCAAATCCGTGATGATTTGCTCTTCTTTTTGGGTATAGCTCCCTCGTTTTAGATTTGGCCTTAGGTAATTCATCCAACGAAGTCTGCAACTCTTTCCACATCTTTGCAACCCTGATACACACAAGAGTAATAAAAATTAGACATCATGAACCAAAATTGAATCCAAATTGACAATATTATAGTTACAATTACAAATTTCATTATTTTCATACATACAAATTACAAACCTGCAAGCTTTGGTAGTTGACGCCAATTGGGATGGCCATGTATGTCAACATAAGCAATAAGCCTCTGATCCTCATCCTCACTCCATGCACCTTTCTTTATTCCATTTTTATCAAAATAAGGAGCCCTTACCATGGTGTTGGAATAATAGTAGTATCTTTGACAAAAAATCAGGGACTTTGAAACAAAAATAGGGCTTGCTCGGTTCTACTAATACAGGGACTTGTGAAAGTTGAAACGCGTATCATGTTTTCTGACATCTCCAATCATGACTCCTAACTTGTTATATAATAGAAAGATGGATGGACCCACTGGTGTTTTATTAAGAGTGCTTGTGAATACAGTTATGTATATCCTTTCACATCAGAAAGAGGACAATGGCCAATGCGTGTCCACAACTAAATTTGCTGTTGCTGCAATATTTTATGGTATCTTCGTACTAAATTAGGAAAAAATGTCCAACATCTTTTGAAAGATTTATAATATGGAGAACAGAATGATGAAGAGTAAAAAAGTAAAGAGTAAACTAGAAAAAATAAATGAATATCATTAATCTACTTTGTACAATACTTAATTTAATTTGATATTTTGTCAAATGTTTTTAACCTTTCGAAAAAGGAATGTAAAACCAATACTTTTGTATTTTTTAATAAATGCATATGTCATACATGGCTCGCTTGCTTGACACAAATATAAAGTGAAATTATAGTGTACGGGGCCTATTTGGTATTTGGCTATTTGCATCTTTTATGCTATTGGGGCCTATTTGCGAATGTCATGAACTCATAATTCATGGAAAGTGCCGGGAGTGTTAAAGTAGTTGAGATTAATGCACGTTCGAACTATAATACAATATCTCAGTGCGATTTAATTAATGTCAATATGTTAAGGTATTAACGGAGATATCAATATATAACAAATTTATACTAATAATAAATAATAAGTAAACACGAGTTTTCTTTTTACACACCCATATAAAAAAAAAACAGTATCTTTTTATTATTCTCAATACCAACATTTCAATTGACTACTTAAAAAGTTTTCCCTAAATTTAATAGTGTTATGTAAACAATAATACTAAAAATCCATTCCATTTTGAAGTGGATTGGGGTGAAATAAATAAAAAAGAAAGAAAGAAAGAAAGTGATATATATCATAATAGATGTTATAAAAATTATGAAAAAGATAAAAAAAAAATGTGATGAAAGCCAAAATCCAGAATCATTAAACCAATAGGCAGGACCGATAGAATTGAACCTCTTACACATATATTCAGGAAATACCTTGTTTAATGGGTATGTCCAAGTTTTTTGGCTTGGCATAAGATAGTACTATATAATTAATAATCAGTCGTTAATAAATAAAAACATATTATTTAATAATTATAAATATTATTATTTAATGCTGTTATTTTATAAATCTAAACGTCTTAAAATAGCATTTGCTTTAAAATCTCTATTCTCATTTTGTTGCGATAATAAAGAAAATGAGACCTGGTTTATACTATTCTCTACTTCTCTCTCAAGTAGGATATATAATTTTTTTTTATTATAATTTTAAAATTTATTTCAATAAATTTTATGAAGAAATTTATTATAATACTTTGTATTTTAATAAATTTATAACTAAGTTTGTGAATAAGCCCTTTAAAAAATTATGGAATACATATTTAATTAACAAATTTGTTCAACTGCACTCATAATATAATAAGTGATAGAATTTTGTCTTCAAATTATGTTCTATAATCTTTAAATTTGTCTTTTCTATTATTACTATATTGACTTTTTTTTATTAATCAGTAATTCCGTATTACTATGTTGACTTTGAGTGTTTCAAGTAATTTCAATGTGTTTATTGACTAATTTTAAGTAGAGCCGCACAACCCGTAAGAAAATTTGGCTCATCATAGGTATGAACTGGATTGGGTTAATGAAAAAATCAATTAGTTTTATTTATTTATTTTAATTTTGTGGAGTACTTTAGTTCGACTTATGGTTTAAAAAAAAAAAAAACAGTTCGACTTATTTAGCACACAACTTATTCAGGTTTGAACCCGATATAAATTGAGTTGATGCTTATAAAAAAAAACAAATTGAGTTGATTTCCAGACTGATTTGTTTTTTTCAATCTTATAATGTTTACAGTGTGAAATTATATTATTGTGATTCTTATGATCATAATTGTGTTTTTTTTCTCCTTTTTTACTCTTAGTTGAATTTTCAATATATTATTTTAAAATTTTAAGTGAATCAACTGTAGTATATCTTTACTTTTTGACCGACTGTAAGAGGGTCAATCAAAATAAATTAAATGGACTCATTTTACCCACTCTAATTTCAAGGGTCTTCGGCCGTCTTCCTATGCGTTGGAGTCTATATATGAATGAAATGCACCACATGCGGTGGGAAAAGCAGAATCGTTAGTTTTTCAAACGAGAAAATGGAATATCAAATTTAAAAAGACAATGACAATTGATAAAAAAAAAAAAAAAGATCAAATATAAAACACTGCCTTCAAAAGTAAAAATAAATAAAATCAACCATAAATAATTATAAATTAAATAGTTAAATATAAACAAATGAACGTATTAACAAATTTATTTGTATTTATTTAACTAAATATTTGATTTTTGTACCCAATAAAGTTACATGTTTTATTCAATTGTTATAAAGAAATTATTATTTAACTTTGTTAATTATTTAAAATAGAATAATTATATCTTAAAAAAAAAGTAAATTATAACGATCTCTCTTGTGTTTTACCAAAATTACACATACACTCCAAAATCAGGATTGAAAAAGCACAATAGCCACGTACGGGGTAAAAAATGCAGTAGTTGACGGTCACAAATTGAAAATGGGTGAATAAACAACTATTTGGATAGATTGATAATCACATGGACGAGTGCGATGAAACTTCCTCTATTTGAACGAGCACGATGAACACGATGAAACCTCTTATATTTAACATAATAAGCACATAGAACTCAATAATATGTTTTTTGTATGAGTCATTAAACCTCGTACAATTATGAGATTTAAGAAAAAAAAATTAAATTAAATTAAAATTAATTTTAAAAACTAACGAAAACTTAACATCGTTAGAATATGGATATTAAAGTAATTATAAGCAATAAAATTTGTCTATTTTTTAGGACTAATGGCTCAAGACTTTGTTTTCTCAGCAGGTTTGATGAATAATTCTGACTCCGGCAACTAACCACCAGATGGCGGCGGCGGTCATCCCTTTCGTACTCCACCTCCACGACCATCCTTCCGTGATATGTTCATGAGAGATAGACTCATTCCGGCACCTAGGCCTAGGGTGGACCTAATCCAACAGCAATTGGCAAGAATTGAATATGAAGACGGTAATCCCCTCAAACCAATGGTTCATATCTTTGACAAGGTGTTCGATGGACTATGTGCTCTTTGGCAAGATGCATTAGTGGTGAAGCTTTTGGGCAAAAGTATAGGCTACTCTTTGATGTGGGATAAGCTACATAGACTATGGAAGCTAGTTGTGGGCTTTGAAATTGTGAACATTAGCAATGGTTATTTCATGGTGAAGTTTGACAATGTAGGTGATCGCCAAAAGGTTATGGATGAAGGGCCATGGATGTTATTTGATCATTACCTTATAGTGCAACGTTGGTGTGGATTCGCTTTCCGAGTCTCAACCTTATTTACTATGATGAAAGCATTTTGCTTGCACTAACAGTGGCCATTGGGGAACCAATTAAGGTGGACTCCAATACCAAAGACATCAGGCGAGGCAGGTTTACACGAGTTTGCATTGAAATCGATCTTACTAAACCAGTTGTTGGGAAGGTTTGGTTGAAAGGTTTTTGGTACCGAGTGGAGTATAAAGGTCTCTATCGTATATGCTTCACATGTGGTTGTTACGACCATGTTACAAGGGAGTGCACTAAGAAGCAACTAGAATCTTTGTTGGAAACCCCATTATCAACCTCGCAAGGAATAGTGCCGCCAATTGCTTCGACAACCACCGCAACAATAGTAGATACCTCTCCAATTATTGAAATTAATGTCTCCATTAATTCAGAAGAGCAGGTGGAAACCGTAACAAAAATAACTGAAGCCAATCATGATCTTGTTCATGGTGATTAGCTTGTTGTGCAACGAAGGAAGAAACAGAACAACAATAATTCAAATTCAAAAAATAAAGAGAATATGATGGCTCGGGATTTTATTTTTAAAAAGGATAAGAATAAATTCTCTCTCCCACAACAAAATCCCAATATTCGTGGCAAGAAAGAGAAAGTGGGAAATTTAAAAAGCAATCATGCAAATCAATCTAGCCACATGGCCCCACCTGCTCATAAAAGATCACATTCAGATTTTTCTACCCCTATTGCACAATTAATTCAAAATGCTGCAAAGATCAACATGAATTTACATGAAACAAATAAAAAGGTACTACCTCCAGCTCATACTACTCCACCGGACCCCACATCAACGCCATCATCGTCCATGTTCAATATTCATGCGAATAATCATGTAAATCAAAATGGGGTTAACACCACGGTACCTGGTGTGCATGATAATGCTATTGCATCGAACCTTAATATTGATGTGGTTATGGTTGAAGATTCTCAAGGTAAGAAGGTGGCCAATGTGGCTCAAGAGTTAGTCCCTATAAGCCAAGCCATGCCAACGTAGGGCCTTGGCTTAGGTTCCCCTCCTCTTTTTATTATGTTGTTATGAATTGCTTACAAGATATATCAATCATATCATGGAACATAAGAAAAGCGGTTGGCCGTTGTACGAAGCAACACGTCAAACATATGATTAAAACCCATAAACCTTCCATTTTCTTCATCTACGAAACTCATGTTCAATTCCATAGGGTTGAAAATTTTTGGAAGTCATTGGGGTATGAGAAGGTATTTATTTAGGAGGCTAGAGGACATGCAGGAGGTATTTGGGTCTTGTCAGAAAGGCTGGATGTCAACTTTACTCTTCTACACTCCACGAATCAATGTATTACCTTCAGGCTAGAGAAGGCGAATAGTAGGTGGAACTACTCTGTGTTGTATGCCTCCCCTATTCCTACGGTGAGGGCTGTTCTTTGGGACCACTTGATCGAGATTGACAATGACATGGAAGGACCGTGGCTAGTCATTGGCGATTGAAATGAGATTACTCAACCATCGGAGGTCACAGGGGGAGCCTTCCACCAAGCTAGGGCCAATGCTCTTTACGACATTCTCACCCAATATGGCATTATTGATATGGAAACCACAGGGAGCTTCTTTACATGACGCAGGAGTATTCAAGCAAGGGGGTTCATACAAAAAAAACTCGATAGGTACGTGACTAATGCTGACTGGCGTCTTGCCTACCCTAATGCTTTGTTGGAAACTCTTCTCCCCCACAACTTGGACCACAATCCTCTCCTTCTTTCTTGTCGAAAAGCTGACTCTCGTATAAACCCTTCCTTTCATTTTCAAGCAGCTTGGCTTTCCTACTTGGAGTATGCAAATATTGTAACACAAGCATGGGGTCAAACTACCGGAGACACTTTCCATAAGCTTAATAAGGTTCATGACAGCTCTATCACCTTTAACAAAGAGGTCTTTGGGAATATTTTTCAGGACAAAAAGAAGTTGGAATTTCGTATCAAAGGAGTCCACCGAGAACTAGAGACTTGGGTTACTTCCGACTTGATTCAGTTCGAGAAAGCCTTGCAGGACCAATACAACCAGATCCTTTTTCGTGAATAAATGTTATGGTTCTAGAAGTCCTGTGAGAATTGGGTAAGATTTGGCAACAAGAATATCAAATTCTTTCATACTCAAACGGTTATCAAAAGACGCAAGAATAACATTTCTGACCTGTTTATCGATAATATTTGGTGCACTGATGCATCCTTTATTCAGAAGGAAGCTCAATCGTTCTACCAAAGTCTCTTCCAATCTATTGCTAGATGTCTTCCCAATTGCTTACAGCTAGTACATGTTCCTCGATTAGAGGATCATGTCTCCCTCGGCCTAGCCGCTACCGTCCCCGTTGCGGGAAATGAAGGATGCCCTCTTTAGCATGAACCCTTACAAAGCCCCTAGGCCAGACGGATTTCAACCTATATTTTTCAGAACCTTTTGGCCACATATCAAGGATGATATTACACGCATGGTAGCTGAGATTTTTGCCACAACTGTTGTCCCATCCCAAATGACTAAAACTTTGATAGTTCCCATTCCTAAGTTGGAGATTCCCACATCCATCAGGAACTTCAGACCGATTAGTGTTTGTAATGTTCTATTCAAATTGGTCTCCAAGGTCCTAGTGAATCGCCTTCGGCCACACCTAGATTCTATCATTGGTCCCCTTCAAAGTAGCTTCATCCCCAAGAGGGGAACTTGTGATAATGCCATCATCGCCCAAGAGATTGTTCATAGTATGCATAAGAAGACTGGAAAGACTGGATATGTTATGTTCAAGATCGATTTTGAAAAAGCCTATGATAGGGTTGATTGGAGCTTCTTGAGATTGACTTTGAAGGAATTTGGGTTTCCAGACCGCACAATAGACTTGGTTATGAACTACACTACTACTACGTCCTTGTCCTTAAAATAGAATAATGAGAGATTGTCCTCTTTCTCGCCGAGACGTGGTCTTCGTCAGGGAGACCCAATGTCACCTTATCTCTTTCTTCTATGCATGGAGCAGCTAGCACTTCTCATTCAGGAGAAAGTGAGTAGTGGGGATTGGCAACCAATTACGGTCTCCAGAGGTGGCTCTAAGATATCACATTTATTTTTTGCCGATGATTGTCTATTGTTCACTAAGGTGTCGGCAAATCAAGTGCAGTTGATCCAGGATGTTATCCGTCTATTTTGTCTTGCTTCTGGCTTGAAAGTCAATAGTCAGAAATCTAAGTTCTTCGTCTCTAAGAATGTTCCGCGTAGCAAAATCCAACAATTCGCCACTATATTAGAGTTCCAACACACTCATAATCTAGGTAGATACTTGGGGTTCCCTCTCTTAGTAGGTAGGACCACTAAGGCAGATTTTTCCTTCCTCATAAACCGTGTCAATAGCCGCATTGCAAGTTGGAATGGCCAACTCCTTAGCCATGCTGGCAGAGTAACTTTGGCTATGTTAGTTATAGCTGCTATCCCCTCCTACTCTATGCAAAATCTATGGATTCTGGAGGGAATTTGCAATAAAATTGACTTTAGGTTAAGGTGCTTCATCTGGGGAGGGAATCACAATCATTAGGTAGATTGGTCTACGATCTCTAAAACTCGTGCCAAATGAGGTTTGGGCATTCGTCGATGTCGCCAAGCTAACATTTCCCTACTTGGCAAGCATGTGTGGAATCTTTTGCACGGCAAGGATAAAATATGGGTTTGCTTACTATATGCGAAATATATTGGCCAAAAGAATATTCTTCACCTTAAGTATTCCACAAGCAGCTCGTATGTTTGGTCCTCTATCATGAAAGCCTTATCTCATCTCAAGCAAGGTTTCATGTTTAAGATTGAAGACGGGGATTGCTCCTTTTGGTTTGATCCTTGGTTAGAGGAGGGACCATTGTATGACATGGTAGATGAGGTCCATGAAAGGGACATGAAATTTCGCGTTAAGGATGTCTATTTTGATGGCTATTGGCACTTTGACGTCCTTACTACAACCTTGCCCCAAGACATTCGGAACACCCTTCCGTACTTGTTTATTAATCCCTCTATGCCGGATATTATTAGGTGGAGTGCATCTAGCTCGGGAAGGTATGATACCAAGTCCGCCTATGCATGGTTGAGCCGAGAGCCTACTTTTCATCTTACTTGTACTGAGTTCTGGTCGTGGGTGTGGAAGTCCAAATTACCTGAGAATGTTAAACACTTTATTTGGCTCACCTATAGAGGGAGTCTTCTTACTAACTCTTTCCGCTTCATGCGGCATATTACTACTGATTCTTCTTGTTGCAAGTGTGGAGATGCCAATGAAACATGGATTCACATTCTTTGCGATTGTCCCTATGCATGTAAGGTGTGGCAATACATCCAATTGCAGTATGGTCTTGATTTCCTCATTGATAATGCTGCATATTGGCTCAGAAGTAACATTCAAGGAAATTTTCAGCTCTTATTTGGCATCACTTGCTGGATGATTTGGCGTGCGAGGAATGAGATGATTTTTAACGATATAGTTTGGCCAGACTGGTATATGCATAACCAGATAAGTTCTCTTCTATATCTAGCCAAAGAGACAAGCTCGACTAGCTCGACTAGCTCATCCTCAACAGATAGGATATTGGTTAACTAGGAACCTCCTCCGCAAAACTATATCAAGATCAATACTGACAGTAGTTCCTTTAGTAATCCTGGCTTGTCAAGTTTTGGTAGCGTTCTATGAGATTTTGCAGGCAATTGGATCATGGGTTATATGGGCAATTGTGGTTTTACTTCAAACACTACCACTGAGCTGTGTGCTATTTTCCATGACATTAAACTTGTCCACACAAAAGGTTTCTCTAATGTTATTTGTGAGATGAATTCCATCACTTCTCTGAAATTCATCATTGAGGGGCTCGACGCTATTCATCCTCATGCAGGTGTGGTTTCGGTCATTCGTAATTACGTATAACTACCTTGGAAATTAGCTTCAAGCATACGCTTAGGCAAGAAAATAATGTGGCAGACATTCTTGCTAAGTCAGGAGGCAAATCCTCCTCCTCGTTTATTTTATTAAATTCTTGTCCAACTTCAGCTTCGAATTACTTAGTTGCTCAAGCACTCTTTTTTGTTAGTGCCTTTTTTTAATTTCTTTATTCATAAAAAAAAAGTAATTATAAAAAAAAATATATGTAATTAAAGCGAATTTTAGGATGTTGCTGTAATTTGCTTAAAAAAATTAACCTACTACATGTTGAGTATAACTAAGCTAAAAATACTATATGAAATGAAAAAAAAAAAAAACTCAAATACTGATATTATTTATAATAATAAATAAAAATGATACCACTTTTGATAATAACTTTTTTGTCTCCACTTTTATTAAACACTTTTATCCCTAAATAATATTAAATTAATTTCCTTTGATATTTTTACCAAATGATAAAATAGAAAAAAAATGAAATAACTACTTCACTTTCTTAAACGTAAACGTTCACTAACAAAATAAAAATACATAATCACTAACAATATAATTATCCCACTTTTTTATGATCAGTTTAGATTTTATTCTATAAAATTATCTCAATTTCACAAAAAAAATAAATTATTTTACACAATATTCTCCATCCCTGTCTACGTTCGTAACTCTTTATGTATAACCCACTTTCCATTTTTTTATTTTTTCTCTTAGGAATCCTCATTATCTGCAAATGCTTAATGTTTCATATCTAATAGGAGAAATGTTAGCTTCAATAGGTCTTTTCTTTCTAAATAAGATAAGTTTTCGATATATATTTTTGTTTGTTTTTTTCTTCTTTGTTTCTATATGTTTTTCATGATTTTTTTTTCTCCCTCATTCTCTCTTTATATCAAAGATTGTTAGTTTGTTGTCTCTCTATCTATATCTACATATACAAATAAAATACGATCAATGAATCAAACAAAGATAAATTAAAATATTAGATTCAATGTTTTAAATTCTTTATTTGAATTTTGTTTTACAGGTCTAAAATAATTTATTATTTTATTTATCTTTTTTTTTCCAGGTTTAATCTTTAATTTCCCTTTCTATTTTTTAGTGTTTTTATCTCTTTTATTATATTTGTTTATGTTAAACTTTTTAATCTATTTTCATGTTTTTTTTATATTTGATTGATTTTTTTTTCTTTTGATTTACAAATATAAAAGAATTTAAATCCATTAAATTATGACACAAAAATTGACATCACTTGTATACAAGTGAAACTAGACTTTACTTAAAATTGACATTTTTTTTTCTTCTCTCATTGTTCTTCTCTTTTTTTATTTTTTTTTATTTTCTTCTTATCGGTGACTTTTTTAATGTTAAATTGTTATGTTACTCGTTACTTGTATGTTGTGTTTCATACTTAAATTTAGATTTGATAACGGCAAAAGGTGGATAACTCCACACTAAAAAATATTGGTAAAAACGAGAGGTCGTTAACAACACACTTAAATATACAAGAAGATAACGATTGAATCATGTATACTTATAATATTTGTAACCGTATACTTTCCTTAGATTTTTTTTTTTCATTTGATTTCAATATTTAATTTCTTGGTCTTTGATTCCATCTTTTTATTCTTATTTCATTTCTTTATTTTGTTTTGCTTTCAATGTAATCAATTAGATTTTTGTAAGACTGATTAGTTTGATGCTGCCAATGAGATCATTCTTAGAATGAAGAATAGAGGCTTTTCTCTTGACATTGTCACCAAATCAAGGTATATATTATACTTAAGAAAGAGACTTTTATTTCTTGATTGTTTTCATCTATTATTTTCTATTTCTTTTTATTTTCAGTTTGTTTCATATTATATTATAAGTGTGATTCTTCCTCCCAAAAAAAATGTGATTCTTTCTATATTATTGAAATAAATTTTGAAATAATTTTATAAAAGTCAACTGGAGGGTTGTAATTGACTAATTATGTAAAACTATTTTAAACTAATATAAATATACTTACATGATTATTATTTTTATCACTAATATGTTTTCTCTTATATATTAATTTAAATCTACTTTCATTTGTTATATAACAAAGCTTGCCTCTTTTAAGTCAAGAATAAATTAGTGGGTCTATTGATCATCTCATCATCTCTGTCATGAAACTTATAAAAAAATTGTGACTTATACTAAATTTGTAAGTTTCACATTTATGTTTTATTGTAATTTTTTAATTGTTCATATTGTTGTTATTCTTTGGTGTTAATTTATACTACTTATTTTTCAATAAAATAGTTAATAAAAATCAATCAATTTAACATAAAATAGAAATTAGAAAAATACTTTTATGCATAAATTCTAAAATAGAAATCAAGAAAACTTCTTTTATGTTTTAAATAAATAAGGAGTTTTCTTTTACGTTTTAAATAAATAAGGAGTATATTCATTGAAAAAATAAAAATAAAGAATATAAGATTAAATAAATAAAGAGATTCAACCAAAAAAGAAGGTAAAGAGATATTTGACAAAAGCTAAAAAAAAATGATCTATATAATTAATTTAACTTTTCCATTTTTCTTTTCTATCCAATTACGTATGGATAATTAATTATTTGGTTTTGAAATTTAAACAAAAAAAAATCCACAATTTAAAAAGCCAAAAATAGTGTAGTGAAATAAAAATTACAAAAAATGACCATTTTTTTTATATGTGTAAAAAATATTATTTATAAATATTTTACATAAATATTAATAGATAATTATTAATATAATATTAAACATGATTAATGTATTCTAAAAATAATTTAAAGGATTATTTTAAATATAAAGAATTATTTTACCTAATAAAATTTAATAGCATAATAGAAATGTGTGTTTCCTCTTGTTTTAATAGTAAAGATTAGAACAATTTTTTTGTATACAGTCCTAAATATAACTTTATTGCCGCCTCCCCTAAAAAAAAAACTTTATTACCGCCATTAGAAAAAAAGTATTACTATCCTATTTGGGTTATCGCACGATCAAGAATTTTACTTGGAATGATCCTCAGCTACGTTAGCAAATTACGTCAGAGCAAGTGACGTCGGCACTTGATAAAGAACACGACAAAGAGGCAGCTCTTTACTTTAGTTACAAACCGCAAAAAGAAGGCATTTTCTTTAATAAATAATAATATTATCATTATTATCGAGATTCTCATGTGTGTCACGCTTTGAAAAATATATATCACCATGAGAATAAATAGGGAGCGTTTTAAATAATTTTTTTTTTAAATGAGAATAAATAATAATACTTATTTGATTAAAATTAAAAATAATAAATGCATGAGATTAAAAGTTCAATTTTAGGTGTATCACTATGAGATCCCATGTCTCCCGATCTCTTTCAATTAGGTTTTTTTTTTTTTTTTCATTTTTTTCCAATAATACAATCACATAGACAAAACATTACCTTTATCATTATGACCACGTCTCGTCGTCGTCGCCGTCACCACTACTAACAAGAGTTGTTGCCATAATTATGACCACCGCCACCACCATCAACATGGTCGCTACTGTCATCGTCACCATCATAGTCGTCATCCCTGTTGTTGTCGCCGCCACCACCGTCGACGGCAGTGGTGGTGGCGACAACAACATGGACGACAACCATGATGGTGACAATGACGATGACAAGAATGACAATAGTAATCATATTGGTGGTGGTGACGGTGGTTATAATTATGGCAACAACTCTTGTTGGTAGTGGTGACGGCGACAACGAGATGATGGTCATGGTGATGAGGGTGGTGTTTTACTTATGTGTTTGTGCTGTTGGAAAAAAAATGTAAAAAATAAAATAAAATTGAGAGAGAGGGAAGGATATTAATATGGTACATTTATTATTTTTAATTTTAACATTAAAATTGAAATGAATATATTTTTAAGGATAAAATAGTTTCAGAAAAAAAAAAAAACATAATTAGCCGCAAAGATACAACTGTAATAGATTTTTGGTTTGAACAAAACTAAGTTTTGATCTATAAAATGACATTGTTCTGTTTGAAGTTTGAACAGAACAAAGTAACATACGTTATATTCAGAAAAAATAAAAAATAAAATTCGCACGTTATATTATCAAGAATTGCCGTGAAGGTCTGCGATTCTGTGCATAGCTGGCGTTAGCAAACTACGTCATAGTAATGATGTGAGATTGTGAGCACTTGTTGAATTTGACACGTGATGAATTAATATAATTTAATTATTTAACTTAGACAAAAGAGTAGTTAATTAAACAAGACGACTCTTTTTAAGTCTTTTGTCCTTTGTTTGAGTTATAAAGAATCTAATCTCATTGTGTATATGGCTCGTCTTAATTAGTTGAGCTGATCCGGACAGCAAATTAATTATAAAATGTGGAGCTCACGTGATGACTTGATCAAATTAAACTACTATTTATTTTTATAGAAATAATACATATTTTTTTTTTAGCAAAGATTACTAATTTTAACAAGGACATAATCTTGCTTGATTTGAGTACAAAAAGTTAAATTTGATCAATTTATTTGTTTAAATTTTTAATATTTAAAATATAAAATCTCAAAAAAGTAGACAAATTATTATTCGTTGTTTTAATTAGTTTCAACATAAATATTATTTTTTCACCCAACTATTTTAAAACAATGTATCCAAATTAAATAAATTTATTTTTCTACCTAATTAATTTATATTTTGTTACATGACAAAGAAATAAAATTAAGTTAACATGATTGTTATTATATTTAAGCAAAATTAATGACTAAAATGTTTTTTCAAACAAATTAAATCATTATTCATTTCTAGTTTATTATATTTTCTCTTAATTAAATAATTGAAAAAAAAATTGTATGGAAAAGTTTAAGTTCTCATGAATATAATTATTATATCTTCTTTAAGTTTTATTATTATTTTCAACAAGTTACATGACATGTTTTAATAAAATATTTTATATTTTGTTTGTTACAATAATATTATTTAAATTTAATAAATTAAAATTAAATTTGAATTACAATATATCATATCAAATGAATAAATATAAATTAATAGATGACCAATTAAGAAGAAGGCTTTTTACTTTAAATTAGGAATAAATGTATAATATTGCATCAGGCCTTTGTTACACTGTTGTGATTTCTTTTATGATTGTGTAATTAGAACCTTGTTAGATTTATGGGCTTGGATTGTGCTTCCTTAATGTTGGATCTTCTCAAGCTTCTAACTTTTTAACCATGTGACCCACTAACTTTAAGATTTATTTTTTATCTATGAAATTTAAGATCTAAATAATTTAGTGAACGAAACAAAAAAATCAAAATGCATTAATCTCATTTTAGGATTTTCATATGAATTTCAATGAAACTTAACCTAATTAAAAGTCTTTTTTTACAGCCCCAATTAAAAGTCTAAATTAATTAAATTAGGAGTCTTTTAAATAATAGTTGGTTTTGTGATTATAATTGGTTGTCAATATCCAAGAACAATACTTAAAATATACTACCATGTTTATATATATGAATTACAAGCTACGTGATACGTATGTCGTATGTCATGGTTACATCACAAATATATGAGAAATACTAAATGGTAGAATATTACGAATTGCACGAAATTTATATATCAATTATTCTGGCATGATTATTTTCCTTCAAACTTTCGTTTTTTATTCTTTGATTTCTCATATATTTAACCAACATTATATGCAACCACATATTTTTTTTATATATGAAACTTGCACAGTATTGTTTCGTACGATATAGCTAGCAATGCTCCAAATATATTAGGATCCCATTCGACCACACCATCAACGGGAATGCTTGCTCAATTCAATTGACATGATCATATACCAACTATTTGGAAACTGAAAGTTCAGATTTAACAAACGCGCTTATGCTCAAATTAAATTAAACCAAAATCAATCCACTTACTAGTTATATATATATTGTGTGCTGAACGCTCTTAATTTCTCATGTCTGAAACAACGTTATAATGGGACATGCCAATCTTTGTAAATTATCTACAAAAAATACGCAGCATCGAAGTATGGAATTATTAAAGCCATGCCATCACCACTACATATCTCATTAGTAAACGTATAATCATCTATGAGGAATGGTTCAGTCCAAAAATTGCTGCTGCTGAATTCTTCGTGTGACACCAATGGAGGAACAGTAGTACCATCTTCTTTTGATAGTCCAACGTTCGAAGTAAGAGAATAGTTGTCTCCTACTGAGGTTTCTGTGGACATGGCCAATGAGCTCTCTAAAATAATATAAGGTAAGTCATCATCACCAACATCGGCATATGGGCTTTCTAATTTTTCAAATTGATCATGAGTCTCATTCAAATTTCCTTCAAGAGTAGTATTATAACCTGGCTTGGACTTGAACTCAGATAATGTTGTGGTTTCATTGCTCTTGAAATTCTTTTGAAGGTGGCTATGCCAATAGTTCTTGACCTCATTGTCTGTTCTTCCACACAGTTTTTCAGCAATTAAGGACCATCTGTAAAGTCAGAGGCACTAAATTAAAGTTCAGATACTAACATATATATTGATATCTAGTTGGAAAGAAAATTGTAAAATTCTACACCAATTATCAAAGATATGGCATATAGTCAATCAATAGCTAGTACAAATAGTCAGGTTTAGGTTAAGTTTAAGTTGAGTTTTAATTTAGTTAGCTTTTGCAAAGGATTAAAATATTATTCATTAATCTTCAATTTGAATCACACAGTACACACAAGAAACACAATAAAAAGGTATAAGAAGACAGAAATGCAGAAGAGAAAAAATGAAATATATAGCATGTTTAGTTATGTGTAAAAACAACGGTCATGTGGTCTGATTGTCTGATTCGTTTCAATTCGATTAGATAGAACTCATCCAAAACATATGTAATTGGTTTCATGAATTAATGAAAGAAAAAACCACTCGAATATTTTTCTTTTTTTTTGTTCAGAAATCTGAGACTAGTATCTCAAATTCGGGAGTATGCATGGGTTGAGAACGCAGAACAGAAATTCTAGTTATACTAGTGTGTGTATGATGTTTTCTTCCCAAAGACGCACGAAATTTGAAATTCATATAAAATAAGTAAGTAAATAAATAAATAATAGCTATATAAATTTTGAATAAATTCCTCCAAATTGCAAATTTATATATACTTATTTCCAAATTCTTGGTGTAATTTGATGATTATTTCTTGTTCCTCTGGGGTGTAGTTCCCGTGTTTTAGATTTGGTCTCAAGTAATTCAACCAACGAAGTCTGCAACTTTTCCCACACCTTGCTAAACCTGTTAACAAAAAACAGCGCTGAAGGCTCATCAAAATGTTATAACAGTACAAATTAATCACCAATTAACTGTACGTGGTTCAATTACAATCAAAGTGAAATTGAAAATAAGTAGTGCTCCTATAAACTAAGCATATTGTATAGTAGTATGTGCGAATAATTAATATTGAAACAAATTTTGACAAAACTGAGTGCTGGACATGCATTTCTATTTTTACCATTTACTTTTGGAGATGAATCTAATGTTCCAATTAATATTCTTAGAAATAACAATACCTGCAAACTTGGGGAGTTGACGCCAATTAGAGTGACCATATCTCTGAACATAAGCTCTTAACCTCTCATCTTCTTCTATACTCCATGCACCTTTCTTCAGTCCATTTTTGTCATAGAAAGGAGCTCTTGCCATCTCTTCAAGATTAAGATTAGGCTTTTGGTTAATTAATGACTTAATGCAACTCCGAGAACACTAATTAAGCACACAACTCAAAGCACCGTATTTAGAATTTCTCAGCCTTTTATACTATTTTATGGGAGTTATAAATCAATACGCGTGCCATCTACCGATAGATACATATTGTTCCGTTCATTAATCAATCTAAATAAATAAAATGGACCGAAAGAGATAGGTCTGCGCATATAGTATTTGTTTACCAACATTTTTTATTTGAAAAAAGGAGCTTGCGGACCTATTTCTGATGTCATGCATTGAGAAATTACAGTGTTAGAATAAATGTGAATGCAGCCAAGGGGTCGATAGTTGGATAATCATGTTAAAGTCAAAATGCATTAACAATTTGCCCAATTTCGGAGTCTTAGCTATATAATTATATAATTTTATATGTTTTATTAGACTGAATATGGATCATAAAGTAGTTGAAATGTAGTGTAAACTAACTCAAGTATCACTTGACTGTAATTTAAATAATAAAAAGAGTAGACGGGAGAGAGACAAAGTTGATTATATAGATTTTTATTAATGGGTTTTTGTTGATGATCTTGGTGATATAACATGACCATGAGACTGGTTTAAATGGGAATGCATGGATCATCTCGGTTTGAACTCTTTGAATTTATCACTTTCTTGGTCTTGGACAAATTCAAATTACCACCTGTATTGGATACAGCACAGTGGTAGTCTAACTTGTTCTAGACATTAATCAAATATAATAATCGTGCTTAACAAAATGATATTCAACCTGATTATTGTACATTAATCCTATTTCCTTCCTTGGTCCTACTTGCCAATTGTAAAGTTCACATTTATATACACTAGGAAATTTCCAAGGTACAAAGACTTCTCATCTTCATTGGCTTTCGTGATTTAAGGAACATGCCTGTTATTCTTTTGTAAAGTTGCAGTGAAAAGAATAAAGGCAGTTGCTAGAACAAGTGGAAGAAGAGTTATAATTTCATTCAATTCCTACAAATACATAATAGAATGATAACTGCCCACTAGGATTATGTTTCTATAAGTTAGGCCACGATAGAATACTAAAAAACAAACTGATGACCTAATATTAGGAAAAACAAAACTTAACTAAAAATTAGGAAACATATTTGAAATGTTCAAAACAGAATGAGAAATAACAGGAAACTAAAAAATCTGCAAACGTGGCAGCAGTTCTAAACACAATATCTAACACTCCTCCTTGCTTTAGAGACTGCAAACACCAAGTTTAGTTCTCGTGTCTTCAAACTTGCTTCTTTGATAAAGGTTTAGTAAGAATGTCTGCTATTTGTTCTTGAGTTTTGCAAGTAAACAAGAGTTACAACATAATCCTTCTGCACCTCCCTTACAAAAAACAGCTTGATGTTGAAATGTTTAGTTTTTCCGTGAAATACTGGATTATGAGAAATAGCTATTGCAGCTTGATTATCAACAAAAATCTTAGTGTCTTCTTTCTGCTCGAGATGAAGGTCACTCAATATCTTCCTCAACCACAAAGCTTGATTTTCAGCAGCAGTAGCAGCAACAAATTCTGCTTCAGCAGTAGATTGAGCCACTATTTCTTGTTTTTTTGAACTCCATGAAAAAAATCCTATTCCAAAGCTAAAACAATACCCTGAAGTGCTTTTCATATCATCAATGGATCCTGCCCAGTCACTGTCAATGAACCCAAACAGCTTGAATTCCTTGCTTTTCTTGAACTTGATGCCAAAGTTGATTGTGTCTTTGATGTATCTAACCACCCTCTTAGCAGCCTTTAAGTGAATTTCACTTGCACAGTTCATGAACCGAGATAAAATACTCACAGCATTCAAGATGTTTGGTCTTGTTGCTGTAAGATACATAAGGCACCCAATCAAACTTCTAAAGTATGCCTCATCCACTTTTTCAGTTTCATCTTCCTTGCTCAACTTCTCCTTTTGATTCATAGGAGTGCTTATTGACTTGCAATCTTCCATACGAAATTTTTTCAGAATTTCCTTTGCATATTTCTTTTGACAAATAAAAACTTCATCTTGACTTTGCTTAATCTCCATTCCGAGAAAAAAGGTCATCAATCCAAGATCTGTCATCTCAAATACTTTCATCATTTCCATCTTGAATTCATCAATCAAGGTTGCATTATTTCCAGTTACAAAAAGATCATCAACGTAAAGAGATATAACAAGAATATCAATCTCACAATGCTTAATGTAAAGAGTGGACTCTGATAGACTTTTAACAAAGCCTAAGCTTAACAAATGGTTATCTACTCTGCTGTACCAGGCTCTTGGAGCTTGCTTCAGTCCATAAAGAGCCTTCTTGAGGAGATAAACCTTGTCTTCTTCTTCTTCACAAAGCCTTCCGACTGTTCAACATAGATTTCTTCTTGCAAGAAACCATTTAGAAATGCTGATTTAACATCTAATTGGTACACTTTCCAACCCATTTGTACTGCAACAGCAAGCAACAACCTGATAGTATCTAGCCTGGCCACTGGCGCAAAGGTGTCTGAGTAGTCTACTCCAAAAATCTGAGCGTAGCCTTTAACCACCAGCCTCGCCTTGTGCTTGTTGATGGAACCATCAGCATTTAGCTTGGTTCGAAACACCCACTTAACGCCAATGATTTTTCTGCCTTGAGGTCTATTGACAAGCTGCCATGTATTATTTTTCTCTATCATGTGCAGCTCCTCTTTCATTGCAACCATCCATTTTTTTATCAAGTTTTGCTTCATTAAAATCAGCAGGCTCACAAACAGCAATATTGCATCTTTGATAGACATCAAAAAGCAATCTAGTACCTCTGATTGGAATGTCATCCACCATCTCATTTTCCCAATCTTCACTACTCTGTCTCTCAACATTTTTGAGCTGATTTGAGGCTTGATTTGACACTTTTAAAGTCTCCCAGATCCATTCTTCATTTTCCACAAAGTGCACGTCTCTACTAACGACAATATTTCCCGTTTTTGGTTGAAAAACTTTGTAAGCTTTGGATATTGTGCTATAACCGATGAAGATGCCTTGTACTGCCTTCTTGTCAAGCTTATCACGCTTAACTTGAGGGACATAGGTGAAGCACAAACAACCAAATACTTTAAGAAAGTTTAAAGAAGGTTTATATCCATACCAAGCTTCGAATGGTGTCTGATTCTTCACTGCTTTTGTGGGAAGCCTATTTTGAAGAAAAACTGATGTGTTTGCCGCTTCAGCCCAAAACTTTTTTGGTAAATTCTTCTCATGCAACATGCATCTTGTCATCTTCATTATGTATCTATTTCTTCTTTTACTAACTCCATTTTGTTGTGAAGTGTAGGGAGCAGTAAGTTGGTGTTTTATACCCGCTTCCTCACAAAAGGAATTAAATTCTCCAGATGTGTATTCTTTTCCATTATCAGACCTTAGAACTTGAATATTGCAACCACTTTCATTTTCCACCCTTTTCTTGAACTTCCAAAACACTCCAGCAACTTTTGACTTGAATTTTAAGAAAAAAATCCAGCAAAATCTTGTAAAATCATCAATGAAGGCAATATAATAAAGGTTACCGTTGAAAGAAGGTGTTCTTTGTGGTCCACATAAATCAATATGAATTAACTAAAGCTTTTGTGTTACTCTCCAAGCTGATTTTGGAAATGGTTGTCTGTGTTGCTTTCCATATTGACATGCTTGGTAGTAAGGAAGAGAATCTTCTAACACAGGTAAATCCCTCACTAATTTCTTTGTTTGAAGCAGTAGTAATCCTTGATGGTGATAATGACCAAGCCTCTTGTGCCATATCTCCGTGACACTTTCCTTGATGGGAAATGCAGCTTGCTTCTCCTCCAATGGATTAAGTGTGAAACTCTTTCCCCTCATCTTGACCTTGAACATTTCTTGGCCAGAAACATCCTTTATCAAGCAGTGTTTGTTTTCAAAGTGTACCTTGAAGCCTTTCTCCATCAATTGACCAACATTTAACAAATTTTGGTCAATTTCTGGAACATAGAGAACATCAGAGATAAGTTTTGTACCCGAACAACTTGCAATTGCAATGGTGCCTTTTCCTTTGACAGCTATATATTGCCCATTGCCAATTCTGACTTTTGAGGTTTCTGAACTCCTTAATTCCTTGAACAGCTCCTTGTCATATGTCATATGATTAGTGTAACCACTATCAATTAACCAGCTGTCACTTGAATCACTACCTGAGAAGCAAGTAGCAACAAAGAGTTGGTCCTCGTCATCCTCCTCTTCTTGATCAACAACTTGAGCGTCTGCTTCTTGCTGCTTAATTTCAGTTCTACAAATTACAGCTTCATGACCAAGTTGGTTACACTTGCTGCATTTTGCATCAGGTCGCCTCCAACATCTAAAAGGAGGATGACCCATTTTGCCACAATGTTGGCATGGAGGATAATTACCCTTTGAACTTCCGATCTTGTTCTTATTGTTGCTCGTTGTAGCATCACCACTTGCAACAAAATTCTTCTTGTTCTTTTTCTTCCACGTTTTCTCTCTGTCTTGATACTTGACTGAAAGTGCTCCTTCCACAATTCCTTCTTGCCTTATGGCCCTTTGTTGCTCTTGGGCTTGCAAGGCATGAATGACTTCTGCCAAGGTGATCTTACAAAGATCATTTGTGTTCTCTAAAGAGGCTAGAGATGCCTCATATCTTTCAGGCATGGTAACCAAAAAATTTTCTACAATTCTGGAATCAGCAAATTCAGTGCCGAGTAATCTAACCTTGTTTGCAATAGAAAGCAATTTGTCTGAGTATTCTTTGATTGTCTCGGACTCTTTCATTTTCTACAACTCAAATTCTCTCATCAGATTTAGAACTTGCATGCTTCGAATTCTCTCATCCCCTGCATATTCTTTCTTCAAATAGTCCCATATTGCCTTTGATGTTTTGAGGGTCATGATTCTAGTAAAAATTGTTTCTGAAACACCAGCAAAGAGACACAATTTTGCCTGTGCCTTTTTTGTTTTTTTTCTCCTTGTGATATTTCAACTGAGCCATAGTAGGATTATTCGGCAGCGGAGGAACTTCATAATCCTCTTCTATGGCATCCCAAGCATCCAAAGCTTCTAGGTAAGATTCCATTTTTACTGCCCAAATGTCATAGTTGTTCCCATCAAAGAGAGGAGGAGCAACTTTTGAGAAACTTGACCCATCATCCATTTCACAGGTCCCTTAAGAAGAGAGCTCTATTACCAATTTGTTGTTCTTTTGTAAAGTTGCAGTGAAAAGAATAAAGTCAGTTGCTAGAACAAGTGGAAGAAGAGTTATAATTTCATTCAATTCCAACGTACAAATACATAATAGAATGATAACTGCCCACTAGGATTATGTTCCTATAAGTTAGGCCACGATAGAATACTAAAAAACAAACTGATGACCTAATATTAGGAAAAACAAAACTTAACTAAAAATTAGGAAACATATTTGAAATGTTCAAAACAGAATGAGAAATAACAGGGAAACTAAAAAATCTGCAAACGTGGCAGCAGTTCTAAACACAATATCTAACAATGCCAACACAACAGAAAATAAAATAAAATAGGGAAAACAACAATGTAATATAGATTATAGAAGTAATAAAGCTAAAAACTAAGAGTTGTATAACAATGAACACATTTAGGGGTTGACAGCATTTCTCTTTAAGGAGAAACTGTGAAGAGGCTGAAAAAAGATTTAAAGATTTGAAATATTGAAGTTTTTAGAGATTTGGAAGCCAAGAAGAAACCGTTGGTGAGCCAAATAGGGGCTATTGATGAAAAGGATAAGGTAGGAACATTATCTCTAGAGGAGGCAATTGACAGAGGCCATTTACTAGAAGAATATGGTAAAATTTCCAAGTAATACAAATCTATTTTGTATCAAGAAGTTGCACTTACAATGGCTCAAAGAGGGGGATGCAAATACCAGATATTTTTAAGATGTGGTTAATTGGAAACGTAGGGTGAATGGTATGTGTGGTCTCAGAATTGACGATGAATGGGTGGTGGAACCTGCTCAAGTTAGGGAAGCAGTGAATGAATTTTTTGTTAAAAAATTCAAGGAAGAAGGCGGATTGAGAATTTCTTTGGAGGAAATTCCATTTAAAACCATTGGCAAATTTGATAATGTATCTTTATGTGTCTGTTTCACTAAGGCAGAGGTCAAGAAGGCAGTGTGGGATTGTGAAGGGAATAAATGCCTTGGTCTAGATGGATTCAATTTTAATTTTATTAAGGCAAATTAGGAGGTGATCAAGGTGGATATCATGAGAGCGATGAATGATTTTCACCAACACGGGGTGTTGCCAAAGGGTGTTAATGCGGCATTTGTGTCACTCATACCTAAAATTCAGAACCCACAACACTTGGGTGAATATAGACCCATCTCACTGGTGGGGTGCTTGTATAAGATATTTGCGAAGCTTCTATCTATCAGATTGAGGGGTGTCCTACATAAGATTATCGATGATTCCTAATCAGCATTTTTGGGAGGAAGAAATATGTTAAATAGCGTGGTGGTAGCAAATGAAGTGATTAGTGATACTAGGAAGAGGAAAAGACCTTGTCTGGTGTTCAAGTCTGATTTTGAAAAAGCGTATGATTCAGTCATATAATCATTTCTATACTACATGCTATATAGATGCGATTTTTGTGAGAAGTGGGTACATTGGATGAAAGGCTGCCTTGAATCCTTCACAATGTCAATATTAGTTAATGGGTGTCCTACCATTGAGTTCAAGAATGAGAGAAGGCTGAGACAAGGGGACCTGCTAGCGCCATTCTTATTCTTATTGGTGGCAGAAGGTTTGGGTGGGGTTGATGTGTCAAGTATGTAATAAGAATCTATTTGAAGGTTATAAGGTGGGTGGTGCAATTTCTATTTCGTCACTCCAGTTTATTGATGATGCTATATTTGTTTTTAAACCTGTGATGAGGTCTCTATTTACTTTAAAAGCGGTGCTTCGTTGCTTTCATCTTGTTTCAGGACTAAAAGTTAATTTTCATAAGTGTCATGTAGTGGGAATTGAGGTGAATGAGAGGCTGTTAAATAAAGTAATTGCAATCTTGAACTGTAAGCGTATGAGGATACCATTTGTGTATCTTGGCTTGCTTGTGGGTGCTAAACCCAAGTGTAGGGAAACATAGAAACCCATTTTGGATAAGTTGGAAGCGAAATTGGCTAGGTGGAAGAACAAGTTTTTATCATTTGGTGGCTGAATAACGCTGATTAAGTCCACACTATCTTCTGTTTCTCTGCATTTTCTATCCTTCCTCAAGACACCAACTAGGATCATCAACAAAATCACAAGCATCCAGAGGAATTTTCTGTGGGGAGTTAAAGCGAATGAAAAGAAATTATGCTAGGTTAGTTGGAAAATGGTATGTACACCAAAAGATTTAGGTGGTCTTGATATTAAAGATGTGGGTCTGTTCAATAGCTCATTGTTGGCAAAATGGATGTGGAGGTTTTTGCATGAAGAAAACTCATTATGGGTTAGGGTGATAAAAGCTAGAGCAAGAAATAATGAGGATTTATTGTATAATCCATTTTGTTCAACATGGTGGAAGGACATTGCCTCAATATGCAACAATGACATTGACCCTAGCTGGTTTTGGTGTAAAGTTAAGTAGATGTTGGGAGATGGGAGGAAGATAAGTTTCTGGAAAGATAGTTGGTTAGAGGGTGAAGCATTGTGCCTCAAGTATACAAGATTATTTCTACTTAACATAGTTGTATTTTCGATATGGGGTGTTGGATTGAAGGGGTTTGGAAGTGGAACTTAGTATGGAGAAGGGAGATGTTTCAATGGAACACGAAATATACCTCGAGTTGTTGCAAGATATTTCATGTTCTATTCTTATATCAGATGTTGAAGATGTTTGGTGTTGGTCTGGGGTCAAACAAATGAATTTTCTGCCTGTAGGGCATACCAGGAAATGCAATTGGGGATGGATCAACAGCAGGAGGAATTCTTTAGTTTTCTTTGGGATCTAAAGGCACCCTCAAAGGTTTAAGCTCTAGCATGGAGAGTGGCATTGAACAGAATACTGACTTGTGCTAATCTTTTGAGAAGGAACATTCAATTGAGCAATAATAATTATGCCAATTGCCCTTTCTGTCATATTGAGGTTGAATCAACAGAGCACTTGTTTTTTCAATGTAAATTTACTTCTGACTTATGGTATAAATGTTTTGAGTGGCGTAATGTTGATTCTATGCTGCCGCCTTATGTGAAAGAAAATTTTCTCCATTTCATAGGCTTGGTTAATGGCAAGTTGGCTCAATTAATTTGGTTAAATGTCTGGTTAGCAATTATTTGGTCTATTTGAATGCATCGGAATGATATGATATTTAAAGGGGTAATATGTGATATGGGGAAGGTTTTGGAACTTGTTATAATAAGATCGCAGTGGAGTAAAACAAATATATCATCTTTGATATGAATGGAAGGCATTTATGAGATTGGTTTTGAAGGTGTAAACTGCATAAAATACTAATATATTTATTCTATATGAGTGTTGGACTTTTTCTTTTTGTGGTAGTTGACTAATTTGTATTTATGGAATCATATGCATAAATAGTTAATAACCAGCTGTTAGATGATATGTATACTTCTATCACACAATTTCTTTTTTTATAGGTCTGAGTACTGGTATTGCTTGTACCTGTATTCAGCTTTCATTGTAAGTTAACACTTTTTATGATACATATTCTTACTTGATTGATAAAAAAAAAAAAAAACTAAAAACTAAGAACCAATAGTGAACATAAAGAGTAGTAGAAAATTAACACCCCAAGAATGACGTGGTTCAACCAATTAGTGCGGCTTACACCTACGAGAGAGAGAATCTACACTATGCTTCAGTGATAAGTATCACTATCATGTAAACTAAGTTTACAAGCACCTTTCAAACATACATGTTAATAAAGCGAGAGATTGACCTACCAATTAGATATAATAAACTTACATTTCGTGAGAATAATTTATTAACGTAAAATCTCATATTCAATTTTTTGTGAGTGATTTTTTTTTTTTTTTATCAACAATCGTCATAGTATCACAAATAGTAATAATCTTTGTCTTATTGGCCACTAAAAAAATACCCAATGATAAAACAGAAAAAAAAAACATAGACATCAATGGATGATTGTTGAAGGCTCCCAAATGCACATGAATATGATCTCATCCCATCACTAACTAAATTGGATGTGATACCCAGTCAAGTAGCGAATAAAAAAAATAAAAAAATTTAAAGCATCAATGAACATGAACAAGGAACATGAGATTGTTGAAGGTTCAATGAAGGAAGTCCGTGTTATCATGAATTAATTTTAAATCTTTCATTATTGAATACACTAAAAAGCAACTGAAATTAATTACACCTATGTAAATGCTCTAAAAAGCTTTTTAAGTACTAGTGATTAATATGTCGCTATGGGCTTAAAAGAACCCTGGGCTAGCAGTGCGCTTGCTGGACCTTATAATCGCAAATGAAATCTAGAATCGGCCCAACTCATTTAATACAGAATAAGGCTTCGTAACATTTTTTCGACACATTTACTGCTATCCAACTTTTAGAACACTGCTTATAATTCACTTTAAGCAAGTTAAATAATATATAATTTTGCATTCTGAAATATTTCTTGTGTTCTTCGTGGAAACTACTATGCAATTCTCTGAGTTTCTATAAAAGTAACACAAGCAAGCAATTATGTTCCAATCTTTCTCCTATGTCCGAGTATCTTCTTATTTCACTTTTGTCATGGGATGGGATTCTCACAAATCGTTGTCCAAAATCCAAATCTCACTTTTCCCTTTTGTGTCATGCGTTTCTCTTTTCAGTTTTTGTACTAATTAATAAAACCAATAGCTCAAAAATCATTACAAAAACAATATCTTAAAAAAAACAAATAAATAACGTAAACATTACTTTTTAACTTTGTCATTTTTCTAATATGATACATAAAAAAGAAAAAAAGAAAATGGGATTTATGATTTACTATTCCTTTATCACTGACGTGGGCAATTGACTGATGAATTATACTGTTTTTGTTTTTTGTTTCCTTACTCTGAAGTCTGACCAGCTGACTTGAAACTAAAATTCAACCAAAACGTGTTTCATGCTTTTGAAAAGTTGAAGACTGGAAAATGGTGATTAAATTTTCCTCATGTTCAAATTAATACTGAAGCATCTTTGTCAAACAATTTATACTAATGTTCTGTTTTGAAAAAATAGGGGCCTTCCGAGAAGGACAACGAAAGACTTGGAATCCGAAAGTCAAGGTCAAGCTGCTCTGTGCTATATGTCACTATAGTAACACTATCACTTGAATAGTTGAATTCCCTTTTTTATTTCATTAAAGTATCAACCTTTTTTGTTATTGAAAAAATGGGAGTTGTGCAACTTGTCTTCGCTTCGTTGTCCTTCATTTTTTTAATCAGCAATTTTTTTTTTTATCAAACTAATATACTTTTATTGTATCAATGATTAACTATATTACATAGTTGCAATTATATATCACTAATGTACTTATTTTTTATAATATTTTATAAAATAATTAATAGTATATTTTTATAGACTAAATTGAAACAAAAATGGAAACAGTATTTTTTTTAGTATTAATTGCAAAAAATCAAATATTTAATTATATAGTATTATTTTATTGTTTTTGAGCACATGTTTTTGAGTATTTTTTTATGAGCACATGTTTTTGAGTATTTTAAGTGAACCCATGTTTCTATAGCTAAACTATCAAGTTATCTACAGTTACTACTAATCAGCGTGGTACAATTCACAACTCACAAGTCACGACGCAACATGATGGGGGTGACACAATATAATTATAAACGCGTGAAATGCGTAATCAAATGACATCAAAATATTATAATCATCGCTCTGATTATAGACTTATAGTACTAGTTCTATCAATTCGCAAATACGACAAGTGCATGCCATAATTGAAGTTGTTTCATCGCCACTTATTAATTTCAACGAATTTGAATCCCCGTATTAGAATTTAGAATATGTAATAATAAAATAGTATAAAATAATTATACCAACAAAATATAAAAAAATCCTTAAAATTATGTTGTAAGATTTTTTTTTACTTCACGGGTGATCTAGATTTTTTCAATGATATTTTCTTACTTCAAATCCTGTCTACATATATTCTTTAAAGTACACTTTTACATCGTGAGTCTTAACAAGTGATCGTCTTCTACTGTATTATGAACGTGTCCAAGCTTTTACAGTGGGATGAGAATTTTCCTCTAAAACGTGTGCAGAGAATATAATGCAAAAAAACTAGACATTATATTCCATATATATCTCCAACTACCAATATTCTTTTATCTTAATGGTTAACAAGCTCGTACGTGGTCTCAAAAGTCTAGCCGATTTGTCTAAGTGTTGAATAAAAACAACTAGGTCCAAACACAAATGTGAACGATCTCAATGCGTGGCATATGGTATATTTTAATTAAAGGGTAAAAAAAATGCTAAGACTTTCCTATATTGATCAAATATTGTACTGAACTAGTTAATATAGAGTCTGCAACCGGTGGCTTTTGACTTTATTCTTTGAAAGCGCGTACCTCTGGGCTCTAGATTCAAAAATATAAAAAAAATAACTAATTTAATACTAACTGAAAAAGTTAGTTAAAATTATTTAATTTTATTAATCTCAATTAAAAATAATACTATTCCTAAATATTCTTTATTGAAACTTAATATCATAAATAAAAAATTATTGAAAATAAAAACGAAATTAAATTATGAAAGTTATTTTAAGAATAATATCATTAAATAAGAATGAAACTAGTTAAATATGTTGATATTAATTAAGAATGTAATCGTTAAATAAGAAGTTAGTTAGTTAGAAAAAGAAGTAACCCTAGGGTGAAGGAGGGATAACCTTAAGGTGAGGTGAGAAATGAATACATAAGATAATGTGGGGGGATTGGAAAGGGATAGTAGGGTTTTGGTTTTGGTTGATTGAATTAAGGAATGAAGAGGGAGTTTGATAATTACGAGAAAAAAAGAAAAGAAAAAAAGAAGCATTGGTCAAAGAAGACATCAACGGAGCTATGTCCCTGCATAGAGTGCGAGAAGAAGTTTTGGTCTTGGAAGGCACTTTTCGAACACATGCGATGCCACTCGGAGCGTTAATGGAGAGGGATAAATCCACCACCAAATGTAAGGTTGATGAGAAGAAAGGAAGAAGAAATGAGCGAGGAAGAGTACAATGTGGTAGCTTGTTTGTTCCTACTTTCCAATGCGAGACAAAGAAAGGAAGATGTTCATTTCGAGTGTTCTAGTTGCAACAAGATATTCGGGTCCCACCAGGCCTTAGGTGGACACTATGCCATTCACAAGAACATCAATGGCTATTTTGCCAACAACAGTGAAAATGATCATCAAGAAGACAACATGAATAACATGAGTGATGGTGGAGGCCACCAATGCAACATATGCTTAAGGGTGTTCTCTACGAGACAGGCCCTGGGTGGGCATAAGAGGTGTCACTGGGACAAAGGAGGAGGGAACATCCATAGCCACAACAACAATCTCCTCCTCCACTACTTGAATTTTCCTTCCATTCACTCTCTTCCTCCCTTTCCCCTCACTTTCGATTTGAGGTTGGGTCTCTAGTTATTATTCATTCATTACTATATGTATTCTTATTTATACTTTATTCATTTCGTTCTGTCGTCTTCACTTTTATGAGACAATTATCCCCTTAGTAAATTAAAAAAGTTATATAATTTTTTATACTAATATTATCTTTTTAATTGAAAAATAAAATTCTAAATAAAAAATTATAAATTAAAAAAAAAAGTGTAACTACCATTATCTTAGGAACTACACACAATAGTTCAACCACTAACAATATGATCGTAAACTTTTAAGATATTTGTTTTGGTATCTTTGTTGATAGATGGGTACGAAGTAACTGTCATCCCGTGAGGATGAGATAACTTTCGAGTGAGGTAAAAAATGAATACATAAGGCAAGGTTGTGGAATTGAAAATGGTTAATAGGATTTTAATTTTGGTTGATTGAATTAAAGAATGAAGAGAGAATCTACAATTACATCTATAGATGGCCCCGCCCGCATCACCTACGCTTTCCTTGCAATTGCAACACTACCTTGTGTGTCTTCTAAATACTACTACTTAAATACAGTTGGATATATGTGCATCACTCGTCATTTATGTTTTTCTTTTTCAATCTAATTATTTATTCAAGACTCACCTCATAATTGTGTGTCTCTGTTGACGCCTTACTAATAGAAATATTAATGAGATGTTTTTTTATTTATTTTTTTGATGAATAAATCAAACAAGTTTTACTATAAAACCGTGTTAGTAATAATAAATGAATTCAAAACCTTCTTATAAAATAATTTAATGAATTGGCTTCCGCGGGCGTCTCCATCTTTAACATTATTTCTAAGCTATTTAATATTCCCCTTCTAAGTGTTGCAACTTCCTTAATTTGTTGCCGAGGACATTGCCAAGGCTGTTTCAGCTTCAGCTTCAGGTCAACTTTACCACTTTCATACATTCACATTGCCAGGAAGTTTAATGAAGTATTTGCTTGACTGCAATTCTGGGTGCATCGTTTGGATCTTTAGCCACCATTTTTACTCAGGACTCTGAAGTCTTGCAGGTGGTCAGAACTCTGGCGTTGGTATGTATTGTATTGCTGATTGATTTGTATGTATTTGTTTGCATTTGTCTTCATCTGCCTCAGATTTACACTGTTATCTGTGATTGTTGCTAGTTTGTCAATGCTTCTCAACCATTTAATGCATTGGCATATATTTTTTATGGTCTCCATTATGGTGTTTCTGATTTCCGATATGCTGCTTTCTCCATGGGAAGTTGTTTACTTTTCTAAATGTGTCACAATGTTTCTCTTCTGGTACATCTGCTTCTTGAGGTTAACTTTTATGGTAATTGCTTCATAGATGTTTGTGGGGACAGTCTCCTCTGTATTCTTGGTATTTGCACCTCCACTTTTTGACCTTCAGGGTGTATGGCTGGGCTTAGTTCTCTTCATGGCTCTTCGTACGGCAGCTGGTGGTGTCAGGTAAAATGGCACATTAATTTTGTTTGTATTGGGAGGAAATGTTTCTATCTTGTTAAAATAAAAATAGGTTACTCTACCCATTGTAGTTAACTAGATAGCTACTTCAACTTTCAGGGCTCTATTATTTATCCATCTTTCATTAGAATATTTTTCCTATACATCTTGGGCTAACAATTCATTTGATCTGATGGTATTTAAATGATAGAAGTATGCATGATTGATCATACAGTTTCTTTGTGGAATGGTGTGTACAACAAGTGCCATGGTTTTAACCTTGTTTCAATTGTTAAAATGCCGTCTGAAAATCTCTCTATAGTTGACGTCTTCTACATGGGTTATCAAATCTTCAAGTGAAACTGTAAAGCGAGAGATAAAAGAATAGAGTAATTGAGTGTATCACCCTGTCCTTTCAGTAGATTTGCTAATGCTAGATAGTGTGGATCCATTATTGAATTGTCAGGCTGTGCTTTTAAAGTTTTTTTTTTTTTGTGGTTGAATCCTCTGTGCTTCTACATTTTCAGATTACTATAAAAAAAAAAAAAATGGTCCTGGGCGGTTTCTATACAGGGATTTACAAATTGCAGAGTTCAGTGTCTATTTTTACAATTCCTAACACGTCTCTGCTTTTTGATAGCCCAGTGTCCCGTTTGACAATGTCATTAGAAAGAGAAAATATATTATAATACGGCATGATCATGACAGTGTACCCATTTATGTATAGTTAATTATTGCTTCTTGTGAGTTGTGAGTTTATTGGCGAACTAGGACATGCTTAATTACTTTAATCAAATATTGAGGAAAATAATTTGTAATTTATAAATTTTCCATGTTGATTAATATTATGTGATATTGCTCTTAACATTCTGGTGGATGGATATTCATATCTACTAGAGATTTGTTATCTTAATCTTGTGACTCATGTTTGCTGGCGGTGTCATACGTCTTTAGATGGAGAATATGGACCCAACACTCGATGTGACATATTGAAGAGGATTCTCTCCGTTGGATATTATATTTAAATGTTAACTTAGAGCTTAGGATTTTCCGTTGTGCCTGTGTAGAGAATAGGTTATTACAATGAAATTAGTCATATGACAATTTTCTATTTAAGTTCTTTTTTTTTTCCAGTCAATGTTTTAAAACCCAAATCGCACGCGACCTTATTTGCATAATTTTCACTATCTGTTAACATATGTATTCTTATTCACCTGCAGAAAAGAATTCTGTATCATATACTTGTCTCTTGTCTTTTATCAGTTTCTAGCTTGGGTTGGGTTTTTAAGTTTTATATATGGCATTTATTTATTTTCTAAAAAAATATATAAAAGTATTCTTAAGCTTGTTGATTAATTTTAAAGTGGTTTCTATCATAATAATAATAATAATAATAAAAGCTATTCTGATATGAGATATTATTGAGAAAGCAATTTTTTTTATTCATATTAATCGAAGACAAAAATAGTGAAGTTTACAATAATTCATAATTTCATATATTATGTTAAATTAACTTTGTTAGCCTTTCTTGATTATTGAATATGTAATTTCAAACTATTTTGTCATAAAAATATATTCAGTAAATTAATATTTATGTAAAAAAAGTTAACATTTTGTCTAATGAATGATTTTTTCATATACGAAGTTATTAAACAAAGAGCTAAAATATTATTTTATAATAAATATATTAATTAATTAGATATAAATTAAATTTTAGTATAATTTTTTTTATTCTTGTACAAATATTATTCAACAAGATATTTGTTTATGAAATGATTTAAAATCATTTTTACTTAAAAATAATTTTATAGATTTTCACGGTAGAAATAATATTGTTAAATTTTTTTACATTCAATTATGTTCGCCCATAATAATAGTGTTGAGCATAAATAATACTAACTTAATGATGACATTATTAAGTAGTTTGTTTTTTTTTTTGGTGCAATTGTTAAGTAGTTTAAAACTAGCCAATTGTTATCGGCTGTAATAATCTTAGAACTAATTTAATTTGTTATATTATTGCTAAATTAATTTAAAATTATTTTATGGAATTTGAATTATTTGATACAATTTTGAAGTAAAAAGAATTATTACTAAAAAAATAATGACAAGAGTAACATGTGTAAAATAGAATAGATAAACAATACAATACAACGTGAAACAGAAACAATGTAGATTGTGAGAAATAGATATTTAATTCTGCAGCATAACAAGAGCATTCTGAAGTAAAAAAAAAAAACATATTATATATTATATTTGTTTATTGGATTTGTAAAAAATGTTTTTGTTTTTATTTTTTATTTCTATTGTTAATTGCAGAAAATGTTACATCAATTTACTCTTTTTTTTTTCTTATTTTAAAAGTTTGTGTAGAAAATAGTAAAAATAATATTTTAAGATAAACATATTTAGTTTTATTTTTTTACCACATTTTTCACTTAATAGAACCTAAAAAAAATGTTTTATTAATCTTAGTTTCTAACAAAAATCAATTATTATTTTTAGTCTTCATGTTAAATCTTATAGTCCAGTGATGATGTGATTTATCAAACAAAAATCAATTATTATTTTTAATCCTCATGTTAAGTCTTATAGTGAAGTGATGATGTGATTTATCAAGTTGACAAGTCAATCAAATATATATTTCATAGAATATTGAAATAAAATAAAAATAAAAATCTTAATTTAAAGTAATGTAAATCATGTGAGTCTTACTTATTATATATTGTTTTTTCACCCATTTTCACTTCTCTTGCCTTTACCAAAAAACAAGTTAGTCTTTACTTTGTCTAACTTTTTCTTAATCAACATGGATATTAACATCAAAATTCTAGCTAATGCTAGTTTGCATCGGTTGTTTGCTGATGTAAAAAGAATTCCTTCAAGTATTTAGTGTTGGCTATTGCATTTTCGCTAGTTGACACTAAAATACGAAATTCTCGTAGCAAAAACCACATTTTATCCAAAACCAATAATAATAAGAAAATTACTAAAACAATTTACAATTACATTTAGGCGAGGAAAAGTACCCTAAAACAAGTACTAGTGTTAACTCTGAAAACTATAGTTCTCTGAGCAAGGAGTAATTTTGTTGATTAATACAGATGAGTCTGGCCCCACAGATCTTCGTATATTGGAGTAAAATATTCGGATTCTACCACGGAGGGGACAAGATGTTCGGTTGGAACGTGGAACATGTCAGCCACATATGGTTCTATCCAAAAGTTATCAACCGTTGTTGCCTCAACATATGCATCGAGAAAGTCATTATCATCCATAACATTATTATTACTTTCGCTGGTTGACCCATGCGGAGACAATAATGCACAAGAATCATGGATCTGGCTACCATCATCTCTACTTTGCAAAGAGCCATTACCATTAGTATCTGATCCTGAAACTATTTCATCCAGATTTAGCTCTCTCCAGAAACTTTCATTGTATGGATAATTCAGAAAATCCAAGTCATTATAATCTTCAAAAACCAAATTATCTGAAGTTATGTTGGAAAACTCGCTGCAGGTGGATGAAACTGGGGATGATGATGACTTATCTGAAATCTGGAACGAAGTTGCTGGAACAGTAACAGTTACAGTTACATGACCCTTGTTGGCAACTGATTCTTTATTCTTTGATTTGGAAGCTCTGGTTTCTTCGTTTGTGAATGTGTGTTGTTGAGACCTCTTATTGAGTGTGGTGTGCCAATGGTTTTTTATTTCGTTATCTGTTCTTCCTGGTAACTCAGCCGCAATAACAGACCATCTGCAAGTGAAGAAATTAATGATAAGTTTAACATTATTAAGAATTTATAAGACTGTTTGAATTGATGTATGAAGTGATCATATTTACATACTTGTTACCAAGTTTTTTGTGCATTCTGATGATGCATTCTTCTTCTTCTTGAGTGAAGTTCCCTCTTTTGACGTTTGGCCTTAGATAATTCATCCATCTCAATCTACAACTTTTCCCACACCTTGCAAGACCTAAAAAACCAAAGAACAGATAGAGAATTAATAAAATTTCTTCTATGACTTAATTAATTTAAACATAAGTGTTAAAATATATTTACATACCAGCAAACTTGGGAAGTTGGCGCCAATTCCAGCAGCCATATCTAGTGACATAAGCAATTAACTTTCTATCTTCCTCCGGAGTCCAAGTACCTTTCCTCATTCCACTTTTGTCACAAGATGGGGTTCTCACCATCTTTGTGATAAAACAAATCTACACAATTGAACTCTGAGGGACTGAGAATGTTATTACTTATTAGTGTCTGTGCTTCGCTGAAAGTAGATAATTTTAGTTCTGTTGTTGATGTGAGAGTAAGAATTAATGATTTCTGTGTCGGACGGACCAGTAAGTTATTTATATGGTGAACTCGTGCGTTCACATACCTAAACGTGTTTCATGATCGGTAATATTAATAAAACCAAGTAAATGAAAGATTCCTCTGACTTCCAAACAAGGGTGTCTTTCTCAGCAAGATAGTAACGGTTCATGCCTCGTACCTTAACTAGCTAGTCAAATAATTTGTATTTCTTATTCGTTTTCACATTACAATTAATATAAGGTGGCCGCGGGGAGATAGTGACACCCGCTAACTTGGTCTTTTCCAGGAACGTAACACGAAACTCGTGCCCTCCTTTTGCAACAAAATTCAACACGTGCGGAAAATCTACAAATATAAACACAACTATAAATTGCGGTCAATAACTGCTGTTTTCCGTATTCAATGTAATAATTACAACAAAATAGTACAACTTTTCCAATTCAGTAATTCTATAACACCTTTAAGAAAATGAAAGGTCTTTTCCCATTTAGCTACCAGTTTAATAATACACACCACCCCACCACTCTGAATTTTTTCATACGGGTGCGTTTAATAATTTTGAAATATATTTAACTTTGTAACTTGTGTCATCTTTTTTCCAAGTATTTTATAAATACTTTACGATATAATATTTATTATTTTTTAATTTTAAAAGAAATCTTATATAAATATTATTTTTATATTATTAATATTATATTATTTGTTTTTATTTTTTATTATTTTTTCTCTCAATTATTAAATCAAAATCAATATTTTTTTAAAAAAATCTTATTTAAATATTAAATTTTAATTAGTGTATAATAATTTCATCTTTAATTTTTTTTAATTGATAAAATTCATAATAATTTTTTTTCAAGAAATCTTATAGGAAGATAATATTTTATTAAATTTAGTTATTATATAATTATTTTTATCTTTTAAATTTATTTTTTAAATTATAAAATCAATAGCAATGTTATTGTTTTTTAATGCTATAATTTATCAAGTTTTAGTTACTATATAATCAATTTTTAACTCACTTTTTTTATTATAAATTTAATAATAATTTATTTTATTTTATAAATAAATTTTATTTAAATATTTTATTTGATAAATTTTGTTATTATATATAATTAATTTTTTTTAGCTAATATTATATTTAAAAAATACGTTCTGTATTTAATTATATATGATTTTTGTGACATAAAAAAATATTATGCATTTGGATAGATTATTAATGTATTTAATTTTTATATTAATTAATTTTTTTTTATATATAATTAATTATATATTTTTTATTAAATAAATTTTTCTTTTGAATAATTGATTCTATACTTCAATTTTAAGTCCGCTACTGCACACCACAAAGGAAAGATATGTACTTTCATTTCCTGAGAAAACTTGTGGTGATAATAAAAAAAAAAAGGTTTGATAGTAATTTTCATCATTTAATCTTTCTGTATATTTTAAAGAATTGACAATTAATTTTAACGTTAATTTTAACTATTTAATATTTTTAAATTAAGATTCATATTATTTTTTGAATTAATAATAATAGTCTAATATTCTTATTCCCTATTTAGAATCCTAAATCTTTTTAAAATCTCTTTTCCTTTCTCTTTTCCTTTCTTTAAGTCATGGAGGTTGGGATTGAAATTTGTTGTCCTATTTTTGAATCCCACTTCCTCTCCCACCAATTAAAACATGACACACCATTTAAAATAATTAGTTTTTTTTTTTATCTTTTATGCATTACCTTTTATGCCCTTAACCCTCTTCCTTAATTAAATCCCTTTTTCCTCAATCCATATCATTACACACTGCGCAGAGAGCAAATAACGATTATGATAACCACCAAAATTCAAATCATCAACTATATGAATACATTGAGATTATTGCATCAGATTTTTAGGTTTGGGTTGGGGTGAATTTGTATGAAGCTGTTGAAATTAAGTGGGGGCGGAGGATGAGAATACGTTATAATGATATAGTAGCCGCTGCCATTGTTGAACAATTTCAACACTATGCAATCAGATGGGGCGTGGAGAAAGGGATTTAATTGAGGAACAGGGTTAAGGGCATTAAAGGTAATGCATAAAAGATAAAATAAAATAAAAAGCTAATTATTTTAAATGACATGCCATGTTTTGATGGGTGGAGTAGGAAGTGGGATTCAAAAAATGGGAAGTAGAATTTAATCTTCAAGGTTGAAAGAGAAGGTGTCGTAGAAGTCATATGAGACGAGATCCTTGTGGTGGTTGCGTGAAGGTCGTGCAGGAAACTTGCGGTGGTCGCTTGTAGGAGAAGAGGAGAGGAGAAGAGAATTAGAATTACTGGTTTCGGAGGAGATGAGACTTCAAAATATTGAAAAAAAATGTAAGATTTTAATATAAATTTAAAAAAGGAAGAGAAAAATATTGAACCATTATTGTTAATTAAAAAAAAAAATACACAGAAAATTAGAACTTGAAACTAACTATCAACTTTTTAAAATAGATGGAATCAAATTTGCATATTTTTAAAACCAAAAAAATTTGATTGTTTTTTTTTAAATAAGAGGATAAAAATTTTCATTTTATAAAATTAGGAAGATGAAAATTATAATTAAACCTAAAAAAAAAAAAATATCCCGATTTAGTTCGGCGAGAGTGAGAAAATATCTTGTTCAACTCAATCAAACTCATGGCTGAGGAATATTGCAAGTCTGGTAATTCATTACATATCTTCCAATCAAAACTAACAAAAAAATTTAAATATTACTAATACAACATATTAATAATGTAATGTTTTTTTTTATAGGAAATTAATAATATATTGTTAATATTTCTCGATTTTTTTTACGAGCCATAAAAAACAAATACTATTATTATTAATATAATAGGGGTAACAAAAACATATATCCTGAATCATGGCAACAAAAATATTTAAAAAATAAAACTTACTTTACTAACTTAATGAATTCAGAAAATTAAAGGACTGCTATTAATTTTGAGTCTCAGTGGCTATAAAATTAATCTGAGCCATGCATAACACGTCAAAAATCAATTTTGATTTTCTTGAAAAAATTCACACAAACAATATGTGCAGTATACACTCACTTTTTATCATGAGAAAACGATATTTTTTATTCGTTTTTCTCTCTCTCTCTTTTTTATCAGTATACTCACCACGTCAGAAGCAGTGAGCTAATCACTAGCTAGATTGGGATTAGGAGTTTAAGTAGCAGAGATTACTTTACTAATTTCATAGTCGTTTTGTCAGTTTATGGAAACACGAAAGCCGTATAATTCAGACATTGACCAGCATGAGGATTCCCCTGTTGCTAAAATTTATGATTTATTATTTGTCCGTTTATTTCAAATTATCATGTGCAAATTGATAGAGTCAAGAGTATACATACATTTTTCAATTTCATTGAGAGTATTGAGGTCAAAGTTAAGAATTCTCAGTCTTTCCCCCCTAATAGGGTATTAGAACAACGCGGTTTCTGGTATATAAACTAGTAAAATATTACTCAGAATAGAAAATAAAAACGGTTTAGAGTTTAGACTGTGTTTGTATTAACTAATTAACCAACTAATTGTACTATAAGTGGAACTTTCGCCTACTAGAAAAATATAGGTGGAATCTTCATTCTTGAGTAGTTTAGGTCAAGGCACGTTTCTATAAGAGTGTTGATACATAGGGGGTGGATTGGAGGTAAAAAAGTTAAGTGATAAAACCAAAAATGTAAAAAAAAAAATGATAAATATCATGAGTGATATGATAAAAAAAAAAAAAAAAAAAAAGAGAGGTGAAAAGAAAATAAATAGATAATGATAATTTTTCTTTTTATAATTATTAATTAATTAATTGATTAGCATACATAAGTACATAACCAATTATTAAATCAATCTACAAGTTGCAATAAGATGGGGCAAGTGGCACAATAATGCTAACGCCTCAAATGTGTAACGAAATGACTTCAAAATAATAGTCACATTTCCCGAATTAAATTTATTTGCAAATTAATAAATAAATGCTTTTAAAGAATGAATAAATAAGACGAGAGCTTTGGATTATTGAAGTTGTTTGACGCCACTTTCAATGAATCTCCATATTATATATATTTTTTTTAATATGAGGTGCAGTTTTGATATCTCTTGAAGAGGGAAAAAAATATCTTAATGTTGTCATCCTTAATCATCCTATCATCAAAATCAAACAAATTATATATTATTAAATAAATAAAAAGAATATAAATAAATAGACAGATGAAACCAAACCTAAAAAATTATTAGGAAAAACAAAAATTAGGTAGCGCATAATAATTACTGAGTAAAACTAAAAACTAACAGAAATAAAACTAGATAAGTTAGACCACCACATAAATTCTACATGCTCGTTCACACCAAAATTAACTTAATTATCTGTACATTGATTACCCTTCCTAAAAATGTGTCAAGAGATTATATGCATATTGTTAGAGGAAGAAAAAACACGATTCCATCGAGCCATGAGTTGCGAAGGAATAACCATCAAATGAATAAAGACCTTGATAGTCAACAGAAAATCACATTCAATCTAGAGTCTCGACCAACCAAATCTAATTACATGTTCAATCACATAAATAATTACAAATTTCAGTATAAATAAAAGGTTTGAATGCCAATATAAACAAAAAAATCTCCTATATATTTATAATTTGGATAAAAAGAAAAAGTGAAAAAAGAATGAGAAGTATAGGTAACAGGTTTAAATCCTTCTATTAATATTTTTAATAAATACTAACAAACTAACATTTATTCATAAATAAATAAAAAATTCGAATAATGATCATGCACATGTCAATATTTAAAAGTTAGACTAACGTACTAACAAGAAGAATCAGCTATGATTAGAAATAAAATAAAATAAAAAATCAGCTATGATCCGTTCTTTTTTAATTCCGGATCCGTTGTCTAAACAACAAAATATAAAACATTTATACCAACAGGACAATAGATTGTGACACTATATGACAGACACTTCTTTTTTTTATTTTTTGACAGCTACGACAGACACTATTCTAATCATCAATTAAATAACTTAATTATATGAGCAAGCTTGTTATATACTTTTTAATAAATAAAAATATAGAAGACACACAAGTGGAGGGTCCCTAGATGGCACTGCATATGCGCAGCAGCTTATGATTTCAAGATTTATTTATTCAGGATTATAATAAAGAGTTATTTTGTCTGCATTTTTCATGGTTTTCAATTACTGTATGGTAGCATTGACTAGCAATTAGAGGAAAGAAATTAGGGTTCTATTTACCCACACTCCTTAATGAATAATGTCAATATTCTAATTAACAATACTAGCTGTGTCTTCAAATTTTTCAAAGGAAAAATAAAATCAGTATCTTAAAAATGTTAAGAACTAAGAAGAGAACTTATTTATTTATATGAGGATAAACTCTTTTTTTTTGTTTTTTATTGACTGGAGCATTTTCATATATCACAGTTTTAAGACTGATTTTATTGATGCAAGAAACTCACAAGTAAATTATGCAGAAGCAATTCACTATATCAAAAATTGATACAAGAGAAATATAGGATAGCAGCTACTAATACAATACTATTACATAAGTATATACTACATACAAATTAAACCGGTCCTTACTATATATCAAGGTTCATCCATCTAGGTTGGATCAAGAATTGGAATAATCACCAACTCTAACACTCTCAAAACTATATATTGATCTCTAGACATGGAGTACTTTTTTCTTTTCATTAGAACAAGCTATGATTTTCATAGTGCAAATGACTTTATTGACCCCACAGGTCATCATATATCGGAGAAAAATATTCAGATTCTGCTACAGAAGGAATTGAAACATGGGACACGTCAGCCACATATGGCTGCGTCCAAAAGTTATCAACGGTTTCCTCAGCGTATGCATCGAGAAAGTCATTATCCATAACAATACTTTTGTTGGTTGCACAAGAATCATGAATCTGGCTACCATCTCTACTTTGAAAATTGCCATTGCCATTACCATTAGTATCTGATCCTGAAACTATTTCATCCAGATTTAGCTCTCTCCAGAAACTTTCATTGTATGAATCCAGAAAACCCAAGTCATTATAATCTTCAAACACCAAATTTTCCATACTGGCAGCAGAGGAAAAATTACAAGTTATGGATGAAAACTCGCTGCAGGAGGATGAAAGAGGCGATAATGATGAGTTATCTGCAATCTGGGAAGTTGCTGCTGGAAGAGTAACAGTTACATGACCCTTGTTGGGAACTGAACCTTTATTCTTTGATTTGGAGGCTCTGGTTTCTTCGTTTGTGAATATGTTTTGTTGAGACCTCTTATGGAGTGTGGTGTGCCAATGGTTTTTTATTTCATTATCTGTTCTTCCAGGTAACTCTGCCGCAATAGAAGACCATCTGCAAATTAATGAAGGAATTAATATTACAATATTCACTTGAAATTTGTAAGATATAGGAAGAGATCATACATACTTGTTGCCAAGTTTCTTGTGCATTCTAATGATGAATTCTTCTTCTTCTTGAGTAAAGTTTCCTCTTTTGACGTTAGGCCTCAGATAATTCATCCATCTCAATCTACAACTTTTCCCACACCTTGCAAGACCTAAAAACCAATTTCACAAAAAATAATTAATAAACTTTTTTCTGCCAATACTATATTGAATCCTCAGTACTAATTAATTGGCTTAGTTAATTATTTTCACAAGTGTTCAAATATATACCTGCAAACTTGGGAAGTTGGCGCCAATTCCAGGAGCCATATCTAGTGACATAAGCAATTAACTTTCTATCTTCCTCCGGAGTCCAAGTACCTTTCCTCATTCCACTTTTGTCACAAGATGGGGTTCTCACCATCTTTGTGATAAAACAAATCTACACAATTGAACTCTGAGGGACTGAGAATGTTATTACTTATTAGTGTCTGTGCTTCGCTGAAATAGTAGATAATTTTGGTTATGTTGTTGGTGTGAGATCAGTAAGAATGGTTTCTGTGTCGGGCAGACCAGTCACTTATTTATATGCTGTAATGCGTTCACATACCAAAACGTGTTTCATGTTCAATAATAATAATAATAATATTTAAAAATCCGATACTCCTACCTGATAAGGGTCTTTTTCAGCATGTACTGAATAACAAGCGTTCATGTCTTGTATTCTTACTGGTCAAAAAAAGTGTTTCTTCTTCGCTTTCACATTCACATAACATAACATAAATATATGGGGGTCAGTCATGTTAGGGAGACAGTGACATTATCGGTCAACTGCTACTTTGTACTCCATCTTCCAAGAACGTAACACGAAACTTGTGTCTCTCCTTTTCTTAATCAACACGTGAGGAAAATCTACTGACATTAACAACTATAAATTACCGTCAAACTCATGTAACTGGTGTTTACGGAACCTAAAATTACTTAGTTTTAATGTAATTATTATAAAAATAAAGAAAAAAAAATGTTTTCCTAGTTAATGAAAGCGATTTTTCTTTTTGGTTTGAAAGGAAATTAAAACTAAAATATTTAGAAAATAAATATTATTTCATAAATTTTGGTAATCATAAATTATATATATAAGTTTCTATTATAAATTGTTAACTTTTATTTACAAAAATGTTATAATTGATCTATATTTGAATCAATACTCATTTCTAATACTTTTCTTTCTAGCTAGGACTATATCGAAAACTGAACTTAATTTACATATCCGTGAAATATTATTATTATTCCTTTCATATATATTTTTTTCAGCCTACTCACGATTGCGATTGGGTGTTAATTAATTAAGTAGGAGAGGTTACCTTATTAATTTAGTCTCGTTTTGTCAGTTTATTTGAAACACAAAAGCAGAATAAATAGACATTGACCAGCATGGGTGATTCCCCTGTTGCGATTATATCAATATAGATTTATCGATCCTGCTAATATTTATAATTTATTATTGTCGTTTATTTCAAATCATCATGTGCAAATTGATAGAGTGATCAGAAGTTCTAGACATTTTTCAATTTCATGGGTCAAGTTATGGACATTCTCAGTCTTTCTTCAATGTATGCATCGTCAGAACAACCCGGTTTCTAGAGCAGACACTGTCCCTTGGTAAACATTTTTCTACTTAACAAAACTTTATTCTTTTATATATATAAAGTCCTTGGTCAAGATCCATGTGATCGAGATGCTCATATAGAAATATATAGTTCCCTCAGTCTGCAAATGATAAATAGTAGAACAAAAATATGGTCAGAAAGGTTGTTCCGTACCCTCTCCTCAGGGAATAAAATTACGTAGCCTTTTCTTATTTATTTATTAAATGCAATTTAATATATAAGGTATGGGATGTGTGAAAGTTATCACGTTGGCTTTTGACTCATGAAATCTTTGATAATTGAAAGCGTGTATTCTCGGATAGAATTCAACTTAACCATTTTCTTAACAAAAAATTAAACATATAATTTAAGCATACTTGACTCTGTAAAAGTCTCTGGTATTAATAACTTGCCATATAATCAACACTTCTATGTTTAGCATATCAATAGCTACCAAACTTGCATTTTTTTTTTTTTCCTTCTTCTTTATTTCGAACATATAATTTAAGTAGATTTTTTCAACATACTTAAGCATATATTTGACCAGGTGGAATTTTCATTCTTGAGTAGTGTGCGTTTCTTTTAAGAGTCTTGATATTGGTCCACTCAAAAATGGAATGGATTAGAGGTAAAATAAAAAAGAGTATAAAAAGAAAAAAAAATCAATGTAATAAATAATTATATGATATCATAAAAGTTAAATTCCTATTTTGTTCAATTTAATTCATCTAATATTAAATGGTTCAATTTGGTTCAGTCTTAATTTTTTTTAAATCGAGCCAAATTTGATTTCACAAATTTCAATGATTAAAAGCATTAATGTCAATTGGATGAAAAGCATAACATGACTCAATTTTAAAAATTAAGAAACTTAGTTGAACTTTTTAATAATAGAATAATCAAATTAAATAAAAAGATGAACCAAACGAAGAATTTAGCCCATAAAGGCTATAATAATTAAAAGAAATTTCCTTTCTATAATTATTAATCAATTGATAATGAGACATAAAAGAAAATTAAATGATGTAAAAACAAAACCACAAAGAAAGTTAATAGATAATGATAACATTTCCTTTCTATAATTGTTAATCAATTGATTGGCATACTTAAGTACATAACTAACTATTAAATAAATTTGCTAGTATTAATTAGTAGTTGGTCCGATAAGATATCCAACATTGAAGGTAAATGATACATGACGCAGGGAACTTAAGTCGGAACAACTTCCATTATCTCCATTTTAGTAACAATCTCCTTAAAGATTGATAAGTGTTCAATTGAAGAAGAGTCATTGTTTCAAATGCAAATTGTTGGTAGAATTTTAGCCATTCACACAACTATTGTAATTTGAGCCATATATAGTGTACCAATAGACTTCTCCTTCAAAACATATTTGATAGATGAAGATGAATCCAACTAGCTCATTACTTTATGATATATCCTTACGTTTTTTCTCCTCTTGCATCCAAGACGTACGAAGGCATCGATCTTGTCAAGACATTTCTAAGACCTCATCCAAATCCTTTTGTGCATGAACAATTCACATCTTTATATACCATATTCGGTGTTGTGATCCAGCAACGAAATATTGTATTACTTCATAATTGACATTATAATCTGAGAAACCAAAATGAGCCAACTTCGATACCAATTTGTTAAAAATAATGCACAACAATTAAAGATAAAGAAAGGAAGATATATAAACATAGAAATTAAGAAACAAAACTCACAAGCAGGAAAGCAGAAGCAATTCACTATACAAAAAATTGGTACAAGAGAAACATAGGAGAGCAACTGCTACAATATTTCTATTACATAAGTACATACAAACCCCTAACCCAAAATTATAAAGGCTCATCCAAGCTGGATCAAGAATTGGAATTAATCACCAACTCTAACACTCTCAAAACTATTGATCTCTAGACATGGAGTACTACTAATATTGTTCATCAGAATAAGCTAATAAAAATGACTTTGATGACCCCACAGATCATCATAAATTGGAGTATAATATTCAGATTCTACCACATGGGACATGTCAGCTGCCACATATGGCTGTGTCCAAAAGTTATCAACGGTTGCCTCAGCATATGCATCGAGAAAGTCATTATCCATAACAATACATTCGCTGTTTGATTGATGCGGAGAATCAAGGGTGTTGCTATTACTATTAGTATCTCCTGACACTATTTCACATGGTGCATCATAGGAAATGGCATCAAGATTTAGTTCTCTCCAGAAACTTTCATTGTATGAATCTAGAAAACCAAAGTTGTCATCTTGAAACACTAAATTTTCCATGCTGGCAGCAGTGGAATGATCTGAAGTTAGGTTGGAAAAGTCGCTGCAGGTGGATGAAACTGGAGATAATGATGAATTCTCTGAAATCTGGGAAGTTGTTGGAACAGTAACAGTTACAGTTACACTCTTGTTGGGAACCGATTCTTTATTCTTTGATTTGGAGGCTCTGGTTTCTTCTTTTGTGCCCGTGTTTTGTTGAGATCTCTTTTTGAGGGTGGTGTGCCACTGGTTTTTTATTTCGTTATCTGTTCTTCCTGGTAACTCAGCCGCAATAACAGACCATCTGCAAGTGAAGAAATTAATGATAAGTTTAACATTATTAGGAATTTGTAAGACTGTTTGAATTGATATAGGAAGTGATCATATTTACATACTTGTTACCAAGTTTTTTGTGCATTCTGATGATGCATTCTTCTTCTTCTTGAGTGAAGTTCCCTCTTTTGACGTTTGGCCTTAGATAATTCATCCATCTCAATCTACAACTTTTCCCACACCTTGCAAGACCTAAAAAACCAAAGAACAGATAGAGAATTAATAAAATTTCTTCTGACTTAATTTAAACAAAAGTGTTAAAATATATATACATACCAGCAAACTTGGGAAGTTGGCGCCAATTCCAGCAGCCATATCTAGTGACATAAGCAATTAACTTCCTATCTTCCTCTGCAGTCCAAGTACCTTTCCTCATTCCACTTTTGTCACAAGATGGAGTTCTCACCATCTTTGTTGTGAGAAACAAAGTGCACTACTGAGTGAGTGTTTGTGTTTCTCTGCTTGGTTCTGTTGGTTTCTGTGTTTGTGAGAATAATTTCATGTGTCCTACCAGTCACTTATTTATATGCTTCACGCGTCACAGACCAAAACGTGTTTCATGTTGAAGAATATTTATTTTCTAAAAAGAAAAAAAGATTCATGTGACTGCCGAATAAAGGGTCTTTGTCTCAGCGGGTACCAATTAACCGTTCGCGTTTGTTCTTTCACCAATCAAAATTTGTGTTTCTTCTTTGCTTTCATATTATAAAAAATGGGGTCACGTTCACGTGGAGATAGTGACATTACGTGTCTTCTGCTACCTAGTATCTTCCCCGAACGTAACACGAAACTTGAGCCTTCCTTTTACAAAGGAAAATCTACAATTATTATAAACACAAACCCAATCATAACTAGCGTCAACTCATCAAGTCATTCAACTGGTGTTTTCACTTTCCGATGCCTAAAGGCTAAAAGATGTTTTTAAAGAAATTCAATTAATAACTTTAAAAAAACATTTTCCAAGTTAATTCTATATCACCATCAAGAAAAAGGAAAGCGATTTTTCTTTCTTTCATTCTGTCTGAAAGGTAAACTGACATATTTAGAAAATAAATATTTTAGAAGAGAGCTTAAAATAATAATAATAATACAAAGCGAATATATCCAATAAATAATAATACAAAGCGAGTATATCCAATCTATAAAACTATTTTTATTACTTGCACCAAAAAAAAAGAATCTATTTTTATTACCAAAACAAATGAATTTTACATGCATGCAAAAATAGTAAACATTTTCTAGTTAAAGGAGGGAGGCAAAATCCTATCTGAATTTTCTTCTTTTGCTCTATTGAGAGTAATTTTCTAATATTATATAAGAATAAAGACCCCACTAAAAGATTTAAAGCTACACTTTATACTTTCTTTTTTCTTTCTGGAAACATGTTATTATGACTTCAATAAAGGAATTAAAATTACTTTTTCCTTCTTCAATGGCAATTTCCTTTAGCAAGCATCTTATTCAGGCCAAATCAAGACTCAGGTGGGGATTAATCCCCCTCATTAATTTAAATATATATATATATATATATATATATATTATTTTTTTTAAATAATAATATTAAGTACCATTTGGTAGGATGTATATATATAATATATTACGTTTTGGTAATTTTCATTTATAGAAGTGGTTTTACATTTTACATTATTTCATTAAAAAGTAATTATTTTATATAATTTTTAATATCATTTCAAGACATAAATTAATATTTTAAATTAATTCTTTGAAAATTCAATTCATTTATAATTCTTCTAACTGATGGATCACTTATTAGGGATCACACTAACAATAAGGTGTATATACAGTATACAGCTGATAACTTTTTTGATTCCTTTCAACTCTTTTTATTTTAATCAGCATACTCACGATGTACGTCAGAAGCAGTACTAAGCTAATCACTAGCTAGATTGTAATTATGTGTTTAATTAAGTAGGAGAGGTTACCTTATTAATTTGATATTTGTCAGTTTATGGAAACACCAAAGAAGAATAATTTAGACATTGACCAGTATGAGGATTCCCCTGTTGCGATTATATTAATATAGATGTTTATCCATTCCTGCTAATATTTATGATTTTATTATTTGTCGTTTATTTCAAATGATCATGTGCAAATTGATAGAGTCGGGAGTAGACATTGAAATTTGAAAGGTCAGGTTATGGATTCTCTCAATCTTTCTTTATTACTATAGTAGTTAACTTATGTACTAAAACAACGCGGTTTCTGGTATATAAATTAGTAAAATATTAATCAGAATAAAATAAAAAATGTTTCCTTCCCGGGATTTTAAAATTTTGTAGAGCAGACACTGTTTTTGTATTAACTAATAATTAGCCAAATAGAATAACATTAGTCATGACAGCTCATATGAAAAATATATATTACTGATAAGTGCAGTACATATTAGAACAAAGTATTATGGTCAGAGAGGTAGTATTACATAATATATATATCACTCTCTCTTTTTCCCTTTTTCTTTTTATTAATTGCAATTTGATATTATAACGCATGGGATGTGTGAGTCACGTTGGGTTTTGACTCTTGAACTATTTGATAATTGAAAGCGTGTGTCTGAGACTGATAGAATTCAACTTAAACATTTTTAACTAAAAATTTATAGCATATATATAAAAGCGCATGTGGTAATTAATACTACCTACTTTGCTATATAATAACACTTACTATATTTAGCATCTCATCAATAGCCAGCAACTTACGTGTTTCTTTTTCCTTTTTAGTTCAAACATATAATTTAAGTAGAAAAGTTCAACATAGTTAAACGAATAATAATGCTATAGTCCGCTAGTCCTCGGATAACAATAAAAAAATAAAAATAAAAAGGTTTGATCTGAACATACTTCCAAAGAACTTTTAACTCGTAAAAATAATTTTTATTCGTGAAAGTACGTGTTCAATATAATATTTGAAATCATAAAAACGAATTTAAAATTTAAAATTTCCATAAACCTAAATATTCAAATTTCTCAATAAATTAAACATCGTAAATTCTATATAGGTCTTGTTAAGTGTTAACCCCAACGATCTGGGCCAGATTTGAATATTTGGATTGGGCCTATATTACTTCAAGTTGGGTCGGTTGACTAAAGTCTCACACTCTTAACTTTTATTTTCCAGTATCGTGTATAAATTGCTATGAGCCTATGAAGTATATTTTATAATTATGTTATTTCTACGTCTAAATGTTAGTTGACACCTAAGAGAAAGAAAAAAAATATATAAATATGATAAATAATATGATAAAATATAAAGAAATAAATACAAAGAAATAAGAAATATTAGTAGGACTTAGGAAAAAACTGGATGTACTTGTAATAGCGAGTTTCTCTTCAGGTGCACATTCCTGGGACGGAGGCAGACCATAACGTGAGGGGGCCAAAAATAAAACTCAAACCTCATTCATTTTTTTTACACATCAAACCTCGTTCATTAGATATATATACAAATCAAGTTTTATCCAAATTAATTGTAGTTATATATTTTAAACTATAAATTATAGTAAAAATATATAAAAATATCTCTTATATATCCAAAAAAATATTAATAAATCAATACTAGTTTTTTTAATAATTTTCTTTCTAAAATAAATAGTTTTCTTAACAAAAATAAGTATAAAAAACAAAGTGATAATTATTGTAATTAAAAGAGAATGCTCAAAATACAGGATATTTATTTGTATCTTTAAAAATTCAAGTAATAAAAAAGAATATCCAAAATAATAACTAAATCACTTTGGATATATAAGAAACATGTTGCAAACAATATCCAAAATAAAAAAGAATATTTATTTGTATCTTTAAAAATTCAAGTAATAACTCCTTATATTATTGTTAAAAATAAGTTTGTCTTATTACAAAGATTAATAAATAATTTTTAATTTTCAAATAAAATATAAATGAAAAACTAATATAGTTATTTGATGGCATATATGAAATAATTGTTACTCTAAGAGGATGTTAGCAACCAAATATTTAAACTAAAATATCTTTTTGGAGGATGTTAGCAATTAAATATTTGAACTAAAATATCTTTTTTTTTTTTTGCATTAAATAAGAGTATTTTGATAATTTAATATTTAATTAAATATAAATCATTTCTCTTTCCTATCATAATCAATTATTTTCTCTTGAAATAAATTTTGTTATAATTGAAGAAAGAGAAAATATATTTTCTTAATTAAGTATTAAATTACTATAATATCATTAAAAAAATTATTTTAAATAAAAAATAAAGGATATTTTATTTTAAATATTTTGGTGTTGGTCGCTAACATCTTTTCTATATATTTAGTAACCACATTTTTGTGAGCAATTTTATCATTCTAATATTTTTTTTATAATTATCCACAATCTTTTATCATTTACTTATTTTTTTATTTAAAATTAAAAATATAATAAGGCACATCACTCTCCCACTAGTTAATATAATGCTTATATATTTGACTAAATGTCAGTTTTAGTTATTTATGTTTTAATTTTTGTTCAGTCCTTCATGTTTTAAAAACCTCAAATTAGTCATTTATATTTTAAAAATAACTCAATTTGGTTATTTATATTTTAAAAATAAGATAATTATAAAAACTAAATAATTTATAAGATGTCAATATAAATAGTTAAATTAATTATTTGATTTCTAAAACAAAATTTTAATTTTAATGGTCTTTACTTTTATTTTAATTTTTTTTATTGTATTAAATTAATGGTCTCTATTGTTTAATAAACTAAATGATATTATTTAATTATTATTATTATTATTATCATCTGCTCAAATATATTCATTATACACACATAAAAAAAAAATTGATTTAATTTTACTATTTTTTAAAATAATATAATAGAAATTAAATAATTGAAAGCTGAAAAAAAAAATTCTTTATTTAGAATAAAAATTAATCAAAGAATTTTTTGAACAAATAAATTAGAAAATAATTCTAAATTATTTATTAAATTAAACTAAGTAATTTGGAAACAAATTAATTAATGAATTTTTTTTTAGCACATTTCATAAATTTTATATTAAAACAACCTTAAATTATAATATGTTTTAATTTTTAATACATATTATTATAAACAAATTATTATTATTATTATTATTATTTATCTCGACCTAAAACTAAAACAGTCATATTACCTGTCAAGTATCAACATTCCACAGTTGGTTGATTACGGTGACCCACCAATACTTGAGCATCTCATTTTCACACAGTATTTGTAAGAACTCTTGGGTCCCATGGAGATGGAGCCAAACAACTAATATTTACATGTTGGAGGTATCTTTTATTTTCGTCCGTCTTTTTTATTCCGTTTTCCCCAATAATTGGATGAAAATAATAGATACATCAAATCAAACTAAGATTCAAGTCTAAACTTTTCAAAAAATAAAACAAAAATTTAAAAATATTTTTAAACTTATAAGAGTAGGAGTATATTTATTACAGAATCACCAGAAAAATATTTAAGCCTAAAATGAATTTATACTGATTATTAATTAGAATAAAATGCAGCAGTTTAGAGTTTTGAGCATGCAGCCAGCAAGAGCAGAATCCCAAACCCTATACTATGATAAACTCCTTCTAGTTCTAGCTAGCTTCAGTGTTATATATCATGGCTCCAAAGTTCTACATCAAACACTTGGCTAAAGTACTCTGGTTCACTAGGGACGTAGGAATTAATGTCAAGCATATTATTATAGGAATCTTCTAGCCAGAAATTACCAGTTATAAGATCTGTGTCTGCATTCCAAAAGGCAAACTCATCTTCCAGAAGCACCAGGTTTTCGTTGCTGGTGGCGGTGACAGTAGTAGTACAACATTCCGTGCTTGTCGTTGCTGTTGTGGAGGAACAATCTTGGAAAGTGTTTTCAGTTGGTTCAGTAGATGAATTTGAGACCTGATCAGCTTCTTCTTCTTCTTCTTGTTGAGACCGCTTTTTGAGGTTTGTGTGCCAATGGTTTTTTATTTCGTTGTCTGTTCTTCCTGGCATCCTTGCAGCTATGGCGGACCATCTGATAGTGAAAGGAAAAAAAACTTTATCCCACATCATCACTCCACTCCATCACATGTTAATTAATTAATGCATGCATGGTTTAATTAGCTAATGTAACGACAATTAATAATCTATTAAGACATAACATCCTTTGGGTGGTGAAATTAACATTAGTTCTTGAATTTTGATAAGAAAATTAATTATCAAGATAATAGTAGTATATTTCTAACAGTTCTGTTCCCCCAAAGAAATAACATTCGTCATACTATCTGTTGTAGGTTTAACTTTTGTTGAATGTCCCCACTAACGAAAACGACGAAAAATGCCACAAAAAATGAGTTGGAAGTAGTTAGATCGATGTAGTTTCTAATTTAAATATTTTATTTATTTATAGTTTTTATGTTCAACAAATGATATTAATTATTGATCTTTTTGTGAAGAACTGTTAACGTGTGTAAATTTTTGTGTTTTTGTAAAAATTAGAAGACATCGTGATATATATTTTCATGTAGCATGGCAGTTTGTGTGGCTGGAGGCTCAAAATCATAAATATATATTCATTTTCTTTCTAAATTTTTTGTACTTTTATAATAATATTACATTACCTTTGGCTCCAAAAATACTACATTATTTATTACATGTATTCCTTCTTCTTTTTTTTTTTTTTTTTTTTTGCATTTCCTTTTGCTATGTATCACTCTCTTGTTTCACTCAATTAATCCCTAAAAAATAGGATGTACAATTAATCATCATAATTCTTTCACGCTTTTGTACTAATTCTGGGAAGGTTAGTGATAAACATACGTCCTATCTTTGGGATATTTGAGTGGACACAAAAGAAGGATTGAAAAAAGTATATAAAAAAAAAAGAGAAAAAACTATGGTAGATATAATAAAAAAAAATGATGGAATATAAAAGAGAGTGAATTAATGTATGTCAAATTAACATTTTCATTATAGGAAAAGGTTTGGCACCTGCTACCCAGATTTCGGTGCAGCTTGATAATAGTTTCCTCTTCTTCTTCAGTGTAGTTTCCTCTTTTGAGGTTTGGCCTTAGGTAATTCAGCCACCTAAGTCTGCAACTCTTTCCACATCTCGCAAGACCTGACAATATACATAACAAAGTAATTAAAACCAATTACAACATTAGTTAAGGATTCATAATACTCAATATAGTAACATGGAATAGTCCAAACCTTAAAAGAAACCAAAAAAAATGAAAGTCGATCATCACATTGGCAACTATATTGATGGTAAGTTCCCTCACCTGATATTGGATGAAAACAACAACAAAAAATAGAAGCAGATGAATAAAATAGACACTTTTTTTTTTCTTGTAGCTATTACCTGCGAACTTGGGGAGTAGTCGCCAATTCCAGTGGCCATATCTGGTAATGTAATCAACCAACTTCTTGTCTTCCTCTGGTGTCCATGTTCCTTTCTTCAGTCCATTTTTGTCACAGCTTGGGGTTCTCACCATCATCAATCTCCAGAATTAATCACTTTTTTGTTTTCTTTATACCACTTTTGTGAGTAATAACAATACTACTAATAATAATGCGTGTCATCCAAAAAGGGAGAGACACAATGACGCAATACACAACTAGAGGCTATAATCTAAAGTTTGATGACCAAAAAATTATTGCCTTATCCGAATATATATACATGTCCCGGAACCAAAACGTTTATCACGCTAAGACTTTATTTAGCAAGGAAAAATAGAGAAAAAATTAAATTAAATTAAACGTGTATCATAGATATGTCATATGTGGATGTAGTTTAAGGTACCCCACTATTATAGTGTATATAGGATCAGCAGTAGTATACTAGTATATAGAAGACGTCATAGGGTTGGTCATTGGTCCCAAACCACACCATACTAGGATAACATAGGAAATAGACAAGTGATCAACCTGCTCACACTCACAGGTGTTGGTTCCTTCAATTTTATTTTATTTTCAATTATTAAATTTTATTTTTTAAAAATAAATAAATGTATTTATATATATATATTTTTTCAATTATTAAATTTAACGATATTTAAATTAATATAGTTAATATAATAATATCATAGACTAAATAGTAAAGGATCAAAAGCTAAGAAAAAAAATTACTCTATTAGTAATCAAATATGATAGGAAAAAGAAAAAGTTAGAAATATATTACCTGAAAAAAAAAAAGTTAGAACTAACTATAAAACTTCTCCCACCACCAGTTTTTCCAAGTCATCGATCCTTTTTCATGGTAATTTCACCCCCCAACATATATAACCATTCGATGTGAAGATGTGGGGTTCAATGGGCTTTGACTTTGTATAATTAATTGCCTAGAGATTTGTCATTCAGGATCATTGAATATATGAATTTGTTCACACACTGTTTGATTGACAACGACTTGTTCAAAATAAGAAAAAATTGTTTCTCAAGTGTGGGTTTATAAGCTGTCTTAAGTGGTGGGTATTTGTTCTTCACAAAATCATCAACAGTATCAAGGTTTGATCACTTAATTGTATGGTGTTTGTAGCATTTTGAAGGTCATGTCATTTGGTTTGTTGTGATGTGGGAGATTTGGAAATTAAGCTAGAAATTAAGTAATGACATGGTTTTTAATGGGAAAAAATAAAAAGGACTTGTGTATATAGAGGATTTATTTGTTGACTCGTTTTAAGATATGTATTGTAGCGTGGAGTTGGCTGAAATTAAAGGCTTCTATTTTAGCTTTATCACGGTATTAGTTTGGTCTTCTATTTTAAGGTGCCTTGTATCAAGGGAGTAATTACTTGTACTCTCTGTTCTGTTGGTTATTTGGAACACATCTTGGGTGCCAAATTGGTAATAATTAATAAGTATTTTACCTTTAAAAAAAATATTATTGGGAGCAAAAAGGTGTGATTACTTCATCATATATTCCCACTTGTTAATTTATATATTTTACCATCATATAAAGTTGTTATTAATTAACACTTAATTACTTCTTCTTTTATCAATAAATATTAATTTTTTAATTTTATTAGAAATGTTATTGGGAGAATAACTACAAAGAGAAAGAAAAAAAAAAGCATGGTCCAATAAATTTGTAATTAATTAACATTTAATTATTTTATTGATAAATATTAATATTTTAGTTTTATTATAAATGTCATCAAAAGATATTTGAATCTTTGAACTAACTCTCATCTTACTTCTTTCATTTTTTTTTTCTATCATCCAAGTACCTTTAATTAATTGGTTAAGGGGTGAAATGGTGAAAGCCTTCTTAATAAACTTAACCAATTCCCTAAAAAAAAAAAAAACTTAACCAATTAGTTTCCACATCAAGTTTAAGTCTGTCCCTTTACCAACAGCTAGCTTAATTAATAAGTCATATATACCACATACGAGAGTGATAGTACTAACTACTAACTACTAACAATTAATTAATTGGCAGCATTCAAGAGTGATATTATCTACTAACAAAGGATCTACTCCCTAGTCCCCTACTGCATAGCCTTCCCCACCCTCCATACTAGTGGCCGACCCAGAACTAGAAGGAAGCCATCAAAATCTTGTAGCTGAATCTAATATTATGCTCACAAATTAAAAAAATTTTAAAAAATAAAAATTATCCTTATTCCTTCTTTTTTTTTTAAACCCTTCACTTTATTAGGAGACTTCTCATTATTCAACAAATAAGGAATAACTAAAGAAGAGTATTTTAGGCAAACAGTGAATGAATTTAAAAAGTTAAATTTTACTTATAAAAAAGAATAGTTTTTATTGCTTATAAATAGGAATAGAGGGAGTAGTACTTAGTCTTTTATATAAGCAATATTTTTAATTTTATTTATTAATTCATAATTAACAATGATCATGAGCAAAATATCTTTTATACGTTTACGTTATTATTAAATTTATTTACTTAACATTCTTTCAATTCAAAATAAATGTTTTTTTTAATAAAATTGAAATTTATGAAATAATTAAATGTAATTATTTCTTTTCTTGGTATTAATGTTTTGTCTCATATTACATATATTTAAGACCAACAATTATATATATATATATATATATATATATATATATGAATAATATTTTATATAAAATATTCATAATTATATTATATATATTACAAAGCAGTAATTATATTAATAATATATTAAAACATATATTTTTTAAATATTATAAAAATTATTAATAATTAAATTTATAATAACTTTTTCAAGTAATTTATTTTCAAACTAAATATGTTTCTAATTTCTAATTATGACTTTAGTATATTAAATATTTTTCTAAACAAAAATAATATAACAAATGTTACTTTAACATGTTGAAAATAAATATAATTAACGAAGAACATGCAAATTATATATGCTATTTTTAATAATCAATATTTCTATTAATATTAGCGTCATTAATAAAAGAAGATATAATAAAAAATACATTTATATATATAAAGACAAATTAACATATTTTATGTTTCATATAGATCTAAAATTACACGCTAATCATCGATTTTAATTCACATATTATAAATAAATACTTTTTATGAGATAAAAAATAATATTTATATTAATCATAATTTTAAAAAAAAATATATTCTATTAGTATATAAATTTTAATTCTTAAGTTAATTGAAATCAAATAAATATAAACGAAAGACTAGTAAAATTATTTGATGGCAAATGCAATTATTTAATTATAATCTTTAAAATAGAAATATCATATTATAAAAGGAAGATATTATCAAAAATAAAAAAAATACATAATATTTAAAAATAAAAAAATACAATTATGTTTATTTTAAATATTATAAAATATATATTCTATAAATTAAATAAAAATATTATATATATTATAAAAAGTACAAAATGTCAGTTCATCCTTCAACCCCGTTACATTACATGACAGGCACACATAGATTACAGATAGATCAAGGACTATATACTAGTGTGACAGCACATGCCGTGCACGGGATAAAATAATTATTTTTGAAATTTTGGTTTTAAAATTATTATTTTTATATATTTTCATTAATAAAATAATATAAAATTATTTTAAAATTTAGTTGAAAATTAATTCAGTTTTATTTTTTTTTCAAACATTTTTTATTTGAAAATTATAAACTAAAAATTGTTGATTATCTCAAAATAAGACCTTAAATAATTAATATTATAAATTTAATTACACTTTTAATTTTATTTTTTTTGTGATTTTGCTCCACTAATTTTTTTTTCATCATTTTTGTCCTCCAAATTTTTTTTTTATACTTTTGATATCTTTGTTAATTTTGGACATTGACCACTAATTTAAATGTTGATTATGCTCATTTTCTATAATATGAAATATTTTATGTATTAAATTTTATAACAATAATATTATAAAAATAAAGTTTAATGATAATATATTGATAGTGTAATATAATTTTATAATAAAAATATGATATGATAAAAACATAATAAACTTTAAGTATATTCGATGTTCGGCTAAATTTAACAACATGATATTGTTATCCTATTATGTTGACACATCAAATAATGAATTATTAAATTATAAGATAATTATCATATTTTATTATTCTATATCATGTTGAAATACATAAAAATACACTAGAAAGAGGGAGGCAGAATAGTGGGTTTAAAACTTTTTCGTAAATACTATTAGTTCACAAGTTGTATAAGATAGCAGATGAGAGTTTGTTTTATACTAGTTCACTTAACCTAAGTTACGTCCAATTCTTCTCTAACAACTATTAAAGGGTTTCACTATAATCAACTGATTACAAAACAAGTATTCTTCAATGCCACTTCTGGCTACAAGTATTATAAATCACTTCTGGTTAAGTATAAATCTCCCCCTGAGATTATACTTCTCAAATATTCTTTTATCACTAAGCCACTCATGGCTTTCTATACAAATATGTATAAGATTCAGATAACTCTCAAAGAGAGGATATAAATAAATGTTGAATCTACGTGAACTTGTAGATGATGGATATTCTTTTTCTTTTAACTCGTGCTCAAGACCTTGTCTCAGAGTGTTTTCTCTTGCTGTCTAGATTAATTTTTGTTATTTTGTTCTCGTTCATTCGTCTTCTCGTTTCATGGAAGCATCCTTATAAAGTGAGTTTCATGAATTTGAACGTTGGAGAAGACTTCTTTTCATTGTCTCACACAGTAGAGTATTGAAGTAGCTTTGACTATGCTTGATGTGACAGGAGCAGGTTTCTGCCTCTGTTATAGTTGTCTTTTAGCTAAAAGTGTGCATCCCAATACTGATTGGTTCTTTTGACTGTACCTACACACTTCACATAATACGAGACATACAAGCAATACGAGGAATTAAAGAAAGTAATATCAAAGAAAATCTCCCTTTCTTTCTATTGTAGCAATGCCTTTATTTGAGTAAAGAATTAATTATACAACACATATTCCTCAACACATATGACAGATTATGTTTTGTTCCTACACAGATAAAGTTTGACTTAACAGACATAATCTGGTCTTGATTAAGTATGGTCTGTTCGTGACAGATAACATCTAGCTTAACAAACACATTCTGAATTAAAAGACATGGTCTGTTCTAGCCTTAGACATCGTTTGGCTCAGCTTCAGACATCGTCTACTTAGTATCAAACATTGTCTGGCTTAGCATTAGACACTGTTTGGCCTTGCATCAGACATCGTCTTGACCTTGAGACTTTGCATGATTCGTTAAGAGCTTATTTTGGTCTATTTATAAGCAATTCCAGTGCTAGATTTAACCAAAGTTATCAGATAATTAAGACGAAAGTAAGAGTTAGAGTAATTATACCATTGTTTGTTCTTACTTTATTTCCTAAAATCACTTAATATGAAATCATTAGTTGATCAAATATTATCATATTTGTTATCATCAAAATCTATCAAGGTATTAAGGATTAGACATCATCAATTATCTTGGTTCTAACACATGTCCACAAAATGGACTTTTAACACATATCTCGTAACAAAATCAAACAAACCACAATAAATCATATTTTAAGGGGAAAAAAAAATACACCCACATTAATTTAACTTTAAATTTCAAACATAATTGTAATATTTTTAATATGAAGGAGTGGTCCACTTACTTCAAGAGTAAGAATAAGTATAAAAAACTTACTCTCAATCTCTATCATTCATTTTCTTAAAATCTAATGGTTGTATAAAAAAGTAAGTTATAGAATTGGAACATTATCTTTTTTAGCCGATAAACAAATGTTGGTAAGATATGAATATAAATTCCATGTCTTACTCAATATGAATGTTTTTTTTTCTTTTTACAATGTTGAATAATATTTTAAGAGTCAAAGAAATTATAAAATATAAATATAAAAAAAATAAATTTTTGAGTATATATATATATATATATTAAAAAAACAATGTGTTCTCACCCTATTTTCTTTAAAAATATTGATTAAAATATAAATAAAAAATTAAAGTACTTCCTAATTATATATTCTTGAAAAAATATTTTATGATTTTATAACAACAACTTTATACATGATGTAAATTATGTTTAATATTTTTTTTATAGAATTAAATTAGATATTTATTATATAATTTTATTTTACTTTAATATTTAAAGAGACACATGTCAATTTTAATATTGATACGTTAAAAATATTAAAAAAAACTAATTTATCAATATTTAATGATAATATCACGTATTTAAGATATATAATATAAATAATTATAAAGAAATAAGGTGTATCATGATAAAATTAAAATTTATGAAATATAAAATTAAAAAAATACATGATAATTTCTAAAAAAAAATTATGAAAAATTGAAATTAAATTTCACTATACTTACAATTACTAAAATAATAATTTATCTATTTTTTTTCTATACCATCATTTCTTAAAAAAAATCTTTCTTATCAACATATATTGACCTTTAAATAATTAAAATTACTATATTAAACATCTTATAATAAAATTGGTGGTTAAAAGATATGACGTGATATAAGAAATTGTTAATAATTTTTTTAATACAAGTGTCAATTATTGTTAGCAAATAGAAGTTATTACGTATAATATTGATAATTTAATATAAAAAAATTAAATTAAATTTAAGTAAAATTATTTTTTATTATAAGCATAAAATAATTATTTTATTTATTTAAGTATGATTCATCTTTTCAATTAATCCATACGAGTCTATATAATAATTTTCACAAAAGAAATTAAAGTTAAAGATAGAGGAGAAGATACAAAAGAAAATAAAATTTTAAGAAAAATTGAACATATTTAAGAATTATTTTTTTTCAATAAAAATGAAAGAAACATAAAATACATTATAAACGAACATATTAAAAAATTTAAACTTATGATTTATGTTATAAATAAAGAAAATTAAAACCTACTTAATTTAAAATATTATTGATGCAGTAATTAAATATTATTTTAGAATAAAAATATATTTAATAATAAATTTTAATATAAATATTAAAATACGATATATTAACTAATTAAATTTAAATTAATATTTAGTTTATAAAACTCAACTTCATGACATAATTATTATTCTCATAAAAAAATATAAAAAAAATTATATAAAGAAAACATAAAAATAATAAAAAAACATAAAAGAATAAAATAAAAATACGAATATATCGAAGAAAAGAGGTGGAAACGGAAGAAAGGATAAAGAAAAGAAAAATAAATAAAAGAGGGAACAAGTGAGAGACTGAGACTTTCTTTCGAAAATCTTCGAACATGTGGATAGATATCGCGGGCGTAATGCTCCTATGTATGGCACTTACGTATGCCAGCTGTTCATTTTTCATAAAAACACCTTCTAATTCTAATTATTCTTTAAAAGTACCCACGTGCCCTTTTATTTAGTAATCACGTCTTCAACGGGGTAATTACTTACTTCAACATTCATCTCAGCCATCCAATTTTGTTTCTTCTACTTTTCATTTTTCAACACCGTGCAACTGTGCAAGACTTCACTAACCTTTTCAATCACAAACCTAGCCTTTTCGACTATAGGCTTTAGGCACGCACGCACGCACGTATTGCTTTATGAGTACGATATATCATTAATAATAGATCGTGTTTACAAATATATAAGGGTAAAAAATACATTTTTAATTTAATTTTAAATTTTATAAAAATTATATTAAAAATAAAAACTATATTTGACACATATTCTTTGTGTGTAATAGATATGCATGAGAGATGTGCACAAAATGGGATTGTTATTTTTGTAAGAGTTATTTGATTCGGAGGTAAAATCAAATAATTGAAATCATCAACTTCATTTGTATTTTATCTTGTGTTTCATCAATAAAATTATGAAATTTCATATAAGTTAAAGGTAAAATTGAGAAGATATAAAAAAAAATATATGAATAAAGATAATTATTTTAATGATGTGTTAGATTTTTATTGATAGAAAAAAAAAATTAGACATGTGATTTCAATTCAAAATGAGACCTAATTACTTAAAAAACACTTATTTAGAAACTTCATAAAGAGGTGAGAGATGTTAATGTGTCTTTACAATAAAAAAAAAAATTATCTAGGATCATCACATCATTTATAATATCGACTAATAATTATATAATAAATAGATAATTAAATATATATATATATATATATATATATATTAAATTAAAGATATATTGATTAATAATTTAATACAAAAATAACAATGTTATTCCTTAATTTAATTTAAGTGATTTTAATCAATTTAAAATATTTAATTATTTAGGAGTGAAAATTTCTACTTTGTAACCATTTTTGCTCAGTGAGAGTGCACCAAGAGCGCACCTATGGCATGGCCATTAATGGCTACCCTACCGTTCCAGACCAACATAATTAAGTACATCATAATTAATTAATTAATTGTTCCTTCTAGTTTGTAGACAACAAAATGACCATTCACCATTCAATCAATCAAAATAATGAAAACAAATGACGTTAATTTCTCTTTCTCATCTTCACTTTTCTTTTTCTCCTCCAGTGATTTTCGGATTTGGATAATCTGTAGTGGATTTTTCACTACAGAGATCTAGATCCAGTGATTTCCTCTCACTTGTATGAGATTCTGCTAAAACTGAGAGCTTAGTGCTTGAGGTGGAGTGCCTCCAAAAACCTAGAGGTAAATCTAGTATCCCGAAATGTCAGAATTAATGCACAACTTTCAGGAACCAACTGTACGTAGCCTATAGTGACGTAGGGGAATGATAAATTGAGTACCAATTAATTAAGTGCCAAAAAATAACTTGGACAATCTATAGACTATAGTTTATAGGCACCTTAATTTCCACATACCATATATGTTCAACAAAGCCTTCTTAATGACCAAGGTCCGTTCGGTCGGGAGAAAGAAAAATAAATAAAAGTAAAATGAGATAAAAAAAAAAAATTTAATTAAAGTAGAATATAAAACTAGTAAAAGTATTGGTCTCATGTCATTTACTATGCATTTAACTCATTTTCTGCTTCTTCTTTTTTCAATGCAAAGATGCACAAGGTTCTCAACATCAAGTGTGACACTTCACCAACAGCTAGCTTAATAATAAGTCATATATATCACATGAGTCAGCATGTTCAATATCATCACTTCCAAATTAAATTAATTGTCAGCATCCAAGATAGACAGTGATGTAATTAACAAAAGATCCACCCCCTGCTGCATGCCCTCCCCACCCTCAATCCACACAGCCGCTTTTCAACACCCGCATGACAGCCGCAACCATAGGATTTAGGTGGTACGAATATTTTTAAAGGACAAAAAGTTATTTAAATTCTAAAAAAATAATAATTGATATTTTTCTTCTTTTGTAAGAAGAGACTAATTTCAGCTTGTTCAGGATAGTTGTGAATTTTTTATTTATAATAAAATGTTTCAGTAAAAAAATTGAATTGAGTTAATTTTTAAGTTAATTTTAAAATAATTTGACATTATTTTTAAAATAATAAAAAAAAATATTTTATAAATTTAATTTTTAATTTTAAAATCTATATTTTTATTATCATTATCATTCTTATTTTTCTGTCGTCATTATCATACTATTGTCATTATTACTACCAACATCTCATCGTAGTCTCTATCATCACTGTCATTGTTATTGTTACGATTGTCACTGTCGTCACCACTACTACCACCACATCACCATTACCATTATCATTGTCTTTACATCATCATTCAATTATTGTTATCATCATAATCATTATTCCATCACCATCATTACCACCATCGCCATCACTACCACCACATCGACATTGTTGTCATTATTGTTGTTGTAACCACCACTATCACATCACCATCAACACTACACCTCCGTCACCACCACATCATCATTATTATTGTAATTGTCTTTATCATTATCATTCAACCATCATTCATTAATTTTCAATAGGTTTATTTTTATTTTAAAATTACTTTTATGTATCAATATATTTTTAACATGATATGATTTCATAATAAAATAAGATAAGATAAAAATTTAACTCATTTTATTCATTTTTAAATTTTAAAAATTTCAAAATTGAAAACAAAAATATATTCCAACAAAACTTTAGTTAGTTGATTTGATCAGTGCATATGAGTTGTCGTAAGCCCATACTTAGTATTCAATTTTTATAAATTAAAAAAAGTAACTAATAACTTAAATATGACCATATTTTCTTATAATTAGAATAACAAATATTTTCTTTTATTTTTTATATAAGGGACGGAAGGTTGGATATATATATTAAAAAGTAGGATATACAATACGAGTTTTATTTTCAATTGAAAATATTAAACAACAAATTTAATCTATCTATTATCTATTCTAAAATAAGGTTTTATCATGTTGTTAGATATCACGTGATAGTCCTATATTACTTTTACATTTAATTATGTTAAATAAAAATATATTTTTAACAAATTAATCTATTCAATTTTTAAAATTTTAACATTATTATTAAAATTATTTATCTATATCTACTTATATCTACTAATATAGTTAATTATAAATTCAAATATCATCATTCTCCCTGTTGTTTATATATTCATATTTTTTTCCTTCCATCTCATCTAGTTTTTTTTCTTCTTCTATTCTTTTCTTTTTCTGCATTCTTTTCTATCTTTCTATTTTTCTTCTATTTTTTGCTTTTCCTGTTTCTTCTATATTCTTTTATTTTTTTCATTCCACAATTGTGTCTATATATTCATTTTTTTACCTCTATGTAATAGGTTTTTTTTTTCTATGATCATCCTTTTTAGGCTCTCTCTATATTCATTTTTTTTCCTTTATACTACCAGCCTAACACTGATTAGACCAAGGTTTCTTCTTTATTTTTTCTCCTATATTTTTTTTTTCTAATTCATATTTTGTATTTTCTTTTCTTTTTGTTTCAACAGGGAATTTTAAGTTCCTAAAGTCAATGATGGACATCCTACGCAACAACAATGACAAACCTTATTAATGACAGTGTGGGTTACGAGTTATGAAGAGATTTTTTATTAATTTGATTTTGTTTAAGGTTATAATGTTTACTATTATAATCATAATATTTTTTATTTTATTAATTTGATTTCGTTTAGGGTTATCATTTCTATTTTATATTCTTTTATATTATTGTACCGTTGTTATTATTTCATGGTGCTTTTATGTTATTATTGTAATTATCTTATGAATATAACAAATTTAAAGATTAAATATAACAAGTCCAAATGGATTTAAATTTAAATAAATATAAATTATTTGGTATTAATTTCATTTTTTAACTACATTTAAAAAAAATTAGTTTGAGATCTTAAAATTCAAAAAGAAATTATGATTTTTAAATAATAGTTGATAATAAAAAAAAACTAAAAAAGTGTAATGAGTTAATTTAAATTAATTAATTTAATTATCTTAAAATTATAATTTGATATTATCTTAGGATTATTGTAATTATTTTAAGATTATAATATTTGTTCTTTTTGTTAGTTTGATTTTGTTTAGGGTTATTATTTGTATTTTATATTATTTTCAATAAAATTTATCATCTAATTTAAATAAAAAAATAATTTTAAAATTTGTTCCATTATTATTATTTTATGACACTTTTAAGTTATTGTTGTAATTATCTTATCAATATAAAAAATTTAAATATTAAATGTAACAAATCTAAATGGATTTAAATTTAAATAAATTTTAATTAATTATTTGGTATTAATTTCATTTTTTTTAGCTAGATTTTGTTTTTTTTTAAATATTAGTTTGAAATCTTAAAATTCAAAAATAAATTATGATTTTTAAATAAAAGTTGATAATAAAAAAAACTAAAAAAATGTAATGAGATAGTTTAAATTGATTAATTTAATTATCTTAAAATTATAAGATTTGTTATTATATTATGATTATTGTAATTATTTTAAGATTATAATATTTGTTTTTTGTCAGATTGATTTCGTTAAAGTTATAATTTTTATTTTATATTATTTTTAATAAATATCTTATGAATATAATAAATTTAAAGAAATATCAATTTAAATTTAAATAAATTATTTGGAATTAATTTTTTTTTAACTATCTTTTTTAAAAAAAATATTAATTTGAAATTTAAAAATTCAAAAAGAAATTATAATTTTTAAATAATAATTGATATAAAAAAACTGAAAAAAATGTAATGAGGTAAATTATGATTTTTAGGTATATATGATTTTAAAAAGAAATTATGGTTTTAGGTATATATTATTTAAAAAAATTAAATTATATAACAATTATTAAAAAAAACTCGCTCTTGCTTAACACAAATTAATACACTAGTTAATTATATAAGAACGAAGCAAATAAAATAAAAATTGTGTAAGCCAATTCAAAATGAAAAATATATACACTTATCAATTGGTTTATACATGACTACAACTTTTCATCGAATCCTTAATTACACTTCAATTACCTGCAAGCTTTGGGTAGTTGGCACCAATTATTGTGGCCATGTGCAGTGCAGTAACATAAGTAATGCAACTTCCAATCTTCCTCGGTGTCCATGTTCCTTTTTTCACTCCACTTTTCTCACAGTAATTATACCATCTTTCTCAACCTATATATCAAACCCCTCTCTCTCAAGTCTCAATATATATATAACACAGTTTTAGGGTGTGAGAAAGAGACACATTGAATAAATTGAAATCAATTTGAAAGAAAAAATAAGAGCCCAACACTCAGGGATACATAAAAATGTTATACATAATGTATTGGGTTATAAATTGAGTAAATTTACAAGGAGATTGATTCTCCCTTTACACACAATAAGATGAACCAACTAATTAACAAAAAAGAAAAGAAAGGGAAAATGGGTTTGAGCCCAATGTAGAATACAAAAGATAAATCCTAACTAACTAATTATAATTATGATTCTAATATCCCACATGGTTATCTTTCAATTTGGAAATTAATGTCTGAAATTGTCTTATATCAAGGACTTTGGTAGAGAAATTAGTTAGTTGATCATGAGTTAAGATTAACCGCAACTGAAATAATTTGATTTGTAATTTTTCTCTAATAAGGTGATAGTCAATCTTAATGTGTTTAGTTTTTTCATAAAAAGAAGGATTAGTAGTAATGTGAATGATAGATTCATTATAAAAAAAGAAAGATATGATTAATGAATGAAATTTTAAAATGAAAGAGAAGAAAAATTAATCATGGAATCTCATATGATAAATGTCAAGGCCTGATACTCTACTTTAAAGGAGTTTCGGAAAATTATACTCCACTTCTTAGAGCATCCTAAGACTAGAGATTCACCTAAAAAAATACGATATCTAACGGTGAATTTGCGAGTATTCACATAACTAACTCAATCCAGATGTGAAAAAACAAACAGAATCACTATAGTAAAATAAGCCATGTATACCAGGAAATTGGAATCAAATTGCTCTCCTACCATATTAAATAAATTGAAATCAATTTGAAAGAAAAAATAACAGCTCAACTCATATGGATAAAAAAATGTTATATATCATATATTGTTCATATATTGGACCAAGAAATTAAATCAATTTTGAAAGAGACGTTGATTCTCCCTTTATACACAAAAAAAAAAATGTGAACCAACTAATTCACAGAAAAGGAAAAATGCACTTCAGCACGATATAAAATACAAAAGATAAATCCTAACTACTGATTACCATTATGATTCTAATACACACGGAGAAAGAGAGCTTTGGTGTGAAAGATACTAATTAAGCTGCCACAGTTTCCCTATCTATTCATAACATAAGAATGCGTACGTAGCAGAAATACACACCTATGACTGTTTCATACCAACAATCAATTAAGGTCATGGACTAGCATAATTGAATGTACAGATCAATTAATGCGAAGTTGTTTTAATTTAAGTTTTAGTTATCTCGAGTTTGAATTTTAAATATACAATCATCATAAATATTCTTAATCCTATTCGATTCAAATAATATTCTCTCTAATAAAGAAATTATATGGTCGATCTCTAATAATTAAACAACCGTAGAATAGTTGCCTAATGTTTGTCCTCCAGCGGGAATCTAGAACGAAGCTCTCTCTCATGGATTCTCTGAATAGAAAGTTTTGGATATATATTGTAACTTTCTCCTTATAATAATAGTAATAATATACAATAATACCATCTAATCAACATATAGTATAAAAAAGTATTGAATTCCACGTATCTGCACGGTTCTTGATCGAATCTTCTGACAATTTCATCAATCAAGAGCAAGTATATATATGTCAGCAGTCAGCCATGCACAAGTGGAAAGAATTCAAATTTCATCAATCAAGTTCAAGTCTTTATTATTCAGATATACCATTGAGTTTTTTTCAGCGCTAGAATTTTCAGCAAAAGATTAATTACTTAATATTTATTGGGTCCCACCTGCATGCCCAAAATTAATCAACCTTCATCATGGCTTAGTCTTTCTAGAAAATGCACCATCCTTTTATTACAGGAAGGAGACAAAGGTTAACCTTCTTGGCTTGCAAGTCTTTCTAGAAAATGGACTGTGTATCCTTAATTAATTAAGATATCATTACCTATTTATTGGCATTAATTAATCAATTAATTAATTACAGGAAGCAAGACAATGCAGCCACGGAATGATTTCAACTTTCAGTTTTTTTTTTTAATGTAAGGGTCAGTTTTTTTTTTTTAACTAACAAGAGTCACTTACTATAAATAAAATTAGTCTTTTAATTAAATGGGTTGGGAGATATATTTCATCTTTGTAGGACTAGGTTAAAATTTGAATTTTAATAAACTAAAAAATTAAATATTCCACAAAAAAATTAATGTAAATTTTTAATAATACAACTATTTCATAAAATTAACTCGGAAAGCGTAACATAATTTTGACATATACATTTGTAACTTGTAAAGCGATTTGTTGTTGGATTCATTAGTTACTGACTGACAACGGATACAATCCATATAGGATTGAAAATTCTTCAATCTAGTGTATGACGAAGTGAACCAAAATTTTGTGATGACATTTTCAATCACTAATTCGATTGTTATATTAAATAAGACAAGATTGATTACAACATCGACTACCGAAAATATTTCAGTCGATTGCTAATTTTAGTCTATATCTATGATTTTTTTTTTTTTTAATGAATAAGAAACGATTGGTATATAATAGTGCAATTTAAACAAACAGTTGTGTTGCATTAATTTATCTTTTTGCTTTTTATAATATAGACATCCATATATCTTCATGTTTCCGAATTTATTTCAATTTCAAATGTTACATTAAAAGGGTTTTCCATTGGGTTGGTAGATAAAACTGTTACATTAACAGTTTCAAATAAATAGGATTGAAAAATGCTGAAAACAGCCCTAGGTACAGATAAATTTTCCATGCATGGCACTCTGCTTAATTAACTAGGAAGAAGTTTGTTAAAGAGGGATCAAAATGATCGAGTACCGACATGATAATTAAAATAAAACAAAATGAATTAAAAACATTATATTAAATAAAAAGACGAGAATAGTATCAACTCATTTCCCGTAATCCCATATGGACCTAATACTCCTTTCATCAAACATTATAAACTGGACAAAAACTTTGGGGTTCAGTATCCACAAAAGGTGCTAGAATTTGGTCTGAGAAGTACGAAATTTCATAGAGTTCTTGCCAAGAGTATGCACTTATAGGATCCGTATTTTCCTCCATGAAATCAACAAAGTCAATAATAGCCAAATTCACATCAGTAGCTAGACAAGTGTTTTGGAAAGGGCTTGCAGCAACTTGCGTTGGCGTTGTTGAAGCTTCAACTATTTGATTTGTAACTGAAAATTTCTTCTTAAGATGGGCATGCCAGTGATTTTTTATCTCGTTGTCTGATCTTCCAGGTAAGTGAGAAGCAATCACAGACCACCTTCAATTGAATTAAGGAAATTGCACTTAATTAACTTATTGTATAATATATATAGTTTATATTCACATGTTGTATATATTGTTAATTAATTACTCGTAATTATACGATTCATCCCTAGAAAATATACTATATGATGAAAATTCAATAGAAAGCATATTTAATCATACGTACCTATTTCCAAGACTTGCTTGCAGTTTGATAATTGTCTCTTCTTCATAAGTGTAGTTCCCTCTTTTGATGCCTGACCTTAAATAATTCATCCACCTTAATCTGCAGCTCTTTCCACACCTCGCAAGACCTGAAAACAATTATATTATACTATATTAATTATTGGTTCCATTATTCGAACTCACACATGTTAACTGAGACACGAATCCTTACACATATATATATACACTTCAATTACCTGCAAGCTTGGGTAGTTGGCGCCAATTCTTGTGACCATGTTTAGTAACATAAGCAATCAGCTTCCAATCTTCTTCTGGTGTCCATGTTCCTTTTTTCACTCCACTTTTCTCACTGTAATTAGGGCTTCTCACCATCTCTTTTAACCTATCAAACCTCTCTCACAATATATAAACAACAGTACTGTTAATTAAGGTGTCGCCGTTGATTATTAATGTCTGCGCGTACGTGTTAGAGAGAGAGAGACTGAGAGAGAACAGAGTCTTGTGAATGATACTAAGCAGCCAAAAAGTTTTCCTATTCATACCAATAAATTAAGTAAATTAATATCACATAAGCGTGGATTAACTGACACGAAGAGTTGATTTAGCTTAATTTAATATGTAATTTTGAATTCAACTTCGAAATATATAACTGTTAAATATTAAAAGAAAAAGTTTTGTCATTCAATCCTGCTCAAATACTTACAGTCTCTATTGAAATTTAAGCACACTAGCAAATGAAACTAACAAAAAGAAAATTTGCAACATAGTTTTCTAAGTGTTGTCTTCTAGCGAATAAATAAACATTCTTTGCTTATAAAAAGACACAATGGTGTTTCAGCAGGAAACTACAACGAAGCTCTCTTTCTGGGTTCCACCAAGTGGTTTAACCAACTAATCAGTTGAATATTCTTACTCGCTCCAATTAATCTTAGCGAGTTCTCTTAATAAAAAATAATTACTTAATTCTTACTATATCTAGTATATCTACCTCGTTCTTGGATCTTTTGAATTTTGATGATTTCATCAACAGCCAGTTAGTATACATGTCAACAGTCAGAGCACGAGTGGAAACAATTTCATTAAACTTCTAGAGTGTCATCCATAAAGAAGAGAGAGGGAAGAACTGCAAGTCTGGAACACCATGCATGTCATTAAGAATAACGAAATTATGCGTAAATAAAAGATGGGGAAATATCATAAAAAAAAATAGTATATATAATATATGGTTCAGATCCATTGCTAACAAGGTGTTAAATTTAATTTTTACACCAAATTTTAACCATTCATTTTAATTAAATTTAATAATTTTTAATAACTAAAAAAAAAATTCAAATTAAAACTTCATTTAATAATAAAATCTCTAAAAGATTATCTAGAATATAATCAAAATATTTAATTTATCACATTTTAAACATTTGAAATTTATTATTATCATGATTGTCACTATAATCACTACCAACATGGTCGTGATTGTTGTTACTGTCATCGTCATCTCCATCGATCATCATCATAAATGTTTTCATGATCATCGTCATCACCATCAACATAGTTGTTATCGTCATTGTTGTCGTCGTCATCACCACCATCAAAGTTGGTGACGATGATAGTAGTTATGAAGACACTTATGATGGCAACTGATTGTCATGAAGATGGTGATAAATTAAACGAAGTTTTAATTTTAATTTTAAATTATTTTAATCTAACGGTTGAGATTAATAATTTAATATATATATATATATATAGGTTAGGACCAATTGACAGGTGTCAAAATAAACTTTGACACCAAATCTCAGCCATTCATTTTAATTAAATCTAGTTGCTTTTATTAATCCATTAAAAAAAATTCAAATTAAAACTTCATTTAATAATAAAATCTCTACTATATAATTAAAATATTTAATTTATTACATTTTAAATATTTGAAATTCATTATCATCATAGTTGTCACTGACATGTCTGCCACCACCATCATGACAATCAGCTGTTATCATGAATGTTTTCATGACCACCATTGTCATCACCAATATAGTTGTCATCATCGTTGTTATCACCGTCACTACCACCAAAGCATTCATTTAATTTATACGCTCCGACTACACAAGGTGAGAAAAAGCATCCTCGCTTGAGGAACACGGATCTTCCAGTTTCAGGAAACTAGGAAATTAAGTGAGCATACAAGAAAGAAAAAGTTATACTGTACATAGAAAAAATTATCCTCTGCGTTTAACCTTTTGTGACTTTTATCAAGTGGCTACTAATATTAATTAGTAGCTTCAGCATCTTTTAGCCAGATGTGACATGATTTCTTTACATAACGGGCGTACTTAATTAACTACACCAAACACACACTTAATTAATTAAATTATCTTTCAAACGAATTTGTAAGAATTCTAAAATAAGGAAATGGGAATTAAGAAATTATATGCAGCCATGCAGATATATATAGCTTCCAAATTAAATTTCACCCGTTCCGGCTACATTTCTTTTCAAATTCAAATGAGGTCACCTGCACAATATTGTATGATTGAGTTCATATCAGCACTGAAATTTCCAAACAAGGATTAATAACTTAATATTTTACTAGGTCCCACGTGCATGCCCAAATTTAGTCAATCTCCCTTGGCTTCCACTTTCTAGAAATGGTATGGACTGTCCCTAATTAATGGCTTCGACTTTCAGCTATGTTCTATGTGAATTGTAAAACGTAACATAATTTTGGCGGATACACTTGTAACTTCTGAAACATATTGTTGTTGGAATCGAAAATGTACGTACAAGGATCTACACTTCACTTAATGTTAGTGTGTTACGGATATGTGCAGTCTTATATATATATGTTCAAAGTAATATTTCTTATTGCTTTTTAAACCATGCATGTGCATTAAAATTGGACTTAAGTTAAAATCTATTTTATATTATGAGTCAAATAAGTATTTTTGAACAAAGCGTTCAAGTTGGCTAGCAATACCATTGGATCGCTGATACTAGGATATGGGATATGAATCTAGTTAATGCTTTGCGGCCAACTGATATAGCTACGCTTGTTCAAAGAATGCCAACTTTCAGTAATAATGTGGAGGACAGGAGATTTGGAATGCTGCTGCTAATGGAGTTAATTTATTCTGTAAAATCTGGTTATTACTCTCACTTGGCCTCTCTGGATTCACACTCACAGTGGAAGGTTGTTGGTAATTGGATTCATATCATTGATTTAGTCTTCAAACTCAGCAGTGTCTTTTCAAAAGTTTTGTGATGACTATATATGTGGAGCATTTGGAAAATGAGAAATGAGAAATGAGAAGCTATGGAATTCCAAAGAAGAACAATCTGTTGGAGTCATGAACCGTGCTCAGCTTTTATTGTCTGATTGGAATGCAGCTAACTTATTTGATGAGGGTCTGGCTCTACAACAAGCAACCTCTGATTCAAGTGTAACCTGGATGCTGCATTTTTTAATGCAGAAGGAGTATCAGGGAAGGACAAGCTCTTGCAATCTCTCATTCCTTGATTTGGCTGATTAATCAGAACATCTACAATGCTATAATTGAGTCAGATTTCCATTAAACTTAGTTATAGTATCTTATATCTTGTTAGTTGAATATTTGTGCATTCATTAATGAAGATTGTTTATCTTCTCTAAGTTATTAGCAGAAAGGATGTTTCAGGCCGGTCAGCTTATCCAATACAAAGCTCCATAGTTTGTACATGAAGAAAAGAAGGAAAAAAGCATAATGACCTTTTATGTTTTATCTCTTCTCCAGACAAGACAACAAGGCCTCTTTACGTGAAAAGCATGCCCATATACTTAATGCATCATCAAAATGGGAAGAAGTTATTTGTAACACATTAGAGGGAATTACATGTAACTTACACCTAAATTTTAGGAAGATGAAAATTTTAAAACATAAAACATCATGCGGAAGCTACTACTCATAACATATATAACTGGTTAATTACCACATACCTATACTAGGGCCTACACCTGGATCAAATCTCTAATAATTTAAATTGCTTGGGAGAATATGGAGATGAAGCAAGATAAAGAAATAGAAGTGAGATCAAATATGGTTGCCATGATAAAAAAACAAAATAGAATGAAAAATGAATTATGAAAATATTAGAATAGAATCACTAGTTCATTTCTCCTGAATCCCATACGTACATGATACTACTTTTAATTAAAATAAGCTGGTATTATGTGTGGCCCAAAAAACCAAAAACAAACAAGAAAATTAAACCACGCCCACATATTCCTTTTAGAAAAATTCAACCAATAATACAATCTAAGAAAAATTGTATATCCCACTTCTTATTATTCTAACAGCCCTAAACATCATAAAGTGGACAAAAACTTTCGGATTCTGTCACAAAAGGTACGAGAAATTCGCCTGAGACGTACGACATTTCATAGAGTTCTTGCCAAGAGTATGCACTTATAGGATCTATGTTTTCCTCCATGAAATCAGTAAAGCCATCATCAATAACCAAATTCACATCAGTACTACTGGCTGCTGGTGCAGGTTCAGTTATCACGCAGAAAAAATTGCTCATTAATGATGTGTTCTGGGACGATGGAGAAGCATGATCAGGATTTTGGAAAGGGCTTGCATCAGCTTCCACCGAGTAATATTTATTGTCTTCATGAATGGATGGAACTGGTGAGTGATTCTTTGGCGTTGAAGCTTCATCGTGTTGTTGAAATCGCTTCTTAAGATGGGCATGCCAGTGGTTCTTTATCTCGTTGTCAGATCTTCCAGGCAAGTGAGAAGCAATCACAGACCACCTTCAATTGAATTAAGAACATTGCACTCAATTAACTTTGGTTTATATATATACTCATGTAATGTTGCGTATTGTTAATTATGTCATTCATCACTAGATCATGAAATTAATTATATGAAGGTTGTATTTACATGTATACTCTCCTAGCTTTGATTTTGAACATTGTTGAACTTGGGTTCTGTACTATCTCTTTGGGTCGTTATTTGGGCACAAATTATGCTTATAACCTAAGGCTTAATCTTAATCAATGATACTGTTATTTTGCTATAAAAAAATCACTAAAAGAAGCAACCATATAGTATATAGTAATCTGGGTGAGTCATAATAAGTTAACACAATTCTGGGTGCATGTGTGGTACCTATTTCCAAGGCTTGCGCGCAGATTGATAATTGTCTCTTCTTCTTCATAAGTGTAGTTCCCTCTCTTGATGCCTGGCCTTAAATAATTCATCCACCTCAATCTACAGCTCTTTCCACACCTCGCAAGACCTGAAAATTAAATTAAATATCATCTAATTAGCTTTCAATATTAGGGTTGATGTTTTTAACAAAAAATAAAATGTTAACACAATTATACACATAGATTTGTTCAATTACCTGCAAGCTTGGGTAATTGGCGCCAATTCTTGTGGCCATGTGCATTAACATGAGCAATCAACTTCCAGTCTTCTTCTGGTGCCCATGTTCCTTTTTTCAGCCCACTTTTGTCACAGAAATTATAAGGGGTTCTCACCATTTTTGTAGCTCAACTTATATATCAAAGGATGATCAAACTCTCGCCCTATTAAGGTGTCGTACGTTGTTGAATGTCTGTGCGTGTGTGTGAGAGAGTTTGGTGAAAGATATATATATATCCTAAGAAAAGACCAATGCGTGCGAAGAAGGAGGAAAGATACAAACCTATGATTGTTTTCATGCAAATTAAAAAAAAAAGAAAAAAAAGAAAACTGGGTATATACGACTTACAAGTACTACCAGATGGAAACTTGTGGAAAGAGGAGTTAAACAATTGCAAAATAACAACGGCTCAAGTTTTGTCTTCCAATGGGAAACAAGAAGTCATCTTCCAACCACCTCAGTTGAATTTTCTCACTCGCTTCAATGGATTGGACTCTCTCAATAAAGTCGCGTATATATAGATCATGTTCAACTAAATTGTTTTGGATACATTACACTTTCTTTTTATAATAATTAAATTACTACTCTTTGGTCTCAAAATTAATGGTGTTTAAGGTTTTTTCATACAGATTAAGAAAACAAGTATTTCAGGGAAATACTAGTATTTAATTGTCAGAAAATATTTTTATTCTCGTTCTTGATTCCAATAAATGTATCATTAAGCCTTTTAAAATAATAATACTTATTGAAAAATAAAATTAAAACAAATGTTTAAATATCTCATCATTAAAAAATGAAAGCATTAATCAATTTGAGATATTTTTTAAATGTTAAAACTGCAGTTATTTTTTGACAGAAAGAAGAATAATATAAAAAAAAAAGTAATAAATTCTCCCTTGTTTTTTAACCTTTTGATAATGAATTCCACGACCTAGTATATGCCAGCATACATGGAAAGTGGAAACAATTGAAATAGTGTGTTAGCAAGAGAGAAGAAAGCACTGGAAGTCTGGAACACCATGTCATCAATTAACTAAAAATAACGAAGTTACGCGTACGTAATAGAAGGGGAAAATAGATAATAAAAAAGAGACTCTTTACTATATAAAATAAATATTTTTTTATTTGATATAAAAATAAATTAAAAATGATACTTTTTAAATAGATGATAAAATTATATAAATAAAAGGCATACCATCTTATGTCAATGAATTTAATTTAGTGAGCTAAAGTTTAAGTTTATGCATGGAGTCCAAATTTATAGCTATAAAAAAATTGCATTTTGAAGTTATTAAATGTAATAATTGGTATAAAGTATTCCAGTGCAATTTCATCAATCTCTGTATAATCCTTTCACACTAGTTGGAAAATAGTCTTAATTATAAATATGTTGAATTTAATAGAAGCCTAGTTATTTTTATATGCTCTGACTACTCAAGGTGTGAAAAACATCCTCGCTTGTGGAAAAAGATCATCCCGTTTCACTCTACACCCTAAGAATTTCTCATAAGTCCTGAGTCAGAGGAAGGTGATGAGCACATAATTAAGAAAAATATATAATTAATTAAGGACACTGCATGTACCAAATCAGATCGCACATAAGAGGGTTTAATATAGTTGGCTTTGGTTCGCAATTAATCAGTTTTTTGGCGTGTGCTGTGTTAATGAGGCATACATATGTGAAATAGTATTGTATATTATAACCTGAAAGTGCACATTATTATTATGGTTTGTGATATATTCATAACATTTGTGAAATATTATTAGTTATAACAGCATTTAGTCAGCATCTGCTACCAATCGTTTTGGAATTGTTGAGCAGTGCAGCAATTACAGCATATCTACTAGGAAAGCTGGTTAGTAAAAAGTTTAATTAACGCGCTTTTGCTTTTTCCTTCTTGTACAGAAGTCACAAAGTTTCACACACTTCTAAATATACAAAGAGTCAAAGTTATACTCAATTTTCTAAATGAATTTTAATAAAATAGTAAGTTTGTAGTCTTGTAATAAATATCATAAGTGGTCCACTAATAATTTTTTTAACTAATACTGACGAAAACTCTGGAAAATGCGATAACATAAAACTACATTTAAACTTTTTAGTCCCGTGTTTGAATTTACATGGCCAATCTAATATCATCATCAACATGTAAATTGCTTTGATTTTATGTTTTCAGGTTTCTTATTATACCTTTTGGGCACTAGCTTATTCGTAACTCAAGTTGTTAACGGCTGTACTTGTCTTCTTTAAGGTGATGAGTTTCGATGTTGTCATCGGTGATCTCATCCAAAATATTATTGTACATTTTAATGCTCAATCACTTGTTGTTACAAATTTATTTTCAAAAAGGGTATCAATAGATTAATTGCAAAGAGAGTAGTGTTTATAAATTTTTCTTGATCTTCATTTTTAAGTTTGTTTTTTTTTTATCAATAAATATAAATTTATGAATTTTATTAATTAAAAATATCAATAAGAGGAATTTGAACCGTGACTTATCTCTTTTTCCTTCTCCTTTATTTTAAGTCCCTCTTTCTAATTACTAAGTCAATGTTATATCTCTATTGATCTTCATTCTTAAGTGGTTTAAATCCTTTTGACGTAAAAAAATGAAGGTCATATTATTTAGAGGTTGGAAAATATTGTTTCTAGAGAGTGCAACAACGCTCAATTCAATAACAATTGTAGGAAAATAATGGCAGGGGAAGAAGTTTCCGTAACTATTTCCTCTATAAAGGAAAAAAACAAAAACAAATCCTGTGCTATCCGCCACTTGCATTCTTTTTTTTTTTTTTTAAGGAAGCACTTGCGTTCTTTTAAAACCTATTAATTTGATTTTTAACGTCTAAGAAATGATATATAATTTGTGTTGAAAGTCCAAATTGTTCGATTTATGCATGACATCACCTGTTAAATAAAATATGTTTATAATCCTAGGGTTTTCATTCCGTTTAGATTGCATAAAAATAAATTATGTTTGGTTCATGCACGTAGGAACGTATATGACATAAGACAGCCCACAAACTTGGAAATGTTCATGCACATACTGACATACATACACACATTCTCGATCGAATTTCTGAGAAAAAAAAGAAAGAAAAAACAGTTGCGAATTTTAAGTGACTCCTTTTAACTACATTGACCAACACGGTGAATGCAACTTTTAAGTTGCTAACGGCTAAGAAAGTAAGAATACGCACACGCTAGTATGAAATATTTTTTCCACTAGTGAATATCAAATTAGTTGAACCAATGGGGTGTAGCCAATTTGCAACACATATTGAGTTTGCGTGAGAATATTTAAAGTTTGATTTTCATGAGTTATAAGATAGTCCAATTGTTGAAAAAAAATAGAAAAAGAGTTATAAATTTGATTTTCTCTCACTAACAATTAACTGTAGATTTTTAAAAAAAAAAGAACTTAAATTTGATTTTTACATAATACATTATTCTTGAGAATATAATGTGCGAGAAACTTTAAATATAACTAAATTCTGAATGGAACATTAATTTCTTAGCTAACTTTTTTTTCCTAATGGCCAATGTTTGTTTGGTACTCATAGTCAAATCGAAAAGTTAAAAAAAATTAATTATTTTTTGTTATAAAAAATATTAGTTAAACACAATTAATTAAAAATGACCTTAACTTCACATAACATTTTTTTTTAAAATGTAAGGTTTAATTTAATTTACTTAAAATAACATTTAACTAAAACCTAACATTTAATGATATATATATATATATATATATATATATATATATATATATATATATATTACTCCTATTAAACAATAACTGCAAGATATTCATTTAATAAATTGTCGCATTTTTCATATCAATTTACTCTATAATACTTATTTAAAAAAATGATATATAGTATATTGTTTTCTTATATATAAATAACAGTAACTAAAACAAAAATAAGTAAATAAATTTATAGGGATTAAAACAAATAATAATAATTTATAGGCAAGCCTTTGGAACATCATCTCTGCCCAATGGAATTCTGCAGAAATTAACTTTCAACGACCTGATCTTCAATATATTGCAAGAAGCCCAACTTACAATGTGGCTTTTGAACAAAGGAAATTAAGATAAGGGGGTTGCTATTTGTATTCTTTTTTATTCTTCACACCCCATCTCCAATTTTTTTTAAACTTTCCATATTTCTAAAAATTCACCGGCGAACGTTTATCATTTTTCCAATTAATATTATTGCCAAAGCCTCTTCAAGAAAGTCCCTACATAAAGAGTCCGCTTTATATCATAATAAAAAAATTATGGTCCCCTCTTTGAGTAGTACGTATTTTAGTTTCATTGAATCGGCACAATGCATGGCAGAAAATAGGGATAAAATTAAGGGGCGTATTGAATTAGAATTGTTTAGAATTTTAAAGATTTTTTTTTTAAAAAAAATATATTGGAGTATTTGATTAAAATTGTTAAATAATAAAAAATAATCTGATGGTATTCAATCAAGATTATCAAGATTTTTTTTTTAGAAGGTAATGAAATCTCATGATATTCGATTGAGATTCTGAATAACTTAAAATACACTTTTTTATTTCATTCTTTCAAGTTAATGACATAATCTCTATCCACATCTGTTTCAAAATGAGATTTTTCATATGATCCTAATAGTGATGTGTTCATACCCCAAATCACTACGAATCAATTTACGCCTACAATATAATCTCACATCTCATTCCCCTTTAGGTTCATAAATTCCTAATGAAATGAAAATTTTCATAATAGAAGTAAATTTGAGCACAATCAAGTTAAAGTTTTAAAAGACCTTTTTTAAACTATTACAGTCAATTTTAAAAAAATACACAACTTAATAAAGAAAACAAAAAAAAAACAATGTTTGGAATGTTATAAAAGAAATCTCAAACATTACTTTTTATGAAAATTTTATAAGTTAAATGAAATATTTTTTATTTTTGACTAATGTTTTATTATTATTTTTCGCTATTACTTTATAAAAATTTGTGAAAAAGATATTTCAAAATACATTAGCAGCTCATAACTTTGATTTAAAATTCATGTATGTTTCAGTTCATGATGATTTATGATTAGTTTGTATTCAATGATATTTCCAAACAGGCTTGTGTTTAGTAGTTTTGAATGTTTTTTTTCTAGAAATCTATATATTCTTTTCAAATCTGATTGAAATCCTTTCAAATCTTATATTTTAAATCCATTAAATCAAACTACAAAATTAAAAATAATCTTAATAGTTTTTAGTTTCCTATAAAATCTTAAAAGGATTTTTTTATGTCAAAAAAATCTTTTAAAATTCTAATCCAATACACTCCTAAAGCCATGCCCATAAAAAAGTTAACTTACACTATGAAATAGTAGTTAAGAGGTCTTAGTTCGTAAGTAAGCTTTTTATTAGTATAAATTTACTTTCCGCTAATTAATAAATAAAGCTTATAAAATAAAAGGTACAATGTATATATTTTAGTCATTAAACATGTGCTTTAAAATTTCACTTCACGGTGTTAATTGAATCACGAAGGAGAAAAGTCTAAAGAACAAAAACACCCAGCTGGTATATGAAGAATACCGAAGAATACCACTGTCCAATATTTTAAGAAATCATTCCAAAAGCACTCTCTGTCGATAAAAATATGTTACAATGAGCCATGCATGGTTCGTGAATCATGTGGGGGAAATGAAACAAGAGAAAAGCTAAGGAAGAAACAGTTTAAAAGGAATAAGTGAAACTTTACTTTGTGCTTTCATCGTACGTCAAAGGTTAATTGTATGCCATTCATAATGGGGAGGGAACAAAAATTTCGTCATCTGTAATCAACAAATTTCAATCGGTTAATATTATTTAAATTATTTTAGACTTAACTAATGTTCGAAAAAGTATTCAATTTTTTATTTTATTTTATATGCATAAGAAAATACTCAACAGAAACACAATATATATCAAGCATATTCAAGTTTTCGGATTGTATAGCGACTAATGTGTAATTTTTTAGGATGTAATAATTTGAAACTTCTTCTAGAAAGTAGAAACATTCCTTTAATTAATTCAGTTTTAAAATATATACAGCTAGGCTACACTTAATTTAGTTGGTAAAAGTAGGGTAAAACAAGTTGTGTCATGCATATTCATTCACGGTCTTTGTCGAATTTTCTTTATTCCATATATACACATGCGTATTCAATCATTTTTCTAGTTATTATTTAGTATTTTTATATAAAACCTGTACGCAATATTCTATCAATTAAGTAAACATGTTGAATAAAACTATGAGAAAAAGGATTATACATCCTTAATGTAAAATTAATCTTTTATTTGTGATAAAATATTTATAATAAAATAATTAATTTTTATAAAATTATTTTAAAAATTATTTTAAGGGAGTTAGGATTAATCGAGAGAATAAAATAATTTTAGAGATAGGATACAACCATTTTTTTCTAAAATTATATATGCATAATCAAGTTGTCGCGTGATTTTGATGATTTGAATCTTTTTCTTTATTGCATTGCCTTTACTTGAAGCATTTGACTGCCCAAATTATTATTACCACCGCGTTTTAAAAGCTAGTATCAATTAATTTATTGGTAGATGGAGTGTACGACGCATCAGAATTAAGTAATTAACTACATGAGTTTGTCACGGTACGATTTTTATTTATGTATATGAAAAAATATTAGGAAGGGAAAATTTTCCTTTAATATTTTTTATATTTCGAAAAAAATGTCTCTAAATATTAGCTTGATCGGATCGGATCAAATAGTTAAGTTAATATTTATGAAATTTATAACTTTTAAAACAAAGGATAAAATATCGTACTATGCATATTTACATTTGTTTTATGATTTTATAAAAATTAAAATAAAATAGCAATAATACAAAAAAATTAGAGAAAAGAAAATTAAGGTAGTTTGTGTTGATTTAGATTCATTTAGTTTAAAAATGCTCAATGAACTTGTGTTTCATTAAATTTGTCTTGGTTAATCCATGCTTTCCTTATTCGATAATCAAGATTTGTAAAATATAATCTTTCTAGTTAAATAGTCTTTTAACAAAATCTAAATATAATTTATTTAACCAAAAAAAAATGTAAAGAAAGGTTTAACACTATGTCAAGCGATAACTCCAAATTAGTAATTAGATAACACGGGGGTTCTAATAGCTATAAAGTGTGTTTGGAAATACATTAAATATGACATGTTGCCTTTTTTTTTTTTTTTTTCTAGATTGAGATGTTGCCCTTTAAAATCACATAAAATAATGGAAATTAACACAAAAGTTATAAATAATTGTTGATCCTAAATGTAAAATAAACTGTATTATTTATGCATATCATGATCTCAATCCGAATCCAAATCCAAATTAAACCATCTTAAATAGGGCAAATATCCTTCGTACCATAAAATTTAATACACCATCAAGCAAAACCCTTGGTTTAGACGAGACACACAGCAACAGTTCATATATTCCCAACGCTACCTGACTCACAATCCATCCATAAAGATTATTAAAGACTCTCCCTTTCTCTGTCTCCTTTATGCTATTGGAAATATTTTAGTAATAATAATATTAATATCAATGAAAGAGCCTCTCCTTGTCCCCATCTCTCTTTCTCAAAAGAAAAAAATAATAATATATTTTCATGTCACATCCTTCAACATGTCCTTCACACGGACCCCCAAAGTGGCTCTTCTTTTTTCCTCCCCTACTTTCTAACCTTTCACTCAAACTAAATAAAAAGCATAAAAAAAAAATTAATAATAATAATGAACGGTCACCTCAAATTAATAGAGAACCAAACCCATGCCAACGTTATTATATATAATGCCCTATAGCCACTGCTTTGTCTAGCAATAGAACCAACCAACCAACCAACTAAAAATCAAAAATTGAGTTAGCCCTTGTGATTAGTTTTGAAGTTGAGCACAAAAATATCTTCATCATATTCAGGAAAATCATGAGGAGCTTAACAAAGAACAAGTTCCTCCTCTGTTTTCGCCCTGTGGTTGACATAGATTGCATGATAAAGTCCGAGGTTGCTCCTTGTCGTTTTCCACGCATCGACTCTTCAGACCAAAAGAATGATGAATCCAAATCCATGTACTTTCCCCATGTTTCACCAAAACGAAGGATTTCTCGTGTGATCAAAGCCATGTTCTACGAAACCATATTGGTGAGTCTCTTAAACTCATTTATATTATTCACTTAAAGCTAAGTAGAGTGCTATATAAGTTTTTCACATGCACTATTTACTCTTTTTTTGACATAAATGTCTTTGGCTTGCAGAATAGAAGAGACCACCATAAAAATCGTTACATCCATGATTCTTTTGGTCCCAAGTATTTGAGTTACGAAGAAACCAAAACCCTTCAATCTCCTTTGTCAACTTCATCATCTAATTCTTCACACGGTTTAGCTTCACCAATATCTTCGAGCTCATCACACGCATTAAAGAACGTACCAAGTTGTTACTACTCTACCAAGGAAAAAAGGAAAGAGGATAGTGGTCCACTTGTAGAGAAGCAAAAGAATAAGTTGGAGCTGTGCTTTGGAATATACTTGATTCTCATAAGCTTAGCGTTTACGGTGTTTTGGGGGAAGCTTTTTGGTACTATTTTGACCTCAACATTGCTCTACTTTTTCGCTGTTTGGGACTCAAGTTCTCCCTGCACCCAAAAGAGGTTGTTGCCACCTAGCTCTCCAAGACTCACACTAAGTCCACAAGCCAAGGATGCTAGAAATATTTATCACATGGCTATGGTTCCGATCAATATTCACGTAACACATAGTCGACATTTACAATTACAAGAAAAAATTAATAAATCTCGTCGATTGTGTATCATGTGAAAATTGGAGTTCATTATGGGAAGCATGCTCCAACGGAAACTAGCTAGTAACTACTACCATAATGGGGCATTGATTTTTGACGTGAGAATTGTCTTTTTCGTGCTTGGTGCTTCTCCATTCTATTCTATGCTGCTCTCTCTCTCTGGTGCTTCCTGAATCAAAGCTTTCTTAGGCACAGCACAAAAGGACACCCAGAAGAAACAGCGTTCTACATTTATTTCGTTTCACTTTTCCTATGTTTGGCTTTCTGACATGACATTACTTATCTAACATATAGGAAGGTAGGAATAGTAGTAGTAGTTAATGAAATTCGATAGGGAAGGGGTTGGTTGTTGTTGTTGTATTGAAAGTTTAATTTTTTACAGAATTTTTCATTGGAAATAATACCAGTGTATTAATGATCTGTGAATAAAAATATCTTCCACAATCAGTTTTTAAAATATGGTTTTTTGAATAATAAGTAGATCTATTTCATATTTCAGCAAATGCAGTTCTAGCTGGTTTTAGGTTACGTTTATGTGTACTACATAGTAAATGATTTACTGTGCATCTGCGTCTATATTAACGTTAGAAATTAGTGATTGGTATGCACCCCATGAGTATAGTGTACTGTATATACTTATAAAGAGACACCAAGAAATGAAGAGAAAAATAAATGAAAAATTGAATTAATATATAGTTAATTAATAGAGATACCAGTAAAGAAGAATATGAACAATGTTGCCATGTTTGGGATTCTCGATAATTTTTAGTTATCAATTGTAATTACTGTACTTCATATGTTTGTATTTAGTTTTTTAAGTGTATTCTTCTGTTTAATTGTCATTATGAAAATTAATCGCATAAACTTAATTAGTCCTAAAATTTAGTATTGTCATCTCTGTTGATAACCTTTGAAAGTCCATATTTTCATATTGCAAGTTTTGAATCTAGTATACTATTTTCAACCAGGTTCTTCAACCCATATTTTTACCTCCACGAGAATACTCACTCACCCCAAGTCTTTTTTTCACAAGGTTACTTCAAACTTTACCCCACAACAACTTATACAATTGACTCAAACAATTAATTTTTCGCAACGACAATTAGTCAAAAAGACTAATTAAAAAAAATACAAGACTGGACATTTAAAAATAAATAATCAGAAATTTGGATTAAAAATTATCAAATAATTTAGAAACTTACATTATAATTTAACCTATATTTAATAAATTAGAAATTTTATAACTTTTCTTTAGTCATCCAAATTCTTACAAGCCGCCCTTCCTGCCTTCCCTTGCACATGAAGATATGTCGTGTCGGAGTCAATACTCAATAGTATAGTATGATTGAGATAAAGTTGGCTTTCTTTGCAATCATAGAACATAGGCTTTATGTTTCTTAATTATCGATCATGTGATTCAAATAATACATGTTTTTCCCACTATAACTTAACAAACCGGGTAAGCTTAGTACAGTTAATGGTACTTGAATTAATTTATTTTGGGGAGGAAATAGTCAACTTTTTTATGTAGTTAGGAACAAATTGTTTTGATAAAACCAAATAAAATAAAATATAAAAGTATCAAAACATAAAGAAGCTAGAAAACTAATAAAAACAGATAAAACCTCAAAAAATTGAAAGCAAGGGGCAACTTATAGGTACATGATGCTAAATGTAAAAATACTATGTATACATCTTCTCTGAAATGAAAAAAATATATATATATATATATATATATATATGAAAAAGTCTTTTAAGAAGTGTATGGAGTGATTACTTTTCCTCACTAATAAAAGACAAAATTAGATTACAAATCATCAAGTGGGTAGAAAAAGAATGTTGATATTTCTACGCTTCAACACTATAAACACATATTGCATATCTTATTTTTTCTCTTCTTATCAAATCATATCACTTATCATACTTGCATTTATTTCTTTTCTCTCTCAAGGTGTATACTAGTATAGAGATGTCCATCCATCTTTACTTGTGTAAGAGGGGACAACTATTACAAACTTTTTTTTCCATAAGGTAATGATCCAGGGGGCATATATGGGTGATTATTTCCAGCAATTATACCATTTTTTACAATTTTCGGAAGGAAATTGTGGAGAAATGTTACGTTGAGTAACATATAGTGACTAAGATTCAGATATTATTGTTAAAAGAAATGTCCACATTCGGTGTTTAGTCAATTCTTAATAAGATTGTCTTCATAATAATATGAAATTATTAATATATTTTAATTAAATTCTTTTTTGAAATAATACTTTTTCATAAATAATCAAATATCAAAAGACAGTTGAGGAATGTTACTTGTTAGTGTGCTTGAATTAATTTATTTAAATTTAAATTTCTGAAAAAAAAAATTAATTTAAAATAGGGGTGTTCACTACTATAAGTCTAAAACTTCTCAATAAATTTTAAAAATAAATCAAATCAATTAACTTAATTTAATTTATGTTTAAATTTAAACTCATAAAACTGATGAAACACAATCATCTTTGATTTAATTCTCAGCTTCCACGTTTCAGAATCTAATAGTTAACTTATCTGAATCAATCTAAACTTCCTTTTAACTGTTGCTTATATCATATGCACACTTTGTACTACTCAACATTCGAGGCAATTATACATCGCTTTAGATAGCTTGCCCAAGGTTTCGTGCCTTAAATTATTGTCTCAAAAATACACATTAGAAACATCCAGATAAGTTCCCACAGTTTGGTTTTGTTAAAACATAATTCGTTTCTTGATCTTTTAGGTAAAGGAAGAAAACTGAAAAAAGCGAAATGAAAGTGGCTTAAAATTGCAATCACTAGACTTTGTATGTATCTTATGAAAAGGAGAAAAAAAAGAAAAGAAGGGTAGGTAAAGCAATGAAGAGCCATGCTTTATACAAGATCCATATAATATAATAATAATAAGATGGATAAAAAAATCTCGTCCTGCTAGTGAGTGGAGTATGCTTTCACTTTAGCACATAACCACTTCGTGACGCGTGTTTGTGGCAGCTACAACACCTTAACTTGCCCCAATAGCAGTGTTTCAAACGATTTGCGATCACAGAGAAATCCCAAATGATGGGAAATTTCAGATTCATTCGTACATAATTGAAAGGGTTGGCTATTTCCTCACTAGTGTCAGTGTGGCATGGCCTAAAATATATTCTTAAATCTTAAGCATATTAACATGTATAGATTTGATTCTTGCTGTAGAGGGAAATTGGAATCTTGAGTATGCAAATATGTATATTCAATATCTAACTTGTTCGAATAGATACTAAGTAGATTTAGTTCGGTTGGTTGAACAGGCGTTAATACCTCATATGTACCATGTTCTTACAAATAAAGAAAACAAAAAACTTGTTCGAGTAGATAAGAATCTGAAAATGTATGATTGGTAAGGGGAGATATACCAGTATCTTAAGTAACCTGCGGCTAATGTTAAACAGAGTACCAGTTTTATCAAAAAGAAAAGTAACAAATTTATTTTATAGAATTATAGATAATTGTTTTCATGCCTTTCTTTTATCATATGCTTTTGGAAAGTCTCGACCATTTTTGAAGAAAAAGTAACTTCCAATAAGCTTGAACAAAGAAGAGGACACTTGTCCAGTTCTATAAGTCTGTGAACATAAAGTCTAAAAGCATTCTGCAAAATCATTTGGAGAAATTTATTGCCTGTTAAACGTAAAAAAGATTTGAGAATATCCTTAGTGTGAAAATAATACTAATATGCAACTACTATACTACAAAAGTTGTCCACGGAATCTTGCACCTACACTGTTAAATTGATAAGATTGAAGAGAAATTGGAAGCAATGTATAGCAGCTCCAAGGTACCATTCCCAGAGAAGTTCTTGCACAAATTTAACATATCTAAATTGGGTGAACTAGGTCAATAAGATGTTAGCACATCATTAACAGAATAGTTGATAATCAATTAATATAACAATAAATTATCAATCAGCAACATTTATTACTTGATGCACCTAACTTAGATGCACCATGTATCTGATACAATTCTCCAACTGGCTCATACAAATAAATACAAGAATAGCTATATATTAGAATCAGATGACATCATTTTGGTTGAATATACAAACATCATAGCAGGAGTTCCTCCGTATGCAAACATTGACATTAGAATCAAATTCCTCAAAATCAAAATATGGCTGAGAGAGCACTAAACATGCCCTCTTGATTCTGCCTTGAGGACTAGGTGCTGCTATTGGATGAGATGTTGCTTTTGGCATGAGAGGAGGCAATTGAGGCATTGCTCTTTACCTGTGAACTCTGTGTAGAGCTGGAGTCAGTGAAGAAAACTATGTTCTCATCATGGTTGTCAACAAAGGCTTGGAGGGTCCTTGGAATTGGAGGCAAAGTCACATCCAAGAACCCTTCAAGGATTTGAACCACCTGGCCCATGGAAGGCCTGTGAGATTCATCATCTTGGACACACCAAGAAGCAATTTTGATGACTCTAGTGACCTCTTCAATGTCAGCATTTCCCTCCAACCTAGGGTCCAAAAGGCTAAGCACATCCCCTCCTTGGTTCACTGTGTTAGCTGCAAATGTTGGGAAGAATCTCACTTTGCCATCTTCTGATGCCTCAGAGTTCCTCCTACCTGACACAAACTCAAAAAGCATCATTCCATAGCTGTAAACATCAGCTTTGGCAGTGATAGCCACACCTGAAATCCACTCAGGAGCAAGATAGCCTCTTGTCCCTCTCATAGTAGTGAGAACCCTACTAAAGTCCCTTCCAACAAGCTTTGCAAGACCAAAGTCTGCCACCTTTGGAACAAAATCAGGATCTAGGAGAATGTTCTCTGGCTTCACATCACAATGTATGATGCAGTCTCTACACTTCTCATGAAGATAAGTCAATCCCCTTGCTGTTCCAAGAGCAATTTGGTACCTCACTTTCCAATCCAACACCTTGGAGATATCTTCATGAAACATCTTGGAGTCCAAGGAACCATTTGGCATGTAATCATAAACCAGAAGTTTCTGAGTACCTTCAGAACAGAACCCGCGAAGCCTTACAAGGTTGACGTGTTGGACTGTCCCAATTGTGCTAACTTCTGTTCTGAACTGCTTCTCACCTTGGCTAATGCTTTCAAGCTTTTTCACTGCTATGAAACTTGAATCAGACAATGTTCCTTTGAAGACAGAACCAAAGCCCCCTCCTCCAAGTTTCTCTGAGAAATTCTTTGTGGCATTCTGCAAATCCCTGTAGCTAAATGCCATCAATGAGCCCTCCACCGATGTTCCGGTCCCAACATGCCTGTTTCGTCGCCTCAGCATCACAAACACGAAGACAATGAGAAGAACCGCTACAGCACCAACAGTTCCAGCAACAGCACCAATGACTGTCCCTTTATTGCTTTTAGAATCATGAAACTCAGATGCTGCAAGCCTGAGGTACAAAGTCTGGCCACTACTATCATCTTGAGTAAGCTGCTGCAGATTCAAGAGCTCACCATACCAAATTGAACAACCATTACTGTCATAAGCATATGCAGTACAAGAACAGTTACTCAAGCATGTTGCTTCGCATTCGTCAGAAGTCCCGGCTCCTATGGATTGTGAATGATTAGGCAAATTCATGTTGAGAACTGGAAAGAACCTGTCCTTGTCCTTGTCCTTGTTAGAGGAATTTAGTGACTCACATTGAAAATTAGTCTTTTTCACACACCCTCCTGAGTAATCATTAAGATTCCAATCAGATTGTAACCTTGGCTCATAACCATTCAAACAATTACAATATGGCATGGCATTCTCAGTGCAGCTCCCAAATCCACCACAGAATGCATAGACTTCACACTGTTGCCTAGGCTGAGACCAGAACAAGTTCCATTGCTGAGAATTGTCCAGCCACGAAAGTTGCTTGATCTGCCCCGAGATATCTATCACAAAACGAGAGACAAGAGAGGAGTTATACAAGGAGTAGGTGAAGTAGCTCTCGTTCTCATTGTCCACAAAGGTGAAATTGTAGATGTAGTTGAGCCTCATCTCAGGAACCAAGCTGAAAATCTGTCCATTCCAAGCACCACTTGACCAATACTGTTCAGATTTGTTCCAAAGAATCAAATATGCAGAGCTTCCTGCAGGGTCTAGTTCAAGAGAGAACAAACCCTCTGCAGGATCTTCACTGTTCTTCCATGAAGTCAGATACTGAGGCTTCTTTGTTTTCTTATCCAATCTTATCTTACCACCCGGAAGCCATGTATCTGCGGGGTGATCAAAACTCTGCCACATAGCATCAGAGGCTGATGCATTAGCACTATTGCTTAATATAAGATTCCCATCATCTAGAAGCACAGCTACAACAGAACCTGAGCTAGGAGAACTCAAATTGGTTGACCAAACTAGATTTCGGGACTGGTCTAAAAGCACTAAATTACCACCCAATATTGTAAACTCGGCAGAATTCGTATCAGAAACTGGTTGGTTTCTATTTGCTACCCAAACATAGGTTTTGTCAACTTGAGATATCTGATTGTACCACATGCCTATATAGTTTTTAGAGCTGTTACCTTTGTTGAAGAAACCCAATTCGAAGGTGCCATTTTTGGAGACAAGAGTTTGATCCCCAGAGAGAGATTGGTTTGCTGAGATGGTGGCCAAAGCAGCAAGGGATGTGTAGGTGTGGAAAGAGAAGCATGTGAGGAAGAGAGGAAGAGAAAGAGAAAGCCATAGCTGTGGTGGCTTGTGGTTCCTCATGTTGTGTGAATTGTGAATGGTGTTGGTTGGTTTCACAGTGCAAATTGCAGAGAAGCTATTAAGATAGATGTTATTATTGTGTGCTGCTTGGTGGGGTAGGGTGTGAAGGGAAGGAATGAGATATGAGGAAACGGTCCAAGCTATGACTTGGTCGTGTCTGAAGTCTGAACTGAGAAGTTAATGGCTTCTGTTTTGTCTTGTTTAGCAGCAAAGTCAACAATTACTTTTCGAACTGGCTGTTGCAAATGTGTAGCACAGGTTATGCCGTGATTTTTGGTTTTTGTGCCAATATTGGGACTCCTTTGAAGCCTTAAAACAATTACGAGTATTAATACAGATTATGTTTGTGGATGTGTTCCCAACGTTTCTATTCAAGTTTGTATATTCTAATGTGGATTATTATTGATTTGGTTAACATGTTTCAATCTACGATTTGTTACATGGCAACTAGATTTGACAGTAATTATTTTCTTTCTTATAATTATATGAATTCCTTGCTCTATGACAACATAGACGTGACTGAACTCAGCAAGCAATTGACGAGTATAAGTGGATATATTTCATTTGTTTTTTTAGAACAAAATATATTTCATTATTAAAATGACAAAAAAAAATTACCAAAAAATGAATAAGACAAATAACCAATTTGCCTTACAGGTGCTTTTTGGTCATTTGCCGAAGGTGCCACAAATACAACCAACCAACCACCCAATTCGTTGAAAAGTCAAATGGTAGATTTTTATTTATTAATTTATTTATTTTATTTGTGTGAGTTAGCAATATCCCACTTCATAGCATCATGACCAATAATACGACTTTGACGAATTTCACTTTTTGTACAAAGGAGTGGTATCTAGACCATGCGAATCGTAAGCATGACACGCACATCACGAAATTTCGAAGCTTAAATAAGGGTAACACTGAATTATATCTTTTAATATTTCCACACCTTTCTTTTTATGTTTTTTACGTTTACTATCTTTTACTATTTTTTCTTTCTTGTCTCATTTTTATTTCTCTATTTTCATTTCTTTATATCTCGCTCTTATTTTATTAGATATATACATTTCAAATACACGAAAACAAGTATTTTTTTCTCTCAGGCATAGGAATTGAATGATTCTTCTGCCGTATCTGGATTTCGGCCTTGCCCTGTTGGTTTTCTTCCTAGGTCTATGCAGTTTCAAATTTTCAAAGTCATCAACAAGAAAATGAATTTTTTTTTTTGGAAGAGAAAATGGATGTTATTCTCTCATGACCATTGTTTTTGTCCTTTGAATTGGCAATAGGCCCAAGGTTTACGCTATCTTAGGAGATTCGCCCAACAGAAGTATATTTGATACTCATTGATCGCTTCGTCAAAGGGGAAGAAAAATTGATTGCACAACCAAGCAAAATTGATAAATCGCATTCATAATTTCTTATATATGCACTTAATATCAAGTATTAATTTTCTCACGGACTACTAAGATTATTGTTTTATTATCTATTATCTAGTCAATGTTTTATTATTTGTTTTTATATTAATATTACAAATTTGTAGGTTAAGCAAGAAAGTTTTAGGAAAATTTATTTTAACTAAACAGAATCAATCATCAATATGCAGCATATTGTATTTTTCATTTTACATACTCTGAAAATCCTCCTAAGCCCTTTAGAATCAGACCATACGAAGTTATCAACAACTATGTACTGCAAATTCAAGTTACAATTTATCTGAGACAACTTTTTAGCGTTTGCAAATGCGGTTAGATTCCAAGTGGAGTAGAAAGGCTCATGAAATTGCAATTTGATGATCATCTAACCTATCTTATTATAAGTAGATCATTCCTTGCACACCATGGACTTCAAAAGTAGTGCATAATAACTTCATGCGCACGCAGGCATCATCATTCATCAGAATAACAGTTAGCTTCGTGAATTTTGGCACCACGCTGCTTTCTTCTCAATACACTAAACCTGCTCACACGAACACCAGAAAACCTACCCTTCAAAACCTTGACTCTGTTGTCTCTACCACCTGTCTCAGAAGAAGTTTTGGATTTGATTGTTTCTTCTCTTTCTCTTTTACCACTTTCTTTCCTTGTGTTTGTGAACCCCACCTCATGCAGCAACTGGTGTGCATGTTGGTTATTACCACGACAAATTCGACCAAAATAGTACATGGGTTCAATATAGAATGAGGAGGAAGCCACAATGCCCTTGAGGCTGGTTGGTTTGACAAGCTTTATAAAATCCTCAATCTCCTCATAATTGGAATGATCGGAATAGGGAACTGTGTAAATGTACTCGTGAAGTTTCTCTGGTGATCCTGTGTTTCCAATTTGCTTATCAATTTGGGTCTCAGTATTTTCACTCCACTTGCCTCTCTTATAACGAGATGTCAAAAAGGAACCGGTTAGAAGCTCATTCTTTTGCAGGGTTTTCTTTATCCATGGAAGACCCGATGGCAAAATTCCTATGGTTGGGCACGTAGCATTTAGTGCCTCTAAAGTTTCAATGCTGCAGCTATTTTGAGGAACAGCTCTTACTCTAGTAAGAGTCGTGTTCGTTGTAAAGATATCATCGTAACCAAGAAGATGCATTGTCCGCAACCGCTCTGGCCACACCCGAATCTTCAATTAGGAAAAATAAAAACAGTGAAAAACCAAACCAGTTACTTGGAATGCTAGCTAGCTCCAAACTATAACAACCAAAAAAAAAAAAGCATAGTTTCCTAAGAGATTAACATAGTAACATGGATGAAACACGGCATTTAAAGCAAACATATGTTATGAACATATGTTTCAATTCTAATAAGAAATTCATAGTTGGATCCATTAAGATTTTATTTTTTTTGATAATCGGATCCATTAAGATATAAATCATATAATGCTAATACAGATAGGTACACCAAATGTATATAAATGTTATTTTTACCAAACTTTATATAAAGGTTTTAAGAAATGTCCGCAACTGTAATTGCAGCCACAACATCTAAGATTTTTTAAGTTTCAATATTCGCATCACAATGCAATTGCAGTCTCATCACCTCTATTTGTGCAGAAATTTCCACACTACAAAATTATGACCAAAAAATTACAATTTAAAACTTTGGTTCTACTGTGTGCATGTGTTGAACTCATGTTCGCGTCCACTAAAAAAAAGAGAGTCAATTAGCATGATTTTAAATAAATGTTCATATATATTTGATTGGATTCCATGTTGAGGAATTGATTTCAAGTTACCTTGATTTGAAGCGCGCGTGAAATTTCGACAAACAGATCTTCCTTCCCCAAATTGTTAATCCCGATAATAACGTCATGATCGGGATGCGACGAAATGATATCGATAATCTGAAATCACTCAAATCAGGCACTAACCGAGTCAAGCAAAAAATGAATCAATGTTGATGAAAAGGAGCGTTTCAGTGAACCTTCTGAGCAGCGAGATGGCGAGGGGGAAAATCGTAGATAGGATTGGAGTAGGTGTTGTCAAGGTGAACAACGTCTACGGCGGCGGCGGGAGCGTTCTGGAGCGCGTGGCGGAGCATGTGACGGGCCTTGGCTGCTCTGTGGCACGTGGCTTCCCACCGGAAGTCGCCGGTGTGGAGGACGCAGCCGAAGTCGCCGCGGAAGAGGAGCATGATGGAACCGGGGCAGTGGCAGGCGTCGATGGCGGTGACGTGGAGGGTGGCGGAGGGGAGGGTGAGGCTGTGGGTGGTGCCGGGGTGGAGGATGCGGAGGAGGGAGAGGTTGAAGCCGGGGAACTTGAAGGGGAGGAGTTTCGCGGTGACGGCGGAGCAGAAGAGGGGCGCGTGGGACCACGACGGGGTGAGGCCGTGGGTGTGGTCGGAGTGAAGGTGTGTCAGGAAATATGCTTCGCTTCCTGCGGCCCAACGGTCTACGGAGATTAATCGCTTCTCCATTTTACTTCTACGCGCTCCGGGAAGAGACTGTAATAGTGGTGACTTGGTTTGGTGCGTTGCTCCTTCCGCGGGAATTTTGAATTTTTGGTTTTGGAGGTGAATTTTAAATTGGATAGTAAATGGTTGTTACTTGTTAGTTTGTCATTACAAAAAAACTGAGGTAATAATAATATAATGAAGTGCGTGTGAAAAATGAAAATAATAATAATAATATAACTCTTGAAAGTGGTACTGTTCATCAAAATATATATATCTTTTCCGGCTGTGTTGTCTCTACAACCGAAAAGCATAAATCAAAGGCAAAGGGAGATGGAGAATGATGAAATGAAAAGATAGGGAGAAGAAATAAAAGAATTCATGTCTAATGAGACTATTTGAGTTCTTTAGTTCAAGATGTTATTTTTCATTCAAACCTTTCCCTTTGGCAAAAGAGACTATTTGAGTTCTTTAGTTCTAGATCAACAATATGATCTCTTTTTTCCAAGGAGCGACTATCAATATTATGTTTGAATTGGTGCTACTGACCCAAACACTACATGTCCCACCATGATTTTCCACCACACCAAAAAGTAGCTTAAAGACTAAGGTTTTTTCAACATGGTCCACCACATTTCCAAACACGCTCTAACCTCTTATGATCTCTTAAAATGGTGATTTCTGAATTCATTAGGCGAATGGAACATAAGAAACAACATTGATGGACTTAGAGGCAATCAAATTATGATATAACCACAATATTCTGGGATTTCATGTTCCTGGGGTGTGAGGAGTATGCATACATCCTATACAAATATATATTCAAAATTGAACTCACATCAGTGTCATCATCACCTTGATAATCTGCACTAAATGTTAATGTTGACCTCATATATGTATTATCAAGGTGGAGTAAATAAGTGGGTCCAAGGAAATTGTCTTAATCACACTGGTCCACTTAGGATAGAGTTGTTTAATCCAAATTTCATTAGGGGTCAGCACGACAACCCCACATGATAAAATTATGGTAGTGACAAACTATCCTTCCAAATAAGAAATTCATTGTAATTGCACCAAACTTGCTCTCTAGACAAATTGAAAATGACGTTCTTAAAGTACTGAACCACAACCTATAATGGAATAGAAATATTGACACAGAAAGCAGCTTATTGGGCATTACAACCCACAAATCAATGTATCAAAATATCTAGTGCACCAAACTCAATGAAAAGAGGGAATAAACTGTGCTAACAGAAAACATGACACAAATAAGAAATAACAAAGTAATAGATGCATACTGAAACAAAGGCAATGAAGGAATTTTTATGGAACAGCCCCTCATAGAACTCCAAAATTTCCCTCACTGCGACTCTTGCGCATGGAGCTCTCTGGCACCAAGTTCAATACTTTAGTGGGAGCATCAAAATGATGGCGACTTTGGGTTGATACTTTGGTTCTAGTTGGTGGCAGGAGAGCTTGCTTGCCCTTGGACAGTTTTGGTGAGTCCCCACTTCTGCGAACATTAGTAGAAGCAATTGATGGCCTCCGTGTGGCTGCAACACCTTGGCTGCCCTTCCTTGTGGCCTTGCGATCCGCTCTAAGGCCACGATCAAACTGATGGGAATTCATTCCTAACCGAACCGAACGTTCTGCTCCATCCTTCAAAGTGCTCACTTTCATAGGCTGCCGATTGTAGTAGACAAGATGGGGAAGAAGGCCTTGCAGATATTTCTTCATCTGTTCATCTCCAACATTTTTCTGGGCTGGGTTCCCATCCAAGTTGATAGCTTGCAAAGTATTATAGTTGGCTGCAAGTTGGCCTAAACATTTGGCTGTTGAAATTTTGTTAAAACGGAGATCCAGGATACTTAGTTTCAAGAGGCGGTGCAGACCCTCTACTTCACTGATCTTGTTTCCAGCCAGGTAGAGCTCCTTCAAAGATGAGCAGGATGCAAGGCCTGTGCAAATGAGGAAAAGATAAACCAAAACAAAAGGGGGGAAAAAAAGTGGAGTATATCAGCAATAAACATTTCTTAATATTACAAATAAGAAACTTGAGATGTCATCCAGATTTGTTTTACCATGTCCAATTCTTAATATACGGTTGTAACTGAGGTCTAGGACACGAAGCCGAGTAAGTTCGCGTAATCCTTCTATAGTGGAGATCTTGTTTCTAGATAAATTCAACGCGTGAAGTCCACGAGGAAGAGCACCAGCAGTTATCCTCACTGAAAAGGAGAATTCAGAACGAGATAATTTCATGGCAACGAGGGAAGATCATCACAGATAAAAAAAAAAATTAAGGAATAAATAAATTATAATACTAACCAATAGCATTTCCAGCCAAATTGAGCACTTTTAAACTCACAAATGCACTCAAAAAGGGGATCACAACCAACCCATGATTTCCCAGCTGAGCAGCAGTGGCATTAGCACTCAGAGAAGATATATATATTTTAGCTGCTTCCATTTCTGGAGTGACCTTATGATCCACACTGGCAGCAGTCGCGCCATTTACCGTGTTAACATCAACTAAAGGTTTAATAACTTCAGGCAAATCTTCATTTGTTTCCTCTAGAGGTGGTCCACAATGCTGCAAACCAATTACCCAATCCTCAATGCGCTTAATCTTAAAATCCTTCTTAGGAAATTCACCTGCACAGTCAACTGAGGAATCTCTTTGATGGGTTTTGATATCACTTGTATCATCTGTAATTGGCATTACCCAGTCTTTTGCTGAAGCAGAAAGCAGATAAGAATCAAAACCATCATCAAAGAAATTGTCCATATGACCATCTTCAGGCTTTCCCATGTCATTCTCTCTTTCTTGATCTCCCCTTATTTGATCATGAAACTCATTGATGAATTCCTCTTTCTGCCTCATGCGTAAAGCATGAAGATCATCCGAAGATCTTGACAATGACCATGGACATTTAAAAGCATCTTTTTCATAAGTAAGAATAGAAGCCCTGATATTGGGTAAAGAACGTGACTTCCTCAGAGATAAGGTACCAGGAACATAAGTCTGGTCAGGAATGTCACCAGCAAATTCACCAGATAACGGAGTATCAGAAATTTCATGTGCATCTTTATCTGAAGGTGTTGGGTCCCCTGTTGAAAAAAGTGAGCCATCATTTGCAAGACCTGAACTGACTTGAAACTCGACGTTTGGACTATTTCCACACTGATCAATGGGGTTTGCATCAGGATACTTTCTGGTAATAGACACCGGGGACTCATCCTGGCTTTTGCCACCATCACAAGACAACCCCAGATCTTCATCACCATCCCTTACTACTTGGTCAAGCCCATCTTGAAGAGACTGGCTCTTCTTAAAATGCCTAGTTTGGTGAACATTGCTGTCATTTTCAAAGGAAAACTTGCTATTCAGATCCTCTGACCTGCAACTGCGCTCAACTGAATCCCTATTGCTATTATGATTCTCAACAACATTTATTTGCTTGTGTGTTTGTTCTTTCGGAAGGGATGATGAATATGTTCTTGGAGGATTAGATGAATCTTTACGACCATGATTTCGCGTAACATCTTGCAAACCCTTCACCATTGTTTCAGTAGAAGGTTGAACTGTTTTCTGATTGAAGAGGAAAACACAAAGTCACCATAGGTCATGTGATATCATATTGATAAGTAATACTAAGCAACTAAGACATCTACTACTTACCTTTGCCTTGTTACCTTGGACATTAGCATGGAAACAAGAAAACCTAAACATTGCTGCAATGATGTTGATAGCTACATCTAAACACAACTTTCTTTAATGCAGAAAAAAAAATATCAATTACAATCTATAATGTGCATCAATATTCCAGAAGCCTCATCAAAGACACTAAATTTGCTGAGAGTCAGTGGCAAACTAGAAAGAGCTTCTGGCAACACGGCAAAAGCCACCCTTAGCCATAATCAAGCGACAAGCCCACTGAAACACGGCACAATCTCCACATATCTGATGACTTGGATCTTCGCAAAACACAAAGCCCAATCACTCCCTCTTCGTCACCCCACACCCTCCTAGAGGTGCGAGAATGGTTTGAATTTGTTATAGCGGCCAGAGTGAAAGAAATTCCTTTGCAACCAGCAGAATCCAGAGACAGATACGCATAAGAGATGCAGACCTGATAAAAGAGGATAAAGGTTGATCTGATATGTAACATCCAGAGTACAGTAAAACTACAAGAACCAGATCATCAATCCAAAAACCCAAATAAGTAAACAGCAAATTCACTCAGTAGGTATATAGAAAATTATACATACAAAATCCCAGTTCCAACTTGAACATAAAACCTATAGAAACCATTCACATATACTCCACAATATAGTATGCCATTTTTATTGTTTACCTATCCCACAGGAACAAATACAGTAGACCCAACCACCAAGCGCATAGATCAAGTGGCACAGGTTGTTTCAGCTTAACTAGTTGTCTCAAGTTCAAATCTTAGATATGCATTAATATGAAATCCTCAGAGGGGAAGCTTTGTCACCCATGGTGGCAAGCATAATTACATCCCATAGAGGATACCTATGTTCTCTACCAGAAATATATAATAGACCCTATCTACACAATAATGCTTCAAAACGGTCTCTGCCTTCTCTTCTAAACTCCAAATTAGCTTAAATTTCTAAGATTTCTTTCACCATCTTGGACTTTTTTCAAAAAATCCTAACAAATCAAATCGGAGAAACCAAATATATGGAAAATTAAACCCCCAAATAAAATATAAAAAAAAACACTCAAACAGGAATCAAGCACGAACATTGACCACACCCATTAATTTAATCCGGAAAACGCACCAATGGGGTCAAACAAAATCGCATCTTTGAATCCAATGCAATAAAAGAAAATTGAATTATTTTGTTTGTATATATAAAAATCAAGAGATTTTAAGCGATTGCATAAGGAAGCAAATAACATAGCATATGATAGATAGAAGGAGAGATGACCTCTTTGAAGCAGGGAAAGAGCTTCTTCTTCTTCCTCTTCCGTTTCCCTGCCCTGCAAAGCTACGCCACCAAGGAACCAGAGAAGCACCTTTCATTCATTCTTTCTATATATATTATCATCATGATAAATTTAATAATAAAAAAATAACAATAATAGCTTCTGAATAAACGGCATTAAGTACGAACCAACAACTATCGCTAACCCTAGCCAGCTAAACAAATCAGATTTTAATTGCGGTAACAAAAAAAACAACCTGTTTTAAAGTCCAGGTCAGTTAATGTCTCAATGATTATATTTAATTTATAGGTTATCTACTTGGAGTACCATGCAATTAAGCATGCACCCTAATTCTATGCGTAAAAGGCTACTATACATTCACCATCAATAAAATGTCATCTCTTATTAATCTAAAAATAAATAAATTATAACATTTTTTTAAGAGAAAATAAGTTATATTATTTTACACCAAGGGAATGGGTAAGATTTTGCGCGTTGTATGAATTAAATCAAATGCTCCCGTATCCACTCATAACATACTATGTACATAGATTTATTGTTTTTTATGATAAATATAATGGTTCGTGTGCATAACCATTAGGGTCTTATTATAAAAGTTAATAAGTTTAGTATATGTAATTTGAGAATAAAAGGAAACACATTTATATTATTGTTACTTGCATTATTTGTTCTACGTAATCTGTCGGCATTGTTGCATAATTTACATCATGTTAAGTTAAATAAACGAATGATAGAAAAGTTTTTCCTGAAGTTTATTTGATTAAACAATTTACTATTTTAATAAGTTTTAAAATGTATTATTTATAGTTTTATTGTGAATGCCAGACTTAACTAAATAACAATAAGATTTAATGTTATTTTTAGTTTATTAAAAAAATTATTTTAATTCATAATATTTTAAAAGTATCATTTTGATATTTTGAATTTTTTTTTATCTAAAAAGAACAATTTGTTTTGTCTTTTAATGGGTCCTTAAATTTATTTATAGTTTAATAACATTGTTACCTTTTATCTTAAATTTATTACAATTTCTTAAAAACACCACACCTAGAGACAGATTGGTGGGGGGTGGGGGGTGGGGAAGCAGGGGCTTCAAGTCTCCCCCTCCCATCCCTCTTATTATTATATATAAAAAAAAGTAAAAATTAAAAATATTAATTTAAAAAAATTTATTAGTAAATGATATCTTATTTTTATACCTATTAAATATTTAATTTTATTATATTTTTATTTATTTTTTACAAATTTTACTTTTAATAAATTAATTTGACACTTTTTATTTACAATCTTTTAAAATCTTATAAATTTTAATATGTTATTTTACTCATGATGGCACTTTTACTCTCAATTTTTAAAAAAGTTTGACAAATTTTTTATCTATTTTTTCTTTTTTTTTAATAAATTTTACATTAAATATTTTTTTAAAAATTTTATCTTCCATTTTTGTAAAAAAAATTTTAACCCTTCCCTACTTAAATTTCTACCACACCACAACATATATCATTATTGATATTTAATGGATTACAATGTGTTCAGAAATATAATTTTAAGTATGAAAATAATAATAATAATAATAATAAAAAGTAACAAATAATACTTTTAAAATATCATGAAATAAAATACAAATTTTAATGAATTAAAAGTTATAAGCCCAACAATAACAATCTATATCATCATTATATATAGAGGATAGACCATCATTACATTTCTTAAGCAATTTTACTCACTTCAATTTTTTAAGCTTTAAGCTTTGACATTCAACTGTTTGTTTCTAATAATTATTCATTACTCACTACTCTCTTCCAATAATAATAATAATTAATAAACTAAACCATTTACCATTTATTTGGCACAGAACAGAAAATAAGACAATGAAGAACATACAAATTTAAGTTGAAGACAAATAAAACAATTATTTTTTTAAATCAACTTTTCCCCTTTTTCATATTTTCACTCATTTAAGAAAAATACATTATTAGTTACACTTTCTTTTTTAATATTATATTTTCACTCATACAGAATGTCAAATTCTGGTATCTGAACAAAATTAATTAGTCACGTTATTATTATATAGTTTAAAGTTGATCCGTGAATACAATGAACTTTGATGAAAAAATAAAAATAGAGGTACTTGATTTGATGGCAATATGAAACCAACATGAAAACGAAAGAAGAAAGCAGATTCTGGGTAACTGGTATATGTGGTCGCAACTGGGCATGAACATGATGACGTTCATTAATAATACATTTGCCACCACATCCACATACGTGAAAGCTATGTTGTCATCATGTTCACATCCGGAAATAATAATAACATGATTGTAATTTTGATTTTTTTTTTTTTTACTTTTTATCTATATTTATAATTTTGATGTCGTATATTTTAATTTAAAACTTTGATTTTGTTTATTTTTAAATTTTAATTCAACAGTTAAATTAGAATGATTCAGAGTTAAATATAATGTTAATTTTTTATTTAAAAAATATATATTAATTAATTTTAAATCACAAAAAAATCAAAAAGTTATTAACTTAATTAAATTTAATTATTTTTTACTAATAAAAAAATAATTGAGTCAATTTTAAATTAAAAAATAATAATTTTATGATTAGTAAAAAAAAATATTTTTTTGCTTGAAAGTAAAAAAGATGAAGTAAAATTTATATTTGAAAATCAACCGTTTTAATTTAACTGTCAAATAAAAAATATAAAATTTTAGAAATAAGATTAAATTTTTTAATTAGAAATCGCAAGACCTAATTATGTATTTGAAAATAAGGAAAGAAAAGTGTAATTAAATCATAATAATATTATATTACTTTTATATGATACTAAATAAATAAATAAATTGATATATAACTATATTTATAAGTGTTTAGTGACTCTTGAACACATGTCTTAATCCTAGTGAATCATTATATTCAACTTACCTAAACTTTTCATTAAAAAAAACAAATGATTGTAAGATGTTTATGTTACAAAACCAATACTTGTTTTTCTAAATATGTTCAAGTAGAGAATTAGATAGCAAATTAGTTCTAAACTTGGGTTTGGGACAACCCATAATCTAGGAGGAGTGGTGTTTCACCATCATAATAGAGTTACCTACAAACGCATTATTGATTGATAAGGCCCTCTAACCGAATTTTCATTTTGGAAAACTAAAACCTGATGATGCTTTGTGGGGGAGAAGTCAGTGCATTCAGCTATGACTACACATGCATGTGATGCAGAGTCTTCTTGTGATGATTTGGACAAATCAGGTAGATATTTTCTTTGAGTTAACCAAGTGGAGTGGTGGCTAAGGAGAGGCAAACATCTAGTTAGGTACTATTTGCAAGCCCAAAACTTTGGGTGGGCTTGGTATTCACTCCATGAGATATATGAGAGTGATTTTTTTCCCGCTGATAAGGGTGCACAATCGAATTAAGAAAATTTTACACACATAAATAATTTAATATATAATTTTTATGCAACAGTATTATCCATATTGAGTTAATCTTAATAAAAAGAAATATATCAAAACAAAAACTAACAATTATGAGAGAATATGCTTCTTGAAAAGTTGGAGTTAAAATTCTACAACGTCTTTATGAGGTCCATGAACAAGAGAGCGATTGGTAAGTGTTATTCTGAAATGTTTTCAGAGGACAGACAGAATGGAAAGAAAGCAGAGAGAGAGAGAGAGGAGGATCCATCATGATCCTGTGTATGTGTATAGGATGAAAACAAAGAAAAGAAAAATAGACACGAAACGAAGCATATGATGATGGAACCAGTGAACCACAGCCACAAAGCACATCGCGGCACACACTGCTCCCAACACCACTCTATCATCAATTCTACGCCACAAAGAAAACTCAACTCACACAACACAACCACCCTTTTACTCCATTTAATTATTCTTTTCCTTCATTATTTTCACACCGCATGTGCTCGTGTACCTCGGTTACGTAACCTAAGTACAGTACAATTCACCATTTTCATAAATAAGGTTAATCATAATCATAGTACCAACATTTTTAAAATAATCAGGTTAAATTAATTTATTCCAAAACCTCCATCAGCTGCAACTTCTGTAACTTGCCAATTAGCCCAATCAAAAAGGTGGTACAGATCTTAATACAAAAAAAAATTGTCCATTTTTTTTCATAATAAAATTTAATTATAAGCCTTAGAAATGTAGAATACATGCAACCCGAGTGAATTATTATACTACTACATTAGCATGCACTTTTCTTTTTCTTCTTTCAACTACGAATGAATAATTATAATTAATTATGTGAACCATTTACTAAAAAATATTTATGTATTGTTATACTAAATATATATTTTTCGTTTACTTACTTTTTTTAATCTCATTCGTATATATCCTTTAAAAAAATATTCTAAAAATACACTGTTACTATTTTATAATATATTACATAGATTCCTAACATTACATAATATATTATAATATAAATTTTATTTCACATAATATAGTTGTAATGATTTAGATAAATATTTAATAAACTGTCAAGTCGTGCGTAATACAGAAATTAATCTAGTTTATTTGATATATTAAAAAATTACCCTTTTGCAATAATAAAATACAATGATCCCGGATTAAAGGTTGACACTCAATTACGCAAATAAGACACCCCATTTGTTTATATACTAACTTACTGGCAACGCCAACCTGTCTCAGTTTAGAGTAATGCTGTTCACAAATCACAATTGAACCATTTTATTTTAAATTTGTCTTTCCTTATTTTTATATATGCTCACCAATATAAAGCTATGCACTTGATCGCATTTAAATCGTTCTATATTTAGTTTGTATTCATTCAATTACAGATAGCCTTTCTTCATTGTACACCTATTTTATTTTATTTTTTTATTTCAAAGCTTACCTATTGGTACACGTAAACATAAATATATAGCTAGCTATGTAGTACTTGTTTGCTGCAGTGCACCTTGCATTATTATTCTTGAATTTGTTTCCCACAGTTCACTTGGTTGTGAGGTTGTAGTACATGACACGCAGATCACTCCTTCAAACCTAGCAACTCATCTCACTCCCTTATAAGGAAAGAGAAAAGCTACAAAATATCTTCACCATCCACAGCCACAAGTTCACCAACGTCTCTAACAACCGCTGAATGCTAATGAGTAATGACTACTCTCATTCTTGGTAAAATAATATTAATAATTATATAGTACTATGTTTCAATCAAGTTTTTTTCCTCAACATTTTCAATAACATTATCTCACTTAACCCACACACGAGAAAAGAATGATATACACAATGATAATAATAAAAAAAAATATTTTTTTATACAAAATAAAAATGTTACAATGAAGATGATATCGCAATGTTTATCTTAAAACACGATGAATTAAGGAAAAGTCGAAGTTAATACACAACAATAAATAAATAAAGCCTAAAAGTAAAAAACAAACAGTGATCTAAGCGGTTGGATTAGAAGTTAATGATGAAAGAGCTAAAATATCTTGGTCCATCGTACGGTTGAGAAGCTCTTACTCTTACTTTCCCCATCACGGAACGACGTCGTATGGGACGATTCTCAGTCACACGCCACCACCTCCGTTGAAACGCGCAACCCTTCTGAGTTCTGACCCCCTGCTTTCACGCAACAAACCAAATTAAATAAATAAAATAATCATAAGTAATTATTCCTCGTTCGAAACAAAAAAATAAACAAACAAACCTGTGATCACGATCGGAAGCAGCATCATCGTCCTCCTCGCGCTGTCGTTTCGTCGTGGACGCTGTTCTTTCCGGTTCAGAAGCGTTAACGTTTCTACACTCCGACCACTCGCTGCCGGAGGAGCTCGACGGAGGGGGAGGCGGAGTGGAGGGGGACCACGGCACGACCTGGTTGTTGACGTCCTCATCACCGGCGAGATCGTCGGAATCTTCGTCGTCGTCGGTGTCTGAATCGTCGTCATTGTCGGGTTCGCTGGCCTCGGGGGCGGAGCAGCGGTGGCAGAAAGATGCGGCGGCGGTGAATGCGTAGCCGGAGGCTTTCCATGGCGTGGGAGTGCGGCACGTGCGGCAGAGGAGTGTGCGTGCGTGCCTGGCGACCAAGAAGTTGGCGCTGTGAACCTTGACGTCGCAGTCCCAGCATAAGTTTGCCTGGTCCGACTCGCAGAAAATCCTCGCCGGACCCTTGCACAGTTCGCACTTCTTCATCGTTCAATTCGAAGCTTGCTGTTTTATTCTTTTTCTTTATTTGTTTTCTCTGGGCTACGACTGAGGAAAGAAAAGAAAAGGAAAAACAAGAACAAAGAGTGTTTAACTGTCGGGGAAATTTATAAAGAGAATGCTAGTTTCCCGTCGGAGCCCCAAACTGCCCCTCTCCTCAAATTTAAAATCTAACAATTGTAGATGGACTTAATTCAAATGTTATCATTTTTTAATTAATTACAAATATAATGTAAATATATAAATGATACTATCACAAAGAAGAGAGAGATTGGGCCAGGCTTGTTAGATAAGTTTGAATTTTAATTTTTTAGTCGAAATTAAATATAAGCGATCATAGTTGGATTCATATTCAACCTGCAAAATCTATAAAAACCTGTTAAACTAGACTTTCATTAGGTGTAGACTTTATTTTAGATTATTAAAATTTAATGAGTTCTTTTTTTCCTTCTAAAATATTGCAGTCCACAAACGCATATTGAGCTAATCAACGTCGGGTTGAGTGGCTGCTTTAATACCTCTTTTGTCATCTCAGATATAAATTAACAGCTTACTGTGATCTTTTGCTATTGAATACAAGTATCAAGTGGTAATCCTGCTCTAATAGGATACAATTATTATTTTCCTTTTGAATATTTTTAATATAACTGTACACTGTGACTCAACTTAAATATCTAGTTAAGTTAGAATGACTCTATCAAATTGATTCACATGATCAATAATTAAGAGTACAATTTTATATATTGTTAGTATAAAAAGAATCATAACAAATACTATAACTTTTTAAGATAATAATTATAAAGATAAACAAATTTATTGTAGATAATAATTTGGGATTGAAAGAAAATATAATAGTACTATATTTGGATATATTAATTAGTTCAGTGTGCTTTTAGTGAGGATTTTTTTTTAAATATATGTATAATGTACTTTCTTTAATTTTTTTCCTTTATATAATTAATTTATGAGTCGAATTTACTGTACTTCTAGTTTGTAGAGTAGTTATGTAGTTGTTGGCAGCATGATAAATTATTTACTAACGCTCCAACTTTATAATAATACAATGTCAAGTACATATGATTATGAAATAGAATAGGGTTAGTTTTTCTTAGCTTTTTTACCTATGGAAATTACTAATTTAGCGCTTCTTTTAAAAAAAACTACCAACTCTGGATAAGTATTCCATTAGTATGCATAATAATAAAATTTTCTTTTCATGCCCACAACGTGTTATAAATGAATAAATAAATAAATAAATAGATAAATAGATAACCAGAGAATATAGAATGAGAGAAGAATTTAATTAATCAAAATAAAGTAAGAATATAACAAAAAGTGTAATGATAAATAATAAAATAAAAATATAATATAATATTTTAATAGATATATAAACAATAATAGTAGTATTCTATTATTCCATTAGTATGATTTATTTTTTTACTTAAATAACCTATTGCAGTATTTAGGACTTGGAAGTAAACTAAATTCTAATAGTTTGGAGTTTTGACAATAAAAATCTTTTATACATAAATAAAATAAGATTTTAAATTATATATACAATTAGTATGAAATAATGAGTCAATTTGTTTATATATAATGAGTGTTTATAAAATAAATAATTATTAGATAATTAATTATTTTATAAATAAATAGGATTTACTTTTTTAAATAAATAAAAAATAACTTATTTTAAGTAAAAATAATTTAGACAAACATACTAAAAATGAATATAATTATTTATTTTATTAAAATAAATAATTATTTCATCAAATAAATTTAAATAAATTAGTCTAATTAACGATGTTAACTAATTAAAATTTATGATAGATTTAAAATTTTAAATAATTGTTATAAAATTCAATAAAATTATTATATATAACGATAAAAAAGGAAAATTTGTGGTTTTCTAAGTGAGACTTATTCTAAATTGATAATATTTTTTTAATAAGTACACTAAAATAGTGTTTTTTTTAAAAATACAATGTGCTAAAAAAAAAGATTTTCATATTGTAAGACTATATTTTGGTTTTTAATAAAATTGATGATTAAAAAAATGAATTTGATGTTTGTGGATTCACAGTGTCAAGTCAAATAATTTTATAGTAACACCCCATCATAATTTATTATTTATATAATTTTTAAAATAATTTAATAAGATCTAACTAACTTACCGTAAATTAAATTTTGTAATTGATGGATAAATTTTACATGGTAGTACATTACAATTAAACTTTAAAAGAATTACGTTTGCATATTTCTTCCGTAATAAAACACTTATTTTCCTCTTAAAAACACTTATTTTTGTACTCTTATCTTTATATAAACAATACTTTTATTTTTTCATTGAATAAATTTTTTCTTATACTTTTACCTTATTGTTAATATATTTAATCTATTTAAATTAAAGAACATTATAAGGTAGACATAAAATATACTAGTAGTAAAATACTAGTACATGAGAAGGGGCTTGTCTTATATCATTCTCCGCCCACAGACTTTTTTTACGTGATATTGATTGGTCATAATATAAAAATCAAGCATAAGTTATGTTTTTTTTTTTTCTTGTTTTCCAATAAATTAAGAAAATTACATTAATATACACATAGTGCAAAAGAAAAAGTTAAATATAAAAGACACGAGTGTAAGACGACAAAACAAAACGAGGCGTGGTTTAGAGAGATAATTGTAAAACAAAAACCTAGGGCAGTGTGGAATGTAGATGAATCATGAAAAGACCTGCAAAACAATGCTGTGTGTGTGGTGTCAGACATTGCCAGGTGTATGCTCCTGAGGGAACATTTATTCGGTGACATGCAAATACTACATTAATAGTTTCATCTTCTTCTGTTAGTCCGGTAAAAAAAATCTTAGTATGTTATTTCTTATAGTAAACAAAAATTTCTTTTTTGTTATTCTCACTAAAAATACATTTGTAACACTATTTTTTTAATATATTTCTTCTAATTAAAATTTATGAAAAATTATAAAATTTAAGTAGTATTTACGTTAAATTAGATGGATTTCACCTCTAATTTAATTATTATCTTTTTTAATTGTGTAATTTTTAATAAATATTAACTAATAGATAAAATATATTTAAAAGAGTGTGATAAAAAGTGTGATAATGAGATCTATCTTTCAAATATAAACAAAAATAAATATTTATGTTTATTTAATAAGTAATTCTTAAAATGTCATTTATTTAATAAAAGAGTTATAAAAAATTTATTTATTTATTTTTATTAAAAATAATACTTCATCCGAATTTGAAATATAAAAAAAATAATATTTTTTCCATTTTAAGAAAAATAGTTAGAATCATTTAATTTTGATAATTTCGATAAAACAGACGATTCAATTACTAAAATATCTATGTATTTAATTGCATAGAACAACATAAAATGGGGTATTTAGAAATAAAAATCAAATTAAAGGAAGGATATTTTAGATATAATATTATTAATAAAGAAAAAGTTAGTTATTTTTTGTTTATATTTTAGTTCAATTAACATATAATTTTTTTTATATATATTTAAGTCCAGAAATTTAAGGAAGATTTAATTTTCTTATTAAGAATGTAAAATTCCATTTTTGAGAATAATGAAATTAATTAATTACTAATTAATATTAATAATTGATGATAAATAAATTAACCTCATTTCCCTCGTTTTTAGTAATCGTCCCTTTCTTGTGAGAGTTGAGATATTTTTATTTTATCAAGAAATGGAATGTAAAGTGTTATCTACGTGGCACATGAGATTCCAATTTGCTTACGTGGTCAAATATCGTTCACATGGTAGAAACTCGACTCCATCTCGTGGGATTCGTGTGATTTTGATTTCGCTTCTGGCCGCCCATCTCTCACGCGCTTCTCGTGAGTGCACTTCTCGCGAGTGTGCGTCACGCCAACCATCTAGCGCTAATTTGGACCGACATCAAATTATAAGTTTATGTTATAAATGTGCTATGTGATTGTGATTGAGTTTTTTTTTTTTTTTTTTTTATCATTAGCGTAAGTGAATTTATTATGACTTATGTGGTTCTTTCTTTTCGTACCATTTTATTTTTATTTTTTATGTTTTTTTATCAACTACTTTTTCCTGTCTCCAAACTGTTAATATATTTCAATATTTCTATTTTTAATATAAATCAAAATCATTAGTATCAAAATGCATGCTCATTAAAACTTTAAAATGTAGGGACAATGATAATAGTTGAAGTAGTAATGAAGGGTTGAGAAATGGGTGCTTTGGTCAACTAAGAAAAAAAAAAGGGTGCTTTCATGCCTTTAATTATATTTTTCATTGAGCTTGACATAGTGATTTAAAGTGTTTCTGATAAATTAATCATTAGTTTTACAACTTATTTGATTATCTTATAAATTTATTTGATCAAAATAAATGTGTTTAATGAAGAAGTTAATTTAGCTGGCTGGTCTATAAAATTTTCCAGCTTGAAGTAACATTAATTTCAATTTATAGTACTTCTTGTTTTATAACTTGGTGTCATGGTGTGTGTATGTGAGTGTTTATCATTCGATTAAAGTTTCCTGTTATATATCTAAACTTACATTCATCCAACATTTTCTCAGTAATTTATTAATGTTTGATAATTTTTAAATGTGTGAAAATAAGGATAATTTAATTTAATTTATACGATTGTTAAAATTTTATTAAATTTGATATGAATAATTAAATTAATATATAATAATTCAATGTTTTACTTAACAAATATAACAATTCATATAAAATTGTAAAATATTATAAGAATGATAAGTCTTAAAGCTACTGTCCGCAAGGAGAAGAATAGGCTGAAGCAATTGATCAGAGATGATGGTTCCAATGCAAATTCTCAGGAGGATTTGAAGCTGCTAGCAGAAAATTATTTCAGTACTTTGTTGTTTTTGGGTCAGGGGAGTGATAGCAGTGAGGTTATTCAAGCTGTCCAGAAATGTATTTCAGATGAGGATAATGAGTTGTTAACTGCGAGCCCGGGAAGAGATGGATCCTATTAAGTCCCCCGATCCTAATAAGCCTTTTACAGGAGATTTTGGGACCTGTGTGGCAAAGAGATTATCAAGGATTGCACTTCTTGGGTTGAGAAAGGTACAACGCCTCTTTCAATAATACTAATATTGCTCTCATCCCGAAATGCGATAAGCCTCAAATAATGAAGGATTTGCGGGCTATCTCTTTTTTCAATGTGCTTTATAAAATCCTCTCAAAGACCCTCACTAATCAATTGTGGACTATTATTGGCAAGTGTATTTTTGAGGAACAATATGTTTTGTTCATGGTCGCTTATTCCTGGACAATGCATTGATCACAAATGAAGTCCTTCACCACATGAAGAGAAAGGTCAAAGGGAAACACATAGAGGTTGCCTTGAAGATCAATATAAGCAAGGCCTATAATAGAATGGAGTGGAATATCTTAAGAGATGATGTTGAAGCTTGACTTTCGTCTTAAATGGATTACTTGAATTATGACGTGTGTATTCCAACGGTCAACCATTTTGTTATTGTGAATAAGGACCTAGCTGAGCCAATTTTTCTGGGAGGGATTTGAGGCAGGAGACCCTCTCTCACCTTTCTTGTTTATTTTATGTACTAAAGTCCTCTCTATGATTATCAAAAGAGCTCGGGCTAAGGGGATGTGCATGGTGTGAAGATCAGTAAGGGTCCTCTGATTATCACTCATCTCATGTTTGCGAACGATTACTTCTTATTTTTGCATGCAAACATCCAAGAGGTGACACATGTTAGAGACATCTTCAATATCTATGAACGTGTTTTTAGTCAAATGTTGAATCTATAGAAATGTGAGGCTTTTTCAATAGGAATACGCAACAAACTAATAAAACCTAAATTCTGAGTTTGTTAGGTGTTAGAGAAGGTCTCCTTATATGGAACAATTATTTGGGGTTGCAAGCCCTGATGGGGAAAAACAAAAGACAAACTTTCAAATACGTTAAAGGCAAATTCTAGAAAGAACTTAACTTTTAGGTTGGAAAAGCTTTTTTTCAAGCTAAGAGGGAGATCCTTTTAAAATCTGTAGGTTAAGCAATTTGGAACTATTGTATGAGTATATATGTTAAAAACTTTTGACAAGTATACTAAATTTGTCAAGTAATACAACGAACAAAGTTTGAGGATTGTATCCACTGAGATTTGTTGGTATTAAAGTATCAATCTAATATTATATCCAAGCGAATAAATAATTGATTTATTGAAGATAAAGATAAAGATAATATGCCGAATTAAAATATTCAATATAAAATAAGCAAAAGATAAATATATGAATGAAATTTTAAAAGATAAAAGATAATATTTGTAATCAAAAGTAAAATACGTTGGGGGTTGATTTCATTAGACTTTCGATCAATGTAATTATACGAATTTTCTCTATTCAGAATTCATATTCATTGTTTCCTGACCTAATGATGCTTTGACCATGATATCTCATATGAAAAAGTCTAAGTTGCTTAACTCAACTCCTAATTGTTTAGCAAGTCAAGCTAAATCACGCTACTCTATGTCTAACAATAGAGTCTTAGGAACCTCTTTCAATTCATAATTTAAAAGTATTTTTCAATAACAGTTAAATTTATAACACATGCAATTATAGTAGGTCTAACTATAAAGCAATAATTAAGAGTAGAAAGAAGAACAAACAATGTAATAAAAACTAAATAGATAATAAGAATGAATTACATGAAGAGTCGTTTATCTCCTCATAGACATGAGGAGTCTAAAATAAAAATATAAAAGTGTTTGGAATTTGGAAGAATGAAACAGTTGATCATAATTGCACCTTGAGCTCCAGCATTCAATAACATAGAACTCCTCTCCAAAAACCGTAGCATCCTTGGTGTTTAACGAGCTTTTAAATAGGTGCATTCCTCTATTTTGGGTCAACTTTATAAAGTCCAATTCGCTTCATGAGTTAAGAAAGTAGTATTGCTTCAAATTTGCTTCAATGTATCCATTCCTTATAAAAATAACATAAAAAGTAATAAAATCCTAACAAGATAAAAATATGAAATTAAATCCTAATATTTGGTTAAATCTTAATTAATTAAGATAAAAAAAAGTATCAAATAAGAGAAAAGTAAGATAATTACTGTGAATTAAGAATCAAGTATGAGTAAATTATCAATATACCTTTTTCCAAAGTCTTTCTCTTAACGGAAGAATTGTAGAAAATGATGAATTCCTATTGGTAGGGAGTGCGTAGTAAGAATCACAAAGGTATTCATTGGTTGTCTTGGGATATGCTAGCAGTAGCTAATGAGGAAGGGGGCATGGGATTTAGAAACTGTTTCGACTTCAATCTAGCATTGTTGAGGAAACAAAGTTGGAACTTATGGACCAACCTAAATAATTTGGTGGCAAAAATCTTCAAAGAAAAATACTATCGAAGAGGGGATTTTATGGAAGTTAAGGTTGGCTCTAATCCATTTTATTCTTGGATAAGTATTTGGGTTTCACAAGTGGTGCTGAAAAAGGGCTATAGGTGGAAGATTAGAGATGGGGATGATATTAATGTTTGGATAGAGCCTTGGATTAGAAATTCTTGGGGGTCTCGAGTTATGTCCTCTATTCTCCCTGTTGTAGAGGAAAATTTGACTATTAAGGATATTATATACAATGACAGTAAAGAATGGGAGGCCAGTATCCTTTTGGTCCTTTTTTATCAGCAAGATGTTCATGATATTTTGAATACTCCCTTGTATGATATTATCAGCAGAGATGAGAATATGTGGGGTACCTGAGGTGGGTGGGAGTTACTCTATTCGTAGTTGTTTATGACTAATTTGATGGATACTAGTAGTTGGAAAAGTGATAGGGATTTGAGGAGGATTTGGAGCTTAAAAGTTTCCCCTATAATTAAATTGTTAATCTGGAAAATTGCTCAAGATTTTGTCCCCATCGAACTCCTTAAAGAGAAAGGTGTGGATTGTCCTTCCTTATGCCCGCAGTGTGAGGCTGATTTGGAGAGTTCCCCACATCTATTTTTTTGCTGTTAGCACAACCACCTTTGTTGGGATTGTGGGATTATATCAAAGCAACCGTGGACAATGCCAATTTAGTGAAGGACATTTTATTTAATGTTATTAACAAACTTAATCAGCATGAGCAATCTTCTTTTGCAGCTATGATCTAAAGTATGTGAAGAAATATATATGATAAGGTGTGAGAAGGTAAAAACTACACTGTGGACCATTCTGTCTTTATTGGTAAAAAGGTTTTGTTTGATTTGATCTAGGTTAACCTCCTTCTTAATAACATATATCCGAAACCATATTAGGAGGATATAAGTGTTTGGTTTGGCCCAATGACTAATTTTCTTAAATGCAATGTTGATGTTGGGTTCTAGGAAGGACCTTAAATCAAAACTTAGGGAATGTGCTGCAGGGATCATCTTGGCTTATTCAAATTTGTTAGATCAGAATGGTCATAGTTGTGCCTCCCTATCCTAAATGGTGAAGCCTGGGGTCTTTTGAAAGCTCTAAAATGGGTGTTAAATGATGGTCGTGATTAAGTCATTTTTAAATTAGATTGCATAATGGTTGTGGATAATACTAAATTAGAATTAGGGTTTATTAGTCTTCAATGTAGATATATTCTCTCCCTAAATACAAACTATAGAATTTAGTTTGTTAGTAGGCTAACTAATGTTACAGCTCATACCCTTGTTAAGGAAACAACATCTTTTATTGGACTCAGTTTTTGAGAGAATTCCTATTTGTATTTACTAACACATTATGAATGAAATGAGAAGCAACATCTTTTTGGACTCAATTTTTTAGAAAATTCCTATTTATATTTACCACCACATTATGAATTAAATGAGGTAATCCAGTTCCAGTAAAAAAAAAAAGGTTGAATAGATGATGATTAAAAATAAATAAAAGCGAAAGATATACACAAAATATTTATATTTATGAATAAACTATGAATAAACTTTTTTGATAATTAATATCATGAAAAATTTCAAATTTCAACTATAATTTTTTATTTATAAATTTTGAATTTGATACCTTATTTAAGATATAAAGTCCATTGGATTGGATGAAAAAGTTGGCTACGGTGGGGGGTGAGGATGAACTACATGCAGGGTAATTTCAAGATTATGTAAAAGTTATAAAGTTCAAGGTGGTGCAGGCAGCAAATCATGGTGTGCAGGAATCAATTTCTGTTCATTATTTATAAACACGTTCAAAAAGTAACTATTGGGCTTCAAAGTATGAGTTTTAAGGGTATTGGTTGAGGCTTAAATTGGGCCTACTGACATTAGGTTTACATTTGTGTCATGCAATCCATGTTTTTAATCTAGACTTTTATATAAGTTATGAGATAACTGTTCTCATATGATACGTACTATATACGCATGTTAATTTTTCAAAATTTTGGTAAAATTTAATACATCATATTACAGATTCCCCACCCTATTACATCATAAGGTCCGAAATCTAAAAAATGTAATATTGCACGTTTCAAGAATTCTATAAACTATATTTTAACACGAAACCATGTTTATCATGAATTCTAGTTCCACTAGTAATCTTTATACGATCAAACTTGACCTGAAAATATAAAATAACATGTATTTTTTTTAGTTTGATTCATTTTCAGGCATAGCTCCTAATACATTTCACTCTTTGATTCATTTTCAGTCATGGCTTTTGTGGAAAGAAGGAAAGGCATTAGAGTTCAGGAACCAGACACTATGTCAAACATGCAATTCAGATGAATGCTTGAAATGTGTGAATGTGGGACTCTTGTGCTAACAAGAAGATCCAAATGAACATCCTACAATGTCAAATGTGGTTTTCATGCTTGGGAGTGAATCCAACAGTCTTCCAAGTCCTAAGGAACCAGCCTTTGTTATCAGGAGATGCCCTTCAGGTAGAGCATCTACTTCAAGCAAACTGACAGTAACTATAGAACATGGAAGATAGAAAATTCTGATCTGCAAAGGTTTCCAAAATAGTGCTTAATTTTTAAGAAAGAATATTCGGTCTCGGTTTTATCCCTTGATCAAAATATGTGGGACATGTGATGTGATGTAATTTCTTTATTTTTGCTTGACACTTTCTCATTATCCATTCCTCTAAGTGGGGTAACTTTTAAATTGAAATGGTCAATTAGGCAACTTCTGGTGAATTTCATATTTGGATGGATTAGATCAATTTTCTATCCATCATGGTGTCATAATGGCAAATGCCTGTGTGGAATTGATAAAAAAAAAAAAGAAAAAAAAAAGGCCTGAACAGAATTGTTTTTTTTTGTCAAAAAAAAATTGTTTTTTTGACTTGTTTATTTACTTTGCATTCCTTGCATACTACTAAAAAGAAAGCTCCAAAACAGCAAGACTGGGCTATTGGTCAACCAGCCCTTTTGATATTGGGCAACTATTCAACCAAGACTTTCAGATTTGTGGGTCGTAGAAATTTTTCATCCCAATTCCAGATCATGGTCATTTCATGACAATGAAACTAAAGTATAAAACTACACAATAGTAAAAGTCTAAAAAGATAAACAACTTGATTATCATTTATGTAGTCTAATTATAATAATCTATATCTATATTGTATATAAAAGGAATTGTCTTATTCATTTTGTTATTTGGATTTAGACTTTGACATATTGACGAAAAAACTTTCATTTGCCAATAGTTAAAGTGTTTTGTGATTTTGTCTACTCATTAGCATTTGCCCCAACACAAATATTACTATTTGAGATAAAAGACTTCATATAGAGAAGTAATTCTACTACTGGTTAAAGATAACCACTTTACATTAATACATTAATAAAAGAAAACTTAACAAGTAAGGTTAAAAGGGGCTTAGGCTACAAAACGGGAAAAAGAAAATGAACTATAGAGAAGCCAAAAACAAGACAAGAAAAGTAATTATTAAAATTAAATTTGTCTTGTAAAATATATATTTTTATATGAATGATATAATTTTTTTGGCAATGTAATATTATTTATTTCTTTCATTATTGAATTATTATCACTGTTCAATTAAAAAAAACTATTTTATTTATAACTCAACACATAATTATTATTATTACTACTACCGGTTTCACAATTCAATTTTCAATTTTCACCCTTATGAGTTGCTTGTTCAAAAAGTGGGTGCGAGGAAACTTAACCGTGGTTTCCAAATTCCAGTTAATTACAGAATCCACCGACTTTGTCTCTTTGGAACCAGCTAAGCATGACAATTTCCTTTTTTTTTTTTTTTTTTAATAAGCGAATCGTGAAAAATTCTCATTCCTTAGGTTAGTTGGGTGTTTTAATTATAATTTTAAATAAAATTGTGACCATAGACTGTGCATTTTGACCCAATATTCTTGGTTTAGCCTCCCCTTCGTGTTTTGACTTCAATCTCAGAATCTCAATGTGAATTGTGGCATAAATGGTGCACTACAAGTCTACATTATTAGCCATTACAACTAGCCTCCCTAGGATTCTTCACATAAACTCCTACGTTGTTTCCCTCTTCAGTCTTCAGCTATTAAATTCCTCAACCAACCAAATGCCATTTAAAAGGATTGCTTTTTTCATTTTTAATTAAATACTATTTTTTGTATGTTATTGTAAATAAATGTGAGTAATATATGAATAATGTTTTATTTTCCTATTAATCCTCATACTTTATAAATAAATTATTAAATACAAAAATAAATACACTTAATATCTTAGAAATATATATAAAAAAATCAATACTTAATTCACCTAATAAATAAAAAGTTAGTAAAACAAAACAGAATTGTTCATATTACACGACCAACCCTATATCTTATTCATTTTGTTTCAAGAATTAACAAAAGAGGGGGAAATAAATTAAAAACTTGATTGTTCTTGATACAAAATTAAAAGTCTAATTTCAATGTATTTATAGTAATTGAATTGAATGTCAGTATAACAACTTTTTACGTTCTCTGTACATACACTATCGACTTAAAAATGATATGAATACAGTGTATATCTATAAACAATAGGTAAGCAAAGAATTAAATAACTTTCCGAAAGCTAATATCAGATACAATGTTTGGGAACACTGCAAGGACTTTTACGAGACAAAAACATCAAGAAAAAATAAAATAGTTTTTTTAAAAAATTAAAATTAATTTTTTTAATAATTAATTTATAAAAAACTCTTTTTCTTAGAGTTATCCAACAAATTTCATAGTAATTACTCATTAGATAAGATAATATAGTTATAGGAAAAGGTGAAATTGACGAAAGTACCCAAAATGAAGGTGGTTTTTATAGGGAAGCAAGCGCGGTTCCTTAAACAGAGCGAATAATTCTCTGTTCCAAAGCTGTCATCGTAGGAGGGATCATTGCTTACATGTCTTTCCTCACCTTCCTTGAAGAACACATCTTTCCCTTCAATATTTCTTATTCCACACACACGATATAAATAAACAAAAACAGAACCCAAATCATTCATTCATTCAAACACAACACTCTTTAGAATGGGTGGGATTGGGTTTGAGGACTTGCTGCCCGTGATGGCGAACAAGCTGGGAGGAGAGGGTCTGATGAAGGAGCTCTGCAACGGGTTCGAGCTGCTGGTGGACAAGGACAAAGGAGTCATCACTTTGGAGAGTTTGAGACGCAACGCCGCGCTTCTCGGCCTCCAGGACTTGAAGGAGGACGACCTCACCAGCATGATGACGGAAGGGGACCTTGACGGTGACGGTGCCCTCACTAAGATGGAGTTCTGTGTCTTGATGTTCAGGTTGAGCCCTGAGTTGATGGAGGAGTCATGGTTTTGGCTTGAAGAGGCTCTCCAACACGAACTCAACAATAACAACACCAACACCAACAATCACTCTTCTGTTTAGTACTTGCTTACTTTACTTACCTAGGAACAACAATTGATCATTCATATCATAGGGGTTTTCTTTACCCTTGCTTCTTGTGTTCTTGTTGTTCTTCTTCTGACTTTTGTTTCGTATACAATTCCTGTTATGGAAAGCTAATGTTGAAAATAATGGACATTTTTTTTGGATACCTTGTTTTCTTTCAATCTTCTTTTGCCTTATGCACACTAGAAATCGGATTTAAAGTAATAGTTATGGTTTTTGTTGATTCATAGTGGCATTGATACTCTGTTCATTTCTCAAAAGCCATATAGCCAGAGTATGGAAATTCCTCTGTAACTGTAACCGGTTGATTGGTATCTTGGCTATCGATTTTATTTCATTTTGCAATCCAAATGTTTATTAGCTGTGGCACCTAAACAATCAATTCACACTTTTCATTTATCCAAATCTTTCTTTCCTCAGTCACATATCATACATACACCATGTTAGTTGTTGATCTGAATAAAATGAGCTTAATCTCTTCAACAGAATCTCAAATTTGAATATGATGACGGGAATATATCTACTTCTTATTTATTTTATTGATAAATATTAATTATTAATTTGTTAATTTCTTTTTATTAGGGAAAGATTTAAATCTACTATCAATTCCTTCGTTTCTTCTCATTTTATCACCAAATCAAAAATATAATTCAATCACTTTTTTTTTAATCCCTCTTGATGTCTTTTTTAAGAAAGATAGCAAAGAACATTTTCCTGCTGTGAATTACCCTATTCTGATGATTAATTAAACGTGATGTGAATCAAAATACTCAGTATTGGGCACGGGAGGAAATCATATACTTAAAGTTTTTACACTTTTTTTTTTTTTTTTGTCTTTCTTTTTTTTTTTTTTTTTTTATACATCATCTATCTATAAATGGTGTAAATTTAGTCTTTCTACATTGATAGTTAGTGTGTTAATATTAATTCAGTTTACTTAATTTTTTTGGATTAATAATAATAATTTATATTTTGTTTGAATCAACATCTTGAAGACTTTTCTTTTTCATAATTCTAAATTTTTTTTTTCTCTTTCTGAGACTTAACAACTTTGTCTCCCTTCTCCTCTCCTCTTTTTCTTTGAGTGATCTTTGTGCATACATCGTGTGACCTCTATGATGTGCGACCTCACTTTGTGCAACATTGCCTCATGTGACCTTTACGATGTTTTCTCCTTCAACCTTAATGACTGACGTAGCAAACGTTGGGAGGAGAAGAGAAGATAAGACTTTAGAATAATAAGGGAAAAAATTTAGGATTTAGGAGAAGAGTTTTTTGCCATTGTTAATTCAAAAAAATATGAATCATTATTATTAATTCAAAAAAATTAAGTAGACAAAGTCAACGTTAAAATTACCTGTCAACTTTTTAAAATATACGGAAGATCAATTTTGTGTGTTTTTTTAAATTAAAATTCAATTGTTCACTTATAAAACAGGTTATAAAAATCGTCATTTAAAAAAAAATTAAATATTAATAACTTGTTGACCTAATGACAGTAGAAAAAATCGCATAAAGCACTCGTGTACATCAAGCTTAGAAAGTTAGACAAGACTATCTATTGTGACTTAATTCATTAGTCTATGGTTTCAATTTAATCGTGCGTGGAACTTTCGCAGAACCCTTAGTAGTAGTTACATTACACAACTTGCAAATAGCCGTTGAAAGAGAACATGTCAATTTGCACACAACTTTTGATTCGTTCAGAACCCCATTCTTAATATCCAATTCTCGGCTATTCTATTTTTATTTTGTTTTTGTGTCTTGTGCCAACCACAACCAGATCTGCTACATATTGTTTAACATCCAAAGTGGTCGGCAATAATAAAACAATTTAGAACAAGAAAAATGTTTGCTCAGTTTGTGTGTTAATGTAATCTCCAACAATTTATTTAACAAACAAACATGATTAGCAAATCTCACAGCTGAGGTTGGTTCTCTCACGCAAGAACAGCTTTTCGTACATCATTGCCTTTATTATTTTGGGGGGTGTTTCAGTGTTTGGTGATAAGACTGATCTCCTTCCTTAATTAAAATTGTGGTATAATTCTGCTCACCTGCCCGACTTTTTTATTTATTTATTATTTATTGCATCTAGCTCATTTCTATAACTATTAATAAAAGGACAACTAACAGGATCGCCAAGGAAGATCGGAAGAAACTCTAATAAAATGCAAAATAATATAGGATGTATTTGAATAAAGCTTTTTACAATTTTTTAAAGGAAAATAATAATAATAACAAATAAATAAATAAGATTCAAGTTAAAATTGATTTTTTCGTTAATCTATTTAAGTTTTCTCGTGTAATTTTTCAAAAAAATAATGTGAGACTTTTATTTAGTAGTTATATAAAAAAAAATCAAATTTTAACTTATGAAACAAATTATTTAATCTTTCCTTCATTTTTTTTTTCTAAAAGTTTCTATTGAGAAATTTATCTAAATAAACCCCTAGTTACACAATATTTTTTCATTATCATATCATATGATTATATTTTCCTGAATTATCTTTATGATGTGAGTACTTTCATACTCTTCGAGAGTCAAGCTCAAGTTATTAAGGTTATCTTTTCCAAGGATGCATTAACTTGCTCACTACATAAGCTGTACTTTTTCTTTTTTCTTTTTAGCAAAAGAAGATTGATTAATTATGAAGAAAAGACTTTCAAACGAATACAAATTGGGAGAAGCTTTCACACTCACAATAAACCTCTCTCTAGCCTTACAAAATGATGCAGCATTGTCAACCCATGAACTATCTATTTTCTGTATTTCGGACCTAATAATGGTTTTGTTTTGGGCCAAATCCACAGGTAATTGCTTTTTGCACGTCCATACTTGCTTCCCGCACCTAATCTGAAATATAAAATTACATTTCACTTCAGATTAGACTTTTCAGACTGTAATTTTACATTTCAGAGTAAGTGTTTCAGAAGCTTAAAAATGTGTCTGCTACAAGGAAGTTAGTGCTCAAGAAGCACTGAAGCTATCAACAAGTTTATAATACTAACTTCAAAAGGGATACCGAAAAAAAGATGGTGCTTTTGATTTTATTCACAACCAGTATCTAATTTTGATGAGATCCAGAGATCCATATTATTTCCTTTATCCCATCTTTTATGCTTTGTCTACTAAGAAAGAAGAAAATGGAGAGAAAGAATATGTGTAGTGTTCGAAAACTCTGTCCCTCGAAGGATAATTTTCTCATCTCTGAAAGATAAAGATAATTACTAATGTGTCTAACTCGGTTGATCTAAGTTGTTATAAACCCTTATGATGCCTGTCTTTAATTTCTATAGATTATAGAGCTTTTGACACAGGACTAAACGAGGATTAAAAAGAATCAAGAGGCAAAGTGACAGAAGTTTATAATTTCGATAACATGAAATTTACTCACACAATAATAAGTACCTACAAAGTGAACTTAAATGTAAAGTGAAAGATTTCAACAATATTGTGGTCCAAGGGGAAAAATGAGAAACCAGATCCCTGTCTGGTCCATATTCATTTGCTATTACCCCAAGCGTGTCCACACAATTGGTAAAATGATGTTGATGTTATCTCTTCTATTGGATTACCTTCCATGCTTTGCTGCTTCAACTTCGCACACATGGAAGACTTTTAGCACACGTGAAGACTCATGACAAACCCCCGTTTTAATATCTCTGTCCCCATGATCTTTTCGGCATTTCAAAAAGAACTACTGTATTTGTGACATACTGTTTGTATATACAAGTTAAAATTACTCGCTTCTCTGATAAAAATATAGAGATTTTTTAGTTAAAAAACTGTTAAAAACACTTGTAATTTTGTAACCAGTAGTTCAAATAATGAGTGATAGAATATCAACAATTGTTTATCACACTCCAGACAAGTATTCTTGTGCATAAGGGAAAGTGTTGGAAAGTCATTTTAATTGTGTTCACTCCTAGCACAATATGTGTACCTCAATTATGTTTAGCAAATGTCTAACTTATCCCTTTTGAACACTACACTACACAGACTGAATACAAATCTAGTCTAGTCCACACACGACACCCCTTATTGGACCTGCTCTTCACATTTCAACAAGTTTCTGTCCTGAGGACTTACTATTCAAAATTCAAACATAATACCATCAGCTCCACGTTAATGCCCACTTTCATCATCAATTTCTTATAGAAGCAAGAAAGCACTGTGCATTTCAACTTCCAACCTACCATGTGATGGAACTGAAATCTTAGTGTGGGACAAAAAAGGGCACCACTTAAACAGAACACAATGATGTCTCTACCTTACCTTCATCGTGGGGATAAAATATCCGAATTAAAGACAGAAAAACAGTTCTCTTTCGGGTCAATAATATGCATAGGGGGGGGTAGGAGCACATGCCTTCATAGCCTCATAGTAATCATGCATACTATCCACTATTTGTTAAACTTGAAAGAAGCACAACTATATCAACAAATATTAGAGATCTACAAACTTCACTACACATATATTGTTAGAACTGTGTATATTGGAAAATTAAGTGTCATTCACAAGCCCTATTGCATTAGGATTAGATGACACATGGTGTCTAGTTTTTGGCCATTCAATTCTATCAACGTGTTGGAGTGCTCCCAACCTTAATTTATTAGCCTTCCTTGTCAATCTTTTGATCTTCTTTCTTGGAAGTTTAGCAAGGAAAAAGGAGGAATGCCCCCTCCAAAAGGTAACGTGGAATTAATTAATACAATGTCGATTCTCCTTTCCTCCACTTATTCATCTTTCCCTGTGGAATGTTATTTCACGTGTACTTTTGACTCTAGCTACTAGCTAGTGTTGGTCAAGAGCAAAGGTCCCATGTGTTAGTCAATCTAGCAACATGAAAATATGGGCATAAAAGTTCATCTCAACACAAAGCAATGTCATGAACAATTACAATATGCATCCAATTATAAGCTGTTTTTGGTAAACTAAACACAAATTAAGTCATACTTCCTTTTTGTTGATCCTTCGTGCCTTTTGCTTGTCCATTATTTTTATATATCTATCATCACAACAGATTCAATCAATGGCAGTAATGCGTAATATACAATATATTGTTTTTTCTAAGTAATGCAGATACGAGAGTCATGCCGACATTTACATTTTTGGGAAATCGCTACTTTTAATGACATTTACTAGTGCACCAATGTGGGGGAACACAGAATTAAAAGAGGCAACTTTATCTTCTTGTAGCTGAGTTTGATTACTTTGGTGGGAAACAACAATTATTTTTATCCATTCAATCTTTCTTGTGTACTCGTGTACTATAGTATCAATAATTAACCAGTGAATGATCACTAACCAGGAACCAAAGTCCAAATGGAACATTTTAGATATGGTTAACTAGCTTAGTTAGAATGAGGTGATTGATATTTGATAAGGCCACTAACCAGAAGCAGTAGTTAATTTGATTGGAGTTAACTATGACCTGCTACCGTACCATTTTACTTTGGTGAAATAAGTGATACTGATATACGTATCGCATCTATGCGCGCATAGCTTTAGATGGTGTTGATAACTAACAGTCTCACACTATTGTTGTACAATCAGCATATTGAGCTGAGTGTGTGTCTAATGTCTATATTCAATGTTGGTTCCATCTCTGAAATTCCACACAGCCAACTGAAGCAAATGGTCCTCCATTTTTCCGTACGTTATACATGCATGGAAAGCAGTGCAATTGTGGAAAATTATGCAGTGAATATATAGTGTCCCCCTTAACTAGCTAGCCTGCGCAAACTTTATCAACACAAATTTCTGTGTGCCGAGGAAAAGAAAAAGATGCAGCTAGTTAAGTAAATTGTAGAACATAACATTGATAATCTTAATTACAAATGGAGAGAACCCTGTTAATGTTAACTACACCAAAATGGCGATTTCTATATTACAGTACTGAACATATGAAACATATCCAAATTTAATTACTAAGACTTTAGCTTGTTATGAATAGAAAAAACAAGGAGTGATATAAACAAGTGAGAAATAGAGTGAAAAAAATATTAATGAGTCACCATTAATTATTTTCATTACTCTCTCCCTCTTATTTTCCTGATACCAAACAAGTCTAATTAAGGTGATCTGCAACTGAATTTCTGACCATACATGAAGATGGCAATGTTAATTAAATCACCATACACGTCACTAATTCTCCTTACAAATATTATTTTCATTATCACCTTCTTCATGAGGTACGTTTGCATATTGATTCTACACATAATAATATATAATATTGTCCAGTATAATTAACTTGAGTGTCGGAGATCGATACACCCTTTTGCGTGGCCCTCATGAAATTAAACCCCTTGAGCACCGACGGAGGGGTTGATGTAGCAGTTGGACCTGAACACACGTTTAAAATTTTTGGTACTGTTAAGTGCTAATCAATTCCTTTCTAACAGAGAATCATCATTTAGGGCATCTTCACATGTGATGTCAATTAAATATTTTCAACCACACAGATATATATATGGTCATAAATGGATTAATTACTGTTAATTTAAAACATTAATTGTGTAGCCAAAAATGGGAAATTTCATCTTTTATTAGAGTGGCAAGCGCCACGAATAACGAATCTTGTTTTAATCAATATAAAGTGAAAACAGTGTTATCCTTGTTACATCTTGGATGGGGATCAATGAAACAATAACCAGTTGAAAATGTATATATAGTACTAATTTAAACAGCAAATGCTATTATTCTCCGACACATTATTGATGAGAAAATTACAGGCCAACTTGTTGATATGCCAAGATCGTTTGCCATTACTTAACAGTTGATGATGTCGCTGTCATCGTGCATGGCCACAGCAAAAAATCATGAAATAAAGAGCCAACTTAGTTTGTGTTTGGTTTCACTTTCACCTATCCAGATATACCAATTTTTGTTGTAACAGTTAAATTAGATAAGTAAATTATTAAATGATATATGAAAATCTTTTAAAATTAATGATTTTTAATAAATTTAAATAAATCACATAAGGAGCTAGTCTCTAAAAGAAAAGACCAGAGAGTGTTGCTAATAATCTCAAACATTCAATACATCATACCAGACTGAACTAAATTAAGAGGCATGCAACCTGAACAGGAACCTTCTCTCAAGCCAAACATTTTAATTTCCTGATATAAAAAGGCTAAAGAAGCCAGCTTATGATCAGCATTCAGCAACCATATATATTGCTGGTTCTTCTCACCCAATTGACAGAAGGTCGTACTCTATTACTTGCTCGATGATCAGTTTTGTAAACAACATTCTGGAATTAACATTAATTGGTGGCTGATCAACTCCATGCTTTGGAGTTAATTAATTAGTGTATCAAATAAGTTTTTGTGAGAACGTGAAGAGTAAATTTGAACTATACAAATACAATAATACAAGAATGGTTAGGATTAAATCACAAAAATTATGTGACATTTTAATAAGTGATATCATGATCAAATTTTTTTTTATCTCAATTTGCTTTTACAGATCAACTTTTAATCTCAACTTAGTTTATGTTTGTTAATTGTTCTGATTTTTATATTATATATACCAAAGGTGAAAAAGGAGAATATATAGCAGAAAAATGGATGGATGTGTGTGAGTATGGTCCAGCCGAAGGAATGAATTAAAGAAATGAAGAATAAGAAGGAGAGATCTGGGAATAATAAACATTCTCGCATGCATTGATGAAATCAATTAATTAATTAAACACGGTTGCATATGCATTTTTTGTGCTTAAGGAAGCTAGTGTTGGAAAAGTGGGAGTGAAACACGTGGAGTGGAGTTTGAAAGTGACAATCAATAACACGCGCGAAGGAGACAGGAAGAGCTATGCCCGCGTGGGACCACACCTAAGTCAACACCTCCTTGTTTTATTGTTCCCCCCCTTCCCGGCGGCTAAGGTTGCTGTGAATGGTGGCCTCTATCATTATCTATCTATCTATTCCCAAACTATTTGAAAGATTATTTAGAAGAATAAAATAAAACTATTCACAAATCACAACTCGATGAATCTTTCCTAATATGTATAATTAATTAAAGTCAGGTTTTGGTAAGAAAACTTTTGGAATGAGATAGCTGGACCTCATGATAGAAATATAGCTGTCTCTCCCGTCCTTTCTTCGTGAATAATTATAAGAATAATGATATTTTTTCTTCGTATAAATGTTAATTGATATTTAGTGAGAGAGAAAAAAAAATATAATAGATAATATGATAAGATATAAAAAGAGAAATAAAAAGAAATAAGAAATATTAATAAAGAGTAAGAAAAAAATGGATATAAAATTTTTATTTATAAATCTTTTTATATTAAAAAAATTCATGCAATTATGATACTAGTAGTATTTTTTTTTTTTTTTACAGTATCTTTCATTAAATCAATGACATTCAAGTGCTTCGTTAAGAAGAACTAGATCGACCAATGTTTCTTCGTCTACAGTCCACTACTTACCAGAGTCAATACTCGTATCTCGGAAGAAATAAGTTTTAAAAGACGTGCAAGTAATAAACAATCTCAATAATTACATGCAATTATCTCCAACTAGTATTCATACTTCAAACTTTGTTTTTTTCGTATGATTACTGTACGATACTTGATAACATTTTATACAATTACACGTACACATAGAAGAAATCACTGAGATGCACGCAGAAGTGAATAAAGATATTAAATTTAGAAATTACAAAAATAAGGGTATAAAACCAAAAGCTAGAGACAGAGACTTTGAAGTAAACCCTAGTTCAGTGGAAGAGTGTGGTGCGGTGGCACGTGGATAATCCGTGGTGGCTGCTGCTGGAACATAATTGATGGATTAAGGTACAACTTTGAAGTGGCACCTTTTATTTATATATATACATATATCTTCATCATCTATCGCTGTCTTGATTGGGAAATAATAGAAATAAAAATGACATTCTTTTTCATTTTCATTTTGGGCATGCAGGTGTCAGATGAATTGGATTGATTGTTAGGCAGTAGAGTGAAGCTAACGCAATAGAGAAAAACCATTTTAATCGTGAAACTGATAAGTCTTTCAGGAAGAAAAAAAAAAGCATCTCACTTTAGAAGCATGGAACCTATGTGTTGTATTTGTATTACACACAAAAAGTTGTATGTAGATAGATATTCAATGCTCAAGTCTTTTTCCCTGTATATTTTGTAAAAGATAACACGTCTCCGATACTAAACTATAATAATTCCTGTTCATCATCACCGGTTTCCAAGTTACTAAATTATTGATCACTTTACGTTACAAATTGTATGGACTAATAAGATGACACCTGTTTATAAAGTGATCGAACAAGAATATGCACTGGTATTAGTGATATATATTATATCATCACCTACCAAGAAGATGAGATTCCTAGTTTGCTAATATTTTTATATTCACCAATTTTCTTGCTTTTTATTTTATATTATTGATTGTTAATTTATCATCTCATAGATATAAATTTATGAACACATTATTTTTTAAAAAATGAATTTGATTATTTATCAAAAAAAAAATTGAGATAAATTGAATTTCAAAAGTGTACTAGAATAATAATAATGAAAGCTTTTACAGTACACACTGTTTATCAGATCCTTAACAACAAAATTCGAATTCACGTGGAGTCATATCAGATCTTTACAATTGAAGTGACTTTTGTTGAATGTTATATTTTATTTTGTAGAAATAGATTTACACATGTAATGATAAATATTTTCAACATTTTTAACTAGAGTAATAAATTAACATTTATTGACAAAATAAAAAAAATTTGTTTAATTAAATAAGGCAAGAATAGGATGATGAAGCCGGTGAAACAGAAAGTCATGCGTAGGCGTAGAAGTAGAATGAAGTTACGGATGGCGCTTGTGGTTTCGCGAACAAGCGGCGGAGTACATGCATGCGTGTACCCAGTACGCACCTGTACTTTCCCCAGCTTTACTGGATATTGCCCCTATTCTACTACTATTTTACTATTATCACCCCTTTTTACGTTTCTCCTCTTTCACACCCTCTTACCAAAAATCTAACAAGATTTGTGCAAAACAAAATGAAATATTTCCATTTTTTTTTCTACCTCTCTTTCCTCTCCATTTCGGCATTTCCTATACTCTAATTCAAAACCTAGAATTATCCTTTCCCTCTACCTACCTTCCATCTAGCTAGCTAGGAAATTTAATGGTATATATCCCTAGGGTAAGAGTAATAATTAGTCTACCACCACATCAACAAAATAGTGAATGCCAGAAGAATTCGAATCTAAGATTTGTTTCTCTTTTTCCTTCCTTTCACTTTTTGTCACCACTTAGTTAATATATATATCTTATTATTGGTGTGTTTTGATTGGTTAATTTAATTTTTGATTAATCATAATTATGTAAACAATGATTAATTTTTTTTAATTAAATATAATTAGTTAATAAAACATTAAATCTAGCTAAGCCTACCCTAAATACAAACCTTCTTAGACATATGTATTTTAAATTTTCTGTTTCATTTTATTTATTTATTATTATTATTATTTTCATTGAACTCTCGTCTCTCTCAAGTAATTTTTAAATTCTAATCACATTTCCTTGCGAATTAATATTTCTACATCTCAATATTGTAAACACATATTATTTTATTTTTTTCTCTGTCTCTCTTTTCCTATCAAACGTATCATCTATCATACTTAGATTTATTTATTTTTCTTATTTTCTCTCTCAAGATATATACTATTACATAGATATCCATTATCTTTATTCTTGGTTGCTCCCTATATATACTTCCTATCACTTGGATTTGTTTTCCAACCCACACCCCCCTCTCAAGTCCAAATTCCAAAGTCAGCTCTCCACTTCAACATTCTTCTTTCGATTGCAGTTATTCCATCCATAATTCCCATTCCCATCAACACCTTTTAATTTACTATATACTTTGTTGTTACACTCTCAATATATATACCATATCTTTAATATTAACCATGCCTGAGGCTCCTAATGGCAAAATTGGTGGTGATGGTGGTGCTACTACTAATACTAGCATCATCGACATCATCGAACACAACAATAAGAAAGCACTGAAATACATTGAAGATGTTACTAGCAACGCTGATGAAACTCAGAAAAGGGTCCTTGCTGAGATCCTTTGTTCTAGTGCACACGTTGAGTACCTTCAACGCCATGGCTTGGATGGGCGCATAGATAGAGAGAGTTTCAAGAAGATCATGCCTGTGGTCACATACGAGGATTTAAAGCCAGATATTGATCGTATTGCTAATGGTGATACATCCCCGATTTTGTGTTCCAAACCAATTTCTGAGTTCCTCACTAGGTCAGTATATAACTTTATTATAAACTTATTCCTCATCCTCGATCAGTTTCTTTCATTTTTTTTTCTTTTTAATATTCTTCTTCTTCTTACAATATTTAGAAATCTTACACTAGTGTATATTTTGATGGTATATTCATGTGTTATTGTTAACATATGCCCAGTTTTTCTTTCGTTTCTTTTTTCATTCTTTTTCTTTTTATTTCATTATATCATTTATTACGTACATATTTAAGTTTTCTCTTTTTTTTTTTCTGTCTTTATTTTTTTTTCATCTGTACACATAAAAAAACTGGGTGGTACAATTGTACTCCGATCTACTCTATTGATATTATTTTTTTATTTTAAGAATAAAAATTGACTTTCTCACACCATGAGAAGTGTATACACTTTGGGCGTGAGAAATTAATAGGAAAAAAAAGGGGAAAATGATAAATATTATAATTAATGATGTAAAATAACGGAGATAAATATAAAATAAGTGTACAAATTAAACAACAACAAAAATAATGTGATGTGAGTCATGGTGCAGGAAATTAAAGAACCATTTTTTATTTTTTGGAAAAAATATTTATTTTACATAATTTCTTTTTCCTTCAGTTATATTGTATCTCATGTGATAAAATGCCAGAGTAACGTGAGACAATAAAAGAGCAAAAAAAGCTTTTTCAAGTAGTGTAAAAGGAACGTACGTGCAAAAAGGTGATGCGAAATAACTTGTCTTTGGAACATGTACACAATACATATTGCGAAGTTAATGATGTATGATATGGGGCTAGTTTCTAGCTATATTTATTTGAGTAATATTATTTCAACTCTTAAGCATAAATTTATTTTCTTTCTTTTTATTTCTCTTCTTTATCATATCATATTTAATTTTTTTTAGTTTCTTTTTATTTCAGTCTATTGTCTTATAATTCACATCCCCATATTTTTTTCCTTATCTTTACATTTTCCGTTGCATATTTCAATTTCTCTCTTTATCTTTTTTTTTTTTTTACTTTACCTCCCTCCTCCTTCCTCTCCAATTCAACTAAAATAAAGTAGACATTTACAATTTCTCTTAACGACTTATTTTCACTTAAAAGAGAAAAAAAAGAGAATGTAAATTATAGAGATTGTTTAACCTATTATCAGTAAAAAAAAATAAAAAATGGAGTTAAACAATTCTATGAACTTGATTAATACAATTAATATTTACAACCAATCATAATAAAGTTATGAAAAAGTGTTATAGAAAGAGTGAATTAATGAAGTAACATTATTCTGTTGTGATTTAATGTAGCTCTGGAACATCTGGTGGGGAGAGAAAACTGATGCCAACCATAGAAGAAGAGCTAGAGCGAAGATCATTGCTCTACAGCCTCTTGATGCCAGTGATGGACCAATTCGTTCCCGGTTTAGACAAAGGCAAAGGAATGTACTTTCTGTTCATAAAATCAGAAGCCAAAACCCCTGGTGGACTCTTAGCTCGTCCAGTTTTAACAAGCTACTACAAAAGCTCACACTTCAAGAACAACAATAACAACAGAACACACGACCCTTACACAAACTACACTAGCCCCATTGAGACCATTCTCTGCCTAGACTCTTACCAAAGCATGTACTCCCAAATGCTCTCTGGACTTTCCCAAAACGACCAAGTTCTCCGTGTTGGGGCTGTTTTCGCCTCGGGTTTCATCCGTGCAATTAAGTTCCTAGAAAAACATTGGGTAAGTTTGTGCCGTGACATAAGAAATGGAACCATAGACCATGAAATCACTGACTCATCCGTTAGAGAGGCCATCATGAGGGTACTGATCAAACCGAACCCCAACCTTGCGGATTTCATAGAGGGTGAGTGCAAGAAAGGGTCGTGGAAGGGGATCATTACTAGGTTGTGGCCTAACACTAAGTATGTTGATGTTATTGTTACTGGGACCATGGCTCAGTATATTCCTATATTGGATTACTATAGCAATGGTCTACCCCTTGTTTGCACCATGTATGCTTCTTCTGAGTGTTACTTTGGTCTAAATTTGAACCCTTTGTGTGATCCTAGTGAGGTTTCTTACACCCTTATTCCCACCATGGCTTACTTTGAGTTCTTGCCCCTCAATAAGATGAAGGAGCAGGAATGTTTGGTTGATCTTGTGGATGTGGAGCTGGGTCAAGAATATGAGCTTGTGGTCACCACTTATGCAGGTAAAGTTCCAATTTTTATCACACCATATATCACTTGTTAAGAGTTTCGACAAAATAGCATCTGTCACTCTTGATTGGTTAAAGAATCTTTCGTAACACTTTTCAAGAAAAAATGTACCTACAAAATAGCATTGCTACTTTTTCTAACTTATGTACTTTTTGTTTGATTTAATTAGCTTCTAACAATTACGTTATGCCATCATATATGCACAATCCACACACACAGGACTTTATAGGTACCGGGTTGGTGACATACTCCGTGTGGCAGGATTCAAGAACAATGCACCTCAATTCAACTTCGTATGCAGAAAGAATGTGGTTCTGAGTATTGACTCTGACAAAACCGATGAGATCGAACTACAAAACGCTGTGAAGAATGGAGCCAACCACCTAGCCCAATTCGGTGCATCACTCATAGAATACACAAGCTGCGCTGACACGTCCACTATCCCAGGTCACTATGTGCTATACTGGGAAATCAGCATGAACAGCAATAGTACTATTGTTGACCAAACCCCAATTCCTGGTTCTGTTTTTGAAGAGTGTTGCTTTGAAGTTGAAGGGTCTCTCAACAGCGTGTATAGACAAGGGAGGGTGTCTGAGTCCATTGGAGCATTGGAAATCAAGATTGTGGAGAGTGGAACTTTTGATAAGGTTATGGACTTTGCTCTTGGCCAGGGTGCGTCCATAAATCAGTATAAGACACCACGTTGTGTGAAATATGCTCCCATTGTTGAGCTTCTTGACTCCAAGACTGTTTCCAATTACTTCAGTCCAAAGTGTCCACAGTGGGTTCCTGGTCACAAAAAGTGGTGCATGCAACCTTGACTTAATAATATTATTGAACTGCTACTATAGGTCGAGGAGAAATTGCTTTTATCTTTGATTTGTTTTGTTGTGTTAACTAGCTCGTAGAAAATCCATCATGGTCCATTAATGTTGTAGTTCTTATTTATCCAATCCAGTGTAAGATCTTTTATGTAAGGACTCTTTGTTGCTATACTATTGCAAATTACTTGACTTATGAACACACAGATATGCCTAGGCTATGTAGTATCGAATAATATCAATGCACGGAAGAACACATAGATAAGCATAACAACTAAAAGACGTATAAATGGGGGGTGTTTTTGAGTTCAAAAAAGTCCTGACTTTTTAGACAATGACAACTTCACTAGTCACTCTACATCATCATCACTCAATTGGACATGCATGAAAAAAAAATTCTAATTTGGCATCAAAGTTTAATGACCTATAACAGCACCTACCAATCTAACTATAAAGGAAATTGGGTCTACGAGAAAAAAACACAAAAACGTAGGCAAACTAAAAAGATCAACAAACTTATGTCTTCAATTCTGATATAATTGAGTATTATAAGTTTAACATGAAGAACAAGACCAGGCAATAAAAAAAACAGCTACAACTAAAAGAATAATTTGAGACTAAATGGCAACTCTGTCTTGGATTCCACATCATCATTCTCTCTATTGGGCTTCTACGAGAAATTAAATTTCAACAAGTAACTTATTCAATCACTTCGGATAACCTCGATTCAGTAACAAAATGATGAGGTGCAACTAGAAAGGCATAATAAGAAGTGTAGAACTCTAGTTGAAATATTCACTTCCAAATATTGGGGGAATTGACTCATGCCACAGTAACAGTAGATGTAGATGGATCAAGTAGGACTATAATTTGGGGTTTGCAATATTGTAGGGTCAGTTCTTTCATTTTCTTGTCTGTACCTTTTCCCACTCACCACCATTCTCTCAATATCAGGCAAAATACATGTACCAAATTTGATTTCCATGCGTCTCGATCTCAAACAATAATTTTGTGAAAGGAACTTACATTATCTTAAGTTCTTAACTTTAGTGTTTAAAAATTAGTGCACAGTTATTTTTGGGATATAGTACACATACATCCTTATGCTATTTGACATATCAAGGGAGAAGTACAAATATGACAAATAATACTACCAATATATCATTATCCTTACTTTGAGACAAATTAAACTTACCATAAAATTTCTATCTTTCTACCTTTTAAATTTGGCTCCGTGAATAAAAATAAAATAAATAATTTGATTTACACACCTTTCTCGTACACATCCTAATATATATATATAAACTATTTTAAGATATTACTACTTAATTACTTAATCCTTTAAGATCCCCTTTTATGATTGACAAGCCATACCATATATATATATACTTAGTCAACCGTTGTACACTTGTACGCCGCTATTGCTTAGTGCTTGGAACGTACTATCGCACTTTCATGGCAAAGTTCAGTGCATATTAAACGGGAAAAGGATGATGATTGGGTTCGGCACCTAATTCTTCTTCTCCTTTATGTTTGCCAGCTATTTTCTTTTGGTCTGATAATGCCAGCTTTTATTTGGGAAAAAAGAAGTTATTTCACAAAGTTTTCTTATATTGTTCTTCAAAAAAAAAAAAAACAAGTTTTCTTATATTGGAATAACAGAGATTAGTTGAAGGGAAGTGACCTGTAAATTTAGGTATTTTTTACATGTAATATTAAGGATTTAAATAATAAAAATTATATTTTATGTATATATAAAGTGGTTTAATTTTAATATTTATATATCTAATAATTTTCTTCTTAATTTAAACAACAAAAGATTTGATCCCAGGTTTGAAGGTATAAAAAAATATTTATTAGAAGAAGTTAGTTTCTTAAATAAACTAATTTCAGTAACTCAAATTTTTTGGTCTAGTAGTTTAAAAAACGGAAGGAGACAAATTAATTTTGAAAACTATTTTCAATAAACAAGTTTTTTTTAAAACATATAAAGCAAATTTCAAAAACAAGAAACTAACAAATCGTAAGTGTGAAATTTTCCAAATCCTTATTCTAAGATCAAAGATTTAGTAATATAAACTCTTTCTTTTTGTTGGTTCTTTTGTACACCTTTTACTCTTAAGGACAAAAACTAAATAAATAAACCACCAAATTTAATTATTATTGTACACCCACAGATAAATTTTTTCGGATATATACAAATATTATTCTATTTTAAAGAAACAACTTAATATAAAATTCACATTCACCACATTTTATCTGGAAAAGAAACGAAAAAATAACTTATCGATTAAGCAAGTTTGCCTCTTTGCTTAAACAAAAACAGTAAATGCCATAAGTTTCACTTGAATGTATAAGATAAATAAATAGCTAGAAAACAGATCCCCAAATAAATATTTTATAATTGAAAAGGTAAAGGTTTTTTTTTTTTGTATAACTAAAAGTAAAGTTTTTTTTATGAGAACATCATGCTGCGTGACCTACTGAAATGCCACTTTTGCATTAGAAGAAGCCCAAGAAAATCCCATCATTTGTGACCTTATTTTTTGTCGCCTAAGAGTATCTCTTGCATTGCAATGTCCTGCGTATAATACCATTTCTTCTAAGGCCTTCCCATGCTTGAGGAGAAACTTTGCAAGTGCAACTTCATTCTCATAATCAAGAAAACTATGAATTTTCACCACTTTCAAGTGTTGTAGAAATGACTCCAGAGTTCTGATTTGAGACTCCCAATACTGCTCTCCCTCAGTGATAGTCATGTCCCATAAGTCTCTATTCCATTCCTGATCATGAGGAAATCAAACTTTGATAAAATAATGTAGTGTTTTTATATATTAAAGTATAATTAATTAAGCAAAGCTTAAAATAACAGTAGTTATTAATATAACTTACTTTTCTTTCAATCCTATATTCATGAATGATCTTGAGAATCATAGTGTTGAGAGTGGGAGAGCTCTTGAATAGGCATGTCAAACCAGGAACATTACTTTTGTTGAAAGCAGTATGCAGCTCTAAATGTTTAAGATTATAAAATGGCTGAAAAAGGAGGTGATTATTTGATAGAATCTGCAAGCAGCCAAAGTAAGAGTGAAGGTTGTATATCTATATATTTTCACATTCAAATAGGGAAAAACAAAAGGAGATAGATGAAATTATTAAGATATATATATCAGCCAGACAAATTTAGAATGAACTTCGGTTTCTGCTCATCAAATATGGCCCAACTTCGATGATCATGAATGAAAAAAAAAAATATCCATACTCTGCATCAATCAAGTTACAAGTTAATATAGAAAACGAAGAAAAACTAATCCTCTAGCATTAGTGAGAGATTTAAGTATTGTATATCAAATTTGAATGCCTTCATTGTACATCAAAAATAGAAAAGTAGAAAAAACTTTAAGGTTCTCTGACTTCAAACAGTATTCAAGTTTTATCCATAAAAAATAGTATTAAATGTTCTTAAGATTTTGAATTCATTTTGAATTAATATTTTTTTTTATAAAATGTTGAGATTTTTTTTTATGGATATAAAATGTTAAGATGATTAACAACAAAAATGTTACAAGAGAATATATAATACTATTAATTACTTGCTAGCTTGTTGGTGGTATATCTAGAGGTGGTATTATTAGAATCTAAAACTCAAGGTATTGTATACGAGATAATGAGTTGTAACTATTGCATTTTGCAAAAATAAATAAATAAAGCAAAAAGAAGAGAAAACAGAATATGTTTTTTTCTTTCTTGCACAATGCAATATAGTTCTTTTCTCATATGCATGTAATTTATAGATAGATGAGTGACTTTTAAACTAATAAAAGAAGAGTTACAATCAGACAAAGAGTCACACTATGCCATATTTGATTGGAAACCATTTCTATGCAGTCCTAATTAAGAGAAAATGAACTTTGAATTAATTACCTCGATAGTTTGTCTTTCAAGAGACAAAGAACGTGCATTAGAAAGTCCAGACAAAAGATCAACCGCACTTTGAAGCTTACCCGAAGTATTATCTCTAGTCAATATATAGAAACCAATGGTGACCTCATTCAACAAATTTGAAGGCTCAAAAATAGTCATGTCAGTGATTGCATTATGTTGCCAACACAAATTCTCAAGCTTGCGTGCATTGATTTTCACCCAAGTACTCTTGTCACTATAGGCATCAAAACACTTCACCAATCTCATCCTCTCAAGCTTCGCACAACAAATATCCAAACCCTCTAGCTGATAGCATTTCTCCAAGCTCAAATCTTCAAGAGCCCTACACCCAACATGAAGATATTTCAACCCGACACACGAATCAAGGTTTAGAGTCTTAAGAAGAGGGAAAGAAGATTCAGAGAACAAATCAGGAAGAGAAGGCTGGTTGTTCAAAACGACCAGGGAAAGAGATAGGGTTTGTAGAGATTGAAAGCCATGTCTCATAACCGATGAAGGAGGTAAACGAAACCCTGATTTTAGCTTCAAAACCCTCAAAGTTTCACTCCCGATAACACATCTAGGAAAATTGAAGTAATCATCTGTACACACTGTTGAAACCTCGATGTCAATCTCTCTAACGTTGTGCCTAATGGCCCTACGGATCAAACTATTCAACCGCGAAAAACTCAAACGTGCGCGGAAACAAAGAACCCTAATGTCGGAGTGCTTGTTGCGAATGGAGAGAACCTGCGTGATGAAATCCATCCGCGATGAATCCAGAGGCTGTCTCGGCTTCTCAAACTCCAAAAGCTTCAAGCTTTTGGAAGAGATTTCAAATGGGTTAAGGGTTGTGAAGTCAAGATCGGGAAAAGTGGACCAGAGAAACTTCCATCTTTTGGAAAGAATGCTCATTTGTGCAACACATTTTATGGGGAGAAGGAAAAGGATTTGGTGAAGAACTTCATCAGGGAGATCACTGATCCGATCCGTGGCTGCTTTTGCATCGTTCTCTAGTATTTGAGCCATCTTCTTGCGTTTTGCGGATCTTGTTTCCATTGTGTTGTTGCATCATGCATGCATGCATGCATCTATCTCCCTGTGCTTGTTTAGTTATTACTATTAGTTTAGTGTTTAATTTTGTGGGTATCTACGTATCTTCCATCAATTGGTTGTTGATCGGGTTTTGAACTTTTCAAAAGTAAACAACTGTTAAATAGGAGAGTTTGTTTTAGATTTGAAATTAAATGTTCTGTTATAATTAAGCAGAGAATCACAAAACCTGTTGAAACAGTCTAAAGAATCGGACCTAAGTTCCTTTTAAAAATGGGAAAATTATAATAACGTCTAATTAATATAATATCTCTAAACTTAATTTATAATTCATCAGTAGGTGTCCTCCACTTAACATTTATTTGTTTAAAATATAACTTTGGATATTCAATCTTATTGACGAATGTTAGAAAGTTTTTATTTAATAGATTATTATTTTTTATTAGAATCTAGTATTTTCAATATATATATATATATATATATAATACACAATTTAAATTATGTTATTATACTGTTTTTAACTATTGGCAATTTCTTTTAAATATTGAAATTCAATTTCAATAAGGAGATATGTTTTCCTTTTTTATTAAGTACATGACAGATGTTTTCCTAGCTACCTAACAAATTGCATAAGGCAATTATATATGAGTACATTTGATCAACCCCACGGTAGAGAATTTTCTATATATATATATATATATATATATATTGCAACAGCAGGTTGAACACTATTAGTGTTGGAGGCTCCAAGGGAGAAAAAATGCATACATTATTATCAATTTTTTTTTTTATCATGGACACATCAGAGTTCTTATTGATGGTCTGCAATGCAACTGCCAAGAATATATAAAAATAACTTATTTTGAAGGCATATTTAGGCAAACATTTGTATTCTTCTACTCTTTTAATTTGCTTTTCTTTTTTTCTTTCCTAGAGCTTCAAACTTCTCTGCAATTAGAATAAAATGGTGAAAAGCAAAGGAAAAAAAAAATCTTATTAATTATTCATATGGACAATTGCAATCAATAAATTTTGAAAATCAAACCCATGATCAGGTATCAAAGTATTGAACCTTGTGAGAGACAACATAGTGCAAAGAAACTTCTGAGGGTAAAAAATGAGAGCAAAAGCTCCAATTCTTAAATAGGAAGAAAATGAAGGTAGGCTTGTTTGAAAGTCTTTTCAATTTTTGTTTTTTAAAATAATTTTTAAAAATAAAAAATTCATTTGTTATTTAAAAATTACTATCTAGAGAAAATAAATTTAAAAGATATGAAACTTGTGTAGGGAAAATATATTAGACTTATATAAAAAAGATAAAATGAAATATACAAGACTTGTGTATAAAATTATTAATAAAAAAATATAAAATTTTATGAAAAAAAAAATAAAAGATGTGAAACTGTATGAAAAGAAAAAATAAAAAAATAAAATACAACAAAACTATTTTGATTTTTTAATTTTAAAAAATAAAATAGAAAAAAAATTTAAAATTTTTAAAAATTGATTAACCAATAAATTTTATAATTTTATAATTTTTAAAAATTGAATACTCTTTTAAAAACAACTGAAATCAAACCGGCGGCTCATTATTGTTGATGTTTCTATCTCTTGATTGTTATTGATGACCATCAATGTAAACTTAGAGAGCAAAGAGTCACATGAGGAGTGAAATGCATTATTTCAAAAGTAGAATTATAAAATGTCCAATTTTTGTTTTTTAAATTACATTTGTATAAATGAAGCTATTAAGTGGTTTTATTGCAGTAAAAAAAAAAGTGATTCTATTAATTCATAGTATGAAATGAAGAGTCTATTTTTTTTTCTAATTAATTTTATTTTTGTTTAATGCTCATTTAGTATTATTTACTCATTAATGTACATAAATATTTGTAATACCAAAAATAGTCTTCTTTTTTTTAAGAAACACAAACAATGTTTTATTTACTTAACAAGATGAAATTAAAAGAGTACTCTCAAAGTTATGTCAATCAGAATTATATACTTCATTCGATCTTATTTATAAGACTCAAGTTGAAACTATGTTACAAGCGAAGTTGTTTTGGTCCTATTTGTATTAGTGTTGATTGGTCCTATTTCTGACAGAAGTTGATCAACTGTTAAAGTTATCCCCTTCACCACTATGGAGGTGGTGTAGTTATCCACAACCGCACCAAATTGGTGATATTTTTTCAATGACTAAAAGGTGAAGTTTGTGCAATTTAGTATGCATATTGTTGTTGTTAACATTTATTTGGCGTTCAACACATGCAGCAAACTAGCAGGGCGCAACTTTAGGTTCATCTTAAATTGATTATGGGTGGCAATGGAAATCCAACGAAAAATAGAAGTAAAGCATGATTTTATGACTATTTAGTAAGAATACCATGATCGGTCATAACATTTAGTGATATAACTAATTAATTAGAATATTGAAGGTATAACAGATCCATCATCATAAAACAAGCTAGCTTGCAATCAAGTCAATCATATTATATAGTTGATCACATTATCACTTGGGATGTTTTATCATTACAGTAGAATATATTTTATCATCACTCTAGTTACTACTTTAATCATATTTAGTTATTTACAACCCATTGGTGAATTGGATAGAACAAAATCTTCCATCAAGCATTAATGTATACATTTACGAGAAATTCGGTTTAACACATATATGCTTCATTAAAATTAAGAGTCATTTTATTTTATTATTTAAAAATGCTTGGTATATAGTAGTACTTATGAAGTTTTAATTCATTAAAAAAGTGCAATAATAATTATAAACAGCCGACCCATTGTGAGTGACATTTATCAATCTTATTTACTATAAAATTAATCTTCAGTTGTTATCTAGAAATTAATACGAATAGAATATAACATTATTAGTAATGTTAAATTGTCAATCAAATCAAATAAAATTACTATAGACTACCACTCCAAAAAAATAAATAAATTACTATAGACCGTAAAATATGAGTAACGTTTTAGATAAAATTCCATATATACAAAATAGGGATGGCAATATGAACCAGACCCTACGGGGTACCCGCAAAAATACCCATACGCGGGTAGGGTAATAAGTCGCATATTTGGGGATGGAGATGGGACGAGTATTTATCCGTAAAATTTTACAGGGATGGGTGCGAATACGGGTATTATAGTACCCACCCTGCCCCGCCTCGCACCTTATGTATATACATATTAATTAATATATTATAATTTTATTGTTTAAATTATTCAATTAAAATTATTTACTTATCTATTTATTATTTTAATTATTCTTTTTATATGTTAATTTTGATATTCTATTATGATTTAATTTTTTTTTGTATTAGTAGTTCAAGAAACTATGAAAATAAGCATTTGCAAAATATGGAGAAATTAATTCGGATGAAGTTAAAATATTATATCTATTTGTGTTTTATTTTTAATATATAATTATAAACTAATTAGTTTTAAAAATATATTAGTTTTTCTCGTTTAATTAGAGTTTTTGTTTAAATTTATGTTAAATGATTATTTTTATAATGTTATTTATTTATATAAATCAATATTTTTTAATATTATATAAGGGTGTATTGGATTAAGATTTTAAAAGACTTTTTTGGCATAAAAAAGTCTTAAGATTTTTAAGATTTTGTAGGAAACTAAAAACTGTTAAGATTTTTATAAGAAGACTTTTGTGATTAGGATTTTATAATTTGGATTTAATGGATTTAGAATATAGAATTTGAAAGGATTTCACATATTTATAAGATAAGATTTAAAAAGACTTTATGGATTTCTAGAAAAAAAAAACATTCAAAATTATTAAACACAAACCAACAAGAGTGTGTTTGAAAATATTATTAAACATAGACTAATAACAAATTATCATAAGCTGAACCATCTCACCTACTGATAATGTATATGAATTCAAAATCAAAGTTACAAGCCATTAATGCATTTTGATATATATTTTTCACAAATTTTTATAAAGTAATAGTGAAAAATAATAACAAAATATTAGTCAAAAATATAAAATGTTTCATTTAACTCACATTAAATCAATAATGTCATCAAAATATAAATCAAATAATTCAACAAAAAATACATGATGATCAAAACATTAATCATCTGCCTAATTTGAAAAATATCCAAAGTTGTTTATGTTTTATAACATCCCAAATATTGCTTTTTGTTTCTTATGTTAAATTGTATATTTTTTCAAAATTAACTGCAATAGTTTAGAAAGGTCTTTTAAAACTTTAACTTGATTGTTTACCCCGAATTAAAACTTCCTCTTGACTCAAATCTACTTCTCTTATGAAAATTTTCATTTCATTAAGAATTTATGAACTTAAAATGAATGAGACAGTGGACTACATTATAGGCTTGTAAATTGATTCATAGTGATTTGGAGGTATGAACACATCACTGTTAGAATCATATGAAAAGTCTCACCTTAAAACCAAAAAAATGTGTGAGTGAAAGATTATGTTACTGCCTCCAAAGCAAAGAGAATGAAATAAATAAAAAAGTTTGTGATGAGAAAGAAAAGTCTCTCATAATTGAATGTGATTGCTTGTTGGATTTGTTATTTATATGATCAATTAAAAAGTTACCAAAATCCAATTAAAAAAAAATTCAATCGAATACTACAAGATTTCGTTGCCCTTTGAAAAAAATCTTGATAATCTTAATTGAATATCGTTAGATTATTTTTTATCATTTAACAATCTTGATTGAATATCTAAAGACATTTTTACAAAAAAAAAAAAAAAAAAAAAGTCATTCAAATCTTAAATAATCTTAATACAATACATCCCCTAAATTTATTTATTTTTTATAATTTTTAATTTTATATATATAAAAAGTGCGGGTCGTGTGCGGATATGGACATATAGGTACGCAGAGGGTATGGGGATGGGGATTGAAATGGTTACCTACACATGTATGGGACCGGGACGGATATTTTTTTAAAATACGGATATGGGAACGGATACTATAATACACTATCTATACCCTATCCATTGCCATCTGATACAAAATAATTAAACGAAGAGTGTATGTAGACGAGATCATGACAGAGAAGAAGGAGATGATGAGGAGATCTGGAAAACATGAAGGCGGGGGAGGAGAAGAAGAGAGGCGCGTGGACTCCGAAATCGACAAATTCCTGAATCGCCTCTCTTTCGTGGCAATCGCAGTAGCCTCTCTCACACTTATCTTCTTATTCCTCCGCACGCCCGACACGTGCGTCCCTCACCACGCGCCTCGGAAGCCGCACCTCCGCTTCCCGAAGTCCACGTGCGACTTCACCACCACGCGCCCCCACGTCCCCGCCGAGAAGCGCGCCCAGCGCCTCCAATCCACGCGCCTCTGGACCGCCAAGGTCCTCTCCTTCTCTCTCCTCTTCCGCGACCTCCCCCTCCTCCGCGCCTCCAACCACTCCCGCGTCCTCTGCGTCTCCGCCGGCGCCGGCCACGAGGTCGCCGCGCTCCACGGCCTTGGCATCGAGGACGTCACCGGCGTCGAGATCCTCGAGACCCCGCCCTTCGTCCGCCGCGCCGATCCACACAACCTGCCGTTCTTCGACGGCGCCTTCGACCTCGCATTCACCGCGAGATTCGACGAGGCGCTGTTCCCGGCGCGGTTCGCCGCCGAGATGGAGCGCGTGGTCCGGCCCGGCGGCTCGTGCTTCATCCTCGTGGCGGAGTGCGGCGAGGATGAGGTGAGGGAGGTTGTTGAATTGTTTAGGAATTCGAAGCTGGTTAGTTCCAGTATTGTTTATTTGAGTGGAATGAGAATGACCAGTATTCTTATCAGAACTAGAGAAAATTCTTCTTGATTCATTGCTCTGCTAATTCTTCTAATTTTATTTATTTATGTATGTATATTTGTTAGAGTATAATTTTGCTGTAAAAATTCTTATACTGTGAAACAATTAGAAATCAAAGTCATCGATTTAACCATATGTTGCAATTCATGATGAATTAATATTGATTAGATAAAAGTCTTAGAGGATATAGATCAATGTTATGTCTGCAACTCAACAGAACCATTACTGATCCTGATTCTGATTCAAATTGTGTTTTTACATGTTCAGTTGTAGCCTTGTACTATTGTATGCATTAGAGAACTTGACTTAGAACGAAAATTGAGATACTGTAAATGCTCTGCTTTTTCTATTTCATCCACCAGTAGTTACAGCATATGAATGGTTGGTGCATCATACCCAATTCTAATTGTATTGGAATTGGATTTTTAGACAACAATTTGTCCTGATCCCAATTGGTTTGAAATGCATTAAAAGTTTCTCTCCTGTAATTGAGTTATGAGCCTCTAATGTGTAATGTGACCTTATGTTTTATGTGGGTTATAAGCTCCTTTTAGTGGATGTAATTTTTTGATGTGGTAATTGCGACAGCATTTATTCGTGTGTTATACTAGAACACACTGGAATAAAATGGTGATTTAATCAAATCTATTTTCAGCATGTTCAAGTACACTCAAGAATTAATACCGTGTTGTAGCCAAATGTCAAGGATATTTGACCAAAAGTGTGGTTTGAACTTGGTTGTATCATATTGACTATTGAGAAACTTACAAGTTAATTAGTTTTTATTTGGTAATCTAAAAATTATCATACATTATTAAAAGACTCCGTGAATGAGTCTGTGTTTGAGCTTCTGAACAGGCATTATATGGTCATGATTGATCCCTAATGGCAAGGGCAAGTACTGTCATTTGAAAGATCCAGAAGTCTTTTACAGAAGCTTGACATATATGCGGTTTTCTTTTGATGAAACCCCACTTGTAAGGTGCATGGATCCACATGTTATGGGGATATCTCTGGATTTTTTTTATTTCTTTTTCAGTTGTTCCTAGTTTTTATCAATGTGTCAATTTTTATTTAAAATTCATTCTTGGAACTAGCATATGGATATCTTTCTTAAGAGAGATGAGATTGTACATTGATATGCTCCAGGAGATCAAGAACTTGTTATATGCATGTGTCTGGTGTGGGTCGTTACCAAGTTATCCATTATTCCACTACTATTTTGCACAAAACGTTTTGTATGAATTAACACATTTCCATTCCTTTAAAGAAACAACTAGCAAAAATTTTGCATTTGACAGAATACAGGAGGGTGAGTTACTGAGTTTCAAGTATAACCAATCAGTATCCCCTTTTTATCTGTATTTATCAGCATTTTCCTATCCATCATTTGATGCTTATTGCTTTTGTGATTTTGAAAGTTGCTAGTTGACATGATAATTGTGCACAATGTGCCATCCTTGAAAGTAGCATGTGAAGCCTCAGTTCTTCACAGTTTTTAGGCAGCTTATCATGTGAGTGCAGGTAAACAATAAGTGAATTAAAATTAATACTAATAAATGATAAAAATAAATAAAATATGAGAAGTGTATGACTAATCTAAGTTCCTTTGTTTATATTATTTTCCTTTTAAGATAATGTATTTTCCTAAAAAAATATTAATTACATAAATGAGGAATTGCTAAAACATTAATTGATATTTTTTATTTTTTAAAAACGCCTGTTTTAAGATAAACTAATCTTTTTAAAGAGACATATTATTTAACATTCTTTTTCTATTTGGACCCATTGGATAATCAATTTTCTCCCAAATGGCCTACTTTGCTACTCGGGCAACATCATTGGGCTGGGGTCCGTAGGGTATGAAGACGGTAATCAATAATTAATATTTTCCAACCATACTAGTATTGATTAATTATTAAATTAAAACTGCAATCAACAACAGTAGCATATGCCTACTCTAAAATAAAAACAGTAGCATATGCCACCTAGTAAGTCACGCTCAAATTTAAATCTATAAGCAATTTTTAATTATGCAAAAAGTAAGTTGTTATTTGAATTGTTTTCTTTACAGTGTGGTTGAATCAAGAATAAGTATTCTGCTCGATCCAAAATAACTTTAAATTAATCTTTAATTGAATCGATATTGAACTGGTAAAATTGGCCTAAAATTGGTAAAATCGATCAGAATTGATAGTTTAATCGATTTTCACAATTTGTAATTCTCACTTAAAAAAATTAAAAAATATATAATTTTATTTTGTATTATTGAAATTAAATACTAATGATATATTAGAGTTTATTTCATGTACGATTTATAACACTTTCAAGTAGAATTTAATTTTTAATAGAATAAATGTTAACCTATTATGTTATTTTTTTTAAATATTACTTACTATATTATATTAAAATTTTAAAAAGTATTATTTTATTAAAATTGATTTAACCTTGAATTAGTTTCTTTATCCATAGTTCAATTTTAAAAACATTGCTTATTTGACAAAAAGAAAGTAGTCTTGATAAAATTGTACACGTGTTTAAACCTTTTTCATACATACCAAATATATAATCATTTAAGTAATTAAGAAATGATATGGTAGACTATACTTAGTTAAAAAAAATCTCCAAATTGTGAAGCAGCTGGCAGATCTTCTTTTGTTATTCTATTTTAAGCTACTAGCTAGCATCTTGTTCCGTGTTGTAGAAATTATGGAATAATATTGTAAGAATAGCATTAGTTGCTTCTGGGAGGGTTCATCCAATAGTTACTTCTATATATCAAGATAGCACATAGACTAATAGACACCTTTCTCTTTTTTCTGACATAAGAAAGAAGTATCTTCTTCATTCTTTATATAAAGCATGAACATCACTACATATCCAACATGCTATTATTAATTATAAAAGTAAAACCGACATTTACCCAACATGATAAAGCTACTTTATAAAAAAAATAAAATTATAACTCATACCAATGAATCGTCTCAAGATCAATCTACCTATTGAACTGGTTATTTATAGTATACAATGTTATTTTCTGATGGATTCCTGATTAAGAAAAGAACAGCCAGGGGTGTTGAACAAATATTTTGGTAAAAAGAAAAGGTAGTCACTTTTTATTTCCTTAAAATATTGAGGGAATGCTATATATGCTGTTATTTGAACAAATACGCAATCTCAACTGCTCCATCCTTTTTTCTATCTAGCTGAAAAATGAGAAGTGAGGAATAAAAAAGAAAACACAGAACTGTAAACAGAGCATAGAGAGAAGAAGAAGAAGAAGGCATTCATATTCTCACTGGAGTTAGATTCGTATACTGAAAATATACATAATTGTATGAATTTGACAGAGATGTAATATCAGATAAAAAAATCAATCAGAAATCGATCTTGATATCACCTTTAAGGATTAAGTAGTTATTACAAACTTCAACAAACTCACTATACACAGTTACTTGTGATCGAATGATAGCATAAAGAAACCTTTATACCATGGTACGGTGCATATGTTACTTATTCTAATTATATGAACAATATCACAGAATATCAGTTGCTGCTACTGCATTTTAGCCAATATCTATGTTCTAATATCATTCAATTCATTCACTATTTACTTCCCACTCTAATTGTAAGGAAAAAAAAATCAAAAGAACAAAATGAGTGAAGCAACTAAAGAAGATATATTAGTGATTAATTAGATCAGTAACGAGTGTCCCTTCTCCTAGTAACCCGAATGTAGCAAAAAACAGCAGCAAAGATGGCAGTAACAAGCCCTCCAATGATGACACCTCCACCAGCCATTGATTTGTCCGATGAATGATGTTTTCCCATCCTTCGAATTTGTGGTGCCTCAGCAACCTTAGCTTCTCCACTTTTCTCTTCTTCTGATGATGACTCTTCAATAGCTCCAGGAACTGCAACTTTATGAAGCTGAACACCTGTTTGAGCTTTATGCCCAAAAGGGTTCAACACTGTGAGTGGTGCCTGTGCCTGTTCAGACTCATTGGCCTTGACATGAAGTACTAAGATCTGAGAAAGTAGCAGAACAACCAAACCAAGCTTCTTGTTGTTCATTCTTAAAAACATTGTGTATTAGTATTTGGTGCAACTACTACTTTTTAATATTGGAAGCTGTGACAAACTAGGATTTGGGGTTATGGAAAAGAAGAGGCTAAAAGGTGAGTGAGTGTTAAGTGAATCTCTCTTATCTCTGGTTTTAAATAGAGTGGGTGTGGAGTGGAGTTTTTTTTTTTTTTTTTTTATCAAAAAATCCAAAAACAATGGAAGCTGGGAATGGATGGCTATGATATGATCTTCTTCTTCTAGGGACGAACGTGTGGCCCTTGAAGAAGGGTCCCTTGCATTATAAATTATTAGTATTTGTGAGAAGATGGTAAGAGTTTGGCTTTTGCATTAAAGATTGAATAGCTGGCTACCAGTCCTCTAATTCAATTTAGACTAGTCATTGTTAGGAAATAGGAATAGATTGTTTTTAGGAATAATAATAAAAATAAATTATTTTTTAAAATAAATTGAAAAGTGAATTTCATGAATAAATGAATCAATGAAAAACCATAAAACTCATAAAACTAATTGATTATTCATATGAAACTCACTTATGTAATTATTTATCATATTTATGATTTTTTATTTGTTTTAAATATTAGTTTATTCTTAAATTTTTTTGGGTGCACGTAAGTCTTGAGTCAATCAAAAGATTTAAAATTGTGTTTGAAAAAAAAAAAGAGAGAGATTGATTTGATGATTGATTTAGAAGAAAAAAAGAAATTAAGAGGTTGTTTTTATATTTTACCCACTTATTTATTATTTACAATTTTAGAGATATTTTTGTCAATTTATTAATTTTAGTGAACAGATTTAACTGACCCTAACCATTATAGAGATTAAATTGGTAATTCGCTTCTAATTAAATAAATGAATTATTTAATATTTAAAATCGATTTAACACATGGAGTTAACGGATATAATAATAAGACGAGAAGTGTTTACTTTCTAAAATCAAGTATAATGGCCAAAGCTCAAATTTCAGTAATACTTTCAAGATGGTGCCGTCATTTATCACCAATTCGTTTTGGTCTATTCAGACCAAAAGAAGTTTATAAAACTAATGTAAGCTAAAAAAAATAAACTACCTTGCACCGGATTATGTGAACATTTTGGCAGAAGTTTACTTGTATAAATTCATTTTTTTTTTTCTTTTTTTATCGAGTGAGGATGTTGGCCGACAGCTGATAGTTTCATTCATTAAACTTGGTACTTTCGAAAATACCTCAAGGATAGGACAGACATGCTTGTTTAGTGAAACCACTTCTATGATTAAATTAGATGTGAGACATATTAAATGCTTGTACTTCTCTTTAAATATGCCGATAAAAAATAAAAAATAAAAAATAAAAACTTCTCTTTAGATATGTTGCTGTATGTGTGAAAAGTTAATGTTTTTATTTTTTGGTGAATAGTGAAAAGTTAATGTTAACTATACAATTATGTGTGGTCAATTTATAAAATGCTTTCATTCAATAAATCAAAATTAAAACGACCATTCAAAATATGAGTAGTCATCTAACTTTCATTTAATATTTATAAATGCACTGATCTTATGAATGTGTGAAAAATCAACTACATCACATTCGGCAGCTTCTTGCATCTTCCTTATTCTTGCGTAATCTATTTCATATATATATATATATATATATATATAGTTGGAGATCCCACGTTAATTAATATAAATATATATGAATTACGTCTAAATCTAAACTTTAAGATGGTGCATCAACAAAGTTATGTTAGTAGTTGTTGTTGAACCTATACATTGAGCTATTCGTTATTTGGTGTACAAGACCACTCACAAATGTTAAAGTCTTAATAAACTTTTTACATCCCAAAGGTTCAATTTAGAATATGAGTACCATGTTGGAAATTCTATATTAATTAATTATATGATATGATTAAAATAACGTATATAAATATATATAAAAATATCTCATAAGCTATCTTTTATTTTAGAGTTAAAAGTGAGAAATTTTATAAAATAACCTCTATAAATAGTATTGCTAGTCGATAACAAATAAGAAATAATCGCGAACGTTTTAAAAAAGTTAGATATCCTTTATTCTTATTTCATAATATATAATATTATTAGTGATTAATATCGCTCGTAATGTATAATTATTGTTGTCTTAAAATAATTTTATACATAATAAGAATTGTTCACGCATTTTTTCATTAAATAGATTATTTGAACTTTTTGTTAACTTATTGAATTGGAAATAACGCATTGAATTGTATTTGTTGTTGATTCGTGGAGATAGAATGAAAAGTGGAGGAGGTCCCTATTCCTAATTTCCCTATCTATGGGTTTGGAAGAAAATGAAAGGAAAGGAAAGGAGGAGAGCATAGAGCAGTTGGCACAAGTATTATGTATGGCTGGAAATTAGCAGGTGGCAGACAGGTGTATCCGTGCATGCATTGGTTTGATCTTCAATCACTTTCATCATATCAATCGTATATAGCATATACTATACTATAATCAACTCTATCCTTTTAAGCATTACATTAAACTCTCCAATAGTAGCTGTTATCAATTTGTATAAGTCACTAAAACAGTAACTACACATTAGTCTTGTTGTTTTCCCATACCTTACTATACTCGACCTTACGACCCTGGCTGGCCATGCGAAATTCCTTCACTAGCTAGCTAGCGTGCTTTATTTATTAGAGAATGCAATAGTTCGGTAGTAGAAACAATTAATATACTATATAATATCTTATACTAGCTAGCACAATGAATGAAAATATAAAAAAGAAAAATCAGCAACAAAATTTTATGAGAATCAGGGTACACTTTAACTTTTCAAATAATTATAATCCTTTATAATGTTTGAAATAATTTTAACTTTATAAGAATCAATTAACTTATTATAAATTTTTATTAAAACGTGAATGTATTATTTTATTCTTAAAATTTATTACGCGTAATTCTAAAAATTAACAAATGCCTACAAACTAATGCCAATGGACATAAATGAATAAAAAAAATGGAGTTAACTTTTTTCCATCCATAAATTCAGGTTCGGTTCCTAAATTTAAATCCAACTTGATGGGTAATCCTCTTGGTGAGGAAGATCTCATGCTTAGAGAGTAGAGACTATAGTTTTGTAGCTAGAGTTTACGGGTAAAAAATATTTGCAAGTTTAGTCTTAAAAGTAATATTTTAAATAGACTCCTGCTAACGGTTTCAACATGTAATAATGTAATATTGGAAATATCTCCTCCTTTGATTGTTTTTTTTTGTAAAACAAATAATAAAAAAGTGGCCACAACACTATATATGTACTTTGATCCCGTAATTAAGGAAAGGTGGATCTTGACTCTTGAGAATCTTGTCACTACTTGTAAACACCATGGAAATCATGATCCTCATTCCTCCACTAAGAAAAACTAGATACAAAACCGACAAAAGTAAGTTTATTTGCTACCATATTGCCTTCGGTAAATATTTTAAAGGGAAATAATACTAAATTACTAATCAGTATTATTAGCTAGGGTATAATTAAACATTTAAAAGCATAAAATATTGAATGAAAAAGTTGTCTTAAAATTTTAATTTAATTATTAAACATTAGTAAAGTTTTTATTAAGGATTTTTACTTTTAAGATGAGCTCTGTACTTCTTAACACAGCCCATTTCTAAAATCTACCAAACAGGACAAGTCAAAGAAGAGACGCATTAATGTTCAAATAAGAGATCACTTTCTTCGTTTTAAGCTTTACAGCTCATTCATTAGCTGATAATCCACTTTTAGAAATAAAATGTTTACTTGTTTAGTTCCCAGGACGCGGGAAAGTTACAGTATATAAATATTATATATTAACAACAATAGCGTGTGTATTAAGTATTAACTATTAAGAAGCAATATGGTAACTCGTGTTTGAATTTTTTTTTTTTGTCGATAACTAATTAAATTATCATATTATATTATAATAATATAAAAAGATGAATTAATTCTTGACCAACATGCATTCATCAATTCTAGTCTGCCCCCTCCACTCTAAATTTTCAAACAAATTGGTGAGACGAAACATCATGGAATATTCTACCAAGAAAAATAAAATAAAATAAAGACACATCCATATAATCCCGTGGCGGTAGGATAAGAAACCAAAACCATACATGCCTTGCACAATCTATGGTTAATTGATGCCGGTTGTTGGGATATACAGAAATTATGTAATATATAAACTGAATATTGCGCTGTTACTATATTTATTAATATTTTGTGATAATTTATCGTTTGGTTGAAAATGTTTATGAAATTTCATTATAATTATTAAAAAAAAAACACTTTTGAAGCAATTATATTTGATTAAAGATGTGTCACATATGTGAAAATAATTAAGAAAGTCTAGTTTAATTGATGGAATAAAAGGTATGAATATTATAAATTTTTATAATACTGTGTTTTGTGTTTGATTCTCAATTTGTATGGATAAAAAAAAAAGTGGAAATAAATTAAAATACATAATATAAATAAATTCTTTAATGGAGTGGAGTCTTTGTGTTTTTATTAAATTATTATTATGGCGGCATAGGAGAGTACTTTAGTTTATTGTCATATGACTGAGGCATGGTCCCAATATTGAAGATTTTAGTGGTCTTCGATCGGAGTCCAAAGAGTCAGGGACCTCGGTCTCACTGGTAGAATAAAAAAAATAAAAAAAATTAAGAATGATGTATTGATTATATTTTAAATGAAAAAAATATTAACATTTGATTAGTAATTAGAAGCATCTAGTAGAATATGTTTAATTTTGTAATAAGTATTTTTAAGACACTTGTTAGTAAGAGCTTTTATTCTTTACTTATTCTATTTCCATTTCTATTCATTTTATAATAAAAATAATATTTTTTCTCTTCTGTTGTTTAAGTTGAAGTTATTTACTATTTTTATAATTATGTTTATCTAATTCTTAAATATTTTATTTCCTCCATCTCATTCAGAACATTTTCAATTTAACTTTCTAAGAAAATATAGTTATTTTTTCCACAATATTTTCATTTATCAATTATAATTTAAATTTTTATAAATATACCTTCTCAGGAAATATCATTTCATCGTAATAACTTGTATAATCAATAATTTTGTAAGAAGTGTGCATCCCTATAGATAACAAAAAAAAAATACATATACTTAGAATAGTCGGCAGTGAATGTTGACTGTTTTAAGTTTTAACACATTCATAGGCCTTTCCACATAGTAACAAGCAATGTATCGTAAATAAACAAAAAAATTCATTATTGTTTTCTTACACATTTGACATCACTACTACTATCCTATTGGGAATCACTTAGCTCCTTAACTGCACTTGAAATTGTGTACTTTATTTAGCTCCTGAAAGCATGAAAAGACCCAAAGGCCAAAGATGGTTGCTGAGATTCTATGAATGAGGATTGCATTGGGCTCAATCCTTGACAAGTGGCATGGTAGCACAGTGCTCCACATGTTTTGGTGTTGTAACTTGTAACTCAAGCTTCAGACATGTGCCTTCAACTAAAGCTCATTACTCACGTTATCTGCCCCCATTGGATTCAAGTGGGCCGTCAATCACTGGGCCCAGTTGTGTTTGTTTGTCAGTAGAAGCCCAAGCAAGAAACTCCATAGTATCCTTTCACTGTTTCAGCTCTTATAGCACATTGGGCTATTGCTCAAAACCATGGTGTTTGAGTGGTGGTTGTGGTGTCGAGTGGTGTCCTCTTTGTGCTGTGTCACTTGGGACTTGGTTTCTCATCGGTAGTTGAAGAGATAACCCACTTGCAAGTGAAGTGATACTGTTGTGGGAATCAATTTTTGTGTTCAATGTTGATTATGGTTTTTATTTTGGGTCCTACTACTAGTACTATCTCGAGTGTTTCTACTTGAAAACCCTAAATAAGTACTGAATCTATGGTATAAAAGTTTGGGTGATAAAGATTGGACTCATATTTGACAAATATATAGGTTCAAATCATGTTGTTGATGTGAAGATGTTATCAATGAGCGATCTGCGCATAGTTTTAAAATTAAACTGGTGATTGAATTGATCAAGATACTAGATTATTAGATCAATGGTCGAATCAGTAAATCATTGATTCATCAGCATAACCTGGTATATATTAAATAAAATTTGAATTTTATATTTTACTTGACAAATTAATATAATATTATAAATACCTTTACTTAAAAAATTAAAATAATACATTACAAATTAATATAATTTTACTATAAAACGTATTAATTTAATTTTTTTTTATATATATTTTATAATATTATATATTTTGTTTTATTTAATTGATATTAAATAACATGAACATGAACTAGTATAATTGAGACAATAAATATTATTTTTAAATAAAAAAGATATAAGTAATTATAAAATATATATAATATTATTTTGAAATATACATATGAAGTGTTAAGAATAATATAACAAAATATTTTATTATTATCATTAAGTAATATATATTTTATTATTTTAACATATATGTATCAATTAATTAACTTTTATATATATATATATATATATATATAAATAAAATACTTTACATAAAATTATCAAATTAATCACATCATTATGGTTAATCACTTTCTGTTTACCAAGAGGCTTTAAGTTCAAAATTTATTAGTGCTATTCTTGGATTTTTTTTTATTAAAAATGAAAAAATTTCTTTTCAAAAAATCGGACCGGTCAATACAAACCAACCAACTTAGGCCGACCATTGATTCACGATCGGTTGGCTCAATCTGATTTTTAATACTCTGTCTTATTATAAAGATTAATATCTTTTTATGATTATGATGAAGATTTAACATGTCAAAATGTATTTATAAATAAAAGAATGTCAGAAAGAAAGAGTTAGGATACGAGTTCATCCAATTTTTTTTCCGAGTAACTTAAGATTTAATTAAAGGTTAATATTTATTTATTTTCAATTGAAACCCCTGAATCCTTATAAATTCCTAATTAAGGCAGCACTAGGTTCACGAATCTCTAAATCTCATAATTATTGATCGATCTCTATTCTTAGAACATCTCTAATCACATTGCTTTATCTCAAATCAAACTCCTTTTCCAATTTTCCAATTATCAATAGATGTCTAATAAATTCCCTAAAAAAAAATAAAAATAAAAATAGATGTCTAATAATATAGCAGACGAATGTTTCTGCCTTAAAGATACAACAGCAGATAGATATTTCTGCTTTGAGGAATGTATCGTATTTTCATTGATTGGAAACCAGGATACATGATTACCTGTATATATACAAAGTTTTCCCAACTACTTGATACACAAAAACTGATATGATATTGTAACAAACTCATAAGATATACCTATCAACAAATTAGAAACAGACCTATATCTTGTCGATCAGTAGCATTAAAACTGATATTCAAACTCAAATTATAGATAAGAGATAATAGACAACTAGACATGATCTAATTAATATGATAATATCTATTATCAACTGTAAGTTGGAGACAAGCAATTAATTTTAAAGAAATGAACATCAATTAGAGATCAAATTTAAAATACATCAAATTAGGGTTGAGATTTTTAATCTCCTAATTACCAAAGAGAAGAAAAGAGCTTTCCGAAAGTCTTTTTTTTTTTTTCAAAGACAATCTAATAATACAACAAGTATATACTAACAATGTCAATGATTAATAAAGTAAGATGGGTCTCGCATCTAATGTGATACAAGTTCAAATCTAGGAGTTATAAAGTTGTTTTTGATGATTAGTCTTTTTTTTTTCATATTTATTTTATTTGGATACAATTTAAGGTTAGTTTTTGTATGATTATTAAGGTTAGTTTTCAAAAAAAAAAAAATCTTGTATATAATGGTTCATTATAAGTTAACTAAATCATTATTAATTTTGTAAAGTTTATTAAATTATTTGAAAGAAAACAAATATTAGACTGGATAAATAGTAGCATATATCATTGACATATGTTGGGCTTGTTAGATGCCACAGGCCCACAATAATTCAGGTTCCTTGTCAAATGTTGGTCATGTTTTTATCTTTCTCTAAAATAATTGGCCATATGAAAGTGCATACATGCTACAATTGTGAACTCAATGCAGCTGAAAAACCAAAAATCTTGATGTTGTGACTGCACTTGAGTTGCCAACCGCAACTTAAAACACTGGAAAAATCCTGGCATAACCTAACTATCCATGGCTAATCCAAAGCACTAGTAATAGAAAACATTAGAAAGGAAAGTAATAGAAAGTCAATAACCCATACTAGCAAAGAAACAAAGACTAAATAACATTATCCAATGTAAAACAGACACAAGAAACTAGTCATCTATCATGCAAGACAACATACATTTCACATCTTACAAGGCCAATTCCAGAAGAATGGAACACTTCTCAACCAAGTGAATTTTTCAACAGCTAATATCAAGATTCATTCACATCCTAAGCTAATCATCCACCACTATGAAGGCTAAGATTTCTAGCCATGGCTGAACCAGAGTATGAACATTGAACATACATCAAGACAATGAAAGATAGGAAGAACTGGTCCCTGATTCATCCTCCCCTTCCTCACGTTTCACACATTTCACACCTAAGGATAAGGAAAGGTCTTCCATGTCATCATCCTCTGCTGCGTCTCCACCAGAGTTGTTCGGCAACATCATGCACTCGGAACTCTCTAATATCATCAACGCAGGACCAGATTCATTAGCAGCCGAAGAATTTCTTGACTTCTTATTAGAAGGTGGAGAATTTCTTGACGATTCCTCAGATAAAGTAGACACTTGAACATTGGGAAAGTTGAGGCGTGCACAAGAACCATACATTGCCCTTGCTGCTTCATCATAAGCCAGAGCAGCACTAATGGCTGTGGCAAAAGTACCCAACCAGAGCCTACTCCCTCTGTTCGGCTCCCGGATTTCAGCAACCCATTTTCCCCAAGTCCTTTGCCTAACTCCTCTGTAGTTACAGCGTGAGTTCTCAGGCCCTCCTTTTCCTTTCATACACCCTTTCTTTGATCCCTTGGCAGGGACCTTCCTAACCGGCTTCTCAGCTTCATTGTTAGACTCCAGCCGGGCATTATATTCTTTCCATTTCGCCAGTGTATCGGCCAGGGACTTAGATCCATCCCCTTTACTCTGGTCTTTCACTAACATTAGCATGCTAGTTGCAATCCTTACAGTCCAGGAAAAATGCTAAAAGAACACTTGAATCACAGACCTGCGAAAGTTACAAACAAGACCAAATGCTTATAAATACTCTATACTAGTATTCGTTTCAAAAGAGGACAACAAATAGATAAGTTTAATTTTCATGACCAGTGTAGAGATTTTTATACCGTACCAATCACAATCTATCCTAATTATAAATTTTAAAATAGTTAGATTAAAAGTTAACAAATTAATCATACACATTTACAATTACAGTACATCCCAATTAAATTCAATAGATAACCGAAATTGCTAATCTGGGTATGGTGATTAATAAGGAATGCAGTCTGCACAATTAAACTAGCACAAGCATTCCAAAGCCCTTTCCATGTGTGTTAACAATTATCAATATTTTCATACTCTCTTAATGTTTCACCCATGTAATTCTAGGTTGATCAATCCTAAAAATTAAAGAAAAATGACATGCAAATCACTGTGAGTGAATGTAGTTTGAAGGAGGTCAAAGGTTGAAACAAGTTACATTATTTTACCCAAAAAAGTAAACAAACAGAAAAAGCTCTTTCCTTCTTGAAAGAGTGGATAGAAATATAAGTTCTAATTTGAGAAATAAAGAAAATAAAAACAAAAAAAAAATGAATCAAGTGAAAGAGTGACCTCAGTGGCGAGCGAGTTCTTCGTAACAGCGACCCAGAAGGCATTTGAGGAAGCAATTTGCGTTTATGAGTTAAATTTGGAAACTTTGCGATTGGATGAGAAGAGGGGCCAATTAAGGGCACCGTGCATCAATCATGGCATAATTCAATTGGGCCAAACCAAAGTAGGGTTCACCTGCCGTCGAATTTGCTTAAGATTCTACGGCGATACAAACAATAACATCAAAACCTCTGTAAAGCATTAGCATTGGGTGTCTACTTTTTTTATATGGAGATTTTAAAAATCTTCTACCACTTAGTTTTTTACCTATCGAATTGGAAAATCCTACGGTGTCATTTTTATTGGAAGTATTTTTAATACTTTCATAAATACACTAATTATATTATGATATGTATTTTTTTTATAATTTATAATTTTAATATTTTATAAATATAACTTAAAAAAATTGAAATACTTATTAAAAGAAATTGGACTAATCGATAAAATTTAAAATTTAAAATTTTTATTTTGATTTGAAAAAAAATCATTACATTGTCATCATGATCGTTATTATCGTCATTGTCACTCTTCTTTCTTACTCATTCTCCCTTCGTTGTTGTTCGTACTGTCAATCCTTTATATTTATTGATTATTTTTCAATATTGATTGTCATGTGTTAATTACTAATTCATTAATTCTTATATATGTATCTCTTTTTAATGGTTAATTAACATCAGTTAATTGGATGGTGTGAAGTCTTGATGGAATACTTTGCATCATGATCTAATGAATTTTTGTGTTTGATAATGTTTATGTTGTTTGACTTGAACACAAATTTGTAAGGTGTTAAAATTTAATTTATGCTCATTGATATTTCAAGTGTTGTTTAATCTAAAAATGTTTTTCACGTATTTTTCTATCACAGTAGGAATATGATGGTGAAGGACGGTGACTATAGAAAAAAGAAGGAAGAGGGTTATCGCGGCAAGATTGTTATTGTTGATAGATTAACGATTTTTTTTTTATAAATTATCTAAAATAAAATTTGAATATTTTAATTATATATATTTTTATTAATAATTTAATTATATTTATAAAAATGGATTTATTATTTTAAAATTTATATAAAAATCCTTCTTATTTTTAAGTTTTTAAAAATATACTTTGAAAGTACCATATGCATCTATTAATGACAATATTGAAGCAAATGTCTATGGACTATGGTTAAGCCTTATTTATATAAAAGGTTTAGAGATAAAAATATTATCTTTATTATACATAAAACAACAAATTAATTTCAAAGATAAAGATAATATCTTTATCTTTTTATAATTATCCTATAAGATTATTCTCTTAATTGTCTTTATAATATTATCTTTTGATTAGAAGACATATCTCGTTCGATAGTAAGTAGATCGACAATCGTTTGATTGACAAAATGATTGGACAGTACACAGCTCCTCAGCTAAGAGGCTAAAGTTAGTTTCGTCTAAGTGGTCGGCCTTTGATTTTTTATCTTTAGCGTTTGTCTGAATAACGATCATTCGATCGGCAAAATGATCGGACAGCACACAACCCTTCAGCCTTGAGTACGTAGCGCGAAGAGACTAAGGTTAATCTCGTCCAAGTGGTCGTCCTTTGATTCTTTATCTTCAGCGTTTATTTGAATAACAATCGTTCGATTGACAAAATGATCGGACAGCACACTATCATAAAAAGTTAAGGGCATGATCGAAAGGTTTTTTAATTTTTGTTTTTAAAAATTATTTTTTAGAATAATTTTTATAAAGAGAAAATTTATTTGGTATTTAAAAACTACTACTAGAGAAAGATAAATTAAAACGCGTGAGACTTGTGTATAAAATTATTATCATTTTATATCTTATCCTTGAAATAAAAAATGTGTGAGTCTATGAAAATGAAAAATAAAAAAGCAAAACACAAAAAAAAAACTATTTTATTTTTTAATTTTAAAAACTGAAATAGAAAATAATTTTTAAAAACTGTTTTTAAAAATTAATTAACCACACGAATTTTATAGTTTTATAATTAAAAAAAACTGAAAACTATTTCTAAAAATTAAAAACAAATGGGCCCTAATAAATTCACCAATATATAATAATTTGTAACTGAATTAAAATATAAAAATAATAAAACATATACTAAACAAAATGTTAAAATGAATAATATTTTTCTAAATAAAAGATTGATTAAGTATTTTTAAAATTATTAAAATAGGCAATAAAATTTTATTCAAATATTAACTTTGGATTTAATTATTCATTTGTATAGTATATTTCTCTAGATTTTGTTTATATTTGCAAATCACACATTTATTATATGAGGGAAAAAAATATTTTACGTGCATGTTTGGAACAGCGTTGCATTCCATTAAACACTTGTACTTTTCCGTCAAACGTGTGTTATCCATCAAACGTGAGTTAAATAGTTGATCAAAATATTTAGAAAGTTCTGTATATGTAATTTTGTTCAATATATGCTGGTCGACTTTAAAGCTACTCCACATAGCTTTTGGATCCACCACAAATCGATTCACAATATATATATATATATATATATATATATATATATTTTTTTTTTTTTTTTTTTTTGTTTATAATTTTATTCCTCTTTCTTAAATGAATCAGGATATGTAGTATAAGGATTGCGCTGACCAAAAAAAAAGTATAAATATTGCATTGCGGATTATTGAAACTTGCAAAGAAGTTGAGTGACCCATTTTAGATTTAAGAATCACTTTGAATATGTTTGTTTTTACGGTGTCATTAATACTTAATCTTTCGAATGAATGAAATACAAAAATAACAAATTTAAGTCTTTTGCATTTTGTGCCTTGAAATGATGTAAAATGCATTGAAAATATCAATACAAAAAACATGCACTATATTAATTCTCGTGAATAATTACTTTTTTCTCAATTAATTTAGAAATGAAATAAGAAAGAACGGTTATTTTTTTCTTGTATGTGAGAAATAAGTATCAAACACTAAATTTAGTAGGGTTACTACATCTCATTCCCATTCCAAACCAAGTATAGGAAGAGTTGTTTATGAGTCAAAAGGCAAGAACATTATCTTGATGGTGGTGGACAAACTTTCAAAGTAAACACATTTTTCATCCCTTTACATCATCCATATTCAACTAAGGGTGTTGCTAAAAATTCATCTAGAAGGCATCAAGTTGAGGTACAACATTGCTTACCATACATAAACTTGTGGGCAAAAAGAGGTAAATAATTGTATAATTGAGTGTGTAAAAGAAAATTGTATAATTGAGGCTTTTAGGTTTCATTAATGATCTTTCTAAGCAATGGTACAAAGCAAGTGGTGAGATTGGGCGGAACTATGGTTTAATTCCTCTTATAATTAATCTATTCACACCAACTGTTATCAAGTAATAATGTAAGAGTAAAATTTATTCTTTTTATTGTCTTAATTAGTTATTCTCAATATTCTCGTCTCTGTTTTAAATGTGTATTACACACTTGATTTTTGCAACTGGTAAAGAAAATTATCTGTCAACCAGCTCAAACAATTATAACTTTACCTTTATTTATATATGATATTTTTAATCACTCATTTCAAATTCAATATCAGTATTTTTCTAAAATAATAAATAATTCAAAATTCAAAATATAATGTATATATTTGAATTATATTAAATGTTAATTATAATTTAAAACACATGTGAAATACACATATTAAAATAGTAATTTGACTTGATTAAACCGAAATAAGGAACACACGGATCTAGATGCAAGCCACCAATTAACGAAACCGACATTCTTCATATACTAGGCCGGATACGACGGTGGAGGCGTCGATTGCATCAACGGCGGTGGCGGCGGAGGATACGGGTTAGAGTCAGCAGGGCCAGGAAGAGTACTAGCAGGACTGAGGGGAGGAGAAATGTTGTTGTTGTTGTTGTTGTTGTTGCAGTTAGCGTCGGCGTGGGAGCATTTGGAAGCGTTGGTGTGGTGATGGTTACGGCGTATGAAGGTGAATCCGAAGACGATGGCGACAACGACGAAGACGGTGATGATGAAGATGAAGATCTTTGTTGCTTTGCCCACGTAACACATTTTCATTTTCTTTGCATTTCTAATTTTCTACCACCCCTCCTTGCTTCAGCTATGGCGTGGGTCTCCTTGCTTCTGTCGCGTCTTGGGGGAAGCACCCACGCGTTCACATCAACTTAATTTTGGATATACACTCAGCTTATCAAAAATGTAATCAGTGAATGTTTGGATATATTATTATTTATTTTTATAATTCTTTTCATCGAATATTTAAATAATTTATAGATGGTTTGGCTCATTTACACCGTTACATCCTTACTTCCGTCGTAATAACCTCACATATCATGCAATAGTTACTCCTAACCCTCTACATCTAAAGTTTTTGTTTTCTTTCACCGGTTATAATCTATTACTAAATTAACTTTACAATATCAGTAATCTATCCTCAATTATGATATTTTGACTTTTATAAAGATTTTAAAACTCTTATAAATGAAAGTTTAGATAGTTTTAATATAAAATTATTTTACATTTTTAATACATTATCTTTAAATTTTTTTTATTCTTTTTTTTCACTGTTGAACATTGGTACGTGTACCACGTACCATCTTTATCGCCTCTGCCTTCCCCATCAAACCCTTCTTGCAAATTGCAATGTATGGGTCCATTAAAGTTTGTCACATGTGTTTCACATAATGACCTTTAATAGTGGTTCTAGTCTTTCTATTTGAAAATGAAAATAAAAATTAGCTAGAGTTAAAAGGTTAAACAGAAAATCAAGATCAAAGGACAATGCTTGCTAATGAAAGAGAAAGAAGAAAAAAAATCTACCGTAAGAAATTAGTGAAGGTGGGTCTAGGTTGCTTTTTCAGTGATGGACTTGTACGTGAAGGCTGAAACTAATAATTGTGATCTCATGGTGAAAGAGAGGACACGAGTAAAGGTTGTGTATAATAATATATAATACATAATCCTTCACTGAAACTCGATGCTAAAATGGTCACCGTTGATACTTTGTTTATTTCGGTAGCAAAGGAAGTGAGGAGACATCGAGTATCAGATTATAAGTTACGTGTTACTGTTACACGTCACGTTTTTGGTTTCTTAACATGAGGTGACATTTTGTTGAAAAAAAAAACATGACGTGACATTTTTTTTTTAATGTAGATAATCTTATTATATACTCCGTACTATAGTCCAAGGATAAGATCTTGAGAATATCTCATGTCCAACAGTTCAAGTGAAAAAAGACACATACAATTCTGTTCGTTCTTTAAATTAATTTACATGGTAGAGTATTACTATTAATTCTTATAAAAATTGTTTTCTTTTGTTTCCATATTTATGGAAATTTATCAGGCATGGCTATTACTTTTAGAAAAATTTATCCATTTTTAATTTGTTAGTCTCCTGTTTTAAATAAAATTGTTATGACTTACAAGACTAATTATATGTCTATGACTCAGGCTAATATATGTGTGTGTAACTGTGTATTAAAAACTGGTAGAGCAGGCAGTTAATAAACATAAAAATAATGCATAAATCGTTTATTTATAAACGTGCAAAAATTCATAGCCTCTGCTTTGTGATTTCTTTCATCCGTTAGACATTATTTTGTCGGTAATAATTAATATAATAATGTTGTTAAGATAATAAACTAAGAAATAAGAAAAAAGGTTCATTTACAAATCTATATAAAATTATTTTACATCCATTACTTAATCATAATCTTGCATGTATTATAAAATATTGAGTTATAATTAATTAATTATGTAAAATAATTTTACACTTAACAGTGTAAAAATATTTTACTTTAATAATTTTACAAAATTAATCTTAGCATTAATATTATATTTTAAAAATAAATAACACTTATTAAAAATATTAAAATTGTAAATGATTGATTTGAATTAGTGTTATATTTAAATCGAATCACAATTTTATTTTGTGTTTAATTCGATGACATTTTGTGTAAAAATCAAACCAAACACTGCCTGATTGTAAGATGTATTAAAGGTTTTGTATGATTGCACAATGGGCAATTGATCATAGTTGTTATTCATTGTGCCAGGGGCAAAAAAATGCAGCCAGCAAGGGCAAGTTCTTTATTTTATTATTACGTTATTCTTTTCTCTTTTTTGGGGTATATAATATTCTCTCTTTTTCTTCTATAAAAAGCCCCCTTGTATCGTGACTTTAAACAAGAAGCAACTTCCACGTAGCATCTCCTTTTCCATTTTTAATTTGCAACTCACTTAGGTTTGAAAAGCAAGATGGCCACTTCCGGCAGAAACTTGTTACCAAATTATGTTCCAGTTTATGTCATGCTTCCGGTAAGTCAGTCATGCATATGACATGAAAACAAGTAACTTACCTGTATCTACAAGTACTAATTATTTTGATTCATTGTTTTTCTTTCAAACTACCTTAGCTCGGAGTTGTCAATGTTGACAATGTTTTTGAAGGCTCAGATGCCCTTAGAAAACAGCTCTTGGAGCTTCGAGCAGCAGGTGTTGATGGGGTCATGGTTGATGTATGGTGGGGGATCATAGAACTGAAGGGGCCTAAGCAGTATAACTGGAGTGCCTACAGGAGTTTGTTTCAGCTGGTTCAGGAATGTGGCTTGAAACTGCAAACTATTATGTCGTTCCATCAATGTGGAGGGAACGTAGGAGATGTAGTTAACATCCCAATTCCACAATGGGTGCTTGATATTGGAGAATCCGATCCTGATATCTTCTACACCAACCGCTCCGGCACTAGGAACAAGGAATATCTAACTGTTGGTGTGGACAACAAACCTATATTCCATGGAAGAACAGCCATTGAGGTGAACTATATAAATCATAATTAACTTTCTTATAACTAACATGGACAAAATATATTTTTTTAAAAATATTTAACGCTTTTTTTTATAATTCTTATTTGGTCTTGGTTATAAAATATTTTTTAATTTAATTTTTTATCTCTTTGTTAATTAACTTATCCATGTCTCACTAATGAAGTAACATGTGATATTAATTTTTTTTTAAATTAAAAAAAATATATTTTAATTTTTTAAAAATATTTTTAAAAAAATTAAAAAATATATTTTTTTTTAATATCACTTGTCATTTTATTAATAAGACACGTACATCTATAAAAAAAAAAAAAAACTTATTCACAAATGAATAAAAAACAAAACAGAAAAATATTTTAAGGATGAAGACCGATCAAATGAAATATTAATACTAAAAATAAAGATACTTAATACTTCGTGGTGACAAAAAAACATATTTTACCTTATCTAGTTTTCAACTCGATCTCTAAGCAAAAAATGACCACGCCAACATAGCATGCATTAATTACAATACTAAAAAGACAAGAGAAACTGATTCAGTCTATCAGGTAGAACGTGTCAGGTGTGGGTTTAACTTCGTTAATCCTACCCCAGAAGATGCTAACTAAATCAGCCTTGTTACTCAACCCTCTCTTCTTCATCAAAATATCACACGTATAAGAAGTATAATATCAAATAATAAAACAAGAAACAGATTCGGCATCATATAGTAAAACACGAGAAACAGATTCATTCAATGTGAAGAAGTAAGTCATTGAACAATCATTTATTGTGTAATAGGCTTAGGCTAGATTTGTTACAAACTTGTACATGTACAGCTATAGGAACAATGATCTTGGATACTACAGCACGTTTAAACTTCTTGTTGTATGCAGATATACAGTGATTACATGAAAAGTTTCAGAGAAAACATGTCAGATTTTTTAGAATCTGGACTTATTATAGACATTGAAGTTGGGCTTGGGCCAGCAGGAGAGCTCAGATACCCATCTTATCCACAAAGTCAAGGATGGGAATTCCCTGGTATAGGAGAATTTCAGGTGAGGTGTCAGCTTTCAAACAAAATTGTTTCTCATCCAAACTAAGTTTGATTATCTGAACACCTAAAGCATCATAAAAACGAAATTCTGCAGTGCTATGACAAATATTTGGAGGAAGATTTCAAAGCAGTTGTAGCAAAGGCTGGTCATCCTGAATGGAAACTGCCAGATGATGCAGGCAATTACAATGATGTCCCAGAATCCACTGAATTCTTCAAATCAAATGGCACTTATGTCACTGAGAAAGGGAAGTTCTTCTTGACCTGGTACTCTAACAAATTGTTGAATCATGGTGATCAAATCCTAGATGAGGCCAACAAAGCTTTCCTGGGCTGTAAAGTCAAATTAGCAATCAAAGTAAACTTCATAACACCTCAATCGGCAGTCCCCTTCATTTTCTGTCAGATAATTAACCTCTAACCATGTTCAACAGGTATCTGGAATTCACTGGTGGTACAAAGTTGAAAATCATGCTGCTGAGCTTACTGCTGGATATTACAACCTTAATGATAGAGACGGGTACCGTCCCATTGCAAGAATGCTGTCTCGCCATCATGCCATTTTGAACTTTACGTGTCTAGAGATGAGGAACTCAGAACAAAGCTCAGATGCCAAAAGTGGACCACAGGAGCTTGTTCAGCAGGTACTAATGCATTACAATTTTCTTTAGTTTAAACCTTGCTCTGCTTATTAAAGATGATGACAAGTGTAAATGCTGTATTATAGCGGGTTAAATTGCCAAACATGAACACATGCACAGGTATTGAGTGGGGGTTGGAGAGAAGGCATCCAAGTTGCTGGAGAAAATGCACTTCCAAGATATGATGCCACAGCTTACAACCAAATCATACTGAATGCAAGACCACAAGGTGTCAACAACAATGGTCCTCCAAAACTAAGAATGTTTGGAGTAACATACCTTCGTCTATCAGATGATCTACTGCAAAAATCAAATTTCAATATATTCAAACAATTTGTGCTAAAGATGCATGCAGATCAGGTGAGCAGCCGTCATGCATGCACTTGAAAAGATAATATTTTTTAAGGTTCTTGAGTTTCATAATTACCTTGATGCCTCCTAATCGTGTCCCCTCAAATTGCAGGATTACTGTGAAGACCCTCAAAAGTACAACCATGCCATAACGCCATTGAAGCCATCTGCACCAAAGATTCCCCTTGAGGTTCTTCTGGAAGCGACTAAACCAATACCGCCATTCCCTTGGCTTCCAGAGACGGACATGAAAATTGATGGTTGATTTTGGTGTCGAGTAATTAAAGAATCTGCTGGAAATAATATCTACCAATATAAATAAAGCATCCAGCCACCGTAATCTACAATGCTAATAATAATGCCATGAAGTAGCACTGCCTAAACATCTAGACAGTACTCTCGTGTGTGCTTTTATGTGTGTATTCCTATCTATGAAGTTAATAAACTATTTTATCAAATTTGCATCAATCCCGAATATCCCAATACGGAAATCTCCATCTCTAAAATGGTGAAACTTGCTCACATAGCATATTTTGAGAATCAACTTACAGCAGCGTATAATTTGTACCCTTTTTATCTACTATTTCATCAAACTTCCATCAGCTCACCAATATCCACCACATGAGCATAAGCCATCTCTAAAATGGTGAAACCTACAAATATCTCGCATGATAATCTCCCGATTCGTGAGCTTAGAAATCATATTTATTACTGTGTGGCAATCTCCACACACACGAAGATTCTTGGTTATTCTGATTGTGGTCCCTGGACCAGTATTAATAAGAGCAAAAGCAAGTGCCAACCTCTCGCTATGATCCCAAAGCATCTTCTCCTTTATTTCTTCCTCAACATCGTAGAGAACTAAACTAGTGTCAGGCTTGTATCCAGCTTTCTTCAGCTGCTCATTCAAGTCTTTCAATTTGTCATAAATATCATCCGACTGTTCATGGGAAGTATCCCCAACAAAAAATTGATGAACCATCTTATTTAGCTCAACAAAACTGTAACTAGGTGGTTTCCTCAATCTCCTTTTTGTCACCAATGCCCTCACGTTTTCAACATCTTTCCACCGTTTCTCAGCAGCATAGATGTTGGAAAGGCAAACATAGCCACTCACTCCATCTGGATTCAATTCAAAAAGCTTCTGTGCTGAGATCACTGCTAACTTGACATTCCGATGTAATCTGCATGCAGAAAGAAGAGCAGTCCACACATCCTCATTAGGTTTCAATTTCATATTCTCTATAACTGCATATGCTTCATCTAAGTACCCTGCTCTGCCAAGCAGATCCACTAAACATGAATAATGAGTTGGTCTAGGCTCCACATTATAGTCTCCAGTCATTTTGTAGAAAATCTCTTTACCCTCATCTACTAATCCAGAATGACTACAAGCCGATAAAACTGCGGTGAAAATGCCCTCATCTGGAGTCACACATTTACCTAGCATTTCATAAAAAATGGAGAGGGCTTCTCTCCCCCTCCCATGAATTCCAAATCCAGTAACCATAACCGTACAAGCAGCCAAATTTTTTTCCGGCATCTCATCAAACATACGACAAGCACAAACTAAACTTCCACAGTTAGCATACATGCCAATAAGTGCCGTTCCCACGGCAACATTCACTCCATAACCCCTCTTAACAACATATGACTGCACAGTTGTGCCCAATCGCAAAGCCGAGATTTGATTACAAGCCCCAAGCACAGAAATCACAGTCACCTCATCAGGCACTGCACCTCCTACAACCATTCGACCGAAAAGCTCAAGAGCTTCAAAAGCATCCCCGAACTTCTCATACCCCGAAATCAATGAATTCCACGACACAACATCCTTCACTCTCAACCCTTCAAACAACTTCCTTGCACAAGACATAGACTCACAATTGCAGTACATGTCAATAATTGAATTCATCAAAAACCCATTACACACTCTCCCATTCCCACCATTCCTAACAACATAACCATGAATCTCTTTCCCCGGCTTCAAATCCATAACATCCCCACAAGCAGAGAGAAGTGCAAGCAAGGTGGTCCCATCTCCATCTCCCACAAAACCATCCCTCCTCATGTCCCCGAAAACCTCAAAAGCACCCCTTGCCTCCCCATTCTTCACAAGCCCCGACATCATTGTGTTCCAAGAAGTCAAGTCCCTCAAAGGCATTTTATCAAACACCACCCGCGCAGCTTCCACGTCACCAAACTTAAAGCACATCGAGAGTATCGAGTTGCCCACATAAACATCCTCCTCCAACCCACCAACCACCACCAAAGCATGAACCTTTCTGCCCATTTCGCGAAGCAGAAGGTCCCCACAGGCCTTGAGGACAAAAGGGTAGGTGAAATTATCGGGCTTTTGTCCAAACCGCAACATTTCGCGGTAGACAATAAGGGCCCTTGAGGGAGACTTGTTGCAGGCGTAGCCCCTGATCATGGAGTTCCAGAGAAACGAGTTCTTTAGGATGATTTGGTCGAAGATGAGTTGGGCATGGGACATGTGGCCGCAGGCGGCGTAGCATGCGGCGAGCTTGGTTGCGAGGTAGGTGTTGCGGCGGAGGTTTCCGCCGGTGGTGACGTGAGCGTGAAGTTGCAGGGCTTGGGTTAAGGATTTGGAGTTGGTGATTGATTGGAGTAAGGTTCCACATTGTAGAGAACTGAGGGTGGTGGCAGAAGGTTTGGGAAGAAGGGTTGTCGTCTTGAGCAGTGACATTGAAGTTGAGGGTGTCTTCCATGAACCACGGAGAAGGACTGAAGAAGTACGAGGAACAGAGTAGAGGGTTACTGAAAAAATGCTAGGAAAAAAAAAATTAGAAAAGATGAAAGAAAAGTTTTGAAATTTGGAGATGCGGGGTATCGATCCCCGTACCTCTCGCATGCTAAGCGAGCGCTCTACCATCTGAGCTACATCCCCATAGTATGTTGTGTGTATGTAAATATTTTTAATTAATTATAGAGAAAGTAATTGATGAGAGAAAAAAATATTAAATCTACAAACCATTGATATATTTATAATAATTGGGTTGATAAATTATGTATATCAATGTACATACTATTGATATATATATTTATTATGCATAGACATAAACATATATAAATATTCCAAAAATTATATATTTTGAGATGGCTAGGAAAATTTTATAGATGTACAGTTGTTGCCCTACCTGTCAATTGTAAAGCATGCTTAAAATTAATTAATATGTGGAGTATTGTATATTCCTAGCTGTAAGCAAAAAAAAGAAAAGAATATTAATATTAATATATCTAATAATAAAGTTTGCTACTTAATTATATAATATATAATACAAATTTTTACGCAGTATATTTGCGATACCCTTCAAAAAAAAAAAAATAGTTATTACAAGTTACTACACCTATAAAAATCTTGTAAATACGCAATGCCAGACAACCATTTTTTTTTCTTAAGAAACGACATATACTATGAAAGTAATTAATGAAAACTCATTAAAAAAAACACATTTTCAATTTTTTTTTTTACCAATACTATATATCATGATGGCAAGTAACTAATTTTTTTTTTTTTTTAAAACAAGTAATTAAGATAGCGTTTGATTTTATTATTTTCTATTTTCATTTTCATAGAAAATAAAATACATTTAAAAATATATTTGTCTTAATTTTTAAAAGTATTTTCAAAAAACAAAGATTTTACATTTTTAATATTTTTATTTTTATAAACATCTCAATGTTTGTTTTTACTTTTATAAATAAGTTTTTTTAAATTAAAAAATAAAATCTATTTTTCAAAAATAAAAATGGAAATAGAAAATATTTTGAAATATTTAAATTTAGTTTTATGCGTCAAGTTTAGTTTTTGTTGACGTTTTAATTTAAGCGAAACTCCATCATTTCTAGTGATATTAGTTGAAAAATTGAAATGTATTGATAATAATTTAATTATAGATTATCATGTATGATATAAATAAGGTAAGAGCAAGGACAATAAAAAAATAAAATAAAATTAGTGAGGTTGGGGCTGGGGGGTAGGAAAGCAAAAGAAAAGAAACATCCAAGTCCAAGACATGACATGAAGGTTGATGGGTGTCCCACAATGTTCTCCCCACGTCCCTGTCCCTATTAGGACTTTCAATGCGTAGTTGTCTTTCTCTTTCTCTTTCTCTCTCCTCTGACGCCCCGCCCCCTCCCACGCCACGACCCAGCACAAGAAACAAACAAACCAGCTTCGAATGATCAATTTTCCCAGCTACACAATTTCTTGTACTGGTGGTATTACAATTCAATAACAACATTTCAAAACAAAACAACACCAATAACAAACTCAAACTTTCAACGTAGATTCAAAACACTTGTTTATTGTATACCTTTGCATGAATTGAATTATTGGGTTATGCTCTCACGTACGTAACGTTCATTTGATTGATTGGTTCTTTCCCAACGTTGCATTATATCAACCCATTGTTCTCTGATTACATTGTCACATTCAAGATCATGAATTAATTTCCAACCTTCGTGGGGTTTGTGTCAAATTTGAGCCATCTGCGAAGTTTGGATATATATTATTCCTTTATTTGGGAACAAGGTGCAAGGATTGACAGAGAAAAAATTGATGTTCAATGAAATATGAAAAGGGAATTGTGCGTTTGGATTGGTGAAGTTGTTGTTATTATTAGAAAGAATAGTAATGGAATTGACAAGACGTAGTTATGCGATTGTTTATGTCATTCTCCTTTGTGCGTTGGCTCAAGGGGGCTCAGAAGGAAAGGGGGGGAAGGAAGAGGAGATTTTTAGAGATGGTGGAGGAGGAGAACCTTTCTCACCATCATCCATTTATTATGTGCAGCCAATTAAGGTAATTCATTCATTCATATTGCTGTTCTACAATTGGAATTTCTCAGCGTTTGTTTATGATAATTGTGCTCAGAATTCTTCTTTCTGTTCTGAAAAAATAGATAATAGCCCCCCTTTTTATTTATGTTTTTGAATTTGCATGATTGTCATATTCATCTCTTTGGTTTGATAGTATTTGGCCTAATTATCAACCAAGGCTTTGTATTGTGGTTATGCAGAACTTCCCCTTCTTTAATTTAGATCTCAACCTCTATATTGAGTGGTGCCATTCTCTTATTTTGTTGATACAGGTAGAAAATGAATTGAAACATTGCAGGAAAGAATTGATAGAGAGGAACAATGACTTGTTGCATTCCCTGGAAAGGAGCAGTGACAAAGAAACTAAGTCTCTGCAGCCTCTTCATATGAAAAGAAAAACTTTGGAGTTGGACTGCATAAAAACTAGTACTACTCCTCCTGCTCCTGTTTCAGAAAAGAGTAGCTCTAGATATTTGTTGATAAAGAATTCTGGATCAACCTTGGGTGTGGAAAGTGGTCATGGGAGAAATTTGATTGATTCTGATTCACCAGATAATAAAAATGCACCAAGTCCTTCTGCTACTGCTGAATCACCAAGTAATGATTCAAAAGGATCAACACCAACCAGTTCTCCACCATCACCAACTAAATCATCACCATCTCCATCATCACCAACTAAATCATCTCCACCATCACAACCTAAATCATCACCATCTCCACCATCACCAACTAAATCATCACAGACTTCAAGTTCCAAAGGTGATGATTTACCACTCCCTCCAGATATGTTTGTGCCATTTCCACCACCACCACCACCCCGGGTATCTCGTTCAGCTCCTCAAGATTCTCAACCTACAGCAGATGCTCCTCCACCACCTGACAATGAAAACAAAAAGAAGCAAACAATTATTTTAGCTATCTCTGTATCAGGAATTGTAATCATGATAGGCTTGGCCCTCTGCTGTTGTGAGGCCAGAGGCAACAAAGATGACAGGGATGACAGGCCTTTGCTCGTATTAACCTCAAGTGATTATACTGGTGGTATGCTCATGTTCTTCTTCCTACATTAGCATATCTGTTTACTTTTTAGTTTAATTTCTATGCACTATCAGTATGGTTATCCAATTATAAATCCTGAAAGTATAACAAACTTAACAATTTGTGATTGGATAGCAGTTTAAAAATAATTTACATTGTGAATTCATACACTATTTTCTCCAGAAATTGTTTACTGTATAGTTCTTCTTTTTTGAAGTATTAAATTCTAGGATCTTAAAATGTTTAAATTCTGTGTGTGTGGGTTATCATCTAGTTACATAAGATTGTGAAACATGACACTTTGTGGCCTTCAATCAATGCTTCGGTTAATTTTTTTCTTCAGGTTCAAAGAAGGTTGTTCGGTTGGGAGATGCTGACAAGGAAGAAGAATATGACACTGGCAATGGAAAGAAAGGCCTTGGCAGTGGAAAGAGACATTCTAGTTTTGGAAATTGGTCCATTAGGGGTGGACATAAGTCACAAAACAAAATGTCACTGGCTGAGACAACAGCATCAGAAGGTGTAGGAAAAGTACCAGTGGCTCCTAATGGAATAGCTGCCCCTCCACCTCCACCTCCACCACGACCACCACCTCCACCTCCACCACCACCACCACTGCCTCCACGTTCACATCCACCTCCACCTCCATCTCAACCTCTAAGAACACCACCACCACCGGTTCTGAAGCGGCCAGCACCACCTGCTCCTCGTGCACCGCCACCTCCAAAAGGTGCTCATGCTCCACCTGCTCCTCCCAAACTAATGGGAGGTAAGAATCAAGGTCCACAAGATGCAGAAGAAGGAACTTCCGGTGAGGGTGATGCTCCAAAACCAAAACTAAAGCCATTTTTCTGGGATAAGGTTAATGCAAAACCAGGCCAATCAATGGTGTGGCATGAGATCAGTTCAGGATCATTCGTGTAAGAACATTAATTAACTCTTGTCAAAGATATAAAAATTTCATTGATTGAGCAAAGTAGAACATATATATACACCAGCAGCAAGATTGCTTGCACTGATTTTATCTTTGTAAAAACTTCTCAGGATCAACGAGGAAATGATGGAGTCTTTGTTTGGCTGCACCAACCAGAATAAGAATGAACGTAAAAAGGATTCACCACAAGTAGATACTTCAGTGCAGTATATTCAGATTATTGACCCTAAGAAAGCACAGAACTTATCAATTCTTCTGCGAGCTCTGAATGTGACAACAGCAGAAGTTATTGATGCTCTTCAAGAAGGTGACTCTCTCTTTCTCTCTTTAATAATTGGATTGATATTTTTCTTTTGGCATACCATTGATATTGAAGTTAGAATCATAACGGTGTTCCCTCTGGTTATGATTTGTCTCATTACAATATGTTTGTTGATTGAATCAGGTCATGAGCTTCCGGTGGAGCTCATCCAGACATTGTTGAAGATGGCACCAACAACAGATGAGGAACTGAGGCTAAGGCTATTCACAGGAAGCCTTTCAGAACTAGGCCCTGCAGAGAGGTTTCTCAAAGTGCTGGTTGACATTCCATTCGCTTTCAAACGTCTTGAAGCTCTCATGTTCATGTTTATGCTTAAAGAAGAGTTCCCAAGCCTTAAGGATTCCTTTGCCACATTAGAGGTGAGTGAGACCAAGCCCCTATGTTTGGATTTAACTCAAAGGAATGGAATTGAATGTTTGGAATTCACTACTTGTTTGTTGCGTCTGAATAACAGGTTGCAAGCCACGAGCTAAGAAAAAGCAGGCTATTCCTAAAACTTCTAGAGGCAGTTCTGAAAACCGGGAACCGCATGAACGACGGAACCTACCGCGGAGGAGCACAGGCGTTTAGGCTGGACACCCTCCTCAAACTCTCCGACGTAAAAGGAACAGACAGCAAGACAACACTCCTACACTTCGTGGTACAGGAAATCATCCGCTCCGAGGGAATACGAGCGGTGCGAACAGAAAGAGCGACCAGAAGCACTTCCAGCATCCGAACCTGCGGCGACGAAGAGACCGACGCAGCATCCAATGAGTCCGAGGCGCATTACCGCGACCTCGGACTCCAGGTGATCTCCGGGCTAAGCACCGAGCTCGAAGACGTGAGAAAGGCCGCGCATGTAGACGGCGATGCGATCAGCATCTCCGTCTCGAAGCTCGCACACTCCGTGGTGAAGACTAGGGAGTTCTTGGACACGGAAATGAAGAGCCTCGACGAAGAGAGCGAGTTCCAGCGCAGCATGGAGGTGTTCATGGAGAAAGCCACGGGAGAGGTGACGTGGCTGGTGAATGAAGAGAAGAGGATAATGGCGTTGGTTAAGAGCACTGCCGATTACTTCCACGGCAACGCGGGAAAGGACGAAGGCTTGCGTTTGTTCCTCATCGTGCGTGATTTCTTGGTCATATTGGACAAGGTTTGCAGAGAGGTGAAGGAAGCCACCGCCAAGTTAGCGAAAGCTTCGACCGATAAGATTAACACGAAAGAGACTCCTAGGAGTTCGGTTTCTTCTTCGCCAACCGCGCGTAGCCAAATCTCGCCAACTGCGCCGTCTGACATGCACAGAAGGCTGTTTCCGGCGATCACGGAGCGGAGAATGGATTACTCTAGCTCTGATTCTGATTCTGATTCTGATGACGACGACGACTTTTAATTTCGATCTCCATGGCTTTGATATATTGATATGGTTTGAGATCACCTGGGGGATACACTTAGATACAGTTCCATAATTGCTTCTGGTGTTGTTTTTCGATCAGAATTGTCGTCATTTATGTTACCTTTGGTGCATGGGTTTACCAGGCTGATTATCGAAGTGAAACTCCAATTCTGATGGGAGAACAATACGAATTGAAAGCATTCAAAGAACTATATCTAAGTTTTGTTTTTATTGAATGACACCAGCTAAAGGATTTTTTTATGTATTTTTTGAGGTGTTGTTTTTAAATTAGAGGGATGGAAAAAGGGGATGGGGTTATGTGGTTCTATGTTAATTGGTTATGTAAGTGGTTCTGACTAGAAAGATTGTTGTTAATGGCAAGTGGGGCTGCCTGCAAATTTAAGGAAACAGAAGCCTGGCTTGGCAATGAATTTCATGTGTGCTATAAAGTTGAATCTGTTTATCTGAAGAGACGTGTGTTTTAATTTTCATAGCATTTCCCCCCGTCAATGTTTTATTAAGGCGTTCCTCTTCAATGTTCAAACTCTCTGAATTTCTTATCTAACCTTAAACATGGAAAGCAAACGATTGCAGGAATGAAAAGGGGGGGGAGTAATACATATACGTGAATTTGTTGTTTGTTTTTTTACCCCCACTTATTTAATTGATATTTGATTTGTATTGGGTTTAGGAATGTGATAATAGTTTTATGAAATCAAATTTCATGCCACTTTGCATGTTTCCATGTTCATTTAATTAAAAAAGACAAAACAGTGTATGCAACAATCACACATTATATTGTAGGATAAGTTTGTTGACCGAGAGTAGATGAAAATCAAACTCATTAAAACTAAAAGGGAGAATGAATGTTATTTAAGAGAGAAAATATTTGGATAAGGTGTCAAACTTCAATTGAAGAAACAGAGTGTCCTGTAAAGCAACAAATTTGAATCCATGAAGAAGCTCTCCAAGGTTATCTTTGGCTAAGAATACAACAACAATGAATTACAGGTCAGGCCACTCATAAATTTAAAAATAGCCAAACTGATATTAATGAATCTTGTTTAGAAACAAACACACTGAAAAAGGGCATTCGGTCTATAGTTGTATTGTAGCACCACTTAATTTACTTTATTAGTTTCTTAAAAACTCCAAACAAAAAAGTGGCATCAGTGAAACTTTTTTGTTCTCTGTCCTTTTCCCCTGTCTCATTCTATCTTGTGAGTTGCTCCATGTATTTTCGGTCTGTAATGAACAAAATGATTCTAGGCCATTGGAACAGTTCAATTAAATAGCAAATTGTATTTCAATGGCTATGGCCTAAAGTAAGAACAACTTGAACTATGATAATGATACAAGTCATTGGAGAGAGGGTAGTTTGGTCATCCTAAAAGCGGCCTCATGTTTCCCTTTTTTAGTACAAGAAGCAGCATTAAAGTTTTCCTACACATTTTGCAAAGCAACACTCGTTTTAGGAAAGCACCAAAAGCACTACTAAAGCAGAAATGGGTGACTTCCAGATGCTTTTCTTACTCACTAATTAATCCATGGAGGCAGTGGCAGAAACGTAATATGCAATACAGAATAGGCCATGAACAAAACAACAGATTCCACCAATGGACAGGAAGTGATGGTGTGAGAAGCCACAGGATCCATCTGACCTATTGTTTGACATTGTCCCTATCACCAGCATGGACAATCCAATGGCCAACACAACCCTAATCAACAATACAATCAAATTGTACGATATAAAGTTAGTGACATGATCCATGGTGAACAATTTGTTGTTGGAAATTTCATATTGATTAGTGATATGATCAGAATAGTATATACAAGTTTTTTAGTCTAAACTCAATCCAATTGAAGCTGAACATTACTCTCACAACTCCACTCATACATTATTTTGATCATATCAGTAGTGGATGTGAGATCTTCAACGACTCCACTTGTATACATTATTTTGATCATATCAATAGTGAATGTGAGATCTTCAACGCAGTTAGCAGAGGAAGAGATACAATACCAAGTTAAGATAAGACAAGCGGTTGAGAGTTGCCTATTGGAGGAAGACTTCTCAAACTCTTGTTGAGAACAAATGCAATTGCAGCCACCAAGCAAGTTGGCTATAGCATGGGCTAGTCCCAAAAGCACTGCAGCACCCAACCCCAACATGAAGGCTTGATGACTTGGCTCTCTGCACTCAAATATCCACAACCTTAAGTGCTTAACCTGTTATGTTGAAAATTAACAACAAATTAAAGTTGTCATTGTGCACAAAATTTCTTGAATGCACTTGACAAAATATTAGAGCTAGATAGCTTCATTAATAAAACATACCTTGTTTTGTGCTATTTCAGCCTCGAAGCCAAGAATCCCAGCTGCAACATCCATGATTAAAATCAGGAGGCACAGAAAAATGCCTGCTACTCTAGCCATTTGTTGGAGAAGTGTTTTTCTTCTGTCCAACTTGTTTAAGATCAGAAGAAACAATGTATATATAAAGAATAAAATGAGTCTAGAAAAGAATGAGATTGGTAGGAGGTAGCCGGTAAAAAGCTTCTTTTGTCCACACTGTGCAAACTTTAAATTAGCTTTTGTTGTCTACTTTCTCTTCTTTTTTCCCACTCTTGGATTCTTTTGGAAGAGATATTGCTAGTAAAAGCAAGGTAGCAACCAGCTCATTCTATGGCGTGACTATGTCTATAGACTATAGGCATTTACTTTAAACATGAATAGGTGCGTGAATTTCTTCTTGACTCTTTGACTATTTGGTTATATTTTTTTAATCACACAAATTGACAAAGCAATTGATTTGATTTGAATTATTTTTCTATAGATCATCAAGATATCTTATGATAGCCAATTATGTAATCATACCGGTGGTATACAAATTATTAATCAAATCAAATTATTTGTCTGTAAGTTTTAAAGGTTAAGCTAATCAATTAAATTACCTAAAAAAACTAATCACCTAAATTATTTTTTAAAGTTCAAGATAATATTAACTGTATTTATAAAAAAAATATAATATTAGTTCTTAATACCTTCTCTAAACTTGGTCACAAAAGAAGAGTACCTAGAAAGATGATCATTAAATGAAGTCAAAAAGTTAACGGAATATAGAAACTAATTTTAATAAATCAATTAAACATTTGATACCTAGCCGCATTACTATTACTGGAAAAGATAGTTTTTGTGAGGATACTTTTTGGTGAAAAGATCAAATTACTGTAAATCAACGATTTATTACTTCTGGTCTTCCAAGTATCACAATTGAATGATTTTAGTTGTGTCAATTAGATGTTTAAACTTTAAAGTATCATCATAACATAACTATACAATTTTAGTTCCTCGGGTTCCAATTACTTATTATCTTCGATCTATCACCTTGTTTAATGCACATGCTAAAACAAGTCCAGCATAATTTTTCAACTTAAGTAAAATTAGAAATTAAAATAAGAAACTAGGTAGAAAAATAAATTTTTTTTTTTTAAGAAAACAAGGAGTGCCACACACATACATAAAGAGTCAATATACAGCTGGTTACCTAAAAATAAAAGTGCACATTCAGATATCAGATTTCCACCAACAAGCCAAAATCAAACTTCACCCCCCCACAGGCCACAGCAGCCAATATGCTCAAGAAGCTGTGTTAGTCTAATTTTCAAGACATTATTTTTGTCAACCTGATAAACTTATATCACGCGACAAAAAATTTCTTTATATATGATAATCAAGTATATTAGTACCAAGATTTTGCCAACCCAAATGGAATTTGTATCTTCTTCAATACAGGATAAGTATGTTAATTTTTATTTTAAAGAGAAATGAGTTTGTGTATCTCTCTCCAACAGAACTTATTCAGTAGTAGAGACTAGAGACAATACAACTCTCCATTATGAGATAAACTTTTTTTTTATTATGAATTAATTATAAATTATTCAATGAAAGTTATTTTTAATTAATTTTTGAAATTATTAATTAATTTACCTTTATTTCATATTTTTAAAATTTTCATTTTTTTTGCAATTGATGTTTTTAAATTTGTAAGACATTACTCTTATTTTTATTTTTCTTTCAAATTTTCAAGATATTATTTTTGTTTTTTCATATTTTTTAATTTTAATCATGTTTCTTCATATTCTGGAATTTTCAACAAATGATTTTTATTTTCTTATTTTTTTTATTTTTTAAAAAAAATCATATTTTTTTTTCAAAATTTGAAGACATATTCTTGTTAATTCATATTTTTCAAATTTTCAAGAAATTACTATTGCTTTTTCATATTTTTAATATTTTAACATTTTTTTAAATTTTCAAAATATTTCTTTTTTTTTCATATTTAAAAAAAAAGACAATACACTTGTTTTCTCATATTTTTAAATATTTTTATTTTTTTTTCAATTTCAATACATTACACTTGTTTTGACATATTTTTAAAATTTTCATATTTTCTAAAGTTTTCAATACATTACTCTTGTTTTAAAATTTTTATTTTTTTAAAAATTTTCAAGATATTCCTCATGTTTTATTTTTTTTATTTATCATATTTTTCTAAAAGATTGAAGACATTATTATTATTTTTTCATATTATTTAAAATTTTAATATTTTTTCAAAATTTCAAGAAAATAGTATTGTTTTTTGATATATTTTTTCAAATTTTCAAGGTAGTTCTATTGTTTTTTTTATTTTCATGTTTTTCTAATATTTTCAAGACGTTACTCTTTTTTTTGTATATATTTTAAAAAAAATTCATATTTTTTTCAAAATTTCAAGTCATTACTCTTGCTTTTCCAAATATTTAAAGATTTTCATTTTTTTTAAATTCAAGACATTATTATTCTTATTTTTTCATATTTTTAAAACATAACTCTTGTTTTTTCATGTTTTTAAAATTCTCAATTTTCTTTAAAATTTGAAAAAATTCTTCTTATTTTTTCATATTTTTAAAATTTTCATTTCTTATTCAAATTTTCAAGACATTAGTCTTCTTTTGTCATATTTTTAAAATATTCATTTTGTTTTTCAGATTTTTAAGACATTCATCTTATTTTTTAATATTTTTAATATTTTAATATATTTTTTTTCAAATTTTCAAGATATTACACTTGTTTTTTTAATATTTTTTCAAAATTTCAAGATATAACTCTTATTTTTTCATTTTTTTTTCAAGTTTTAAAGAAATTCCTCTTGTTTTTTCATATATTAAAATTTTCAAGACATTACTCTCGTTTTTCAATTTTTTAGAATTTTCATACTTTTATAAAATTTACAAGGCATTAATCTTGTTTTTATGTATTTTTAAAAAAAAATTCAAGACATTACACTTGTTTTTTCATATTTTTAACAATTTCTTTTCTTTTTTCAAAGTTTCAAGACATTACTCTTGTTTTTTCATATTTTTAAATTTTTGAAGATATTACTTTTGTTTTCCCATATTTTTAAAATTTTTAGGACATTCCTTGTTGTTTTATTTTTAAATTTTCGTATTTTTCTAAAAAATTCAAGATAATACTCTTGTATTTTGATTTTTTTTTTTTTCAAATTTTCAAGATAGTTCTCTTGTTTTTTCATATTTTTATAATATTTTCAAGACATTACTTTTGTTTTTTCATTTTTTTAAAAAAAATTTCAAGACATTACTCTTGTTTTTTCAAATTTTCAAGATAGTGGCTAAATGCATATTCTAGTGTACAGAGGACCTTGGGAAGTATTTAGGGGTACCTATCTTTCATGAGTCTTTGTCCAAGCAAACATTTGACTTCCTATTGGAGAAAGTGAACAAACGGCTCAGTAACTAGCAAGGGAAACTCCTGTCAATGGTAGGTAAAGTCACGCTTGTAAAATCGGTCCTACAGTCGATCCTGATCTACATTACACAGTTCGTAATTCTTCCAATATCAATCTACGAGGAGATTGATAGGAAGTGTCGAGGGTTTGTATGGGCGACTCAGCGGATGGGAAGAAAGTACATACAATTACATGGAAAGATGTCTATTCAACCAAGTATATGGGTGGATTAGGATTGCATACCATGTAAAGCATGAAAAACACGTTTCTTATGAAGGCTGGTTGACAGTTGTGTACACGCAAGAAAGCCTTATGGTCAGCGGTGATTCGCGCAAAATATAAGTGTGGAAATAAGATTGCGCCAGTAACGGGAAAAGTAAAAGTTATGTCAAACTTCATGAAGAGGGTCAACTGAGTATAGGAGGAAATATCGAAGCACACTGTCTTGAAGGTAACGAATGACATATCTACTCTCCTATGGGTCCTACAACATGGGAAGTTAAATGAATGTGCGTGTGTGCAATTAAAAAAAATTGACAAACAAGCCATTGTAAGTGACTTCACCATTCCCCAAGGAGGTTGGGACGTGAACAAACTTAGAAAGACGGTCCACAACAAGTGTGCGAGCCTATTTTGGCACTAGAGCCTCCAGTTATATCTCGAGATGATGATGCCCTGACCTGGAGTATAACTAATGACGAGCATTTCTCCACGACATCTGCTTACAAAGCCACTACATAGGAAACTGATAGCAAGAATCCATTATATAGTACAATTTGGAGATGGTGGGGACCGGGGAGGATGCGAATACATGCGTGGAAGGTGGCTTACCAAGCCTTGGTTACTAATGCCTTAAGGAAGTCTAGAGGGCTAGCAGTAGACAACGTATGCCTAGTATGTCTCCTTGAACCAAAATCTTTACTTCATATATTTCAAATAAAATACTACCAACGACATTCTTTAATGATGAGGTATGTGAATGGTTACAAGGCAACATGCGCACGACTATTAATCACAAGTAGAAGGAATGACATACTTATTTTGGGGTAGCTCTATATTACCTGTGAAGGGAACGGAATGATGTAGTTTTCTCTTTATTCTCAACGTCAGTCTCAAGTATTATGGTCAGATTTAGACAAATGGTAATAAACACCTTGTACGCAGTCCATGATAATAATAACATTTCTTCAAGAATGAGAAAAGTAGTGTGGAAGCCTCCAAGCCAAGGACAGTATAAAGTCAACTGTGATGGAGCTATCAATAAGAGTGGCGAAGCAGTGTGCGGAGGTGTTCTACGAGATCAAAATGAAGTCGTATTATAAGCTTTTGTGCATAATCTATGAACATGCTCGATCGTGCATGCAGAAATATGGGCCATTGTTATGAACATCAAAATTGCATGGGATAAAAGTTTTAAAAAGGTGTATGTTGAATCTAATTCAAAACATGCAATTGAGTTAGTGGAAGGTACGCGCCAAGAAACAAGTCTAATGATTCAATTGATTCAATCTATTAAAGAATTTGTGGTTCACAAAGGAAGTTACACGTGGAGATATGTCAGTCGAGAAGTAAATATGGTCGCGAATACTTTAGCTAAATTTGACTTCACCTTTAATGGAAAGTGTGAAATTTTTTATTCAAGTCCTAAGTTTATCTATAACCTTTTAATGGATGATGTAAGTTATGGGATTTGTCAAGTTTTTTAATAATAATATTTTCTAGGGGCTCCTAAGCCCCCCTATTGCACCAAAAAAAAAAATTTAAAATTTGAAGATAATACTTTTGTTTTTTTGTATATTTTTCAAATTTACAAGACATTCCTCTTGTTTTTTCATTATTTTGCAATGTTTTCAAGAAATTACTCTTTTTGTTTTTTCATATATTTATCAAATATCATACGAAAAAACAAGTCTAATGTCTTTAAAATTTTGAAAAAAAATGAAAAATGAAAAATATAATAAAACAAGAGTAATGTATTGAAAAATTGAAAAAAATGAAATTTTTAACAATATGAAAACAAGTGTAATGTCTTGAAAATTTGAAAAAAATGAAAAATAATGTGAAAAAACAAGTAATGTCTTTAAAATTTTGAAAAAAATGTGAATTTTTAAAATATGAAAAAAAAATAAGAGTAAAACTTGTATTCAATGTTTTCAAAACTTTTGAGACATTCTTCTTGTTTTTTCATATTTCCATATTTTTTCATCTAATTATTTCATTTTTTTAAAGATATTACTCTTATTTTATCATATTTTTCAAATTTCCATATATTTTATTCCATAATACTTTTGATTTTTCATATTTTAAAAAAATTTCATCTGGTGCTCTTAAATTTGGAAGAATTTTATATTATTTTTCAAATTTAGGGTTTAAGTTTCAATATTTAGGATTTCATGATTTAATGTTTTATGTTCATTGTTTTAAGCTTTTAGGGTTTAAGTTTTTCATGGTTAGGAGTTGGTGTACAAGGTATATGATTTAAGATTTTATGAAATCCTAAATATTTAGATTTTTAAAATCCAAAATATTTAGGGTTTAATAAATAAAATCATAAATTGAAACCTTTAATATTTAAGGTTCCATAAATTTCACCAAAAAATATTTAGGGTTTCAATAATGAAACTCTAAATTTCACCAAAAATTAAAATATTAAATATTTATAATTTCATAAATGAAACCCTAATTATTTAAAATATCTTTAATGGGACCTTAAATTTTAATCCTAAATATTTAGCATTTTCCAAATGAAACCTTAAATTGAAATCTTATATATTAAGGATAGCAAAAATGAATCATATATTGAAATCCTAAATGTGTAAAGTTTCATAAGTAAAACTCTAAATAATAAGGGTTTCATAAAAGAAACCATAAACTAAAGTCGTAACTTTATAAGACTTCTTAAAAGAAACCCTAAATTACAACCTAAGTGTTTAAGGTTTTATAATTAAACATTAATTTTTAGGGTTTCATAAATGAAATCTTAAATTGAAACCCTAAATGTTTAAGATTTTATAAATAAAACCCTAAATATTTACAATTTCGTAAATGAAACCCTAGATAGAAACCATAAATATTTCATGTTTCATAAATTAAACCATAAATCGAAAACCTACATATTTAGAGTTTCATAAATAAAGACCTAATTATTTAAGGTTTCATTAATAAAACCCTAAACTTGACCTAAAATACAGATGAAACCTTATATTGAAACCCTTTATATTTAGGGTTTCATAAGTAAAACCATATATTTAACCCTAAATATTTTGGATTTCATAAATAAAATCATAAATTAAAACATTAAATATTTAAGGTTTCATAAATCAACCCTAAAAATTCATCCTAGATATTATAGATTTAAAAAATGAAACCTTAAATATATAGGGTTTTATAAGTGAAACCTTTAATATGTAAGGTTTCATAAATAAAACCTTAAATTAAAACCCTAAATATTTAGGATTTCATAGGTAAAATCATAATTATTTAGTTTCATAAATGATACTCTAATTATTTAGGGTTTTATAAGTAAAACACTAAATATTTAGGGTTTTATAAATCAGACTTTAAATTGAAACCCTAAAAGTTTAGAATTTCGTAAGTAAAACCTTAAATATTTAGGTTTTTGTAAATGAAACCCTATATTGAAACCGTACATATTTAGGGTTTTATAAGTGAAACCCTAAATATTTTAGGTTTCATAAATGAAACCTTCTATTTAAAGACTAAATGTTTAGGGTTTCATAAGTAAAAACCTAAATATTTAGGATTTTATAAATGAAACTCTAACTATCTAAAGTTTCATAAGTAAAACCTTAAATATTTAAGATATCTTAAAAGAAACCCTGAATTGAAATAATAAATATTTAGTGTTTCATAAATGAAACCATAAATCGAAACCTTACATATTTAGAGTTTCATACATAAAGTCCTAATTATTTAAGGTTTCATGAATGAAACCCTAAACTTAATATTAAGGATTTCATAAGTGAAACCATAAACATTTAGGGTTTCATAAGTAAAACCATATATTTAAACCCATAATATTTTGGGTTTCATAAATAAAATGATAAATCAAAACCCTAAATAATTTGGGTTTCCTAAATAAAACCTTAAAATTAATCCTAAATATTTAGGATTTCAAAAATGAAACCCTAAAGTAAAACCCTAAATATTTAAGGTTTTATAAATGAAACCTTAAATTGAAACCCTAAATGTTTAAGGTTTCATAATTAAAACCCTAAATATTTAGAGTTTCATAAATTAAACCCCAATTATTTAGGGTTTTGTAAGTGAAACCCTGAATATTTAGGGTTTCATAAATCAAACATTAAATTCAAACCCTAAATGTTTAAGGTTTCATAAGTAAAACCCTAAATATTATAGGTTTCTTAAATTAAACCTTAACTATTTAGAGTTTCATAAATAAAATCACAAATATTTAGCTTTTTGTAAATGAAACCTTATATTGAAACCCTACATATTTACGATTTTATAAGTGAAACCATAAATATTTAAGATTTCATAAATGAAACCTTAAATTGAAACCCTAAATGTTTAGGGTTTCATGTGTAAAAACCTAACTATTTAGGATTTCATAAATGAAACCCTAATTATTTAGGTTTTCTTAAGTAAAACCTTAAAGATTTAGGATATCTTAAAAGAAGCCCTAAATTGAAATCATAAATATTTACTGTTTCATAAATGAAACCATAAATAGAAACCCTACATATTTAGGGTTTCATAAATAAAGCCCTATTTATTTAAGGTTTCATGAATGAAACCCTAAACTTAATATTAAGGATTTCATAAGTGAAACCATAAACATTTAGGGTTTCATAAATAAAACCATATATATATAATTTTGTAAATAAAACCCTAAATTGAAATTAAATATTTAGGGTTTTATTAATGAAACCCTAAATATTTAAGCTTTCATTAATGAAACCCTAAACTTGACCTAAATTATTTAGGGTTTCATTTTTAAAAATGAAACCATATATTTAAATCCTAAATATTTAGGGTTTCATAAGTAAAACCATATATTTAGACCCAAAATATTTTGGGTTATATAAATACAATCATAAATCAAAACCCTAAATAATTAGAGTTTTATAAATAAAATTCTAAAATAAATCCTAATTATTTAGGATTTCAAAAATAAAACCCTAAATATTTATGGTTTTATAAGTGAAACCCTTTATGTTTAGGGTTTCATAAATGAAATGTTAAAAGAAACATTCAATTGAAATTATAAATTTTTAGTGTTTTAGAAATGAAATCATAAATTGAAATACTACATATTTAGGGTTTCATAAATAAATCCCTAATTATAAGGTTTTTCTAATGAAACCCTAAATTGAAAACTAAATATTTAGGGTTTTATTAGTGAAACCCTAAATATTTTAGATTTCGTTAATGAAATCCTAAATTTAACCTAAAATGTTTAGGGTTTCATCTTCATAAATAAAATCCTATATTTAAACATTAAATATTTAGGATTTCATAAGTAAAACCATATATTTAAACCCAAAATATTTTGGATTTCATAAAACAAAGTCATTGAGACTGGTGATTCAATGCTTCATGTGACAAAGAAAAGAGCACATTCCACAAATGTTAAAAAATAACATAGCCGTGTTAAATATCAACATGGTCGTGTTACAGAGAATCGGGATCAATACGGTCGTGTTGATATTTACCACAATTATATTAAAACTAACACTGTTAACTTTCAAACGTTTTTAAGTGAAATATATCAAAGCATACCTAAAATATATGTTAAAGTATCAAATTGAAACTTTTAAAACAATATGTATCAAAATGAAAAAAAAAAAAGGTAAAACTTAATGGACTAAAAGTGACATTAAACCTAAAAAAAAAAGGGATAAAACATGATTTTTGCCTAAATATTTTTTAATTATGCAATTAATAATTGATTTTTTTTTATCATTATATAATTTAGTGTGTGTTTTATACTGATTCACGTTTGTTGCTCAACCGAGTTCTGCTCAACTGAATTAGATCCCGTGGTAGCGTAATATGCAATGGATAAAACAACAAATGACACCAATTTTCAGTAAGTGGTTGCCTGAGAAATCACAAAGGGCTTTTGAACTCTTGTTTGCTCTAGTCCCCATCACCAGCGTGCCCAATCCAACGCCCCACAAGATCCTGTTCAACAAGGAGGGAGAAAAAAAGGTATAAGTTTATTGAAGAATAAACCATCAATTTCATCCATAAAGTATTATTCTCTCTCCTAAATGTGCTAAAATTGAAGAACAATCAATACTTTATGAATTATTTAAATAATTTTATTGATTTAAGGACTATTTTGATGGTTTACTCATTACAAATTAAAGAGAGAAATAAAGATAGATACAGTACCAAGTTACCACAAGGCAAGCCACTCTGAATTCCTTGAAGGAGGAGGTGGAAGTCTTCACATAAGTGCAATGGAGAACACAAAGCAAATTGACTATAACATGGCTTACTCCAAAAAACTCTGCTGCAATGGACCCCAGTGTGTAGGCTTCATGACTCGCCCCTCTACACTCAAGCATCCACAATTTTAAGTGCTTAACCTATATATGAAAGTTTAATTAACATCATTGAAATTGTCCTTGTACACATATAATTTCTTAAATGCATGCACTTCACATGAATATATTCATACCTTGTTTTGTGCTACTTGAGCCCAGAGGCCGAGAATCCCAGCTATAACATCCATGATTACAATATACACAGAAAAATACCTGCTTTTCTAGCATTATCCATTTGGTGGTATAAGATCAGAAAGAAACACGTACCGGAGAAATAATTCTATGTGATATAGATACTAGATGAAAGGAATGTTATTCTCGTGTGGTATATTTTTATATCAACATTTAACTATTTAAGTATTAATAAGTATATTTTGTCCAAAAAAAAAAAGTATTAATAAGTATTCATGTAGGTATTAACGTGCCCTCATGCTCATGTGATATAAAGGTCAGAGAATAATAATGTGTAATTTACACTTGAATCTTCTTAATTCTCATGAAAATCTTTACTATCAAGATCGAGATTTCATGTTCTCTTTTTTTTTTTTTTTAACAGGATTAATGTCATTTTTAACTTATTAAAATTTTCATTTTAATCTATAATGTTTTTAAAACATCATTATAATACTTTTAAGTTTTCAATAATCATTTTGATACTTTTTTAATTTTTTCGTTAGAAACTTTAATAGACGGTTAACTTTTAAATTTTAAAATAATTAAATTTATTTAAATGCAACAACAAAAAACCTTATTTTATATAATAAAAGAGGATAAAAACAACTTTAAAAAAACTTGATAAAAAATAATCATAAAGTAAATTTTCAGATTATGTAAAATAGCTTATTTTAAAATAAAATAAAACTCTAAATTTCAACTGTTACCAAATATCTTGGTTATTTTTCAAACAGCTTTTTTTATCATGAAAAGAGCTAAAATGGAAGATCGTAATCTTTCCCAAACAAGCTTAGGAAACAATGGAAAAGGAAAATTACGATTGACTAAGGTCAATGAACAGACAAGAGACGAGAAGAGAAGACAGCAATGCGTTGAACTAAACCTATTTTTCCTTCATTTCATTTCACATTGGAAAAGAGTAAAATAATGCCCTACAACGAAATGAATTACAAATCAAAAAGTCAAGAAAACTGTACACAAGAATGAAGGACAAAGAAAGCGAAACAAGAACTTATGCTATGGATCAAATATTAAATTAGACGACTCCCCACGCTAAAAGAGGCAGGCAGTTCTGAATGATGAACCACTCTCTAATCTTTCTTCTTCTTCTTCCCCACCAAAAATTCACTGATCCCACATGGCCTGGAATATCGCAGGTCTGTGCTTCAACCAATGAACCATCTCTCTGTCAAGTGGAGAGTTATTAATTACAGCGTCTAACATTGGGCTGCCAAAGAATTTCGGACAATTTTTGAATGACCATATCCGATCTTTCGGCCAAGGTTTCTGGGACTGCTTCTCCTGGATAAACAAAACATAACACAAGCTAATTAATCACCCATTACAAAGACCATAGTAATCAATAAACATGTGGAAAATATGTAAAACAAGTTACTCGACACAATGCCTCAAGCTAGAGCATATATGTCGTATGTACCAAACTTATTACAAATATATTCAACCCTAGACCCAATCACTTGTTATAGCTAATTTATATGTCAGCAGTTACACCTGACATTATCGGACAGTTGATTATGTTACTATCAGTTGTATTTAAATTACGGTTGATTAGACCTGTCTACATGTAATGTCCTGCACATTTCAAAATATAATTGAATAATACATTTTCTCAGTTTCCTAATTCTCTCTGTTTCACCATTATAACATGGTATCCAGAGTTATCATAGCCCAAACTATTGCTATCCATCCACACAAACCCCTACTGCTCTAAACTTGCCATCAGCAAATACCCATACTCCGGTGAATCTCCTTCTAATAACTGTACCGGTCAACTTTTCCTACCAGATCAGCAAGAAACTTTGATGATTCTAACTTCTTGATGTGTAAAACCCAGAAATTCTAGTTCAATTCCTCTCCAATGACGATAGTAATCTAGGGTTAGAAACATTATTTTGTGCTTGGGAACTGCAAGGTCAACTTCTCCTTGGTTCAATCTTACCTAACCTCTATGATTCTTACTCACACCATTGGTTGATCGAACTCCTATCAGCTATGGAATAAAATCCATAGTCATCTCAATGCACATACTACTGAGTCAAGAAAGGGGAATGATTTGTTTCTGAATTCCTTCTGAGGATACATGCTATTGCAGCTTGTTTGAAATCAACCGAAGTTCCTGTAGGTCTTCCAATTGAGTACAAATCAGTCTCCCATCTCCATTGCCACCAGCAAACCTCAAATCTTCTCCTTAAAGGAAATTGAATCCCTAGTTGTTGGGCAAGAATCAGGCATAGAGAGACTCAAACAATCGAGTGAACAAATCTCACTCAATGTGAGTATGTGACGCAAGCTGCATCAAAATCAGAAACCAGTGCATCAGTGTACCTTTAGCCCAATACACTAAAACAACCCCAACTCAGCTGTACTGTTTGATGCACTCAAACACTAATGCTTCAGTTACTAACAAACAAAAATTACCACTTGTGTAGCATGCCATGGGTAAAAAACAGAATTCCTTCCCATCACACTCTCATGGTTTGCACTGAACCATTGCAATTAATTTTCTGTCCTATGCAATCCTCTATGGGTTTTGTGGATGCCTTTAGTCGCATTGAGATATAACTACTAAATCTGTTTTGTGAATGCCTTTAGATGCTTTACATGGATCTACGAAATTAAACAAAAATCTGAAACACTTTCAGTTTTCAAATAGTATAAAACTACAGTTGAATTACAGTTTATAAAAAAAGACTAAAGCTGTGGAATCTGATTGGGAGGGGGATTGAATTCCATCCCTTCACTCAGTTTTGTCAGATTTAGGCATTCAACATAGACTCATATCCTGATACAAACTATAAAAATGGCGTAGTTGAGTGTGAGCCCAGACACATTGATGAAATGGGGCTCTCATTACTATCTCAAGTCTCTCTCCCAATCAAATTTTGGGATCATGCATTTCATACAGCCACTTATGACCTATCTAATCAATAATCCTGTTATTCCTCCCACAAATCTTAACAAAAAAAAAAAAAAGATTGTATATTTCTAAAAGTTTTTGGGTATGCTTGTTTTCCTCTCTTAAGGCCATATCTCAAACATAAATTGCAATTTAGATCATCTGAGTGCAATTTTTTGGGATATTCATCTCAACACAAGGGATAAAAATGTCTAGATGCCAATGGGAAACTATTCATTTCAAAAGATGTCATTTTTAATGAAACAAAATTCCCATTCCTAACTCCACATTTAGATTCTCCATCAGTAATTGTTCCCAGTGTCCCAACTCCAACTTCTTGCTCTCCTTCCTCAATCTCCTATCCTTCCTCCATGCTTTCCTCAAATCAATATCTTCCTCCCAGTACTTCCAGCACTATTGGTCCAACATCTGAACCCTTATTCCCTCAGCTACATCATCTACTACAGCCGATAGACCTCTCTCTAGGCATGTTTCAAATCTGGAATCACTATGCCTTTGCCCTCTCATATAATAATCCTTTACCCAGTGCATTTTTTATGTATCGAAGACTGTACTACAGCATACCAATGGCACACTAGCAACAAAGTGATGGTAGGCCTTGCTATAGTGAGATTATTCAATTTTCCGACTAAAGAATCGATATCTTCCCAGATCTTTCGATGGCTCCTCCTTACCCCAAAGAAGCTTGACATTAGGATCCACCAAATTAGGTTCCTCAAGAATGTCTAATGCATATTTATGTTAAGTTCTATAAACTGCAAAATGAGCCTGGACAACCACAATGCCCAAGAAACATTTTGAGATTTAACGGTGTGTTTGTCTTTACATGGTGTGAGATCATTGGACAAAACATGTACAATCAAAGACTTGAAGAGGAACAAACAGAAGTTCTGGTGAGGGAACAACAATGAGTGGGGAAATTAGTTTTGAAGGATGAAGAATGCATGTGATTGATCAAGTCACATGTTGTCAGAAAAGCATCACCTGAAAATTGAATATGAATATTACAATTAAGTACTAAGGTACAAGATTCGATCAAGTGCTGATTTTTATTTTTTCTCGGAGCACCAGTGTAGGAGATCTGACCCAAAAAAGTGTGTGGGCACTGATACCATACAGAAAAAAGATATCTGAATGTTGTGTCTCTTGGGAGGAACACACTACACACATGTAATTTATGATGACTAAACAGGTACAGTAAAAGGTGACACCTACAAATATTAGCATATGTAAAACATGCTATTCAACAGAAACAAAATGTATACCCACAGATAAATATCTCCTATTTGTCATGCCTCCACCCACCACAAAAAAAAAGGTTTGAAAAGAGAACTTCATAAATACAAAATAACTAACCATTCTTGTCAGCATAGATCTCACAGTCCTTGGACCATAAACACGATGTCGTGAAGGCTTCTGAGCTTTGGCGTAAAAGGAACTGATGTCTGGTAATGACAAGCAACCCCTGCTTACTCTAGCCAGGGAACAATCTGGCTCCGCATTACTCTGATTATGCCAAAAAATCAGTTGCCCTAAACAATAATTTTCACCATACATCTTTCGATACTCCTGAAATCCTGCTCCCAATTTGTCAGCATACTTAGGACCTAAGTCAAGTGGACTAATATAAACAGGTGGTGAAGTAATAGTTTGATAATCCTGCATGAAAAAAAAATTAAATGTTATTTGTAAAAGAAAATTAGAAATAACAAGAGAAGAAAAACTTTAAGCTATATTACAAAGATAAGACATTCACTGTAAAACATACCTGTATTCTAAAGAAGTACTTGGTATAAGCATAAATATGGATTAAGTCAGCAGCAGCATCATGCCGACATTTGTATGTACAAGGAAGGTTTCGAACCTCATCCCTCAACCTTTAGAAAGGGGGAAAGAAATATAATTGCAAATTCCAACAAGATAATATTTACATAAATAAACTAGAAGTGTGATGAGCACTTACCACAAAAGAGATTTTTGAACCTCCTTTTGAATATCTCCAGAACTTGAAGGATCACGAGCATGAATTTTGGACTTGAGATCATTCAAGGTAGACTCTTCAACATGAGGGGACAGGCACTGAAGAAGCTCTTCAACAAATGAATCCTCTCCTTTCCAGAGGAAAGAAACAACTGCTTCAGGACTGAGCTTCTCAAGAGGAGGTGGAGCTTTCAGTGGATCGCCAAAAATGCATCGCATAACATACCTTACCTGTAAAACCATTCAAAAAATTAACTTCACCTTCAAACAGCAGCAAGCAAAATCTACTGGGAAAATACAGCTCTACATTGCAATCTGAATGTACAGACTGTGATTAACACCAACATCATTCACTTGTCATTACACTGAAAATTGTAACCTTGAAGTGCTTGAAATAGAATGAGATCCAAAAAAATTGACCAACTATAAACTGGCATATCAAGCAGCTTCCAATCTTAAACAGTATTGACCAATTGATTCTTGTGAACAACGATCCTTACCAAAAAAATTGACCTTAGCCATTTCTCTTTTACAACAAAATTCTAAACACAAATCTTCATAAAGAAAAAACTGAAGCAAAGGGGAGACATATCACCTTATCAAGGGTGACAGCAAGATTTTGAAGCCTCTGATTGTATACACCCTCAGCCTGAGTCATAACAGACAGAAAGAAATCATGGTTATTTAAATTAGTCAGCTTTCGATAATAAAGCATAGGAAGAAAAACAGAAAGCACACCTGAACCTCTGCATCACTCCTTTCAACTTCAAGACAGATATCTGAAAAATATTTTCTTTTCTCTTCAAGATTATGCTTTAAAATTTCCTCAGGAAGTTTGGTTCGTTCAAAATTAATAAATCTCACCTTCACCAGAACAAAAATAATTAAATAAAATACAAGTCAGAAACTGAAATAACAAAATAATATAAACAACAGCAAAAACTAAAAAAAAACTGACAAAATGCAAAAGAGGCAAGGCACATACAAGGCGAGCAGCATAGGCAACAAGCCAATCCGGCAGGCCTCCGAGCAAACAACTGCCTAAACCAGCTCTTCCCAGGTCATTATAGTCCTCTTCAGAAACAGAGTTTAATTCACAAGCTTCTAACATCAAATAATGACGATCAAGAATTCCATGCCACTCCTTCAGTACCTGAGAGGACAGACAAAATACTCCATTCAACAACTAAACTGGCCAGACATAATAATAATAATAATAATAATTATGCAGACCACTAATTCAAAAAACAAATAAAACCCTAGTCTCCTTTTCTTTCTCCCATCAGCCACCACCTCCTAATCCACTATCTTCTTTCAGAAAAACCAACCCTAGTATATTTCTCTTTCTCCCATCAGCTGTCACCTATAATCAACCATCTTTCAAAAATACAAAACATCTCTGCCTAGCCAACTAGATGCTGTCTTGCCACTGAGGCAATGTTAATTGGCAATCCATGGCGGAATGGCATGATGGATTTTTTGCCAACCGCCATAGGCAATATGTGAAGGGAGGCTCACTATGGTTGTGCCCTAGGCTACAATGGCATGTTTATATGGCAGAATTTTGGCCTTCTGCCATTGAAAACACTGCAGTGGTGTCTGACGAGTGTCCGACACCAATACAAATTCTATTTTGACACATACTTGCTTTATTTTCTCCTATCTTTTCTTAGGACCTAAAGTTAAAGATTTCCCAAGTCCAAACCTTTTCGAAAGCCCCTTCGCCAGTCAGATTCAGATAGCTGCCACGGCAAACTTGGCTTCCACACAAACAAACTGAAGCTTCATATTCCTCCTTGCTCTGCAATGAGATGAACATGTATTTATTACACAAAGATATAAAGCAGATACATTTTTTCTGTAGAATGGAAAGGTTGACAGGCAATGGGACACACCTCTGTAACAGAATTGTAATCAAAAGTTATCTCCTCGCCATGTTGAATTTTCCGAACACTATAAATACCAATTTGATAATGACCATCAACAGCAGTAACTCTGAAAACACAATAGAAAAAAGGCAATGGCTAAGCTAATTAGGAAAAAAATCAATTAAATAATGTAAAATATCATCAGCTAATGAATAATACTCAAAAGGCAATCTTAAGGATTAAATCAAAGAAAAAATTTACAAATTTGAGTTGATTAAATATCAGACTCACTGTCTAAATCTATGACAGATGCAAATCGCAATAAAATATTAAATAAAAAATTGATAGGTGAGGGGTAGGGGGTTTTGAGGAGTGGAATAGAACAAGTATCAAGGCTTGGACAAGTCAGCACACAAATTAGGAACAATTACAAAAAACAAAACTTACTTTGCTTCACAATTAGGTCGACATGAATGACATATCCGACTGGCATAGTTAGCCTTATGCATAGCATCAACAACAACTAAGTCATACCCATCAGCGTCACCCTGTCATGTAAATTGAATATTACATAAGTACAGAAATCTGAAGATAGGAAACCTATAAAAATTTCTATATTTCTATTTTGAAGTAGTATGCACCTTTGGCCTTTCAAGGTAAATGTTATAGAACTCCGGTGCTGGATCATTACTATTTTTCTGCAGAGATCGAATCCCATCTTGTTTTTCAAACCACTTCCACACAGGATACACCTAATAAAAACAATGTCATTAACAATGCATAGTTATTACAAAATCATACAAGCATCAGCGATCCTACAGAGTAAGACTAGGTTTCTAAACAAGATAGTGTTATACAAAGAACTAAGAAGATGCACTGAACCATGATAGCATATCAATTCAAAAGAACAAACGCCTCCTGTATAAGCATGCATTGTCCTTGAAACATTCTAAGGGCCTGTTTTACTTCTGTTTTTATTTTCGGTTTTCATTTTCTATTTTCACTTTTAATTACAAATCTGTCACCTTGTTTTTAACTTGTTTCCTGTTTGTACATTAAAGATTCATAAATGAAGTTGCATAGGCAAAATATCATGAACATATACTTATTATAAATTTTAAAGCTACTATTATATATTATTTAATCTTTATCACAAAATATATTCCTGGTCCTTTTTATAAGACCCAAATCACCCAATTAACTAAGAAAGTTAGCTGATTTAGTTAATAGTATTAAATTTGTCCAAAATTTATAAGCACTTTCAAATATACTCCTAATATTAATGACACAATCTTTATATTTTCAAAATATTTTTACTATCTTAAATTCTTTTAATCTCTCATAAAAAATATATGTATTGCCCTAATTTTTTTGGTTATGCATGTGAAAAGACAAAGTTACCAAAATACTCCACGAGGCTAAGTACTCCCAAAAAGTCTAATACATTAATGTATTCCACCTCCTATTTATTGAACTTAGAGAAATGACTCATAAATAAGGGCATTTTTGTAAGAAAATAATTAATAACAAAACATCCTAGATTATTTTTTTTATAAAAAAAGACCAAGCAAAATCTCTAATTTGGCTCTTACAAAAAGGACCAGAGGGGTGATTATTTTTATATATAAACCCATACCTCTCCTAGAAACTCCACAACAAAATCATCTTCACCAAAGCCTTCTTCCTTGTTGCAAACAACACCAAGCCCCTGCATGATCCAGACCAATAGACGGTTAAGGAACAGGGAAAAATAACAGTTCAAAGAAGGCAACAAACTGAGAACAACTTGAATCTAGAGAAACATTGGAAGATAACTAATAAAGTGTGCATGTGTGAAAAGATCATATACCTTTCTGTAAGCTACATATTTGTCATCCGGACGACTTTCTATGGCTTTTAAGATACCTTGACACATTCTCACTGTCCTTGTGTCACAGTGCTCCTCAGCATACCTTTCAATTTCTTCAACAGCAGGCTGCAAAGGGTAGCTCATTGGGGTATTTCCAGTTCCAGTAAAATGCATAACTTGCTTATTCAACATCCGAAGGAGATTGTCTTCGATAAACAAATGCTTCTCCTGTAGAGACCAATCCAACTCCTTTGGCATCGAATCAAGTAAGAGATTGTGGGTATAGGGATCAATTCCATAAACTTCTTGCTCAACAACCTCGTTTTCAAGCTGTTTTCTAGGTTTGTAACCCTTGACTTCAGGCAGTTCCATGTCAGACTCCTCAATGCCATTCTTTTGCGCACTCAGCTTCTCTGCATAGTCATCTGGTAATGAAACCCGCATCTTCCTTCGCACATCCTCCTCATCAGCTACAATGATATATTGATCAATGACATCATACTTCCGAGTAACAGGAGGAACCAAACTCACTTTCGTCATGCGAGCCCCCCATTCACGCTCATCAGTAATGAAATCCAACCCATCATCAGGTGTGAAATATCCATCTCCTCTCGAGTCCCCAATTCGACTTTCTGAATGGATATCTTGGTCACTTTCAGCATCGGTCGTTGTAGTGTCACTATCACTCTTGCCATCTACAGAAGATCTATCAAAGTCATCAGATGTCTCGCTCTCCGAGTCCAAAGATTTCTTATTCAACTTTGCTAAACGCCTCCTAATTTCTCTATCAGAAGCATATTCTCCATTATCCAAACCACCATGTGTTTCATTATTCCTATGCTTCCTCTCAGATACCAATCTATTCTTCTTGTACTTAGAGGAAGAAGAACCGAAAGCCGAGGGTGGGCCATTTCCCCACAACTTCATTAGTGCATCTCTGTTACTCACATACTTTGAATTCCCCTCCAACTGTGTTGCAAGCTGAATAAATAATGTGATGACATGATTCATATCACCAGCATCACCCCGATTCTTTGCTCTGTAATCAATAAGCATATAAATATATTAACATTTAAATAAATGAGGGAGCAAAACACTAAGAAACATGTGCTGAATAAACAAATCCATAAGCAAAACCACCCAGCCACAACACATATATTATAAACTTTCATGAAAATATGAGGACTAAAAATCATGGATGAAATAATAGTATAACTGCAAAACAGCAGCTAATAATCAAGTTCGTGAACTTCCATGACAAGAAGACGATTAAGGTTTGGGTACCTCTATTGCATAGAACAAGTTAACTTTGACCATATAACGTACACAATAAAAAAATTTGCCATTTTTTTTAAAAATAGGTTATTTTGTTTCTTGTCAGCATAAGCCTGTGATTTCATACACATACAAAACACATAAATAATAAGCATAGAATCAGGTAAAAATGGCCAACATCTCCTCCTGTCAAGAAAAAGTGGGAAATAGAAAACATAACACTTACTTTATTGCATCCCTGCACATTCTACTGATGTCCTCCTTGACATAACTCAACCCATGCCCACTGTAATAACCATTTCTCATTTTAGCCTCAATTTCTGCAACCTATAAGCAAAGAAATAATAAAATGTATGAAATATGAATAACAAAATAAGTCTCTGTCATAGTTACTTGAATTTTTTTATTGAAGAACCTATTGCTGTACCTTGGGCATAAAAAAGTCACAGGAGTTTGCCTTCATAATTTCCCTCAGTCTAGAAGCAAGAAACTGTTCCATTCTCTTGTAACCACTTTCAGATTTCTTAATTGACCATCGTCTTGTGCGAGCATCTCTGGAGAGAATGGACGAGGAATTTCTAGCATCATATAATTTTGACCGCTTGTACAAGTTTTGACGGAATAATTGCTTCACTGTGTCTCTCTTATCCACACTATCAAAATAATCCTTCAGCTCACCAAAATCATCCCTAATGCCAAAACTGCTGACCTTAGAAACAGCTGAAGTTTGCTCAGCAATCTGTTTAAGGCTTCTGATTTTATGTGGCTCCTCTGCAATTTTGGTCATACGTGAACCCCGGCTCTTGATCCATTTCACATTGGTAAATTTAGAAGTCAGCTCTCCAAACTGGTTGCAGCCTCTAATGTTTACTGTAGATAAACCGGGAAAAGAAAGAAGAATTTTCTCAAGCATCCCAGCAGTAATGTTGGTGCACCCCATTAGAACCAAAGATTCAACCTTGTCTTTTTCATAGGCATTCTGCAAGCAAATAATCAGATTAGAAGAGGAAGTCAAGGGAACATTTCTAACAATGTTGAATGTAAAATATATACTGAACCTACCAAAATGTTCCATATTATGGAATCACTGCAAGAATGACCCAAGGATGACAAATTAACATGCCTTGAGACCTCTTTGTAAAACCTTACAGTAGCTCTCCAATGCTTGCAAGTCATTGATGCAAAGGCAAGTGATTTGAAATCAGACCTCAAACAGTGGAAGACTCGTGCCAACATACGACCATCCAATAAACCCCAGCTTCCAACCTTGGAATCAGTAATGTCACTTCCTTCCTCAGAGAAAGTAGTATCACTGCATAAAGCCTCAAAAGTGGATTCATCTTTCCCAATTGTCAGGTTGCCATATTCAAAATCACTATCTTCTTCACTATCATCAACCAGCATCCGAGCTCTTTTGGAAGCATGTCCATCACCTTCTAAAAGAAATATACCCCAATATATCAATAAAATTTATCAGGAGTTCACTTGAATGAAAACTATTGGGATGCTGGGATAGTCACATGTAAAGTATTTATCAAGAGTTCATAAAAGTGCATGAAAAAAAGCATAAAAAATAGCTAAAAGGGAAAAATTACAAGCCAATGAGCTAAACTTACAGTCTTATCCAGGTCACACCAGTACATAAGGCTAAAGGGAAATAAATTAGCTCCAAATTCACCAAGCCAAGAAGTCAACAAAAGGATTTGTATCTTAAGATATAAACAGAGCACTAAAAGTGACATCCATAAAACACACCAGCATATGCAAAAAGTCAACAAGAGGATTTGTATCATATCAACATGCATACTGACAAAGTGAACAAGTGAACAGCATTCCTCCAAAACACAGTCAAAACTGCTAGAAAAAATACAGTTATAGGGTACATAAAATTTCTAAAATTAAGGTACAGTCCTAGAGAATACCTAATATACAAAAATAAAAATTTGATTTTGAACAATAAAATATTTATAATTTAATGCTAATTGTACTTACACCCTTCTTGAAATGAATAATTACACCTACCTCATTTGCTTTTTATATTATTCTTGTTGATGCCTATTATTTAAGGCTTAAATAAGTTTTTGATCTCTATAAAATACCTCTTTTTTACTTTGGGTCCCTATAAAATTTTTACTATGTTTTGGATCCCTATAATATTTTTTTTTTGTTTTAGATCCCTACAGATGACATAGCATCATCTCAACCATTGATATATGTTGAGATGGTACCACATCTTCACTTAAGTAACAGTGGAAATTATGCTACTTCATCAGTAGGGACCCAAAACTAAAAAAAAAAAATATTATAGGACCCAAAACATAACAAAATTTATAAGGACCCAAAGTAAAAAAGAGGTATTTTATAGTGACCCAAAACTTATTTAAGCCATTATTTTAAAAAATTAATATATCTTACCCTATTTTTATATATGGACCATACATATAGTACCCTTAAAAACTAAAATAAAAGGGAGGTGCAATGGAAGTAGATGTAACTTTTCAATCAAGAAAGGAATAAATATGATCACCACGAAGGCACAAACCACAAGGTAAGTGTAATTACCCCTTTATATTATTATATATATTATATAATGGATACAATTTCCAGCATGTGCTAAGTCCAAGTTTTCAACATAACCCCATAAAGTATACTAAATAATAACCAAACACCTAAAGTGCACACAAGACTTAAAGGAGTGAAACAGAAATTTGCTTTATTTAGTAGCAAAACAACACTTAGTAGCAAACTTGGTGTTTTACTGTATAGCATGGTTTGACATCACTTCAGATGAGATTGAAAGCAAAATTTGGAGAGGCGTGGAGGGTGGGGAGACCCCACACCACAACTATTGGGTAAATATTAATGTGTACGAGTAGGGCCTATGCATCAACATAGCTGGGAGGAAAATGTTAAATCAGTTAGTATAATATGTAATATATATCATCAAACAAACTTGGGTATTATGGAATACAAAAACACAACTTTGAACAAAAATGATTGGAAGAAACCGAGAAATAAAATAAGGATAAACACACAGAGGAAAAAGGGGGGGAGGATAATCCAAATGTACTATTCAATTAGTCAAGGTATAAAACAAAACAATGCATAGCAATACGAGCATCTTAGCTAGTGGAAACAAAAAACAGGACAACTACAAATAAAGGGGGAGAAAAGAAATTGTTACCAGATTTCCAATATATTTGTTTCTCAATTTCTTTCTTTGGTTGTCTCGCATTGATCCAGGGATCTAAAACCTCATTTATAACAGCAGCAAATTCCCGACTCTTATATGATCTCATTACTAATTCATGCAGCTTCCCACGGGTATAGCCAACAAACTGAGGGTGTAAGCTGTTAAACAAATTTGACTTTGAGTCATGTTCACCAAATGAAGCACCATGAATTTGCTTTGATGGTAGTCCAGAACATGCACCAGACACTGTACTACTTTCTTGATGCCTTCTTATACTGACATCATATGTTTCAGCAGAAGAGGTAACAGGAACCCAGAGTTTATCACACTTCCTGAACACACTGCTATACTTTTTTACAATTCCTTGGTCTACTAAATATTGTAGCTCTGAAAATGGTGAAGGCCCTCTTTCACGCCCAGAACCGTCAAGATAATACCAGTCGCCCAAATGTAATTGTAAGTTATGGACAGTACAAAGATGGTCTTTAGGAATATTAATGAATTCCATGCTCCTGCAAGAGCCTAGAGAACCTTCATCATTAAAAGCTTTTGACTGAGAATCTTCTTCAGTTGACGATCTCTTGCTATCACTGGTTGAAGAGAAAGACCGAGTTGACCTTGAATTATATCTATCCTTGCCTCGGGTCGTGTGTCGTGACTCAGAGACCAATGATCCCTGGTCCTTGACTACACATGCATTTATCCTTACCACTGAAAGAATATTTCCTTTCACTCCTCGAACAGAGGCAAGCTTGGTTTGAACTGGTTTGTTCACAGTACTGCAATCAACCCTCTCATCAGTACAAAAAGCCCAAAGAGGAAGATCAAGTCTCCTGCTATGAGAAGGATAATACAAGTCATCTTTTCGAGTCCAACGAGGATCTTCACATCCAGATTTAGGCATTTGACATAATGAAAACCCATCATTAAGGACAAGTTTTTTATTACAATATCTATCTTGGGCATCATCATTCCTCTTCCAGTCACCACCTTTGCATGACCATTGAGCAGAAAACCAGTCACCGGGAACACCAAGGGTAAATCCCTTATCCTTGTCAGAGGGTATACTTATCTGAGACTCGTGTTCTTTAGATGGATCAATTCTTGAATCATGTTCCATCCTCAGGCAAGTATCATGCCAAGGAAAACCTGAAAAAAAAGAGACAACAAAATACTTAACACCATCACATGCATGTCCATTTGCTTTTTGAACAACTCCAAAATGTAAACATCAATGCACCTCTAGGTGCATAACATGAAAAATGAAATCACCATTTTAAGCTCCTCATATGACATAAAACTCAACTTAGTTTAAAGTCTCATTAGTTCATATCAAAATGCATTTTTTATTGAGGCCAAAATATGTTACTTTATTCACCCAATATACTTGCAAATTGTAAGTACATAATCCATTCCAAAAGTTTATGCTACCACATTATTACTTGTAAAGTTGCAATGACATAATAAACAATAATACATGACTGAGTGAGCTTAATGCAAATTGATTGTTCACCAGAAAGAAATAGAAGATTCGGGATAATAGAGTAAAAATTCAAAACTAGAATTATCTATAAACAATCATTAACCATGTATAAATGACCACTAAGGTGATATAGGCCATTAAAAAACAATTTCATCATAGATATCAACTCCACATGCATTTGTTTGAACAGTTACTACTTCCAAATAACAGTTGCCCACCCATTTGATGCATATATGCAAGTTCCAAATTTTTAGCAACTTCAAGGCAACATATCAAAATGTGAAACCAGTGAATTATTAGAAACTACAAGAAGCCACCTTATATTACCAAGTCACTGATAGAGGATAACTCTACTAAAACTGCCTCAATATTTTCAATGTATCAAATAACAGAAACCTTAAAAACACAGACCATTTCCTTCAATATAGGGCTCATTTGTTTGTGCTTCTTTATTTTTAAAAACGTTTTTTAATCAAATAACCACTTTTCTACTTTTTTGTGTTATTCTAAACTACTTTTCCTTAAAAAAATAATTTTCTGATTTTTTAAAGAAGCAAATCCTATCTGCTTATTAAAAAAAACACTTTTTTCTGAAATAATTTTTTTTTACATTACATTTAAAAAAAACTGACCCGTAATTGGCCAACCACCACATGATACCTTTAGAAGAAGAAATATCAACCAAAATAATCATTGAATTATTAAAAAATTAAATAAAATGGGCAAGCACTGCCTAGTGCCTAAAAATTACATACCTTCATACTCTTCCAATCCCTCGCATTTTGCATATTCAAAATTCATCTGCAAAGATTCTGCAAGACAATAAAATAAACAAGTTCAAAAAGATAAGATATTGCAGCAAATAGCAGAATAAGTACAGATTGATACAATAATTTTTTTTTTCTGTAAAAGAAATATACATCAAATATCAATGACAGGACAAAACACCTTTTATTGCCTCAAACTCCCTTCCTGGAATGACATCATAACCCTCTAACAGAACCCCAACCCTTTCGTCAATGTGGAGGTCCTCCAACAATTCAGATGTGATCCCACTATCTTCAGAGCATAGCATTGGCTGCAGAATAGGCGCCAGGATTCCCAGATAATTCTCAGGGCCAGATTGAAGATTGTCTCCAGTATCAGCCAAAAGATTACCCGGAGCTTCTGGAGGGTTTACCAACTGGGTTATGGTGTCTGACACAATTGATGGAAAACTCTGAGCTGTCACTGGTGACACCGCATTTTCAACAGTTAGCCACCTGTCACTATCTATGTGCTTAATAAAGTGATCTGACATTAGTACACCATCATCAACAAGGACCTTGATCTCAGATAACTTAGAAGGTCCATGTTCTACACCGTTATAATCAAGGTAAAACCATTTCCCAGATGACGAATCCACCACCACAGGGACATGCGGAGGAGTATCACATATGTCCATATCTTCTTCCATAGAAGGTGGCTCCTCCTCTGGTGAGGGCTCTAAGCAAGGTGAGTCTTTGCAGCTAACAGTCGGACTAGAGGACTGCTGTTCCTTTTCAGGTTCACTGCAGACATCTTTCTCAGTAGACTTACTGGTATTAGGCACATTTCTTTCTCCTTGAGATTCTATATCAGAAAGATTTGCCTCCTTTTGGATGTGCTTATCTTCATAATCCTTACAACTATGTTGCGAGTTATGTTTTTCACTTGATAATGTTTTACTATTTATTTCTCGAGGAATGTTTGACCTAGTTCGATCATGTGGGGATCGCTCTACTAAATTTGGAGTGGGGTCCCTCCGATCATGATGTCGACCTCGATCTTGTGGGGACCGCTCAGCATGAGTAGGACTTCTCATTTTATGATCATGGTGACGACTTCTATCCCAATTCCTATTATATGGTGATCTTTCCCGTCCATGCGGGGATTTCTCACGGCTATATGGAGATCTGTCACGATTATAGGGTGAAGGACGCACTGGAGTGCGATCTTTATGATCATAATACCTGGCTCGGTCATGTGGGGATCGCTCAGAATGACCAGGGCTGCGTCCATGCTGCTTGTCATAAACTGGTCTGGTAGGCACAGACTCGTGATGCCTGGAAGAATACTTGTCTGCTGATGATTTTGAAGAACTATTTCTATAAGATCTTTCCACAGAGAGACGAGAATAGTGCTCAGAATAAGGATGGCGCGAGCTATCATCAGAAAGCCTTCGACTTTTTAAACCAGCATGTTCTCCATAGTTCCGCTCACAGCCTTCTGATTCATTACCATGCCTCTTTGACCGATTTCCAGAAGGGTAGTCCCGCATATGGGTCCTACTATTACCTTGTTCATTTCTCTCCTCGTCCACAATCTTCGAACTGATCCTTACATTTCTTTCTTGTCCACTCTCCCACCTGGGAGCATTTTTAGCATGTTGCTGACTTCCACTTTTATTGAATTCCTTCTTCCTGAAATACTCATCACCTGTATATCTCCCAGCAGGTGGTGGTGTACGCTCACGTTCATTTTTCCACCCTTTATCCCTACCTGACTGGTACCTGCGGATTCTAGCATAGCCATAGTCATCCCTCCCCGTGTCTCCCCTATGCCACCTATCTGGAATGAATTCTCCCTTCTCAATATCATTCACTCCACTTCTCCACGACCCATATTCCCCTTTCTCAGGTTCTCCTTTCCTACCTTTCTCAGCAACTATCTCCCCTTTCTCCACATCCTCCTCCTTTCCCCATTTTCCTGAAACAAACTCCCCCCTTTCCACCTCCCCTTTCTTCCATCTCTCACTGACAATCTCCCCATTCTCAATTTCACTTCTCCGCGTCAGCAGCACCGGCTTCTCCGACATGAACTCTCCATTCTCCAGCTCACACCCCAAGGTCCCCAGTTCACCCTCTTCCACTTCTTCCACCTCCCCACACACTTCCCCACTCTCAACATCATTCCCAGCCCTGCTGCCCACTCCATCCACTACCAATTCACTCTTCACCACCTTCTTCACGGCAGGCACCACCTTCTTCGCTGCAGGCACCACTTTCTTCTTCTTCTTCCTCTTGCCAGCTACCTTGAGCAACCCAGAACCGAACCCGTTCCCACTCTTGCCTCCACAGAGAGCCTTCTCCGCCGCCGCATTCGGCAACCTCTCGATAACATGCTGCTGCTGTTGCTGCTGCTGCAGAGGCATACACGCCACGCCTCTATCTCCCATGGAAAAATCCTCACCACCAGGCACAAACCACGAAACCCTAATCCTTCCCTCCGCCGGGGCTGTCAATGCTCATGCTGCACACGCGCCACCTCTCCGCAATTCCGCAGCTCCAATTCAAAACCCTAGATTCCAAGAAAACACAAATATGTCACAACCAAAGCAAATGTAGGGTTTTATCGAAACACGAGTAACCTCCGACGCATTCGCAACGGCAAAAACGCACGCGACGAAGCTCCGAGAATCCGTTAGATAATCCAAAAAGAAGAGTGAAAAATCACAACGCGGAAGAACAGGGAAGAGAAAAATTACCGCGAAAAGGAATGAGGAAATTGAAGGCACAGATCGAAGAGATAATCGCAGATCGAGAAACGCAGAGAGAACTATGGCTTCGAGAGAAAGAAATTCGCTTGTTTTTCAGAGACTCTCTTTGACAAATTGATAAATTGATATAAAGAGAGGAAAAAAAAACTTTGTATCTGGCGCTTCTTCTCTTCGCTATTATATATCTTCGAGTTTTTCTCTCGCGCTGTGGGAGAGTTCTTTCTCTTTGGCTTGAACGAACGAAACCTTCGTGTTATTAGTACAATTTTTTTTTCTCTTTTATTTTCTTTTTCATAAGTGTATGTATTTTTTATTAAAAAAAATATTTAACTATAATTTTCATTTTTTATTTTTTGAAATGGTAATTTTCATCTATGTTTTATAAATGAATAATTTTGTTTCTCTTATTTTAAAAACGCATAAATTTAGTATTTTGGTCTATTTTTATCTACTTAATTTTTTAATTAATAATAATAATCCATATTTTTTTGAATTATCAATAATAACCATGATCTTCTCCTCTTCAAAACACTAAATTTTTTATCTCACCTAAAGTATCATCTCCTCTATTCCTTTAAGACGACTCCACCTTCCTTCCCGTGTTCATTGCGTGAGTTATCAAAATTAAAGGAGAAAGATATCACAAAGGTCACGTCGCAAAAGTCTCACAAAGGTCGCATGAAAGGCATAAGTGGTCATGCAGTGGTTGTACGGAAGACGCGCAGAGGTCATTCATAGGAGAAGAGAGATAGGATCGCTAGGTCTTGGAAGAGAATGGGAGATGAGACTTTTGAGAGAAAAAAATGTAGGATTTTGAATAAAGAAAAAGAATCTTAGACATTATTAATTCAAAAAATATAAGTTATTATTGTTAATTAAAAAAATTAAGTAGACATAATCAACATTAAATCAAATTTGTGTATTTTTAAAATAAGAGAAATTCACTTATAAAACAGGGGATGAAATTCATCAATTCAAAAAACCATTCAAAAGAAAATTGCAATTAAGAAAATAAAGTGTATGTATTTGTTGGATAGTCAATTACCAAAGTACCCCCGGAGACTTTGTACACGTAGATAAGAGCGTGCGTCACTGCGATTAGGGATGGCAATATGGACCCAGACCCTACGGGCACCCGCAAAAATACCCATACGCGGGTAGGGTAATAACCCGCATATCTAGGGATGGGGATGGGGCGGGTATTTACCCGCAAAATCTCATGGGGATGGGGTGGGTGCGGGCATTGTAGTACCCACCCCGCCCGCCCGCACCTTATGTATATACATATTAATTAATATATTATAATTTTATTATTTAAATTATTCAATTATCTATTTATTATTTTAATTATTCTTTTTATATGTTAATTTTGATATTCTATTATGATTTAATTTTTATTTGTATTAGTAGTTTAAAGCAATATAGAAACTATGGAAATAAGCATTTACAAAATATGGAGAAATTAATTCGGATGATGAAGTTAAAATATTATATCTATTTATGTTTTATTTTTAATATATAATTATAAACTAATTAGTTTTAAAAATATATTAGTTTTTCCTGTTTAATTAGAGTTTTTGTTTAAATTTATGTTGAATGATTATTTTTGTAATGTTATTTATTTATATAAATCAATATTCGTTTGATTTTAATATTATATAAGGGTGTATTGGATTAGGATTTTAAAATACTTTTTTTGGCATAAAAAAGTCTTAAAGATTTTTAAGATTTTGTAGAAACTAAAAACTGTTAAGATTTTTTTAAGATGACTTTTGTGATTAGGATTTTATAATTTGGATTTAATGGATTTAGAATATAGGATTTCACATATTTATAAGATAAGATTTGAAAAGATTTTATGGATTTCTAAAAAAAAAAAAATTCAAAACTATTAAACACAAACCAACCAGAGTGTGCTTGGAAATATTATTGAACATAGGAAATGAACCATTATGGCAAGGAAAAGTGTGATTCGGAGGGAGAAGAAGAGACAAAAATTGGAACAGAAATATAATTTGATTCGCCGATCCTCAAAAAAAAGAAATAAGCAAAGTTACCGTCGTTAAGTGATAAATGGGAAATGCATGGAAAATTAGAATCACTACCGCGTAATAGTGCACCTATACGTCTTCATCGACGTTGTTTTTCGATCGGAAGACCGCGAGCTAATTATCGAGACTTTGGATTATCCAGGACACATACTTCGTGAAATGGTTCATGCATGTTTATTGCCCAAGTGCAACAAGATCACTAATCATAAATTATCATAAACTGAATCATCTCACCTAATGTACATGAACTCATTTTGAGATATATTTTTCACAAATTTTCATAAAGTAATAGTGAAAAATAATAACAAAATATTAGTAAAAAATATAAAATGTTTCATTTAACTCATAAAATCAATAATGTCATCAAAATATAAATCAAATAATTCAACAAAAAATATATGATGATCAAAACATTAATCATCTCGCTTAACTTGAAGAATATCCAAAGTTGTCTATGTTTTATAACATCTCAAACATTGCTCTTTGTTTCCTACGTTAAATTGTATATTTTTTCAAAATTGATTGCAATAGTTTAGAAAGGTCTTTTAAAACTTTAACTTGATTGTTTATCCCGAGTTAAAACTTCTTCTAGACTCGAGATCTATTTCTTTTATGAAAATTTTCATTTCATTAAAAATTTATGAACTTAAAATGAATGAGACAGTGGATTACATTGTAGGCTTGTAAATTGATTCATAGTGATTTTGATGTATGAACACATTACTATTAAAATCATATGAAAAGTCTCATCTTGAAAAAAAAAAAAATGTGTGGGTGAGAGATTATGTCACTGCCTTCAAAGCAAAAAATAATGAAATAAATAAAAAAGTTTGAGATGAGAAAGAAAAAGAAAAGTCTCTCATAGTTGAATGTGATTGTTTGTAGGGTTTGGTATTTATATGATCAACTAAAAAGTCTATAAAATCTACCAAAATCCAATTAAAAAAATTCATAAAATCTTTATAATTTTGAATAACAGATGATTTTTTTTTTTTTTGCGTTATTCAAAATCCCAATTGAATACCACAAGATTTCGTTGCCCTTTGAAAAAAAAAATCTTGATAATCTTGATTGAATACTATTAGATTATTTTTTATCATTTAACAATCTTGATTGAATACCCAAGACATTTTTACAAAAAAAAAAAAATTATTCAAATCTTAAACAATCCTAATCCAATACATCTCCTAAGTTTTTGTTTTTTTTTTTTATATAATTTTTAATTTTATATATATGAAAAGTGCGGGTCGCGTATGCGGGTATGGGTATATAGGTACCAGGAGGGTATGGGGATGGGGATTGAAATTGTTACCCGCGCGGGTATGGGGCATGGGGGGGACGGGTACTTTTTTCAAACACGGGTATGGGGACGGGTACTATAGTACCCTACCCATACCCTATCCATTGCCATCCCTAAGTGCGATGTTGTTATTGTTAAGGCCCAAGGGAAACACTCGTTGACTCTGCTACGTTGGTCACCAACGACGATGTTTAATGCTTTTCTCTTCTTAAAGGAGTTTATTGTCATTCACTTGGAAAAAAACAGCTTTTGTGGCCATCATGATGAATCCAATTATTAAATTATACGTACAAAATCCAAATACTGGGCAATGTTTGTGTGTAGAGTAAGATGTTGTGTTTCTTTTGTATGATTATTACCAGCACGTGTCTTAGGATAACCTTAGAAAATAATGTGGAGAATTCAAATTGATTTTGTGGGATCCTTTTCCTAATTATATTCAATTAAAACTAAAATACATTCCAAGCATGTCAAGGAAATAAAATAAGAGTGTTGGACGAGAAAGTTTATGGACATTAATACAATCAAAATGTATGTCGGAGTTTATGTGGAAATTGATCTTAACAAAATCATTGTAGAGAAAATGCAGATGAATAGAAATTGGTACAACATTTTGTATAGATGAGTTTGTATTACTCGTTTGGAGTGTAGTCGTGTAGGTGTTATGGGTCATTCATTATCACCACAAATGTTGGAGCTCAGCTCAAAGCCTCAAAGTCAACAAGGAGTCAATACAAAATTAAAATAAGATATTTCTCCTAATTTTATAGAAGTGTGACATGGGAATTAATTGGTAAGATCTCGTGAAAGTCAAATTAATAATGGGACAAGTGCCAACAAAGTGGTGAAGACAAAGTGATGCAAAACATGCAAAATAAAAAAATTAGAGACTTCGACTCAAAATGCTTTGGATTTGGCGATCACTCTATTATAATATATAAGCTTCAAGGAGGGTAAAATTTATACTCTTGATCTAAATTTTGGGCCTAGAAATGAAAAAGCATGGATCATGGATAATTTGAGTAAGACCACCCTATTAAAACCTTGAAACTTCTACAAAGTTCATTGTGGACCAAGTGTAAGGCATGAAGGAAATATAAGGACATGAAAATATCATGAGTGGGATTCAAATGGTGTCCAGCCAAGTGTATAGTGGTGCAGGCCATGAAAGCCATCCAAAAAAAAAAGGCCCAGCCCATTCATTAAGGGCAATTGCTTCTTGCACCATCTTTGGCTACGTGCAAATGACAACTCTTTTGTTCAAACTCATATTGTTTCTAGCTTAGAAAACTTGAAAGGTATGCAACTTAATCAATCCAATCAATGATAATTGGCATGAAGGTTTTATTTATGAACATTTTAGTGAGTGTGATCGACAATTTGTTCTTTCAATGCCATTTTTTTTTGTCACGTGAGGAAGTTTGTTAACTTGAAAATATGTAGAGATGGTAATTTTTCTGACAAGTCTTTACACTACCACGTTATGGTAATTGGCTCTATACTTGGTACTTAAAAATTCCCCAAAAGATGAAAACGTTGATTACAAAGGGAGTCCAATAAACAATGGTGTAAATCAAAGGCCCAAGTCACAATACAAAAAGACTGAGATGATCAAGCCCAACGACTCTCCAAGGCCAAGCATTTCTTCAGGTAATAGTAGAGGTACCACAATTTGCGACTCATTGCTTTTTGCAAACCACACCTCTTTTTTTTTTACTATTCACATCCCTTATTTATAATAGTAACCATTCTAAAGTGTAATGTTGTAAGTCTTAAAGTTGATCGAATCTAATAATGAACTTCAAGAACAACTATAAAATATAAAATCATATATAAATTGATTGTGCCTAAACTAGATTTTGTTTTATAAACTTACCCACGGCACAATTCAGTTTATGAATTGATATTAGATTACTATATTCAAAGGAATTTCACTTCAATGATAGACCATGCCCAAAGTGCAACACTTATGAATTATAAGAATAATATGTCCACATTGAAAGGCAAAAAATATTAGAATTTTCTGCATAACTTGCAACTTCTCACATTTTAGCTTTTTTGTTTTTTGCTTTTATTCTTTTTGTATAACAATTCTCACATTTGAGCTTTATTAAGACCAATAGTGGATGAGAAACACCACATATTCCTTTTTTTCTTTTTTACTTTTTAATAAAAAAAAAACACCCCATCTTTATAAAAGAATGATTAACCAATGAAATATTACTGGACCTGACATGTCAGTTGTCCATTTGATCTAACCAAAGTGGTTCGGTTTTTCATACGAGAAAAAGGTTAATAAAAAGAAAGTTAGATAAGACAGGAAAGATTTATAGGGAAAAAAAAGTAAATTAGGAAGCAAAGATTCTGACCCTATACGACTTTTATCTTATCCTGTGATTGTCTTCATCTTCACGGTTTGAACTTTTAATTAACCATTGAGCTTTGTCAACTCCTTCGTCTCATCTCCATCATGTCCAACTTTTTTGTCTTCAAGCCAAAGATCTACACAACTCATCTTCACATGCCTCTTTATAGATTTTTTCAGTGTGTGGGCGAGGCATATTTTACAAGATTTTTTTTTTTTTTTTATACTTATAGCCCTATTAATGAAGTTCTTTGTTGTGATTTATACTTATATGATTTCTTTGTTACATCTTCTTGTGTCTGACATTTTTTTATTCATCATTGTTCTTTTTTAAAAGTAAGATATAATGGAATAAGTTATAAAAACGCAAGGTGGATAAAAAAATGTCAAGGAAGCAAATAATTGAAGCTTCATTGAAGCTTGGAACAATTGTGGAAGTCATAGAGGTATCTAGTGAGCTTAATTGATTGGTAATTATACATATGTACTTTTGAGACAAAGTTAAAAGACTACCGTTGATCATATTATTATGATATTTTATTTGTGCTAATACAATTTTTTAAACAAAAAAATTATAAAATATAAACTAAGAATCCAAACAGGTACATTTATCGGTATGATGAACTTATAAGAAAAATATCGGTACGACGGACAGGGATTTTGAATAATTCTTAAGCCATAATTTATTCAGAGGTACGTTGAATAGGACAATTATTAAACTAAAAAGGAAGCTTTTAAAAAGCTTACTGTAATAATATACTCTAAATATTTACCAAAGATATTTGATAGATATATTTTCATACTACTATTATACAAGGTACAAACTTTGACTGCAATGCATTACAAGTTAATCATTAGTATTTTCTTTAACTGAACCGTCCTTTTTTTTTTTTTTTTTTGAACCATAAATATTTAGATTGGAGGCTACTAGAATTAAAAGCAATAATAAATTAAAGAAAAGAAACATTATTATTTATTTGGTAAATTATGAACGGTAACAAAACCAATGACATAAAAAATATAAAACCGTCAACAGCAGGATTCGAACCTGCGCAGGCATAGCCCAACAGATTTCGAGTCTGTCTCCTTAACCACTCGGACATATTGACTTTTATTTGATATCCCCCACTGTATTATTTAATATTTAGTATTATAAAATAGCACGACTTACCACAAAACTGGGTCATGGAACTACCAGTTGGTGGCTTGGTGGGGGTAAGTAAAAGGACTTGAACTGGTCCCAGAAGAAGGCACATGCCAAGAAAAAGGTCTACATGGTAAATTTGGTCAATTACATGACAGTTAAGTTGACACATACAGCAATAAAAGAAAAAGAGAAATATGTGGGGGCACCAAGGCCACTAATAAAATATTGGACCCTAATATGGTGGTGTTGTTGAACATATATAAAACACTTGTAGGTATGAAGATGGAACAAGAGAAGGGTCAATCCAGATATAGTTTATAAATCTTAAGTTCCACGTCTTGTTTTTCTTAAATTATTTTTTCTGACTTTGCTGAGGAAAAAAGTAATCAGAATTGTTGATAAACTATTATGTAGTTGTTATTTAAGAGGCTAGTAGTAGTAACATTATTTTTGCAGGAATGTCAGAAGGTTCGGTGTTATATTATGGTATAATATTAATAATATGCCATCTCTATAGTCTATAGACTATATAAAGAAAAAAAATATTTTTATTTTCCCTTTCTCTCTTGCTTATTGCTTAATGGTTGCGTTGTGTTGTGTGCTATCTCTGACTCATAACCAGTCCACACATATTATATGTGACTCTTCTGTCTTTATATGCCTTGTTGCTTCTCATTCACTTCGAGCTTTGTCTTTGTTGTGTCCCTGTGGAGAACCACAACACTTCTGCGCCAATTGACTAGTGTGTGTCTGTGTCCACTTTTGCTTTGTCTTTTTGTTACTTCAGAATATGATCTTCTTAGTCCTTATAGTTCTTCCTCTTCCCTCCCCAGTTTGGCTTTCTCATGTCTCTCCCTCCCTTGGATTATCTTTCATGTAAGATAAGTCCCAGAAAACCAATCAAAAAGACCCTTTATTTGTGTTCTTGTGTTTTAGTTTTTCTTTCTTTTTATTTATTTTGTTTTGAGTCATGGAAGCTTGCTACTGCAACCTTGAAGTGGATGTTAATGGAGAAGAGACTTTCATGGTGGACAAGGTAACCCTCTCTCTCTCTCTCTCTTCTTTATTGCTTGGTTCAAAGTGTCCGTTTTTTATAATGTTGTCATTTGTTTCAAAACTTTGTTTACAAACTTTGTTGGACAATGGTTCACTTTTTTCTATTCTTTTTTTCTTCTATGTTTCGCCTTTATTGTAAATTCTCAGTCCTTTCTTTTTCCCCTTTTCTCTTGGATTTGTTTATAGGATCTAATATCTATTATACTACAACATACTATAGATATTATGTTGAACATGGTAGTCACAAGTTTGGTCTTTTCAACATTTTGTTTGATGGTTCCAGTTCAAGCTAAATGCTGCTACTCATGGTATAATGATTTATGCTTTGCAATTTTTAATCTTTCTTTCTCTTTTTCTGCTTTCTAGCTAGTTGCAGTGGCTACCCTCAGTTACTTTATGATTTGTGTATGTAGCTTTCCGCCCATCATTAATTTGCACCTACATAGCAGTGAGGTGGGGCAACTTCTGTTTGTCCATGCCACAATAATTTCCATCGCCATTTTTACTATCCGCAAGCATCAGTCACCGTTTTCCATCTTTTGTTTTTGTTTTTATTTTTGGATGTTGCATGTCACATTAAATGCTGCTGTAATGGTCTTCTGAGCCTTTAATGTTCCCACCTTCATTTTGTTTGTTTTATTCACATTTTTTGTTTGAGAGGGACCAAGGGTTGCTTTCATGCCATTTATTTCCTTTCTATATCCTTCCATGCCAGATGATTTGTAAATAGTGAACCTTCCTCTCACACTTGCTTACAATTTATTGTCTATAATGACTCCAATCCATTCTTTTGTTTTCAGAGCTTTAATTGGAGTGGAACTTTCCCTTCATTCTCTCTATTTCCCATTTTTTTTAACCTTGTTCCCTTTTAAGTACATGTGCTCCAGTGATTGATTCCATGTTTTGGATGGGTTATTTTGATGTTTAATTTAACCTATTGTCATTAATAGCTTTTTCCAGACAAAAAAAAGTTGCCCTTTACTAGTTTGTTGCAATTTCTTTCTTATCTACTTGTTCCGAGAGAATGGTACATTATTTCTTCTATTATCTATTATCAATTAATCATCTAATTTGTCCTTAAATGGGTGCTATTGCAATTGCAGACTGTTATTACTCAGTATTCAAACAAATTTGCTAGACTATTTGGAAAGACTAGTGGTGCCACAGGAAAGCTTAAAGTAATATTCCATGATTTTCCAGGAGGTGCTGAAGGCTTTGAGCTCATGTTAAAATTCTGTTACAACAATGGAACAGCTGATATAAGTCCTTCCAATTTGTTTATGGCGCGTTGTGCCGCCGAGTACATGGAAATGAAGGAACCTGTGTCTGATGTTTCTAACTTGTTGGAGCAAACTGAAAAGTCACTCCAAGAGATTAGCTATTGGACTTGGTCAGATCTTTTGATTGGTTTGAAACAGTGCCAGAGTTTACTAGTTCCAGATTCTTCTGTGATGGTTGAGAGATGCTTGGACACTATTGTGGGGAGGCTTGTTTTGGCTAATGAAGCAAGCCCTTGTCCTTCAACTAGTTCCACAGACAGTTCTTGGATTCGGTTTTCATGTGACTCTAAGAGCACTGAGAGTGTAAAGACTAGTTTCTCTCGTTTAACTTGGTGGTTTGAAGATCTACTATTTTTGAGTCCCTTGTTGGTTACAATGTTGGTTAAGTCGATGCTTTCGCGAAAGATGGACCATGTTGTGATCAGCAAGTTTCTTGTCTACTATCAAAAGACCAAATTTTTCACTGCTACTACACATGAGAAGTGCAGGATCATAGAAATGGTCATAGGTATGCATTATGATATGGATCTAAGTTGTGTTCCTTGCAAGACTTTGTTTGGGATTCTGAGGGTTACTTTGGGTTTGAACATAAGCAAATGTAGCAGGAATAAGTTGGAGACTATGATTGGTTCCCAATTGGATCAAGCAACCTTGGACAATTTGCTTGTTCCTTCTCCTTATGGAACAAACTACTTATATGATGTGAACCTTGTTTTGAGATTTTTGAAGGCATTCTTGCGGCGAGGGAATGATCTAGTCACTCTCATTCGGATGAGGAAAGTTGCTAGCTTGATAGATTTGTATATAGCAGAAATAGCCCCTGATCCTTGTTTGAAAACTTCAAAGTTCTTGGCTCTTGCCACAGCAATTCCAGATTCTGCACGAGATTCTTATGATGAGCTCTACCATGCAATGGACATGTATCTTGAGGTGTAATAATTCTTTCCAACTTTAAACTTTATTGTTAATTACTTGATTAAGAGATTTTTTAAGTTTTATGCACTATTCACCCTATTAACTAATCATAAATCATTGTTGGTATAACTTTTAAAGTCGTTATTGTAAAAGCTAATAAACTTGTCATACACAGAATAAAAAATCTTTTACACCCTCAGTTCATACACTATTCACTCTAATAAAATTCTTTCCAATTTCAATTTTAAATTTGGAGACCTGAAACTTCATGGCATATGTAAACATAGTGTGGTTGAAGTGTTGAACTGACTAGTATTGTTATAGGTACACAGTCAATTGTCCCAGGAAGAAAGACTGAAGATATGCTGTGGTTTAAATTATGAGAAGCTTTCACCTCAAGCTTGCCTACACCTTTCTCAGAACAAAAAATTTCCTTCAAAATCCACAGTTCAGACTCTTATCTCTCAACAATCTAAGCTCAAAAATTTACTCCATGTCACTCCCAGTACAAGTTCATACATTGAATCACCTTGTAGCAGCTCCAGTGGTGGTGGTGCTGCTCAAAAGGGAAAGAAAGACAAAACCAGTGAACAAGTTGTGTTGTATTCTGGCAATTTTGATCTTTCTACAGATAATGAGAAACTGAAAGCACATTTACAAGGAATGCAGTGGAGGGTCATGGAATTAGAGAAATTCTGTAGGAAAATGCAAGTCCAAATGGCAAAGATCACAAAATCAAAAGCCTCTGGCGGCAATAGTTATGCCAAATCTTTGCCCAAGCTATGCTCATGACACTTTTCCCTTTTTGGATTTTGTTTATTTTCCCTTTGTAATTTTCATATCTGTACAGCACAGGAATGAGTTGTGTGTCTGTAGTTTTTAATCTTTTCCGCGAAACTAAGAACAGTGATATTGATTGTACAGTCATGAAACAATGGAAGGGACTTCAAAGAATTTCAGATTAGAGTGTATAAAAAAACATATCATGTTCTTCCTAGATTACTTTAGAAAGAGTCTCATCATAATAATATATAAAAAAAAAAAAAGTGATGACCCGTTAGGCCATTACTTACATTACATGAACCGTGTACTAAGCACATTTCTCATAATTCATTCAGGTTTGATTCGCTGTAACATGTAAATCAAAGTTGACCCTTTACCTGCAAGATGGTTTCACATCAAGTTTCAACCAATAAAAATATGGTTTGTTCGCTTGCCCCAAGATGAAGACAATGTAGTAGTTGACACGCATAAGATACAAAGTAGTTTACTGTTATTTTAGGATGAAGAATTTATTCGCGTTGACTCATTCGAAATTGGTTAAGTCATGAGTATTATAAACTTTCTAATATTGTGTTTGATTCATATGTATAATAAATAAATTTGAAACGGGTCATGAGGAAAATTAGGTGTAAGATGTGCATGGAGGTCCCATATATACATTGCAAATTAGTAATAATAATGCAATTGATAGTAAGTAGAAGAAGGGGTGGAGCTGGTCAGACTTTGTTTCTCCATCTCCATTTACACGCTTGTCTCTATTAGGCGTAACAAAAATGACCCACATCAACTTGCCAAAGTACATTATCATCGTCACAAACTAAAGCAACTATGTAAATTAATTAAGGTAGTGTTTGGATAGAAAGTTTTAAAATCTTGAGGAATTTAATTTGTGTGACGATTTTTTCTGTCTAAATATGCACTAGGCATAATAAGTTGTAGTATTACGTTTGTGTTTGTGTAGCAGCAAGTGTATCATGCTGTTAGGTCCATGCGGAAAATTGTCTCAACAAATGAACAGATAATTATAATGTCCTTTCTTCAATTCTTCTACCGATCGAATATTCGTACATAAAGGGAATGGCTGTGTCATAGTCTCAAAGACAGCACATGTTTTTGTGGGGCTAACTGGCTAAGTATAGAAGCAACTGGACCAGTGGTGAATGTTTGCTATCCCTAATTCCTATAGTTTATTTTGCTTAAGAATTTGTTTTTGGATATTTAATACTGTACTTAATAGTGACTAGTGTAAAGTGTATAGTCATAAAAGAAGGTATTTAGATTGTCATACGAGTTTAGAATAAGATTGTATGCAAACAAAAATAGTTTTTTTAATAGATTAATAAATGAAATATATTCATAATTTATCATTCTATTCCATTAAAATTTAAATAATCTAAACAATAGAACAATTTAAATATTTAATTGATTATTTAAAAACATCGCCTATTTCCTTCGTTATTAATCATCAAAAAATAGCTTAAAGGATAGAGACTAAAGCTGATATTAATATATGCCCCGCATGGAAGATAATGGAACACAAAAAGTAAACAACCCATCGTCCTTGTATTTAGGGTTACCTTATAGGCCATTCGTTTTGGACTCTGGTGGGTCTCAAATCCCACCGCCATACATGCACCCTCTTCTTCTGCATGCAATAATTTATTTGAAAAAAAAAAAAAATCCAATTTGGTGGTCATCATCTCCATCATATTGGGTACATAATGATGAACCTATAAAGAGTGAAATTATTAAAAAGCTCATATGCTTATGTTTTTGTGCGAGTGCGTGGATGCAATGCAACAATCTTATCAACCCTTCAATAAAATATTCTGTGAGCTAGACACGATAACAAACAAATAAGGAGATATATATTCAAAAGAACTACTATTGTGGAGTTTACTTCAACTTAACGAAAATATTTTATGATTTTTATAGCCTCTTTTTGTACATCAAATAAAACTATTTCTTAACCAAAATCTTGAAGTGCCAACACATTTTATATACCCTAAAGTATCTAACCAACGACACCTAAATTCAAGCATTATAATTATATACTCCGCGATTACGTACCTAGCCTGTTGAACAGGTTAATTCCCTGTTTTCAAATTTAGACCTTATATATGTATAAACAAATAAAATCATTACAACCGTTAAGACATCTTTGTCACCAATTTTATAATCAAAGGATGTCCTAGTTTTAGAGCTTCTACACTTCGCAGTAGTGCATGGCACTGAGGAAGATGCTAACTGTGTCATTTTGTGGTCACCCTGTCCCCTTGGCCATATATAACATAACATAACATAATGAAGAGGGAAGAGAGGGTTGCTTCCTTCTAAAGTCTTCAGTGTCATTGTCTCAACGTTCTAAAAGTCATACATATATATGTGCCGTAACGAACAGGACATGCACTAATTAAGAAAACCAAGTTGAGAGTTTTAATGTACGTAGTTACGTTAGTTAATAAAAACCCGCTTCTTTGATCTATATTGGGCATCGCGTATTTGCATGTGTCATGGGAATATATAATAAGTATAGTGTATATGATTGATAAGTACGTATCATTTTGTGTTATATATGTTTCTTGTTTCCCTTAGACGCTACTCTTCTACCTCTTTCGAGGTCTATGCAATTTGTACTACATTGATTTCTTGACCCAAAACCTACTACTATCTGATAGTAATACAAAATAATAATTATAAAAAAAAAAGGTAAAGACGCTTGGAAGAATTCAACAAGAAAGGTTTATTTGTGGTTGATTCTTCATAAAGTCTCACATGAGTCCCGTGGTACGTGGTCACTTGTCAATAAGCGCTTATTCCAAAACTAAAAAATCAAAACCAAACACACGCATGGATCACGGGCAATCAATGCTGATCTTAAATTAATTTAAATGAATTCTTATAACTTTAGTTAAAGTTTGTCTCACGAAATTTTATTTAAAAACAGATAATGTATCTTCTTCTGTATTTTTTCTTGTAAAAAAAAATCTTCTAATAAAATAGTCTCTTTTCTAGAATTAGTTTCTAAAATTGTTTAAATCCTAACATATTCCAAAAAATAAACTTTACAAGTGTTAAAATTTCAACACTTCTAAAAACTAATTTTCGAAACACAATTTCAACAAACATTTTCAACATTGCTGATGAACATGAATTGCTTCGCACCTAAACTCTACAAGGATTTGTTTTCTTGTTCCCGCCCCATGATGTATGCTTTCGCCAAATGCTCTTGAATACTTATTGGTAAGGGTGAACAACAAAATCGGACGACTTTTAGCACGTTTTGAAATGTTTTTTAAACTAGTTTCCAAAAAGAGAGCATTTTCTTCACCAAAAAAAGAGAACATTTTTTTTTTTTAAATGACATAGAAGGGTTGCTTTTAGTAAAAATGAAAAAGTGTAAATAGCAATTGTCAAATTTCTTTTTGTATGCTAGTACATACAAACAAAGAGCCCCATGAACTACTTCTGATTGGTGTGGACCAATCCACCAAGTTTATAGTTCTGGTAACATAGCCCGTTTGGGTCACAGATTTATAACCTCGAAAACGAAGCCTGGAATAGTTTTGTTTTGGTATTTAACAAGGCGTAGGCCCAAAAGTAAAAGAAAGGGTTGTGTTTTTCTTCTAGCGTTAATAAATCAAAGTTTTCGTCATATCGATGAAGGATCCATGCTAGCAATATATTATTTAACACACTCTTTTATTTTATACAGTATTTCATTTGATTGATAAAAATTTATTGAAAATTATAATTTTATTTTGAATTTCACATCTTATTTAATAATTATCTCTTATAATTTTATAATTTTTAATACAATTTAACCATTAAAAAAATTGTGTTAGTAGAAATGTATTAAATAATGTGTTGTTATGCCCGTCGTGAAGATTAGCTAGTATCCTTTAGGCAGATTCCCTAAAAAAAAAAAATCCTTTAGGCAGTTGAAATTAATGAATCAAACTTATTATATGAATAGCTTATGATTAAGAACAATAAAATTGGATTAGTATGTAAAATATTGTCTACGATGAAGTACTAAACTAAGTGCCTATAAAGTGTGTAGTAGGTCAAATGCCACCGCGTTTTATTAGATGACGGCGAAGTGAGACTGAGAAGTGATCGAGAACTACTGAAAGTGAAAGTTAGAAATAAATTAAAAAACACGAGTTAGGCATTTTGTACAGTACAATACGTGTTGTGATTGTTCTCTAACAATTCTATTTTTCATTCTTTCTCTAATTTTAGACATTCGTTTCATTTGAAATGTTTAATTCAGTTATTTCTCTATTTTTCATTCTTAATTTCTCTAACAAAAATAGTACATTTGCTCTTTTATTTTTAATATTTTTCTGTAAATTTTAAATAATTATTAATAATATTAATAAATAAATAAATAAATAATTCCTTGAATTGATAAACCAAAATTATAAAACAAATATAGATAAAAACATATATTGTCTGAAAAAGAATAAAAATAAACAAACAAGATAAACATTTTAAACCTTTTAGCTTCGGGATGACGAAAGAGATGAGCTGAAAGTTAAGTTTGAGGAGGAAGATCGATGCCATCTTAAATGCAAAGTTAAGTTCGTGAGTTCCGACAACACAACACAACACGTGCTACGAATTATAGTACATTACTGTCTTGACATAAACATTTTAAACATTTGATGTACACACGAAAAACTTTTAAGGATTTAAAGGATGTGGCTAAAAGAAGTACATACGTGCACGAAAGCTATGTTTATAGTGCATATGATAGATATTTGGATGAATGATTTTGTTTTGTTTTTTCCTTTCTGTTCTTAAATGACGTCTTAAGGAAACAAAATCTAATGCATTGAATGAATTCTCTTAATATTAACTCCAGGGACAACAATAAGTAAAAATTAAAGAAGTTATATTTAATTAGACACGTATTCATTTAGATTGCAATATTAATATTTTTCAATGTTTATAATCATATTAAGAACAACAACGCATGAATAATAAAATTTGCGAGTCCTACAGTTTCATATAAATTTGAAAACTCTACATAAAAAACCATTCTAATTTTAAGTTTTTTAAAATGAGTATTTAACTTAATTCCATGGGTACTACGGTTTAAATTTTTTTTTTCTACTTTAAAGCATAGTAGAACCTTTTTTATTTATTTATCTTGAACTATTTTTTAAGCAATTAACATTCCTTGTATAAAGAAGGTTAGATGATCGATCATGTACTCCAATGATAAATTTTGTTAAACAATACTGCTTAACTTGAAACATTGTTGTAGAATGACCTAATACGTATATAATTCATTTAGATGGCAATATTGATAATGTTTATTATCACACTAATACGATTCTAATAAGCTATTTAGGCATTAGAAAAACAATTATCTGTTTTAAAAAAACTCAATACCATAAAGTTTGTTTTTTACTCAATTGTTAAAAATTTCTCTAATAACTTTTAATCTTTCAAATACATTTTCACTATTAAGATTGTAAGAATTATTACATCTTTCAAGATATTCATAATGTAATTTCAAAATCGAAGTGTGTCATATATGTTATACTATTCAAATAATTATTTCAAATAAATTTTTAAGTGGATCAATTATTTGACGTAAGATATATAAAAAATAATGAATCCTAAAAATTTATTTTGGAGACTCAAGATTTGAAATTTTTATCTTTACAAATGGTGTTTTCAACTGATCAAGTGATTTAAATGAATGAGACAAGGAAAATATAAAATGGTTGGATGATAGTAAAAAAAAAAGTGATGAGAGAAAGAAAGAGAAATATTGAATGAATTTTAATTCTTTCCATTTACCTTCCTAACAAAATTAACAAATTTGGAGATAAAAAAAAAATCAAACAATTAAGAATTTTGTTATTGTTTGCGTCAAGAGAGTTAAAAGAGAGTCAGAGAGATTCACATAGTAACTTGTGAGAAATAAAATGATACAATATAAGTTCACATTTTTCTCTTTATATTCAACATTTATTTTTCTAAAATTATGAATATTTTTTCTTCTTCTGAAATAAGTTAAATTTCAGTTGAGCATTAGAAACATTACTCATTACATTAGTGACAAGTTAACAAATGATCAATGATTGTTTTATTTTAAATAATGATTTTTTTTATAATTTTAATTTTAGTTGTATAAATTTTAATTTTAATATTTATGAAACTACATAAAAAAAAAAAATAGTATTCCTCTATAAATGAAGTCCTAGCATTGTTCCGGTTTTAGGAGGGATATATATGATCATTTATATTTTCATTGACAAAGGTTGAAATATGACATGGTTTTTTTTTTGGCTGGTTGAAATATAAGATGGTTGTAGTTGAAGAAGAGGGTTTGGTGGAAATGAAATGCATAACAATTAATTAATTAACTATATTTTATTGATGAAAGATGAATACATCATATATATCATATCACATCTCATATTCATATTTATATTTATACACAAATACAGAAATTAATTAAACAAACAAAACTAATTTCTATTATTTTTAAAAGCTGACTATTAACTAGTAACTACTTGATCTAATATACAGTCCCATGCATGAATCGATGTAAAATTAATATAAAGTTGAAAGAATTACAATATAATGGGTTCAATTATCAAGGATCGTATGCGATTCTTGGCTGTGCTATCCGGGGCACCATGCGCATCTCCATACTGGTACGTGCACTGAGAAATTCTTCCAAGGTTCATAGCTGTTTCTACGAAAGCTTTTGGGAATGGAGACTCTGACGTCACTCGATCTCTGTTCATCTTCTTCCACGTTTCATTCAACAAACTGTGGATGTGTTTGTAAGCACCCTCTTCACTAACACCACTTTCACGCATGTAACATACAATGGAGCTCGCTGCTTCACCTCTCTCTAACTCAGCCTGCAAAATTACAGAAAGAATTAGAGTCAGAACATGTCTCAAAGTTCAACTAATGTTTAAAAAAAAAGTTTTCACATCAATAACGAAAATTGAATATATGTCCTAATTATTATGTTGTAATATTAAAAATGGCATGGTGCATGGTTATGGTTAGCCATATTAAATAAATTAATTAGTACCTTTGAAGTGCCCAAATCATTGCAAAGTCGAAAAATAGTGGATGATCTCTGCAACAAGGGATGGTAATTTTCCAAGGACTCAAGTGCCTCCTTTGTTATGCTATGATTCAGCAAAAAATAAGCATGGGTCAGTATAACTACCCCAGAGACTGACACCCATGCATTGTTGAGGTAATCGTCAAATTTTGGTACGTGTTTGTCCCGGGACCATTTTGCTTCTTGTAGGAATGCTTTCAACATATTAGACCACTATAATTTCAATAGAACAAAAAACAAAAGTAAAGTCAATAATTAATGAAGTTCGTGTTCCATCGTTCCAATTAGTTAAACTAGATGTGATTTGAATTGAACATACTGCTTTTGTGAGGTAGGGAAGGATATCTTGTCCTTGCTCTTTAAGAGTATCATAAGCAAATTCGTTGACAGTGTTGTAGAGTGCTAGAAAGCATATTTTCATGTAATCTGGTAGAACTTGAATTGCTTTAACATCCCAACTGAAAAAAAAAACATTTTTTTTAATTAGTGTGCCAATTAATTAGTAATTTCATCATTCTATATATACTTATATATAACTTTATAAGGTAGAATAAAAGCACGTACGTACAAACAAATTAAATTAAATTAAATTATTACCTTTCTACAGCTTCTGTAAAAAGTTCTAATTCATCCAACGTGCCATACACATCATAAACGTCATCAATTGTAGTTATTAGGGAAGTTACTTTCGTTAAACCTTTTCGGAGATCACTGAATTGAGGCTCAAAAACCATTCCAACCGTCCAAAAGAAACATTCCATTAGCCTATCTCGACTGAAGCTTAACTTTGAGGCTAGTCCCATCCCTTTCCACCACCTTCATCATATATATTCAAATTTCATGTTTGATTCAAGTAAGAATTAATGGAGAAGAGAAAAAGATAAAGATAGAAAGAAAAAAAAATGTGTAGGAGAAAAGAAATGTGAAAAAAAAAAAATCAAAGTTGAATATAAAGTTAGTATATTTATATTCTTTTTAAGGAAATAATTTCCTATTAAAAAAATTATTTTCTTTCTTCTCAAATATATGTGCAGATAAAGATTTAATTGTCCTTCTTCTCACTTTTGTACACACTTCTTTTACATCAACTAATTGAAATTGTTTTTTAATTATTTTTTCACCACTTTTTTTTTTTTTTTAAATCTATATTCAAGTCTTTCTTTTTATTCCCCTTTTCTATTTTCTTTCTTAATTAAATTAAACATAGTGAAAGTATACATGATTGTATAGTTGATTAAGTAGAGTGTCAATTATTATTGTTAAAAGCAAACAAATCAAGTGGAGGCTGACAAAAGATCATGATATATATTTAATAGTATTTTTTTCAATGGAGCATAGTCATTGGATTTGAACGTTTGGCATTCATTATATTAGCAAGCTTTTGATCTAGAATAGTTTTTTATTTGCCCATTATAAACAATAACTGTTGACATGTGATACTGTTGTATCAATTATTAAAGCAGTAGTGGAAATTTAGGTACAACAGTGTGTTTAGTTAATTAATGTGTTAACATTATTCATCAAAAAATAACATTTTATGATCATTATGATATATAGTATGATATTATTGTTGCATCCAATTTTAATTTTATATCTCACCTTGACATTTCTTGGAGATCTTTTTGCAGTGTTGACTGCACAATATTGAAATCCAGTTTTGCTGCTTCAAGCAGCACCCTGTTTGTTGCATCCTTTCTTATATTAGCATAAGAATCAATATACCACCTTGCTTCAAGCCTTTGAATTCTGTGATGAAGTGGAAGCTCCAATGCATGATTCACTTGTTCTAAGAGAATAGCACTATTATTGAGGGCACTCCTAAGATGGAAGCTTGTGAAGTCTTTGGCCTCATCTAGAATCTGCTCTCCTTCATAACTCAGAAACGATGCCTCGTACAAACTCAACATTCCTTTCACATCACTGCTAAGACTTGTCTTGAAATTACCATTTTGGTCCTTAAACCTCTCAAATATATCTGCATGATTAGAGAGTGAATCGATGAAGTGATGATGTCGATCAATTTTACACGTGTTTTTTTACTGTCAATTTGTGAATAATCATAATCAGGATGGATTAGGAATTTAAGTAGTGAGTGGTTAAATTTTTTTTTTATAAAAATTAAAAATAAGATTTTGAAAAAAAAATTTATGTAAAATTTATAAATAAATAAAAAATAAAAAATACGTATAAAATTTGTCAATTTTTTTTTAAAAATTGAGAATAAAATTTGTAATCATATGATATAAGAGTAAAATAATATAATAAAATTTATAAAATTATAAAAAATTATAAATAAAAAGTGTCAAATTAATTTATTAAAAGTAAAACTTGTTAAAAATAAATAAAAATATAATGAAATCAAATATTTATTAGGTATAAAATTAAGATAGGATCTATCAATAATTTTTTTTAAAATAAATATTAATTTAAAAAAAAATTTAAAATTTTTTTTATTAAAATTTTTATATTTTTTTTATTATGGGAAGGGGAGGAGGGGACTGAAGTCATGCTTCCCCCCCTACGTCTCTGATCATATGATCATAGTACAGCTTAAAAAAATCTTTACATTATGATCAATAAATACGTGGTACAGCTTAAAAAAATCTTTACATTATATATATATATATATTCTAATTATAAATATTACTAACATACTCTTTTACCACAATTTTTAATAGTAAATTTATTTTTATTATTTATGGGCCATAATTGTGAGTGAGGCTATTATTTTCAAAGTCAGTGCTTGGCTGACGCCTGAGCGTGACTCGTCAAGGCAGTAATATAGTACTAGATGGTCCCCCAGCTCCAACATCGTGGTGGAGACTTCACAAGCTAAATATGTTTATAATCTTAAGTTTTATCGTTAATTTTTTTAATTATTAATTATTTAATAATTTTAGTAAAATTAGGATTCCAATTTATATATATTTTTTTAAATATTAAAATAACTACTAGTCCATCGTTGATTTAATAGATAATTATTGTAAAATATTTTTAAATATTAATTTTTTACATAATTTTAAAATTTATTATTATATTGGACCAAAATTATAAATTTAAGAAAATAAAAAATTACAATTACAATTAATTTTTTTTTAATTTTAACTGATACTTGAAATTTAATAATAAATGTTCCAGGGAGGGGCTGAAGCCCTACTTCCCCCCTTATCCGTCCCTCTGTTTATAATTTACCTGGGCTTTTGTATTATTGTTCTGTTCTGTCTTTTTTGGGGGGGCTAGCATGTACTGCAGATTTATAATTAATTCTTGTATCTTTGCAGTTGTTTCCAAACTATGCCACTTCTGCTTAGTTTGTTGGGTATCCAATTAATTAATAACTAATAATATATAGTATAGATATTTTGTTTATTTATAAAAAAAAAATGTTTATGATAATGTTGATTCGTATATACCTGTTGTGACATCATAACCATATTCTCTGAGGAGCCTGAAGCTTAAAGCAGTTTCATGCAGGCTTGTGTGAAAATTTGTGCCATTACATCTTTCTAAAGAGCGGAACCTTGCAAGGGCTTCCCCTATCTCCTTGTCAAAGTGGTAACTGAGGCCTAAGCGTTTAACATCGTCGATGAGTTCAAGTTTGACCCATATATCTGTATTTTTATCCTTTATCATTCCCCTCACTTCCTCTTTCAGCTTCTTGGCCCTGTCCTCATATCTTATATCCTGTAATTAAAATACATATATTTTTGCAAACAAGTTAATTAAGAGCATGCAGAATCACGTGTGAGTAAGAAAACTACATAATTAAGATGATTTGATTAGTTACCGCATAGTCATGCTTCAAGGACTGCAAAAAATCGTAGTTCCAGAGGTTTGGTTGGTAATTGGCTGATTTTCTTTCGGAAACGTTAATATTGTTGGTGTTGGTGGTGGTGGTGGTTGCGTTGCATCGGATCATAGGGAAAATAATTCTCCGCAGAAGAAGGTTATTAGGGGCTTCTGGTTTCTGCGGTTTGCCAAAACTACCATGAGAAATATTGAAAGAGGAATTAATCAACGTGGAATTCACAAGGGTCGACATTTTATCGATCCTAGCTAGGTTAATTGGCTTATGCTTGCAACTGCTAATGTTTAACACTACTGTGTGCGATTAGTTACTTGTATTTGAGGTTGGGGTGGTCGCGTTTATATATATAGCCACAGCATGCATCATGCGTGTCTATTCACGTTTCATGTGTGGCCTTTTAATTTTTATACAGCTCACACTATTAAAGCGGCTGAGGTCTTTTTTTTTTTTTCTGGTTTCCTAGGTTCATGTTTATTTTATCATTATTTCCTAAGTTTATTTGCCATAACTAACACATGTGAAATGAAGGGTGGGAATTGATAAACATGGAACGAACATGATCTCGACAGCACTAACCTGTTAATCTTAATAAAAAAATATTAAAATTAAGATTATTCCAAATTAATCATTTTGGAGTATATTTTGGTTACTCTTCCAATTATGTACTCCAATGCAAATTTTGGAGTATATTTTTACAGTACTTCCAATGCAAATCTTTTAGAAGTAGGTTTATAATGTTCACTAAAGGTAAAAGAATTTGATTTTTATGCAACACCAGTATAAAACTTTTGCACAGAATTTTACGATACCAACCATTAGCTAGAAATTATTTTAGATATAACTTCTATAATAATTAAAATAAAAATTCATAAACTTATATATGCATAATAATTTTTAATTACATTTTAATGTGAAAAAAATGATATTATTAATGAATATATTTTTAATTAAATTCCAAATTAAAACAAATCAAATCACTTTAAATTTTGAAAAGAAATAAAATTAAAGGTTAAATATTTGAAGGAAGAGTTTTCTATTCATAGTTGTTTTATCTTGAATAATTTTTTTTATTAAAAAATGTTAGTTATTAATATGATAAGTATTTTGTTAGTGAAAAAAAGTCAAACCCAACATGTCAATAACTCCTTGAACAGCTTCTATTAAGAAAATATCTATATTCTATTTATAAGAAAAATACAAATAAACAACTAAAAATAATCTAACTAGTTGACGTTGGTTTGAGAAATAAATTTTTATTTTTAAAAATAGTTTTCATTTTCAAATTTTTTAGATTTAGAAATATGCATAGTCTGATTTTCTAATTTATGCTCAAACAAATAATAAGTTGAAAATGTGTTGATTCAACTATTTTCAAGAATTTGAAATATTTTTTTATGTAAAGTTTAAAAGTAAATTTAGAATAATAATAAAATAATTATATATTTATTATAATCAATTTCTCCAGTGATTTCTAGTTTATATAAGGGCATTTCAATTACAATGTATAGTTGCTTAAATAATTTATTTATTTTAACTTAATTTTGTGAGTTTTATCGTATTTAAAAAATTCCATGTCATATGTTTGATTGAAAAAAAAGTTAAATACTTAAACTAGCAATTCGTGTAAGCCTAGCCTGCATCCTCCAGGAGATGCTCTAAAAAATCAATAGTCACTAACTTGAACCCCTTTTTTTCTTGAGATTTGAAAATTGAAATGTTCTGATTTATTTGAATGGAAAATTCAATTTGAAAGGTTCAGGTTCATCACCTGAACCCCTTTTTTCTACCGCTTCCCCTGTTTCTTCTGCCTTGTCAAGCACTTGAGCAAAACACAACAAGCCACCATTGTACTAACAAGTAACAACGCAACACAAACACTAACCTTGGGATGGTTTACTTGTAAGAGCTTGTTTGATTTACGGGTAAGAAATCTAAATTGGGGAAACACGATGTTCAATGCAAAAATAAAAAAGAAAGTACTTCTTGAAATTAAATTTAGATTTGTCTAACGCAATCCAAACGCGCCTTAAATCAGGGCATAGGACACATCATACATGGGGGGACAATTTTTTGAGAGTATTGTGGTTCAGATTAATCGACGGATCACCTAGTACGACACGAATGTAAACTACCTATTATTGATTAATATATAAATTATTTGCCTTTCAAAAAACTAATTTAGATGCCTCTATCATATTTAAAATAATTCTACGCAGGAGAAGTTTATTAGGCCCTTCTGGTTTCTGAGGTTTATCAAAACTACGTATAGCATGTGAAATATTGAAAGAGGAATTAAGAAACGTGGAATTGACAAGGCATATTTAGTTCATCATCTTAGGTCAGTGGTCACGTTTATATACATATGAATTCATTTGTTCACGTTTCATGCTAAATCCACTTTCGAATCTGCTGAGGTCCTTTTGTGGCTTTCTATAACGATAATTAATTATTTAGAAAAAATAATAAAAAGTAATATTTAAATATAATTATATCGATAATTTAACTTTAAAAACATTATATAAATTTTAAAATACTCTGTATACTAAAAAAGTAAGGGGAGCCGTCCTCCAAAACTGGGTTAGGACCTCTCCATTTCTTTCATTTTCCTTTATAGAAGGAACATTTATTCGTTCAAAAGCTTAATAATAAAAGGAACGTAGAGAAAAAATAATTGAGAGATGCATATGTCTAAAACTGTACATGCCTCCGTCTTTCAAGTAGATAGTACACCTCTTATAAGACGATTTTGAAACCGTCTTGAAAGCCTCCCTTTAACCAGGGTCGGCCCTGATGTAGGAATTTGGTGCAATATTATTGATGAGTGAGTGTTATTGTCCATTTCTAAATACTATCTTTAATTTTTTTTTTTTAAATGGTCTGTGTTTTTTTTTGTCATGAGGCATGAGCCATAAATGTCAGGATCAGACTTGCTGTCAACAACAGTCTCTGAACAGTCTTAAAAGGCGTGTCAGAACCGTATTGAAAGTCAGTTTTTGTAGTAGTCCTTAGTAATAATAGACACTCTATCCGTTTCCTTTGAAGTGTAGTTTTAATTATTTAGAATTATTTTAAAATGATTGATATTTTCATTGATAATGTACAGTTCATTTTTTTTTTCTAATTTTTCCTTACATAAAAACAATAATTATTTTTATAGCAATACATTTATTAAGAAAGAGAAAGGTTATTCTAGTAAAATTATTTAAGAAAATGTTATATTTATTGTTATTTTTAATATACGTGGAAAACCTTAAACTTCGTTATTTTACCACGGAGCTAGCGGAGTAGAAACAAATAAATATATTATGAAATATTTTTTTCCACCAAAGTTTACGATGTGATTAGTTGGTGAATGCTGAACAGTATTGTTGGTGAATGCTATCTGATTGTGACATTGTAATGTGTGGTGGATGGTAGTGGCAAGCTGATCAGTATTATTTGTGGTTATTTTAGATAACAACTAGCACCATTACAAAAATATGCTAGTATATTATAAAAAGTATAGTTAAAATAGATTATAGAATATCTCTTTTAACTTCCTCTTGTTTATCATATGTACACCAGATTGAGAAGGTCATGTACCAAGCAAATCATTTCATGACATACTCATTTCCACTTTATATACTTGAAGAAAGATTTTTTCATTCATAGTTTATTCTACCCAAATTAAACAAAATTGCTTATATTAAAAAAAAAAAAAAAATAAAAAATATATATATATATATATATATATAAAAGAAAAACTAAAAATAAACATCATCCTTTCGAAAGCTTAAATATAGCTATTTTTTTGTCTCTCTCCTTAGTGCTGAACACCCACCGGACAAATTTCTATTTTCTACACATGGATAGCATGGTGATTTGGATGACATGGAACAATGGAAATTTGGATTTGACTTTTTGAAATTACATTATATTACTCAATTGAGATGCCTCTGTCTATCTAATCGAGGGCAACAGGTTCAATTATCAGTGACTGTATGCGATTCTTGGTGATGTTGTCGGGGGCTCCTAGTCCATCTCCATACTGATATGTGCACTCAGAAGATCTTGCAAAGTTGATAGCCGTTTCAATGAAAGGTTTTGGGAAAGGAGAATGCGTGACTCGATCAGTGTTCATCTTTTTCCAAGTTTCATCAAGTAAATTGTTGATGTGTTTATAAGCACCATCTTCACTAGCACCACTTTCACGCATGTAACACATCATCGAGCTTGTGGCTTCACCTCTTTGCAACTCTGCCTAATCAAGGCCAATGAAAAATTAAATGGGAAGAAGGTGCATTGTTATGCATAATGCATGGTTAATTAATTAATTAGTTAAATTGATTAATTAAATAGTACCTTTGAAGTGACCAAATCATTGCAAAGTCTAAAAACAATAGATGGCCCTCGCAACAGGGCGTGGTAATTGTCCAAGGAGTCAAGTGCTTCGTTTGTTATGCTATGATTCAGCAAGAAATAGGCATGGGTGAGTACAACTACACCAGAGGATGACACCAACCCATTGTTCAGGTAATCGCTAAATTTTGGCAACTGTTTGTCGCAGCACCACTTTGCTTCTTGTATAAATGCTTTCAACAGATCAGACCACTATAATTGATTGAAAAAATCAAATATATAGTAAACTCGTCAATATGCCACTATAATATCAAATTAATAGCTATATATATACATATATATGGTTCATTTGCACATACTGCTTTGGTGAGGTAGGGAAGGATATCTTGTCCTTGTTTTTTTAGAGCAACATAAGCTAATTCATTGACAGTGTTGTAGAGTGCTAGAAAGCATATCTTCATGTAATCCGGTAGAACTTTAACTGCTTTAATATCCCAACTGAGAGAAATTCAAAAAACCCTTTTTTTCAATTAGTGCACTAATTTTATCTACTAATTAACAATATATATAATGAAAAAACCAATATACATGATGAAGAAAATAATAAAATTTATAAGGGAATTAATTAAATTACCTTTCTACCGCTGTTGTGAAAAGTTCTAATTCATCCAAGGTGCCATACACATCATACACATCATCGATTGTGTTTATTAGGGAAGTCACTTTCGTTAAACCTTTGCGAAGATCACTAAACTGAGGTTCGAAGGCCATTCCAACCGTCCAAACGAAGCATTCCATTAGCCTATCTCGGCTGAAGCTTAACTTTGAGGCTAGACCTATCTCTTCCCACCACCTTCATCGTATCATGGGAGTAATTTATTTAAAAATAATAAATAATAAATATTATTATTATATATATGAAGATAAAAATATAAATAAATATTTTTTATTTGATATTGAATTCAGTATATAAATTTAGAAATGTAAATATTAAAAATCTAATATATTTTGTTAATACATTTTTATTGGGGAAAATTTTCAAAAAATCTTGAAGTGTTTTTTATGAGTTATCTTCGTGTCACATGAACATCAAGATCTCTCACAATAAATTTTATATGGAAATCTTATTATATTTTTGTAGATCCAATTATTTAATGATTACAATGCATTTATTTTATTTTAAAATGAAATTAATTATTTGATAATATAATATTTAATTATGAAACAATTAATATTAAAAAAATAGAATAAAAATAATAAAAATATTTATTTATAACTAAAGATTAAATTAATAATTAATACGTAATATAGATAATTAAAAAAGTAAAAAATATAAATATTGACATCGAAAAAAAATTGATAATTAATGTGTAATATAGATAAATAAAAAATATAAATTATTCTTTTTATAATGTCAAAAAAAAATCATACATTGAATATATTGTATTTATTTTTAAATTTTATTATTATTTCTCATAAAAAATTTAGTGAATTATTTTTTATTTTATATTATTTAAAAAAAATTAATTAAATTTTTTTTTTAATAGAAGATCAATCTTGAAAGGTTGATATGAACTCAAGATTCCAATTAAGGATTAAAGATGCTTTTATAACTTATAAAATTAAGGGGTGAAAGTGTTCACGCTACTGTATATGCGTCCGTTACTGAAATTCACAGCCTATCTCTTTTCCATTCCTTCACTAATTTTCCTAATATTGAAATTCCTTATAATTTTCCAACGGATGCAAACTCACCTTGACACTTCTTGGAGATCGTTTTGCAGTGTTGATTGCACGAGATTGAAATCCAGTTTTGCTGCTTCAAGCAGAACCCTGTTTGTTGCATCCTTTCTTATATTAGCATAGGAATCAATATACCACCTGGCTTCAAGCCTTTGAATCCTGTGATGAAGTGGAAGCTCCAAAGCGTGATTCACTTGCTCTAAGAGCATAGCACTATTGCTTTCACCTTCTTGATCTTTGAGAGCACTCCTAAGATGGAAGCTAGTGAAGTCTTTGGCCTCATCTAGAATATGTTCTCCTTCATAACTCAGAAACGATGCCTCGTACAGACTCAACATTCCCTTCACATCACTGCTAAGGTTTGCCTTGAAATTACCATTTTGGTCCTTAAACCTCTCAAATATATCTGCATGAATTCAAGAGTCATTTCTCCTGGAAGCTTGCGACTAGCTAGAAAGCACATATGTGAGTGTGACACGGTACATGGACAAGACACCATGAAAATTTACATAAAATAGAAAGTTTCTACTGGAATTTACTTTGAAAATGTATTGAAAATTACAATAAAATAGCAATATTAATAATGATACACTTTAAAGAAAGCTTTTTATTTTGAATTTTTTAACCAGTACGTCACAGATACTAGTTAGCATTTATCTAAGAAAATGTAAAAACTTGAAAATATTGTAGTAGTCATGAGACAGTACAGTTACAATACAAGTATAAAATTTATTTATACTTGTATCACATTAATATTTATTTATTTATAAATAAAAAATGAGTTTCATAGTGATACACATGTATCATCTTTTTTTAAGTGAAAAAATATTGTTACCGGTCATGATGAATAATATTTTAGAGTTTATAGTAATTTCTCTTATAATAAATAATGTCATAATAAAGGAAAATGTTTATACTTTTTTTATGGTTCCAATCTTCATAAAAAATAAATACTAACAACACATTTTTTTAATTATTAACAAATGAAATTTATTAAAAATTACAAAATTTTAAAATCTCACTATTTATTTAATGAAGTATAATTTATAGTAAAATGTGTGATAAGTAGTGTGTTACTATTTACTAATATTGTCGTATATATATACCTGTTGTGATATTGTAGCCATATTCTCTAAGGAGCCTGAAGCTTAAAGCAGTTTCATGCAGGCTTGTGTGAAATTTTGTGTCATTACATCTTTGTAAAGAGTGAAACCTTGCAAGGGCTTCTCTTATCTCCTTGTCAAAGTGATAGCTGAGTCCCAACCGTTTCACATCACCAATGAGTTCAAGCTTGACCCATATATCTGTGTTTTCATCCTTTGTCATTATTCTTCCCACTTCCTCTAGCAGCTTCTTGGCCCTTTCCCCATATCTTATATCCTACAAAATATAAATATTATTATTATTATTATTATACTATATACAAAGAGCAAGTCGTGTACGTGTGAATTAGAGTAAAACAATAATGAATTAATTATAAATATATATCTAACTCTGATCGAGACACTAGCTATATAATTTAGATGATGATTTAATTAAATACCTTATAGTCATTCTTCAAGGACTGCAGAAAGTCGTAATTCCAAAGGTTTGGTTGGTAATTCCCTGATTTTCTTTCAGAAACAATATTAACGTTTGTGCTTGCACTACATCGGAGAGGAAAAACACTAGTTCTGCGCAAGAGGAGATTAGGCCTATCTGGTTTCAGTGGTTTGTCAAAACTAACATGTGAAGTGATGAAGGACGATTTGAGAAACAAGGGACTGATGACAAGGGCCATTAATTAATTATCTTAGATTGGCTTATAGTGTGTGGAACTTAATTGCATTTGATTTTGGGTTATCACATTTATATATAGCCACTGCATGCAGGTGTATAGCTATAAATTAATTAATCTGGTATTTTAGTCTCATATCTTTAAATTTTTTGAACTTAATATATTTAAACAATTGAAACTAAAAGAACTACAACCACTCATTTGATAAATTATATATATGGACTAATTAAGTCAGTATAAAATAATTATATATGAAATAAATAATTTAGCAAAATAAATATAAAATTATAAAAATATGGTTAAATTGGGTTATAACTTATAGAGTTGAATTTAAATTAATGCACCCAAAGTATAATAGATTTTTATATTGTAATTTCTTACAATTTTATTTTTCAACTCAAAATATCTAAATATTTTTTCAACCCATATTATGGGAAAAATTGATTGAAAAGTTAAGTAACGTTTAGTTTAGCTGTTTTCTGTTTTTTTTTTTTCATGAAAAATAGAAAATGCATTTAAAAATGTGTTTGCTTTAATATTTTGAGAAAATATTTTCTAAAAAATCTAAAAATAAAATCTGTTTTCAGAAAATGAAAATTGAAAATAAAAATATGAAATTTAAAATTTTTATCTTGTTTGTTTATTTTTATTCTTTTTCTGAAAATATATTTTTTATCTATATTTGTTTTATAATTTTGGTTTATCAATTCAAGGATTTTTTATTAATATTATTAATAATTATTTAAAAATTTACAGAAAATATTAAAAATAAAAAGAGCAAATGTACTATTTTTGCTAGAGAAATTAGGAATGAAAAAAAATAGAGAGATAATCAACTGAATTAAACATGCCAAATGGAATGATTGGCTAAAATTAGAGAAAGAATGAAAAATAGAATTGTTAGATAACAATCACCACACGTATTGTACTGTGCAAAATGCCCAACTCGTTTTTTTATTTCTAATTTTCACTTTCAGTAGTTCTCACTACTCAGTCTCACTTCTTTGATTCCTTCCACCAGCGTCATCTAATAAAACGCGGTGGCATATGGATCCTGTGCAGGTGAAACTGCACAAATCGCGTCCATTTAATTTATTTTCTAACACAGTAAATTGATATTTAAAATTAATTTTTATATGAGAGTAAATTACATTAATGGGGCTAATAATGATATCAACACATTAACTAAAGGGGTATATTAGATTATGATTATTTAAGATTTAATGACTTTTTTTTTTTGGTAAAAATGTATGGATATTCAATCAAGATGGTTAAATAATAAAAAATAATTTGATGGTGTTCAATTAAGATTATCAATATTTTTTTAAAGGGTAACAAAATCTTGTGTATTTAATTGGGATTTTGAATAACTTAAAAGTCATATGTTATTTAAAATTATAAAGATTTTATAACTTTTTTTTTTAATTGGATTTTGATGAATTTTTTAGTTAATCATATAAATACCAAACCAAGCAAACAATTCCATCCAACTACGAGATATTTTTCTTTCTCATCACATACTTTTTTTATTTCATTTTTTCTGTTTTGGAGGAAGTTCATCTGAGTTGGAGGAAGTTCTAACTCAGCTGGGATATATAATCAAGTTAAAATTTTAAAAAACCTTTCTAAACTATTGTAATTAATTTTGAAAAAATATACAACTTAATAGAGAAAACAGAAAACAATGTTTGGGATGCTATAAAAAGAAATCTTAAATCTATTCATAAGGTAATTGGAAGAATGTTTATTTTGTATATTCTTTAAGTTAGGCAAATGATTAATGTTTTGATCATTATCTCAAAATGCATTGTCTTTTTTGGAATTTATGTACATTATTGGCAGGTGAAAAGGTTCAACTCATGATAACTTGCAATTAGTTTATATTCAATGATATTTTCAAGCACACTCTTGTTGGCTTGTGTTTAGTAGTTTTAAATGTTTTTTTTTAGAAATTCATAAAGTCTTTTCAAATCTTATAAATTCATGAAATCCTTTCAAATCCTATATTCTAAATTCATTGAAATCCAAATTATAAAATTCTTTTTAAAAAAAAATCTTAAAAGTTTTTAGTTTATTACGAAATCTTCAAAATTTTCAATACTTTTTTATGCCAAAAAAGTTTTTTAAAATCCTAATCCAATACACCCCCAAACACTTTTCAATCCAAATCCAAGAACACGCTTAGTTTATAACATATTAGAATAAACGGTAAATTACGCTAACCCTGAGGTATATTTCAATTATACATGTATCTCCTAAGGTTAGTTTTTTTAAATAAATTTATGTTTAATTTATTTATTTAAAATTTTGTAATTAAGAACGGCTCATTTTCCTCTATTTGTGCTATTGTATTTTTAAATGGAAAAAAATGTTGTTTTTCATCTGTTTTGTGCTATTGTTCTTTTAAAGAGAAGAGAACGGGTCATTTTCCTCTATTTTGTGCTACTATTTTTTAAAAGGGAGAAAAGAGTTACTCTTCCTCTGAATTTTCCAAAGGAAAGAGAATTGTTCATTTTCCTCTATTTTGTATTCTTCCAAAGGGATATTTTTCTTATACATAAGTTCTTTATTTTGTATTTGACGATTACGTTCGTGGCAACTTCCAATACCAACGACAATGTCTCATCTGCGTCTCGTAACTTTATGACGACATAAAAAGAAGATAAAAACATTTTTGAGAAAAAAAAAATATTATAAAAGTCACGTGCGAGTTACATGACATAAAAAATTAATTAATTATAGTAAAGGGGGTGCAAGTGTAATGATAGCAAAAGTTATGAGATTTTGTGTAGGGATAAAAGTTTTTGTATAATTTATTATAAAATAAATCCAATCCATCACCATCCCTCAACAAAAGGCTTAAGCACTCATAGCAATAAGCATTAATGCATCATTTTTACCCGATAATGAGATTAGTATTGTCCCAAGTCATTGATAATGATTCTAATTCCAAAACACAAACATCTTTGAAGGTATACTACATATACATCCGTCAATCAACCAATTGTCCCCTCCACACAAAGAAGCAGAACCTTAAATGAATCCAGAGCCAAATAAATAGGCAATGATTGTGCTTGTTACCAACAAATACCACTCAACATTTCCTCACCCAACCATCTTTGGTGCCAAAACACTACCTTGCAGCACTTTCATCCGAATTGTTTCTCTCCTTATCAACTTTATCTTTATACAAACATTTATGGTCTGGTTGGCTCAATTTATTTTAAGTTTAATTTATTCTTATAAATAAAAATTTGATCAAACACTTATAAAATAAAAATATTTTAAAAATAAGTGACTTATTTTTAAAGAATAAATTATGAAATAAGTACATTTTTTTACAAACTACCAAATGTAATTATAGGTAACTTTTGCATAGTTTTTTTCTCATTAAACTGGCATTCGATTCCTACCAGAGAACTTTTACGTGTAAATATGTATATTTTTTTTAAGACAATGATGAAACAACTCACAATCCTACCATTCCTACTTATTGTGCGCAATGAAGTCCAATACTAAAATTTATGATTGCAAAATAAAATGAAAAACTCTACGTTTAAACCAGATCTCAGCATAATTTTTTTTGAATCTACACAATAAAATATAAAACAGTCTATTTGGCTCTCTATGTCACTGCATGTACTTTAAAGTTGATGGAAAAAAAAAACCTTTTAAAATTTTAAAAATATTTTTGTTAATAATTAGTTTATGTACTGAATATTAGACATAAATAATAAAATAATATTAACTTTTATAGGTAATAATATATAATTATATAACCATGTCAAACAGAATAATTGAAACATTCTATCATTTGTAATGAAAATTTATTTTTTATTAATATTATATATCTTATTTGTAAATAATTATTAGAATAAAATTATATTAATTGAAGTAATTTCTAACATTTTTAAATTAAAATTTTAAATACCTATATTTTAATTTTTTTTTATTATCATTGAACTAATCTTATGGGAATTAATTATTTTTACACAATGTTTTTTATTCGATATGATCACTAATTTTAAATAAGATGATACTAAAACTTTTGATTTTTTTACCAAACAAGTTTTTATCTTAAAAGTAGCTTTTTAAGTTTAAAAAAATAAAATTTGACAAATAATTTTTATCTTTTATTTTAAGTTATTATTTTTAACTTTAAATTAAAAGTAACTTATAAGTAAAAAAAAAAATTGGATCAAACTTATCTTTAATTAACACTTTTCATGAAGTGACCAATGATTTTACTTTGAGAATGTGATTATTAGAACAATGCTCGATATTTATTATACTAAAGAAGAAATAATCAAAGGTATGAATCAATTAAGCTTGAGAAGCATCACTCTGGAGTATAAGTGTTTAGAAGCACAAAAGTAGCAGAAACCAACTCATAAGTAGAACTTACTAATTCGAAGCAAGTCTTTCAAAAAGACAATTGATTAGAATTATACTAAATTATTGAAAATATCTTCATAAGATCAAAGTGCATTTAAGCTTTTAATGTTTTATGAGTATATATAGGAAGCTACAGAGTGCACATTGCTGAGTATATATTGATGGGTTAGAAAAGCAAATTTAAGAGAGAAAAATAACAATAACCTAAATTAAGGAACCAAAAATATTTTTGAACTTTACAATACTAGTATATAAACGAGATCTCCATTTATTATTATTTTGTTATGGATTCATATCGGGACCAATCTTGTCTAGTGTTATCTACAAACTACAATCTACACTATATATATGTCATATGTGATACTTAACAATGTCCACCTCTTAGGTCCCTTATACAAATCTCCTAAGAGGTTTGTTTTGAGGGGCGATGGTATTGAATTCACGATGGAAGGGGTAAAAAGAAAAAAAAATTAATGTGAAGAAGAAGAAAAAAAATCAACTTTTATAACCATTAAATTTAGCAAAAAAAAATAAAATTAAGTACTTATTAAAACTATAAATTTTAAAAAGTTTATGTAGGTATGACAATTAGGCGGGGACGAGGTTAGCCTCCTTACTCTCGCCCCCAACATCCCAAATCATCCCTATTCTTCATCGAAACTTAAAAATTTGACCAAAATCTATTCCCGTTGGAGATCGGTTTCCTAGTCTCGCCCCATCCCCGATATACATGCCAGTCTCAAATATTATAACGTATATTAATATACATGACTGTCTAAAATACTACGCGTGATACCATCATATAACATACTTCCATCTCTTATAATAAATAGAGTTGTTTAATTTATTTTATCAATAAAAGTTTGTTTTATAATAAACCATAAATATTATGTCAATCAAATAAAACACAAAAAAAAACTATTTTGAGTATAATTATTCTAGAGTATTTATATAATTTACTATATGGGACGGGTGTGGGTGCAAGTGCGAGACATGAATTACAATTCTCAACTTTAATTCCGTCCTCAACTTTCTTAAGTGAAAAAAATCCAAACACACACTTACACCCAATCAACTCAATTTTTTTCTATCAAAATTGGGATTGGAACGAGGCATCCCCATGAACGTGGGTTCAATTATCATGCCTAAATTTATGAATTAAAATTATATTTTACCCTTAATTTAATTACCTAATATTTGACAACTTACATGACTTTTTGTTGTTGGGATAAGTATTGTATGTCAAAGACTTAATTTTACCAATTCTATTTTTAATAATAAAATATTATTATAATTTTATTATCATATCATACTAAAATAGTTTATTTGATAAGTTTCTATTAAAATTGTGAACGTGTTATTATATTGATTGAGATTTTTAGAATGAGAAATAACTCATTTATAATTTTAATCTAAATTATTTAATATAATTAGCTGAATGAGATATATATTAATAATTCTTATATATCAATCAATATATATGTAAGGTAAGGATATGTTTTGAAAAAAAATATATTTTTTTAATTTATTTGGATTGAATTTTGGCAATTTTAATGTATAATTTGAGTTTTTTTTTTCCTTATCATAGGAAAGACTATTTTTTTTTTAAATGATGGGCCAAAAAAGCAAATATAGAATAGGAGAAAAAAAAAACAATAACCTATATGAGATTAGTATTGTCCATGTCGGTGATAATAATGCTAATTCCAAAACATATATATAACATAGTTTAAAGTATTAAAATTATTTTTTAAAAATATTATGTATCAAAATATAATTAAAATATAATTTAAAATAAAAAATGAAAATTTTAAAATATTATGTAATAAAACGTAAAAAAATGTAAAATTTAATAAACTAAGATGGACAAGTAAAAACAAAATTAAATAAATAATAAAATCAAGTTTTATTTAAAAAAAGATAATGAGAAAATTTAATAAATATTTTCCGAAAAAAAAACTAGAAACTAATACTTTAAAAAATTAATAAAAAAAAATTAACTGAAGTGACTTATAGAAATTTTTGACAGTGTAGATAGAAAGGATATTTTGTTCTTTATTCTTATCATAAGTAAATATATTGACAGTGTTGTATTTTTTTTTTTTAATAAACTTGTGTATTCCTCTATAAAAAAAAAAAAGTGTTGACTGTGCTGTACATGTTGAGATAGGGAAGGATATGTTTTATCTTTGTTCTCATCGTAATTAAGCGAACTCGTTGACAGTGTTGTACTTTATTTGTAGAACACAAAAGAGTAATCAATTACTACAGCCAATTAACCCTGGATTAAGTTTTAAATTGTGCAAGTTTTTAACTGGGATAATAAGACTTTAATTTAATTTTGAGTTACCAGCAAAAAAATTTAATGAGTTTTATAGGTACTAATGAAGAAATTAAACAAACAAAAAAACTTTTAAAAAAATCACATGCATAAATTAATTATAACTTATATAAAAATTTCTTATTTAAACTAATTAATTTATTTTACTTTTATATATATGATTGTTAAAAAGAATTGAAATTAACTCTATAAATATTAACTTAGTGTTGGTTCTGACTAAATTAGATTATTTACACATGTGAAATAGGAAAGGGCATTTTGTTTTTGTTTCTTTATTGCATTATAAGTGAATTCGTTGACATTGTTGTACTTTTTTTTTTTTTATTAATACATTGTTGTACTTTATATGTTGAATATTTTAAGAGACTTGCCCCAAACATACACACGGTGCCTTGGAGAGATGATAAATAGTAATATTTTGTCCTTGGTTTTTAGTTTGGTCAAAAGCTAATCCGTTGACTGTTGACATTGTTGTAGAGAGCAAGGACACATAACTTCATAAAATCTAGCAGAACTTAAACAACTGAATGAAGGACACCACTCTAATTAATTAGTGCACTAACCTACTGATGAAGGAAATATAGAGTTTACATTTCTACAGCTTTGTTTAAAGCTATAGTTCATCCAATTAAGGCGCCATAAACATCATAGACATCATCGATTCTAGTTATTACTTATTAGAGGATAAACCTTAACATTTTAGTTAGTTTCATCTAGTTCTACACCTTTTATTGGTGTGTAATTAATTAAACCAAAAAATAAATAAAATAACAGTCAGTTCGAACTTTATGAGTTCAAAATTAATTTAAAACAAATTAGACAGAAAATAATTAAAATTTATATTAAAAAAATCATATAACCATTCCCATTTTTATTATTTTATGTTTATTATTAAATTAACTATAGTAAAGAAACTTAGTTGTTCGGTGTTAGGTTGTTTTTAGGATTCTAGAAACCTAATACGAAAAGATTATGAGTCTGAAAAAAGTATCAATTTTCATAATGATATTATCATGTCTTCTATATAAAATCATTCTCCCTGTTATGTAATTATTTATCTTTAATTGACTGTTATTATTTATAATGAATGAGACAAATGTTACGTTATGGTAAGACTTATAGAATGAGAGGACGTTGATCGACACAACATATTGGTTGTATAACCTTAACCTTAACCTCAAGTACGAAAGCATGGAGGCTGAAGCCAATAGATACCGGTCGAACCAGGATATGGATCCTGATCGGATCAAGGCATGGATGTTGCATTACTAAACACTAATAAGTCAATAGATTAATTTAACAACTTTCAATTAACGGAGTAGATTTGTAACTTCTAAACTATACAAATTCTAAAGTGGATCTCTAATGGGTTTTTTAAGACCTGGAAGTTGAAACTTCAAAGAATTGTCTGCTTTAATCACCGACCCATTCGGTTCTCGAGTGACATGACGTGGATAAAAGGCCCATTCTTTCAAGCTTCTTAAAATCCAATTGCCACGGAATGTGGGCTTACCTTCAAAAACAAAGGTTGGTCTATTTTTCCCACATTTTTCTTCTCCTTTCTGCTTCTCATATACAAAAAAGAAGTTGAAAATACAAAATCTTGATATAACAAAAATTCTAAATAAAGGGAAAGGGAAACTACGCGCTAATATAGACTAAACCGAAATCATTTTTGTATAAGCCATTTCATAAATTGTCTGTATAACTCTAATACATGCATGAACTCATCCATTAAAGAGTAAATGTGTAGTATGTATTAAATTATTAATTTAATTTATTGAAAATATAGGCACGATCGAGTTTAATTTTATCATGTACGTGGAGGGTTTCATTGATTGAGTGAGGCGAAGGGAACAGCCAAAGATGTTAACTGACCATTTGGTTCTCAATCACCATTCATTTGTGTCCGTCCGTGACTGTTTGCACATGCATCCACCAAATTAAACAACGTGTCTAGAACGTTTCATTTCATATATATACCCTTTTCACAGTATAGTAGATAAATACGAATTAATTTATTAATTTATTTATACGCATATTGACACGTACGTCCGTATATACGAATAAGGTTAAAAATACAGTAGGAAGAAATAATAATGCAATGCTGGCGTGATGAGATACTTAAGGCCGTACAGGTACAGCACAGCAGTGAATAAATGCTCAAAAAAGGGAAGTCTATTCCTACAAGTAAAATGTACTGTGAAAACTAAAGAGTCTGAGCCTCGTCTCGTGTTACACAAGATTGAAAAAATTGGCATTCATTGCGTACTTGTTTGGTATATCATTGCATTGCATCACTCACGTCTCACGGTAATTACTTTCACTCATCACTTCTCTGTTCTTCTCACCTCCCCACACCTTCACAGACTAAGAAAACACTCATGTGCTACAAGAAACCCATCAATGCCAGATTCGATTGATGGTGAAAACACTAGTAGTATTTTCAATCCTTCTCAATTCTTTCTTAAAGGATTTGAAAATAAATTAATAATTATTATAATTCAGGAATTGGATTACCTCCGAGACACATAGAATCATGTGTTGGCTTTCATCGTACGAGAAAACTCTTCAGATTCTTATAAATACAAGATTATAAGTGGTCAGATTAAGAATAAACAGATTTTTAGTCTTTAAAATAGGAAGGTGTTAACATTATTTATACTAGTTTTTATAATATATGTTAATATCATCTTTTAAGTTATATTGTTTTTTTTTTAAATAGACTAATGTTATTGTTGATTAACTATTTCAAGGATTTTTTTTTTAATTTTCTTCAACTTAATAACTAATGTGACTCCATCTTCCAAGCTTATGGATTAAAATAATTGTTTAGTCATTATTATTTGTGAAAATAAAATACTAATTTGCAATCGCATTGTTTTCACGACGTATAAATTTTTTGACACAGCGATTTGAAGTCATGTGAAAAGTACTACTACTTTGCACTGGAAATGGAAGTGCTAAATAGAAAAATATCTTAGGGCCATTAAAAATATATCTAAGGGCAGTTTGCAGAGTTTTACAACTGGACTGAAACTTTTGCAAGTTTTTGACATTAATAAAGTGAACTCCACACTTTCTGGATTTGCGCAACTCTCGGCTTTCTCTGCCTCATCATCAAAATGACCTCAACTACGACCCGTACAATTATTGTACAATACGGCCAGAGCAGAACCATTTTATTTTTAATTTCTCAAAATAAAATAATAGTAGTATTCACTTTTGATCTACCAAAAAGAATCATTCTAATAAATTTACAATAAGTTTTAAGTTTGTGAAATATTGTCTTACACTATATTTTTTTGATTTAGAAAAAAAAAAAATTCTTCAAGTTGAATATGGAATTCGCGTGGAATCATATCTGCCAATACCATAGTGGAACCAGAAAGGAAAGTAAAGTGATCAGAATTAAGAAAGTGAAAAATGTGAAGTTCCATTTTTATATTAGTAAGGGGAGGAAGGAACTAGTGAAAGAATGAATGGAGATGGGTTGGGGTAAGGGGGACAATAGTATTTTAGATTATCAAATTCAGCCAATGTATGGTTTTTCTGAAATCCCCAGTCTGCCAATCGCACTTGCCCATCCACCATACATTACATTTTCAACAAAATTATTCTTTTATACTTTCTTTTTTTCTGAATTTTATTCTTTTATACTTTTATTCTTTAATAATGTTTAAGTTTTATAAATGAGTAATTATTTTTATAAAATACTACTACTCCACAGGTAATCTCTTGCACGTGCAATTGGGGAGAGTGAGAATTGATGGACGAATATTATTATCGTTATACGAGTTTATGACATTTTAAATTATGAGTTACTTACTACAACGTATAAATTAAAAAAAAAAGGGGCCCCGTCGAGGAGTAAGTGCGTTGGTACACTCCAGCTGGAAAACGCCGTCAGCAAAAGCAAGATCGAGAGTCGAGACACAAACAATAGCTGATCGTGAAAAGCAGAACCGTACGTAGCCATATGGAGTTTTCCAACAAATACTTTATACGGTGTGTACAATACAGCTAGTGTAAAAAAATTATCTATCACATGCATGAATGTTCGATTACAAATTTACAATTGTAAGCAAGGGTTAGTCTTCCACAACATATTATTAAATCAAAATCTGAATCTTTAATAAAATCATTGCATTGGTTTGAGCATTTATAATGGGATATTTGTCAAAGCATTGGTGTCACAAAGTATGTCAATCACTTATTTTTTTAATAAACATGTGTTATTTATAAAATATAATGTTTCTTCAAATATTTTTTTTTAAAAGTAATTTTATAAAATTTATTAAAAATTATATCATTGAAATTTTTTTAAAATTAATAATATTTATATTAGATAAGATAAAAATGAATAATATATTAATATAAAATCCACTATAAATAACTTAAAATAATTATAATAATATTGATGCTCTTACTAATGAAACTATGAACTTGGAGAACAAGGAATGCCCCGAAGATTGTAAGACACGCGCGATGAATTGAAGGAGAGAGAAGCTTGCGAGTTGCGATGGCAGAGGTTTTTCAAACTTGTACTACCAATGACAGCTGGATTGCCACGCTCATCTTCTTTATCCATCATTTTTATTTTTATTGCACCACACATACACTGTGTTGTACGATCGTCTCTACTCTCTAGGACATTTATTTATCATAATAATAATTAACTACATTTCCCTTTCAGATCTTTGACATTAGTATCTTTTGTTAACAATAATTTCATCATGCTAAGTACTAATCCGTTGTTTATTTATAAAAGTAAAATAAAAAAAGTTTAATTTTTATTTGAATTTGATAAAAGAATAGTAGTTTCTGACAGAGCGGTCCCTTGTCCTAATCGTAGAAGAGAGAGGTCTTCTGAGTTCTGACACTATCCATAGTGGGTGCCCTAGAGTGAACAGCTTTGGCCAGCTGTAACTGGGCACAGTAACGGCACCATTTGTCACTCACCACATCATCTTACTTCTACTCTATGTACTTTTCTTGGTATTTGAAATCAATCCCACCCTGGCAGCTTATGTGGCACAATCCTCGATGATGTGTGTACCATGAGCTTATCTCACAAGCCACTTTCAAATACATTTTTTTATATTTTATTTTTCGCTATAAAAACTTCTTCTCTACTCAGCTCAGTTCTCACCACTCACTCAGCATTGTTCTCAGAGTAGAACCTTCACTCTGCTCTATCTTCCCCCATATTCCTGGGTTTGTCTCCTCTCTGCTTCAAAAATCATGTCTGGGTCCTTGGGATTCTTTGTGGGTCTTATGATGTTGTTGTTGGTCGGGGTGGCCAATGCTGTGGCTAATAACACTTCCAGCTTCGATCAACTCTTCCAACCAAGTTGGGCCTTTGACCACTTCATTCATCAAGGGGAGCTACTCAAACTCAAACTTGATAATTTTTCCGGTAAATTAATCATCTTTCACACCGCCAATCACAAATCTAAATGGTGTTTCCCTAATCGTGAAATTGCTTATTTTGTGTTATAAACTAATATTAATAATATGGACTTGGACACTTTTAGGTGCTGGTTTTACTTCCAAGAGCAAGTATATGTTTGGGAAAGTCACCATCCAGCTTAAGCTCGTGGAAGGTGACTCTGCTGGAACGGTCACTGCTTTCTATGTAAGTGAACTAAATTATCTTGTTATTTTCTTAATTGTAGTCTTGTATTATTATTATGGTATACTGAATGGTACTTATTTTTATAACAAAAGTAAATAAATATCTACACTACTTGGCGTGTCAATGTGGCGTTAACCATTCACTCATTACTCATCATCTATGGAGATGCTCTACCTTTGGGACCCCCATTGAATGCATACAATTTTTTAACATTTAAATCAATACAAAGTTACAAACAACAATTTCCATAAGAGCAAAAAGTTCTTTTTCACTTTTTTTTTTTTTAAATCCATGGAAAAAACTCGAAAAGACTAATAAGTAATAACACAGCTTTTAGTGGCAGCTACCTACTAGTACCGTTTACCCTCGTGATTTTTACTACTTCTACATTGCATCCAATTAATATTCGCATTAATTACATTTGTCTCCAACTTTCTAATCTACGTAGCAATGCTTGGTTAAATTCTGTGATGGGTCACCATGATCACCCGTGATGAGGTGTGACTTGTGAGTGATCCATTTTATTCTGTGGTTGAATTGACTTTTCTTTCACTTTGATGTATTTTGTGATTCAATTATTGCGAAATCTAAATGAGTCTGACACGGTGAATAATTAATTGATGTGGACGTAGATGTCATCGGAGGGTCCAAGCCACAACGAGTTCGATTTTGAGTTTCTAGGCAACACCACAGGGGAACCCTACTCGGTCCAAACCAACGTGTATGTTAACGGTGTGGGCAACAGGGAGCAAAGGCTCAACCTTTGGTTCGACCCCACCAAGGATTTCCACTCATACTCTATCTTCTGGAATCAACGTCAAGTTGTGTAAGCAACCAACCATACATTAAACAATAAACATTGATTGCATTAAAGTTAAAATGATTTTATGTAACTTTAGACTTATTTTAAATTTTAAAAGTGACAAGGTTCAATGACAAAAAATTGACTAGAGGGGAATAAATAAAGCTGTAAAATTGGCTGCTTTTTTTTTTTCCTATATGACTCTGTACCCATTGGGGGTCACACAAAACAAACCGATGGTGGAAAAAGGAAATGGAATCTTGGACAATTGTGTGGTTTGCCTTACCATGCGCATCATTTAATTTAATGTCTGATTTTGTGTGAACAGATTTTTGGTGGATGAGACGCCGATAAGGGTGCACACAAATATGGAGCACAAGGGAATACCGTTCCCAAAGGACCAACCCATGGGAGTGTACAGTTCAATATGGAACGCAGACGATTGGGCCACGCAGGGTGGACGTGTGAAAACGGATTGGAGCCACGCACCCTTCTTTGCCACCTACAAGAACTTCGAGATCAATGCCTGTGAGTGCCCCGTGGCAGTGGCTGGAACCGATAACGCGAAGAGGTGCACCAGTGGTGAAGGCAAGAAGTATTGGTATGACGAGCCCAATTTGGCTGAACTCAACTTGCACCAGAGCCACCAACTTATGTGGGTTAGGGCCAGACACATTTTCTATGACTATTGCTCTGACACTTCTAGGTTCCCAGTCACTCCTGCTGAGTGTGTCCATCACCGTCACAACTAATCTAAATTAAATTACTACTCTCTTTTGTTATTATAATTAAGGGATCATTGGGGCATAAAAAAAAAAAATGTTGTGGAACATGTCCTTCATGTTTCGGTTTGTTTGTAATATATATCGCCACGCCATAATGTGAATTATTGGTTTTTCTTCTTGTACATCCAAACTTATCTTATTTCAAATCTTCAGATAGCTCCCTAAAATATATTGCCAAAACAATGACATAATTTATCTTAATTATATAAGTTCTATATATGAAGAGAAATGCTTGATGAGATTTCTCTACAATGTGATAAACACTGAAAATGTCATTTTTAGATGATCTGTTTTCAGAAATACTCGATGGAATATAATAATAGGAGGGGGACAAGTCTAGTGGATAAATCTTTAGGGTGTACTACCCTAGAATAGATGAGGTGAATTTAAAATTTTGATTTTACTTGTATGGTGAGACATGGGATACTGAATGGATGTATTTTGGGGAATTCCTACTACATTAGATTTATTGATGGCTGGAATGGCTTGCTTTAAACCACGTTGGCATCGACTTGGCAATGGGACCACAAAGCTCACGGGTTGATTGGCCTTGGTCCCATGTGGGGACCAAGATTTTGGAAAAAAAAAAAAAAGCGTTTGATAAGGGGGAAAAAGTAGGGAATGGAAACATTGAGGCAAACAAATAATTTGACACATGAAAGGCAAACAATGTGCTGTGGGCCAAACAAAAAATTTAAGGTTTGAGGACTTTGCTTTGTAGGGTAATGCCCGTATTTTGCAACCATTTTTTTCTTTGAGGAAATTCTCAATTTTGTGTTACCATTTTTCACAAATAAGAAGTGGTACAAAGAAACGATTGTGTGTATATATGTCTCTAAAGCAAGGAGAGATTCCTAAATTGGTTGCTTAATCGTTTCTATGGATAGACAATGCTTGAAAGAATCAGATTCAAGGATGAATCAAAGAGTGGCAAGACTAGATGCATAAACAAATCGGAATTAAAGCAAGGGGATTGGATTGGAATATTTAAACAGTTCAATTTAGAAAAGGGCTTTGCGAATATGGCAATCATTTTCAACACTATCTTTTGTGAGGAATATGTAATGATAAGATATAGGATATGATTGATTGTATTGGTTTTGGAGAAAGAAAAAAAGAAGACACAATAATTAAGTGCATGGGAAATTCTTTTGTTGAACTTTATAAATTTGGCACAAAAGGTTATGATTTTAAGTATTTTATTTTATTATTGACTAAACGCAATATTATAAATGTAATGATGAATCCTTTCTTTTCATTGATAGAAATAAAGACAAACATGAGTCTTTTAGTTGGTAGGTGCCTTCAAAATGACCTATATAGCGTAGGGCAGCTTGACAACAAACATGTGAAACCTATGTTGTAATTAGGGTAGTTGACCCAACAATTATGACAATTAATTCGATTAACGCCTTGTAAATAAGGCTAGGGCCCTTGGCTTGCGTGGCCAATTAAAGTTTGTCTTTAAGAGGATAGAGGCTCCAAAGGGTTATGATGGGTTCCTCCGTTTGAAAGGGATACTTATGGGCCATCTTCAATGAAGTATGGCAGAAAAGTTAATTGGCCATTTTTTTCAACTCAAATTATTCAATTGAGGGTCCTATTTAGTTACTTACTAAATGATATGACAAGTTTTGGGGTAAAAAATCGAGGACTGTATTTCCATTGGCACTCAATTGTTTTGCACAATGAATGAACACCTGAAAAAAAAGTAATTTCTGGTTATGATGAAGAGTATTCAGATAGCATATCCAATCGTACCGATATACAGAGTATTTACTTTTTTACTCATTAGTCACTACAATTGTATTGCAGCTAAAGAATATAGCTTGATACATTATTGCAAGGTAACAATTTATTATTTTGGCACATGTTGGTGTTAAATTTTGTAGGACTATTAAAGGGTAGTTTTAGTGGATTAAAGTTTGCAAAACTAAGAGTAAATCTATCAAAGTATCTTATTTTTAGTAGACAATCAAAGTATGTTATAAACTTAATTTTGAAAAAAATATGAGTTTATTGTAGTATTTATATTTAGATACTTGAAAAATGAAATTTGTTTGAATAATATTATAAATGCTAATTGCATCCCTAATCTGTCGTGTTTTGTCACAGTTATAGTATGTCCCTTATGGCCTTAATTATCAACTTATCTGTCTTGACTAGGAAAAAAAGGCTCTTCTCTTCGAAGCCAAGGACCATGGATTTTGAGAAACAAACAACAAAACGTGAGAAAATTGAAGATGAAACAAAATTGTGAATTGATTTGATCATTTTGAATTTTGAAGGCGTCGTGAAATGATATACACCGACAACCGACATATAGATATTCGATGTCTCGACTTTGGGAAATTAAGTCCAAAAACAATTGAAGCAGCATGCATCGTTGTCCGAAATGACCATTAGGGTGGATAAGGTTGGCTTGATGTTTGTTGGGTTTAAAATAAGCTAAAAAAAAACAAGAGTTTCAATTCAAAGGATATGGTGGGAAGAGAGCCAATGGAGAGAGCCATCAATTGAAATGGACGTTGGACCCCAACACAATGGATAATTAATTTCAGATGAGTCCATCATCAATTTTTATTTTTTTTGGGGGGGGGTGGGGGGGGGGGGGGGTTAGTAACTTTTTAAGTTTTAATTAACCATGTACTAGTAATTAATAATTAGTTATATGCTGAATGCTGATAGTATACTTTTTCGTGTGGCCAATGGACATAATGTACCAATCCTATCATTAAGCTATGTTTTACGAGAGCAAACGTGGACGTATCATAAACAATGGAACTAAAGTACACATTATCTTTTAGTGTTTTAATTGAGTGTTAGCACTTAGCAAAGTGATGTTTAAATTAGAGGTAATGATAAAATGGCCCAAGTAAAGTTGGGTTTGATAAGTGTAAAGTGAAAAATAAAAATGTATTTATTATTTAATTAAAATCAATTAAATTATAAGATATTTTATCATAGATTAAAAATAAACACATTTTTACCGTGTGCAGTTGGTTAGAGTGCAACGGAGCTAAGATCTTAAATTTAAACTTTGTGATTGAAAAAACATTATTAAGTTTAGATAGATTTTTCTACAAAAATTAGTTATTAATAAAACTAAATAGATATTTAATTTCAATATATCGATGATAAAAAAAATATTTTTATTTTCTCATTTTATATATTTATTCACAAGAATTCTTGAAGTTAATTAATTAGGAATGATGGCACTTAATAGAAATTAGTAAATTATGAAAAATCCCTTCCTTATTCCATTTGTTAGAAAAGGGAAAATAGGAAAACTAAAGCAGAAGAAGAATAGCCGAAAGAATGAAGGTTATGCTCGAGTATAACCTACACTTAACGATTAAGATTGCTTCACATCCGAATTTTCGAAGCACGAGATAAGACTTAGGAGTACCATTCTCTAATGACTTTACTTTTTAATCTTAATTAATTGAGAAGGAATAATTGTTACTTTACCATAAAAGAGAAAATCATGGACCAACTCTGGAAATATCATATCTTTGGATACTTTGGTTGGAAATAGCAATACCCAAAAGATTTTAGTGCAGCCCAAGTGTGTATACTCTATTGATTTGGACCTTCATATTTAGAAAGCTTTTACATTGCTTGATACCTACGTACATTATTAGCATATTGATGGATTCTTGGAAAGTGTTTTTTAAGAACAAAAGAAGAGATAGTATGTGAAATCTCATCTCGCTACGTTTTTAATTTAATCATGGAAAATTATAAATGATTTTTTTTAGATATTGAAAATTATAAACGATTTTCGACCATAAATATAAAAAAAAAATGGAAATGATTTTATTTGATTTAGACTAAGTGCTTAAATTTTTCATCATAAAAATTGAAATGATTTGAAAAGTGATTTTTAAGTTTGGAACTTATTGAAAATATAATTGTATCCCTTGACAATATAAATGAAAAATATTGGTTTGATTGTGGAACTAAGCTCAAATCACTTGATCAAATATCATATTCAAGATTATGTAACCATAAGTTATAAGGTGGTGGTTGAAGGTGGTTGAGGGGAGGAAAAAGTTGTGAATTTGACTCCCTCTAACTAACAAATCTAAATACTTACATTTGCCTATAAAAAAAATATTTTATTATTTTTACCATAAAAATGGTTGGTGAGTTGAATTCAAGGAGTATGTCTCAAAATTTATTAGCATCTAATACTTACATTGTTTACCAAGATCAACTAAATATAAATAATTAATATAATTTTTATTAAAATATGAATCCACAATATAAAAGAAATATATATTTCCAATATAAAACAATTTGGCTCATATATATAGCTAGTACAAGAAGTAGTTGAATAAAGGAAACTCCCCTAAATCATAAAATAAAACAACACACATTTTACCGATCCTTGCTAATTAATGACATGAATGGTATAGATAACCTTATTTAGAAATGCACATAATAGTTCGAAACAAATAAATAGACTTAAATAAGATCGAGTAAATAAATGAACTAAAACTTAGAGCTCCACTTTCTAAACATCATCATGATGCCATATCAATTGGAATCGGATATACTAACAATGACTTGATTCGGCTCTTTGATATATTGTCTTGTTGTCCATATCCATCTCCGTATTGGTATGTGTATTGAGCAATTCGGGCAAGGTTAAAGATAACTTGTATGAAAGATTTAGGGAATATAGATTTCATAACTAGGTATTTATTCATGTTTTGCCATTCTCTATCAATCAAAATTTTGAAGTACTGACGAGCATTTTCTTCTGAAAGAGCCGTTTCACACATGTAGCTTACAATGGAATTTGAGGTTTCACCCCTTTCTATTTCGTCCTGCATTGCATGTGGAGAATCAACAATGTTAATTAATTATCCATTAATTAAGTTTGATCCACTTGAGTTGTACTTAATTAATGAATAAACGAGGTTATGGCAAACTAAATTAATTAATTAAGATTACCTTTGATGTGCCCAAATCATCGTTAAGCCTTAAAATGGTGACTGAAGAGCGCAATAATAGGTCATGGTGACTTATTAAAGAATCAAGTGCTTGCTCCGTGATGTCTTGTTCCTTGCTGACGAAGAAATAGGAATGAGCAAGAATAACCCCACCAGCGATTGTGATTCTTGCATTTTCTAAGTATTCATTGAATGGTGGAATTACTCTGTTGTAAAACCACTTTGCTTCTAGGAGGTATGCCTTGCACAAATCTGACCACTATGAAGTAATCAAGTTTAGTTTTGAATAAATTACATTAATAACTATTAATTTCGTGCAATTATAAACCGGCCTCCTCAATTATTACAAAAATATTTAAATACAATTATGAAAGTAAAGTCATATATAAAATATGAATAAGAAAGTTAAACAACATATAAATAAAAAATATATTTATAAATTTAAACTTTTAAAATTTTGAGTTAAAAGGTGAGGTGAAATTCATTTATGTGATGATATAATCTACTCTTGTTATTGTTTTATACTTACAGCTTTTGTGAGGTAAGGAAGGGCTTTGATGCCCCGTTGTTTGAAGATGTCATAAGCCGTCAAATTAACAAAGTTATAGACAGCCATGAAGCACAATACTAAGCAGTCTGGAAGAGTGTTTATGGAATTCAGGTCCCATCTGATGCACGTACGTACGTGTATAAAATATTATATTAACTCAGTCGACTAATTAAGAAAATTGTGGCACAAAAATTAATTAAAATGAATGAACAATAAATTAACCTTTCAACAGCATTTGTGAAGATTTCCAACTCATCCAAAGTACCGTAGATGTCATATACATCGTCTACGAGTGTGACTAGTACACCCACTTTGGTGAGTTCTCCGTGGTAGTGAGTGAATTGAGGTTGAGGTAACATTGCTAGCGACCAAGAGAAGGGTTCCACTATTCTCTCCCTAGCAAACTTCACTTTGCTTGCGAGGCCCGTGTCCCTCCACCACCTTATTAATTATAAGTAACAATACATTAAAAATTTACTTTCAATAATAATTAATCTATTTCCTCTCACCTTGATACTTCTTTCAGTTCTTTTTGATGTGTTGATTGAACAATGTTGAAGTTCAGCTTTGCAAGCTCCAAGAGTAAGCGATTATGCGGTTCTATTTTATCGTATGTGTTAATATACCATCGTGCCTCTAATCTGTGAAAACTTTGGTGATATGGAAGACCCTCCAACACATGCTTTACTTTTTCTGCCATTTTCGCATCTATTCTTCCTTCTTTCATTGAATTCATGATATGTGTTCTTGAAAATGCATTTGCCTCCCAAAGACTTTCTCCTTCAAAGGTTAAGTATGATGCTTCGTAGAGACTCAACATTCCTTGTGCATCAGTTCTAATTTCAGCCTTGAGTTTTCCTTCTTCATTTTTAAAGCTCTTAAACACGTCTGCATGCACCTCACATATATTATATTAATCATATTAAAAGGGGATTCATTAATTACAAATTGAAATTATATATACCTTGGCAGACGTGAAAGCCATGTTGTCTAAGAATTCGGAAGTGAAGAGCGGTTTCATGCAGACTAATTTGTTTTGTTTGGTCTTTGAAGTTTTCATCAATTCTGTGAAGGGCTTTGTTTATGCATTCTTCGAACCTGTAGGACAGTCCCAACCGCTCAATGTCATCAATCAATTCAAGTACACTTAGTGGCTCCATCTCCGTTATTATTCCATTAATCATAACTCTTACTTTCTCCTCTAGCTTTGTTGCTCTTTCTTCTAGTGTTTCAACCTATATATAAGCATCACAAAACCATGCATGCATATTAGAATCACATTAATTAATATAGTTAATTTGGGACTTGATTCATTAATAAAGTTAAGCTTCAACAAAAAACTAAAAATTGAACTTATATATTATATAAAGAAAAATTAAAGGAAAAAAAAAGCAAATAAATATCAGCTAGCAAAAGATACAAACAAAGGAAAAGAAAATAGAAGTTAATTACCGGAAGATGATGATTATTTCCCAGGGCCTGGATAAATTCGTGAGTCCAAATATTGGGCTGGAAATTAGCTGAACGTCTATCTGTAAATTGCTTGGTAGAGCCTCCAGAGACGCAACTCAATAGATTACTACTTGCCATGATTATTAATATTTTGTGCAAATTGTTTAGCAATGTATATAATGTGTATGCACGTCACTACTACAAGAAATTATAACTTTTTTTTTTAACAAAAATTTAGTAATGAATATAAAATTTGTCATTGTTAGTATATTATTTGTGGCTAATTTTTATTTTATCATTAATGCTATTAACAATAGTAACTAAATTATAAAATAGTCATTATCAATTATTAATAGTGACAAAAGTTATATATGTCACAAATAATTTGTCACTATAAATATATTATTTGTGTTTAATTTTTATTTTGTCACTAATGCTATTAATAATAGTGACTAAATTATTAAATTGTCACCATCAATTATTAATAGTGACAAAACATATACATGTTACAAATAATTTGTCATTATAGATATATTATTTGTGTCTAATTTTTATTTTGTCAATAATGTTATTCACAATAGTGACTAAATTATAAAATTATCATTATAAATTATTAAGAAGAGTGACAAAATTTATACATGTCACAAATAATTTGTCACTAATATAAAATGCTATATGATAAATTTGTTTTTCTTGTTATAAGATAATAACATATATCGAATTTATTGAATATTTATAAAGTAATAGTAACAAAATATTATTTTTGAGTAGTTATTATCAAAAACCCATGAAAAAGAGTATTTGTTACCAAAATATAACTTATTTTTACTACTAGTGACAAATTATTTGACACTAATTTGAGGTGTGTATTCATTAACTTATAACACGTATTTGATTAATATATATTTTTGAAAGAAAATTTAATTAATATAATTATAATAGTGATAAATATAATTTCATTTTGTTAGAAACAAGTGACAAAAGTTATACATGTCACAGATAATTTGTCACTATAAATATATTATTTGTGTCTAATTTTTATTTTGTCACAAATGCTATTAAAAATAGTGATTAAATTATTAAATTGTCACCATCAATTATTAATAGTGACAAAACTTATACATGTTACAAATAATTTGTCATTATAGATATATTATTTGTGTCTAATTTTTATTTTGTCACTAATGCTATTCACAATAGTGACTAAATTATAAAATTATCACTATAAATTATTAAGAAGAGTGACAAAAGTTATACATGTTACAAATAATTTGTCACTATAAATATATTATTTGTGTTTAATTTTTATTTTGTCACAAATGCTATTAAAAATAGTGACTAAATTATTAAATTGTCACCATCAATTATTAATAGTGACAAAACTTATACATGTTACAAATAATTTGTCATTATAAATGTATTATTTGTGTCTAATTTTTATTTTGTCACTAATGCTATTCACAATAGTGACTAAATTATAAAATTATCACTATAAATTATTAAGAAGAGTGAAAAAAGTTATACATGCCACAAATAATTTGTCATTATAAATATATTATTTGTGTCTAATTTTATTTTGTCATTAATGCTATTAACAATAGTGACTAAATTATTAAATTGTCACCATCAATTATTAATAATGACAAAACATATACATGTTACAAATAATTTGTCATTATAGATATATTATTTGTGTCTAATTTTTATTTTGTCACTAATGCTATTTACAATAGTGATTAAATTATAAAATTATCACTATTAATTATTAAGAAGAGTGACAAAAGTTATACATGCCACAAATAATTTGTCACTAATATAAAATGCTATATGATAAATTTGTTTTTCTTGTTATAAAATAATAACATATATTGAATTTATTGAATATTTATAAAGTAATAGTAACAAAATATTATTTTTGAGTAGTTATTATCAAAAGTCCATGAAAAAGAGTATTTGTTACCAAAATGTAACTTATTTTTACTACTAGTGACAAATTATTTGACACTAATTTGAGGTGTGTGTTTATTAACTTATAACACGTATTTGATTAATATATATTTTTGAAAGAAAATTTAATTAATATAATTATAATAGTGATAAATATAATTTCATTTTGTTAGAAACAAGTGACAAAAGTTATATATGTCACAGATAATTTGTCACTATAAATATATTATTTGTGTCTAATTTTTATTTTGTCACAAATGCTATTAAAAATAGTGACTAAATTATTAAATTGTCACCATCAATTATTAATAGTGACAAAACTTATACATGTTACAAATAATTTGTCATTATAGATATATTATTTGTGTCTAATTTTTATTTTGTCACTAATGCTATTCACAATAGTGACTAAATTATAAAATTATCATTATAAATTATTAAGAAGAGTGACAAAAGTTATACATGCCACAAATAATTTGTCACTATAAATATATTATTTGTGTTTAATTTTTATTTTGTCACAAATGCTATTAAAAATAGTGACTAAATTATTAAATTGTCACCATCAATTATTAATAGTGACAAAACTTATACATGTTACAAATAATTTATCATTATAGATATATTATTTGTGTCTAATTTTTATTTTATCACTAATGCTATTCACAATAGTGACTAAATTATAAAATTATCACTATTAATTATTAAGAAGAGTGACACAAGTTATATATGTCACAAATAATTTGTCACTAATATAAAATGCTATATGATAAATTTGTTTTTGTTGTTATAAGATAATAACATATATCAAAAGCCTACAAAAAAGAATATTTGAGATGTGTGTTATAACATGTATTTGATTAATATATATGTGGAACCCAAAACCTTAGTTATAGAATTAAATTAATTACCACTCAAACCAATGATTTTTTAATAACATTATGCTACTTTAAACATTATCAATGCAATGGTTTGAATTTAAAAAAGTTTGTAAATTTATTATTATTTATCTTTTATCGGGGTTTGTTTATTTTATCTTTAATGAAATTCAAATTTTGTAATAGTAATATATATATTTTTTTATTTTTTATTTTTTTAAAAATGTATAGGCTGAAAAAAATTTGTTTTTATCTTTTACATGGGTTGGTTTAAATTACATTATCTATAGTAATGTTTAAAATATATTTAAATATATAAGATAGAAATATTTTTTTTTTATCTATTGCATGAGTTTGTTTAATTTTATCTTTACATTATCTAATAGTGACATTTAAATAGATAAGATGAAAAAAAATATAGATTTTAGGGTTGGTTTAATTTCATTTAATGTTAGGTTCAAAATAAAAATAAAAAAATGTTAATTGTCTCTTAATTTTTTTTTTCAAATAAGGATTGAGTCATGTGATCATAGTTTTAAAAACTAAATGAGTGATTGACCCGAACAAGGAACTGGATCAATGATCGAATTAGTAAGTCATTAGTTGAAACACATAACCCAGTCTTTATTAAAAAAAATTTAAAATTTTATATCCTTCCTTAAATTTTTTTCAAAGAATTACATTCACAAATTAAATATAATCTCAAAATATTATTTTGACAACAAAAAAATTTATTATATTTTTTTATTTTGTAATATAGTTGTTAATTAGTAATTATAATTATTATAAATTCCAATAATTAGTGGTTTAAAAATGACATGTAACTTTAAGAAATAATCATATGTACCAATAATATTTGTTTTACAAAAAAATATACAATATTAATTAATTGTCATCACTACCATCTTTATTAATAAATATATCATTACTCTCGTCATCACTTTCTTCTTCATTTACTAAATCAATCAATACTCTCATCATCACTTTCTTCTACATCCTCAAGAACTTTCATAGGAACAATAAGAAATGTCATCATTTTCTTGACACACCTCATTTACAGCTTCCTCGGACATATCATACAAATAACAAGACTTTGTTTTCACAACAACTAGCCAATTAGAATCTTTGGTGTTCTTAACTTAATACACTTGTTGTAAATTCAATAAAATCAAGAACTTCTTTATGGTATAGTGGTTCTATCCTATCAATAATTTGCATCCAACTTTTATCTAACTCTATACCTATCAAAGACAATTCTTAATTAGTTCACAAATAATAAAAAATAATTGTGCTAAAAATGAACATAAACTTACGATTAAAATATATCAAACTATAAAATAAACAAATTTTTAAAAATACAATATTTCATTTTAGAAAAGAGCATCATATATAATTAAATTAAAATATGTTAAATTATGAATTTAAAATTACAGTAAAGTTATATTACCTTGGTGCTTAATTGACTTAATTCTTGATTCTTTCTACTCAAATTTTCACACTCTCTTTTCAATTGCTTTCTTTTTTCTCCTTACTTAATATATACTTGTACTACTTAATCTTTTTATGTGATTCTCCTCCCCTTAATTAAGATATATAATAACTAACAACTCCAAGATAGTATAGTAACAACAAATTTGTTAACAAAATATAGTTTTTATAACTATAGTCGGTTTTGTTAATTTATGACCTAAAATTTAGCCTGTGGAGTATTCACATTGGGAGAAGAAACAAATATGATTATTATAACTATATCATTTTCTTATTATTCACAAGAAAAAAAACTTCAATTCTCTTAATTTTACATTATGATTTTGAAATAAATTTTGAATTTTTTTCTAATAATTTTAAATAAATTTTAAAAATTGATATATATATATATATATATATATATATATATATATATAAATTAAAAATTAATAAATAACCTTTGTCTCTTTTTTTTTAAGAAACATTTATCCATTTTTTCCTAAATTAACAATTATCTCTTTTGAACAATTTGACATATCAATCGTAATGTTTAATTTAATAGTTTATTTAAATAGATAGCATAAAAATGAATACTATTTTAACTCTTACATGGCTTAGTTTAAATTTATTTTAATAACATTATATTATCTAATAGTAGTGTTTAAATTTTACTTTAAATTTATCTTTAATAAATTTTACTTGTTCAAAAAAAAAATTAAATAGATCAGATAAAAAAAATATTGTTTTATCTTTTACATTTACTTTTATCTTTAATAAAATTACATAATCTGCTAGCATATCTGTTCCCATTATTCTTGTAACTAATTTTAATATTTTTTTTTTATACTTCTAAAAATTAAAAAAGCAAATAAACAAATAACTAAGGTCTAACAAAAAAGGTGCTAGTTGCATCAGTTGAAAGCAAGGCCCGCATAGGAGTCGGACAGGTATCTAAAATAGTTAAAGTATTCATGTTTGAAGAGCCATTTTTTGTAAGTCAATCTACACACACGTTGCCTTCACGTAGTGTGTGTTGAAAGGATATGTTCTAGGGTCGTTCTATGTAATCGCGAATTTTATTGATTATTGTTGTGTAAGGGTGGTGGTCCAGTAGGTTCCCTTGAATCAGTTGGATTGCATTCAGTGAATCCGATTCGCAAATCACTCTCGTGTAACTTGTTTCCCACATCGTTTCGAGGCCCTTGAGAATAACAATTAATTCCGCATTCAAATTTGTGGTTATACCGCAAAAACTGGTGTATCCCATAAGCCATCTTCTTGTGTAGTCTCTAAGGAGGCCTCCACAGCTTGACTTGCTTGGGTTGTTAAGTGAGCTACCGTTCGTATTTAGCTTAAGGCAAGGATGTATTGGAGGTTGCCAAGCGATAAGTCTTGGTTGCTTGTTGTTTCCTTGCTCTGTTTCCTTGTTTGTGATGTAAAGTATAGTGTTGATTTGGTTAGTTATGTACCATACACTTTACTCCTTCCCTTTGAAAATGAAAGCATTTCGCGCCTTCTAGAGAAACCAACATGCGATTACGAAACATTGACCATGGTCTTCGTGAGCATTTGATCTCATCCACGTTGCACCATCTTGTTGATAAAATTCGTTGTGTGTATCCATTTGTAGGTTATGCCAAATTTGTATTGCTTTAGGACAATCACGTAGCACATGAACCCAGCATTCCTCCTCCGCATGGCACCTATTATAAGAAGAAATAAACGCAACATGATGTTTGACGCAAAAAGTGTTAATAGGGAGGTAGCCTCTATAAGTAATCCATAAAAAGTGTTTGACGCTCTCAAGTAGTTTTAAATACCACACCCAAGCCCAACTTTCCTTGCAGGTTGTCAATTTAGTAGGTATTTGACTGAGCCATTGGTATGCCGACTTGGTAGTGTACCACCCCGTCGCCGAATGGCCCCATATCAATCGATCTTATGTTGTAGGGTCAATGAAGTTGCTCATCTTGTGGTTCCTTATGTCCTCCGAAAGGTGAGTAAACAACTAATCCCAATGCCACTTTCCACTATTGTAAATGTCGCGTATTCGTAAGTGCGCATCAATAGGTGTTATATGATTCACCAAACTTGTTAGGGTCCCTAAATGTAACCACTTATTGAACTAAAGTGAGATATTACCCAACCCCACTTTGTAGATAAAACTTGTGTGAAACATATTTGTAGCCCGCATGATCGATCGCCAGGTATAAGAACTACCTGGTTTGTAGACTGTGTGCAAGATGTCGTTGTTTGGTAGGTATTTTGTGTGCAATATCTGTACCCAGAGCTTATCAGGTTCGTTCATCATGGCCCACACATGCTTCCCCAAAAGAGATATATTGGTGTTCCTTGCTTGGTGAAGACCAAGGCCACCTTCCTTCTTCGATTTCATGATTGTCTTCCAATCGACCCAATGGCAATGCTTCTTGCCCCAAATGAAACCTCTCATGGCAGCATCAATTTTGTCACAAACAAGTTCAGGTAGCCATAAGTTTTGCATAATGTAGGTGGGGATAGTAGTAATGACCGATTGAGCAAGTGTTATCCTCCTTACACGATTAAGGATTTTATTCTTCCACCCTACAAGTCTCTCATTGATCCTATCCATGATAAAAATAAAGTTAACATTCTTTATATTGTAACTAATTTTAATTTAATTGAGTGAGTTAATTTGAGAGTGAAAACACGCAAAAACAAAAAATTGGAAACTCATACTTGGCAGCCATGGGAAATTTGAGAGTTAATTTTAGAAAGAAAAAAAGTCCTTATTTCATCTTTGATATGTTTCATTTCCACTATATTGAACTGCAATTTTGCAAACATTAGTTATCTATACCATTTACTATCACAATTTTTTCATTATCAAAGGTAAATTTTCTCTCTTTTAACACTTCTCTTTTCATATTTTTCCATTATCACTCTTCTTTGCTTTCATCATTTTTTTGAAAGGTTTATTTGTCTCCATTATATTTTGCTTAAATTATCATGTTTTTAAAATTCTATTTTTTTAGTGTGTTCTTCTTATTATTAGGTTCAATATTTGTTTGTAACCTCCATCTACTTCTTGTTTATGGAATCAAATTTTAGTTACCATGACACTCTAAATTCTATCATTCTAAGGTTTGAGTGTTTTTTATTCCTTGTAATTTTAGTTTTTTTTTTTTATATATATATATCATTCATCCATGGTCTCAAATTAATGTAAGTGGCTAATATTTATTTATATTTGTTATGTAGGTACAACATGTCAAGGTATAAAGGAAAGAAGAAGATATACTATTTTTATTCTTTTTATTTTTAATTTAGGACTCTTGAACTGTCGCAACTCTTTTATCCTAAAAAAAGACACTTGAAAAATTGACAGAGGTATACACCTAAGTCAATTCATCTTTATTTTTTTTTTTTAAATGATTTTAATTTAAACAACTATTGATAATTAAAAAAAGTGCAACTTAGTAGTATGGTGGTGTAAATAGTAATCTGGCCCAAAACATGAAAGTCATAATTTAATAATATGGAGGGTGTAAATAGCAATCTGGTTCCAATACGTGAAAGCTGTAAGTTAGTAATATGGAGGTGTAAATAGAAGACTGGCCCAAAACATAAAAGTCATAATTTAGTAATATTGAGGGTGTAAATAGTAATCTGGCCCAAAACATGAAAGTCATAATTTAGTAATAGGGAGGGTGTAGATAGTAATCTGGCCCAAACAATGCTAATGGGTGTAAATAGTAGACTTGGCGCAAAACGAAAAATAAAAACTTAGGGGTTCCCGACTCCCCCCCCCCATTCAGTTGCTTGGTTCATGACTTAGGGCTCGCGAGAGAAGAGAAAGGGGGAAAGGGAAGTGATGCGATTCGAACCCCGCGGTGCGCGTGCGGTGGCGCGCGGTTGGCGATGCTGTGGTCGCGTGGAGCGAAGGGTGTTTGGCGGTGAGAAGGAGGCGTGGGTGTGCGAGGTCACGGAGGAATGGCGTTGGGGTTCGAGGTCGCAGGGTGGTTTAGCGGAGGGCGAGGACGACGACGACGGCGATGGCGGCCATGGGGGTCACGATGGCCGGCGCGAGGAGGTCGTGGTCGCGGAGGGGAGATTGTGGGGCGAGGCGAGACAGCGTGGCTGGGTCGTGGTGCGAGGGTTGCGTAGCGATGGGGTGGCGATTGGGTTCGAGGTCGCGGGATGGCTTAGCGTTTGGGTGGCGTGAGGAGGAGGTCGCGGTGGCCGGCGCGAGGAAAAGGTTTTTCTGATTTTGTTTTTCCTTTCTCTGTACTCCCTTTTGCCTTGAACTGATTGCTCTGTTTGATTGGTTTATGCTTCTCTGATTTGCTTCCCTTGCTATAAAATTGTGGATGGTGATTTGATTTGATTCTTTTGGTAGCTGTGTTTATGCTTGTATTTGGGATTGAATTCAGTAACTTTTGTTTGTCTCTGTTTTGGGTTCTGTTTGGGATTGAGGGATTAAGCTCAATGATTCTGGTTTTGGTGTTCTTGATATTTGTCTCTGTATCTGTTTTTGGTCTGATTTATCTTTGATAGATTTGGTTAACTTAAATTTAAACATAGTATTCTTTTCTCAGAGTCATATCTCTTTATATCTCATTTATCGTTGTTTTGAACTAATAGATTTGAACACATGAATTGCATATATTGCTTACAATCAAACATAGAAAAGGCTAATACATGATAAAAATTACATGAAGATTGAAAGAAAAGAAACCCTGTTATTCTGTTCAGTGTTGTTCTATGGTTCTTCCTTGCTGTTCTCTTTTGCTGTATTACTCTTCTCTTCTCTGTTCTTGATGTTCTGTCTTCTATTTTTTCTTGCTCTGCTGGTCCCTTCTTTTTCTCCCCCCTTTCGTTCAGCATTCTCTATTGCTATATATAGTGAGGTTTTCTAAACCTCTTTGCTTAATCCTCTTTTTCTTTCTTGCAGCTGCAATGTTTGACTAAATCCCTCTAGTGCTCTGCCTACATGATGATGAAGCGGCTGAGTGCTGTGCCTGATGATAGAGCTGCTTAGGGATTTGCTAGTGGATTGATGAAGCTGCTGATGAAATTGCTCCATTCTTCTTCTCTTTCTTCTTTTTCCTTCTTTTTTTCTTCTCGTTGCTTCTTTTCCTTTTTCTTTTTCTTTTTCTTGTGCTTGATTTGGGCACTTACTATAAGCTACACTTCAATTTTTAAAGAAACTTGTAGCAGGAAAATGAGAAAAAAAAGGGTTTCTTGCTTATTATATTATTGTGTATTTTCCTTCATTTTTTCTTTCCTCTTTCATTATTATTATTTTTATTTTTATATGTAGCAAGATAAACTTGTGGAATAATAATAATAATAATAACAACAACAACAACAATAATAATAATTATGGGATAATAATAATAATTATAAAAGATAATGAGACGGATAAAATTGGATGTTGACAGTTGGTATATTATATAAAAAAAGGCAATTACATCATTTTGAAAGGACTATTCTATTTATTTTGTTGTATCTCATTTTATTTTAATTATTATAATACTTCATGCAAAAGTGACAACATAATCCCAATTTATGTATTAAAATTCAAAAGGATACATTTTAGTGTTTGCATGAGATTGAGTTGTTATTAGAAAATGATGATGCAATTTTTGTATAGTATTTATGGCTATATGCACGGTATCTTTTATCTTCTCTTTTTAATGAAATCTTTTTTTAATATTTTATTTTTCCTATAAAGGAAAAGATAAATATGCATTGTTTGATTTCTTTCTCTCAATATTATGATGATGAAATTGCATTGAAATTTTCTTTTTGGAAGTTTTTATTTTAGTTATATTCTCTAATTAGTACTATTATCTTGGCATTGTGTCATATTTATAATAGAAGTAAATTATCCTTAAACTTTTTACAGGAGAATTTGAAGAATGTGGGTAAGGTATATGGAAAAGAGAGTTCAAATGCTCTTGTGCCATTGGTTAAACATTTTGAATTTGTAATAGGAACAAAACCAAACCATTCATAAGACACAAGGTATAGGTACTGCATCAATAACAAAATAATTTATAGAGAAACAAGTTCTTCAAAGTCAAGTTGAGAATGCATAGAAGTAACAAATGATTTAGACTTAGAAGTACAAGAATTGACTAATATTATCCAAAAGCAAGAGGAAACCAATATTCAACTTCAAAGTGAATTACAATTTCAATGTGAATTAATTGAAGTTTAATAACTTGATATGAAAACCTAACAGGACCAAATGAAACATGGTATTGAAATGGAGATGAAACGTCAAATGAATACTTTTGTAGAGGCTTCACATTTAATGGACTATTTAATGGTTCAAGTTCCACTTAATAATATAAATTGTTTAGTTATTAATGTTTTCTTATTAATATATTTATTCTTTTTTGGTGCAATTTTTTTTTGGGTGCAATTATTAATATAGTTATTCTTATTGCATGATTATATTTCTAAAATATTATGAATTACGTTATTTTTATTAATGCTAATTGTTTCTTTTATTTATTTGTAGATCAAATTTTTGAAGATACTATTTCTTATCATTATTTTAAAGACTTTGAAATTGCCTTAGTTTTATAGTGATATAATTGATGTATAGTGTCGGGATGTAGAATATCGTTAGGTATTTATTATGTTCAGGGGTGGACCTACGTTGGTCCTTGGGTGGGCCATGGCCCCCTAACTTTTTGGAATTTTTTTTACCATATGCTTAATGGGGGTGCATTTAGTAATTTTAAAAGTGTATTTAGTAATTTCACAATACATTGAAAGATGCATTTAATAATGTAAGAGGTGTATTTAGTAATTTTGTAATGCATTAATTTTTTTTTTCAATTATGCTTTAGAATTCTAATATTCATTATTTTTATTATTATGCTTTTAATTTTATAAAATATCTTATATAAATATTATATTTGACTAGATTTATTATTAATATTATATCATTTTTTTAAAATTATTTTTCTCTAAATTATCAAATTAATATCATTCTTATTTTTTAAGAAAAATTTATTGGAATATTAAATTTTAATTATCATACAATCAATTTTATATTTAATTTTTTAAAATGATAAAATTAATAGTATTTTTTTTTATAAAAATCTTATATGAAGTTTATATTAATATTTTATTAACTTTAGTTATTATATAGTTGTTTTTATCTTTTATTTTTTTTTCTAAATTATAAAATCACCCTGTTATTTCTTTTTAATGCTATAAAGTATTAAATTTTAGTTATTATAGTATCAATTTTTAAATTATAAAATCAATAGTAATATTATTTTATTTTATAAATAAATTTTATCTAAATATTATATTTGATTAATTTTTTTATTATATATAATTAGTTATTTCTTGATCTAAAATTATAATTGTCAAATTTTATTTGTCTTGCGAGCAGAGGTTTTTTTTTTTTTTTTCTCAAATTGCACATCATATAAGATTGTCATAGCCACAAGTTACTATATCGACAATAGACAAATGTTAAAAGACATCACCATATGAAACAAATGTATTTCTAATTTTTATATTTTAAATTTGACTTTACTTCACAAAAAGATGAAAGATGAATTTTTGTATGTTTGTTAGTGTACATTAAAAAGAAAATTGCTGAAAAATTTAGTATATATTCAATTATAGACGATTTTCATAACATGCAAGAAAGACATTTTACATTCTGATTTTTTTTTCTAATTGATGCATTTTGATGTATTATTAATATAATTAATATTTTAGATCAATTTATGAATATTTTATATATAATTGATTAAATAAATTTTTTTTTCTAATTGGCCTGTTTTTTATTTTTGGATCTACCTTTGATTATGCTTTAGTTTTTGTCATTCACAATGTAATAGATAATTTACATTTTAATATTACATTTGAATATTTATTTATTTTAATCAACATTTATTTTATCAATTCAAAAAATATTTTCTCTAACATATTATGACATGCAAGTAATTTCATGACAAATTAGTCATGTTCTTTCTAATAATTTAGTGATGAAATATTAATAATTAAAAAAAAATATTAATAATTATGACAAAAATGTTTGACACTAATAATGATAGTCATTATGATTAAAATAATTAATTTGTCACTATTATTTTATATATCTGTAACAATACATTATCATCACTATTTATATATAATTATTAGTGACAAATTTTCTTGTCATAATAATATTTATTTTTAGTAACATTTAAAAATATTTTCACCAGTATACTAGTGACTCAAATACTCACTTACATTTAAAATCTTGTCACTGAAATATTTATAATAACAAATTTATAAATTTGAGTGATGATTATATATATATATATATAAAACTCAAGCAAAAACATGACGACACACTACGTACGAAAACCATAACATTAATAATTCTGTTACTTGATCTCATCACACCGTAATCCTTCTCATTAATTTTCATATTTTCTTGTTAATTTATGGTTAAGTACATTTTTTATTCTTAAACTTTTTAATATATTTTAGTCATTTTTATTTAATTTTAACGTTAAATATGTAAGTCACTAAGGAAAATTATTTTTTATACTTGTTTTTCTTTTATTATTTATCCATTCCCCGTTACTTCCTACACCCATTTTTTGTTTCATGCATATCCATGTTTCCAAATCCACTTATTTTTCATTTGGTTTTTTGGAGTGCAAAAATAAAAAAATGGAGTGCATGAAACAAAAAAAGAAGACTTTAGCTACTTAGCGTCAACATTACCAAAAATGACCAAAACAATTGATGAAAACAAGTTTAAGGACCTTGGTCGTCAAAAAATTTAAGAATGAATTAAAATCATAAATTTTAAAGATTTTAGCCCCCTTCCCTAGAATCCCGTATGAATAGCTAAGAAAAAATTAAAATTAAAATTAAAAAAATACTAAAAAGAAAAATGGGTTTTAAATTAATATATATATATATATATATATATATATATATATATATTTTATTGTAGTAGATTATGAAGTAATCAAAATAGTATAAGAGGGGGGGGTTGAATTATTTTAATATGGGACTTTCAAACTTTTAGCAAAATAAATGAGTATATTGGTAAATGAGTAGTTCAAAATATATGTGAGGTTTGCTTCTAATTATGCAGTTTGCTTCTGAACAAATTGTAGTTAGCTTCCGAGAGTTTATTAATATTCTGTCATAAATCAGTTTGACATTGTATTAAGTAAAGCAGTAATAACAGAGTAAGCAGAAGAATAAAAGATAAAGGATTTATACTGATTCACTCTCAACCTTGGGTTATGTTCAGTTTTCATTCTAACAAGTGAGATTTCCACTAAATCTTATCAAAGTCTCAACTGAGACAGTACATCACTTTCAGCACTTTGTTGATATTCAGAATCAGTCGCCTATTGATTCTCGTCCACTCTTTGCTGAGTCACAACAACAAACACCTAAGCACACTTGCTGGGTTTCACAGGTACAGCAACATCAGTTCACTCAACTGGATTTCAATCACCCAGATCTAAGTCTCTCACAGATGACTAGATCGTTACAGCGTGTTTTAGAGTGGTTTGTCCAATTATGGATTTTCCTAACAGGAAATACAATTCTCAGAGCTGTTATAAGATTGAGCCTAAGATGATATGAACAACTAAGGATCTCTCTTGATGAAGAGGCAAAACAAACTTGAATCTATTTAGGATAACTTTCTTGTAGTTGAATGATCCTGAAGATGAGTAGAGGCATCTATTTATAAGTTGAAGTAAGGGGGCAGAAGACTTAGGAGCCACTGTCACAAGCTGTAAAGGGGAGAGGACAGTTGTTAAAGTAAGAAGACAGCTGTCACTTCCTTAGTTCAGAATATGGCTTCTGAACTATGCTTCTGATTTGGCTTTCTGAATGTGCTTCTGACTAGCGCTTCTTAACATGCTTTGATCATTGCTTTTAAGCTTGCTTCTGAATAGTTTTTTTTGAACACTACTTCTGAACAGTGTTTCCTGTATGAGCTTCTAAGTAAGCTTTTGAGCAAGTGATGAAATTCTATTTGCAATACCTAGCATAATACTTAAAGTTTTGTTAGAATTAAAATTAGAATTTTGGACCTTACAGATTATATATATAAACTTATATATAAAAGTAATTATAAATATTTTCATTAAATTTATTATTTATTAGAAAATTATTTTTTAATAAATAAATATCTAAATAATTGTGTAAAAAAAAATTTAACCCCTTCGATACTCTGGATCCATCACTAGCCTCACATGACTTTTTGTTGGGATAAGTGTTGTATGTCAAGGACTTATCGTTTGCTTGGATGAGCATTGAGAGAATTGATTTTGAATAAAATTAATTTTGAAGTGATATGAGTTATGTTTAATTTAAATGATTTTGTTTAGAATTTATTTTGAAGTAAAATTCATTGTAAATATTTTGATCCGACGCATAAACTACAAAGGTGTATTAGATTAGGATTGTTTAAGATTTTAAAAGACCTTTTTTTGTGTGAAAATGTCTTGGCTATTCAATCAAGATTTTTTTTAGAAAACAACGAAATCTTGTGGTATTCGATTGAGATTTTAAATAAGTTAAAAAAAGTCATCTGTTATTCAAAATCATAAAGATTTCAAAGGATCTTCTTAATTGGATTTTGATGGATTTTATGGACTTTTTTAGTTGATTATATAAATATCAAACTTAACAAAAAATTTCATCTAACCTCGAGAAACTTTTTCTTCTCATCACAATTTTTTTTTATTTTATTATCTCTCACTTGGAGGTGGTGACATAATTTCCCACCCAATCTCTAGTTTTTTCTATTTCAAGGTGAAACTTTTCATATGATCTTAATAGTAATGTGTTTATATCCCAAATCATTACAAATCACCTTACAAGCCTACATCACTTGATCAATGTAGTCCACCATCTCATTCCCTTTAGATTCATAAATTCCTAATGAAATGAAAATCTTCATAAGAGAAGTAGATCTGACTCATGAGCCTGGAGAAAGTTCTAACCTAGTCGAGACAAACAATGTCAAAGTAAAAAACGTTTCTAAATTATTGTAGTCAATTTTGAAAAAATACACAATTTAATAGAGAAAACAGAAAGCAATGAAACAATTTATATTTTTTTACTAATGTTTTATTATTATTTTTCACTATCACTTTATGAAAATTTGTGATTAGAGGAAAGCCATTATCGTAACCGCCGTGAAAAAGATATCTCAAAATGCATTAGCAGGTGAGAGGGTGTAGCTCATAATGACTTGTAACTAGTCTGTGTTCAATGATATTTCTATTATTGATTTGTGTTTAGTAGTTTTGAATATATTTTTTTTTTTCTAAAAATCCATAAAGTCCTTTCAAATCTTATAAATCCATGAAGTTCTTTCAAATCCTATGTTTTAAATCCATTGAAATCCAAACTACAAAATCCTAATAACAAAAGCCTTGTAAAAAAATCTTAAAAGTTTTTATATTCCTATAAAATCTTAAAAATCTAGGACTTTTCCAAAATAATATTTTAAAATCCTAATCCAATACACCCCCTACTATTAGTTGCTTTAACTCAGAATATTCTGGACCTAGAATCAATTCTAAATTTTTCTCTAACGTGAAACAAACATGTTAAAAACTATCTAGAATCAATTTTGGACGCAAGATCAATTTCCCACCACTAAATTAAACACACACTTAATCTTTCGTGTAATCAATCAAATATTATTATAGTTTTATTATCATATCTTACTAAAATAGTTTATTTGATAAGTTCGTTGATTAAAATTGTGTATTTGTTATTATATTGATTGAGATTTTTAGAATAAGAAATAAATAAATTAGTCTATTATCTGTTCAAAAAAAGGTTTTGCCATATTGTTAGATGCTACGTGGCAGCTCCATATTAATTTTACATTTAATTATGTTAAATAAAAAAATATTTTTAACAAATTAATCTATTCAATTTTTAAAGGAATTTGAATATTCAAAGTAATATTATTATTAAATTATTTATCTATATCTACTAACATTAGTTATTATAAAATTCAAATATCATCATTCTCCTGTTTTTTATATATTCATGTTTTTTCCTTTCATCCCATCCAATTTTTTTCTTCTTCTTCTATTCTCATCTCTTTTTCTACATTCTTTTCTATTTTTTTTCTTCTATTTTCGTTTCCTATTTCTTCTATGTTCTTTATTTCTTTCCATCCTCAATTACATCTATATATTATTATTTTTTTATCTCCATGCAGTAGGCTTTTTTTTTTCTATAATCATTCTTTTCAGGAGGTTGCCTGTATATTCATTTTTTTCCTTTATGTTACTAACTTACCACCGATTGGACCAATGTTTCTTCTTCATTTTTTCTCCTATATTTTTTTCTTTTTTTTCTAATTCGTATTTTGCATTCTCTTTTCTTGTTGTTTCAACAAGAAATTTCATGTTCCTAAAATCAATGATGGACATCCTACATAGCAACAATAACAAACCTTACTAATGACAATGTGGTTTCACATTTCAAAAAAAAATTATGGGTTTTAAATAATAGTTGATAATAAAAAAAATGATAATATTTGTTATTATCTTAGGATTATTGTAATTGTCTTAAGATTATAATATTTATTCTTTTGTTAGTTTGATTTAATTTAGGGTTATAATTTTTATTTTATATGATTTTCAATAAAATTTATTGTCTAATTTAAACAAAATATTATTTTCAAATTTGTCCGGTTGTTATTATTTTATGACTCTTTTAAGTTATTAATGTAATTATCTTATGAATATAACAAATTTAAATATTAAATGTAACAAGTCTAAATGAACTTAAATTTAAATTAATATCAATTTAAAGTGTATAAAATTATTTTACACTAATAATGTATGAACATTAAACTCTTTGTTTTAATACAACCTTTTTTAAAATATGTAAATAAATATTTTTATTTTGTTAAAAATTAAATAATATATATTTTTAAATAATACTCGAGCACATCTTATCCAACTTATACTTTACATATTTCAACTTGTAATTTAAAAAAAAAATTATAATTAAAGTATTTATCTCACTTTTCTAATAACCATCATTCTTTTTATAAATTAAAATTGTAACTTTAAAAAAAATAACTATAAAAAATATTTTTTAGGTATATATTGTTTGAAAAAAAAAATCATATAACAATAATTAAAAACTCACCCGTGCTTAACACGAGTTACTACACTAGTATATTATATTAAAGACACTTGCTGACTCCTATGAAATATTTTTAATAATTCAAATTTAAAAATTGATTCTAATAGATATGGAGAATTGATTCTAACATTATAATTATGGTAACATGTAACATTTAAAATAATTATAAAAAACCATTACAATAAAAATATATAATTATAACGTGCTGAGAGAAAAAAAAAAATTTGGATATGGAGATGATTTTTTAATAAAAAAAAAATTAATTCCAGCATTAATTCGTGAGTCATCCAATTTATATATAGTAACTATTTTGTGATTCTATTTTGTATTCAAATTATTCATGCTTTTTTTATATATATTTCTTGACATATTTTAATTAAATTAAAAGCAATCTATACAAAAAAAATATCAAACAGACAAAGTTTAAAGTGGTTTTTAGTAATTAGTTATAATAGTTTAAAGTTATTCAGTTAATTTCTTTATTTAGTTTGTTTTTATATATATTATGATGTTAGTTTAATGATGTACGATTCCATTTTCTTTATTTCTCATGTATAACTTTGATAAAAGATGTGTTCTTAAAATTAAAAATACTTTTACGATCCTACGTGGAATATTATTTAAAAACTCCTTAAAAAAAACTAATTTAAAAATATTTGTTTTATATATATATATATTATTAAAACATATGACTTGCACATTAAAAGATAATTTTACGTTTTTGTTATAGTGTAATTACGATTAATCGTAAAGTGTAAACTAGGTACGTGCTTTATAAATAATTTGTCTAAACAATAAGGTCTATTTTTTATATAAAAAATTTTAATAGTTGCAATTAAATTAGTAATTTTGAGTTTTTTAACTTTAATTATTTGAATTTCTTATAAATACTTTTCTAAAATTTTAAATTTTAACAAAATTTATAAGTGCATCTTGAAACTAAAAATAATTTAGATTAAATAATTAAATTGAATTTACTAATTTTAATAATTTATACTTTATATAATATTTTATTGAAATTAGAAAATATTAGGGATTGAATTAATAATAATTCAAAATTTACTTTAGGAAAATAATATTGCCAAAATTAATTTTCTATATAGTTCTACTGAAAACTAATAGCATTTAATTATATTCTTTCACCAAAAACAAAATAACTATCTTCTTATTTCTTATTATAAATAAATTCTATATTACATATTTTTTATTATCTTAAAAGTTAAGTAAAATTGATTACTTGGAAAAAAAATGAATCACTTGTTATTAGAATAACTAAGTATATGTCATGCAAAGTTAAAAAAATCCTAATGTATAATATACTTAAGATAAAGAAAAATATAAAATACTATTTGGATTAATTATATTTTTTTTGAAATTAATTATTTAGCAACGCTATATCTACATGATTATTTGTAAGATAATATTTAAATATAGATAATATAAATATCAACTAAATAATGAAAGATAATATTTAAGTAATACGTGGAATTCTTCAAAATTGATAATTTTAAAAAATTTTAACCAATGTGACAAATAAAGTGACGTCAATATTTTTTTAAATTATTAGTCTCATTTAATTTAAAGGATAATTTTACCAAATTTTTTTTTTAATTAGTGCTCAGAGAAATGATTTTCAGGTATAACAAGTAATCAAACATTTAAGTGTAAAATAATTTTAATACATTTTTTTAGTAAAGCTTGACTTGATCTTTTGTTTGATCACTAAATTATATAAATAACTTTTGCTTTACTTATTTGCTGTAGTCATTTGTCAAAATTTATAGATAAATTACTAAAAAGTATAAACAAATACTTTTAAATTTATGGAATTAATTGCATTCATATCAAAATTAAATCATATTTAAATTATTTCAATAATAATTAATAGTGACTTATCAAATAATTATAATTATAATTATCATAACTAATAAATTGAGTTTGACACAATATATATACTTCTTTGTATAACTATTTAATTCCAAATTTATTTATTTATTATTTAAATTCATTATCTAAATTATTTTACACATTTTATTTATTCTTTACATTTATAGGTGGAGATTTTTTTAAAAAATCTTCTCTTATTTCTGCCTTAATGATGTAAATTAAAGTAATACATAAAAAGAGATTTTTTAATCTATATAATAATATTCTAAATTCCTCAATTTCAAATATTAGCTTATTTATTTTTTATTTTATAAAATCTACGTATCGTTTTCTCTACTACTGTTTTTTTTTTTTTGGTTACTTTCTACCTCTCTATCTTTTAACAAAATTTGAACACCAAAATTAGTGTGATTTTTTTAAAGTAATAATTATATTTGTTTATTCTAGGTTTGGTTAATTTAAAAAAAGATTTTTCTCATATGATTTTAATTTTAGTGTATATTATAAATAGTATAAACCGGTGTATATTATTCATCATCCAATCAATTAATGACATGTGGCAATACCTTACTACGTCACAAATCTAATATTAATTTTATTATTTTTGCTATTAGAGTATAGGGACTATTTTGTAATTTTATATTTTAAAAAATACAATTTAATTATATTGGTTTTTAATTTTGATTTTTATTGAAAAGACCCTTTAATTCCTAATTCTAAATCCTAATTTCAAATTTTGTCGTCTCTCATTTCCTCTCATTACCTCCACCGTGACCATCGTATCGGTGTCGTGTGTCATTGTTGCGTTATTGTGCCGCTCAACTTTGCGTCGCCATGCCCTCACAAACTACCGAGTTTAGGTTTGTTTTCAATCCATCCTTATACAAAGAATAAAAAAAAAGTTGAATGAAAAAATGCAATGTTTAGAATTAGGGATTAAAGGGTTTTTTCAATAAATATGTGACGTGACAAGGTATTGTCACGTGTCATTAATTGATTAAATGATGAATAGTATATACCGGTGTATACTATTTATAATATACACCAAAGTTAAAACCTATAAAAAATATCATGCAACATATTTAATTCAATCCAATATTATACAAAATATTCAAATTTTAATATTTTTAATACAAAATATAATTAACAAAATTTAATATGTACATTTTAAAAAAAATAAACTTCACATGTAAAAAAAAACTAATTTATATAAGGTTTTATATTCCTAAAAACAATAAATATAATTTTATATTTTTTATAAAAAAAAAAAAATTAAGATCTTTGTTTGATATTTTTTAAATTAAGATCTTCGTCTAAAAAATATAAAAACAGATTAACATGAATGTTAAATATCTATTTCAATATAAAGATATCTAGAAATTAAATTTTAAAATTATATATGATATTTAAAGTAACTTTGTATCGGGTTTAAAATCATAATTTTGACACATATTTTAAATTGTTTATTTAAAGTAATAATTATATTTGTTTATTCTGGGTAAGGTTAGTTTTTTTTTTTATGAATAAGGTAAGGTTAGTTTAAAATATATTTATTTCATGTAGGGGTGGCAAAACGAGTTATCTCGTCCAAAATGGGGCGGGGGTGGGTTGGACCTGCCATAAGCAGGGTTGGGCAGGGCAGGGCGGGCTGGGGGTGGCCAGCACGGGCCAACTTGCCCCGCCATCGAACGGGTTGGCAGGTTGGCTCATCAACTTTTAACTTTTTTTTAAAAAAAAAAAAATTAAAAATTTATATTTACATAATTTTTCTATTCTCAATTATTATATTTTAAATTATTATAACAACAAGATAAATTAGATAGTAAATACAAAGTATTTTTTTTAAATAATTATGTGATTTTTCGATATTTACTTCATTTTAATTAAATTTTTTTTCTTTTTACAATAAAGAATATTAATTAATTTATTTTTTTAGACGATTTTTTATCATGTTATTATTTAATTTATTATTCATGCATAATGATTTGTTTATTATCTGTTGACACGCTTAATTAAATAACTTTTTTTTATAAAATATAAATTAAATAATTAAGAATCGTATATACGAAAAAAAAAAGTAAACTCATAGTCTCATAAACTTATGTTTTAAAACCAAATTATAAATTAATCTCAAAGCAATGATATTTTTACACCCCACCAACATCTCTTGTTTTTTTTTCTCATAGGTATTTTTTTAAAATTAATCTCATAGGTATTTTTTTTAAATACCTATATTTCTTTTTTTTTTTTTTTCTCATTAGGTGTCAACTAACATTTGGATGTAAAAATATCTTTATTTTTAATCTTAAATCACAAATATTAAAATTTAAAAAAAAGCTGGGTTGGCGGGTTGGGGTGGGGTGGGTTGTGGCAAGGTTGGCAGGTTGAGGACACTCCCCCGCCCCACCTTTTTTTGGCGGGTCGATGGATTGACTTGCGGGTCGCAACCCATTTTGCCATTCTAATTTCATGTTTGATATATCTAAATTATTGAAAAAATATCTTTGATAAATTGATATAAAAATTTGATATGTATATAAAAAAATATCATGCAACATATTTAATTCCATCCGGTCTAAAAAAATATCATACAAAATATTCCAATTTTAATATTTTTAATATAAAATATAATTAAAAAAATTTAATATGTAATTTTTATATAAAAAAAATTCAAACTTCACGTGTAAAAAAAACTAATTTATATAAGGTTTTATATTCATAAAAACAATAAATATAATTTTATATTTTTTATAAAAAAAAAAAAGAACTTTGTTTGATATTATTTTAAATTAAGATCTTCGTCTAAAAAATCAATTAATTTTAATCAATAAAAAATATAAAATTAATAAATTTTGTTTTGGATGCCAAATAATTTTTTGCATTAAGTTCCTAATTAATAAAAAAATTCATATATAAGGGTGGTGGATGATACTGAATCTACAATTTTAGTATTGTTTGATACTATTGTTAAAAAGTATCTAGGGATAAAAGTGACAGATTTAATTGCACAAACAAATGAGATAATTTACTTTAAATATATTATAGACTAATGTGTCCAAATTAAAATTAATATTTATAATATTGGTTTGATATGTAGGGAAACATAATTGACTTTGTCTCCTTGAAATTCATGCTTTATAAAACAAAGAATTTTTATTCAAGGTTGAGATCAAGAAGCTGACATTGATTGTTAATGAAAATCTTTTTCTGTTAAATCTTTATCTAATAACAAAGAAGTCATTCAAAAGTTTAAAAAAATACATTCTGTTAAGATAACTTTTATTTAACTAATTAAATAAATTTAATATCATTTTTTTAAAATTAAATTTATTTTATTTAAATATATAGATATATCTTAAAGGACAAAACAATGCCTGTGTTAATTACTATGACAATTATTAATACTCTCCCAATAGGAACGTCGTGCGTGGAAGTGCATATTATTATTTAATTAAATAATGATGATATTAAGATAAATTTATTTCTCACATATCACATGTTTCCAACAAATGACATTTGACATTCAAGTGGGAGAGTCTCAACAGATACATATGTGGTAAATTATTAGACTTTTAATTTGAACATAGATATTTTATATATATATACATATGGAAGGACTCGTATGAAAATTATATTTTTATGTGAAAATGTGAATAAACATTATCATCCGTTGAATTAAATTAGATGGTAAGGATTAACACAATTATTTAAAAATTAACATACATCTACTTCATTTGATCTCTATGTTTTTCCTCGTGCATCCAAAATTTTAAAAAAAAATATCCAAGACTTATCATCACTGCTAACATGGTCATTACCACCATTACCAACATGGTCACCACCGCCAAGATTACTGTCATTGCCACCATCATGGTTGTCATCTCCATTGTTGTCGTCGTCGCCACCACCGACGGCGTTGGTGGCGGCAGCAACAACAAGGACGATGACCATGATGGTGGCGGTGATGGTGGCCCTAGCGGCAACAACGGGAACGATGACCATGATGGTAGCCGTGGAGTCGGTGGTCATGGTGATGAGGACAACTCTTGGTGGCGGTGGTGGTGATAAGTCTTTAATAATATTTTAAGATGTAATAAAATAATTCTTTTGAATATTTCATTTTTTTTTTTAATTTTAGATGCATGATAATCGCTTTATATACATAAATATTGTATCATATTTTGTAGCGATTATCCAATGTTCTCAAGAATTTTAACTTCATTTGAAATCATTTAATATAGATTTGTATAGTTTGATAATTCTAACCCTAGGAAGTTATTTTGTGAGAAATATACTCTAATTTATATTTGCAGGTCTAGATTCAACATAAGGGAAGAATACAAGAAGAAGCCATATCTCGCTTAGCGACACGGCTCGCTCAGCGCTTCTCTCGCTGAGCGCAACATTGAGCTACGCAAGACAAGAGGTCTATGAAGCGTTGAGCGCCATCTTGAGCTAAGCGAACTCTTTGTTCAAACTGAAGATTCACTTAGCATGAAATCTCGCTTAACAGAAGATTCTTTCGAATTGAAGATGCGCTTAGCGGACTACCTTGCTTAGCGAAAGACTCTTTCAAACTAAAGATGCGCTTAGTGGAAGCCTTGTTTCTAAGATGCATTTTGCAGTATCCTGCATTTAGCGGAATGTTGTGTTAAGCGAAGGTCCACTATATAAGCTGCACTTGTAATATTTTTAAATATTCAGACTTGGTTGAACTTTTAGCAACTTTCTCTTCTATTCTTCCCATGTTTTCTCTGTTCTCCCTCTCCCATTTTTGTAACCTTTTCAAAACTTCTCATGACAATGAGAGGCTAATCCATTAGTGTTGAGGACTTAGAACTAGGTGCTGAACATGTAAATGCTTTCCTTCATATCTATTCAATGAAATATTCAGTTTAATGTTCATTTCTCTATCTTTATTCTTGTTATATGATTTGATCAGTTATATATGCATGTTTTAGAGTTTAACTGCCATTGACAAATGCTTTTGAATTTGGAACTCAGTTTTAACTCTAATGGAGTGTATTTCTAGACATAGGATTAGACTCCATTAGCTTCGCAAAGATATTTGAGCTTTATCAAACCACTCAACTGAACTTACCGAGACATCGGAAGTGAGGTTGAGCAATTTAGGCTTGATTTGATGAGACATCACGTTTTGAACACTTTTAGATCGAAGTTAATCTGAACTATTACTTTGAATGAAAAATATATCTTGTATGTTTACATGGGAAGCAAATCGGTTGAACCAAATCCTCAACATATCCATCATTCTGTTCTCACACTCAAGCATACCAATTGTTTGGTTATAGTCTTGAATCATCATTATCGTTTTTATTGTTTATCTTTAGTGTTTAGTTTATTTTCTGCTATTACTATGTTCTATAACACAAACGACTTTTAAGAACCAAATTAGTGTTTAGGAATTGATTATTTTACTAATAGTCAAATACGGATAATTCCTTGTGGATTCGATACTAGATATTTGGTTCGCTTGCCAAAATATTTCATCAATGCACTAAAGATGGAAAGCATATAGATCAAATAAAGTAGGTGTATGTTAATTTTTTAAATGATTGCTTAATCCTTACCGTCTAATTTAATCCAACAGATGAGAATGTCTATTCTCATTCTCACATACAAACGCAATTCTCATATGATAATTTCAAAAAGTAGTTTAACAATATTCTTTGATTTTTTTAGGATTTGGACTCTCAAATTGTTTATAAATCTCCTTCAACCAAGAAGTCTTGGAAGAGGGCATTTGAAAATTTAGAAATTAATTCAACATGTGATGACCATGCATCAGAAACATCAAGTGCAAATAATTCAAAAAGTGTGAAGATTAAAATGGAACCAAATCCATGAAGTCTTTGCAAAATTAGTTTAATTTACAAACATTTATGTGTCAATTTTTAATTAGGACCGTTATGAATCATTATTTCATATTTATTATTTCTTAAATTTTGATTGAGACTTTATATGTTTACCCATAGACCAAATTATTATTTATTTTTAGTTTGGACATGAGACAATTATTAATATTTTGGAAGTAGTTTGGTTTAAATTAATAATTAATTTATTTGATTGACTTTAAAAAAAGAATTATTTGACTTAATAAATTTAAAATATTACTATATATATATATATATATATATATATATATATATATATATATATAATACTTGCACCAAAATCATATAATCTTTATATTTGACCATGGATATGCATATATCGCTAAATAATTTGAAATCAAGAACTTTCTCTTTTCTTAGTTTTTCTCTTTGGTTGGTTTCGATATTTCTATTTCAAGAACAAAATACTATTCTCTTAAAAAAAAAAAAAGGTTCTCTTTTGAATTGTGGAGATCCATTTAACAAGTTGACAACTCCATTTAAATATTTTATAATTAATAGATTAATGAATTTGAAATTTAAAAAAAAAATAATAAAACATTATTGACAAAACTATATATTTTTTTTTAATTAGACAAGATAACTAATTTTAAATTTAAAAAAATTGAAATCTTTCATTAGACAACTTTGACCTTACAGAGGTAACAAGCTTAATACTTGGTGATATTAATCAATATTTGATTGATAGATATATTATTTTAGAGACACAAAGTAAGACACTTCAATGTGTTGATCCTTTGCACCCTTTATATCTTAGTTTGCAATATCCCATTCTTTTTCCATATGGGGAAGATAGATTCCGTCTAGATATATCTATTTTTTACCCTTCTGGACATAGGTCAACTTTGAAGAGGACTAAAATTTCAATGCGCGGATTTTTTTCATACCCTTGATTCTTCAATTTTGTTGAGGTCAAGGAGGTTATTTCAATAATTTTTAGTTGACACATATACCATGATTGAATCAGAAAGATTGAAATTTGTCCGTTTTAATCAGCCAAAATTTAAGGTTGATTAATACAAAGGATTACATGACTGCTTAGTCCGTGGAGAAAATAATGTTATAGCAAAAGATCAACAAATAATTCTTCCAAGTTCTTTTAGTAAAGGTCCACATTCCATGTTCAATAATTAAAAATGCATTTGCTATTTGCAAATACTTTGGATATCCAAGTTTTTTTTTTATCACAATGACATGTCATCCATAGTGGAATGAAATAAAAAGACATGTGAAGAAGTTTGGATTAATTGCTCAAAATCGTCCAGATATTTTATGTAGGGTGTTCAAAATAAAGGTAGATCAATTAATTTGAGATTTGAAAATTGGTCACATTCGAAAAAGTATTAGCATGTAAGTCAATCTAAACACTTGACTCTTATATATGATTTTTTTAATCATGTTTTTTTATATTTTTTTCTTCTAATTAATGTGTTATATTTTTGTGTTTTATAATAACATGTCAATTTTATTTTGAATCTCAGATGTTTGCACAATAGAGTTTCAAAAACGTGGCTTACCTCATGCACACATATTATTGTTTATGCATCCTCAACATAGACCTAAATCTCCAGATGACATCAATAAACTGTCTTTTCATCTACTATATTTTATTGTTATTAATATAATTTTTTAAAGTCTTTTTTATATTTTTATTTAAAAATATTTATTATGTTTATCTTCCTTTAAAACTAATACGTACATCAAATCAACCTGTGTATCACACGAATAAAAAAATTAGTCATTTATAATTTTACTCTTGTACTTGATAATATGATTATTTTGAACAAGATAAATATATTAATAGTTCGAATATATCAATCAATATATATGTAATGTAAGGATATTTATTGAAGAAAAAAAGCTTTTGTTTTACAATTTCTTTGGGTTGATTTTTGAAGGTATACGTATACATATACATCCGTCAACAAGAAAACAGAACCATGAATGAATCCAAAACCAAATAATAATTAGGCATTGATTGTGCTTGTAGCCAACAAATACGTCCATCACTCCATCAAACAATAGGAATAATACTAGAGCCCTAACCCTTGCCTTGCAATTTATTTACAAACAAAGGCTTTTCTTTTCCCACTCAAAATCACAGTCAAGAGAGTTTCTTTATTTATTTATTCTGAATTCAGGTATATCCTATTCCTAGGCTATTTTTCACTCAACATTTCCTCACCCAACCAAATCATCCTTTGAAGTATGTTCTAGATGCAAGAAGTTATTCTAGACTATCAAATTTTGATGCAAACAAAGCAACCAGAAAATAGAAATACTGATGTACAAGCACTAAAATTAATCAGATGTAGTATGAGAAACATCCTGCTAAATAGCAATCTTCAGGTTATTTCCAACTAGACCCAAATGAGATTTGCAATGGAGTAGGAAAGGTTTCAGCATTGGGGTAGGAAAAGTTTTAGCATTGAATCAATGACGTTGTGGTTGTTCAATGTCTGATCTTATTCACCTTCTCACTATTTTAAATTGGATCTAAGTTATAATATTTCTATTATAGGCTAATGAGAGATTAGGAAAATCATTTAACAAAGATAGTATAATATCATTTTCTTTTTGTTCTATAATATTTATTTTTCAATAGTTTTGATTATCCAACTTTTTAATTTTAGTTTCGAAATGTCTAGTGTTGGATGCTTTAGTCAAATTCTATTATTAATGTGATACAGCAATGTTTGGGACAAAATGGCTTTTTTGTTATATCAATTTTTAATGTACGAATTTTTTTTCTTTATAAATCATTTATAATTTTTGGTGAACAGTTATTCGTACGGTGGAAAAGAAGGTTAGGGCTAAATTTTCATTTTTCTTCTTCTTTTTATTTGTTAAAAAATATCTAATTTCAATCTTAACTATTAAAATATTTGAATAAAATATCTAACAACTAATAATAATGGTTAATCCGTGAATCACTTAATGCACATCATCTTCACTGTGGACTTTGCTTGGAAATAGCACTACCCAAACAATCTTAGTGCAGCCCAACTGTGTATGGGTTTGGGCCTTAATATTTAGAAAGTTTTTTGTAGGTCAATGTCTAGGGTCTACCCATAAAAATTAAGGAAACTCTTAGAGTTCATCAAGTTACAGAGAATGTCCAATTTGAAATTTATTGAGTTCATTAATTCTCAATAATTGTGAAACATTCCTCGATACCTTTGTAAACACTGTTTCATTTACTGTATCTGCACATACAACGACGATATTTCAAAGTTCGGGTTTATCCAAACCCTATATGAGTTTGTAGTTGACCCCGAAGAGACTAGATAAAAGAATACTAGCAATTGTGATTATGTTTTTACACTATGATTCCCTACTTTTATTTCTATTGAGCTTAACCGATCAATAATCCTGTAGCCTGAGCTTTATTTAACAATGTTAGTTGTAACTTTTTAATTCCTACCTTTTAATGAGGGACATAGTTTTGAGTTGAATAAAATACTTAGCCAGCAATGCAGAGAAAATACTTAATCATAAACTAATTGATTAACTTTCGCACTTTTTACACTCAAGAGATACAATAAGTAAGGGGTAAAAGCTACAAACTCATCTACTCTTGTAATCTCACCTATCTGTATCCTCATCAAGCATCAATTACATGATCCTTGATACATTATATTATATTAAGAATAAAAGAACCAACATTTGGTCTCAGGCAACCCTTGTGTCAGTGCATGTAAACCAATTCTTCATCTTTGCATTCCCTTATTGCAATTTCCATTTGGTCCCGGGCAGTAGAGGGCAACACATCACAACAGTGCCTTCTTGGAGCATGCAACTGAAAACAAAAGAAAGGTTTATAAGTACTATTATTACCAATGTCAAGTCATCATCCTAATAGCCATGAAGGAACACTAACACTAATATCAGACATAGGAGGATACAAGTTAAACTCTCATTACACTCTCTTATCGATACTTTCTTCGTGATATGTTTGAAATTTATTAGAAATTATCAATTTAAATACATATCAGCTAAGTTAAGAAAAAATATATTTAAATTATATATGAAATCTACCAAAATTGATAATTTTGATTAAACTTTAATCTATCACAAGAATCTAAAGAAACGCTAGTATCTCTTTGATATAGTTACCTGTTTGATGTCAATGTCTAGCTTATTTGTGACCACTTTGATCACTTCCAGTTTCTTCGGCGATGCGCCGTCATCGATTGAGCAATTCTGAAAAGATTTCTTGTAACTGCTAATGATGCCATCCTTGCCAGAAGACACATTGTCTAGAAAGAAAACAGTGGATCTTTTACAAGGGTCAGGGTGAAGTACTCTTGTGTTGAAAGTGTATGATTTTGCCAACATACTCCCCTTCCTCCACTGCTTGAATGTCTCTTGCACCTTTAGAACATCCGGCAAAGGCATACGGTTTGGGAAAACCTGAACAGCATAGCCCCATGACACTGAAACTGTCCATGAAAACCATCTGTCATAGCATATTGCTTGTTGTAGCATCCTCTGGGAATCAACATTTGCAGCTTCAAATAAATGCTTCAGAGCTTGTGTGGTTGTCATGTTTGGAAAGATTGGATCAGTGTAATCAGGATGATGCAGAGACAACAGAGGAGTTAAAGGATGTGCCGCCAATAGGCCAAAAGTATTTCCCCTTAAATCCACCTGATCCAATTTCATAATCACAAAGTTCAAAGATTAATTCAGCTTATCATAACCAAATAATCTTCTTGTCATATTTCTAAAAGAACTTTTTATGTAAAATCTTCTTTCCCTTCCCCAAAAAAACAAGAGTTTAATTGTGATTCTTACATTATCAACTGATCAGAAATCAATAAACTTATCATATGTCTGTGATCGGACGAAAGTGTAAAAAAACTTTACATTATTACCAAACATGCACTAAGGCTGATCAAAAGAAAGACAATCAAATCACCCAGAATCTTATATCGTAAACTAATCATAAATCATCTTTTGTATGACATCTAAAATAGACATCATAAAATCAATAAACTTATCGTATAGGGGAACCTATGATAGTGAAAAAAAAAAGACAATCAAATCACTCAAAATTTTCATCATTTCAAAAGTTCAAACTTTTTTGTTACCTGGTGAAAACCGGGTTCATGTGTTAATCCAACCCCAAGTTCTGCCAAGCAAGAGTACACCCTGCCATCACTTCCATAGAGATGAGGGTACCTTTCAATACAGGAATCAAAAACCTTGGCCAAGACCTTAGCCAGAGAGGAGCTGATAGCAAAACCAGCACCCCCAAAAGCCATTCCAAAACCAAACACACGGTTCTGCTCATAAACCTCAGAGTGTGCACCAATGTAGTACCAAAGTTCATGATCATATTTCGAAAGAGTCTTCACCACATTCTCCGGGAAGAAAACCGTGTCATCATCTCCAAACACATACCACCTCACGTCCGAATCATTGTGCCTCACCATGGTCTCGACCACGACACGCGCCACGCGTATGGCCGATCGGAGTCCACCCTTATGAGTGAAACGAAACCTTGAAGTGTCCTGAGAGACACAAAGAGGAGGAACAGAATAAGAAGAAGTGTCATTCTCATTCCTAGTAGCATTATCTTCATTTGGGAGAGTTATATCCAAAAACACACACCCCTTCATTGCTTTGTTGTTGTTCCACCACATTTTCACGTACTCCTTTCTCTTGAGCCACGAACTCTTGCTTGAAGCAATTCCAAAGACAACGTGATCAAGGGTGGTGGTTGTTGTTGGTGTTGGTGTGGACACATTTTGTGATGAGGATTTGTTGACATGAACCAGCTTTGAAGGGCCCAAAAGAAGCACTGAAACAACGAGATAGAGGGCACAGAATGATGAAGAGACCAAGATGAAACTCACCACAGACTGACCCTTGGTGGTGGGTTTGTGAAAAAACTGCATGGTAACAACTAACAAGAAGAATGGATCTATCTGAGATTATTATTAATATTATTATTGGGTTTAATAGTTCAATACATAGTTGAACAATGAACGTGGTACTTCAAGTGAGAAGTGAGGCGGTACCTAAGACGTGTTTTGAGGTATATAAGTCTTGCCGTGATCCACGGCGTGAGAAAGCTGAGTTATTTTGACGTTTATGAGTGTCAGTTAATGTTCCATGTGTATATTATATTGGTAGGTTTGTCAAGAGTTAGAGGAAACTGAAAGTGACCCTGCCAATTAGATTCGCACGGTTGGCTTGGTTGGTGCTGATCGTTGTTGGATTCAAGTGGTTCAATTTATGTGCATTGACTATACATGAGAGAAAGGGAAAAAAAATAAAATGGTGGTGTATTAGGCCACCTATACTACGAACATGTAAAGGGGTTCTACGTTTTTAGCCGTCAAAATGGTTTTGACTTTTGAGTCTTAATTTTGGATATGAAATATATTATGTCCAAAAGAAAATACATATATACTGTGGGCGCTCACAACTAATGAAAATGAATAGGTAGGTGTGAAACAACACTATGATTCACGCTAGTTCAACAGATTTTAGGCCTGAAACCACGATTGTAGCATTGTTTTGAGCTTTTTAACGCGTATGTATTGCCTTTCTACCGAATTGTGCGTTTATCAGTTTTACTTTTCCGTTTTGCTACTTCAGAATGAAGGTTATATTGTAACTCACGAAATCCCCTATAAGTTATATCTGTAATTATGTATCACCCCAACCCTACCAAAATAATTGACCGGTTCAAATTTATCTAGACACGAGAGATTACGTCGTGGACTAGTAATAAGCATCTGTTTTCGTTTTAGAGCATTAAAGTAAGATAACGCATAAATTAAATACCATTAACATTAGACTATACGCTTGATTATATTTTTGTTACTGTCTCCTGGAATGAACAAAAATTTTGAAAAAAGGTTGAGTTGTAAGCTGTTGCGTGAAGCCGCGTATGGGACGGCGTGGAATTTTGGATGCACACATAACTCGGAAATAAAATATAGTATAACTTAAATAATTGCACAAATGTAAATTGTATTCATTAATATCTCAAAAAAATATATATTAATCATTCGAGTTAAAATATTTCTAATAGACTGTTTAATGTTTATAAATATATATATTACCAAAATATGCAGCGAGCAAACAATTATGTAGAGTTTGAAGAATTTTCTAATAAAGCACCCTATTGGTCCTCGTTGGGATCAGAAAAATTGGATCCTTGGCTGAGTGGTTGGTTGGTTACCTCGCTCCAAACAGGCAACTGCTGGGAAGTAAACCATTTGAAAAAATCAGGCAACTGATGCAAATCGTGAGAGGTTGATCATTTTTCCGGTGAAACAAAAAGCCTGCCTGAGGGAGGTTTGATCACCAGCAAAATCTTCGAGTTGTCTTCGGATTATTTTTCTTCTACAGAGAAGACAAGGATCTTTCTCTACTGCAAAGAGTGGGAATAGAAATCAGGAAATGCATAGCCTGCTAAGAATATTTTCAGAAATGTAAACTTCGTGACATACTGTAGAGGTATTCCTTTTTGTTCAATGATGATACAATAAAACAAACCAAGAACTGAAGAATGTTGGGAAAAAGAAGTTTTCACCTTCCATTCAACTTTCATAGAAAGAAAATAATTGAAGGTTCACACAAAATTATCCTATCAAAACAAGGTAAAAGATCAACCTTGAAGAAGCATCCGCCTCACATCAGCTATAACACAGACGGACAGACATTCATGCTCTTGAAAATTTCAAAGCTTTTAAAGGAGGCAAGTTCCTAAGAGAATGCTAGGGTTGCATCGAGATAAGTTCATCGAGTTCACACTGTCTAATATGAAGACTGACTGTATCATTAGAAGTCGGCAAAACATTGCAGCACTGACGACGGGGGGCATTCGTCTGTGATAAGGACCCAATAAGGCAACATAGAGTTAAATAACTAGAACAAGAATGCACACAGAACAAACAAAAAAAAAAATCTCAAATTTCAAATTAACAAAACCTGTTCATTAATAGGCTCCAGCTTCCTTGAAAAAACTATGATCTGCTTGAGGTGTGTAGCATTTGATTCAAAGCAGTTCCCAACAACATGCCTAATGTAGTTGCTCCAAATGCCCCTTTTATCAGATGTAACACTTTTCAAGAAAAATACAGAAGGCCTTTTACAAGGATCTCTAGCATAGTCTCTGGTGTTAAACATAAAATTGGCAGCAACTTTACTACCCCTCTTCCATGGCACAAAAGTTCTCTGCAGTGAAAGGAGGTCAGGTAGAAGTTTATTTCCTTGGTAAACCTGGATAGCAAAACCCCAAGAAACAGAGAAAGTCAAAGAATTTGATCGATCATAGCAGACAGTTTGCTGCAGGATCCTGGCAGGGTCTACATTTGCAGCTGCAATAAGATGTTCCAAAGCTTGTACTCTGTTCATGTCAGGAAAGAGGGGATCCACCGCATCCAAGTGATGAAGGGACAACAATGGAGATAATGGATGTGCAGCCAGCATCCCAAACAAACTCCCTCGCATATCTAACTGGTGGAAAATATAAATAACCAAATTATTAGTTCCATAAAGTCTATCACTTCACTTGCATAAGTTTTAGACCTGAACCATAGAGATACAATAGTGTTCCAGAAATATAGAAGTCAAGCGGCATAAACGAGATCCAGCAAAAGTACCAAGCTCAAGACCATGACAATATACTCAAGCACTGCATAACTCAACTCCTCAACAATGCATGAGACCCTAAACCCCAAATGCTAAAGAATTTAACAAGAAAAAAAAATCTCAAACCAAATTATTAGATTTATCATGCAGTGCATATCACAAGTATGAATTAGACCAATGTACACTTTAAAACTATAGCAACTACATATTGTGCAGAGAAACATTGGATGCAGCCAGAAAAATAGAATGCGATGCACATTATCATTTTCATGTTTCGTAATTGATTTTATCTTGGACAAAACCTTGATACTCTATACTATTGATAACGTTCTCCAATCAAAATTGCAGAGAATTGCAACTAATGCAGCTGCAACCGTGATCACTGAAATCCCAAAAACCTTCCATGTTGTGGCAAAAATCACAGTTCCACCTACTAAATCAGAGAGGAACACAAACCATATCAACTAAGTTCAAAGGTAATGTACCGAGAGTGTAAAATAAATTAGGTTCAGACAGTCACAACCTTTCAGTGTCAGTGTCAGTGTCAGTGACAGGGCGTCACCTTTAAACTTATAAACTAAAATCTATCAATTAGTCCGATATCTAAGGTCACATACACACATACAACGAGTTCATTGTTCCTAATTACAAACATGCAAACAACCAACAAAAGAGATCCAACACATGCACATAGATCATAAGCATGAATTGAGTAATATTAATAACAACAGAAAGCACGCACCTGATGAAAGCCAGGTTCATGAGTCAAGGCAACACCAAGCTCAGCAACGCAAGAGTAGATTCTCGAATCGCTCCCATACAAGTGGGCATACCTCCTCAGACACGAATCCAAAACCCTCGCCAAAACCCTAGCAAGCGAGGAGCTGACGGCGAAGCCGCCGCCGCCGAACGCCATCTCGAATGAGTACTTCACGTTCTGCTCGTAGCTCTCGGAGTTGCCTCCGATGTAGAGCCACTTGCTGTGATCGTACCTCGCGAGAGTCCGCGCCACGTTGTCGACAAAGAACACCGTGTCGTCGTCGCCGAACACGAACCACCGCACGTCCGTCTCGTTGCGATCCACGGCCTCCTTCACGGCGCGCGCCACGCGGATCGCCGACCGAAGCCCGCCGCGGAACGTGTAGGGGAAGGAGGAGGTGTCGCCGGAGATCACCACCGGTGGGGAGGAGGTCGTGGCGGCGGCGGTGGTGTTGGGAGGTTTGTCGAGGAATGCGACGGCGCGGGTGGTGGCGGGGGAGTACCAGAGGCTAATGTAGGGGAGGCGGCGGGGCCAGGAGAGGGAGGAGGAGGCGACGGCGAAGAGGAGGTGGCGGCGCGTGGTGGGGGATAGCCGCGAGATGAGAGTGGATGTGGATGGGGGTAGTGATGAGTTGGGTGGGATCCACTTGAGGAAGAGGAGGTAGAGGTTGAGGAGGAGAGAGAGTGTTAAGAGGAAGGATTTGAACGAAGGTGTTTTCGTTCTCATTGTCGGAAGAGGAGGCATTGCTGTCGCTGTCGCTGTGTTTGAGACTGAGTCCGAGGTTGTGGTGGCTGTGGAAACTGGTAAGCTACTGGGACTCTGTTCCTTTTTTCTTCGCTGGAACATTATTCTTGTCTTGTTTTATTTTAATTAATTATTAAAATTAAAAAAAGGTAGGGGGAGTGGGGAAGAGGAAGAAGGGTCACGGAGGGACAAACTCAACCGCCAAGTTACTGTTAGTTTTTAAAACCTGCGACAGAAGTAGGGGGGGACTCAAACCACTCGATGCTAATGGAGTTCCACGGTGCTTGGAGATTGCGTTGATCACTTGGTTAGCGGTTTCAACCTCGAAGGTTTTAATGGGCCTACTTGGGCTAAGCCCATGGGTTGTCTAGACGGGCTGACAAATACAAATACAAATATTACTTCCCACATACTGTATTTTCGGAATGCTGCTGCATTTTTCTTACATAACCAATTCCGAAATATTTCACATTATATTTAACAATTAAGAATTGAGTATCTAATTCATGTTTGTCCTAAAGTAAAAAAAAAAAAAAAATTCTGTCTTACAGTGAGATATGCATCAATTATTATAATTTAAAAATAATAAATTCTATATAGTAATAATTTATTTAATAAAAACTTTCTAAAAAACATTGGCAATTATCAATTAACAAGTTAATTAATTAACTAATTGCCTAATTATTGTTTGTCTTTGTACGTTTCATGGTGTTGGATTTGTAAAACGATGAAGATGAAGATGAAGATGAAGGAGGGTCTTTGAGCAAAACAAGAGAGGATCTTCTTTGTTGTCATGGCTGACTGGTCCAAAGAACAATTGTTGCACCTCATCAAACTCCTCTCTCACACCATTTCCAATTTCTTTGTATTATCTCTTCCCTTTTCATCTCAATTTCTTTTGTTCTCATTTTCCCCTCATATCTTCTTTCTAAGGTTTCTCTCTTTTATTTTGTTTTAACGCTAATATTTGATTTTCGATGTTTTTGGCTATTGTCCAAATTATAATTGTTTGGAGATTGTATAATTCTAAACTAAAAGTCCATTTTGTTATATGATTTATTTTTTTTTTATGATAAAAAGAAACATGAATTGAAAGTTTAGAATAACTGTTTGGTATTGTGAAGGGCTTTCACTTTTCCGCTAATGTTTTGTTGTCTAAATGGAGTATTTAAGAAATATTGTGTCAAGCTTGCATTGCATTGTTTACAAGACTTGTCTTTTGTGAATAAATAATGACTGTTGAACCATGAAAAATTCTGTCTTTACATCATGTGGTGTTGAAACTTGGAAGGAATAGCAATGTAGGACTGTTGGTTCTGTTTATGTGTGTCTATTAGAGCATTTTTTTTTTCATTGTGGTGAATCTCTTTCAATAACACAGTATTTGGATGAGTGTGATATGAAGCAACAACCATCTTTAGGTGGCTTAATTTATGAAGCGCTTATTATGCTCAACTTGGTATCAGGATACACACTTTCTTGGGGGAGTTGTTGGTCTTGCCATTGCAATATTTTTCACATGGAGATTGTTGAGACCATCTGGTGGACCTCAACGCAGGCAACAAAAACAACAAGCTGATGCTTCTAATAGACCTGAAATTAGCACACATTCATCTGTAGTGCCTTCTAGAGTTTGTTCATCTTCAACTGATTCAAGGACACAAAATGTAGTTGATGAGATCTTTCAGCCGAACAAGGTATTTATCCATGTCTTGGGTTGAGTTTGGTTGCTCTATATGTATGTATGATTGACAATTATTGATTTTCTCCTATTTTTCAGCCTGCATTGGGTCAGATTGTTCGGCAGAAGTTGAGTGCAGGAAGAAAGGTAATTAAACATAAGATATGCACTTGCTTAAATAATAACTTGATTTCCAACTTATGTGTTTGTTACTATTATTTTATTTTTCTCGACAAGCATGAATAAAACATGATAGGAGGAGGAGCATTTATTGTACTAGTTTGAGTTTTATACACATTGTATGGTTGGTATATTATTTCTATATTGCCAAATCTTATCATATATTTTGTTTTATATTTTATGTAGGTAACTTGTCGTCTTCTTGGAGTGATCCTTGAAGAAAGTGGTCCAGAAGAGCTTCAGGTGGCGAGATTGTCCATTTTTTGCATCTTTTATTTAAGACATTAATGTGACAAATTTTTAATATGGTATGTTCTGTTATTGACAGAAACAAGCAACTGTAAGGTCCTCTGTGTTGGAAGTGTTGTTAGAAATAACAAAATTTTGTGATTTATATCTCATGGAACGAGTTCTGGATGATGAAAGCGAGGTGTGTTCATTTCTTAGCCTATATCATCTGTTCATCACGTGGTTTATGTCCTAGTTTTTATATGATGACCTTAATGGAATTGATGAGCAACACTTCACGTTATAGACTGTTTACTTTTACTATCTTCCAATTTAAGGTGTGTTTGGAAAATGAAATTACTATGTTGATATCAGGTCCAAACTATGATTTCTTGTTGGCCTCCCTGTAAATTTTCCTTGTCTCCACTTTACTGTTATATATTGCATCTTAAAATTTAATATGTTTTTTTCTTTATGTACATTATTTCTACAGAAAATAGTTCTTGAAGCATTAGAAGATGTTGGGGTATTCACTTCAGGTGGTTTGGTCAAGGACAAGGTATGTATGTGAATACATTGCAAAGGTTCCACACAAGTCTGTTTGCACTTCATGAGGACATTGGTGTAAGCTTGGGATACATATTGATGGGAAGCATTAGAATATGTCTTTGATGCTCTGATGATATTTAAAATTGTAAAATATAAATGTGTTAATGTTAGTTATGTCAGTTTACACTATTGGATTGGAATTATTTTTTTCACCCTTCCAAATGAACACATCCTGATGGAAGATGGCCTAAAATACATTTATGCTAATAAGCCTAATATATCAAGTTCTAGTGAAGAGTGAAACTTTCTAAAAGGTTCATTCCGAAAAAAAAAATTGTTAGGGAGACCAATTTAAATTCAAGGTAGAGTACTAGTACCTAATATATAGAGAGAAGAGAGATCACTTACACCAAGAGTAACTCTAAGACAGTTACACTCCACTTATATGCAGGTCCTCTTCTGTAGCACAGAGAATGGACGGTCATCGTTTGTGCGGCACTTGGAACCAGATTGGCATATCGACTCAAATCCTGAAATTATCTCTCCGCTTGCTGTATGTTATTACATAATCTCAACTTTACTTGGCAATTATCAAGTTCATACTCTGATATGAGAAACATTGTTTTTTGTTAATATTATCTAATGATGAACACATATCATGTTGCAGAGATTTATCAAGTATCAACTTCATGTCTCACCTTTTAGATCAGAAAGAACCGCTGCTAATGTTTTCAGTGCTCCATCCCTGGAACAGTTCTTTGGATCCATATGAAATTATAGGATGCCATTGAATTCATACTAGTTTGTTTTTGTGTGGAGCCTGGATTCCACCATAACCATACACTTTTGTTCCAACTTGTCTAGACATTTTAGGAACTATAGGTTAGATTTCCAGTCCAATTGATGCTCCTCTTTTGGAAGTGAAAAACCTGTGAGTGTATTTTTGTATAATGCGTTAAAGAAGAGATTTCTTTCTTGAGTTTGAGCTTTTGGTTTGAAATTGTGCATTGGAGTGGATTCATATCCATACTTTCTGACGGGTAAGGTGGCAGTTTTTAATAATAATACACTGAAATTGTGTTTTAGAATATTAAAGGATTTACTATTGTTCATTCGTCACGTGTTTGTATTCAGTAACTTCTTTTGAAAGAATGTGTTCATGACATATATAAGTTAAAGTTTAGCATATGAAATTCTTTAAAAAAAAGTTTAGTGTATGAAATTGAAGATTAACATTATAATTACAATGTTTAGAAATCTGTTTTGGATTGAGATCACAATTTTAGGATATAATTCTTTGGAAATATAATTATTAATTTCAACATTTTTCGTTTCCTAATTTTTACTCAATGAATTAAAATTCTTAACTTCATTTCAACTTTGTGTAAATATGTTATTATCATTGTCATTTTTCTTGTCATCAATTGTTACCATCATAACAATTATCATAAATAATAGAAATGATTATAAGGTTAACTATAGTAACAATAATAACTGGTATTCATAGTATCAGTAGTCAATTAATCACAATAATAATAAAGATAATGATAATGACAATCATTAATGATACTCTTTTAATTATTAATCATAACTATAGTGAAGTTATTTATAATTCTTCTGAAGAAGTATTAGAATGAAACTATAAGATGTTATCAGTTAGAATGGTAACACTCTCATATTCGAGAAGAAAGACAGAAGATAGGTATGTCATTCATTAATCGGATACTCTATTATTAGGCATCCCTTTATTAAACCTATGTAGTTCGCTTGCTCTTGTTTTTATTTCCACATTGATAAAAAAAAAAATGAAACTAAAATTTCATTTAGAATTATAATATTTTTTTTTACATCATTTAGAATTATAATTATATCATAACTTTAACTAACCCAAATATAAAAATTATGATTCTGAGGTCAATTTCAATTATGACAAAATTAGAATTATAAATCCCTTTTCATGTGTCAAAAAATAATTATTAATTTAATATCCCAAAAAGTGAGTGATGTAATCTGAAGGTAAATCTTCTTTTTATATATATATATATATATATATGCAATAATTTGTATATATTTAAATAAGTGGTATAAAAATATGTTTACATCAAAAATATTTCTTCACAAAATTAATACTTTAACTTCTATTTTTATTTTATTTTTATCCAAATTTATATTAAAATATATGCACAATAATTTTAATTTTAAATCAAATATACACTTATATTTTTTTTTTGAGACATTTTTTCTCCCAGTTTTCTCGCTATACACACTCTTTAAAACAGCAACATTCACTTTTATAATAAAAACAAAGTCTGAGTCAATTGAAATTATTACATAGTAAATCTAATCTAATATGATCTAAATCCTAATTAATCTCGATAATATAACACGTAATACTATTAATATTTTTTTTACTATATAGTATCTCACATGAAAACTTTGTTGAGACTTGAGAAAGAATTTTAATTAGAATTATTCATTCCCAAAGCCCTAATTACACGAATTGAGAAAATGAACAAGCCGAGTCAATCAACAAAGTCAAGTCGTTGCTGAAGAAAAGAAAGAACACACCATTTCCATTTCTGGTGAACCTTCTGGAACGACAGAACCTTCACTCAAACTACAACTAAAGTGCCATTTCAAGGTACGACAGAAATTCCTTGACTCTTCTTTTTTAATTTCTTATCCTCTCTATTTTCTTTTCCATATTTTCTCACCTTATTATTATTATTGTTCCGTTCGCATTTTCTCACCAACGACGACGACGCAATGTTGCGAAACGCGGGATTTAGGGTTCCGTCTTCTTCGCGCTGGAACTGAATTTGAATACTTCTCACAAATCGAATCATTTGCACTCTAAAATAAGTTGAAGATGGTTGAACGGAAGCAGTTCAAGACTAAGCTCTGCGTTCTGTATCAGAGAGGTCGCTGCAATCGCCATAATTGCTCCTTCGCGCATGGGAGAGCCGAGCTTAGACGATTCTCTGCCTCGTATAGTGGTATAGTTTTATATTTTGGCATTGCTCATATAGTGCTATAATTTTTTTTTATTACTATTAATTATTAATTGCTTAGCTCAGTCTCTATATCTTGTGAATTGAGGTAAGTTGATGGATACTGTGATATTTGTTACTTGGTTGGTGTTTTCAGTAACGGTGCCCTAGAATATATCTGGGAGAATGGTTTTGGTGGAAAAGTAATGGAGGACGATTTTTTTCAATTTTAAATTACAAAAAATATATTTTTAACTAATTTTACACTATCATTCAATCACAACTCTCTCAATTAATGGTAAGTCTGTTCAATCACAACTCTCTCAATTAATGGTATGTCTGTTGACTTTTATAAAACTATTTTAAAAGTTATGCACAAGGTGATGATCTGTAATGCAACAATGACAATGCAAAACTGGCAGTGGCAGTGTATCACCGTTAAACTCTCGTAAAAATAAACAAATGTTAGGAGTTAGAACATTACATTTATGTTAATCTATCATTAAACTATAAATTTTTGTTAGAAAAAAATATATTTTTTCCTCTGTGCCCTTTACCTCCAAAACTGTCCCTTGGAATGTTGGACAAGTCATGGCTGGTTATGTGAGGAAAACAGTTTAACTGAGTGAAGGAAGAAGCTTCTTTGTGTTTGAAGGTGTTGAGGTGTTTTATTTGAGTAAAACTTTATCAGCAATGGAACTGTGCAGAAAAGAAAGAAATGACAAATTGGTCCATTTGCCATTTGTTAATTGTTAAGTATCATAGAGCTTTTTAAAACTAAAGGTTTTGTTGCTTGGGGTTTGCTTGAAAAATAAGGTGAGTCTTACAATAAGAACTGGATGGTTATGCAATACAGAAATTTTAAGACTATTAAATACTGTGTTTGAAATTATCACATCATCCATCATTTAATCATCATTCTCCTCCTCCTTGGTCAGATCATTTTCTTGATTATATGTTAGCTCAGTTTATAGTAGTTCTTCTATTTATAAGTAATATCCTGCTGATGTGGACTAATTGTTCTTCATCTATCAATTTCATTCCATCCATGCCCATGACTTTCTTTCACTCATGTGGCAATTTTTGCCACCACAACATCTATAACTTCAAACTCACACCCATTACATTAGGGGGCTTAGCGATTCTTATTACTTGGACAAAAGTGGAGTACATATTGGAGATGCTTTTTGCCATCAGTCCATTTTTGTTTTCTTATAATAGTTTGTTCATGTTTATTTTTTGGAGGTTACAATAGAAGAAAATTTAGCTTTTTGGTTATTCATTATTATAATCATAATCCATTTCTTGAAGTATGACTATTGTATTTATTGCATCTGCTTCAGCCACTTTCTGCTCTTATTTTTCCTCCTAGGAATTTTCCTACAATAGCCCGACCCTTGAGTGCAGGGCAATAAATCTGAGCAGAGCATTTATATTTAATTGCTAGCTAATTTCATGTCCATTGAAGCATTCTTGTTTCTTTTTTGTTATAATTTTATGTCTATATCTCATTTCATGCAATTTTATAGCTTTACCCTTGAACCTGGTTTTAATACTTCCTTCCTATGCCAGTATCAAGCTATATTTCTTTTTTGAATTTCTGTGTTCAAAACAATGTTGCAGAATGAAAAATTGTCACACATTTGAAAAGGTCACCATCTTTCTTCTTGCAGATATAGGTGACTTGTAGATATGTGCTTGGAGTTCACTAATGCTATGTCTTTCCTTGTTTGTATATGACTATTATTCATGGGATGTGAAGCTGTTTAAATGGATGGGAGTCTGAATTTCATCCCATATTTGTGATAACATGCTGAACTTGCATGGGAGATTTGATTAATTATAAGAAAACAAAGCATTGCATATGAAGATAATATATTAAAAGAGAAATATGTAAAATGTAAGAAAAAAATTTTATAAATTATTTAGGAATGTGTTGCCACTTTCCACTTTCAAAGCCTTTCCTGTAAACTATTTTCTTACACCCCTAGTCTGTTTTATTGACACTGTTATTCCATTTGTTTAGCTGAATGCCAAATTCTTAAAACAATGAGATACTTATCTGATAGACTGGTCCATATGTCCATTGATTCTATGTAAGCAGATACAGAAGCCTAGATATGCAATAACAAATGGCATATGGGATTAATGCCAGATTAATTTATTCAATGATAGGACGATCACATTATCTTGTTGAGACTGTTGCATTTCCAGAAGTATGGATATTTCATTATAGATGAATGATTCTTCAGAAGGCATTCTGCTGATTGGTTTATCTTAAAGGCGATGCTGGTGTTGTTCATGAAATTGTATTTTCTTGGCCATGTTTTTTATGCTTCATTCCTTGAATCTGTGGAACTACAGTGTTATCTGAGATCATGATTAGGCTTGCGTGGATTGTCTGCTAGCATCGTGTTTTGATCAGAAGCAAGTTCAGCAAATTCCCCAATCATTTCATTTAAAATTTCTACTGCTTGAGTGTATGGAGCTTATGCTATTCCTTTTGGCTGATACTTCTGGATATGGTATGGCTACATGGGCACAGGCAAAATGGAATTATTGGTGGAGATGATGCAGGAGAAATCAAATCTGATAGCTTGTTGATGGATTTTTATTTCTTAAGCATCTTGGATATTACTCTACATTTGAGATTCTATTTTATATCTTACTTCTCTCAACAAGTTGGGGATGTGAAATGTTCTTAATCCATTGCTACCTTGATTACACTTCAAACAAAGTATAAGCTACATGCTTGGGTTTTACAATATCTGTCATATTATGAGGGTGCTAGTTTCTATCCGCGTTTTTGCTCTTACGTTGGAGGCACTATTACTATTCATTATTATGTTTCTCTTGTTATTCCTGTTAATGGTAAGCTTGGCTTCGTTATCATTTTATGCATTTTGTTTGTATCTTCTGGAATGTTTGTGGTTTTTTTTTTTTTTTTTATATTTGTTTGCAGTAATGGAGCTTTTTTTTTTTTTCAGGGAGGAGAGACTATTTAGGTAATGACTTGAGGGATAAACTTGACAGAAGGCATATATCTCCTCGAAGGTACTCACCAGCTCCAGATACCAGAGGCCGCCAGATCATCCGTGGTCAGACACAACATCTTTATACTTCTTTTTGCTCCTTATTTTTAGTATTATTTCTTAATTAGTTGTAGCAGGGAGGTCCAGCTTTTCTGTCACTTAAATATTTGGTTTTTATTTCCCTATTAGCAATTTTATGTTTCACGTTCTGAGGCTGATGTCTTCATTCTTCAAACCTTGAATGTGTTTGATGTAACAATTTTCTAGATTTTCATAGAACTTCAAACAAGAGAGTTGTAGAGGCATGACTTATTTTTATCTATTATGTCTCCAATTTTCTATAAGCTATGAACAATGTTCATTGCTTCACTATGAAGTTTTGCACCTGTTTAACTGGGCATAAATGTGAGTATGCATTTGTATATGTGGTTTTATTTCTTTATGCACAAGATCATGCCTCTTTATGTTTTATGTTGATACATACATACACATCAAAGAGAGATATGCACATGCTGCTTTACCTAATGATTTTGCACCTGTTCTCTTTCCTAATGTTACATGAATAAAAAAATTGCAGAATACAGTCCTTCGAGGTCTTTGGAGAAAAAAAGGTAAATCAACCATGAATCACTATTGATAATTCTATATGTATTTTTTAGTTCTTGTTGGCATTTATTGTCTATTATTGTTCTTCTTGAATTTAAATGTATATTAAAGTTAAAATATGCTACATTTAAGGGATAAATTTTTTAATTCGTAATTATATTTAAAGAGAAAGAATTGGCATTAATTTGGGAGAGGCAACCTTTGAAAAGGAGAGAGAATATGGAGAAGGGTGGGTAGAGATTTGATGCCTTGTGAATAATAGATAAGATATGAACAAGTTTGAAAGAAATATGTTGAGCATACCAAAAGTGACTGTATTTCTACTATGTAATTGTGAGCTGATGAAGTGAAATATCCATTTTTTTGTTGGCTTTTGGTATTAATCTTCACAATTATTTTCCATAGTAGACACATGCTATGGGCACGACAGCCTTGTTGTCTAAAGGTGTTTTTTTTTTTTTATTGGAGTTGCAGGGTTAACCAAGTTTAACATTTGATAGTCTCAGATATGCCTCTTTTGGAGCAAACGTTTATTTGTTAATATGTTACTTCATTTTGTTTCAGATCCTTATCCATGTTTTTGTCTAAAATAAATATCAATAATTGTTGTTGCAGTGACAGAAGACACAGGAGAAAACAGGGTATTACTGATCAAAGTGATGTTTCTGGAAGTTTGAAAGTATCGGATAGAGTTCAAGATCGAATTAAAGAAGGAAAATTGCTTTCCTCTGGTTCTAGGAATACTCTTGAGGAGCAGGTTTGGAAATTCTCTTTAATCTTTTCCACTGCAAATATATGTGAAAAATTCCCTCAAAATTTCATGTTTGTTTTTATACTTGGAACTGTGCAGCTCAAGAAAGTAGATTCAGATATCAGCACTCTTGAGAACCGAAAATTCCAGCTAGAGGTTAGTTTTATCTCTTATAGTTGCGTTTTCTCATGTCATCCTTGTGTTTTGTCTTTGTTAAATTGTTTGTTAAAAACATTGGTTATCTAATGTGTAAAACCTAGTTTTTTCATAAGTGTACTTTGTGGACTTCCAAATCATTTACTGAAGGGGTTCTACTGAAACTTATTCCTTGATTTGGTTGCATAATGATGCTTCCTGTCGTTTTAAGGAATTGACTAGGTTTTAGTTTTTAATATGTCGAGATTTGTACTTTACGATCACAAGCCAACTCAGCTTGTTATTTCTTGGTGCCAATAACTATCACTTGTTAACTAATGATCTTAGAGTGGCTTTTGATGTATTCTCTATTATTTGCTCTGTTTAGTGCTTTTTAAGCATTTTTATTTTTCTCGACTCCTGTAGTGCAAAATGTAAATATATATGCAGACAGTAATTATGTGAGTAGTCCTTTAAATAATGTTAGGCATTAAGTCCTTAAGTAAGTATTATAGCAGTTGTCATGCTCTGCTATTTTTCAAAACTATGCAAAATATGATTGTTAGACAATTCTTTGTTTTTAGGTTTGAAGTGTTGTTTCATATGATGTCTTGAGAATATTAATGAAATTCCTTCCAATTCACTCCCCTAAATTAAATGCCAAAAAATCCTGTTTCTTGAGCTATTGCTAACTATTCTGTTGGTGTTGTAATTGAATTCAAATCATGCCTTTTGATTTATGATGTACAAATGCTATTAAAGATCTTCCTTGATGAGAGTGTTCGAGAAGTGGATAGCCTTAATTCTAGAATTCAGGAACTTGAAGCTCAATTATGCAAAGAGGATGGGGAGTGCAAAAGGTACTGGAATGTTTCAATATGCATATGTTGATAATTTGTGTTGACTGTTGCACCTCTCCATTACTTTGGAATGTCTTGATATTGATGTTCTGTTTCCTGGCATTTCCTTTTTCTTGTCTCTGAAAAAATCAGAATTACTTCAAGAATAAGGAAATTTGTTAGAGAGCACAATCATATGTCACAGTTACAAGATGAACTAAAGAGGCAAGTCACTTTTTTTTATTCCAATTTACTTTGCTTTGCAGACTTGTAGTATGCTTTAATGTCTTTTGATGTGCTTCATTTCCTTTATATATATATATTGTGGCATTCCATTGTATTCAATGTTTGTTTCATCATTTTGTGTATAGATCACAAGTCCGACTTCAAAGGTTTGGAGATCAGCTTGGCTCAGACATTTCTAGAATTGGTGGCAATGAAGAAGATTTAAGCATTGATATTGTAAGCAATGGTGAAAATACTGGTCTTCCTCCAATTGTCAAACATAATGTGGAGCACAACGATGCATCTTCCCACAGAAAAAGGCTGCATATTGAACATGATGCTTTGGAAGAGTTAAAAAAAGGTAATAGTTATGGAAAATATAGTAATGTTCAGAAATACTATATTTGCTTACCAAAACATTAGGCAGTGAATTTATATTATTAATGATGATTAGTTCATGAATTTTGAGTTATTTTTCTGTTTTTGAGCTTATATATATACTGCAACTGATTGCCTAAATCATATCTTCATTTGTCATAGATTTTGATTGTCCTGTGAAACGAATGGATCTGATAATTAAATTTGTATACTATTTTGATCATTAGCTTACTTGCATATCACATACCTATAATTTCATTTGGTGACAAGGGACATTTGCTGTCAATTCTTGTGACTTTATTGTTGTATTTTGCTCTGCAAATCATTATTTTTTATTTTAATCTGTTCACCAGTTGGTTGTTGTAATTGCATTTTTGTTATTCATGCTAACATCTTTGTAAAGCGCATGCAGATAGATCAAAAGATGGGCATTTGGTTGAGACAGCTAGAACTAGGAAGCGTTCTCGCTGGAATTTATCTGATCAAATGAATGACGAGTCCTTCGCGACTCCAGACAACGGAACTGAAGTTACTAGACCTGTAGATTTTGAAGGCAATCACAAGAAAGGAGTGAGGAATTCTTCTAACAACTTTTTTTCATTAAACATACAAATTTAATTAATTCCATTGTAGTTCTGCCTCTACTGGCACTCTAAAAAATAAAGGTTGTTTTAGTGTGTTGCATTCTTGAGGGTTTTGTCCTCTGGTGGTGTCCTTTTTTGGTCCATTCATACATCAAGCAACTTTATCTTAATATGCCTTGAATAGGATTTTTGAAGTTGACTATTGTCATTGAAAATGACCTTTTCCATTCTTCACCTTCAATATGCAGTTGAAGCAACCAAGGATTGAAGCGCCATCAACCAGCATGGCAGCTCATGTGGTTGACGAGGATGTTGATATTGAACGTTATGATGGAAATGAAACTGCAAATACGGAAAATGATAATGGAGCAGCATATAAGGTGAAGGGTGCACCACTTATGCTTCCCCCAGCTTTGATACCTCGTAGCAATTATTCGCAGGTTAGTTCTTATGTGCATATTTCACATCCTTAAAGCACTTGTAACAAACATTTGTAAGAGCACTTTAACTTCCATGTGCAGTATGAGGGTAATGACGAGAATGTTGATGTGGATGGTTGATGAAGAGGCAGCAGGGGCACACGGTGGTTTAGTCTTAATTAATATTGGCAATTTCTAACTTTCTTTTGGTGTCTCGAAGGTGTTGTTGAATGCGTCAATATCTTGAACAGGATTGTTTGGAAATAGAGTGTAGGATGCAAGATAGTGGAACAAGAAACAAAAGACTAGTTGCATGGAACTAATGATACATTTTATGTTGTTGTGATGTGGTGCTTAAGCTGATTGTCTATTTTCTGTTGGACTTCTTGATGTGATTATAAATGTAATCCTCTGTTGTCTACGATTATATTTGGTTTTCCAGATCTAATTGTTGAATTTTTTAGAGTACCGTATCTATAACATGCAATGTTCTGCATCCTACAAAGTTTTTTTTGGTTCTCCATACATATCCAGACTAATGAGAATTTCCAATGATGAAATTCATCTTCAGTAAGGATGTGGGGTTTGATTTGATAAACTTTGTTGACTGTAAACTCCATTTCTTCGGTTTTATCTTTACTCATGTAACTTCACTCCAAAGTAATTGAGTGGGGTTATGTGAAATAAGCTTTTGTGTTTATTTATATTATATTAGGTGAAATGTGTCGTTTTAAGATAATTGATTTAGTATGAAATATCTAAAATAATGTTTTTATAGTAAATTTACAAGAAATACTAAAAAAAAAGAGAAATTAAAGTGTAGTGTAGTTTTAATATAAAGCCTTTAACACTTTTGGAATCAGTTGATAACTTATGATTTATTTTAATTATATTCATCCAGGATTAGTTTGCAAACAGAACTAGCTGATTTAATTACCGCTTTTGATTTTATATGTAATTAATAGATAAAAATAAAAATCTAAATTATAAAGTTGTTTCTGAAATTGTGATTTTCATTCCTTAGTTTTAAAAGTGAACAATTGGATCTCTTGGTTTTAAAAATGCACAAATTTGATCCCTCTGTCTATTTTAAAGAATTGATCATTAGTTTTAACGTTGATTTTATTTATTTAATTTTTTTTGAATTGATCCATATTTTTTTGAATTAACAATTATGGTTCACTTCCTTCTTATCTCCTCTTCTTTGAGACTCAACAATCCAACCTCCCTTTTCCTCTCCTCTTTTTCTCTGAACGACTTTCGCACAACCATCACAAGCTCTTTACGCGACCTCTGCGCAACCACCATGTGACTATCGCACAACCTCTGTGAGACTTTTGCGATGTATGACATTGCCTCATGTAACCTTCGCAACGCCTTCTTCTTCGACCTCGATGACTCATGCAGCTAACACTAAAAAGGAGAAGAAGGAAAGTGGAGTCAATGGGTCTTAGAGGAGAAAAGAAGAGGAATCTTCATAATTGTGGGAGGAAAAATTTTAACATGGAAAGAAAGAGAAGAATGTTGAGTCATTATTATTAATTCAAAAAAATATGGGTTATTATTGTTAATTCAAAAATATTAAAACTAATAGTTAATTCTTTAAAATAGAGGGAGAACTAAATTTGTGCGTTTTTGAAACCAGATAACCTAATTGTTTACTTTTAAAAATCAGAGATGAAAATTATCATTTCAAAAAAATCAAAGGGATGAAAATTACAATTAAATTTAATTTTTATATACTAGGCTTTTAAAAAAAGAAAAAGACAAAAAGTGATAGAGAGATTTTGTTTAGGAGAAAAAGAAAAAATCTTTCAAATAGCAAAATGAAGATTTCTACTTCTTTAATGGTGGCACACGTTATACCCTTAAGTTAAGCGTCGATGAAAACTAAAACTCTCTAATTCTTTAATGGAACCATTAGGTTCTTAATAACACTTTTGGAATAACTTGCGGGAGAGAAGGCTCCACCACGCTATTCCCATTTGATTTCTGACTCTCAGAGAAAGTGAAAAACAGAAACAGCATTCATTCACATTTCAGTTTCACTAGCCTATGACTCACCTGGTCACTCGCACTCAACTCCCCCGAGTCACGCTGTTCTCTCATAGCCCCAAACCTCTCCTCGCAACAAAACCAACAACAATTTCTTGTTTCCAAACCCTCTCTCTCCCCCAATTCTCGACCAAAACCTCCGCCACCGCCCGCCGCCGAACGCACCCTCTCCTCCACCCGGCGATGGACGCCCAACCGCCGGAACCCGCCGCGCCCGCCACCTCCGGCGAGGACTTCGTCCACGTCGCGGATCTGCAGATGGAAAGCCTCTCCGATAGCATGGTTCGAATCGACGAGCCTTCCGACGCCGCTTCCATCTCACCGGACACTCCGCCGGATTCCGATCGCCGTCAGGCCACGCTCCCGGCGGAGCTCTCGAGAAACGTGCTCATCCTGTCGTGCGAATCCTCCGCCGAAGGCGGCGTCTGCGACGTTTACTTGGTCGGCACCGCTCACGTCTCCGAGGTATTTTGTTCGGAATCATATTTTAAGTTTCGTTGCATTACACATTGTCACCGTGTGGTGTTAGAGTTTCTTTTTCTTTTAGGTGTAGTTGTTTCAATCGGAATTGTTGTTGTGTCATTTTCAGACGGATGCACGGCTGTATTTTATCTTTATCGTATTGATTCTAGTTGTTGTGATAATAAATATAGTTGCTGAATTGTTAGAGTTTAACATTTGTGCTGAATTTTGTTGCAGGAATCGAGCAGAGAAGTACAGGCTATAGTGAATTTTTTGAAACCGCAGGTTTTGTTTCCCTTTTGAACTCAGTGACACATGCTTAATTGCTTGCTCTTGGTTTCATTTTGTCCCTTCCTGACTTTGTAGATTTTTAGTGATGAAACCCTGTGGCTTTCTTTGTTTGCTGCAGGTTGTCTTCCTAGAATTGTGCTCGAGTCGGGTGGCGGTGCTTACCCTTCAAAATCTTAAGGTTTAGATCCTTTAACTTTGTATTTTTGTAATTATTGTATCATTTCCTTTCTAGGGAGTTTCAGCCTTCTCCCGTTTTGTAATTTATGTAAGTGTACAAAATATGGGAAAATATTTTATTGCTAGAGAATATCAGCATTCTTCAGTTCGATGACTGGAGAGTTTGAAAAATACAGTATCAGATGACTGAATAGGTGTTTCACTGAAGGATGAACATCACACACACACACAGGCTCATTTACCTTGATGATTTAAACCTTTTAGCTTTCAACTTAAGAGTAGTTTATTTTTTCCTTTGCATAAAGTAGAAAACAATCTTCTCTTTAAATTGTAATCATCGTTGTTTAGTGTTCTGTATGTCTTATTCAAACTTAGCATCAACTAATTTCCTTGAATCCATCATTACTTTGGTTTTCATTCAGTTATCTGGTTGTTTGTATGTTTATTTATTTTTTGCTTCTTTCAGGTACCCACTGTGGGAGAAATGGTTACAATGTTGAAGAAAAAGCATAACATGTTTGAAGTACTTTATGGCTGGTTCCTTGCCAAGGCAGGTTTCTATATTTGAATCATCCCTATTAGATTTTCAATTATTACTATTAGTTTGTGTTTCCTTCTTATTCAATTATATTTCTCATATACCCTGTTTAACTGTTTTTCTCTCCTTAAATTTGACAGATTGCTAGTAAGCTTGAGGTCTTTCCTGGCTCTGAGTTTCGTGTGGCATATGAAGAAGCCATCAAGTATGGTGGCAGAGTGATACTTGGTGATCGTCCTGTACAGGTTGGATGAGATTTTCATTTTAGAATATGCTGGCTTCTAAGATGAATTCTACTTCCCTGTTATTGTAAAATACCTCTCTGAATTATGAAGAGTTGTTGTGTTTGAATGCGTTATTCCCAGGATAATATTCATTTTCATTAAGGCCTTGTGTGGTTTCAACATTTACTATTTTATTACACTTGCTTTTTAACTTGGTTTGCATTGTGTGGTTATGCTGTAGAGCTTTTTTGTAATGTATTAATGGGTTCTGATTTTGATTGAGACAGATTACATTAAGGAGAACATGGAGTAAGATGCCACTTTGGCATAAGACAAAACTATTATACTCTTTACTTTTCCAAGCAGTTTTTTTACCCAGCTCTGATGATCTTAATAAGATGGTAAATTTTATAATCCTCATGCGCTAGAGAAAGTGTGAATTGATAGTGTTTGTGTTAAGTTGTTGTCTGTATCCTAACTTGGGTTTGCTTTCTTCAGCTAAAGGAAATGGATGACAGTGACATGCTAACTCTTGTTATTCAGGAAATGAGTAAGGAGTTTCCAACTTTAATGGAGACTCTTGTGCATGAACGAGATCAGTAAGTCCTATTGCACTTGATATCAATTTACAGTTTCATTTATTGCTTCTGTTACCTGTCACCTACTTTTCTTGCTCTTTAAAGAATGCTTCAGTTAACACTTGTCACCCCAGTATGTGATGCTTCAGTTAAACGATATCGCTTCTTCACCGATACAGTTGGAGATATTGTAATCCTTCACATCATGAGGGACAAACCTTTCTCTAAAAAAGTATTTTCATTATGTGTTGACTATATAGATATCATTGAAGAAATTAGTGCACACATCTTTCATTTTCCTTTATCTCTTGTGCTCAGAGCTACTTGCATGATAAAGAAGAACATGTTCCAGCTTGAATAAAATGAAAATTTGGCCATAATTGTCTGAAATAGTAGTATGCTCTGACTTATGGTGGTGTTGAGGATGCTTTTGTTACTGTAAAAACTTTGGTACGTATGCCTTTCTTGCTTTTGGTAACTATAGCATCCTTGTAATCTCTACTATCCTGCAGTCTCTTCTCCCCTATATCTGGTTAAAAATAGACCATGTGGAGAGACTGATGATGATTTTGTCATACTACTTCAAACTTCAAAGGGTAGGCATCGATGGTGACTCTACGTTCAATTGGCCTTTTGCTCTGTCAAGAGTTTTCTAGAATCATGTACTTATATATTGAGTTTATAAATTGTACATGATTTGACTTACATTGCATTCATCCAGGTACATGTCCTCCACATTATTAAAAGTGGCGAGCGAGAATAGCTCAGTTGTTGCTGTTGTTGGAAAGGGCCATCTACAGGGAATAAAGAAGCATTGGAAGCAACCTGTCGTGGTGGGTGAACATTTAGTTATTAGAATTATTTTTAGCACAAAAACCATCATTCAGTTGCTCTGCAATTATTCCTTTATTGTTATTCATTGTTAGATTTCCGTACCTCAATTCACCTTATTATTGTTTTCCAGATGAGGGATCTAATGACAGTTCCAGCTCCCAAACCAGTTGTCTCTGCAATAAGAATAGTGACATCTGTTGGTGTTGCCGTGGCTGGGGTTGCCATTATATCGGGCATCTATCTTTCATGCAAGAAATAACTTTCCTGGAGATGCTTTTCATCCACAGGAACGTTGATGTAGGAATTGAAATATGTAACAGTTCAGTCAACCATCAACAAAGTTGATGCATAAGTCATTGAATTTAACCCCTCTTTTTTTTTCAGTATCAACAATTACAATTTTTTTTAAAATCTTTCCATGGAAATCTTGTTAATTATAACACTGATATGTTGCATATATACTCAGTCAGATAGTTCCATTTTAAGTGGATTCCCTCGAGGGATAGAAAATTTTGCAATTTTATATTTAGTTTCTTTCAAAGGAAAACTCATGATAAGCTTTACAAGGAGAGGGAAAGGAGATAGAGAAATGAGTAAGAAAGAGGTGGGGTAAATTGTAGGAATTCGATTCCAGGCGGTCTAATTTATCTCAAATTGCTTATGATCTGATTTAAGGGACATAAATTTTACCAACCACTGTTATTTTCAATAAAAGAAAAAAAAACTGTACTCAATGATTTTTTATGACAATCCATAGCAAAAGTAAATAGAAATTTTCGTGTTAATGCATAACATAATTCATGATTGTCCAACATATTTTAAATTTTAATCATGAAATGATTTATTTTTTTTTGTAGGTTTTCATTAGCATTCTTTTTCAAACACGCCAGTAAATCCTCGAATCTTGAACTTTGATTTGTAATATTGATCCATCATGATATAAGAATATGCACGCATGGGTTATGTTGACCGGAAGGAGGAGACAAAACGAAGAAGTTGCAATAAGATACTAGAGCTAAATGTAGTAGCCCGAGAATTTTCCGTCTATTTTATTTAATTTTGTACTTGTCATGCTAGAGCTGAGTATATTAATTTAGGGGTACTAATATTGTCAGAATATGTGATTTTAAGTTATCTATGTTTAAGTAATAGAAATATTCATCACCTCGTAATAATGAGATTTTTGAATAACTTATTTTGTGTTTTAAAGTTTGAACTTTAAATTTAATTATTATACACTAACTTTTTTTATACTTTCTGCTTGGTAACCTGTGATTAAATGAAATTTAAATATATAATTGACGTAGAAGTTCACGTATATAAAATATGAAATCTTCATACTCTTCATGTCAATGAAGAAAAATCTTGATTTGTTTTTCATCTTACAAAACTCATCTTTAAGTTTGAAATTTGTGATAAATAAACTTTCCATATACTATTTAGCTGAAATTACATGAAATAGTGTCTTGTGTTCACATTAGCCAGATCATCTACAGCTATTTTATAGTAACTTTCAAAGATCACATTGTTGTATCCAAATTCCAAATTCCAAATTCCAAAATCCAAGCCATGGCCTGCATTAATACCCAAAATTCTGCTATGCTGGTGTAGGGACTACTCTGTAGAGAGTAGGGACATGTTCTTGCCTTAATGAAATTCCCATGCTCACCTCTAATGCAAAGTCCAATGCGAAAGACGTAGAGTCATCGAAGATACCTACATCTACATTGCATTGTAATAACTCTTGATTTAAAAATTGAATGAAAAATTGAATGAAGAAGATTCAACATAAATCATGGTTACGATTTTTTAATTGTTACAGAAGAATTTGTTAAAACAAATCAAGTAATATAAATATTAAATAGGACAACAAAACTTTAAATTCTATATTTATTTATAAAATGAGTAAATTTTAGGACAATTACATACTTTTTCCATGTACATACGCAACTGGAAAAACCTTGGATGCATAAAAAAGAGCACTAATTGATCCTTGAGTTGTAATTGCAGCAGTTGAGAGAGGGTTTATATAAATAAAAATCATGTCACCATATCAATTGATGTTGAAGCTAAATCTAATTGCTTCTGATAAACGTGGAGAGAGGATTGATGATTTATATTTAAAACATGTTCCGGGTTCTTCAATTTTTCTCTAATTTACAGAAAGGACAGTTAATCATGATAAGATTTTGAGTCATTCAATCCAAAAACATACATTCATCTTTAAATTTCTGTTGAATAGTTTAATCCAATTTGGAAATATTAAACTCATAAATAAGCAAGCATGTGAATATAAGTAAATGTTATCCCAAAAATGTTAACCTTTACACAAATTAGGTTCTAACTACTTTTTAAAAGTTTTTTAAAGTTAAGGTTCTTGTTTAAGGTTTGTTCCAAAAATACAAGAGTGATGGTATAATTCTTACCCAAAAAAGAAATGGTATAATTCGTACAAAATTAAGGAAGAAAATTCAGGCAATTTTTTAATTGGAAATTTATTTGGCAAATGGGAAATTCATCTGTTACTGAAAAAGTTAGTATGTTTATCAAATCCAACTGTTTCTATGTAGTCAAAATAGTAATAGAATTATTGATTTCCATTGGTTTTCTAACTACAACAATAATCAATTATTGAATCTTTAGATTTTGATTATAATCAAAATATATATAATCAATTATTGCAAAACCTAATTTTTCGGATTTCCCAAAGTCAATGTCAAACACCCACCTTGCAATGTTACGGTTTGTATCACCAAATTTGTTATATATTATTAATAATACTGCGATAGTCATAGCATATTCTTCCAATAATCCATTTCATCCTGAAAATAAAGCAATCATATTGATTTAAAAGCCCAATATAAACAAATATAACAAGCAACAAAAAGTAAACAAAAGGGCTTTTAAAAAGAAAAATAAAACCAAATAACAACGGCCTCAGTGTGTGTAACAATCAGATCATTGATAAAAATCTCACTGAAATCCGCTAAGATTATTAACATGTCATCATAAGCCCATTTTTTTTCAAACAAATTCAAAAATAAAATTATATTAGAAAAAGGCTTAACAATTGAGAAAAAAAACACCAACAAATGCAAAACATAAAATGTTTACAACCACAAAATTTAAAATAAAAACAGAATAAATTTTTGTATGCTCGGACAGCCAAGGGTTTATAATCAAATTTCTGAGAAGTTCCCAGATCAGAAACTCTAGTCCACAAAATTGTATCGTCACCGCATACAAACACCAACACGACTTAGTTACAGAACACCAGCAAAATCTTTGAACAGATATCGTATATTTTCTTAATAATTAGAATGATATACAAATGCTTAAACTTATTTAAAAACACATTAAAACTTCTATGGACACATTCATTACGAATTAACAGAATCAGATTCTCATTAATTGAAAATTGAATAAAAGTGTTGATGGCGTTTCCAAGACCAAATGGTATTATTATTAAACCATCAATCAGGATGACCACTCGATTGATTTTGCGTCCGAGCCATTATACCAAGAAGAACTAATAATCCCCCAGAATTGGTAATGGACGCAATCAAATCCAATACATAAACAATTTAATAATTTATACGATACCATTTTGCAAATCATAATTTAACTATAGTAATAGTGCTCAGTGGAAGGAGAAGTCGTTTAAATTGTAGGCTCACGGCGAAACCTTAAGGCAACGTCCACTGCCCAAAACACTCTCAAGTGTTTTGTCTCATCACTGCACTTCTTAACATTAAGAATTTCACATAAAAAATTACAACTTGGTACTATGCCATGCCTAATTAATAAAAGCAGACAAATTGAGCTAAGTTTGCAAACAAAAAACTAAACGAAAGGCTTCAGTGTGTGTAACAATCAGATCATTGATAGAAATCTCACTGAAATCCGCTAAGATAATTCATATTATCATCATAAGCCATCTTTTTTTTGTTTATTATCAAGCCAATTGAAAAAAAGAAACAACGCAAAAACCAATGATGAAAATTAAACTAATAAAAAGAGTAGTTAAACACTTACAAATGAATCGAAAAAAAAAAAACCATTTTCGAAAATATAGGAAATTGGGGTGTGTGCTCAGACAGCCAAGGGTTTTGTAATCAACTTCTGGGTAAATTCCCAGATCAGAAACTCTAGTCCACATAATTGTATCGTCACCGCACACAAATAACATTTTAATTCAAAACAAAATAAAAATAAAAAACACAAAGAAGAAAGACTCATAGAACACAAAATAGAAATAGAGAAACCGAGATCCATAAAGATGCAAACTTCAGAACGATTCAGGCACCATTCGGAAAAACACGCTGAACGCTGAATCGCTATTTGATTGCCGAGATGAGCGAGGAAGCAGAAGATGGAAGAGACGGTGGCAATGGGTTCGATTATATAGGCAGTGAAGAGTGAAACACCAAATTAGGGTTTATAGAGAGCGTGGGCCGAAATACAAAAATGCCCATGTTTTAGAATGGGCTGGATCGTAAACTCCAAATCCATAGTCCACATTCCTAATTTGCGATAAAATAAAATAAAAATATAGTTTTTTTTTGTCAATAAGTAGCCATTTTCTAAATTCAAAAAAAAAAAAGCCAAACAATTAGTATTTTAGTTTTTAAATTATTGAACAATTATTATTATTTTACACTTTTTTTTTGGAAATGATTTTACACATATTTTAATAGATGAATGTTTATTTTATACTATCATTCCATATAATTATACAATTTTATAAATTTAAATATTAGCAAAATACTTTTTCTTATATAAATGAATATGTGTTGGATCAAGTGACAAAATTTATTTTTTCTTAAACATGATTTTTGATTTGACTATCTTAAACAATAAAATTAGATATGGGAAGAGTTTTGCTCTATTAAATGACTTCACTCACTGGACTCAAATAATATTAAGAATATAAACTAGTAAATAATAAAGAAAAAAAATTATTTGAATAATAATATATTTTCAGCATAGCAAGAGACTTTATTGTGCAATTGTGTACTACAATAATTTCTCTCTTAATTCAACTTATTTTTCCACCATAACATGGTTTCCCTTCAAACCTAGCAATCGCCCCCCAACCCTTCCCACATCACTTGGAAAAACAACCAAAACCTACGGTATCTCATATATCAAGACACCATAGGCACAACATAGAATAAATAACAAGACCAATTGCAAAAACAAATTGTGCTGAAAAGTAGACATACTAAATGCACCTAGATTCTTAGTAATTAATTTACTCTTGCACAATGTTTCCTTATCTCCCCTTCTGTTCCAAGCTTGAGGTTAATTCGTCCCATTTTCTCCATGGACTTGGCAAATTCTGCAAAGAATCCTTCAGTTGATTGAAGTTGTCTAGCAATAATAGCTCTTGTGGTGGAGCTAGTGAGCAATTCAGCATCTGATTGGAACAAACCCCTTCTCTTAACAACTTGTTTATAAAAGCCAAGATCAAATGTGTTACGGCTTCCAGGGTCCATCTCAATAAGTGTTGTGTTGTCATTGATGTTCTTGCACTTGAAGGTTTTGAGATTTGTTGCATATTCACTGTCTAGTGTTGGGTCCGTGTCACCCTTTCCGGTGAAATTGTATAGACGGGTTGCAATTGATGAGCAATGGCTAACACCAATTGTGTGAGCACCTGAAGGAATTGAATTTTTTTTGGTGATTAGAAACCGAGAATAGAAAATTGTGTGATGCAAACTTTTATTATGCAATAACGTTAGGGTGGGTTTGATGAACATGAAAAGATATAATATGATAAAAATAAGATATGATAATATCATGATAAATTCTAATCATATATGATATTTTTGGGCACTGAATAATGAATGGATCTAGTATGGCATATATACCAACAAGCAAGACAAGGTCGTTTGCGTCAAGTCCAACATTGCCAAAGAGTGTTAGTTGGGAAGTAAGGTTGTGAAATGGAGCAGGAAGGCTTTGTAATGGATCTGCTGCTCTAGAGATGAGTCCATCCCTTCTTCCTGTTGGAACATTCCAATAGGGTCCACCCTGCAAACCCATATATGCATGTCAATCATGGCAAAACAATTGGCTATATATATATAACACTCTCTCCATCCATGATTGATTGAAATTTAATTAAAATCATTGATTCTGATGGCTTTTATAGAAAGAGAATGCGAAACTATTCACTTAGAGATGAGGATGAAATTAACAAGTGAGTACTTACAATGACATGAATAGAGTCTCTGGCAGTCAAAGCTAAGATATCAGCACAAGAGACTACACCAGGGCATTCAGCTTCAATAAGACTTTTTATTGCGTCAATGAAGTCATAACCTCTGAGTGTAAGATTTGGAATAGAGTCCTTTTCAGCTTTATTCCCTGGTGTTGAGTCCACAAGCACTGATCCATCACAACCCTGAAATTAACGTGTTAATGTTACCTCATCAGTTTAACAAAAAATAATCATTAGTTAACTAGAAAATGAAACATACAATTAATATATGTGCATACATTGACGAAGTTATGAGATATGTTGGATGGTTAAAGATAGAATGAAGGAGAAAGAGTTAAAATAAAAAAAAGAGAAGTCCTAAATTCGTGTATATCTCCACTAATAAAAAAAATTAACATATTAACAACTAATATTTTTTGATAAAAAAAAAATTACATACATGCACAAAACAATCATGGAAGTGCATTCTTATGAGAGCAGCTGCAAGTGATGGAGCATTGTGGATATGCTCAACAACATACTTCAGAACTATTTGCTCAGCATTTGGGCAACTTTTGGCATAGAAACCAAGCTGAAATTGAGCTTGACTTGATCCAATTAATGCTATAAGACAAATAATCAAAGCCTTCAAGTAACTCTGGCTTCCCATTTTCATCACTTAGTTAATTGGCTGAGACCTTAATTGCCAGAGAACTATATATAGAGGATATAAAAACTTAGATACTTCCTGCAAGAAGCAACTTCATTTCTATGGTTGAATTCAGAACAGTGCCTAGTTATTTATAGTCCTCAGCTTGTGTTACAATTAACGGGGAAAATTATAGAGATACATGGTCCTTGCAGCATGTGACGTACATGTTACTTTACCATATCTTTGCATTTAATAATGTTAGTAGTCTAATTAAAAAAAAAGAAGAGAATTTATAGTTATACAACAAATTCATACCATTTATTTTATAACAAATTAAAAGATAAGAAGAGGAAAGTCTGCACTATTATAATAGACGTGATAGGAAAAAAAATTGTAAAAAATGTTATGAAAAAATATTATATATATATATATATATATATATGAATAAGGCATCTCTAAAAAAATTAGTTAGTTGGGCATGTCTATTAATCCTTTTTTTTTTTTCCTAAACTTGCAACATCACGTCTTCTACGGGTCGTATAATAGCTTTAATTTTTTTGTAACATAGTAAAATTTTAAAGAGTTTCTTGCGGTGGTTAACACAAATGTACAAGGAATTGATGTGCTCTTCCTAACAGCAAATAGAATCACTGTTTTAAGGAGGAAATTAAGAATGAATAATTGACTTAATTACTTAATGCTCTGTATACATGCATTATCTCGTAGCGCACACACTTGAGCTGTCCAATGTTGAAATTAAACTCACGGTAGCTTCTTGCAGCCACCTATGGACAAATTGTTTGGATATAACTATAAAAAATTAGAACGTGGCACATGAATTATAGAGTGGGTGAAGGATACCGCTGCATGGAATTCTAATCATTGTAATTATAATAATATGAACACTTGACACTAGATATAACGACAAAGATAGAGACAAATAGTCATCCCGGAAGCACTTTTGATGAAAAACAAACTAAGACAGTGTGAGGGTATGTTTGGGTGAACATATTTAATTAAGGACTTGTGAATGAGTATTATTAGTAATTTAGTATCATATAAACATTTATTATTAGGTTATTTTTATAATTAAAGAGAAAATAAGATTAAACGTACTGTTTTCACATAAATTATAAGTTTTTTTTTTTATATAAATTATATATCCTAAAAAGCTTATTAGATTAAAATATAGTGAAAACAACTTATAGATATATCATAACTTTTTTCCATCACTTCTATAAAATATAAATACTTACTATTCGGGGGAATTGAAGACAGCACTCACAGCAGCAATATAAAGAGAAAGGGGGAAAAAGGATATAAAGTTACTCTCTTAAACCTATGTTGAAAGTAATCATTTATTTTTGAGAAAAAATAATCAAAACAGCAAATATTTCTTCAAAATAAATTGAATTAAAAGTATACTTAACTTAATTTATAAGTGCTGGTATACTATGGAGAGAAAAAAAATAAAAATAGAAATCGGGTGCATATATATCTTGCATGCATGTTATAGATAAACGTTGAAAAGTTGAGATTGCTTTGCTGGGATCCCATGATCTGAAGACACGTGCAAGTGAAGTTGACTATGTCTTGAAGCAATTGAGCATTACAATGATAAGGTTTAAAATAACAAGTCAAAACTATTGTTAATTTGTTATGGCTAATGTTGTGGAGAGAATATCGCAGCGTTGGCGTGACCATGACCAACATTACTTACTTAATATCACCCTAAACTTAATTACCACCCTAGCTACCATCAAATGGATATGTGGATAACGAAGAGCTGCAGCCCTAATTTCTCAATGTTTTTTATGCATAGAGAAGCAATATATATCTATTACTATTACGAGAATGACCATATATAAGCTTCTCATTCTCATATAAGATTGTCATTTTCATAACTCATATACTCATGAAAAAAAATGAGAATGAATAATAATTTAGAAGTTAAAATAATAATAAAAAATTGAAAATCTTATCCTAAAAGTTAAAATCATCACTAATATAAGAGTTTTTAAATATTATATAAAATAAGTGATGAATAATTATAAATTATTCATGTATTACCAATTAGATAAACAGATTGCACTATAAATATTTTTATGTTTAAAATCAAAACTCATATTTTAAATATAAAAAATTATTAACCGTGATAATGGTAATGAGGTCGATATATAGGAGTTAAAAGTTTTGCTTAATCCAATCCCACCGACACTTTTTAGTGGCCAAAACTGTCATTTTCCTCATTTAACTCCTTGTGAATATATTAAAACAAGTTTAAAAAAAAATCATTATATCTTAAAATTAAGTGAGCATTTTCAAGATATTAAATGAATAAAATATGTAACTTCACTGGTGACGACGTAAACTGCAAATTAAGAGAAGAGGCTGAATACATTGACCCAAAATTAGAGGACCAGGTTTAAAATTGTCCCTTTGTTAGACATGTTTTAAATCTGCCCCACAAGTGACATGAAGTTGGTAGGATGTCAAAGGTGACACTGCGTAGTAGCCAACTTGATGTGTAAGGGAACAATATATAAGTGCTCCAATAAAACCCTAAACAATCTACGTTACTACACTGTATATATATGTCAAAAGCAATAAAGACATATTTTAAGTCAAATAGGTATTAAAGTCTATAATTAATTAAAATCCCATATCTTGCATGGTTTTGAATCTACCACCATGCTTAGTGTATTAGTCCATAATCCATGTTAACCAATGATTAGTTTTTCATCAATAAAGCTAATAATAGAGGAGCTTATATATCGAAAAAAGAGACTAGATATCCAAACTTTTTTTTCCTTATCAAGAGTGTATATTTTCTAGTCCGTTGAATTAAAAAATAATTTTATTCATAATAATTATTGATCTAAAATAATTCCGTATATAGTTGAAATCTAAAATAAAGTGTTTAGCTACTATGACCTCTTGAGTTATAAGAAATTAATATAAAAACATGAATTCTAAAATAAATAAATTGAAAAACAAAAATACAAAAAAGAAGTTTCACGATCTATCACTTTCCACTTTTTTTTTTTTCTGATCATCAAACCAAGTTATATCTTGGGGTACTTTGTGCTTAAATGATTAAATCAATGTGCAATGGTATTACTATTAGGTAAGGAAAAAGGAATTGCTCCAGCATAACCATTTTGTTTGCCAGCGTCAGCGTGATATGCTCGAATATTATATCATATTATATAAGCAAATGATCCATTTGAATTTCATTGATCAAGACTCGAGAGAAAAGACTCACGCAATTTTATATAATTATTAACATATGGATCATTTTATGAATAACCAACACCATATAAATGAAGAAATTTTAAATTAATGTTGCGTGGTTTGGATCTCCTTTTAAGATTCATCGAATGGAATGGAACACTGTGGGATCGATCATATCACATGCATGTTTTGACCTTGACATGCAAAATGGCTATCATTTTTTTTGCTTGTTTTAGTTATGAATTTATCAGACTTATATATATATACTAAATAAATGTGAAAGTCTAGTCAATGAACAACACAAAAAAAAATAGTTTATATGTAATTAGTGTAATATTGATTGGACCTCTAACTAACTCAAGTATCATATGATCTAAAATTCAAAAGCTCCCTCACTCACATGCAAGAAAACTTATTGGCTGCTCTTTATTTTCATGATTGGTTGTCTCGGGAGAGTCATAATTTCCAGCTTGGCACTTTGAAATGTCTTATTGTTTGTTTGTCTCAGCACATAAAAATCGATTACAAATTGTCTGTTTCTTTCTTTCATACTTTCCATCCCCCCTACTTTTCTTCAACTAAACACCCTTATTTTCATTGCATTTCTCATTCATTTAGCTTTTAAAAAAGATAAATAATAATCAGTATATGTTAAGGGATTAATTTTTTTTTTCAGATTTATATTTGGTCGTTGAATTTTGAGAGAGAGAGGCCTAGTTTGATAAAAAGTTAAAAAATAATGTGTTAACATTATTAGATAATCACATTTTTCTATCATAATATGTAGGATGATTTTGTAAAATTATTTTAAAAATTATATAAATAAAAAATTATGATGATGTATGACATTTAAATTCTTGATAAAATGCTAACAAGGTAGCTGGTCAATTTTTATACAGTAAATACCTATTTATGACCTCTCTTTATTTATTTATTATTATTATTTCGTTATTTTTATCCTTTTGCATGTTATTGGATTTTAGCTAATGTAGACTAGGTTTACTTCTCCTCTTCAAAGTCAAATTGGGCTATCTTGAGCCCACAAAAAAACCCAAATATGCAAAACAAGCAGAAGAAAAATAAAAACTGTCCACATAGACCCAATTTACAATCAGACAATACAAAAAATACAAAAAAAGAAGAAGAAGAAGAGAGACCAATTTCCATCATCTTGTGTGTGCATTTATTGTTTTAGGCTCTGTTAAATGGGTTCACTCACTCGGAATTGGATTATATTGAAAATATAAATAAATAAGCAATAAAGAAAGAAAAAAAAACTTATTTGAATGATAATAAATTTCCAACATAACAAATGAGACTTTATTGTGCAACTTTTTTTTGAACTCCTTTATTGTACAATTACGCATTACAACTTTCTCAATTATACTTCTTATTGCCGCCATAACATGATTTTTCTTCAAGCCTAGAAATCACTCTCAAATCTTTCCCACACCACTTAGAAAAACAACCAAACCATAACCATAGGGTATCTCATATATCAAGACACCATTGGCATAACATAAACAAATTGCAACAAAGAATAAGTGTAGAAAAATAGACATACAAATTGCAACAAAGAATGATCATTAATAATTATCAACAAGATTCTTAGTTATTTACTCTTGCACAATGTTTCCTTATCTCCCCATCTGCTCCAATCTTGAGATTAATTCGTCCCATTTTCTCCATAGACTTAGCAAATTCTGCAAAGAATCCTTGAGTTGATTGAAGTTGTTTGGCGATAATAGCCCTTGTGGTAAAGCTTTCAAGCAATGCAGCATCTGATTGGAACAAACCCCTTCTCTTAACCACTTGTTTGTAATAGCCGAGGTCAAATGTGTCACAGCTTCCAGGGTCCATCTCAATAAGTGTAGTGTTGTCATTGATGTTCTTGCACTTAAAGGTCTTGAGATTTTTTGCATATTCACTGTCTAGTGTTGGGTCTGTGTCACCTTTGCCAGTGAAATTGTGTAAACGGGTTGCAATTGATGAGCAATGGGAAACACCAATCGTTTGAGCACCTGAGGGAATTGAATCTTTGGTGATTAGAAACTAAGAATTTAAAATGTGTAATAAAGCCATGAAAAAGCATTGTCTTCACACAAGTTGCACGAAATAAATTTATTTTAAATTTAAGAGACTAAAAACATGATCAAACTTAAATTTTATTACAGAACTTAGTATTTGACATACCAGAAAGCAAGACAAGGTCGTTTGCATCAAGTCCAACATTGCCAAAGAGTGTTAAGAGGGTGGTGAGGTTGTGAAATGGAGCAGGCAAGTTGAGCAATGCCTCTGCTGCTTTAGAGATTACCCCATCCCTTCGACCTGTTGGAACATTCCAATAGGGTCCCCCCTGCATATATAGCAACATGGCTCATTTCATTTTCATTCATATTCAAGAAAGCCTTGACAAAACATGACACAAATATGGATATTTGTCTTAGAAAAAAAAGTTATGTGTCAAACAATCATAATCATTATATATAATGATAAACTTGTTAACTTTTAAAAAATTATTTTAAAAATTATACAAATAAAAAATCGAAAGTTGTAATTTTATCACCACTTTAAATTTTGTCTAATTAATATAAACTGAACTCTTACATTATGTTTGCACATTTGTAGCTTTTGTACATTTTCTTAGTTTTTCTGGAAATTATTTTACATTTTGAATACATGTTGGATACAAATTAACAAATGAGTACTTACAATGGCATGAACAGAGTCTCTGGCGGTCAAAGCCAAGATATCAGCACAAGACACTACACCAGGGCATTCAGCTTCAACAACGCTCTTTATTGTGTCAATGAAGCCGAAGCCTCTGAGTGTAAGATTTGGAATAGAGTCCTTTTCAGCTTCATTGCCTTGTGTTGAGTCCACAAGCACTGATCCATCACAACCCTGAAATTAATATGTACTATCTGTTAATGTTACCTCATCAGTTTAACAAAAAATAATCATTAATTAACTAGCTAGAAAATGAAACATAAAAATGTGCATACATTGACAAAACAATCATGGAAGTGCATTCTTATGAGGGCAGCTGCTAGTGATGGAGCATTGCGGGTATGCTCAATAACATACTTCAAAATTATTTTCTCTGCCTTTGGACAGCTTTTGGCATAGAAACCAGGCTGCAATTGAGCTTGAGTTGATCCAATTACTGCTATAAGACAAATAATCAAAGCCTTCAAGTAACTCTGGTTCCCCATTTGTGCGTATGTGGCAAGAGCTTAATATTCAGATTCTTCTTGTTAGAAGCAACTTCGTTTCTATGTTTGATTTTCAGAATAGTGCTTAGTTATTTATAGTCCTCAGCCTGTGTTGCAATTAACGGGGCAAATCATAGAGATGGTTCATGCAACATGTGACGTACATGTTACTTTTTCATATCTTTCCATTTAATATTGAGGTAAAATACTTTTTTGATTCCCTATGTTTTTAATAAAATTCGTTTTGATTATTTATGTTTTAAATTTTTTGTTTTTGTCCTTTAAGTTTTATGAAAGAGTTAATTTAGTCCTTCCTTTAGTTTCAAATTATCAACACAGTTAATATTTTTTATTTTAATATAATGAAGATTAAAAATCGTTACTATTTTTAAATTAGTTATTTTATCATTGTAAGTAACTAAAACAATTAATTTTTAATTCCCAAAATATTTTTTTATTAGGCTTTAAAAGAAAATAAAGTACCAATATCATGGTCTAGCTTCTCATCCTTCTCAACACCTTTAATTATACAAGACAAGTCCTCAAATAAAAAAAATTGCGCAAATTGAATTTAACTAAATTTCTTAAGTTGCATCCTTGGAGTGAGGCTCGTGCTTCCATTGTTCTAGTTTGGTGGCGGCTTCTTCGAACTTTGTACAACGAATCACGTCTGCGGTGTGGAATTTAAAGTAACGGCAGCTTCTTGAGCAGCCACCTATGGAGTAATTGTTTGGATATAAGAAATAAGAAGGGTCGCATGATTTTAGTTATAATATGAACACTCGATATAGTTAACGACAAAGATAGACACACAGACGTACGTCCAGAGGGACTATTTTATATGGTGACGGCGAGAACAAATAAGGTGGTTCGGTCGTTCGTTCATATGAGATTTAAAACGATTTATATTTATACGAAAAATATTTTATTTTAATTGAAATAATTATACGTGTGGTATTTTTTTTTTGTCAGATCATGATTTTTTTTTATTATATGATGCATTTTTATTTGATAAAAATAATAAATAATATTTTTTTAGTGGATTTAAAACAAGAATTTTAGTTGCCTTACACTTTGACAGACTTTGAGGTGATTAATTATTCGATAATTGAAGAGATATGAATTAATTTAATTCGAAAAGTTTGGATTGAATCATATCATTTGTTCAAATCGGATTAAAAAAAATAGTTGGTTTTAGTCCATCTATATTGAAACACCAGTAAAAATCTCGCATAAGTTACTAATTACAAGTCATGTACATGACAACCCACTTTGATTTTGTATTCTTATTATCAAACAACCTTACTACATGTGTGTTTTCCTTTCAAAGTAGTCATTTTAATGATGTTTGGACAGAGGGATTAAAACAACTTTTTTCTCAAACATTAAAAAGAACAGTTTTAAATTTGTAAGATAAAAAACAAACTTATTATAACTTTCTTGATGCCAAGATATTTTGTATATATATATATATATATATATATATATATATATTTTATTTTATTTTTTATCTTTTTTACATGTTACTTATGTTAGTGTTTTTGTTTACAGTAATTTTTTACTTATTCAATTAATTAATATTGTTATTGAATCTTATTGAAGTCTCCATTTCAAAAAAATAAAATAAAAGGCACAGAGAAATTAAATCATACTATTGAAGGTAGTGTCTCATAACTAACGGAAAGTAGTACACAAACAACCTTGAATTAATAGTGGTGTTAAACTTCAACATTCTAAAAGAATGTAAAAAGTTAAGCCTAATGACAAGTTTAATTAAGGGGATTTCAAGCTTTTGAATTCAATTATGTATAAAGCATAAATAATACTAAAACAGATTCCAATCATTTGCAAGTGATGGACATGAAAAACAATTGCTTATAAAAAGAAATACATAAATGAATTGCAAAGAAAATAGAGTTGTAGAATTATAACAGTAAAATGTACATTTAACTTTTGGTGAGCAAATGATCCTGGTATGAACCATGCATACATCTTCGATACTAAATTAAGAGGACAACTTTTAAAACAACTATTTTTCTTTTGGTGTTCACTGGGAGGTTTTTTACACGTAAAAAAATGGATGTTATCATATTTACAGTATTTCTTTTCTAAATGTGTATACAAAATTCTGAAATAAAATGTTCTTACTAATGAGGTTTGGTGAGTCTAACCAAGAAGAAAATCTGGCCAAGTAAAATGATCATTAGAATCATCAACAACTCCTGGATTGAAGAAAAGGTAAATATGGGATCCATCTTGGATTCCATAATCAATTAGAGATGCATTTTCTTCCTCTTTGCTCATTAGAGGGCAATGATCATCATCAAGAAGAAGGATCAAACGATCAAATGGGAGCTTTTGTTGTGCCTCAATTTCCCTCTTTAGATCTTCAACCGTGGCATCATTTCCTACTTGAATGTAGAAAAGTGTTCCTGTCAAATTCTCCACCACCACCTTCATGGCTTTACACATCAACAATTATTACTAATGTTTTAATTCCATCTCTACATTGTTGTTTGTTTTGAACTTTAGAAACAAATGAGCTTGAATTAGAAAAAAGAAGTTAGAGTTGGAGTTGTACACAAAATATTGAAGGGTGTTGTTCATGTGTGCTGCATTCTCGGGAGTTAGTTTGTGCACATTGAATTTGCATGCTAAAGTTGGTATACCAAAATTCTACATCCTTTATTTTTTGTTTTTTATTTGTTCATAAAATTATACATCATTAGTTTTTAAACATTAACAAGTATCTAAACATTAAAAAGATTGAGTAAATGTGACTTGAGCTACAAAGTTCATTAGTTTTTTCAACTAATATATATTTATTTACTCATACTTTATAAATAAATTACATTCTTCTCCATCTAAAATTTATTTCTTTTAATCATAGATAAAGTTAACTACATAACTCAAATAGACAAAATTGTATTTATTAAGTGTGATCTACTCATAGATTTGACCATGTAAGTAAGTTAAAGTTAGAGTGTTTTGTTCGTTTGAAAATTTCCTTTACCATTTCTTTTTACCATGTCGATGCAAAGAAAAGGGATTTATAACTTCCTTGGATCCAAATTATTTGGTCCTCACAACACAATATTAAAAAGTATAAAAGTTTGTTGACTTATTCTCCATTTTTAATCACTTCAAAAAAAAATATGAAATCATTTTTTGAAGAAATGTTTCTATTTATTTTATAAAAGTATTATACACTTTTCAATATTTTCTTTATTAACTGGACTATATCGCATGCCTTCTTTTATCAAGTTCAAAGTAATTTAGCCACAATACAAAACAAAAATTAATTTAATTAGGATATAATGTGAAAAGAAATTGATACATTATATAAAATGCAAAATAGTGTTTGTATTTTCTAACATGAAACTAACTAAATTCTCAGTGTTTCACACTCATTGTTTATCTCTTCTCTTCATTATTTATTACAAAACATTTTATTTTGTTGAACTTAGCTTGAATTATAGTCTTTGATGCAATAATTTTATTTTGTTGATGCACTACTACTACTAATGATAATGTAAAATGGGCCATTAAGTAACCTTTAAGGTCAAACTAGACATTTAAATTCGCTAGGCTAAGTCTTAAAAAATACCCACAATACCGAACAAACATTCCAAAGCCTAACCTGTTTTTATCTATGTGATGGTGAAGCTTAATAATGGACTCAAATAAGATGAAGCAAATCTTGAATTACCAAGCACTTGAAAGAAAACTACGCGACTCAATTTTCCTTCTCCAGGAGAGAGGGGTTATATAATGAAATTCCCTGGCCTTAAATTAAAGGCCCAATTCGAGGTCCAGAAATGATTTCCCATCTACGTCTATTGAAAGCCCAAAGTTTAGGTATGAAACGACTCTTTTTTTTTTTTTTGTTCTTTATTTTTATCATTAGTTTAATCATGAAAATTTTAATAAATAAAATAAATTAGAAAGTTTAATTTCATATTACGAACACATAATATATTTGGCTTGAAAATTTAATATAATCATTTTCATTGAAGAATGTAAATTGATCAAAACCTACTGGAGTAATATATAGAACAAAACTAAGTTGATCTAAGTAATATCATACCCATTATACAATTTTTTTTAATTAACTATCAATTTATTCTAATAATTCCTAATAATAAAAGAATACGATTTTTTAATAAAAAATAATACGAATAATATACGTTTTTTTCTTGAATTTAATACATTGTTACATTTTATAATTGTAAAAATTATATTAACCCGTTTGTATTGATTATTTTTTTTCATTTTCTAATTATAAAATTGTCACTTTATTTATGTTTTTTTTAAAGATTTATATAGAAAATACCATAGTATTTTTAGTTTTTTTTTTACTTTATCTACAAATCTTTTAAAACAAGAAACATGACAATTAAAGTGATAAATTTATTTGTAATGTTTATTGTTTTTAAGTTATCCTATCACTTTTTGTAAAAAAAAAAAGTTATCTTATCACTTTATTTGTAATTAAAAAATAAAAATAGAAAATAAAAGTAAACAACATACCATAAACGTGTGCGCGTGAATTTTTTATTTATTTAGTAAGTGTACTGCGCATGCATTTTTATATATATGAAAAATAAAATATAAAAATGGGAATCGCTAGCCAATTGAATTGCGTGGTTGGGAGTACTTATCTCGTGTCTAAACCTTCCTATATATAAACTTGACCCAGTTTTGGTTCATATTTCATTTTCATTTCATTCCTTTTCTCTCACGTTTTCGTTAACTCCTGAAATTCATCCATTCTCCTTTCTTTCCCTCTCGCAAGTGTTTAGGTATTTTCATTATTCTGCAATTTTTTATATTGTTTTCATCGCTCTGCTTCGTACGTTTTTTTTTTTTTTACTTGATCTTTGCTTCGTGGGTTTCTTTCATTCATAACGCGGTGTACGTAAGCAAGTTCGTAACTTTACCCCCTCGCTTCTTGTGAACGAGAATTTTCTTTCTTACCCAGATGCTAATCTTTATGTGGGGTGTGTTTTCAGTTCTTTGTTAACGCAACGGTGCATTTGCGGATTTTTTAGATTGATCTTTTGTATTTGCACTTTGCATGATCACGATATCTGTAATCTGTTTCATTCTTTGAATGAGGCTTTATGAATCTTTTTGCCTCTTTTATGAAATTGGGGTTTATTTTATTTGGGATTATTTTCATGGTTATGCATTTTAGTTTCTGGCTTAGGAACAGGTTGGGTTGACCTTTAGTATCGTGGCTTCTTTGTAGACTTGGTTGTCTTGTCTAAAATACATATATGACCCCATTTGAGTTTATAGTATAAAGTAATGAACATTTTCAATATCGAATGTAGACATGTAGTGACTTGCGAGGGAATCAGATTATGCATATTCTTTGATATTTTTGGGTCAATAGTATACTGATTAGATACAAGGAGAGTGGATTATTGTAATTATTGGACTTCACATGTGACTGTATTTGATACATTCTAGTTACAGAGATCTATGATTCTTTTCTTTGTATGTATGGTATGTAAGGGTGTGTCCTCTGTCCATATATACATTCCAAGGACATTCATTCATTAGATTAGACTAATCTTAATTTGGTGTTAATAAATGATTGCTAGCTGTGAATGCCTTTGTTCAATGTTATGTTTCAAAGTGGCTGTTTTAGTTCATATTCTCTCGGACTTAGAACTAGTAGTGAGCATAATATAGACAACAACAGGATTGTTGGATATGTCAATTGTTACATCTCATCTCTGACTTGGAGTATATTTAATTTCTCTTCCAGCGCTTGGTGATTGATTACCTCAGAAGGACATTGTTTGTTACAAGTAACCAAGGGCAAGTTTCATGTCTGAATTCGACACAAACATCCCAATTGCTTTTGGTGGGTGTTGAATATCTCAGTTCATATAATTTTTTTTATGGCACAAAGAAATTCTATTAGTCTGAAACCAGAAATGCAACAATTTATTTATCATTGGTTTGATATCTGACATGGTTTGACAACTAAATAGATCCCTTTGCTGAGGCAAATGCTGAGGACTCAGGTGCCGGGACGAAAGAGTATGTGCATGTTCGCGTACAACAGCGTAACGGAAGGAAAAGCCTAACAACAGTTCAAGGATTAAAGAAAGAGTATAGCTATAGCAAGATACTCAAGGACCTGAAGAAAGAATTCTGCTGTAATGGTACTGTTGTCCAAGACCCTGAGTTGGGCCAGGTCTGTGTCTTCTGTTCTTCATAACTAATGCATCATGTCATTATTTTATTTTATGTTATTCATTCTCAACAATTTTGTATGTATGATGTAGGTCATACAACTTCAGGGAGATCAAAGAAAGAATGTTTCTGCTTTCCTTGTGCAGGTGAACATTCTGATAACTTTATTGTAATGTGGTGTTGTTGTTGTTGTTGTTGTTCTTTACTATAAAACAAACAGTGTTGTAATTTCTAAAGTCCTCTGTGATGTTACAAACAGGCTGGCATAGTAAAGAAGGAACACATCAAGCTTCATGGTTTCTAAGGCCTAACCAACAGTGGCAATTTGGCTTCATGCTACATACATATAGCCTGCTGATAACATTTAAAATAGCAGCAGCAGCAGCAGCAGCTTATAAATTCAAGAGATTATCAGTCACAGCAACATTCTGTAATATTGTAGTTAAAGAAAGAGTCGTATATAATCTGCTGTGGTACTGTTTATAGTATTACTGGGTTATATCATACTATATGTTAAGGATAATATGTCTGCTTCTAAGACAACTGTATTCAATAAATTTGTTATTATTCTTCCATGCTTTTTTTATTCTCGGTAATAGAAGATCATTTATTTCTTTTATCAAAATAGGCCAAATAAACAAGTTTGTCTTTCTAGTTTTCTAAATTCACCATTTTGATTCTCCTAATTTTAATTGTAATAATTGGTTCTCTAAATTTTACAAATTGATTATAAATTAATAATTATAATTAGTAGAGTTATTTCATTAACAATTAATTAATAATTGTGATTAGTAGAATGATAAAAACAATATTATTATTTACTTTAAACAATTTTTTAATTTGTTATGTTGCTTTAAAACTAATATATATTTTTATTATTTATTAATACGAGACATTTATAGTTTTATATGATAAACAATTTCAAAATTTTTAGTTTTCATAATTTTAATTTTTTTTTTTCAAATTTTATTTGTAGCCAATGCTTTCACATTTTTAAGACATTACTCTTTCATATAAAAAATATTTATTTTACTATTTTTTTGTCTCTATTGCTTTAAAAAAATTTATGACATAATTCTTGCCTTTACATATTTTTAAAGTTTTTATTTTATAATTTATTTTTGCATCCAATACTTTCTAAAATTTTAAGACATTACTCATACTATTTTATACTTAAATTTTTCGTTTTTTTGCAGTTTTTTTTTTTTTTTAACATTCAATGCTTTCAAAATTTAAGACATTATTTTTATTTTTTAATATATTTAAAATTTTTCATTTTTTTCAATATTTAAGATATTATTATTGCTTTTTTATATATTTTTTTTTCAATTTCTTTTTCATCCCATGCTTTCGAAATTTGATAATATTATTCTTATTTTTTTCATATTTTTTTTCAAATATTATATTTGCATCCAATGTTAAAAACTTTAAAGACATTCCTCATGATTTTTTTAATTTTTAACTGTTTCATTTTCTTTAAAGATTTTTTTTTATCCAATGCTTTTAAAATTTGTAAGATATTACTTTTTACATTCTTTTGCTTTTTCATGTTTTAAAATTTTTCAAGTCATTACTTTTTTTTTTATATTTTAAGATTCTAATCTTCGCATTTATTTTTGCATCCGCTACTTTCAAATTTTTTTTAAGACATTACTATTATTTTTTCATATTTACAAAATTTTTATTTTTTTCCAATTTTTTATACATTAAAATTTGAAAATAAAAACAAATTTAATGTCTAAAAAATTTTTAAAAAAATAAAAAATCATAAAAATGTGTAAAACAAGAGTGTTGTTTTGATAACTTAAAAAAAACTAAAAATTTTAAAAAAATATGAAAAAACAACGGTAATACCTTGAAAATTTGAAAAAAAATTAAATATTAAAAAACAAGAGTAATGACTAGATTTTTTTTAAAAAAAATATAAAGTTTAAAAATATAAAAAAAACAACACTAATGTCTAAATATATTTTTTTTAAAAGTAATTTTTAAAATAATGAAAAAACAAGAGTATTGTCTTGATAATTTACAAAAAAAAAATTCAAAAATATGAAAAAAAAGAGTAATCTCTTGAAAATATAAAAAAAAATTAAAATTAAAAAATGTGAAAAAAAAAGTAATCACTTGAAATTTTGAATAAATGAAAATTTTTAAAAATATTAAAAATCAAGAGTAATATCTTGAAAATTTGAAAAGAAATTGTTTTTTTTTAAATATGAAAAAAAAAGTAATCACTTGAAATTTTGAATAAATGAAAATTTTTAAAAATATTAAAAATCAAGAATAATATCTTGAAAATTTGAAAAGAAATTGTTTTTTTTTAAATATGAAAAAACAAGAGTATTATCTTGATAATTTTGAAATTTTTTTTTTAAATTCCGAGAAAACAAGATAAATGTCATGAAAATTTGGAAAAAAATAAAAATTTTTAAAATTATGAAAAAAGAGAGTAACACCTATCAAATTTGAAAAATGCAATTTTTTAAATATGAAAAAACTAGATTAATATCTTAAAAATATGAAAACAAACAAGAGTATTGTCTTAATAATTGTAAAAAAAAATTGAAAAAAAACTAGTAATATCTTGAAAATTAATTTATTTTAAAAAAAATAAGAATAATGTCTTGGTAATTTAATTTTATATACATATATTAGAAAATAAAAGTATTGTTTTGAAAATTTTGAAAAAAAAAAACAAAAATACAAGATTAATGACTTAAAAATTTGAAAAAAAATGTCAAAAAACAACATTAATGTATTGATTTTTTTATTTTTTTTTGAAGATTAAGAAAATGTGAAAAAACAATAGTATTGTCTTGATAAGTTTTGAAAAATGAAAAGTTAAAAAATGAGTAAACAAGAATATTATCTTGAAAATTTTGAAAAAATTGAAAATTAAAAAAATACAAAAGAACAAAAGTAATGTCTTGAAAATTTGTAAAAAAATTGGAAAATTGAAAATTTTAAATTAAACAGGAGTATTGTCTTGATAATTTCTCTAAAAAAAATGAAGAGATAAAAAAATGAATTTACAAGAGTATTGTCTTGAAAATATGTAAAAACAAGAGTAATTTCTTGAAAATATGAAAAAATTGGAATATTTTAAAAATGTAAAAAACAAGATTATATTCATGATAATTTCTTTAAAAAAAAATTTAAAAATGTGAGAAAACAAAAATATTGTATTGAACAGTAGGAAAAAATGGAAAATTTTAAAAAATATGTAAAACACAAATGTAATGTCTTGAAATTTGAAAAAAAATAGAAAATGTGAAAAGACAAGAGTATTCTCTTGATAATTCTAAAAAAAATGAAAAATTAAATAATATGACAAAACAAAAGTAATGTCTTGAAAATTTGAAAAAAATTATTTTTTTTTAAAATGTGAAAAAACAAAAGTATTGTGTTGATAATTTCTAAAAAAAATGAAAAGTTTAAAAATAAAAAAAATTTAAATGTATTAAAAAACAAGGAAAATGTCTTAAAGAATTTTGAAAAAAATGAAAATTTAAAAAATAAGAAAAAAGAGTAAAATTTAAAAATATGTAAAAACTGGACTAATGTTTTGAAAATTTTTAAAAAGTGAAAAATTCAAAAATATGAAAAAACAAGTGTAAAGCTTTAAAAATTTGGAGAATAAAAAACAAGAGTAATTTCTTTAAAATTTAAAAATAAAAAAAGAGTAATGTGTTTTATTTATTTAAAAAAAACAAGAATAATGTCTTTAAATTTTGATTTTTTTAAAAAAATTTAACACATGAAAAAAAATGTCTTGAAATTTGAAAAAAAAATAATAAATTTTAAAAATTTGAAAACACAATATTGATGTCTTGAAAATTGGATAAATAATGAAAAAAAAAAATGAAAAAACAAAAGGAAAACTTGATGATTTCAATAATGAAAAAATTGAAAATTAAAAAAATATGAAAATTTAAAATAAGGAAAAAGGAAATTTTTAGGTTTCATATAAAAACCAAAATATTTGAAATTTCATGAATCAAACCATTAATCAAAACGTTAAATATTTAAGGGTTCATAAATGAAACCTTAATTATTTAAAGTTTCACAAATGAAACCTTAAATATTATAAATTTTATAAATGAAGTCCTAAATATTTAAAGTTTCTTTAATGAAACCTTAAATTTCATTATAAATATTTAAGATTTTATAAATAAAACCTTAAATCGAGACCTCAAATATTTAGTGTTTCATTAATAAAATTCTAATTATTTAAATTTTCATAAATGAAATCCTATATCATAAATCATAAAATGAAACCCTAAATCCAAAACCATTAATAAAGTACTAAATTTCACTATAAATATTTAGGGTTTCATAAATGAAACCACGAATCAAAATCGTAAATATTTAGGGTTTCAAAAAATAAACTCTAATTATTTATGGTTTCATGAATAAAACTCTATATTTCATACTAAATATTTAGGATTTCATAAATTAAATCCTAAATTGAAACCCTAAATATATAACATTCATTTATAAAACCTTAAAATAAAAACCTAAATATGTCGAATTTCATAAATAAAAACCTTAATTTTCACTCTAAATATTTAGGGCTTCAAAATAAAATTGTAAATATCTAGGGTTTTATAAAGGAAACCTTAAATTGAAATCATAAATATTTAGGGTTTCATGAATCAAACCATAAACCGAAATCTTGAATATTTAGAGTTTCATAAATGAAATTCTAATTATTTAAAGTTTCTTTAATGAAGCTTAAATTTTACCCAAAATATTTAGTATTTGATAAATAAAACCCTAAATTGAAACCTTAAATATTTAGTGTTTCATTAATAAAATGTTAGATATTTAGATTTTCATATAAGAACTCTTAAATCATAAATCATAAAATGAAATCTTAAATCCTAAGTCAAGAAACCTAAATCTTAAATAATTAATAAAACCCTAAATTGAAGACTTAAATATTTAAGATTTCATAAATGAAACCCTAAATATTTTGAGTTTAAAAAATAAATTCCTATGTTGAAACCCTAAATATTAAGGGTTACATAAAGAAAATCCTAAATTGAAACCCTAAATATTTGTAGATTTTAAAATAAAACCATAAATCGATACCTTAAATATTTAGGATTTCATTAATGAAATCCTGAATTTCATACCACATATTTAGGATTACATAAATAAAACCCATAAATTATATTTATGATTTCATAAATGAAACCATAAATTAAAAATCATAATATTTAGTATTTAAATATTTAGGGTTTCATTAATCACACACTAAATTTCACATTAAATATTTAGGGTTCCATAAATAAAACCATAGAGCAAAACCCTAAATTTCACCATAAATATTTAGAATTTCATAAATATAACCCTAAATTGAAACTCTAAATATTTAGGGTTTCATAAATAAAACCCTTAATATTTACAATTTCATAATGAAACCATAAAGCAAAACTCTAAATTTCACCATAAATATTTAGGATTTCTTAAATGTAACCTTAAATTAAAAACCTCAATATGTAGGATTTCATAAATAAAACCCTAATTTTCACCATAAATATTTAGGGTTTCAAAGTAAAACCTCAAATATTTAAAGTTTCATAAAGCAAACCTTAAATTGATATCATACATATTTAAGGTTTCATCAATGAAATCTAAATTATTTAAAGTTTTCTTAATGAAACCTTAAATTTCACCATAGATATTTATGGTTTCACAAATAAAACTTTAACTTGAAACCTTAAATATTTAAGAATCCATAAATAAAACCCTAAATATTAAAGGTTTCATAAATTAAATCATAATTATTTAGGGTTTCATAAATGAAATTCTAAATTAAAATCCTCAATATTTAAGTATTCATTTGCAAAATCATAAATATTTAGGGATTTTTAAATGAAATCCTAAATTAAAACCTCAAATATTTATGATTTCATTAATAAAATCCTAAATATTTAGATTTTCAATTAAGAACTCCTAAATCCTAAAACATGAAATGAAGCTCTAAATCTTAAATCATGAAACTTTAAATCTTAAACTATTAATAAGACATTAAATTTCACCATAAATATTATGATTTCACATACGAAACCCTAAATTAAAAAGCTAGATATTTAGATTACCATAAATAAACCCCAAAATTGAAACTCTAAATATTTAGGATTTCATATATGATTTGAAACCCTAAATATTTAAGGTTTCATAAAATAAACCCTAATTATTTAGGATTTCAAAATTCAAACCTTAAATTTCACTTTTAATATTTAAGGTTTCATAAATAAAATCCTAAATTTAAACCTTAAGTATTTAGGAATTTATTAATAAAACTATAAATTAAAATTCTAAATATTGTGTTTAAAAAAAACTTGAAATATATAGGATTTCATAAATGAAACCTTAAATCGAAATCCTAAATGTTTAGGGTTTTATGAATCAAATCATAAATCAAAACCCTAAATTTCACCCTATATATTTATGAATTCATAAATGAAACCCTAATTTAAAATCTAGAATATTTATGATTTCATTAATAGAACCCTAAATATTTTAATTTTCATATATGAACTCCTAAGTCCCAAACCTTGAAATGAAACCAAAAATCCGAAACCATGAAACCCTAAATATTAAAGCATTAATAAAACACTAAAAAAATTAACCCTAAATATTTTGGTTTCACATATGAAACCTTGAATTGTAAAGCTAAATATTTAGGATTTCTTAAAAGAAACCCAAAACATCACCCAAAATATTTTGGCTTACATAAATGAAATCCTAAATTGAAACCCTAAATATTTACGTTTCACACATGAAATTTTAAATTGCAACCCTAAATATTTAAGAATTCATTAATGAAACCCTACATATTTAGGGATTCATTAACAAAACTCTAAATTAAAAATCTAAATATTTTTGGTTTCATAAATGAAACCTAAAATCGAAATCTTAAATATTCAAGGTTTCATGAATCAAAGCATAAATCAAAACCTTAAATTTCACTCCAAATATTTAGGAATTCAAGAAGGAAACCCTAAATTGAAACCTCTAATGTTTAGTATTTCATTAATAAAACCTTAAATATTTAGAATTTTATATAAGAACTCCTAAATCCTAAACCAGGAAATGAAATCCTAAACCCTAAATCATAAAACCTTACATCCTAAATCATTAATAAAACACTAAAAAATTTCACCCTAAATATTTTGGTTTCACATATTAAACCCTAAATTGAAAAGCTAAATATTTAAGATTTCTTAAATGAAACCCTAGCCATTACCCTAAATATTTTGGGTTACCAAAATAAAACCCTAAATTGAAACCATAAATATTCATTAATAAACAATAAATATTTAGGGTTTCATAAAATAAACCCTAATTATTTAAAATTTCATAAATAAAAGCCTAAATTTTACCCTAAATATTTAAAGTTTCATAAATCAAATCTTAAATTGAAATATTAAATATTTAGGCATTCATTTGTAAAATCTTAAATATTTAGTATTTCATAAATGAAATCTTAAATTAAAACCTCAAATAGTTTGGATTTCATAAATAAAACCTTAAAAAATTAGATTTTCATATAACAACTACTAAATCCCAAACGATGTAATGGAACCCTAAATCTTAAACCATTAAAAAAATGATAAAAAAATTCACCCTAAGTATTTTGGTTTCACATATGAAATCTTGAATTGAAAAGTTAAATATTTAGCATTTCTTAAATGAAACCCTAAACGTTTAAGGTTTCATAAAATAAACCCTAATTATTTAAAGTTTGATACCAAACCTTATATTTTATCCTGAATATTTAAGGTTTTATAAATGAAATCATAAATTAAAACCTCAATTGAAATCTTAAATATTTAGGGTTTCATTAATAAAACACTAAATATATAGAATTTCATATAGGAACTCATAAATCCTGAACTATGAAATGAAACTTTAAATCCTAAATCATGAAACCTTAAATCTTAAACCATTAATAAAACATTAAAATTTTCACCCAAAATATTTTAGTTTCACATATGAAACCCTAAATTGAAAATCTAAATATTTAGGATTTCTTAAATGAAACCCTAAACATCACCCTAAATATTTTGGGTTACATAATTAAAACACTAAATATTTAAATTTTCTTAAATGAAACTTTAAATTGAAACTATAAATATTTAGGGTTTAATATATGAAACCATGAATTGAAACCCTAAATATTTAAGGTTTCATAAAATAAAACCTAATTATTTAGGATTTCGTAAATAAAACCATAAATTTTACCCTAATTATTTAGGATTTCATAAATGAGATTATAAATTAAAACCCTAATTGAAATCTCAAATATATAGGGTTTCATTAATAAAATCCTAAATATTGTAATTTTCATTTATGAATTCCTAAATGCTAAACCAAGAAATGAAACCCTAAATCCTAAATCATGAAACCCTAAATCTTAACCCATCAATAAAACACTAAATCCTATTTTAGTTTCACATATGAAACCCTAAATTGAAAAGCAAAATATTTAGGATTTCTTATTTGAAGCTCTAAATATTTAGGGTTTCATACATTAAATATTAAATATTTAGGGTTTCATAAATAAAATCCTAAATTGAAACCTTGAATATTTAGGATTTCATATATGAAACCATGAATGGAAATCCTAAATTGAAACTTTGAAATATTTAGGGTTTCATAACATAAATCTAATTATTTAGGTTTTCATAATTGAAACCTTAAATTTCACCCTTATGAGTTAAGGATTCATAAATGAAATCTGAAATTGAAACCTTAAATATTTATGGATACATTAATAAAAATCTAAATTAAAATATAAAAATTTAGGGTTTCAAAATTTAACTCGAAATATTACATAAATGAAATCTTAAATTGAAATCCTAAATATTTAGGGTTTTATGAATCAAACCATAAATTAAAACCCTAAATTTCACCATAAATATTTAAGAATTCATAAATGAAACCCTAAATTAAAACCTAAAATATTTAGGGTTTTATTAATCAAACCCTAAATTGAAAAGAAAAATATTTAAGATTTTGTAAATGAAACTCAAAACATCACTTAAAATATTTTGGGTTACATAAATGAAACCTTAAATTCAAACGATAACTATTTAGGATTTCACAAATGAAACTTTAAATTGAAACCCTAAATATTTAAGAATTCATAAATAAAACCCTAAATTTTAGGGTTTTAGAAAATAAACCCTAATTATTTAAGGAATCATAAATGAAACCCTAAATATCACCATAAATATTTTGGATTTCATAAATTAAACCTTAAATTTCACCATAAATATTTTGAGTTTCATTAATGAAATCCTAAATTAAAATCTCATTTGAAACCTCAAATATTTAGCATTTCATTAATAAAACCCTAAGTATTTTAATTTTCATTTATGATTTCCTAAATCATAAATCATGAAATGAAACCCTAAATCTTAAATCATGAAACCCTAAATCTTAACCTATTAATAGAACACTAAATTTCACTCTAAATTTTATGGTTTTACATATGAAACCCTAAATTGAAAAGCTAAATATTTAGGATTTCTTATTTGACACCCTAAACTCCACATAAATGAAACCATGAATGAAAACCCTAAATATTTAGGGTTTCATAATATAAATCCTAATTATTTGGGTTTTTATAATTGAAACCTTAAATTTCACCCTTATCATTTCAAATTTCATAAATGAAATCCTAAATTGATACCTTAAATATTTAGGGATTCCTTAATAAAACTCTAAATTGAAATCTAAATATTTAGGGTTTCTTAGATGAAACCTTAAATCGAAATTCTAAATATTTAGGGTTTTATGAATCAAAGAATATATCAAAACCCTAAATTTCACTTTCAATATTTAGGAATTCATAAATGAAACCCTAACTTGAAACCTTAAATATTTTAAGTTTCATTAATAAAATTCTAAATATTTAAATTTTCATATAAAAACTCATAAATCCTATACTATAAAATGAAACCCCAAATCTTATATAATGAAACCTTAAATCTTAAACCATTAATAAAACACTAAAAATTTAACTCTAAATATTTTGGTTTCACATATGAAACCCTAAATTGAAAAGCTAAATATTTAGGATTTCTTAAATGAAACTCTAAACATCACCCAAAATATTTTAGGTTACATAAATAAAACCCTAAATTGAAACCATAAATATGTAGGGACTCACAAATAAAACTTTAAAATGAAACTTTAAATATTTAGATTTACATAAATGAACTCATAAATCATAAACCATGAAATGAAACCCTAAATCCTAAATCATAAATAAAACCCTAAATATTACGAGTTCCATATATGTAACCCTAAATTCATGACTTAAATATTTAATATTTCATAAATGAAACCCTAAATATTTAGGGTTTCATAAATGAATCCATAAATTAAAACCCTAAATATTTAGGGTTAAATAAATAAACCTCCAAATTGAAATCCTAAATATTTAGGATTTGATTCATGGTTTAGGATTTATGGTTTCATTTCATAGTTTATTATTTATGAATTCATTTATGTAAATCTAAATATTTAGGGTTTTATTAATAACAATAAATATTTAAAGTTTAAATTTAGGGTTTCATTTATGAATTCCTGAATATTTATGGTGAAATTTAAGGTTTTGATTTATGCTTTGATTCATAAAACCTTAAATATTTAAGATTTCAATTTAAAATTTCATTTATGAAACCCTATATATTTTGAGTTTTATTTTGAAACCCTAAATATTTAGGTTTTTAATCTAGAGTTTAATTAATGAATCCTTAAATATTTAAAGTTTCAATTTAAGATTTTATTTATGAAACCCAAAATATTTATAGTGAAATTTAAGGTTTCAATTTTGAAAACTAAATAATTAGAGTTTATTTTATGAACCCATAAATATTTAGGATTTCAATTTAAGATTTTATTTATGAAAATTAAAATATTTAAGGTTTTAATATAGGCTTTCATTTATGTAACCCAAAATATTTAGGATTTCATGTGTTTTTTTTTATATGAAATTGAGTCCAAGGGAAAATATGAAGTTAGAGCATTTCCACTAAGTTGGTACACCCTAACAAAATACCTCCTCCTAGCTAAATTTGCATTAATATAAAATAAAAGATACAAAAGTAGTTTTGTAAAATTTGGGGTACATGAAGCCAAAACCTATATATCAAGGCAAGAGCCTAAAAACAAGTTTGTCTAAATCAAATTAAGCCCATACATTTTGTCTACTATACAAGCCTACTAGCATAAGCCTAGAACTAAGTTTCAATAGCAATTAAAAACAGCTACCACCAAGATGTAGTTATTATCACCAAAGCCAATGAATGGCGTCCATGATTACACAACCCAATAATTCAATTTGCATCATAAATCCTGTGTCATCTTTGTTCTGAAATTACCAACATGCTTGTTCAGTTGCAGCCACCAGACTGCTGTAGCCTAACAACCAGTACAGCCAAGATCTCCAACTACTAAAGCACCCAAGGCACTCAGGATTAGCAGCCAAGCCATCCAAAACCAGCTAGCATAATCAATCCCCGAAGGCAAGCTAATTAAAAGTACAAGTCAGCAATTAGACATGAAGTCGTTGCCTGTGCACACAGCCTCATAATCCAGCAACCTGCAGAAGATGTTAAACTAATCTACAGGGAAAACACCAGTCACAAAGTCCTACCAATGATATCTATCATACTCAATCCGAAAACTGAGAGCAAGGCCAGCTAAGTGATCATAACAAACACAAATTATAAGTAAAGATAATAATTTTAAATACACAATCCCGACCCAAAGGGCAGTACCAAACATCATATGAGGTGGGCGCATAAACACCCACCATAGATATAACAAAGCTTAACAAAATATACCAATCAAATCTCAAACTATTATAAGATAGAGATTCATCAAAATGCAACAAAATAGAATTAAACTGATGCAACCAGCCGGTCTAATATAGCAGAAAACACACACCCATAAAAATACATATTTCTAATCAGAGAATTCTCACAGTTTAGCAAAAATGAGCAGAGCATAAATGGGAACAGCAATCCAGAACACATCTCTGACTGAGCACATCCTGTAGTTAAACATAAATCTGCAGGAAGAAATATGGAAAAATACCACATTTGAGATAAGAAAGGGCAGCAGAGCATGCTGCAACACTAAAAGTGCTCCAGCATAGCAATGCTCAGATCAACCAAGATATACCACAGCTGATCAAATGCAACCAGAGAAATTTAGCATGCTGATCAGATGCAGCTGACAACTGAACCCAAGTAGCATTGCAGGCATCGGCAAAGCTCCAGCTGACAGAAATTTCTAATCAGTGAAATAACAGGTCAGTCACAGCAAAAGATTCCGAAATTTCTTATTTCTTACAGTTTAGCAAAAATGTCACTCAAAGCAGAAACCTATAAGGCAAAGCTATTGTTGACCGAAATACTTATGAACAGAAGCAGCACAAAGATTGTGCAGAATCCATAAAACAGACAACACATATTCATACCCAGTTTAAACAAAAATTTTGCATAAATTTTATCAATTGTAAACAAAGGTTCAGAGAGGAACAATAAACCTGGTTTGTTCTGCTGGCATGGTTTTAAGAGAAACTTCTTGGTAGCTATGTTACCAAGACCTCTAACATTCCAGAACAAAATTATTATTGCAAATGGACAGATTTATCATGGAGATTATACTTTTTACCATGCCCCTTCTCAGCATTTTTTGTTTCCATGTACTTCTCAGTACTTAACTGCTTTTTTAATTTCTTCTTTTTGGATTTTGACATCACTGCTTCAAACCCATATTCTTCAGAAGCCTGATGCTGCATACTAGGAGTTTTTGGGTCTGATATGTCACCTGACCTGTCAGCCCAGAATTTTAAGATAACTCTCATATCTTTATCGATGGGTTTCTCAGAATCTTGAGTATCCCCAACCCTTTCTGAATCAGAGTCTACTATAGCAGCCTTAGTAGTAGACATCTCTGCCTCAGTGTTCTGCATACAAGCCTCGGTGTGTGATCCAGCATTCACTATAGGATCCTTATCAGTTTTATCTGCAGAGGCATTCACAATATCAGCAGAAGTTACATCCTGGTTCAGAGGCTCATCCTAATGCTGAGGAGTGTTTTGCTGATGTTGTGCAGAATCCTCCATACCCTTAGGGCTGGACGGATTAGACCTAAGGACACCCTCATTATCCCCTAGTGTTCCACCAGGTACAATAGTCTGAATCTCTTCCTCTTCAATGATGTAATCATCAGTTTGATCTTCCACAGGCTTTTGTTTCACCTCCCATTTTGATTTTGATTTATCAGGCACAGGCTTAGGCTTAGGGTCCAAGACATGTCTGCAGACATCAATGTGGTGACCTATAACCTGGCAGTGGCTATAGAAATCAGGGATCCTTTCAAAGGAAAGGTCCACAAAGAAGGCAATCCTTCCCGTTCCACCAGGATTTGCTCCACTAAGGGCTACTTCAGATCAAGATCAATTAGAACACGTGCAAAGTGCCCAAATGATCTCGAGGTAGTAGCCTCATCAATGGCAATGGGCTCCCCTGCTCCATTTGCAATGAAGAAGAGAATTTTGGGGTGTCAATACTCCAAGGCAAATTATGAATCTGGACCCAGCACTATGCATTAGTTTGTTTGACCGATTGTGGATTGAAATCTAAAGTCCAAGAGAAGAGCTGAAGAACCCCAGGCCTGAGATTCCACGGACTAGCAAGGATCCTGCGCATATCAGATAGATTAGAGAAAGAAAATTCAAAAAATCCCTTACCAATTGGAACCATACGCCATTTATGCTCCATTTGCCAAAGGACTTTAAGCTTCTCACAAATGGCTTTCAGTTTCAGTGGTGCGGACCCCTTTGGGAGAATAATTCTCTCATGAAGATGAAGCTTGCTTGCTTCAACTCCAGCAAGATACTCAGCCTTTGGAATCTTAATGGCAATCACATCTCCTTTGATACAAGGAGTAGGGAGTTGACTTGCAGAGAACGAACATGTAGTCTTCACCACGTCAGAAAAGGTTTTGGGTGGAACCAAGGGCTTCTCACCCATCGCGCCGGCGAGAGGAACAGCAGAGTTAGAAGAATGTGCAATAGGCGGCGCTCCAGAGGGGGGAGCGAGGCATGCCCACAGAAGGCCATGGGAGCGCTATCCCATGGCACCAGAGGCCGCCGAGGGCGGCGCCGGAAAGGGATTAGAACATGAGATAAGGGAAGAAACCCTAAACCAGTAACAAGAACAAGGGGTGCGAAAAGCAAAGGCTTGTATATTTAAGAAAACTTAAATATTTAATTTTTCAATTTAAAATTTCACAAGTAAAACAAAAATATTTAGGGTGAAATTTTTTAATGTTTTATTAATGGTTTAATATTTAAAATTTTATAATTTATGATTTAAGATTTTATTTTATAATTTAATTATGAAATTTAAAATATTTAAGATTTCATGAATAAAATCTTAAATAGTTAGAATTTTATAAATGAACTCCTAAATCTTAAATCATGAAATGAATCATAAATCTTAAATCATTAATAAAATTTTAAATTAACGTTCTATTAACGACACCTTAAATATTAAAAATTTCATAAATTAAATTCTTAAATATTTGAGATTTTATAACTAAAAAATTAATATATTTTAGTAGTGTAAGACTATAGATCAATTTATTTTATTTTAAATAATAACTTTATCATTGGGTTAATAATTTTAATTTTAAATAATAACTTTATAATTTTAATTTTAAGAATATAAAGTAGTTTTTTCTTTTTTAAATATATCGAATTTGGTAATAAAAAAATATACCAAATTTTAATATTATAGTAAAATTTATCAATCATAATTTAAATTTATAAACCTTACAAAGTCTTGAATTATAAGAAATTAATGTGTTTTATTTGCATTAATTAATAAAATTATTATTTAAAATAAAATAAACAAAAAAAATATTTTTTAAAATTCAAATAATATTTTCTAAATTTGAATCTTTTATGTATTTAAATTTTTAATGCAATTTAATAAATAATCCAAGAAAAAAAGATTAGATAAAACATAAAGAATATCTAAAAGTGATTTAATTGATAATATGATTTATGAATTTAATTTAATTTATTTTATTAATTATAAATTTTTTGTTGACAGTGTCTAAAAATAATGTGTTAGATTTGTGTTTACCTAACTGTTTCTCTTATGTAACATATTTAATTGAAGTACGAGTCATTTAATTTATTATTTTTAGTCAATTGTAAATTCTAAAAAACAATCAATTCTAATAATGTATAGTTTATTATGATATAATTTATAACGTACATTTTTAAAATATTTTAAAACAAATAAAATGAAAAGGTCATGTACACTTCTATGGCTCATCAACACTAAAAAAAAGTTATACAGTCTTGTATTCAAATGAGTCATATGAATGATGAAAAAAGAATTTGTTGGAGCATACATAAAATATTTGGATAATATTTATATTTTGATAAAAATCATCATATTCAAATGATATTATTAGTGACACACCAACAAAATGATTAATGTAAATAAATTATTAATATAAATAGGAGTACATCCTTAATACATAAAAAAAATAAATGATTTAGGTAAATAAGTTCTCAATTTTTTAATATATTTAAAATTGTATATCACTTATTTAATAATATTTATTGTTAAGTTAAATTTAAAAAATGAATTATGATTTTTTTTAAATGATCATACAAGAAATTAGCTAATTAATAAATGAAAATTTTAGATAATAATACGAAAATATTAAAATTATTTTATATAAAAACATTTATCATAAATTTATAATTGAATGAAAAGTTTTAAATTTTATTAAAATAAAAAAATAATTAATCTTTTTTTTTTTAATTATCTTATGCACATGCGATCAACACACTGTATAACAATAAACAAATTACAAGTAATCATTTTTGTGCTAACAAAAAGCATTCAAATTGGATGAATCTTAAAAAACAAATTGAAGAAGCTTAATGAACATTTAAAATAAAATAAATTATTAAATTTGATATTATATGTCTAATCAAATATCATTGGTTAATAAACCTCAGAAAGTGGGGCCATTGATAATAACTTGTGACAATTTTAGCAGTCTAACAAGTCACGTTCTTGACTCCTTTGAAAAATGACTCAGCCCTCTTTGGCATTATGTGTTGTATTGCCATCTATTTGCATTAAAAAATAAAATAAAGCATGTTTTTGTTTGATAGTAATAGTGTATGATTTTTATGCAAAATGTGTGAAGGGTTTTGAGGTAAACGCAAAGTCTTTTCCTTTCTAATCATACCCTTTTTCAACATTCAACTAAATTAGTTCCGTGTAGAATTTGGACCAATAATTTGATTCCAGCGTCATCAAAATTTGAATCGTACTCTAGGGAATTTAACAATAAAATAAGAATGTTTTGATGTCTAGGTGGATTCAAATAAGATATTTATTTATTTATTTAAATGAAATCGGTACAATTTCTACAAAATTTAGATGAAATTAGCTGAATTGTATTTTCTTTTTTTTTTAGAATAATTACTTAAATAAATTATTTTAACAATAAATAAACACAAAAAAAAAATATCTTTAAGAAAATTACTAATAGATCCATCCATTAACAAGATCTTAAATAATAATAATAATATATTAATCAATTTTGATTGGACCAAACGGAAGAAAATGATCTTTTGAGTCCAATTCTTACATGAGATTCTAGATGATTGATTAGTCCAGGTCGTCTAGGTCTAGAAGATTGATTAGTATATTAATTTTCCTTGAGGTGAATTATACTTTTACAATAGTGTGCTTTACGAGTTGTTTACTTTATTTGGAGATTTCTCAGTTTCCAAGTATTCGAGAAGGAAAATCTCTCCACTCCCAGCTACCACCATCCCAACAACTACTTCTATAGGCATTACATTTTTCTCGAATTTCAAAAACAATAAAGTAAACTATATTTATTAGAATTTAAGTCCGGCACATTTTAAGGAATAAAATGAAAACTTTTAACACTTAATTTTTTATTATATTTGTGCTGATTTTATGACAATATTTACAATTATATAGAGTTTCTAAATAATAATCATAATTTCATATTTTATTATTTAAAGTACATCTTTTATTTTAGATGAGAACAAAATCTAAACCCATTAATTGAAAATATTTGAAGAAGTAATGAAAAATATATTATCTTTATAATTGATTATGTGAATAATCAAAATAAAATGTGTAGGTTTTTTTTAATTAATATATCATCAAACATAATATAATATGAAATTATTTGTAATTTGATACATTTTCATAGTTATCTTTAGTTACTTTTTCATTGAAAACAACTTCGTAAAAAAAAAATTATGATTATCAACATGTAAAGCAGTTTATATATATAACCACACTCACATACATTTATATATTAAAGAAGTTATAATATTTTATTTTAATAATGCAAAAAGTTAGTGAAAAAATAGAGTGATGAATACTAAATAAAATAATTATTGTTGTGGCAATAGAGAAGAATGAAGTGTCAAATCCACATATATTAATGAAACTTTATTTTAAAGGTAAAAGTGAATTGAAATCAAAATATTGGAGTACTTGGAGATCAATTTATAACTTATTCCAGCTTTTATCATCATTATGATTTAATTTAGAAAAAAATAAAAATGGTTGGGACGTTACCAATGAGATGGATCGGAGAAGATGGAACAAAAAATGATGGAGAGGATTTGTATTTCCATGTGGTCCTGTGTGGAGAAGGCTCTGATCAACTTTACATGAAAAGGACAAGAGGGAAAGGAAAAGTGATGATGGTATATCATGGAAAGAAAAAATAAAGAAAATATAATCTTGGATCATAATCTTAAATCTTAATGAGAACATAATAATTAAGAAATATATAATTTTTTTTTATATAAATGCTTATAAAATTAGTAAATTAATTACATTAATATTATCATATGATATTTTTGAACAAAATCATCACACTTTAACAATAATGATCAGCAAAATTGTTTTAGTTTAACATCAACCCATCATTCCAAACTCTTATCAAAATCCAACATACAAACTGAAAAATTATGCATAATAACAGTTATTCCTAACACATGTACACTTATAATCAACGTACTATTATATAGTAGCATCCTAAGATGATCCTTAATTTAGTAATTTGTTACACTAATTAACATCTTGGTACTTTGGTACTTGATATATATTAATTTTCTTTGATATTCGTGTGCATCTAACACCGACAAAATTTGTCATCTACAAAAAATGAAAAATCCACGCCAACTAACACTACAAGCCAACTACCAAAGCAAGCACGTTAGATTTAGACCTAAATACCATGTGTTCAACTACCACTCTCTATTCTATTTGGCTTTCACTCCCCATTCTTGTTCAATTCTACTATTACCCTTCCACTGCCTTAGGTAGCTATCAATTAATTAACTTGCACCCTATTAATACTCTCAATCATTTTCTTATATATTCTACAACACTTCTTTCTTATCTGCTTATAAAAAAAACACTTCTTTATTATCTGCTTCATATCTATCGATATTCAATAAACATACAGCAGTAGTGAAGCTAATTAATTTCATCAAAAGCTAGCTCTATCTTTTGAACTTGCTATTGCAATGGCTGGCATAGATCGCTGCTCTGATAATAGCGTTTCTGCTGATTCTACTGGTACCCTTTTAGATTCCATGTCTTCAATAATCAATTCCGATAGCTAGATAATGAGTATATATATATATATTAGATTGTTTCTTGATAGGTTCTATAGTAATATAACATATGCACCTACAAACTATTTGAGAATACACACTCATGAATGATCTCTCTGCAATTTTATTTCAACCCTTGTTCTCTAGGTCACTTTTTAGTCTTTTTATGCCATTACACTTGCCAAATTTGGAATATATATACTTTCTGAATCCTATTCTTATGGCCCTTTTTTTTTCTCTTGTTTGGGATATCATGATTTAGAGATTGCTAGCTTTTCTTATAAGTTATATTTTAAATATTTGGTTTGGGTGTTGTGTTTTCTTATTTTTTGTGTGCTCGTGAATATAATTTTTTTTTATTGGATAACATTTAAATATATTGAAAATACAAAGTTATTCATTGCATTTTTTTAGTCATTTAAACTATTTAAGATATGTGACATCATCTGTTCATGCGTTACAAACTTTGTTGTTTTAAACATAAACCTGGAGAAGTGATCTGTGATTTGTGTTTTGTAGAGAAATCAAGCCAAGTTTCAGATGTTGAATTTTCTGAAGCCGAGGAAATCCTTATTGCCATGGTGTATAATCTGGTTGGGGAGAGGTGAGTATATATGATTTCTATATTGTTTTACAATTTTTCACTTTCTTCCCAAACCCTCTATTTCCTTTTCTTTTGTACCATTAGAAAAGATGAAAATGTTATGAAATAATAATAAATGCTATGTTTAGGTGGTCTTTGATTGCTGGAAGAATTCCTGGAAGAACTGCAGAAGAAATAGAGAAATATTGGACTTCAAGATCTTCCACTAGCCAATGAAGTGGCAGAAATTAAAACGAAGCAAGAAAATTTTGGAACCCCGCAAGTCATAACAGTGGGCTTATTTGTGGGATCGATAGATATGAAATGGAAGTTTGGTCGATCCTATTAAATATATATTGGGTATGTTTATATTTGCATTTTGCGGTAATTAACCAAAAGCGGTATGCCATTGTTCTAAAAGCCCGTATGTGTAGTGTTACTGATTTATCTTTGTAATGTTCCCAATTAGTAGTGTTTTAGGCAATCTATGATTAAGAGTTTGCATGTGTATTTCTGGTTCATTTAGCATCTTCTTGCTAATAGTTCTACAATTGTCCTAGGCCTTGGCCTATAGCAATATTATGAATTGGATTTCGAAACGGAATTCTATAACTTGCATTAAATTCTTAATTAAGCATCTTTATATATATAAGAGTTATAAAATTTCTTCTCACTTCATTCATATATATGCAACAATATTTAATGATATGAGACAATTGGGGAGTAAAAGGGTACACTAGTCCATTACAACTAGAAATATCATAATTAACCAGTGGAGGGAGGGAGGTGTTAGGGTGGGGGCCTTGGCCCCTGAACTTAAAAAAGAAAAAGAAAAAAGTAATAGTCTTTTCCAATGAAAAAAAAATAGAATTTAAATGTTATATTTTATTAAATTTTAGTTATTAGACAATTTGGCTTTGTTAATCAATAATAGAATTACTAATAGTATTGTGGGTTTTTTTTTATTATTCTTAACTTATAATGAAAAAAATAAAATAAGATAAATTCTAATTATAAAAATTTTTATTTTTTCAATTTTGTGAATATAAGTGCCATTGAGAATGAGAATATGAAAATACACAAATTGTGAAAACAAATCCAATATTTTTTTTTATAACAACAAATCCAATGTTACTCAGAAAACAAATAAACACTTTTATAATTTTTTTTTGTTATTCCATATTTTATTATATTAAAGTGTAAGTGTAGATTGAATTTATCAAATATTATGTGTTATATTAGATTGAATTTTTTGTTTTAATTATGGATAGTTATTAGTTAGATATGTATAATTAGAATTACATATTTATTATATTTTATAAATTTTATACTTATATATCTTTATGTTTATGTTTGACCCAGTATTAAATAAATATTGTTATGTGTATACATATAAATTTATATATAAAATTATATATGCACATCTAAATAAGTATTGAAAACTGGAGCTAATTATTCCTCCTATATTCGCCATCCATAAATGTGATTAAAAAAGAGTTTTCATGACCTAAATATATAATATAATCAAATATTAATCTCTCATATAAAGTGTAAATCTAATTTAACATTGAGATAGAAAGTCTGAATTTTTAATTCTCACAATCTCACCTAACATCCATTAGAATTTGTTTTTTTCCGTTCGATCTAACATTAAATGAAACATATCCAAAGTTGATGTAATGAATAATATCTGTTATGCATGGCTGGTAATTTCGAATGGGGGAGTATGCTAGTATGCTACTGAGTTGAAGCTTAGTGGAGTAAAATAAAGGAGGGGAAGTCTTGATGCTACTGAAAAATAACACGAGTAATTATTACGTGTCACACGAATAATCAAATATATATTCGCTTAAGAGTTAATTGTGATGCCTGTGACAGGTTCAAATACTGTCTACTCTTTACTACTTCTGCTGCAATGTATAGCACAGCAAGTGCCAGCAGTTGTAACTTGTAGCCATGAGGAATATGATGAGACAATACTACTCTAATTTGGGAATGAAAACGCATATAAGTTCAGTGGCAAAAACATATTTACTAGTCTAACAGAATAAATATGAAACACAATTGGATATATACATTACATTACTTTAATTGTGGCCGTATGCAGTTGCATGAACTCCTATATAGTTATATAATTGTTGTAAGGGATTATCTAAAACACTATAATTGTAATATAGTAGTACCTCTTTAGTCTAGCTATGTTTCATTTGGAAATAAAGCAGGGAAGGGAGTATATTTTATTTTAAATTAAAAATTAACACATTTAATTTTTCTTTAATTTTTATTTCAAATAATTATATCTCTCTTTCCTAAAGATGACATTAGAGTAGGAGGGACACATGCGGATACCAACTCTCAGCTACTCGACATGGTTGGATGACAATTTATTCTATCCTTATCTCATATACTTGCACGAATATCTATTAAAAAAATATTAAATTTTATAATAAAAAAAAAGTATTTATATATATTTAATTTGGTAAAATATAAAAATAAAACAAAATAAAAGTTAAAGTGTAATTTTATACTAAATTAAATATTTGATGCCTTTCGGTTTTTGAAACAAATTTTAAGATAATTTTTACTTCTTCTTTTTTGTGATGAGATAGTTTTTACTTTATATGTTAATTATTGATTTTGACATTTAAATAATTTCACATTGCAGGATAACTACAGGTAGATAGTTATCTTGTTATTCGCTTATGACTCATTTTCTTTACTTATGATTACAAATATCTATTGAATAATTGAACTATCTAAATCTAATTCATACCAAACTTTTATTACAAGAAATTCGTAGCAAGTTTTACCCAAAAATATATACGAATATGGGTTTTTTTAATTATCACTTTTGAAATTAAAAAAAAAAAAAGCTTGATTAAACATTCTAAAAAAACAAAAAGATGAAATTAATAATTAAGCCATGTGTTTTTTTCCACCAAAACTAATTACACCTGAATAAATGAACATGAGCCATTGAATCCGTTTTGGTTCGAAGTAGGGCCAAAGGCCCACAGTCCCAAATGAGCCTTCGAATCTGTTCAACATATAGAATAGAACCCAATTACGCCCATTATGCACATGTGCAAAAATCCCAGCAGATAGAATGACTCAATAGGATTAGGATGGGACTATTTTAATATGAGAAAATATAAGTTTTTTTTTTTCGTATAAAAAATTTACATCGTTATTTTAATGAATTATTATATAAGATAAGCTTGTTGATTTATTTTTTAATATAACTAATTAACAGTATAAAATAGTGCAAAACCGTTTCACATAAGTTTTAAGTTAACCACATATGTCATACGTGTACACTTGCACCGTTGCACGGCACCTATCTATTTTATCTTATAAGGCGCCACATGCATAATAAATTGTTTTTTTATTTTAGGAAATTAGCAATTATTTGTTAATAGTATTAAAAATGGTGAAAAAAAGAAAAAAAGAAAAAAAAAACACAGTATCATCATTCTTCCCAAACATATCCTACGAAGAATAAAATAGCAGGGATGGTATCCTCGTTCGATTTAGGAAGCAAAAAAACACAGCCAAAAAGAATAAGAATGTCGTGGGGGACGAAAATAAGCACGTAGTGAATAAAAAACGTTATCACTTGTGGGATTAGGATAAAAATAGATAGATATGTTAAAGAGGAATAAGAGTCGTAATTCAAAATCACAAGAAACATTAGAAACAAAACCTTCTCGAAATGATAAAAACCTCATCTACTTGTACATCATATCCTTACCACCATCAATATTTTAGGACCACCCAGATGATTGATATGTATATTTGGCCACATATATACATTAACCAATTATATATAGTTTCCATTCTATTCTCACTTGATTTGTTTAGTGAGTAAGCATGTTATCATCAAATGTTGCTTGTCCCAAGAAGAAAAAGCATAACTCATCATATTTATCATCCACTAGTGACTAGTTCCATTCAACAATAATAATACATAGTCCATACTTTTTTGGCACTTTTCCATTCAGCAAACTACACTACAAAGTCACAGACTCTTAATTAATAGATTCTAGCTAATCCTGTTAAGAAGTCCAGTGAACATCATCCAACCTCTTACGTGTCTTATACCTTATAGGCTGCATCTCTTTCGTACTGTTAATTATAATGTGCAGGCTATGATTTAATTGGCCACATTCAACTAATTAAAGTGTAGATTGTCATATGTACATCAACGTATTTTTTTTTTTTTCTCATAGAAGATGAGAAGAATCATATTTCATCTAACCAAATTACCAATAGCATGGTTCTTGAGTATTGGACAAAACAAATATACAATACGTAGACGTACAAGTAATTAAATACCATAACATGTGGTAAAAGAAATAAGTTAGAATTTGAGTTTGGCTTACTTAACCCCAAGAACTATCTCAAGATTGTCCTTCACTTGCATGTATTATTTTGATTATATCAGTACACTCTTCTTACGTTAAGGATTAGATATCTGATAACATCTTAAAATTTAGATTTGAGTCTCCAACATTTCACTTCTCAGTTTTTCTCCCCTATGAATAAAGTCTCGTTTCAATCTCTCAAAGATACATATCACGTTAATTTGGTAAAAGTTTGACATTAATTTAACCTTCTAATCATAAAAGTAAAACTAAGTTTTTCAATCAAAAGTTAATATCCCTATCGATGCATGCCGTTGATATCATATCGTGTTGATTTTCATCACGGTACTGTGACTGAAGCAACCTTGCGTAGAAGCCAATACCAGGTTAAAGTTGCACGAAATGTATGTCCTTTATTGTCTTTACATATACAGTTGCTTTTAAGTCAACCTAAGGAGTTGACCAGAGCATACTTTTTTTTTTTTTAGGATCAGAGCATACGTGTTACAGAGTTCTCTTGTATCAAAACACTGAGCTGTTGAACAGTATTATATGTGTTGAATTAATTTAAAAAATATATCAAATATTCCTTGCAGTCATTTTTTGACATATTTACCAGTTAATGGTGTGATATAAATATAAATCCTTGGATGTATTAATATTGATCTTATCCTTCTTCTTTTTTTGTGATCATTGATCTTATCCTACATAATGTCATTGTTATGTCATTCACTGTAATGATCTTGATCTTAGTTGGAGTAAATCTATTAGGATCCATTTGTAAGGTATATCCAACTTTTTAACTTTTAAAATCTTTCACATGCACAACAATTTGCTTATAATTGCAACTCATTAATTTTATATTCTTTCAAGTAATTATTCTTTCAAAAGTAGTTTTAATCAAAAATTTAAACAACATTGATATAATAAATTGCATAACTTCAAATTCATAAAGACTCACCTAAACATATGCATGCCAACTCATTGTGAATAAGAGCGTGTTTAGAAATCTATTTACACTGTTTTAAATAGAGGTTTCCACTTTCCAATGTACCAAAAGTAGAAGGAATGAGAAAAATGTACTCACAATTTGTTTAAATCAACAAATTCAAAACACACTAAATCATATATAATTACCATAATAATTTAAAGAAAAAAAAAAGAACATCAAAGTAAGACAATTGGCTTCTTTGATTTTCACATGTATTTTTGAAATGCATGTTTAGGAAAAAGGTAATTTATAAGATATGACATTTTGTATGAATTTGTCGGTGTTCCAAGATAATGTGAATGCATTTCAAAACAGAATATCAGTTACTTTTGCAGCATTTTGATTGACATCATTCTAAATGGAAGATGACAAAATGAACGTTAGCAAAGTGCCACCACCATACATGCCTGCAAATGCAGCTTTCAAGTGCCATGTTGCCCAATTTTCCCATTCAATGAGATGAGATCAGATATAATTTCTTGGTTTTTGTTTGTTTCTCTTATTCACAGTGACATCTAATTTACCATTCTTACAAGGGCATGATCTAGATGAGTGTGACCACGTAGTTATATAAGTCGAGAAGCATGAAGGAGCTTCTCAAACTTGTTCAAGTTATAACCATAACCATTATAATAAAAAAAAAAAAAAAGAGAAAGAAAGAAAGTGTTCTGACCATGGCTGCATCATTATTTATGCCTTCATCCGTAAGCTCAATAACACCCTTCACTTTTGCTTTGCTTTCTTCTCAGTTTATTTGGCTTTCCTCATTTTTTGAATTTCACTTGTGTGCAACAGCTGGCTTAATGCAAACTAATTGAATTATTCTTTGAGTGTTAGTGTCAAGTTCAGCATATATATATATATATATATATATATAATTGTTCTTCGTATAAAAGACTTGTTTTGACTTTGAATTTCGGAAAAAATTATATGATGCATGTGTTGTCTGTTCAATGGCTCCAACCTTCAGGAAATTTTCATGTTACATTGTTCTGAGGCAGCAATCAAAAAGGATCCCCTCCTATGGGGGTTTTACTTTTATTTTTCTTTCTGTTATGTATATATGAACCTTGTGCAAACCAGCATCCTAAATTGACAGCAATCTTATTAGGCTGAAAAAGGATTTGTGTCATGTTAATGATGTTATGTAATGGTTTTTCACTAATTAGTGGAATGAGCTAGCTAGAATCTGAAGCACTATGTTTCATCATTGTTTCATTTAAGTTGCTCCCTAGCCAGAGATGGAAAAAATTATTAAAGTTCAACCTCTTGATTTCAAGGAGAATGTGGCAGTTCTGTCTAACTGATAATATTGGTAGTTATTGGATTAGTATTATGCGAATATCAGTGCTTCAAGAATAAATAAATATTGTACTATACTATGCAAACTTCTTCTGTTCGGGTTTCTTATACCATAATTTTTGTTTGCCACTCAACTGCAGAATATATAGCTTGTTTGATTTTTGATGAAAAAAAACTACTGAGTTCTGATTTTGCAATAATGTTCAAGAAGAAGAAAAGTGTCTAGGATAGATTGATTTCCGATTGTGTGACTTGTGTCTTCAAGAGACTAAAATGTTCCTTAAAAACTATACACATAAAAACATGAATTTAATGGTGATGGATAGACAGTCTAAAATAGTTAAGTCCATGGTTCAATCATTCAATGAATGTTAATGCAAATTATGTATGAACAGATAGTGGACGAAGAAGCGAGGTTTGAAGCCGAAGTGGCGGAGGTGCAAGCATGGTGGAACTCAGAGAGGTTCAGGCAAACCAAAAGGCCATACTCAGCAAGAGACGTGGTGTCCCTCCGAGGCAACCTAAGACAAACCTATGCCTCAAATGAGTTGGCGAAGAAGCTATGGCGCGTTCTGAAGAACCACCAAGCCAACGGCACAGCCTCGAGGACATTCGGTGCACTTGATCCAGTTCAGGTAACACAAATGGCGAAGCACTTGGACTCAATCTATGTCTCAGGGTGGCAGTGCTCAGCAACTCACACCACGAGCAACGAGCCAGGCCCGGACCTTGCTGATTACCCTTATGACACTGTCCCAAACAAGGTTGAGCACCTCTTCTTCGCTCAGCAGTACCATGACAGGAAGCAGAGAGAGGAGAGAATGAACATGAGCAGAGAAGAGAGAGCAAGGACCCCTTTTGTTGATTACTTGAGACCAATCATAGCTGATGGTGACACAGGGTTTGGTGGAACAACAGCAACTGTTAAGCTTTGCAAGCTCTTTGTGGAGAGAGGTGCTGCTGGAATCCACATTGAGGACCAATCTTCTGTGACAAAAAAGTGTGGCCACATGGCTGGGAAAGTGCTTGTTGCTATCAGTGAACACATCAATAGGCTTGTGGCTGCAAGGCTTCAGTTTGATGTCATGGGAGTGGAAACTGTTCTGGTGGCAAGAACAGATGCAGAAGCTGCTAATTTGATTCAGTCAAACATTGACTCTAGGGACCATCAATTCATCTTGGGAGTGACCAACCCCAACCTTAGAGGGAAGAGTTTGGCAACTCTTATGCAACAAGGCATGGCTGCTGGGAAGAGTGGAGCTGAGCTTCAGGCTTTGGAGGATGAGTGGCTTTCAAAGGCACAGTTGAAGACTCTCTCAGAAGCAGTTGTAGAAGCAATTCAGAGGCAGAACAACATTGGAGAGGAAGAGAAGAGAAGGAAGTTGAATGAGTGGATGCACCATTCAAGCTATGAAAGGTGTCTTTCAAATGAGGAGGGTAAGGAGATAGCTGAGAAGCTAGGAGTGAGGAACCTCTTCTGGGACTGGGACTTGGCTAGGACTAGAGAAGGGTTTTACAGATTCAAGGGGTCAGTGACTGCATCAGTTGTTAGAGGTTGGGCTTTTGCTCCACATGCTGATGTGATATGGATGGAAACTGCAAGCCCAAATGTTGTTGAGTGCACAAAGTTTTCTGAGGGGGTTAGATCAAAGTACCCTCAGATGATGCTGGGGTATAACCTCTCTCCATCTTTCAACTGGGATGCTTCTGGAATGAGTGATGAGCAAATGAGGGACTTCATTCCCAAGATTGCAAAGTTGGGGTATGTGTGGCAGTTCATAACAGTGGGAGGGCTGCACTCTAATGCACTCATCACCTCAACATTTGCAAGGGATTTTGCCAATAGGGGAATGCTGGCCTATGTGGAGAGGATTCAGAGAGAGGAGAGAAACAATGGGGTTGACACTCTTGCTCACCAGAAATGGGCTGGTGCTAACTACTATGATAGGTACCTCAAGACTGTCCAGGGTGGTGTGGCTTCAACTGCTGCAATGGGAAAAGGCAAGTCATTTACTGCCTGTTTAGTTTCCTGTTATAAAATTGATTTTAAATAATTTTTACATGTTTGTTTTCATATTAAAAAAAAATTCAAAATTGATTCTTGAGCAAAAGTAATTAACTAATAGTAGCTTCAAAATCATCCAAAAATTTATATTGAATTTTATTTCAAAGTTATTTTTAATTAAAATCATCCAAACATAAATCACATCACTTCAAAATAAAATTTTTTAACGTTCATCTAAATACACACTTAGTTACAAATTATATTATGCTTTAATTTCTTGATACAAATTTTAGGCAAGAGATTGAATGTTTTGACTTTTGATAATTGCTTTTTGAATTTAATTAAAATGGATTGTTAGTGTAAAGTTTCAATCACGGATTGTTATGTATGGTAAGATGGTGACTTTTGTAACAGTTGTTAATGATATCTAGAGTGATTTTCATTAGTTGACAGAGTTAGAAAGTAGAAACTTTATACTAACAGAATGCCAAAATTAAACTTTTCTTTCAATATTGTTATGTTTTGTAGGAGTAACTGAAGACCAGTTTAAAGAATCATGGACTAGGCCAGGAGCTGTAGACATTGATGGAGGCAGTATTGTGGTTGCCAAGGCCAGAATGTGAAAGTGCTACTTTTGCAGAACTATGCTGCTGAGTGCTGAGGGTGGAACTTGGGGAAAATTCACCAATTTCTGTGTTGGATTGGAATAAATGTCCTTAATAATTAAACAGGCCATTTAATCATTCTGTTATATTTCTTACTTGTTCAGACTCTTAGCCGTGTGAGCAAGGGAACAAGGAAAACTTGTTTTGTTTGTGTTCTGTAATTTGTTTTACTCCTACTGTTAAACATATTTTACTGTGTATTTGGACGTGCATTTATGGGCAAGGAGCACAAAGAAAACTTGTTTTACTACTGTTTTGTAACTTGTATTGGACATTCATCTATAAGAGTCTTCCATTTAGTTAATCACATTAATTTTGTCAATAATGTGTATTGTTCTTCTTCCAAAAGTTTTTTTTGTTTTTTTTTGCTGAAAATAAAATAAAATTGGATAGAGAATAATTAATTAATGATACTTTAATGAAAAAAATAACTAATGCATCTGGAATTAGAAAATGGTTATAAAAGGGACAAATAATTTCTGAAAAGGAACATAGGAAGTAACTAATAGCTTCTCTCTGGACACATAAAACCATATCAAAACCATGCTAAACACGCAACTAAAGGTATAACTAAACTTGTTATTAGTGTACTTTTTTCTTTTCCTATTTTCGTTCATGAATTTCCTCTTGATTAAAATAGAGAAATTATCTATGTAAAACAAGGATATAAAATTTTAATATTCATTCTATCTTTGTCGATTTTTATCGAATTTGAGAATAGTCATGGATGACTCACTAATTACAACATTTTCACAATAAAAAAAGATAATAAGAGAAAAAAGAAACATGTAGAATTAAAATAGTTGATGTGATGGAGGGAAGAGGAGTCCTTGCAACACATTTTTTTAAAACACGTTCTCTTTTTTTGTTGAAATTTACTATAAACTAATTAAAAACAATTATAGAAAGGTTTATTAAATATAATATAGGATCCACAATTTTTTTACTTTTAATAAAAAAAATTATCAGAGTGTAGTCCTCATAAATTTCTCATGGAGAAAAATAGAGAATTTATTTTTTATAACAGAGTCACTTTATATCTTGAAAGGTGGGCATAATATTAATATCTTTAAATGTAAATTTGCACATACCATCAACCTCTCTACTGTTTCCAAAATTTTAAAAGAATCCTTTATTCTGCTATATACTAAGAAGGGTCATTATTTTTGTTCTCTTTCAACTTCAATAAACTTTCAATGCCAAGCATTTTACTAATAATAAGGTACAATAATATGTGGATATGATGAAGAGGCAAGTGTGAAAGCCTAATTAATCAATGAAAAAAAAAAAACTTCATTTATTGGGCGCGCATCTTAGTTGGGCCATGCATCTTGCTTTTCGGACTGCTCTTTCTATTAATAAACGCACACCAATTATTTTATTTAGTTTATTTATTTTAAGTAAATGGTTATTTTTTAAGAAAAACATTTTAAAAATAAACAGAACACAATTATATACACTAATTAAAAATTCCAGTTCTCTTAATTTTCTCTTGTAACCAAAAAATAAAAAGGAAAAATATATTTTTTATTTTTTAAATTGCTCTAAAATAATGTTTGCCAAGAGACTTTCATGAGGAATTTAGAAGATTTTAGGATTAAATTAATATGACTTGAGCGTCTTATCCAAAATTTTGAATTTTTTTCTCCTTTCTCACCAATTTGATCTCAACCAAACCAAGGATTAGTGTGAAATCATCACAAAAATGTTATTTTGGTTTATATCTTTAAATTTTTGCCATGTTGATTTGGGGGCAATTTAATTTTTCTTTTGTCCTTGTTTGAGAGGTGTGTTTTTAACCAACTAGATCAAATAATAATCTTGCTTACAGGGTAGTTTTACACACAAACAAAATTGAATACAAATTCTTCTATTAATTAAATAATTTCTACATGAATACAGTAAAATCTTATCCAACTAACTCTGTTAACTCTATGAGTTGGAAGACGAATACGATAACCCCCTTGACTTCATTTCTAATGATGGAATATTCTACTACAATAATGAAATATATCAATGTAACGGCATTGTAATCATCATCATTCTAAATTCCTAACAACTAGCGTGCTGTATAGAAATTCTTGCATACCCTGATTGAGACAGATACATATACGGGGTTTTAATGTCGGAAACGTAATATAGAGATAGAGGCTGTGCACTTCATGGTGGAATTAATTATATGTTCAAGAGTTCATTACTTAATTCGATGCAAACAAAGTCGCCTCTGTGATCAGATTCACTGAATAATCTGACAGAAATCATATAAACAGTTGAGTTATTTAGTTCTTGAATAAACTTAATAAAAATAAAATAGAATCCATAAACAATCCTTTTTTATAATATTTAACTGTAATTTGTATGCATCATGCATATACGTTTGGCATAAGAATGATACTCTTCAAGCTCGGCATGATAGTTGTTTAGCATATACTATAATCTAGAACTATTCATGTATTTTTAATTAAGATTTTGGAATATATATTCATGATATAAAGTATAAAGTATGAGTTGTGAAAGTGGAAGGAAAAAATGGAGTACTTGGGCACATTTTTTTTTGCCTATTAAGATGATGAAAGGCCCACGTGAAGGAAAGTGTGTTGTCCCATGCTGAATAATTAACTCAACGGAAATTGAACTAGCTAGCAAGATTGTGTGAAGATCATCATTTGAGCTCTACCATCTAAAATTCTATCCCTCGTCTCCTACCTTGGGACAATTGGACCCAAAGGAAAAAACAAAACAAAAAATGATCAATTATAATACTCACATAGAAAAGACAAAAGAAAAAACTCTAGAGATGGTTCCAAATTCCAATTCATTCCTCCGTAGACACACTCAAGAGACATTGATGTCCATCCAGACCCTAGAGACACTACCTTTGGAGGAGGTCTAATCATATCACTCCGTTCTTGAAGAAATTACTCTGTTAATTAAGGTGAATTAACAAAATATAAACATATATAGTACTATATATTATTAAGACACATACCATCCATATATATGACAATAAATTTACATTTTTCTTTGCTTCTTCGTCTATCTGCCTCGTGTCCGGTAGGAGTATTAATTTCTACTCACTGAGCTTGTTCACTAATTAGGAATCAATTGCCAAAGTTTTAGGCTACATCCAACTTTTTGATTTTGATTTCTGCCAACTCAAAATATCCGAAAGAAGTTCAGTCTCAAAGCTTCACGGAATCACAACAATCTATCTATATAGTCACAATGAGTCGCAATCCATTAGGATCACAAATTTTATTGTTTTTCCCCCAAAAGCAAGTTTGCAAAGGCAACACTCCCTACTATCCTCATTACGCCAAAACAGAAACTATGGCCAAAGGAGGGCTCAAACTCAAAACTTGCGTGGCAGTGTCCACACTTTTCTTGATCATTGTTGCCATCGTTATTGTGACCTTAATTTTCACCGTCTTTAAACCCAAGAACCCAGTTATATTTCTCCACCCGGTTGACCTAGAAAATTTTCAATTACTCTCACCCAATTCAACTATTGCTCCCTTAGGCTTCATGATCACAATAGAGAATCCAAACTATGGAAGCTTCAAGTACGTGAATTCTAGCGGCTATCTTAAATATCGTGACACAGTTATAGCCGAAGCTTCCTTTGAGACAAGATCAATCCCTGCTCGTAGCACTACCAATGTGACCACTTCTGCGGGAATTGTGACCGAAAAATTGATCGATGATCCTCATTTTCTGTCGGATATTGAAGGTGGGGTGTTCAATTTGACTGCAGAGACCACACTTCGTGGGAAAGTTACCATGATCAAGATTTTCAGGCTTAAGGCTATGGTTTATATCTCTTGTGGCATCTCTTTCCACATAACTTCTGTGGATGCTACTTCCACCTGCATGTCTAAAATCAAGCTGTGATAGCTAATCCTCTAAAGATGATGCGGTAATTATGTTACTTTTTATATTAAATTAGTTAATTTTTATAAAATTATTTAAAAAATTATTAAAATTATGAGTTATAATCATCTGACCCGACCCTGGATACATGAAGATTTAAATTAGTGTATTAAGATTAAACTCTAATTATTAAGAATAAATAATATTTATAGCAACAACTTACAAAAATTAGATAGTGTTGTTCAATAATTACTAATTACTCATTAATTGTCCCTATATAAATGTTTGTATTTGAATTTTCAATATATTATTAATTGTTTTGTTTCACTTGTACTGTTAATAGGTGTTATTTTAATTTTTCAATATAATATTAATTAATAGATATATTAAAATTAATTAAAATCATTATTCTTTTTTATTTTTTTTATCCGTGCAAAACAACTTAGAACATCTTCAATGATAAATTTTAAATAATTTAATTTTTGTTATTTAATTTTAAACAATTTAACTAATTTTCTCTTAAATGATAACTTTTATTACTAAATTGATTAATTTATAGATATTTTTTTATTTATATATTTAATACAAATTTAATCATGAGTAAAAATTGTTTATATAATTATTTTTTTAATTTTAACTTACTCAAAATATATGTGAGAAACTAAATATATGTGAGAAACTAAATTAAGTAACTCTTATAATTAAATTTTTTTTTTATTAAGTAACCCATTAAACAAACTCCTATCATATCATGGTCTTAAAAACAATCCTTTAATTAATAAGCATATTATATATGATAAACTTATACCATACACATGTAAAAACCAATCTACTGAGAGTACTATACACAAAACATATCCCATCTTCCTCTAACAATCCGGATTCATGAATGTGTTAATGCATGAATGTATGGAATCTAATCTATCTCCGTTCTTAATTAATGCGAGTTTTTCACAGTTGAATCGAGAATCTGTTTTTACATAATATTCTTGTGCAGATTTTTAATAATGAAGAGAAGAGATAAAAGAAATAGAAGCCAAAATAATTAATGTGAGAAAAAGAATATTATATAGTAAGTACTATAACTTAATCTAACGTAAGAAACACACTCATTTGCTAATTGGCACAACTTACTTTTTGGCATCCACGTGGCCAATTAAAAGGATTGCACGTACGATTGACTTGTGCTCACGGGACAAAAGGAACCAGATGTTTTGTACGTTGGTCAATACCAAACACATAAAGGACCGACACAAAAAGAAAAACTACTTTTTTTTTTCTTTTTCTATTGATTTATAATTTCTACATCTATATAACGATTATTTCTCTTAATTTTATAATTTTAAATAAATTTTAATAAGTAAAAAAATGTTATAAATAACATGTTGCTAGCACTTCTCATACAAAAATTGGGGATAAAACTTGGAAAGTGAATAGACTATAGAGTGGGGGGTGGAAATTTCAAGTGTGAAGGGGTGGCACATGGTGCTGGTGGGGGAGGTATATCCATTTTGAAAACGAAGGCCTTTCGTGTGGCTTTTGCTTCGATTACTTCGTTTTCTAACAACCACTTAAAATCACACGGAGATGTAATGTAATTGTACTTTTTTTTTTTTTTTATAGATAAATGTTAATTATCGATAATTAATTTGTATTAATGTGGAGTAAAATTCAAGAATTATTTTTTCTAATTTGTCCTTTAATCACTAATCCAATCTTATAATTGGATCTATTTCCGGTCTAAAACACGGTTAATTTGTGTGTATCGTAAGTATTTATTTTTTCATATATAAATATTAAATAGTTAGGATTGATTTTATTTAATTTTAAATTTAATCATTTTTATATAATTAAATTATATGATCAAAATTTAATAACTAACACAAATATTTACTGAAGGCAGTTTCTAAACCTGCCGCCACAAAAATTAGTGTAGCATATTACAAATATTTACTCACAACTCACAAGTGATTCCATTTCTGCACACAAGTGTAGCAACATATGTTTGGAAACGTCCAATTACGAAAATAATTATTTTTAAATTTTTCTTAAAGAATAATAGAAAAATTAATTCAAAAATAAATTAATTCAAATACATACTTAATCATACTTGAAAATAATTACTCATATTTGTGAGTCTACGTATTCAAATTCTGAAATCACCCACGTAATTAGAAAGGGTTTAGTACTTGTGAAAAATTCAAAATAAACATACAAAAATAAATCCATATATGTACATAACCATTTGCTTTATCATAAAGATAATTTTAAATTTTGCTTTTCAAATAAACACAATGTTATCATTTTTAGTTTTCTCTCAAGTGTACCCTCTCTGTCAAGTGTCAATGTAAGAAACTGGTTAAACTTGAACCCATTTTTACTTTAATAATGAGCTACTTAGACTGTAAATTCCTTCCATTTAATCATTAAGCTATTACAAGAAGTCCTTCCACTATTTTTCTTTCTATTGAATTTTTTAATGCAGGAAATGACTTCCATTTATTTGAAACTCAGATAAATCAAATTAATTTATTAAACTTATTTTAATTAACTTTACAAAAAAATTTCATTGTTATAATCTTTAATATAAAAAAAAAATAGATCAAGTTTATTATTGTAAAATGGTATCAAACCCCCTTTCTCTTTCGATTTTAATTTGATGCATTTATTATTTTTAATTTTAATTTAAGAGTTATTATTATTTGTTTTTATTCAATAATGAAAATGCTTTTATATATATATATATATATATATATATTTTTTTTTTTTTTTTTCATCCAAGCATGCAACAAATAATTAAGGTCTATTATATGTCTATCTGAAATTAAGTTAGATATATGTATTAATGCTGCGGATGAAGGAATTAATTAACGATTGATCGTGAAGAAAGCTGAAGCTGATTCTCTATTATCAGTTTTTAGCAATAGCATGAGTTGGACCTTTGATCTACCACCCCATAACGCAAGATCACATCATTAGTGGTGCCTAACGTCATTAGTGGTTGTTAACTATTTGATAGGGTACCTAACGTGTGATGTTTAACAAATTTTAGAAGTTATTGTTTTTGACTAATTCTATCTTTTCAAACAACTAAGTTTCCTCCAATATTAATGAAAAGGAGGCTCATATATAACTATTTTAGAGAATAAATTGACAATTATGTTTGAGATGAGTAAAATTATAAAATTATTAATTAAACTGGAATAATTTTGTGTGGATTGATTTATGAGTTCGGTGTCGTCATATAATTATTATTCGAAGTAATAATAATATTGCAGCATTTGAAATTTCCCTTTCCTTGATGCAATTATTATTAGGCTAATCTCCAAGCATCTCATGTGAAAGAGTTTAATAATCTTGCGAATATATATAAGGCGATCGTTGTCAACAGTTTCACCAATTTTGTAATGTTTATATTAATACTCTGATCGATGGAGACTGACAAATTAACAGACAGATCATATATCAGTGGTTGGAAATTGAAATCTTCAGCTCCGGCATTGGATTTCATACACACACACGTATCAATTTATTTTTTACAATAAGCTTTAATTTAATTAATTTGGAACCATAACTCTATGTTGACCAAACGGGCAATGCTAGCTGTGCACATATAGCATCCACACATAATTATGGAATAATAATAATAATGTGATCATCATCATTCATCAGCATAATGTATATGGTACTAAAAATGAAAATGTAAAATAAAATACTTTTATTATAGCATATTGTAAAAGAAGAATAATGGAGCCAGTGCAAGAAAACATTTCGTGGTGGAATTTATAAGTAATATTCTTTATATATATAATTCGTGCAATCTTTTGTTCTAAATGCTTGAGCACATGGAGGGTTCTTTTGTTTCAGCCATTTCTTAATATTCTTTATTGAAAGAACGGCAAGTAGGAGGTAGGAGACGAATTCATAATATTTAAACTTATCAATTTGCTTTTTCCTTTTTTTTTATACGAAATATACATTGATTAATATCCGTCAGGGTCAGAAATCTGACTAGTCACATTTAATAGAATTCTTCCCATTCAATTACATTTTTTTCATTCATAAAATTTAAATTCAAAATCTTATTGAGAGGAATGAGTGCAATAACCACTTTAACATGTGATTTATATCTTATAAATTAAATACTTTAATAAATATCAAGAGGTCTAACTTTTAGTTGAGTAAGATACATAAATATTATAAATTTATATAATACAATATTCAATTATTTAATTTCTATAGATAAAAAAAAAAAAAAAAAAACACTAGCATATATCAACATATAGTTATCAAGTTTTTCAACGCCTGAATATCATCCGGAAGAATTAATAAAGAAGAAACTTCTCTATATGTGACTTTCTTGTTTGAATAAACTATCAGTAATACTATATAAGGAATCAGCATTATATTAATCATTAGCATAATTTGTAGAACAATGTATATTTATTGTTTATTATATTCATGATCAGCGTGTCGCTGAAGATATTATAGCATATAATTAAACCAATGTTCAAGGGAATCAGACACGTACTGATTTGATTTTTTAAATAGACCAACGAAATAATAAGATTTTTTAATCAGTCAGAAAGATAAAGAACAATAAATCTTGAAGCAATAAGATATACATACATGAAGCAAAATTTGTTGGTCTATAACTTACAAAATGGATATGAAAGTGCTATTTTTTTTTTATCAGTTATAAAAGTGCTATTTGAGAATATGTAAAAGCATTAAATTAACTAATACGTCATTTTCAAAAAGCTTACAAGTTACAACATGTTTATTTTTGAAAGCTAATTTTTCCTATAAATCATTACAAACTATTTGTAGTGTAATTGGATTTTTTTTTTTTTTTCGTAAAAGGGTGTAATTGGATTCTTGAAACCTATTATACATCATGATTTGTGTAAAAGTGATAGCATAAAATTTTCTGTTTAAAACGATAATCTGAAACTTCTTAAACAAAACTTCAAATACGTACATGAAAATTTGCACTATAATATCGTGCCATTTTTTCGTAACAATAGTATTATCTGATAAAAGTAAAAAATTATTAAAAAAAAAATCGACCTTTCTGGACAAAATACTTCTCACACAATTACTTTGTGTTATGTTTTAACTCAACATCGACAGTGGTAGCTAGCATCAAATTTCGTTATTAATTGTCTATTCTCATTCAAAAAAACTATGAAGTGCCCATCTTACTATTTTTGGTTATTACACTTCATATAGTTTTATAGGTTAAATAAAGAATGACCAACTTACAGCATATGAACCACCTGAACCTAATTCACTTCGATGCTATATATTATATACCTATCCAATAGCAAGCATGAACAGTGCTTCTCTCCCTAACGTATCAATCTATCAGAATTTGGTTTATTGATTTCAAATTTATAGAGTATGGTGTCGTCCACATGATTGTGGAACATTATCTTAATTATGTTATATCCTTTTCTTTTTGTTTTTATACTACATATTTACGTATTTAGTGACTAATCGAGGAGAATCAGAAAACTGACATACTATAGTTAATTAATTAGTTTCCCTTCAAGAACAAATTACCAAACACAAATTTATCAAACTAGTACTACTACTAACTAGGATTAATTAATATACACATAATCACATACAGATTATACATCACAGTTACTTATCATGCTCTTTAATACTATACAATTCCATAACTTGAGCCACATAGAAGAACACAGAGAAAAGGATACAAAGGAGGGGCAGATAGATATATAGACAAAAGTATATATCATCATGAGTCACCCCAAATAATTAACCAACAAAGACAAAGGAACCAAGCATAGCCCCCTTTTCTTCAAATCTGTGCAATCAATACTATTGTTCTTTCCATTAAATTTTAATTGATCATGCTCTTCATTATCATCCATCTTCATATCTGAATAATGCTCTGATGATGTGATCATGAATTCCTTACCCTATACACACATACATAGAGTTGGCTAATTAGCTAGGAATTGACATTAAGAACCAAATTTAATTATTTCTTCTCTTGAGATGAAAAGCATTAATTAGAATAATAATAATAATAATCCAGGTTTACCATAGAACCTTCTAGTTGATCATCATCATCAACCTTCCTAGAACCGATTTCAGCTGGATTCAACAAGTCTCTCACCTACAGATAATAATTAATAATATGATATGACAAAAAAAAACAAAAAAAGTCTGATGGCATATGATTGCTGAAAAAATAGAGATTAGATTATAAATAAGAAACAATAAATAAAATTGGTGTTGAATTAATTTGCATATACCTTGGGGCTATTGACTGGAGAGCTAGCAGTGTCTTCCAAAGGGTCATCCTCTGATATCTGTTTGGCTCTTGCTTTCTTCAATAAGCTAAGCTTTTTGGGTAGATTTGGTGCAGTATTATTATTACCTTTATTAAATGAATGATGATTTTGGTGAGAAATTAGTTTCCATGCAGCACAAGAAGCAGCATCAGAGAGCAAAGAGGAACCATCCAAACTGGAACAATAACTTGGCTCTATGCCTCCTTCTCCTTTTGAGAAATCTTCTAAGTAAGATGTCCATCCACTTTCCTCAACAGAACCACCACTTGCCTCTACCACTGCTCTGCCTCTTGATGATGAACAATTCAGAGAATGATCCATTAGTCAAACTCTCACAACAAGACCATATATACTACTATATAGACCACCATCATAATAATACTTTATAATCTATATCAATAATTTAAAGAATATTCTTATTCAGACTCTACTTTTTTTATCTTTTAATTATAAGTGTAAGTATTTTACTATTCTTAAATGGAATACACCAACTACACGCGCGACGAATTCAAGTCCAAAGAATAATCATTATTATTATAATAATAATAAAAAAAGTTTGGGCAGTGGTTGAGAAAAAACGAACTGTGGAGGGATTTGTAACCGAAAGTTAGAGTGAAGAATGGAGAAAAAAAAGGAGTCCATATCGTACTAATACCGTAGATTCTTGGGGGTGGGCCATAGGATGTTGAAGAAGTTAAAGTAACACTTGAAATTCCAACAGAGAAAATCAAAGATAGATAAAAGAGTTTTTTTTTTTTAATCAGTATTTTTTAATTAAGAGTCAAGGATTAACTTCTAGACATAGAATATATGTTTAAGGAATTAACCTTTCTCGATCAAGGTTTTTCCATGTATAAATCCACGAGTATCGAAGTCTTTCTAACTCTTATCACAAATTTAAGGGAGAAGTTTTCCATCAACCATATTACACGTTTTATTAGAGAGAGAGAGAGAAACGGTTGTTGACCTTTGCGGTTTAGAAGAACGGCATTTTTTTTTTTTTTGTTCCTTTTGTAAGACTCGGCTTTCTGGGGATTCCATTGGTCGTTACACGTGTAGGGGTGTTCCCTGAATCAAATGAACTAAATCGCAAAACTGTGAAAAAAATCAAAAATCGATTAAATTAAAAAATTGCATGGATCAAAAATTTTTAAAATCATATATTTTTTGTGATTTGGTTCGATTTTTGGATTTTATTATAAAAAACTGAATCAATCCGCATTCTATAATTATATTGATTTACTTTTAGATATTTAATATTATCTAACTAATAATATTTTAATTTTTTATGATCATAATATGTGATTTATAGTATATTTTTTTTAATAATAAATTTGTAATATATTATAACACATACTTTCATATATTAAAAAAGATATATTGATATTACTAAATAACATTAAATTAAATATAAAGTGAAACATGATTTATTACTATGTTAAAAAAAAAGTTAGTAATATTATTTTATAATAATGTTAAATAGAAGTAAAAATAATATTTTTTAAACTAAAATACATAAATAAAAAAATTGAAAAAGAGAGAGATAGAGAAAATAAAAATACAAGAACAGAAAAATTAATAATGATGTAAAAAGAGATAAAGAATAATGAAAGTGTGAAATAAAAAACTGAATATACAAATATAGTAACCCTGTACATTATAAAATCCGTTTTACTGTAAGAACAGAATTTTATATCCAGTTTCATTAGTAATGTTTGTGCTGTTTGTTCAATTAATAAGAATTCGAGTTTCATTTCTATAATTTTTAATGTAAATTTTTATCCTGTGAATTACTAAAGTGAAATTCTAATTATTAATTATTAATTATTAAAAGCCGTACAATATTTGTAAACTATATTTAAGTTTTGTTTTAAAATTAAATTCTTCTGTTCTTATAACTTACGGTAATTGTTGGAGGGTTTCTTAGTCGCAACAATGTTAGAGGGTAACGTCCTTAATATCAATTGCCGTTAAGATATTCCAATCATAGACAAAAATAAAATGAGGGTAAATTTTGTGAACAAAGAGTTTGCTGAACTATTACTTAATATTTTCTGTCTTTTTCATTGGCGATGATTGTGCACACTAGTCACAGCACCGCAATAAAATGAAGTTATTAAGGGCAAACATAAACTATTACTGATAAATATTAGGTGCACTTTTTCTTTACTATCTTCTCTCTATTCAACTCATTCCTTATGGTTTGATGCTTATCACACTATAATATAGTTTATAATCAATGTTGCCCACTCCTCTTGAATGTAATTAATCCTAGCCTCCTAGGACTCGTGCAATGTATGAGTACCAACTCTCACTAGTTTTCAATTAGTTCATTGGCCATGGACATGGTTTGATAAGTATTTTTCAACTCAAGTACATAGAACACACAACATCGTTGTTCTTGTTTGGGAGACAACTTTAGAAAGCTTTTTGAATTTGATGTCCAACTGGGACATTAACAACCTAAATATCCATATTGCCATTTGTAGTTAAGTACAGTAATTACAATTTCAATACAACTAAGTTTTAACATACCAATGAAAAGAAGACACCCTAAATAACTTGAGTGATATATATTGAGTCTTTTTCTTCTCTCCTTTTTTTTTGTGTGTGAGAAAAATACCAAGAGATCATATTCACTCATATCATCAAGCAATGTCAATTTTGTGTTGATAATTCTAACAAAGAGAACTTCATGTGAGTATTTAAAATTTCAAAGGAAAGAGACGAAGAATATAAAAGTATATATACAGGTCCAAGTGTACAATTTGAGAAGAGAATATCAGTCTTATATAGTATATGCCTCAAAATCAACAGTAAATGAAAACCATTGTTTCCTGAGACTTTAATTCAAAATGCAATCGTTTTTATGCAAGTTATGTAAAACATTTATTTTCTTTTCTTTCATGAGTTAAGCAGAGATATTAAAGTTTGCTTCTTGAAAACATAATTAGCACAAATTTGGACAAGCAACCCAATAGGTCCAGCTATATATAAAATAAAATAACCTATACGAAACATTGGCAGAGATAAAATTGGTGTCTGGTGAATGGAAGGTGTCCATATAAATAAATGTGGTGTATTTTTTTTATTCATAAAAATCAAATATAATATCATAAAGATTTACAAAATTGACGCACTACTTACTACTTAGATCCTTGATATAAATATTGATGAATGATTTTATCATAAATATTAAAAAATTCCTCATAAATTCCTTAACAAAATACTTACACATTAGATACACCAATTAACTCAAAACAAGAAACCTACCTATCTATCTATCTATCTACTAGCTATACTACTATCAAGATTCCTAGATTCGCAATCAAAATAAAACACAAGTGTCCAACTATATAGCTGTTCTCTGAAACTGAAACTAATTATGTGGGCTAGTACCTTAAATGTTTTGTTTACACTTTAGATTATGATATCCAGCTGTGATAGGAAAACTAATGCTATAGGTGTTTCAAAATATAACAGAAGTGACCAACTATCCTGCTTTTTTCTTTCTGTTTATCGGTGATTTATGTTACGATAGGATTATAGGAATTGTATAATTAATTGCCGTATGTGGAGAATTATTTATTATTTATTATTTATCACCTCAGTACTTCTGTCATCCACTCTTCCAAAGCAAAGCCTATAGACTTATTTGTCATTTATACTATCATATGTAATAATACATAATACATGTATAATGATTGTCTAATAGTTTAGAGTTTAGACACAATAGTCGCTTTTTAGAAATAATGTTAACCTTACTTTAAATTACACTTTTCTTAATTTTGTGTTTTTACGAACTAAAAATAGATAAATGGCTATTCTGTTTAATTTTTGGCATGTTTACGAACTAAAATAAATAAATGTTTATAAAACTACATAAATTGAATATCAATAATATGATCAGATTTAATTATTTTTAAGCAAGATAGATGATCATAAATTCTATATAAAATTAAAATTACATGAATTCTATAATATCATTCCATATATATTTATAAATTATTATCAAGTACTAAAATGTTTGACTATATATTAAATTAATAAAGTTAAAAATAATTATATAAAAAGGCTTTAAAAAATTAGATTTAAATATCATTTTAGTCCATACAATTTAACTTTTTCTCTTCGTCCTTATAAAATATTTTTCTATGTCCTTGCAAATTATTATTTTTTTGTTTTTCTTCCTTATAGTAATTTGGATAATACATTATTCAAAGTGCTATCTAAATCACGTTAAGAACGAATAACGGTGAAAAATTAACTAACTCACACAGCTCGTAAACACCACAAACACAAACAGCTGAAAGGAAGCATATGAAATACATAAATCAAAACATTTCAGTAAAGCTTTACATATTACCATCTATGTATATCAAATTCCGTCAGACGAACTGATTTCTTGAACACAACAGATTCAGTACACAAGCAAAGGAAAATAACAGATAGGGCTATAAATATTCAAAAGATAGGATAGACAGTCCAAATGTCCAAGGAGATCAACCACGTCATAGTTTTCTAGTGGCCGTATTTTTGAAACTCCCATTCACTGTTATCTGTACAAGCACAGAAACACAAGTCATACACTTCTTAACCCATAACGTCCCAAAAGAAAAGGAGATGAAAGAAACTAGGCCTGCATACCTAGAGGACAAACTTGACGGGTCTTGAGCCATCGACTAATGCAATGGAAGTGAAAAGCATGGTTACAAACTCCTGTTTAAAATGAAAGCCAGAGGAAGCAACAGTTTTAGTAATCCAATGCAAGCTAAGAAGAATAGTAACAACACGGAAGCCTTCATAATTAAAAGAATTGCCTACAAACTATTCTTTGAAGTGCCAACTAAACTGAAATGGCACAATCTTTGAGTGGGTGCAAACTATAGAGATGACACCATTGAATGGGTCTAGCAATACCAAAATCTTTGTAGATCCAAAAAGTATATTTACAGTAAGTAAACTACAGAACTATACCTATGCAAGCAACAAATAAAGTAATGATCAAATGAATTTGCACAACACCAATGACCAGTGAAATAACTTGCAGTAATGAATGAACAAGCATAGAAAGTATTTGTTTGGCATGTCATTCTAGAAGGGAAAAGAAAGGAAAACGCATTTTGATCAGACATCATTTCTAGTTTGGTATCCAGGATAGAAAGGGTGAGATTATGATGGAGAAAGAATTCATTCGTCCCACAAAGTGAAGTGGGCCAACATGTTCTTTATCCATCTCAATGTTAGTAACATGTATTTCCATTCTTTTTCATAATGATACCAAACAAATTAACAAAGGAAGGGAAGCATCCCTTCTTTTCCATTAGACAATAATAAACAACGGAAATAATAACTCCATCACTACTCTCCTTTCTTTTCTTTTCTTTAGTAAGTATTCCTTCCTTTCCTTTTTTGTACCAAAAGCCTTGAGGTTGTCATAAATCACAATAGTTGTTTCTTATAGTTTAAACCACAACTCCAAGGTTCAAGAAAGTACAATTAAATTTAAAAGCTGCAAGTAGTTGAATAAAAAAGTGGCCACATCATGGTACCACTGATACTGATTATCTCAGACTCATTGAGTAAAATGAACTAGAATCTCTATACTACTAATAATCTTGAAGGTAAGCAGCAAACCTTAAATATAAGCAAAACAAAATACATGATGTGTTTAGCAATAACTGTTAGTATGATAGTATCTCCATTTGTTCTAAAGTGCAGATTAATGTATCCTATGGGTTAGAGTTTGGTTCTCTTGCTTATGTTTACTGTTGAACTTTGGGGTTATCACTATCAAATATCAATGTGATTGTTCTTGCAATGAAACAGTTATTTCCTTTTCAATCATAAACTACTTGATCAAATATGGTGGCAACAATATTTTATGTTTCCTCAGTAAAGAGTTCTATATGTATTCCGCTTAATTTTGCTTACAAATAAGTACATTTTCAATGGCTGATTTTTGTGTCCATTTGAGAGAGAGGGAGAAGGGGGTAATTCCAATTAGGATAAGAACTAATACCTAATCTAATAACCTGAAAAGCCACATCAATGTGAGGCAGAGGCAGTGGCCAAAAGGTTAAGGAGCCAACAAGATCAAGGAGATAGCAGCTGCCACCACAGCCCAATAACAACTTCACACAATACAGCATAGCACAAACATCACCAGGAAGAATTGAAGGTTCAAAAGCTGTTTTCCTTCAAGATTATAACTTAGTGTTGAAACAATGGTTTTGACTTAAATACTATACTCATCGGCTATTGTATATGCTATAAGTGAAGAATAGCTACTTTGCAAAATATACCCACTTTGAACATTGCAGCAACAATTTAACCTCTGTTTACGAACAACCAACTCCAAACACATTACCTTGCAGCTCAGATTGAAGCACTCTTAACACCATTTTTATTAAACAATATATATTTATATTTATATTTATATTTAAATTGTAATATTCCAAGAATTATATCAAAGGATAAACATAAAACATTGTAAAAGCTATAAAATCGGATTAGAAACAATAAGAAGGGTTTGGATCATACCCCAAGCCACAGTGCATTCCTCACTAGTGGCGCTAGCCTGGTTGGCTTGGCACTCGATACCTAAAATGAGTGACCAAATCATCAAAAAGCGTAACGAATCGCTTCAAATTGAAGAACTTAATTGGAAATAAAATTCTTACAGAGATCCATGATGTGGTTCCGGCAGATAGCACAGTTATCGACAACGATGTCTGCAAAACACAATAAAAAGTTAATTAAAAAAAAAAAGAATCGGAAAAATTAGGGTTTAAGGAGGGAAAGTAATAATGACCCCAAGCCCAGAGAGCGACGGCGTTCCACTTCTTGATCTCGAAGCGCTTGGGCTTCTTGGAAGACGGGCCGGCGCTGCTCGATGGCTCGCCGGCGGAAACCATAGGCACGTCGGAATCAAGAGTCGCCATCTTCCTTTCTCTCTCTCTCTCGCAACTCTGTATGTGTGTGCGATTGATTTGTGCAATGCTTGCTTAGTGTGTTTATTTCTCGAATGTGGAATAACAGTCACGCTTCTTCTGTCAAGTGTAATCATGCGTGTGAGTATTATTCCTTTTCAATTCAATGGCTTGGGCTACCTTTTTATTGGGCTTATAGCCCAGTTCCTTTTTATTTGTTTCTTAAGAAACCTTGCATTATTGGAATCGCACGTCATAGCCAGCCCATAGGTGTATTATATAATCAGGATATAAAAGGGTAAGATACGGTAGGATTTCTTTCTCTATATGTTTATCTCTTTATCTACCTCTCTATATAATATATAATAATTTATATATATATATATATATAGTAATACATAATTATATATTTTATTCGGTCTTAAATACAAGAAGAAGAAAATTTTCTTTGTGTATTGGTCAAAGAGTGTCAGGAGGGAAATATTACAAGATTATTATGCCCTAATATATAGCTTTAACTTAAGATAAATCCAATATATCTATAATCTATATGAGGTAGGTAAACTAATACACACACATATATATATGACTCAAAGTATAATTTTTATTAATAAAAATAAGTGAAAATAATAAAGGAGAAGCAAAGTAAATAAAAGAAAGTCAATTTAATCCAAAGAAAAGGAAAGAAACATTTTCAAGTAGCTAGTTTGCATGGCTTATTTAACACGTACATATTAAATTATTAATATAAATAAGTTTACTTTTCTTATAAAAAAAAATGTATCTTTTTTATATTATAATTTAATAACTTAATAGCAAAAAAATATTATATTTATAATTATAACTACAATTTCTTTTAATATATAGCTATACGCTAGTATTAGTATAAACTTAACACAGTTTGTTTCCTTGATTTTGTTACCCAACAGTTTGTTTTTTATTCGTTTTTTCAGTTGCGTGAAAGAAAATAGAAGAAAACCTGGGATATAATACAATTTGTACACAACATTAATTCTTTAGAAACTGTCAACGATACACATTATATACTACTACATGATGTACCCAAACTTTTGTTTTAATCTATGGACCAAATCATTAATTGTAGGGAAATAAAGTGCACGAAATCTCTTTCTCCATTGAATCGTTATAGTTGTAATTCTATCATGGGTTGTATGAAATCCGCATCCTACCAACACCTAGACAGAAGAAAGAAGATTTAATTTCATAATAAATCCTCTACCTACATATCCATTTCAATAAGAAGGCATTAAAAGCAATGTGTAGTATAAATTTAAGATCTTTGAATTAATGTTTATTGCAAAGTTTTAGTTCCATTAAAGAAGCTTTCAAATATTAAATGTCGTTAATTTGAATAACGAAAAAAGACGAATATGTATTCGGAACTAAGGTGAATGATTTGATAGCATCGCCAATTACGATCAATTGAATTGAAGCTTGTTTTAATGTTGTGGTTCATTCGTTGTTTCAATTGTAAGATTCATTTTTATTTCTCCTATTTTTAGTGGGTAACAAGGGACCTATATACATCCAACCAAAACCAAGCATACAAATTTGTACCAACCAAGACAGTATAAAATTATTCACAGAATTGTGCATAGTTTTTTTCTTAATTGTTATTTCATATAAAATGTTATTACCATTGCTCATGTATTAATAGGGGAATTAATATTTACACCCCTAACTTTTATTAATATACCTTATTCTTATTTTAATAGGGGAATTGATTTGGAATCCCTTTTATTTTAAACTCTGTTAAGAAAGGATTCCTTTCTTCTAACATACTTCTGATATACCCAAGCAAAAGCTTGGGGGAAATATCATAAGTTTTGTTTTATGTGCAATTGATTAATGTTAACTGTTAAGTACTAGTATTATTCAACTCCTTTTTAGTGATTATTTGATCCATTTCAGTCACAACTCTCATTTATTTTGTAGAATTCAATATAAAGTGTCTAAATGAGTAACAATGAGTTTGGTCCTCTTAAACAGAATTTCAAATTAATCATGTAAATGAAAAAGAGATTCTAGAGTGAAAATTCCACTAAAAAGTACTCATTAGAAAAGTTTAAAATATTTCACATTAATTAACATTATGGTGGCAAAAAATATAGTAAACTTTTTTTTTTCATTAGTGCAAAGTTGACCTTCATTAAATTAAAAGGAAGAGAGGAAAGAAAAAGTGCTCTATAATAAGCCTAGAACTTTAATTTAAAGCAGACCTAAGCCAATTCGACTTTAAAGCACACCTAAGTCCTAGGGCGCGCAAATTAAATGGGGCGTGAGCAAATATAAAATTTTAAGTTTCAATTACTTAAAGCAAAACTATGCCAACAATAACAATAAACTCAGTAAAAAAAAGTATAACAATAAATAAATAAATAAAACAAAGCATATTTTAATTATACTTTTTTTAGAAAATATGTTTAATTATACTAATCATTTATAATTAATTAAGTTCGATAAGATTCACAAAATGTGACATAAGATTCTAAGTACATTCACATGTGTAAATAATGTATTTTTATTGTATTGTGTTTTTTTGACAGGAAAGATTAATTAAGTGCACCATTGATATAATTTGCTGAATACAAAAGAGTTATTTATTGTTTGTTGCAAAAGAAATTAAAACATAATTTGGAAGATTCTGAGCTGACTTTGATACATCATTAATTTCCCCAACAGGAAACATTAAACCAACATGGACCTCTGTTTATAAATATAGGCGACCTATAATTATGACAACTATACGCACTTTTGTATACAGAGAAGAGAAGTACTATGCCAAAATATATATTCAGAGTGTTTCACTTGACTTGGACAATGTATATAGAGAAGCCTTGAATGAATAATACTCTTCTAGTTAGGTCATGTGTAATGTGTTCGGTGTTAGTTTCACTTGACTAGGCCAAAATATTATCAGAACGACCAACCAATTAACAACTTTGGAGGCATTTGAAAATCTTAATATTTGAGCCTCCCTCCCTTGACACTGGTGGTTTCGCGTTTCAAGTTTGACCCTATCATAAATATTATCGAAGACTGTTGTTTCTTATAAGTCAATGATGGGAGCTGAGCCAGTTGTATTTCTCGCCATGACAGCTGCTGCAGATCGATCCTCGCTGTATTCGAATATGGACTCACATCACCACCCATGGCCTACACACCAATTGGACGTGCATTTTTGACAGAACCTGGCTCATACTTTTGCCTTCGGGGATTAAATGAAACAGATTTTATATAATCATCAATATATATATAAAAGAACAACAACGAATTTCAGATCATAAATGAAACGCCCAACTACCCCCAACTATATAAATAGGTCTTCACTCATTAACGTCACTATAAAAATGTAATGTAGCTAACTAGATTCACTATAAAATAATCTAATAGTAGTATTAGTTAATTTCATAGTGATGCTTGACTGAATTTGAATGCAAGACGAGGGCTATTATGGGTGGCTTAAACATCACCACGTATGTACGTTGCTATAAAAAAATATATATAATTATAATGTATGGGTGGAGCTAGACATCCCTATTCTCTCTCTGCTTAGGTCTTTTTTATTAATTACCACGTTATAAAAATGTAATGTGATTAGATTCCTTACCGCTTATCCGATGAAATTCGTTCTTTTTTGTTGTCATTTTAAGCAAACTGTTTTTTATGAATGATAAAAACTAGTAGTAGTAATAGTTTATTTTTCTCTGCAATATTGGAATTGGATAAGGCGCAGCAATTGGAACAATCTTAGCAAAACCCGACAGGGCAACTGCTAAATAAGACAAATGAAAATCATTGATTTTGGATAATCAATTGGAGTTGCAGTTTGGAATTCAACTTATAGTCCAACCAATTTTCTAACAACACTGCAAAAAACGATCAATACTTAGCTCATTACCAAAAGAAAGAACAATATCAAGTTTATAAAAAAAAATGAACTTGTGAATTCCACACACATAAATATAAAGCAAATTCTTATGTTTTAAATGAAATCACATGTGTCAAAAAAAAATAAAATGAAATCACATTAGTTTTTTTCATATAGTACACGAATAACACAATATCAAGTTCTGTTTACCAAAAGAAAGAACAATATCAAGTTTTAAAATTTATTTTTGACATGAATCTTATTTTTAATGTTTTAAAAACAAACAAACAAATAATAAATACAAAAATAAGTACACGATAATGTTGTTGTATATAAAATTTGAACATGAAATCATTTATTTTCAGATGTGGCTGAAGAGTGTCGGATTGAGCTAGCACGTGTCTCGTGATAAGAATTGAAGAATTAAAGATGGTGAAATTGGTTATAGAATATTTATTTATTTATTCATATATGCAACGCAGTGGTGTGTGGCGTGTAGCATAGGGAAGGTAGGGTCCATATTCTCAGACTGAAAAATAAACTGCTACACATGGTCACTTACGAGTTACGACTTCCTTCTTCTGCCCTCCAAAAAATATTAACTATTTCTAGAATACTATTGTTTATAATTTCGATTTGATTAATTCTTGTCTGGTATGTTTTTAAATTTTTAATTAAGAAATCATTATAACTTAAATAGTGTATTATGTAAAAATTAGTAGGAACAATAGACTAAGTGATTCAAATTTACTTAATATTTTTTTTCTCTAATGGCCTCTGCCAATTTAATTTAAACGAAAAACACAGGTCTTATGAGAAGAAAAAAAAAAAAAAAACAGAAAACGACAAGGGTAGCGACCAAGCTACATCAATGATCAATGTCCCGCGCTCTACCCATCACTCATGAGCCTAATTTGTCAAAAATCACAGTTATTGTATAAAGATCACATTTGGACTCTAATGATATTTCAGAATTTAAATTTGCTTGAAATTTAAATAATATTTATTAGGTGAAAATTATAAATTTTGGACTATATTTATAATTTGAGGATGGCTAGTAGGGACGGAATTGTTGTTTAAAATTATCATATTGGTCTCATTCACCAACGAAACTTGTAATCTAAACTTGACTGAGAGTAGAAAATCTTATTAAATATAATAAGTTAAATATTTTTACATATATTAATCATCGACAAAATTAACAAATATATGTAAATAATATCATAATTAATAAAAGAAAATTTTAGTTTCATTCTTACTAGTAACTTCATAGTTACAATTAGTTTAATAGTTTATTTATAATTGAATTGTGACCGAATTTTTATTAAATTATAATAATAATATTAATAATACATTAAATAAATATAATATCATAACCTTATAAATTTAAAAACTTAAATACAAATATTATTTTATAAGCTCTTAAAATTCAAAACATACATAAAAGTTCAAATCAAATAGTATATCATGATACCTAATTAGCTAGGTTTAAAATTTATTAAAATATAACACACTATTCATTAATAAAAACAACTTTATATTATAATAAAAAAGAAAAATAACAAATTAATATAATATAAAATTATAATGAATCAACATATAGAAAATCATAGATTAATCTAAATATACTAAGATGTACAGTAGTACGCTTATGATTTTCAGGCATCATATTTTAAGTGTGCTGAGTATTAATACATGCGTGAAAATTTACTTAAAATTCTGAGTTTGGAGTGCGAAACTTTAAAAGAATGATTATATGACGTGAACAGGTAAGCTATAAACACGAGCGTAGTAAATGGCATTTGACATGCAGATCCTGCGTGGCTTATAAACATTTAATACAGAGCAAAGAAAATTTGGAAAAAATTGCAGGAAAGGGCGTGTGAGTGCTTTGTATAGCTGTGGGGGAAAAAGCCATTATTTGGCATGAGTACTGGAAAGTTGTGATGATTAATTTAGGTACAGTTTCTTACAATGCACAGCACAAATTTAGTAAATAAAAAATAAATTAAAAAGAAAACAAAAATAGCTGAATTGCTAATAATTCAGTTGTCTCGGAATTCTATTTATGGTTTTAACTTTTAATAACACTTTTTTTTATGGATTATATGTTTTTAAATTAATAAAAATATATTTTTTAAATTCTTATACATATTTATTATAAAAAAAAAAATACTATTCTATCTTCGATAGGCGAAAATTTTGCGGAAAAATAAGTCATTGATAGCATTTGTATTTTAAACTTAAAGTTATAAATGAGAATATTTTTTTTAATGAGAATCTTAATTTTTAAATGTTGTGTTTAGCATGCCATGAAATTCCTTTAAAAAAAATGTCATGAAATAATTAAGTGATTTGAGATAGTTATAAGAGTAATTAATTTAATTTCATGAAATCAATTTAAGATGCTTATATCAATTTTACAAAAATACTCACATTTTGCATGCTGTATCATTTTTTTTCAAGAATCAGTGTAAATTTCTAATTTGAATAGCGTTTTTTTATGCTTGTGTATAAATACTTAATTTATTTATTTAATGATATTTTCCTTTTCTTTAAAATTTCAAATAAAATAATATGATAAAATAACAATTAAATCTTAAATTATATAAGTCTTATATATATATTTGGTGGTGAGATATTTTAATAGAATAGTTATACTATAAAAATTTAATATTTGTAAAAAATAAAATCTTAAAAGCGTAACATAGACAATTAGTCTTTTGAGGAATTAATAAAAAAAAAAAGTGGACTTATGAGGATATAGTATTTTTATAGTTTTTTAAGGATTTTTTTTTAGGGTTGAGATTATTTTACATCAAGGTGAATGTAGGAGTATTTTGTTTTCTTGTTCCACCGAGTATTTTTAATTCACTAATTCATAAAGTAATCTCACTTACAATATTGTAGTAGTATATGACAGTAAATAAATATGAAATTTTTGGTTAAATGAATTCTCTTTTCACAATATGTGAATGTATCATGACTAACCACCACGCCTATCCGAATTAGTTTACCTTATAAAAACGGATTCTCTCTTACGTGACCTACTGATCATATACTATACTTTATTTTCAATGAAGTAGTTTTTTTATTTTTTAGAAAAAATATTATGCATTGATGTAAAATTATTTTATATTGTTAGTCAATCACGACCTCTATTTAATAAGATAGTTGATTTTTATAAAATTATTTCAAAAATCATTAGAATAATAAATTATAATTAATTAACAATATAAAATATTATATACTAACGTGTATGAATATTTTACTTCTTTTTTTTTTTTTGTTGAATTTCTGTTTAACGAAGATATTATTATACAGTAATTTAATTATAATTGTTCAAAGTTCAAACTAATATTTAGTCCGAAAAAAGTACAAATAGGCTACCACTATCTAACAAAAATTCCTGGGTCATAACACGCAGATGTGGTTTCAAAATTAATACTTGCACTCGTTATAAATTTTGTTCGTATCCAGGTAAAACTTACCACGTCAAATATAAAATATAGTGCACAGGACAAAAAACTTCAATTGCAATTCCTTTTTTTATGGAATTGCAGTTCCTTATAATAATGTATATAAAATATTTATTATTTTTTTCCGGTATATATATAAATAATTTTTTTACTTTTTTTTTGGAAAAATAAAATCTTGTGTTAATTGATCGACTACGGTTATCCACTTACCCCACATTTTTTCATAGGCAAAGAGAAATTCACATTAGTACGTATTCAATCTTGCGTTACGAATTGACTTTCACCGTTAAAGCACATTAGAATCTTGTGCGGATACTTTTGAATATAAATAAAATATAAAAAATATAATTAAAAACTAAAATTAAAATATAAAAATATTAATTTTAAAAAGTATCAAAAACATCAATAGAATATTTTTCTTAATAATTGAAAATATTTTATCATGTTTAATGTTAATCAAATAAAGTCAAGCATTAATTAAAGAAATTTAAAAAGTAAGAACCTTCTTTAATATATATGACAACTAATTGGAAAAAATATCAATTTAACACATTTCAACAAATAAAAATATCCTCTAAAATAGTGTATGATTATGTAAAAATATAAGTATATAAAATATTAAATCATTTGTTTTAAGAAGTTTATATTTAAAATCTAATTAAAATATACTGCTAATGTATAATTTTTTCATAATACTATCTAATACATGTTATATGGCAAGATAATATTATTGATTTTTATAATAATTACTTTATAAATCATGTCTATAACCATTTATAATTATTTAATCGGATAAAAATATGATAATGATAATGATTTTATATCAATTAAATTCTTATAGATCCCTGCAACGATTTTTCCATTGCGGGATCCAAATCCGTGTCCGTAGAAACTATCAATAATCTTATTATATCAAATCTTGATAATGTTAAAATTGAATAAATTATCTAAAAACTTACCATTTCAATTATTAATGAAAAAGATGTTAATTTTGGGACAAAGGCTAGTATAAATTATTGGTATAAGTGATTTATAAATCACATTTTTAAACCGATTCATCTTATCACATATTAATATGATGCACCATTTTCACTACATTTTTTCTGTCTTTCTCTTTCTTCTTTTTCCTTATGATCCTCCCTCTATTTTTTTTTTCCTATTTCCTTTTTCCTTTTCAAAGATGTACTTAAGTTTTTTATTTTTTTAATTTAAGAAGATTTTTTATATAAATTTTAAAATAATAAATCTATTTTTATTAGAAAGAGATGTTAGTGGTGGTGGTGGTTTTTTTAAAATCAAAGTAGAAATTTAAAATTTGGATGATTAGTATAAAATTTTTTAATAAATTTTTTAAGTTATATTTACAAAATATTAAAATTATAAATTATAAAAAATACACGTATAATAAAATTTTTTAACTTCTAAAGTTTTTTTTTTTTTAAGAATGAAAAGGAAAAAAAAAAAGAGATAGGGTCATATAAAGGAAAAAAAAGAGAAAAATAAAAAAAAATTTAATAAAAAAATACATCATATTAATATGTGATAAGATGAATCGAATGATTTAAAAATGTAATTCACTAATAAATCACTTATATCAATATTTCAAAAACTAGCCTAATTTTGGATCAACTATCAACTGATATGTTGTGGTTTTAATTTAACCAATTGTGTCTAAGTTTGAATCTGAAATATATAACCGCTAAACCGCATTACATATCCAAAAAAGAATTTTGACATCTATAATAAACTTACTCATATATGTAATTTGTAAAACAACAGAACAAAACATATGTAACTCGTGAACTGGGAGTAGTGTATAGATCAATTTTTGTTTTTTGAAGGATCGATTAATAGGCTTCGCTCCTAATTTTCTTATTTTTCTACTCCCTAATTTTCCTGTGTTATATGGCTTACTAATTACTATGAATATTTTCTTAATAAAAAAAATCTCAATTATATATCATCAAGGAATTACCAGACTCTAGAATAATCAGCGTCTCCGGCAAAAGAATTGGCAATAAAAAAAATCTCATTAAAAGCACATTAAAAACATAATTAAAAGCGACATTAAAAACATATTAAAAATCACATTAAAGCACATTAATATCATTATTGAATACCAAGAGAGAACTCTTCCAATTCATGAAGCGCAACGCAATGATACTCTTATCTTAATGAAAATACTCCACACTTCATCCGAACGGAAATTATAAACATAAACTGCAAGAGAAGAAGAATAAGAAATGAATATGGAGTGACACGCAGAAAATTAATTTGAAGATACCACCACCAGCACTTAGCATTTTGTTTGGTAGCCGTCATTCGTTTGCATTGAAATATTGCATTTGCATTGCACCGTCATCAAAACCAAAAATATGAATATGCTTCATCTCTTTCTCTTTCTCTCTCCCCTCTCTAGCAATTACACCTCTTTTGCCCTCCATTAAATGCAATTGCACCCTCTCAATACGCTCTGCAATTACTCTTCGCTGCCCCATTTTCCTCCATCTGTTCCCCACTTCCCTCTCTCTTCTCCTCCCTCCTTCAATGCCCTTGTCTCTATCTCTTCTTCTTCTTCTCCTTCTTCTTCTTCTTTTTCTATTCACTTTCTCTCTGTACTAACCTTCTCTTCTATTCTCTTCATGCCATAGCTTCTTCACCTTTTTTTTTTTTCTTTTTTTCTTTTTCATTTCTTACCATATAAGTTGCTTAATTCCATAACTCTCTCTCAAACCCACCCTTCCTTCAAAAGGGTCCCTCTCTTTTCAACCCAAAACAGATCTGCACTTCATCTTTCACTACCACTCTCACTGGTGAGTTAAAAAAATATTTCTGTCGCAACGTGGTTTCGTGTAACAATCATGGTTTGTTGTTAAGGTTCTCTAATGTCGCTGTTTTGTTTTTGTTTCAAAATGAAAGCTGTTTGGAACATTTTTTTGTCTTGTTTTGTGTGGGTGAGTTCTAACACTTTCCGGGTGAGTCGCTTGAAACTAGGGCTGAGAAAAGGAACGGTATTAGGTCTGCAAGAAAAAAAAGAGAAAATATCCTGAAATATAGGATGCGTTGTGGGATTCTCTGAGATCTTCTTGCGTGTTATATATATATATTTTTTAAAAAGATTTGATCTTGTTCTGTAAAAAGGCAAGATCAGAAAAAGGGTATCAATGTTTCTTTTCTTTTTAATTCAACATATATTGATTGATATTGATATATGCATATCGTATATTTGTTACAAATTTCTGAGAAGTTTATCTTTTTTCTAATCTTTTTTTTTTTATTATTTTGTTTCTCTTGGAGGTCACGTTTGTTATATTTGATGAGTTTTGTAGTAACACACTGACTCGCTTTGACATTGCCATCTGACAGAATCCAAGGGCTCAACCGCTTAAGCTTTTTCTCTATCCAAGAACCTCTTAAGAGAGAGAGTGATATATTGGAGAGAGAAAAAGAGAGTCAATTCTACATATACACTTGTAGGTGGTGTTTTTGTGAGGTATGTGAAATATGCAAGCCGGTATTATGATTCCGGCGAGAAACATGCCTTCGATGATAGCTAGGAACAACAACGTTGGTGGATTTGGATCATCTTCTCCTTTCACTCTTGCCCAGGTCGGTGCTTTTAACTTTCCACCTTCTCTTTCAACTCGTTTGACTCTCTTTTGTTTTTTATTATCCTCCACCTCTTCAAATATTCCAACTCATTAACTTTTTTTAAAAATAAATTGACACATCTCAAATTTTCACTCTTTAAACGCTCACCTTTGCATCACAAATTAAACAACTCTTTTGTTTTGTACAACCCACCAGGAGAAATATCCTTCTCGATATTACAAATCCGCGTTTTCCCCAAAACTGCGTTATTTTCTCCATAAAAAAGTCAAAAGATTTGTTATATTTTATATTTTTACATATAGTTAAAATAAAAAATCAAGAAAGAAAAGAAAAAGAAAATGTTAGATGTGTTTTTTGTGTCTTTTTCTCTGAGAGAGAACCGTACTATACTACATGTGTTTGAATTGTGTTTTGTTAGATTGAGAAACTATAAGCCTCTCTCCGGAACCTTAAAGATCTGTAGCAATAATAATGTTCCAGCCGAACCTGATGGACGCGTTGGAGATGGGTCAGAACACTTCGGAGAGTGAGGTTCCTCGAATCCGGGAAGATGAGTTCGACAGTGCCACAAAGTCCGGTAGTGAAAACCAAGAAGGTGCCTCTGGTGATGACCAAGACCCTCGTCCCAACAAAAAGAAACGTTACCATCGCCACACCCAACACCAGATCCAGGAAATGGAAGCGTAAGTTACCACCAAAAAAACCCCAACTTCATCATACTTTTTTGGGTACAAGAAACAATTCTATTGATGTTAAAGCTCTTTTGACGAGTATTTAATGAAATATAATATAGGGTTCTAACTCAAGAATAATAATCTCGGTGGACATGAACCTTTATGTTATGCCACATTTTTTTTATTTGATTCTTTTAAAAAAAGTTGATTTGATTTTGTTTTTGCAGTTTCTTCAAGGAGTGTCCACACCCAGATGACAAACAAAGGAAGGAACTGAGCAGGGAGTTAGCTTTAGAGCCATTGCAGGTTAAGTTTTGGTTTCAGAACAAGCGTACTCAGATGAAGGTATATCTTTGGTGCATATATATATATATATTAGGTTTTGCTTCTTTTCTTGTGAGTTAAGGGAGTGGTGTTTTGTTTGTTGCAGACACAACACGAGCGACATGAAAATACGCAGCTTAGAACCGAAAACGAGAAGCTTCGAGCAGATAACATGAGGTATAGAGAGGCTCTTAGCAATGCTTCGTGTCCTAATTGTGGTGGACCAACCGCTATAGGAGAAATGTCATTCGATGAACATCACTTGAGGCTTGAAAACGCAAGGCTAAGAGAAGAGGTAATAATTAACATCAATTAACGTAGCAACATTTTATGTGTGACACACTAGTATCTATTTAGTTATTCTATATCTACTACTCGTTGGTCCAAGTAAGGACCCTAATTAATTATTAAAAGAACATATTGTCCTTTTTAATGAGTTCACCTTATTCAACTCATATTATATTAGCAATGACCTAACATGTTAAGCAATGACCTAAAGTTTTTTTTACTTTAATTTTTTTTTTTAAAAATTTCAGATTGATCGGATTTCAGCAATTGCTGCAAAGTATGTAGGGAAGCCAGTGGTGAACTATTCAAACATTTCTCCTTCTCTGCCTCCACGACCACTGGAACTTGGGGTTGGTGCTGGATTTGGAGGCCAACCAGGGATTGGTGTGGACATGTATGGAGCTGGTGATCTTCTTAGGTCAATTAGTGGGCCCACTGAAGCTGATAAGCCAGTGATCATAGAGCTAGCTGTTGCAGCCATGGAGGAGCTCATTGGGATGGCTCAATTGGGTGAGCCACTTTGGTTAACTACCCTTGATGGCTCTTCCACTATGCTCAATGAGGATGAGTACGTTAGGTCCTTCCCAAGAGGGATTGGTCCAAAACCTTCTGGCTTCAAATGTGAAGCTTCTAGAGAAACTGCTGTTGTTATCATGAACCATGTCAACCTCGTTGAGATTCTCATGGATGTGGTGAGTTTCTATTCTCTTACCCTACATTCAAAAAGGTTTTGTGGATACCATTTAGGTGTCTACCCTGCAGAGAGAAAGAAGGAAAATGTTCATGGTACACGTATGGGTGAAAAGAAAGAGAGTCAAAGAGAAAAAGTAAAAAGGAAGAGACTCAAACTAAATAAATATAATAAATGATGTGATAGAAAAAATGATAAATGTGACTAGTAATATAATGTCACGAGAAAAGAAAGATAGAAAGAAACTTAAGTGTTGATAGCCGTTATTCAACATTATGTTGTGCTTCGGAGATGTGTTATTTCAAGCTCTTATATATTTCGCTGGGCTTTGACATTTAATTCTTATATTTGTACTTTTTCAGAACCAATGGTCCACAGTTTTCTCTGGCATAGTCTCAAGAGCCATGACTCTAGAAGTGCTATCAACAGGGGTGGCCGGGAACTACAATGGTGCCTTACAAGTGGTACATATATTTATTTATAATCACATTTTGTTTCTTTGTTAAAGTAGTTTAACTTACATTCCACGCAATATGTTAATGAAGCAAATAAATACAAATGAACCTAATGTTTGTTTCTTCACACAGATGACAGCAGAGCTACAACTACCTACACCACTTGTGCCAACTCGCGAGAGTTATTTTGTAAGGTATTGCAAGCAACATGCCGATGGAACTTGGGCTGTTGTGGATGTTTCTTTGGATAATTTGCGCCCAAGTCCTTCTGCCAGAAGCAGAAGAAGGCCTTCTGGTTGCTTAATTCAAGAAATGCCAAATGGCTATTCAAAGGTAAGGTTTTGCACATGTTCTTTGACTTTTATTATTATTATTATTATTATTATTATTATTATTATTCAAATTAAGGTAAGGTTGTTGAACTTGTGTGACCGGTTACATTAATCTCTATTTTTTAAATAGGTCACATGGGTTGAGCACGTGGAAGTTGATGACAGAGGTGTTCACAATCTTTACAAGCAGCTTGTTAGCGCTGGACATGCATTTGGAGCAAAACGTTGGGTTGCAACCTTAGATCGACAATGTGAAAGGCTCGCTAGTGCAATGGCAACAAACATTCCCACTGTAGATGTTGGCGGTACTAATAAATTAATTAACACATTCGCTTTTTTTCTACACATGATGTCTTGAAAAAACAAAACATGAACATTATTTTGTAACACATTGTTTGTTTATGGTGGTATTAGTGTTAACAAACCAAGAAGGGAGAAAGAGCATGATGAAGCTGGCTGAAAGAATGGTTATAAGCTTTTGTGCTGGAGTGAGTGCTTCCACTGCACACACATGGACAACACTGTCTGGAACCGGTGCTGATGATGTTAGGGTTATGACCCGAAAGAGTGTGGATGATCCTGGAAGACCACCTGGCATAGTTCTCAGTGCTGCCACTTCTTTTTGGCTTCCTGTTCCACCTAAACGGGTTTTTGACTTTCTCCGTGACGAAAACTCTAGGAATGAGGTATGTCAAAAAATGTTAATTAATTATATAACGTTTTAGGTTGCATTATTGTGTGTTAATAGACCCATTATTAATTAATAGACAACCCTCATCTGGTAACCTTGCTTACTTGGTGGATTTATTATTATGTTTTGACTTCACCAATTATGCCTTCTATCAAATGCTTTGGATTACTACATGCATGCATTTCTTTTTCGAATTACCAAAGACAGCATGATGGATACTCTTACTTTTCAATAAAGGCACGGGATATGGTAGATGAAAAATTGTTATATAGAATAACGATAGATATCTACTTTTTCGGACACAGCAATTTACATTTAGCTGGTGTTTATTGTCTAATTGGTCCCATTTCATTTTCTGCACACCTATGTTCTGATTCTATTGATGTTACGTGATTTTATTATGTCAACAAAATGTGTACCATGATGTTAGATAAGAATTTCTTCATTTCTTCCCTTTTCTGCACACGTCGTCTTTTCACACAAATTAATTAGTTTCAACGTTGTACATATTTTAGTCAATGCAATCTTAAGAAAAATTATTTATTTTGTAATAATTACTATAAAATTTAGTATGAACCTGCTTGATAATATAAAAAAAAAAATTACATTGATACTAGATGAAAATTAAAGCATATGAGTTTGTGTGCTAGTCTTAATTAATATATATCTTGATCTTAATTTCCATTATATTTGTGTGATTTTAACATTTTTGAACCCTTCTAAACGACAGTGGGACATTCTTTCGAACGGTGGAGTTGTTCAAGAAATGGCACACATTGCAAACGGACGAGACACTGGAAACTGTGTATCTCTACTTCGAGTAAATGTATGTTTGATATATCTTAACTACTCTGATATTCGATATTCTAATTAGTGTAACTATATAAAGTAATAATTGAATGAATGATGTATTACATGTAGAGTGCAAATTCAAGCCAGAGCAACATGTTGATATTACAAGAGAGTTGCACCGATTCAACGGGGTCTTTTGTGATATATGCTCCAGTGGACATTGTTGCGATGAATGTGGTTCTAAACGGAGGAGACCCAGACTACGTGGCACTTCTTCCTTCAGGTTTCGCTATTCTCCCAGATGGTACCACATCGCATGGATCAGGAACTACCGAAACTACTGGAGTAATTGCTGGTGGTGGATCTCTCTTAACCGTTGCGTTTCAAATATTGGTCGATTCAGTTCCAACCGCAAAGCTCTCTCTTGGGTCTGTTGCCACTGTTAACAATCTCATCGCATGCACTGTTGAGAGAATCAAGGCTTCTTTAACCGGTGAACCTGCTTGATCGATCCTTTGGATTTTGCGGTACGTCCACGTCTGCATGCACTTTTAACTGATTTTTTTTAACGATAAATATTAATTATTAATATATTAATTTTTTGTTAACGAGAAAAAATCAAACACACTACCTCTTACTCTTGTTTCGTAATGATCTTTTGTTGCAGGGTGTTGTTGGAAAATGAAAAGGTGGTGAGCATCGAAGTTCGGCTTATAATATAGAAGAAATTAAGATAGGGAGAAGTCAAGAGCGCACCTTGCGTGATATTATGAGAGGATTAAGGTTCGGGAATTGACTTCCCTAGGCATAGTAAACAAGTTTATGAGCTGGCTCATACATTAAGACCTTGCTACCCTTCACCATTTCTATCACTAAGACTATATATATATAGCTAGGATTAACCTTTTGAGTAACTAGGGTTTAACTTTAATGTAAACTCTTCTTTTTCAATTCTGTTTTTTGTGTGATTTAGATGATGTAGCTCGGCAATAGTGTTGGTGTTGGTGGGAAGTGTGCTTCTAATACACACCCTAATTTCTCACCAAATTAACGTCTTTTTTAAAGAAAAAAAAGTTTTGAAATGGATGTTTCTTTCTGCCAGTGAGTTGACACTCAGTAACGTTATAGTTAACTCGTGAATTGTTTTTTTGTTCTCGTTACTTAAACCTAAACATAAATATTTAGTCTATCAAAATCAATACAATTAGCTGGTTTAGTTAATTTTAATTAATAATTTTATAAATTTAAATTTTACTTCAGGAATACTCTTATTAATAGATTTTGTTAATAGTGAGTATTTTGTTAATAGATTTTACAATAAACTACAAATATAAAATGGAAGTAGCAATTATTAAAGTGGTATAAATATTCTTATAATTTGGACAAAAATTCTCCAATTTTTTATTTATTGAATATATGGTAAAGTTTAAAGCACAAGAGTCACACAGCCTGACAAAGATAAACGTTAGAACAAAAATTAACAGCAGAGCCTCGAAGCGCAAACCCCTGGAATTTATAAACTTCAAAACTAAAAACAAAGAAATCGCTATCTTCAATTTCCTCAAGCTTTTCATCAATGGATTATGATGAGAAGTCCAAAGATTCAACTTCTCAAAAAGCGTCGAGAAGGACAAAGAATTTGAAAAGTGTGATTACTTGGAATGAGAATACAATAATTTAAATTTCATATTGTTATTGTGGGGACTAACTTCCCCTTATGTATGATGTGGATGAGAACATGGAATATTGGAATTTGTTTTACAAAAAAAAATAAAAAATTGATTAGTTATTGAAAGTTGAAAAGTGATTTTTTTGGATAATGGTTAAAAATTTTAAAATTAACTTAAAACTTGATTGAATTATAGTGATTACAAATTTGCAGATTTCTCTACTACCAAAATGATTATCAGTAGAAAAGGCTACAACATGTTACTCTTGATTACATTCTCTCCTTGTGTTCCATTTTCGAGTTAACAGATCACTGGAATATCACTGATACTTGTATGTGAAGGAAACCGTAAATTTTGGTTGCTTAGCATTTCAATTTTCAAGTGTTCATTTAACAGATTTCATGAAGTCCATAAAACTCCATGCTTTAACTTCATTTGTTTTAATAAGATAATGAATATTAACTGCATCTAAAATCTCAGAATAACAACATTTAAAAAGGAAAAGAAAGCACTGTGAAATAGTATTGGACAACAGCATTGTCATTCGTTCTGGATGTGAAAACTAATATAATACATTAATGATTTTGCTGTTTTTTTTTTTTTATATTCTCACAACTATAGTTATAAACAACTTAAGCTATCCTAACTTAAAAAGTATGCATTAGTCAGAAACAGTTGTTAAACTTGTGTCACACAAGCAATTCATATCACAAATATGCAGGGAATTCACTTTATATGTATTCCTTTTCTAATTTGTTTGCTCTGTCTCTTTTTTTTTTTTTTAATCAAAATCTGTTACTTGCCACCAACAACACCAATTTGTTTGCTAAAACCAACCAATCCAAGTAGCTAGCTAGCATTTTATTTCTTCTCATAGCAAAAATATGCACCCTGATGGAATTTGATGTTCACCTCATACAAAATCTCAATTAAATAAGAAACATACAAAAATTTGGTTACAGGAGGGGCCTAGGCATGCTTCATCTCCTCACATCTACAGTTATGCTCCTCTTTCTATTTTCTCATGTTGGATTCAATCCTCACAATTTCAAGCTCGCTTTTTCCTCGCCAATGCAGATCTTTTGCGTAGAGCTGAAGACGATTTTGATGAACATGTCAGCAACCCTCGCAGCAAAGCCAGAACACCCAAACCGAGGAAAGAGGCATAAATCGTCAATAGCTTCTCAGATGCCCTCTTGGAATTCATCATTTCTGATAATATAGCAAACTGCAAACCACAAACAACCACAGTCTCATTGTTACACCATCTATGATGGGATGGAGACACTATTATAACACCTCCAACTTCAGTGAAAAAAATGTCATTTGTAAAAAGTCAAAGGACAAAATTTAGACAGAGTTCCTTACGTGTTGTTTACATTGTTGTCTAATAAGATTTATAGTTTTACCCCAGTAATTCAAGTAATAAAAGATTGCATTAAAAGATTACTTGGTGGATTACTGAAGTGAAACTCCAATTTTGATTAGAGAATAACACAAACAGTATCTAAAACTGTATTTAATCTAAGTTTTCTCTAAAATCAAACCAGAGAGGTTACAGTTTTGTAGTGTCATTAATACCTAAGCAAGTAACTGATTGTTAGAAAAGCCTTGCAATCTATATTGACACAGTTTCTGATCCAATTTAAAATCTGAGCTACAAAATATCACAACCCCAATTTTTGTTTTCGTTATATTTAGATAGCAAACTTTATAATCAATCCAACATGATCTAAAGGCTGCAAAAACGATCATTTTTGCTCCTAGTACAATGTAAAATGCATGGCACAAGACAACAACAGACCAAACGATGAGGAGGATGAATCTAACAACAACAAACAGATTCCTGTAAACAAATAAATGCATTGATTCTAAATGAACGGTTGCTAGTTAATAACTCCAAAAGGCTAGACTTTTTCTAGATACAAACATGAGAAAAGAGAACAATATCCATTTTCTCTCTTCCCCCAGAAGCCTAATCATTCATATTACCACATAAGCACGAGATCTTATTAATTAAAAAACAAAACAAAAGAAGAGGGTCATTTGAAAAGGGAGAAACTTTGAAAGGTGATAGATTAGATACCATGGAAGTAGTGACAGAGACACCATAGATCAAGCAAGTGGTGTTGAACCAAGGCTTGGAAGTGAGAATGGCGTAGAGGCTGAGGAGTGCGAGGGGCCATTGAAAAAGAAGCTCGAGCCAAACAAGGCCTACGAAAAAGTGTGGCTTTTCAGCGACGAGGTAATCACCATAGTCGTGGGTGTACTGTTCCTTGAGGTGTACGAGGATGTCGGGGAAGTAAGAGAGAGGAAGACACGTTTGAGCATCGATGAGAGGAGCCACAATTGCTATCAAGAGGAAGAACAGAAACAGAACCGCGTCCACTAGCTTCAGCACAAACCCCATTTGTGTGTGTGATTCGCGGTTTTGAGGGCTTCTCGGGGCACGGGATGCAGATTGGAGGGGTGAAACCGAATGCGAGATGGGTTTGTAGGAAAAGAGGGATCTTGCTGGAGCTGCAAAATTCCCCCAAGACTTCGACTATGAAATAATCGTTGTATTGTATTTATATCATCCTAATTTTTTTTTTCATTAAAATAAAGATTGCCTTATTTCCTTGCCATTTTTAGAAATGTTTTACTTTCCTTAAAATAGTGTGATAGGTTTTTATTTTTAATGTGTTCTTTGATTTGAAGTTTTGAATGGCACGTATGTTTAGTTTTTATTTTATTTTATTCTCCCGGGATTGTAAATATGCGATTTAAGGAGTTATTGTTTTTTTTTTTTTACTGGCAATTATATTTTGAATTTGGCAACAATTTAAACCACTAAAAAAAAAACTTTAGGATGACATGATCTTTAGGATTAATTTCAATAAAATCAAATTATTTTAATCTCCTTGCTTATCCAAGATATAGTGTTAATTTTATCTTTTCTTTTTGTCTTGCTATTTAAAAAAAAAATTATTTAATTGAGAAATGTTTTTCTCGATCCATAACATTTAAGCAGAGGAAAAGAGTTATAAAATTAATTTGATGGTTGAAAAAAAATATCGTGAGTTTAAAATCTTCCCTTAAAATTATAAATCTTTTGAACTTTGAATAAAAACTAGTTGCAGAGAAGAATTTCTCTAATAAAAAGTTTAAAAATCGTCAAATTTTAGATCACCTAGCTTAATTTTCTCGTCAATGGTACTTACTTCTAGCACATAGACATCAACTTGATTTAGCTTTTATTCTTCAAAGCAAGCTAACATATGGAGGATTGATTTTTTTTATATAGGCAAAGTGATGTATTATTTGAAGAAACAGCCAAATAGAGCACAGGATGTGCCAAATTTGGCAAAGGATACAAATACATAAATATAGAGGATCGAGGTTTGACAACAATATAACTCGTCTCAATATATATTTTTTTTAATTACATTAGTTGAATATACAATTATCATCTATTTGAAGTTTGAACATGCTTTTCCATATCTCATGTATGGCCATTGTAATTTTTCATATAATAATTGAAAGACTTACATATATTTCTAATTCTTATAATATCATTTATAGTTTTATTTCCTATAAAATTTCATTTTACGATTTAAATCTGTCACCATTTAGCATTGCATCAGTCATCAGATAGATATATTCAGACCACGTTTAGTGTTTTCATAGAGAAAATATAGAATTGTGGAAACACTAGAAGTCTAGAACAAACTCACTTTCATCCTGACACAAAAAAGATTAAATAAATAAATCAACAAAAATTTATAACATCTGTTTTTTTTTTCAGCACTCCAAAGATCTATAACATAAAATCTGCCCGAGTTTTCATCTTTCCCTAGGTAACTAGAAGTGCCTTTCTCTGGCAGATTAAGGAAGTATTACATTTTAAGTTGACTTTTCCTAAAAAAATATAACTCCAGTAACATATAGCCAGCTTTCTATCCAATCCGTGTGATCTTCCTCCTATTGTCTACATGAAGCTAAAGAATGCAAAATATACAAATCAGCACCTTGAATTCTCAATGTCTAACTACATCATTCCCTCGGTAGAGTAAATAGTTTGAGACAAAAATGATCACTTGCAATCTGGAGTTCCAACAATAGGACTTCATTCTTTTTTTGCTTTGGCCTACAGCAGTTCATTACTGCGGAGTTGAAGAACCATTAGCCCAATGCCACAGATTTGCCTCAAGATATTGTAGAATTTGCATCTGTCGCTTCGTTGTTCATAATGTTTAAAATATCATTTGGGGGACATTTGTCTGCAGGGTTCTGTGCAGATGTTTGGCAGAAGCATTCAGGCCAAGAATTAGTATAGAAAGATTCTGGAGAAACGCGCTTATGAGGTTCTCCAAAGTTTGTTTTGAGCATGACTTTCCTAACAGCTTCCTCAAAACCAGCCGTCTGCCCATTCTCCCTATCAATGAAAATAGGGGCAAGATTTTTTCTATCAGGTCTGATAGTAGTCCGGAAGCCATAATAAAGGCGATGTCCAAGGAGATTGTTGGCAAAGTTGCTTGGGCCATCATAAGTTGGCATGAAAATGTCAGAAAGAAGACAGACCATGTAATCCACAGCAGAACCTGCCAATCCCCTGGTGTTTTCAGCAAGCTCTTCAGAGTCTTCCACAGAAGAATGATTCTCAAGTCGAGGGAACAAACTTCGAAATGGCTTCATAAATCGATCCCCACCAAACAATTCACCGGCTGCAAGATATATCCTGGTAGAATTGTTGAAACCCAATGCACGCAAAATAAGACCAACCTGCAATTGAAACACTAGAATCATATCACAATCATAATCTTTAACAAATTTGAAATTTGTTATCACCAGCATGCATGTAAAGGTTAGTCCATTTACCAGATCCTGAGAAACAAATTAAAGAACAATCAAAGCAAAACTAATTTTTACCTCCTCAGGAGTCAATGGGCATTTCCCAATAGCCCTTCTTTCATTATAGACAAGTCTTTTAGGTGCAAAATTTTCTGCTCGATACTTCTTCAAAATCTTTTGCTCCTCAGGTGTAAATATATCAAAGCATCTACAATCACATTCATATTCAATGAATAATTTAGAAAAAGAAGCATTCCATACAAACAATTGCAAAGAGAAGTATTAAGAACAACATATATATATAGATAGGACCAGCGGGAGTATCATCATCATATATACATAGGCATCTGGTTTCTAACAATGATAACAAGGACATTCCACACATTTAGTCTATGGTTTTTTAATAAAGCTTTGGCATAAACATCCATTGCTTTAAATAAAAGAAAAACATGCAATTAACTATTGAATTGTAGGACATAAAACAACAGTTACACAATATAAAATAATATCCCATTTAAATTCAATAGACATATACACATAATTGGCCAGCCAACCCAGATAACTTACCCAGCAAATGCCAACATGTCCATCTCAAACCGAAGATGTATGGACATGAAGGTACCCTGTGCACGTAACTTATCAACTATTGATTGACTTAGCTTCACGATATGTGGCTTGAATCTTAAAGCATGATAGTTGACTCTACACCTCAACCTTTGGTACTCAGGATTGTCAATTTCTTCAGCTAAGCGATGTGAAAAGGGAGTAAGATAGATGGCACCATGTTCCCTCATTTTCTTCAGAGCATCAGTGGTATACCAACTTATAGGAGCATCTCTAGGAGGACGAATCTGTGTGAAAATAACATTTTAGCATATTATCCAGAAAATTGAAATAATTTCAAACTACTTATTGATGACCAAATTATTATAGTCTACCTGCAATGGCTTTATTTTCTTCTTTTTGCTATTTTTCTGATTTTCTGGAATGCTTTCAACAATCTTTACATCATACCTCAGAATTTTGATGAAATGTTCAACATCATAGATACCATGGAAACCACTGTATGTAATAAAAAAGAAAAGGCACCTATTTAGTGTAGTGTGACTCTGGTTCATCACAAATTAAGAATCAATTAAACCACTCTCTATACTATGGGGTTCCCCATTTGGTATCTTTCCTACTTTTGCAAAAAGTCCATTTATTTTAACTAAGGTTAAAAAAAAAGGCAGTCCAGAAACTACTTGCTATCAGATATATAAGAACTAAATAAGAAACTATCTTCCAAATTTATTTGTGAAAATAAACGTATTATCTATTCTCTGTCTCCCTGTAAAATGGTAATAACAATAATAATAGTGGTTTTGATAATGAATGCCCTTAAAGGAAACAATTTTTAAAAAGAGAAATTACATGAACTCCCCTGAAGTTTTGTCAAATTCTCCTTGATATAACTCTTTTTTTTACCCCTACACTAACTCCCTTTGATTGTTTGAAAAACATTACACAAATTAACTGTTTAGAAAACATAACACCGTGTACCCCTGTAAGGGGGTTGTTATAAAAAAAATCCAAGTCCAAGATAGATGAATGCATGCTGCAGTTCAGTTGAGACAGTTACCTGTCGTCATGCCAAAAGGAGTTTGCATCCAATTCAGGCAGCACAAGTGTAGCATTCATGATTCGCGCAGCAAGAACAGCATTAGAGATCTATAGCATTGAAATACAAATTTATCAGTATATCAATATCAACATATACATTATATAAATACAGAATAGCACCACCATACACATAGGGAAGCCTCATCGGTTCATCCTATGAGCAGCACTAAATTCAATTCACCTAACTTAGTAAGCAGACACAATGCAAATACTCAGCAGTTTAAGTGAATGCAGTCATGCACTTACCGCACTACGCTGCTGATTAAGGCCACCGTTGCATCGAACACGCAAATAGCCGTTGCTCTCAGTCGGAGGAGCTGAGACAAAACAAAACATCAAATCAAACACACACGGCATCAGAAAGTACGTTCTAGAAAGAACATTACATTCAGACACGAAATTATTTGCATCAGAAACAGTCTGTAACTACAAGAATAGATAGATACGGGGCCAATGAGTTCTCGGAGCCGACGACGGCCGCCATCCGCCGGAATCTGCGTTGCTCCAAAGCTCTTCTACACGGATCTGAACGAAAAACGAATAACGAATCGCTGAATTACATGAAATGAGCACAGATTCCATTTCAGCAAAAGAATGTATAGAGATTCTGAACGAATTACCTCGGAGCGATAGCTGGATTGAAGATTCGAAGTTGTTCCTGTAAAGGAGAAGAACAATGAGAGCGTGCAGATCAAGAGCACCACAGCAGCAAGCGACAACTTCACAATCATTGCTTTGAATCCCGAGCCTCCCCCGTTTTGCCTCCTGTGAAAGCCAGCTCTGCAAACAAAAAAACAAAACGTCGACGATTACGAATCGAAATGAGGATTAGCATCGAACCGTTAATTGAACTTACTGTACCTCCTCATGGTTAAGATTCAATGACTCTTCTCCTCTTATTCAGTGGTTAAGTAGGGATTGGAATGTGGTTGCGGCTGAGAGTGAGAAAATTCGATACCCTGCCGGCGATCTTCGAAGTGGCGGTGGCCGGTGGATATGTGGTGGTGAGAGAAAGAAGGTGAAACGTAATCACCGTCATGGAATTGAAATAATTACAGAAAATGGTCTGGATTAATCGATTTTTGGGGACAGGGTATGGGCTTTTGGGTGAGTTTGAACTTTGAAGAATAGATTTTGCTTAGTGCACCTCCCACTTTGCTTCCCACACCTCCAAAAAGACTCAAAAAGTCAACAATACCCCTAACCCTGGAACCTCCTCTTCCCATTCAATTTTCTGTGTCGTGCCGCCGCCCAATCATGGTGGAATCGAGATTGGGACGTCTCAAACTTGGAGGGTGCAGTCGTAGGTGGAGTATAATTTTTTTCTTAATCTTGATAAAATAGATAATTTAGCGGTTCGCTGACAAAAAAAACCTTTAATAAATTAAAATTAATTTTTTTTTCAAAATTAAAATTTTAAACACCTACATCTTTTTATATTAACCAGTCAGAAAAGTGCTTGCATCTGCTCGGCTTGTTTTCATCAGCTGCTGTTTCTGCAAAATTTATATTACAATTAGATTCGCTCACAGAACTCTGGCTTTTCTAAAGACATTGCAAAAAATATCCACAAGGGACAAAAAATGATGTGGCATCAAGAATTGCAATTGCTACCTTGTAAATTGTTGCTTAAAAGGACAAATGATCAAATATACCAGTTAAAACATAGTTGTACTCCCTTGTATTGTAGTAGTAGCAAATAATGGGCTAGGAAAAAGAACTCTTAACACGACAGCAAGTAGCCATTGAAAAGGACCTTAGTTAAATGTTTGACCCTGGGAGTGAGATAGATTGATAGTACATAATACTAAGCAAAACTAATTTCACAGCATATCAACAATGAAAAAAAAATAAAAATGGAAGTACAGGATTCTAGCAATCACAAACTTCTTAGGCGACTAAATGTCTCAGAGGACACTTTTATCTTTTCTGAGTTACAAAATGAAGATGCCAACGAATTCCAGACAGAAATTTCAGGAAGCTTTCCCTGGCTTATCATGTCCTCCAACCACATAACTGCTTCATATTGCCTACCTAAAGAGCAAAGACCCCTAATGAGTGAATTGTAACTGTTGGTACAAGGCCAGTATGACTTAATTGACATTTTCTCCAGAAGTTGGCTTGCCTCGAGATACCTTCTCTCACCACAAAGCATTTCCAGCAAAATGCCATAAGTATCTCTGTCACCGGTGCAACCCACCTTGCGAGACATCTTGTTCAAGCTCTCGAGTACAGCCATGGAATTTCCAACATTGCATACGCTTTTCAAGAGAGTATTGTACACTCTAGCAGTTGGCAGACAATTGACTTTCACCATGTCCTCCTCAATTACCTTGATTGCTTCATCCACCTTGCTAACCTTGCACAATGCAGCTACTTTTGCCTCAAAGAGAGAATGTGTTGATTTAAAGCCTCTGTCTTGCATTTCAACGATGACCTTATCAGCCTCATCAATCTTACCCTCACTGTATAGATCAACAGCCATGGCATTATAACTAGCCAAACTAGGAACTGAGCCCTTGATCAAAGCTTCGTGAATCACACGTTTGGCACTTTCTATATCTTTATCGTCTGAGAAGTGGTCAAGATCAAGTCGGTTATAACATCGCTTCGGAGCCTTCAGTCCTTTCCTCAAAATTTTACCTAGAATTTCCAAAGCTTCTTCAAATTTTCCAGCATCACATAAAGCATCCAAAAGGGTTCTATAGATCACAATATCCTCACCATTTCCTTTCTGTGAGATCCTCCAAAACATTGAATACAACAAATGAGTAGCCTCATGCAACCTCATGTCTTGGCACAATCCCTTCATCAAAATTGCATAACTATCCCTATTGGGGTAGCAACTCTGATAATCCATCTCTTGGAATAACTGCAGTGCCAAATCAGAGCGACTCTTCTGACAGAGAGCATACATAAGCAAGTTCAATGCTCGAACCCGAGACCTCACTTCCCAACCACAGGAGCTCTCAACAAAAAGCCGGTGTGCCATTTCAAGCCGGTTCTCCTTCACCGTTATCTGCAACACGGTGCTGAAGGATGCTGTCCAATTGACACAGTTAAACCGAGGGATGCTCTTATACAGAGAGACTGCTTCATCCACCAGCCCCGCATTTGCATATGTCTTGATAACAGACACAAAAACAGAATCTTTGCATTCACATGAGTCCTCTCTCATCTGCTCAATCACATCCCTCATCTCAGTGAGTCTCCCTGATGTTCCAAGGATGCTGATCATGGTGGCATAAACAGGACCATTGTGGCAGTAATTGGGGTACCTAGATTTGGCCTCATTGAAAAGGTGAAGAGCCTTCAATGGGCTCTTTTGGGTTTTTATAATCTGAGAGAGGTAGGATGGTGTCAACACTCTTGGCCATCTTATGCTCATGGAACTTTGAACACAGAATTTTAAATAATCTGAAACTACTCTCTCTTTCTCTCTCTTAATGTGCTTAAAACACTTCAGCTTGATGTAAAGAGCATCTTCTGATGCAAACACACAAAAAATTACAACCCAGCATTAAAAACATCATTAGGTACCAAAAAGAAAAAAAAAAAATTAATCTTAACAACAATGGAATTTAGATTGTGATAAATTGGGGGAAACGAAATAAAAATGTGATTTTTTTTCACATGAAAAGAATAAAGACCTCAACAGTAGTGTTTGAATTTGAGCAGGGGCTTGTCTTTGGCCCTTCAATTTGGAAACTTGAGCAACAAATGATTGGTGGGTGGATTCGAGCTTGAGGAAGTCGTAACAACTCAGAAGGTGCAGTCGCCGGAGGTAGAGGGTGCAGTCGCCGGATGCGGAGGTTGGTCTCGCGGTAGTGGCGGCTAGGGTGGTGTTGGTGGCGCGGCTATGGTGGGTTAGTTGTGTTTAGCTGAGTGATGGCACGGTGGTCATGGAGGAGGGTCGCGTGACCGGAGCTTTACGGAGAGGAAGGAGTCGCGGCGGACATGGTTGAAGAATGTATTGGGCTAAGAAATTTGGGCTTTAACTAGTTCGTAGGGGGCTTTTGCTATGTCTAATTTCGTTCTTATCTTAGTACACTCCCATTTCTTTGGGTTTTTTTAAATTATTGTCATATATGCCCATAACATTGATACAAAATTAATCATATTTTGTTTTTAACATTCCAAAAATATTATTTGGAACACATTTATTTGTTTTTTGAAAAGTACTTCTGAAATGTTAAAAAAAAAAAAACTGTGTCCTTGAAAATATTTTTTAAAACAATATTTTTCTTACATTTTGAAAGTTTGTTGTGTCCCATAAATTATTTTCCGGAATGTTAAGAAAAACATCTAAAGAAATTCACGCACAACATTAGAATTACTAAACACCGGATTTAAAGGGAAAATTGCACAATAGTAAAGCATATAATTGATAATCATCCTTGCACAACTCTAAGTGCCACTCTATATAGCCCTAATGATGGATGGTTCACACTCTATATTTTAAACGGTGACATTTCTCTCAATTTAATCATCTAGTTGTGATTAGGATTTATAACATTTCATCAATCAAAATCTTCTATTTGAAACATCGTAACCAATCTCATTATTTTGTTTCCACGAATCAACATTCAACATGAGAATTTTTTTCAGTATATTTTATCCTAATTTACACATTTCATAAACACCTTTTTCAAAAGTTCATTTATTCAAAATTACTCAAAGTCAAGTAAAAATGTGGAGTTATGGGCTACTAACAAAATGAGATTAAAGAAAAAATACATTGAAAAGTTCATTTATTCAAAATTACTCAAAGTCAAGTAAAAATGTGGAGTTATGGGCTACTAACAAAATGAGATTAAAGAAAAAATACATTGATGTGTATAAGAAAAGTTGTAATTTATAAAAACTTAGACGTTTAAAAAATAGCTATCACAAAATTATGTATTTTGAAAAAATATATATTTTCTATGAAAATGTTGTGAACTACTTTTTTGGATACCCCAAGCGGCCAAGCAAATCATATAAGAGGATGTCCAGTAGAAAAGATTGTCATTAAAAATTATAATTTTTTTTTCTATACAGAGAAATATTAATCTTTAATTTTTATCACTAAAAAAAAGTTGAATTCACGGTTCTTCTTACTTTAACTATAAGTCAATCTTATAACTTCATTGTTAGTTAGGATACGTGTTAATTATGATTTTTGTTTTTTGCATTTGTCGTATAAAAACCGCCATATGTTGCCTTTTTTTTTTTTTAATTACTAATTTTGATACTTCTACGATTTGTTATTCTCGTAAGCCTAGCGTGTGAATTAAATTTTTCTGATAAAGAAAACTTCAAAGAGGTAGTTATAATGTGAAAATGCACTAAAATAAAATAGTTTGTTATACCTTTTTTGTTGTAACCACTTATTATTAGTCACGTGTGTGTTTGTTATTAGGTTCTAGAAATGTACAAAATTTGAATGCATTATGTCATTAACTAACAGGGCTAAATGTAACTTTTAATTCTTTATATTTTAATTTTTTTTTAGTTTAGTCCTTTATGATTTAGAAGCATTAATTTAATCATAAAGTTTATAAAATGAATTAAAAATAGTGCTTGTTTTTAATTTTGTTTTTAATTATGTGACTTGATTTTAAGTTATTTTTAAAAAAAATTGAAATATAAAAATTATTTTATTAAATTTACATAAATATTATTGTAAAACTTAACAGATATTCAAATTAAAAAAAGTGTTAAACATAATAAAAATTATATAAAAAAATAAATCTCATAAATAATTTTAAAAAAATTAATATTAAATTTTTTATCAATTTGTTCGTTAGATAAATTTTTATGAAAATTTTTATACAAATACTTCTCTTATGTAAATGAATCTCATGTAATGAACTAAATTATAACTTCTAAAACTGAATAAATAAAAATTAAAATATAAAAAACTACATGTAGTCTAACTAATAAGTTATTAGACAATGATAATAATAACCAATAATCATGTGAATACTTTTTCTTGGTCAACCATACTATATTAGTTAGGGTGCTCATGGTTACATAACTAATAATAACTAGTTTATGTATAATTATAAATAACTAATTGTATAAATAGTTAATTTGAGCAACCAATACTAATACTAGTAGATTAGAGACAACAAAATATGACATTTTTTCTACGGACTATTTTTATTTTTATTTCCTATTTGACCTATTCTTCTAATTATTTCTCCAAATGACCTCGTTTACTTTAGAATTTTGTTTCTTGACACCTGTTTAGAATTTACATAGGATTTTTTAATTATGTTTTTTAAAACTTGTTTAAAATTCGAGTTGCTCGAACCCTTGAATTCTAAACTATTTTTTTTAATAAAAAAGATTAAATAATAATTTTTAATAGTATATTTAAATAATATAATTAATCTATTCTTTAAATCATAATTATATTTAATATATATATATATATATATATATATATATATATATATATTTGAATAGAATTAGATAATTATGAGTTAATCATTTTAAATAATAAAAATAAATGTAAACAACAATTAATTGAGAAAAAAAATACATTGCTATTGAATTTAAATGATAATGTTTAGTGCATGTGATAAATAAAAAATAAAAAATAAAAACGGGAAATTATAACCCAAAAAGTAAAAACAATATAAAATATAAAAACGGTGTAAAATAATTTCATGTTTCAGTCACAATTTATCACCGTTAAATATGACAGTTGTGTAAGTTTTGTCTGTTAGAAGTTTTATCTTCACCTCTAAGTTTTGGCAGCCAGAGAGGTTGTTACCACTTTGAAGCAAAACAGTCTCAAAAGTTACTATCAACTGTTCAGGCAATATTTCTCACCATTTTCATACTGTTTCAACCCGCAACAGCAGTACCTTAAAATTTTTCTGCATTAATAATATGCAACTATACCAAGGTAGAAGGGAAAAAAAAATCAACAACGTCGTCAAAATTACGCAATAAGTGACCCATATATTTTTAAAAAGGTTAAAAATATAAATTAAATAAAAAACAAAAAAATAAATTTTACAAAATTATAATTCTTTTAAGAAAATTATTATTTAATAAAAAAAAAACACAGAAATCGGATTGTCAATCACCGGATTAAGAAATGGAAATGTGAATTGAGGTTGTCAATGACCCAGTTCACATGTTGAATAGTCAAAGAAGTAATCTAATAGTTGGGAAGAAGGGTTAGATGGAGAAATAAAAAAAAAAATATTCTTGAAATAATGACACAAAATATATATCATCAAAATACTATTATTTCATGTATTATACATGTATTATAATGTTAAAAGTATTAATATTCTTAAAGATAACACATAAAATTGAGAAAGAATAATATTTTTTTTAGCATAAAATAGAGAAAGAATAATCTTCTCTATTATTTAAAAAAAGGACGTTTGAACTAAAAAATAGAAAAATCTCTTTTCTTAAAAAAAAAAATGTTGAAACAGAGAAAGAAAAACTTTTCTCTCCCTTTTAAAAATTTTACTTTTTTTTTTAGGTTAACTAGTAATTATGACATTTTAAATAAATAAATTAATTATGATATTTTAAATAAATTAATTAAAATTAAATATAAATTTATTTAAAAAGTTAATAATAACGATGCTAAAGTAATAAAGTAATAGTAAAAAAAAAAAAAAGGAAAAATACGTTATATTAATGTAATTTACTCTTTAAAATAATAAGAATAACAAAACCCACCATATATTATATGAAAGTAGGAAAAACAACCATGAATGTTTTTATAACAGGGAAACCCAAAAAACATGCAATAGATGAGTTGGAATTGTTCCCACATTTATTACCAGTGGATATAAATTAGTTAAAGATGACTTGCGCGCAGACTCAAGCCGCGATATATTAAAGCAAAGCATGAAACTGCAACGCAGGAGAAAGCAGAAGTTTGGCTACACTTGACATGAATCCAAACAAACAATCTATATAACTTTTTTGGCGTTTGGTTATTTTGATCTTGATTACTAGAATGACGAACAACAATGGCGATGTTGCGATCGATATTGAGGCGATGCTGGAGGGGGCAGAGGCAACCACTACCAACGAGTGCTGCATCTACAGAGTGCCATTAATTATGCGAAGAGTCAACGAAGATGCGTACACACCAAAAGTTGTTTCTATTGGCCCATTCCACCACGGCCATCCTCACCTCCAAAGCATGGAGAAACAAAAACTCATTTACTGCAAGGCTTTTCTCCAACGTGCACAAACAACTTCGGACAAATGGATCTCCGAAATACAAGAGATGGAGCCTCAGTTTCGTCGCTGTTATTCACAAGCTCTTGATGACTTCAGCGATGGGGAGCTGGTGAAAATAATCTTTGTGGATTGCGGTTTTATACTTGAGCTCATTTGTAGATACCGTGATGGAGTATGGTCAGAGGAGGACACGTGTCTTTCGAAACCTTGGTTGATGAATAGTATAATATTCGATTTGTTGTTACTTGAGAACCAGGTTCCTTTTTTTGTTCTTGAGAGACTCTTTAATCTCTCCTTCTCTTGGGTTGGTGATGACGATGAGTTTCCTTCATTTTTGGAGCTTACGTTTGGCTTTTTTGAAGAGTTCAATGGATCCAACTTAAGCTTTGGCGATATTAATATTAGAATAAGGCACTTCACGGATCTGATGAGAACTTTCCACTTGCAACATCCTCTGCCGCCTAGGACTGTTGGAACATTGAAACATCTTCCTAGCGCCACAGAGTTATCAGAAGCAGGAGTGAGGTTTAAGGTTTTTGAAATTAAGGGCTCTTTACTCAAATTGGAGTTTTCGGGAGGGATTCTTCAAATCCCCCAGTTGACCGTGTCTGATCTCACTGAAACTTTGTTTCGCAATATCCTGGCATTGGAGCAATTCCACTATCCTCTCGAATCTTACATCACGGACTACGTTCATTTCTTGGACTTCTTTGTAAACACCAACAGAGATGTGGATATACTTGTTCGAAACGGAGTATTGCTTAACTGGCTAGGGGACACTGATTCTGTGGCTACCCTCATTAATGGCCTTATGAAAAATATTAACGTATTAAGTGTCGGTTCCCATTACATACTTATCTGTGAAAACTTGAATGCTTTTCATAAAAATCGTTGGCGCCAGTTGAAGTCGACTCTGAGGCGAGATTATTGTAGAGGTCCTTGGCAAACTGCAGCTACCACTGCTGCGGTTGTTCTTCTCATTTTCTCTTTGGTTCAAACTGTTTGTTCTATCTTGCAAGTAAGACATCCATAGAATATGTCCCCTAAAGATCTGGTAAATTCAATTATTGTTAAATGCTGGATATTTTTTCTCATTCTTTTCAACTCCTATATACTGAGCAGTCCTTTTGTCTGAAAACGTTTCATTATTGGCTTCCTTATTTCAGGTGTTGAAACAGATTACTATGGATTTTATATGCATGATTCATGAAGTTCAGTGCTGCTGCTCTTGATCAAGTCTGTGTCGACTATGGTGCAAAATATGATCTAAAGTAGCTTACCCAGCTTCAGATTTGTGAGATGATGATGATGATTAATCTAGTTTAGTTTTATTCCTGTTAATTAGTTTGTTTGCCAAACAAAAAAACCAGAATTAATATTGTACCTATATTTCTATTCTATATGGTCAATGTCACTTGTCGAGATTGGGTGTGTGTTTATTCATTTGTTTTTCTTTTCTTCATATCCCTTAGTATCTAACCTAGGAATCAAGGATTTACAATCATTACCTCTCTTCTATGACTATATTAATTGTTTAATGTTAAAATCGTTCAATAAATAATTTAAGTGAAAAGAGTTTTTTTTTTTATTCATGCTACTGAAAATAGTTTAAATTGCTTTATTAACGTTCAATTCCTTAAAAACTTAATGAGTAATATAATGAAAAATGAAGAGATAAGTATGGGGTGGTTGTAAAAAATCAAAGATGTATTATTGTAAGATGATTATACTATAACTTGTTTAATATTTTTGCTAGGATTTATGGGAAAGGATCTCATCTTAGTAGGATTCTTCAATTTTGTGTACACTAATCTATTTTAATTTTATCTTATTTGTATATATTGTATTGGTTAAAGGTGATAAAATGAGTTATGATTGCGGGACGATCCATCAACTTATCATTTTTTTCGCAGGGGTGGGATTGTGTTTTTCACCGTCCACCCGTCTAACTCTTTAATTTTTTTTTTATATATTATATTTATAATTATTTAAATAAAAAATAATAAACAAATTATCATATAGAAATTTAAGTGATATATGTAATTAAAGATAAAGATAAATAATAATTATTAAAATAATATAAAGATAATATATATTGACATTTGATTTGGTGTGATCACGTGAAAAAAAGATTGATAAATAATAAGGAATAATAACTTAAAAAAAAATACGATACTGTTAAACATACATTTAATAAAATATATATATATTATTTTAATATAATATTAGAGCTTTATTAATTTATCCCAGTACATCTTCTTTTCACAACTTTTCTTTATCTTTTTGGAGTGCCATTTTGTTTTTCACGACCTCCAATGGTACATGATGTGCACATGCATTATTAATTGAAATGCGCTCCTCTTCTATTCATTTGCTGAGATCAGAAGTATCAAATATCGGTTTACTTTCTACAGTACTAGGGTCCATGTCGGACAATAATTGATTATAGCACCAACTAAACTACTCCACGACCCTGACGCACCCGTGCAGATTAATAGTGCTAGCTACAAAGAACTAGTCAACTCGCCTTGGCTGGGCCGTGGCTAGAATTGTTGGATGTGGTATTTTAAGATAATAACAAAAGACAAAGATCAACCTAAACAATCCTTATTGGTTTAAAACTCCAAAATTCATCTACAATTTCCTTCCACTTCCTTACGTGTATCTTCACCAATCTCTTAACATCATCAGACGAATGCTTCCGCAACTGATTCAGATCATCTGGAGAAAATCATAACTCTTCTTTATTTATACTGAGAAAACCTCTTTATTATATTATATAAAAAATAAAAATAAATAATAACTAATAAGATAATATAAACATAATAACTATCAAGATAATATAAATATAATATATATTCTAACACTCCTCCTCGGAAACATATATGTTATATGAGTTAAGCTTGTTATAAATGTCATATGTGATATTGTGGATATTTAGCTTCGACACTTGATCTGATGTGATTGCACCGGAAAAAAAAATATAAAGATAATAACTATAAAAATAATATAAAGATAATAAGTGAAAGTCGAAAAGTGATAATGTCCTTTAACAAATAAATTATTTTGTATTTATTATTTAATCTCTCTGTTATAATAATTTGGAATTGAATAATTAAGAATAAAAAATATATAAATATAAGTTTTTTTTTAACAAAAAAATCAAATTAAAAAAAAACTTGATTTGTATTTTTTTTTAAAATCCTAGCAAAATATGTATTTTTTTTGTGCTTTAAATTGTACATAAATTGTTATCTTAGAGAAAAAAAAAAACTAACATAATTTACAATGATTAAAAACAAAAAAAAACAAAAAATTACAAGGATGAAATACAAATAAAAAGTGCTAAATTACAAACCCAAAAAAATACTATTAAAAAAAATAAAATAAATTATACTTAAATATTTCATCAAATAAAAGTTACAATTATTTCTATAATAATAGAAATTATAAAAAGGAAATAAAAGATTTATTTTAACAAAATATATATCAACATCTTCAAAATAAATATTATAAAAAAGAATAAATATTTTATCAATTTTACACTAAGAATCTTAAATATAAACAATTAAAATATAGGAGGCATTTTAAGTGGGAAGAACTTTTAATAATCTTTAAATTAAAATTAAAAATAATAAACATATTAAATTAAAATCCCAATTTTAAATTGAGATCCTACCCTCTCTTAATTACTTTTTTTTCTCTTTTTGTCCAATTATTAATGGCACACTACAGCACAAGCACAGAGGTAGTCCTCATCACCATGACCATTGTCGTTCTTGTCCCATCACTGTCACCTAGAGTTGCGTCATCATTACGACCATCGCTGTCAACATGGTCACCGTCACTAGAACTATCATCATCGCCACCATCATGGTTGTCATCGTCCCCGTTGTTACTGTCATCGCCACCGTTGACGGTGGTAACAATGAGGACAACCATGATAGTAGTGGTGATGGTGGTCTTAGTGGTGGTAACTATGTTGGTGATGGTGACGATGACCCTGATGACAACAACGAGGATGAAGATCATGATAGTAACAATGATGGCCTTAGCAGCAGTGATCATGATAGTAACAATGATGGCCTTAACAACAGTGATAACCATGTTAATGGTGGTGGTGGCAGTTGTCATGGTGATGGGGCAACTATTGGTGGCGGTGATAAATCTTTAATATTTTAAAATGTGATAAAATAAATTTTTGAATATTTGGTAAATTTAATCTAATGAATGAGAATGTTTATTCTTATTTTCACGTAAAATACGAGTCGACCTTACAATGAATATTACTAACTTTTTGAAAATTTAAGGGTAAATTTGTCGTTAATAAAGTTAACATTCTAGATAAACAATAACATGTTAAAATTTTAAAAAGATAAAGAAAATATTTTATTCTGATAAATATTTTTAGTTCTCATATCATTATAAAAAGACAAATAAAAATCTTGTAAATGTAATAATGGGCTTTAAAACAATAATAACAAATGACAAAATAATATTAAATAATATTGAAATGTTTTTTATTATAAAAAAAAATGAATATATTTATCACCATAATAAATCTATAAACACAAATGCTAACAACACTATATGGGACACTCTTCCGTGATGGATTAAAATTGAATAAAAAAATATTAATTTTTGAGAATTTTTACATATCATTTAAAAATATTCTTTATTGATTTAGCTAATATTTAGCTAAATTAATAATTTTAATAAATTTCAACCAACGTAAAAAAAGTGTCGCTAGCCCTCCTCGTTTATAAAAAGATAAAAAAATATTTATATAAAAAAATAAAATATTATTATCTTTAATTAAAAAAAACTATAAAAAGAAAATGATAAAATTTACCATTAATAAAATAAAACTTAATATCATTATCTAATTTAAATAAAATAGTTATTTTAATATTAATTAATTAAAATATATATTTATATATTTGTTAAAAAAAACATAAAAAAACCAGGGACCATGATGGCCCCCTAACCACTAAGGTGATTCTGCCTTTGGGGTTAGTCCTTCTAACCCATCGATTATAGCCGGGTCGGTCCATCTTGTTCCTTTTTTATAGGTCCAACCCATTCCATTCTATTGTCACCCCTGGTCCTATGATATTTGTGGGAATTATAGCTATTTTAGGGAGGAATTAATAGAGTTATTGAGTTAATTAAAAATATTAAAAATCATAATCATTTTATATACAAACAAAAATAATTTTAAAAAATTTAACATTAAAAAAAATCGTTAATTACTAATCATTAAAAAAATATTTTTAATATTAAAAAAGTAATAAAATTAAAAAAAATATTTTTAATCCCTTTAAATAAATAATAATTTTTAGTTAATTTATAATTAACATAAACTTTATTAATTATTATTTAATAATAAATTAGAGACCAAAGTTATCAAAATTTAAAATTAGAGAGAATTAAAATTTAAAACGAGAGAAACAAAATTATGAATTTAAAAAATTAGAAATAATAAAATTACAATTTAACCTTAAATTTACTGTTAATGCTAGGTGGAATTAATTTTTAATCAACTCAAAATTTTGTTGTCTGCTGATATGAAGGTCCCAAATTCATTGACTATCTCACCCCAAACATGGAGCAGAATCCCTTGAAATTGAAATTGAAATTGAATCCAGATTAACAAGTAATCTATAACTTCTGTTTGGCTTTTGGTTATTCTGATCGATCACTAGAATGACGAACGACAACAACAACGGCGATGTTGCGATCAACATTGAGGCGCTACTGGAGGGGGCAGAGGCAGCCGCAACCAACGAGTGCTGCATCTATAGAGTGCCCTTTGGTATACGAAAACTCAACGAAGATGCGTACACTCCAGAGGTTGTTTCTATTGGCCCTTTTCACAATGGCCATCCTCGCCTCCAAAACATGGAGAAACAAAAACTCATTTACTGCAAGGCTTTTCTCCAACGAACACAAACTACTTCGGACAAATGGTTCTCCGAAATACAAGAGATGGAGCCTCAGTTTCGTCGCTGTTATTCACACACTCTTGGTAAGTTCAGCAAGGAGGAGCTGCTGAGAATAATCTTTGTGGATTGTGGTTTTATACTTGAGCTCTTTTACAGAGCTGATGGTCCAGTATCGTCAGAGGACACGTGTCTTTCAAAACCTTGGTTGATCAGTACTATAACATATGATTTGTTGTTACTTGAGAACCAGATTCCCTTTTTTGTTCTTGAGAAACTCTTCAATCTCTCCTTCTCTTCAAGGACTGGTACTGATAACTTCCCTTCATTTCTTCAGCTTGCGTTTGCCTTTTTTCAAGAGTTCAATAGATCCAACTTAAGCTCTGGCGATATTAATGGAATAAGTCACTTCACGGATCTGATTAGAACTTTTCACTTGCAACATCCTCTGCCAATTAGGACTGATAATAGTAAAATAGTGAAACATTTTCCTAGTGCCACAGAGTTATCAGAAGCGGGAGTGAAGTTTAAGGTTCTTGAAAAGGAGCGCTGTTTACTCAAGTTGGACTTTTCGGAAGGTGTTCTTCAAATCCCGCAGTTGGTAGTGGAAGATCGGACTGAAGTTTTGTTTCGCAATATGGTGGCATTGGAGCAGTGTCACTATCCTTATCGATCTAACATTACTACGGACTACATTGATTTCTTGGACTTCCTTGTAAACACAAACAGAGATGTGGATATACTTGTTCGAAACGAAGTATTGCTTAACTGGCTAGGGGACACTGATTCTGTGGCTACCCTCATTAATGGCCTTATGAAAAATATTACCTTAGTAAATGCCAGTCCCCATTACTTACTTATCTCTGAAAACTTAAATGCTTTTCATAGAAATCCTTGCCGTAAGTTAAAGTCGACTCAGGCGAGATTATTGTAGAGGTCCTTGGCAAACTGCAGTTACCATTGCTGCGATTGTTCTTCTTATTTTCTCTTTGGTTCAAACTGTTTGTTCTATCTTGCAAGTAATACATCGATAGAATATGCCCCCTAAAGATCTGGTAAATTCAATTATTGTTAAATGCTGGATATTTTTCTTATTCTTTTCAATTCCCATATACTGCGCAGTCCTTTCGTCTGAAAACGTTTCAATATTGGCTTCCTTATTTCAGGTGTTGAAACAGATTACTATGGATATATATATATATATATATATATATATATATATATATATATATATATATATATATGCATGAAGTTCAGTAGTTCTGCTCTTGGTAAAGTCTGTGTCGACTATGGTGCAAAATATGATCTAAAGTAGCTTACCCAGCTTCAGATTTGTGAGATGATGATGATGATTAATCTAGTTTACTTTTATTCCTGTTAATTGGTTTGTTTGCCAAACAAAAAAACCAGAATTAATATTGTACCTATATTTCTATTCTATATATGTCGAGATTGGGTGTGTGTTTGTTTATTTGTTTTTCTTTTCTTCATATCCCCTTAGTATCTAACCTAGGAATCAAGGATTTACAATAATTACCTCCTATGACTATATTAATTGTTTAATGTTATAATCGGTCAATAAACAATTTCTTAAGTGAAAAGAGTTTTTTTTTTATTCATAGGAGACCCTTGCTACTGAAAATAGTTTAAATTGCTTTATTAACTTTCAATTCCTTAAAAATTTAATTAGTAATGTAATGAAAAATGAAGAGATAAGTATGGGGTGGCTGTAAGAATTAAGGTGTCAAAAAATCAAAGATATATTATTGTAAGATGATTATACTACTATAACTTGTTTAAGTTTTTTGCTAGGATTTATAGGAAAGGATCTCATCTTATTAGGATCACATTAACTCCTTCAATTTTGCACACTAAGTTGCCTATTTTAATTTTACCTTATTTGCACATATTGTCTTGGCTGTCCCCTGAGTTTGTCTTGTGCTGCTTATGATATTTGTGGGAATTATAGCTATTTCAGGGAGGAACAAAGTTCCAACTATTTGCAGTTTGATCAAAAGAGGGAGGTGAAATTCTTAAAGTGGTGCCACTTTCTATAAATGCTTCCAGAACAATATTAAGATGATGAGACCCAGAGATAATTTCAATTACTTCTTGTTTTTGTTTTTTTTCCAAAAAAAAGATTTCAAGTTGTTTGATAATAGAAATGCCATCATTAGTTTTAGGACTTAAGACTGGAGTGACAGAAACAAGTGAAGCATATGAAGTGATTTATTTATTCATAAGAAGCTTTGGATTACCAAAACTTCATAACTGGATGAGAAATAAGAATGAAACAAAAGGAGATAATCTCAATTTGTATGTTTTGACAGTAACTCACAGGACACTTCCTTAATATAAAGACAAGAGCCCCATTTGAATAATATGGTACTCAATAATTAAGCATTAGTTCCCTTCTCTTGTTGTTATGCTACTAAACCTTATATAATCCTCTCCTTTGTTTCCATATTTCTCACTTGTCCTTTATTGATCCTCTCTCTTTGTAAAACCTTATTGTTGGTGATGATTGAAGAGTAGTCTATGTAATTTCCATAGGAATTGACATGAGCCTAAATCTAACAACTCGATTGCCCGAAGAGAGAGTGAGTGAGATTGACTCATGACACCCTTGGCGCGCGTCGGTTGACTTTGATTTGATCACTTTTGACTTCAAAACTCTGTAATGTACATACAGTTTTAGAAGTCAATGATGGGTTCCCCAACAGTTAGATTCCTCTCCATTGCCCATGGTAGGTCGAATAGTTTAGCAGTGATGAACTTGAAGATCTTATTCACATTGATGTTGTAGGTTGCACTTGAGAAGAACAAGGTGGCATTGAGGGCCTTTGCATATGTTCTTGCCTGTTCAATGTCACACATCATCAAATCAAAGAAAACATGATAATATTTTTGCTATCTTGGAAAGCATATACATGGCATTCCAACATGCCTTGCTTAACTTGCTTGTAGATAAATGAGCATGGGAGTATGGTTGGGCTTGTCTGTCCTAGACTCAATGAATCATCAAACATGCAATGTCTTATAATGTAAGATGGGGTCCATATTTACCAAAAATAAGTGCATGTATAAGGCATCCATGATAGTTTGATTAGTTTAACCTTGATGTAATGTTAAGTCATTTAACATTTATAAAATTACTTAAAAATCATATAAACACTTAGTTATGATTGTTTGATTATAGTATAAAACTTTATTACATTAAACTCTAGTTTGATTGTGTTTTATGCTTGTGACTCTAGGTTTTGTATAATTAACATTATCTTTAACTAACATACCCTACTGAGAAATTAATAGTGTCTGCAAGCAAAGTAAAGTGTTAGGAAATAAGGGGTTTCTTTAGATGCTGTCTGCAGTGATCCCATCAATCCCTTTCAGTTGAATCGACATTGCAACCGAAAACAATCATTTTATAAATAGTGGCTTAGTCTTAGTCATAAGAATGAAACAAATAAAATAAAAAGCAGTAGAGGCATTGTTTTGTAGCATCAACTAGAAAGTTTCTTGGCCCTTATTCATTTTTCTCATCAGTGAAGAATGTATGAAATTGATTAGTCTTGCAAGTATCATTATGTAGGCTTCTAAGACTAGAATCCCCTTTAACAGCTTTAAGACTGTTAGGTGCTTGAGGTGGTTATGTTGAAACAAAACGTGGTCGTTGATAAGTTGCAATCAAATTTACTTTTTTCTCAATATGTTATCTAAAACATGATTAGGAATAAAACTATTTGAAAAACGTCACTAAAAAAGAATCTGACTAAATTTCAGTTACTTTAACAAGAAATGAAATTTAATTTATATGAATGCTTTGTAAACTGTCATCTAATCTTAATTATAAACATCCATGTGTGAATAATAAAATGGTTGATTATTATAATAATTATTTTGAAAATCATATCAAATATCACTTTTAATTATCTGATAATGTAAAATATTATACATGATTTTTTAAGAAATATATACTAACTTGTTTTCCAGTGTTAGTCTGAATGAATTCGGTTTTATAAAATTTTATAAAATTGTTTTTGATTAAAATTTTGAAGTAAAAGGATTTATGTTTGAGTATTTTTATTTTAAAAATAACTTAATAGTAAAATTCAGTATAAAAAATTTAATTCAACACAAAGGCTTTCTAAAGTTGTTTAATTCAAAATTAATTATGCACCCTAAATTACTTCTTAAATGTGATCAAACATGCAAACATTTATTTAAAAGCACGTAAATGAACTACTTTTTTAAGATCCGGAGGCTCTGTTTTACTAGATCTAAGAACATACATTATTTTTGTTGTGAGGAAGAACATCACACTTAAACTGCAATTTTTATGTTAAATATTGGAATCCTTACCTCATTGGCGATGGTCCATTGCAAATCAATAGGGAGCTGAATGAAATCATCAAATTTGGTTCCTATCAACACTGGGATTGCTGTCTACAAAAAAATAAGCACAGAGCACTATAAAATCCCCACTCCTCTGCATCCATATGCATACAATTTAAGCTATTGGTGCAAAAAAAAAAAATTATATATATATATATATATATATTTATATTTACCTGATTCCATTTCCTGGCTTCTTTGTACCATCCAACGACACTGAAATCAAACACCCGACATGGTGGAAAATTCATCTTATATTAGCAATTAGCTCTTGACTTTAACTAGTTTTTAAAAAAAAAATTTAAAAGCAACACAAGAAACAAGATACCTGTTTAATGTGCATCGACTTGTTAGATCAAACATAATCAAAATTGCCACGGAGTCCGTACATGCCTTTGGGAGTTGATCTTCTGATTTTCCATCACCTTCCAAAAAATAAAATAATTAACCATCAATGATCTTTTTTTTTTTTTTTTTAGCTGAGCAAAAAAAAAATGATCTTTCTTTTTTTTGCCATATCCATAACCATAACATATCCAAAGCTCATAAAAAACAATCTGGGATCTTCTCTCTATATACCTTGTACTTCCCAGATACGATACGATATACGTGCCCCTTCAACAACCAAAGTTTTATCCATTTGATTTGACCCTTCTCTCTGGTTCCCTTGCTTCTCTTTTTCATCTCCAACATATTTCACCTGAAAACCGAATTCATAAAAATCAACAATTAAATAAAAAAAAAAAACATTTTTTTGACTCAACCCATTTCAGATTAAACCCAATAGAACCAAAATGTGACAAAATATCCATGTTGGTTTAATTATTATAAACATAAACATTAACATTAAAAAGAAAAGAAAAAGTGATGAACCAACCAAAAAGCTGGTTTTTCCAATTTGGCTATCCCCCAACAAGCTGATCTTCAAGGAAACCAAATCAGAGTCGAAATCATGTGTTTGAAACAGCGCCGACGTAGAAAGGTCCATCTCTTCACGGCCAGCCTCGCCGGAGGATCCCGGCGGCGGCGGCGGAGACGGCAATGCTGCTGGCAGCATGCTGTACGTGGAACCGGTGGCCTTGCTCCCGGAGCAGAGGAGGATGCGGTGGAGGACTCGGAGGAGGCACCGACGGAGCATGGAAACGCGGTGGTGGAACCTTCGCCGGATGGTGGTGGAGTGGCTGAGTTTCCGACCAAGCTGGGACATGTTTTTTATTTTTATTTTTTCTATTTTCTTCTTTTTAAAATTTTGATCTTTTTCGGAGGAAATAAGGAAAAATGAAAAAAAAAAAAAAAAGGTGGAAGGAAGTGTTTGTGTTTTTGTGTAAGGAATGGGATGGGATGGCCTCAAGTGCAACGAGTGAACCTCCCAGCCATGAAAATGAAAAGCGAGGTTGTGTGTTGTCTCATATTTTTGAATGCACAAGGGCGTTTTGGGAATTTCGCACTCCCTCTCCCTATGTATGTTCTCGATTTTGTGAAGGGTTTCACTTTTCAGTTACATCTTCCAACGACTTTTGTGCTATCAGCAGCAACACTACTTTAACGCCACGGTTGACCGTTAAAATATGGACACTACCCTTTCATTTCCCACAATTTTAAATCGTTCTTATTACTTTTATTTTAATTACAAGGCAAAGATGTAATTACATATATTAATCACAACAATTTGGGAAGTCGTATACACTATTTTAGTCATGCAACAATTAACAAGAGAAACTAAAATGAACAATTCTAATTTTAGCCGTAGAGAAAAACTTAACATAGAAACAAGAGAAGAACCATCTTGCTTACTTTATCATAGGTAAGATAAATGTGTACAAACAAGTAACTTTCGTGTGCTAAAAAAAGATGTTATTAAATGGAAGAATCGTTTTGCCTTAGGCTTGTTTTTTATTTGTTGTTAGTGAATAGTGACGGTTCAATTATCCTACCAGGTGGCAGTTATCCATTGTCTCATGCTGCCACCCAAGTAACCCTTGTTTTAACTCTTTAACAGATGTCCATTAGAGAATGGTTTTCAATTGCTGAAGAATTTTGCCTAACTGATTGTGTTCTTTGTAAGTTGACTAAATCTAATTATTAACTTCAACTACCAAATAGTACTAATGTTATTTATTCAAGTAATAATTAAGGATGTCGATTAATGAATAGTGTGACTAGTGAGGCTGTGAGGGTACTATAAAAAATCTTTTCCTTTTGTTTCAAGTTTGGTGAGTAAAAAGAGGCTTTTGAGAAACAAGACAACATTATCAACCACGTGTTGCTATGGAAAACATGTGTACAATGGTCCCATTTAATGAATTATTTTGAAATTTGTATCTTACTAGCGACAAACCCATGTAGTGAAGTCACGAAATTATTCAATGCATTCTTGCAGCTTTTATATTTATAGAGATTCGTGAATATAAGAATTAGGAGCATTACTATGTTGACAATTGAATCCAACTCTTGTTTATTTTTTTTTACTTTTTTTCATATTAAAACAAATTATTAAATAACGAAGATGAAGGACATCTTAAGAATACTTGTAATGATCGCATACGATCATATCAATCTCGAATTTGCTACTTTCTTTTCATTTTTTAAGAGAAATTTCCATTGTGTAGAACCCAAGCTACCCTAGTAAAACCAAGCTACACTTGAATAAATGTCACTTAAAAATTCGTGCGCATTAACACCGTGTGCTACATTGAGCATGGTGATCGTGAAATCCTTGCTGATATTTATGATTATAATGAAGCTCTAACTTATAAAAGGACCACCAAAAAGCATCGAAAATGAAAGCATATATGCAATGATGTGAATAGCGGTTACGGTTAGGGTGTTTTTTTTTTTTTTTTTTTTCTTCACAAGCTTTTTACTAAGCAAAGGTACAAACTAAACACATGACTTTTTTTTTCCCTCTTTTTCAAATACTATTGTAGTGACATTCTTGCTGTCACAGTTTCCTTGCTGAGAAGGAAGAAATTTTACTACCTTCACTAGAGTAGACTAATTTGTGGCAACACTAACATATCATAAGGTAGCCAAAAGGATCAAAAACAAAAAAGATGCTCAATCATCCAATGCTGTGTCTTCTTTTTTTGTTTTCCCTAAGAATCTCTTTGACATCTGCTTCTCTTCTATCTACAAACACCATCAATTTCTTGATGCTGCGAGTTCTGCTTGGGCGATGTCTAGTCCTCACCGGTTGCATTTCCTCGTCGGTCTTCTCCGGCTCAGGGCTGAATTTGTTGTATTGACAGAGGATTCTAGCAAAGAAAATACAAAGGGCAATGACAGATGCAATGCCACATATAAGAAAGAGGCCCCAGAAGCTTGTGAGAGCTAGTTTGTTTGAATCAACATCAACTATTGCACACTCCTTTTTGTTAAACCATTTGTCATGAATCTTTTGCAGGTCCCCACTCTCTGAGAGTTGAAGAATTGCAGTTGACATATCAACAGCAAGAGGAGAGTCCCTCTGGAATGCCTAAACAAACAAACAAGCATCAGAAGTTGAGAACAATATCCCACCATGTTTAGAAAATCATAAAAAAGATTTAGACACAACAAAGCACACATAGTAAAAGAATATCCATGTGTAAACTTATTCTTAGTTGTTTTTGGGTTTTGGTTTTCAAAACTTTTAATTTGGAAATAATTTTCAAAACTTCATAGATTTTGGATGAGAAATTGATTGTTGAATAATGTAGAATTGTTTTTAAAACCAAACAGTGACAAGAGGATCAAACAGGCTTCCATTCATATATAGTTTTACTCTAGTATATGTCCTTTCAAGCAAGAACAAGAATAAACCATTTTTCTACTTGTACAGCAAACGAAGCATCATAACATAAAAGCAACCTTGTATCCTTAAGGATTATTCCGAATAGTCATCAATCCAAACAATAATAATGCACTACACATTTAAATGGGAGGAGAGAGATAAATCATAGTGAACAACATAATCATTCATTCTATTATTTTAGTTCTTTTCATAAACACAAACGTTTTCAAATCACCATTTGTGAAGTAATTTTCCCTCAAGAGAGACTTTCCAACAGTCTAGTATTCTCTAATAAAACAGAAAACCACAATATATGCTAAATTCATCTAGAAGCTATTTGGATATAAGACTAAAAGTGTTTTTGACAGTTTCTCTTATATTTTCCATTAGAAAAGTTCTCAGAAGCCCTCTTAATAGATGAACATATAGAATCCTTAACCATAGACATGAAAATAGAGATACTTACAAATCCCCAGCCACTCTTAGTGAACTCTTGGCCAACAGTTCTGAACTTACAGTCAGTGCTCGACATCAAGAACTCAATATAAGGAAGCTCATCAACTACTGCTGCAACCCCTCCAGCTTTAGGGCCACGCTGAAGGGCAACAATGTAATCCTCCATGTTTTTCAAGGTAACTATCCTAGACTCAGCTACATTAAGGTCATCTATAAGATACTTCCGTGCAAATGACCCATCTTGAATTCCAATCGGTTGAGTACTTGAGATCAAGCTGTCAATTCCTTCTATTTGTGATGAGAGTTGCTGCACAGTGAGGATTGATGTCAAGCTAGCTGTGTAGCTTGAGTTTATAATCAAAACCACAAAGAGCCATATTATTAGCACCAATCTCCCAAGTCCACTCACAGTGTTCTCCCCTGTGTCGTGTCAGGTCACAATGTCATCATGCACAACACAAAATAAGAACTGTGAATGAGAGAATCTATAGGAAACTTACTGTGTGAGAAAAACATTGTTGAGAAACTAAACCTGCAAAAAAGGAATGCAATGAACAGGTTCATCACAAAGGGGCCTTTACATATAATCTTCAAAAAGATTAAGATGAAACTAAGAGGGTTCGGCTCAGTTGATTAAACATGTGTGTGAGTATTATAAATCCCTTGGTACCATGTTCGAGATAAAAAGGCTTTAAAATGAGGAAAACATACTAACCAAAACACTGTTATGAGTTGTTTCCTTGGAGAACCGCGGAACTCGGGATTGAGCCGGTGCTCAAGAATCCACACAACAGTTCCCACGAAAAGAAAGAAAGCACCAGTGACCAACCACATTTGAGCAGTGAATGGCTCAAGGAAAGACCAAGGGCTTGACTTCTTCTCCTCCACAGGAACCACAACAACAAGCCCTGATGGCATGAAAGGTTGAGTGAAATCCACAATCCTTGTCCTATTTGTGACAATTGTGACATCTCCAACAACTGCATCAAAGTTCTGAACAAAACAAAAAGGACAAAATTAACAAAACTTGCCATATCATTGCTGCTTGAAGTTCTTTTTAGATCACACATGCATTACCAATGCTAACATAAGAGTTAGAAACTCACATTCTGTGCAACTTGCTCCACAAGGTCGTTGTAGCTAGGATTCCTTTCACCATTTCCATATAGTATATATTGCCGTGGGACAGGATAAGGCAACAATTTTAAGGCTTCTTCAAAGACATCAATGCAATAGCCTTGTGCCCCTGGAGGGTTCTTGTCTTTAGAGACAAAATCCTTGAAGCTCACTCGGTTTGGCACCGCGATCCTCAGTGGCTGTCCATTGTTGGGAAACACCCATCCCCTTGGTGTAACTGTAGCCTCTCCAGGCCATATCACACTGTACAGTTCTTTATTGCTCTTAAAAGAAGTGTTGGATGATTTTTTCTCATATAAAATCTCAGGAGCTATAACTGAGAGGCCAGAGTGGTTAGACCAATAACCAATTCTACGTGATCCACTGCCACCAATGTTCAGAATATCATAGGCTGGATGAACCAAATTCTTCTCCGTGTCAAACTCAACTTGACCACTGAGACCAGTGAAGTTCGTTTTCAAAATTGTCTGCAAAAACTGAGGGCCACCATCGAAGGTACGGAGTGATGCCAACTGCAGCATGCTTCCATTTGTGTCATGCAACTTAGGATCACTGGAGAAAGATAAATTGCCACCTTCATTGAGATAAGCATCAAGGGCGCGAGCCGCTAACCAAACAGAATCATAAGCATAGAGTGCATAAGAATTGAAACTCACAGTCTCATTCTCCCTCTGCCTCTTCAGCCTGGAGAGAAAACTCTTCTTGAGATCAGTCTCAGGAATGTGATGGCGAAACGCAACAACGCCTTGCAAGAGATCCATAGTGTGAGTGTCTGGTGAATCCAATGAGTCCAGCACTGAAGGAAGCCAATCTGTTGCAATCCAAACATAGCCACTGTCCATCATTCTAAGCCTCTTGGCCAGAGAGAAGATTCTCAAACCTCTATCAGGATTCACATGAAGAACATAGACCCGCGATTCCATCAAGTTCACCTCGTTTAAAAGGTCACTGATTTCACTCTCCGTTGCCCCGGGAGGGAATGCAGCCTTGTAAGAGATCTTGGCACGTTTCTTTGACATTGCATCACCCAACACAGAGATTCCATTCCTTCCATTGTCATCATCTACATAAATGGCAATCACCTTCTTCCATCTGTGGAAATCAACAAAGTCTGCAATTGCATACATCTGAAAATAGTCGTTCTGAGTAGTGCGGACAAAATAGGGGTATTGTAGAGCAGAGAGAGTTGGATCTGTTGCCCCAAACGATAGAAGAGGCACATGGAGTTCATTAACAACATGAGATATCACATGAGCTATTCCAGATGACAGTGGTCCAACAACAGCAACCACATCATGCTCCATCAACTGCAGAGCTACATCATGATCATAAATGTTAGATACAATTGCTTAGGTGCTTTTGATACTTTCTCCAATCTGATTCAAGTATCACATAGATAATCTATGTTAACTTTCAATACAAATCTTTGATATGTAGATTACTGAAGTATGGGACTTCCCAACACCCCCTTTACAGATACCTGTCAGAAAAGGCAAGCCTGCCGGGATAGGAAATTTACTAAGATTTGAGGCAGCGATGTGGGACTTCCCAACATTAAGTCCTAAATATATTAATCAAGCACAATGTTTTTGGTCCAACAAAGATTTTGTAGGTGTAGATAGTCAAGAGAAATGTGACTTAACAAGATTGATGAGAAAACTTTTAAAGAAAGTCATTCTGCAATAAACAATGGATATGAAGGGAGGCCGTGTGAGATGAGAAGAGAAGAGCTAATCATAACTATTTAATTATAGATGCTTGATCAAAATTAGATTTAAGTCAAACTAACCTTTACCAAACCCCACTTAGAATAGAATAGTTAAGATTAAAGTTAAGTAATTAAAACCAATTGGTGAAAGAGATAGCTGCTGAAATATCAAATTATGGCAAGTACCTTCCATTGTTCCAAGAAAAGCACTGCAATTTGTATCATGTACAATAACTTGCAGATCAATGCCAGGGAGAATGCTTGTGCTAGAGTTAACATCCTTAACAGCAGCCATAATTGCAGGTAAAGCTGATTTTCCAATGATAGAATCCATAGTAAAGAGGGCACCAAACTTCACAACCTTTGGTCTAAAAGAAACAGTGGAATTCACACTGGAAGGTGAAAAAAAGGGTTCTTTCCTCCCTAACACTTCCAAGGGAATCATCCACAAGCACAAAACCAAGAGGAATAGTGTTCTCCTTCTCCCCATAACCATGCTGCCAAGAGGGACCTTCTTCCTTCAAACTTCAAAAGTATGCAACTTGACCACTGAGACCAGTCAAGTGCCCAGAACCATTTCAGGAACAGCACAACAAAAAGTAAACAAAAGTAAGCACCATCATCATAGTTTGATAAAGAAGAAAAACTCATGATGACTCCATCATGTGGCCCAAAAAGATGATTCTATGTTTTGTATAAAACTTGGATTCAGCACTCAACAAGAAAATTCCATGTCCATGCTTTTGGTATGAGAGAACCACAAATAGTACAATCATGCCCAGAAACTCCAAAAGATAAGCCACTGAATAAATATAATAAAGGTTGGTGGTGGTGCCTTGAAGAAGTAAAAGTGTTAAAGCCACATGCTTAATTTAAAAAATCAATATTAAAATATGTGATAGAAACCTACATAGCACGTTATGAAGGGGAGAGAATATCTGAGATTACCTCAACTCATCAAAGATCAGGCTTGAAGAGTTGAAGGGATAAAAAAGCTTGCAACAATTCTGTTCTGAAACATTGGAACATAACCAGCTAAAAAGGGAAGTTACTGTGTCTCAGGTTCAAGAAAAGAATCATTCACTCGCTTTCAAGCATATTCATTGAATCATTGCGCAATTGGTCGTGTTAGAGAGATCTTTGACGTTTCAGGGATGGAGTCAACTTGTTAGTTTATTTTTCAGTTTTTAGTAATTACATTTACAACGAGGGTTATTACTATCATCCATTGATTTTCTCTTCCAGTTTTATTCCTTTCATATCTCTCTTCCTTTTCTATTACATCATTGATCATATTTTTCTCTTTATTACTTTCTTCTTTCTGGTCAAATTCTCCAAAAATAAAGAAATTATAAAATAATCTCAGACCACTACGTGTGCATAGCGTGACCAATATTTATTGACAAATATTCAAATATTTCAATTTAATACTTAATTATATGTCATGTAAAAATTAATATTAATAACAATTAACGCAATTATCTTATAATTTCTTGTGTGCGATATTTTTTTTCCTTAGAATAATATCAGAATTTTTTTAAGAATTAAAAAATGCACTGGTTAATTAGAAGAAAATTCACTCCGTATATAATATATGATATTAAAAGTGTTAAAAAAGGGCATAATTAATAAAGGAGTATATTAAATATTTAAATGCATCTGTGAATAAAGACAAGCCATATCTTGGGAGGAACTGAACACAACGTCATGGGCAGACAAAACTTTGATAAAGATTGGTTTGGTTGTGACTTGTGTGAGTCATCCTCGTGCGTCCCATTTTCCACGATATACTATTGCATGGTGGAAGAAGAAATGGAAGGTATTCAATTTTCCATTTCCCCAGAAATTAAAGAATAATAGTTCGATATAGTTAAATACTATCTTTTTAAGTGACTCCTGAAGTGTGAATTAAAACTATCAACTTAAATTAACATAATATATTTTAATAACTATATTATATATGTAATCTGTTAATTATTTAATTATAACCTGAATACGACATTTATTTTCAGAAATTGATACAATGATTTGGGTATAAGATATATCTATCTCTTAATGGCATCTGATAATGACAGTTTAGACTTTATACTATCTTGCGATACAAGAAACTTTATACGTACAGTTATCGCATTAATTAGTATTTTTAATTGCATACAAAAGTCATACTACTAAAATAAGAGAGTAGTGATTTACACAATCCTAAAATAATTGGAGTACTATTTACGCATTAATAGTGATTTACACATGTCAAAAAAAAGTTAATAAATAAATGAATTAGAGATTAGTAATTTTACAAAACTATAATGATTTTTTAAATTAGTTGCTGATTTCAGATTTTTTTTTCTTAATTCATCAATCATTTCTCAACTTTCTTTAATAGAAAATAAGTACAATTATAATAATTATTTTTAATATGTTAAATATATTTATTTTTACATTTTGAAAAATTGAAAAACCTGTCATTTTTACATTTTTTATAAGAATTTACTGTGTTTAATTAATAATAAAAAGTCAAAAAAAAATTTCTAAAAATCCTTCTAGAATTTAGAGAAATACTGTATTCAAACATAACATGTTATATATCTATCATCTTAAAGGCTGAAAATGAAAAATTACAAAAAAAAAAAAAGAAGAAGAAGAAGAAGAAGAAGCAAAGGCTGAAAATGAAAACTCTCGATCGAATGCGAGTGTGAAAGCTATGAATGGTGGTTATACAATAAAGTTTTTTTCTTTTTAGTTTACATAATAAAGTTGAGATGGCGATGACAGGAAAGAGATACAGTATATGTGAAATGAATGAATAAAGTGGAGAACATAAAATTCTGAAAAGAGGAAACAAGTTAAATACAAAAATTGTTATCTTCTCTTTTTCGCGCATATAGCGTTAAATGGATGATAAATGCATCCAACTGCTAACGAAGACGAACCTTTCCAAAGACAACGTCGTTGATTGGTTTTAGCTTTCTCTCTCCTACCCATCAAGTCAAACCCTTATCTTCATTGGTCAATGCCATATCTTTATTGGTTTAAGCTTTTTTCATGCAAATAATGAATGATCTTAAAAGTTTTAGTTAAAAATACCACTCCAGCCTTTTCTCATTTTTTTTTTTTATATTCTCTTAATTAGTTTATTGCCTGTATGTAGTCTTTTTCGTATTATCTTTTTTAAGTATGACTTATAATTATTGAGAATAAAAAAAAATTCACTCTTTTAATTTATCTGTAGTGACTTCATTATTTTAATTTAATTCTAAATTTAATAATAGTAAAAGTTTGTTAATCAATTGTAAATTTTCTACTAAAAATCCTTGTTAGATCAATTGATACAGGTTTGTACCATTTTTTTTTTTAAATGACCTCTCCATTATTTTATTCCCTCCATTTCAATTACTCATGGCAATCATATTAGATTTTGAAAAAAAATAAATAATAGAGATAAAAGAGTAATTCTCTTGTATCTTATTGAAAAATAATATATTGCGAATGGATATAAAAGTACGACTATGTTTAAAGAATAAAAAAATTGAGATGAATAAATCGAATTGAATCTACTTCTATTTCAATAAGAAACAATATAATTTATATATTCAGAATTAATAACTAACTACTAATTGCTTAAATCAATAACTACTAGTAACTACTCATAATCATTAGTAACTACTAACCAATAATTAACAATCTTCACCTTGGTTTAACAATTACAACACATAAATAGTTAGTTAAAAATTCTAATTGAATTATGTTTTATCACAAGAAAAAAGACTTATGTGAAATCAATCACTTCCTTTTGTATAAAACCTCGAGCTACAAGCCTAGCTTTAAACCTAGCACTTTCAACTCCTTCAATGCATTCTTTCTTTTTGAACAACCATATGCTACTAACAATTGAATGTCTTGTAGGGCAATCAACAAGAGTCCATGTTTGATTCTTCTGCAATGAAGACATTTCTTCTTCCATTGCTTTAATCCAACTGATCTTGTAAGAGTTATTAATGACCTCTTCATAGGATTCAGGTTCATAGTTATCTTCAATTTCTTTTCCTACTACAAAGGCAAAAGAAATGAGGTTAACATGACCATACTTATCAAGAGTCTTAATAGTCCTTCATTCTTTGTCTCTGTCCAGTAGTCATTTGACTCATCAATTCCTTGATTGGGTTTATACCTTTGTTTAGAGCTTTCTTTGTGATCATTAATTGCTGCAGGTGCATTAACCATTTGAATAGGCTCATGTGCTTCAAACTTCACCTGAGTTTGAACTTCTTGGCTTTTAGTAGGTTTAATAGGTATAATCAAATTTGTCATTTGTACTTCATTAAACACCACATCAATATTCACAAAGCTTGCAACTATTGTTTATCCCACCGATCAATATAAGCCATTTTTTCTTACTCCTTTCATGATCAACAATCTTTCTTTATAAATCTGGAGGCTACCTTAATCACACTTGTAGCCACAACCTTCTTTGTCCAATGTGCCTAAAGAGATCAAATTTCTCATTAATTCTGATACATGCCTAACATTCTCCAGCACCCAATCTATCCTATCATACATTCTAAGTCTGATAGACCCAGTCCCAACAACACGATGCCACCATCTACTTGCTTGTAATTTTCAAATCAGCCTTTATTGGGACACATATTGAGTCCATGATCTATTCCTTTTGGGAATTTTCATCAGTTACAACAAGTGCCTCTACACTATCGTATCCATCAAGAGCCACGGCCACATCTGTTGTGCTTCTATTCCATTCATGGAACCTTGATTTGTTTGGACAATCCTTATTGAAATGCCCTTCTTGGTCACATATGTAGCATTTCTTCTTGTTCTTGAACTTCGATTTCAAAGGCTTCTTTCCCTTTGAATCTTTCTTCTCATGCTTGCCATTTGTTTAGAGCCTTTTACTAATTTCTTCTCTTTTCAATTCACTCCCCCTTTGACTTTCTTTGGAGTTCAATGCAGCTTTCACTTCTTCCATGGACAAAGTTGCCTTCTTATAGATCATTGTATCAACAAAATGTTCAAATCTTTTGGGAAGGAACTTAGTAGGATAATGGTTTGGTCTTCATCTTCAACCTTTACATCAATACTCTTAAGATCCAAGATGATGGCTTGTCATCATCCATTAGTAATGCATAAAGACACTTCTTGAAATATAATTTGTTAGCTAGGGATTTCTTCAAGTACAGACTTTCTAATTTCTCCTAAACATTAATAACAATCTTCTCTTCAGCAACTTCATGTAGGACCTTATCTCCTAGGCTGAGTAGGATTACATTGTAGGCTTTCTTTTCCACCTTTGCACGCTCCTCTCTTCTACCTTCAAGATAGCTTCCTCTGAAAGTGCAACATCTAGGTTTTGATGAACAAACAAAGCATTCATCTTCACATGCCATAGACTGAAATCTTCACTGTCAATGGTAAACTTTTCTATTTCCATTCGAGTCATTGCCATGATCAAAATCTTCCAAAAATTGGAAAAACAACTGTAGCTACTGATACCACTTGTTGTGAGTGAATATCAAAAATACAATTATGCTTAGAGAACAAAAGAATTGAGATGAATGAATGGAATTGAATCTACTTTTATTTCAATGAAAAACAATACAATTTATACATTTAGAATTGCTAACTAATTCCTAACTCCAATAACTATCAATAACTACCCATAACCACTAGTAATTACATAAGTGTCAATAATTACCTAAATCACCAATAATTAACATAATCAAATGATTAGAGAGTTACTCTTATTCTTTCCTTTGAGATTTAATAATTAATCTTAATCATTAATTTTTTTTAAAAATAAATAATAAAATGAGATTAGAGTAATTTGACCCTCCCTCGAAGCCCGAGGAGCTCCCACTAATTCCTAGTGTACATACATGCAAACAAACATCATATTCATAAGATTCTAATTGATGCTAATTGTGCATGGAGTAGTCGTTTACATAAACCTATGCATATTCATGTTACTTTTTTTATTATTATTAATGTATATTCATGTTTAACTTAACAGTCAATATATCTTATGATTAAGTACAAGTACTGCAGAGACGTGTTTTGTCTATATATAACTCTGGTAGGGACTTAATGAGATGTGTTTTGTCCATATTGTTAGATATTTTTGCGTCGCTTTGTTAAACGAACGTACCTTTGTGTCTTAAGATTCTACTACGTATTATTATTCACAGCCACTCAGTTTTCACTTGGTAAAAAAAAAAAACCATCTCTTAATGATTAATGGATCACGTGCACATGGGACCCGGAGAATAAGGACTGCCAAGAAATATTCAACGTACCTATATTCATGTGCGAATCATGCAAAAACCACGGAATTAATGCATGCTGGAATAAGGGTTGAAAAGTATATTTATGTTAAAAATATTTTTATAAAATAATTAAAATTTTTTATTTTTATTTTTTATTCGTTAAATTTACATTGAAATATATCTTTAATATTTTTAATTTTAAATTAAACATATACTTATTATTTGACTAATGAAATTATTATTTTTTTTTAGAAATTAATATAGATGGAACTGATTTTAAAAAAAAGTTGGTTAAGCATTCAAAATAATATTTTAAGTGTATGGTTTAGAAAAAAAAAAAAAAAACGATTTGTAGGTTTAGTAAGTAAGAAAACAAAAAAAAAAAAAAACAAGTTAATTTTGTTCTCTCTTTTTTTTCCTTTGTTTGGTTATCTAGAAAGTAAAAAAAAAATAAAGATTTTTTTTTATATATAGACAAAAGGAAAAGTTTCATTAAAAATAAAAACATCACCCCTAGATGTGCAGAATAAATGCTCCATGCCTCCATCCAGGCAAAGTCTCAGTCTCAGTACATATATGAAAACAATAATATTCGAAATTAAATAATACAACTAACATACTCTATATCTAATAAAAGCATTACGCAGCATCGGTAACAAAAATAAAGAAAAATATCTACATGAAATAACATAAATATCCCTAATAAAAGAGTGAAATGTACAAAAAAAATAAAGACAAATTGGTAGTTGGTAATTTTAAAACATGAGCCACCTTTTCCTCCAAATTTGAACTGATTTTGGTGAAACGTAACATGTGAGTCGCAAACTTTATTCATCCATCCTTTCCCATCATTCTAGTCTCTAGACCAAGGAAGGGAAACACAACATTCTCATTTCTCATTCTCAGTTTTCCTTATTCCTCTGTTCTTCTGAAAATAGTCTTTTGTGCCAAACAAAGTATTAAAGTCCTTTATAATTTATATAACCCAAATCGGTCATACTAGACTGGCCTAATGGATTTTTAACTGTTGAGTTTAACAAATACTTTCTGAATGAGATAGAGTAAAATTAATTACCTGTATGTATTAATAAAAATTATAAGTAATGTAATTATGTAACCACTACCCAGTAATAATAAATGGATACTTTCAGTGTATGTACCAAACTGACATGTTTTATATATATTTTTTCTTAATGTCACATTATACAGCACTCATTGTTTATTTTTTCTTTTATTTATCTTTTTCCTGAGAAATGAGTTTCCATATATTTTTGTAGAAATGAATAAAAAAAAGGTGGTGTACTGGTGCAGGTTCAAAAGGCGCAAAAGTGAATGGTCCTGAATTTGCTGTCAGTAGAATTAATTTTGATCAATAATCACATATGTCTATCTAGTTTGTTTGCTGCGATGGATACAAAGTCAAACATATAATGTAAGATAGTTTTTTTTTTTTTATTCGAAAAATGTTAACATGAGATATTAATATTTTAGAAATGCAACATGTAAATGTATTACTAATTATTCAATGATTTTTTTTTACCATAAATTGAGCTATTAAAAAAATATATTACAGATTATTCAATCTATAATGTAAATGTAATACGGATTATTTATTACAAATTGAATAATCTATAATTTATGGATTGAACAATCGGTAATACAAACAAATATATTAAGGATGGAATAATCTTTACTACATTTACATTATGCACCCTTTAAATGTATTTAGATTGTGTGACGTCAGCTTCATGGTTATGCGTGTGACGGTGGTGGCTTGGTTGTAGGTTGGGTGCGGTGGTTATGGGGTTTGAAGGAGATGTAGTTACTTAGAAGGTGAAGGGCAAGAAATGAATGTTAGAGGTTTTGGAGGTGTACCAGTAAAAATGGAGTGAGTTAAGTAATTGTCCATATACTTCATAGTCTAATGTCTTGCTCTGTTTTTACATAAACTGGGCCCGAAGTGTTCCATTTGTTGGGTTGTGATGTCGCGTCCAAATTGCTGCTAGGCAATTAGTCACGTTGTTGGGTAAATGTTAAACTTAAACGCATCATATCCAATAGCTTAGGAAACACTGATTTTTGGCTGTTGAAAACCACAATTGAATATTGTACTATAGACTATTTATTTATTTTAATAGTTAAATGATGCAGAATCTCCCTGGAATGTGCATATGGCAAATTGGTCTACAATTTGTGCCGTGTTTAGAAAATTTTCAATTTACTTTGACACAGGATATAGAGAGATGTGCGTAGAGAGAGATTTTCACACGTTGTTTAAAAACACAGGATGTCCTTTCTTCTGTTCAGGCTATTGTGCTTCTGCTGATGCCATTTAAAATTAAATGTTATTACTTATTAGGCAATAATGCTATTGCATTAAATTGGTGTCTAACCCTGCACTCTACAAGTAGCTAGCCAAGGTGTTTATATATAGTTTTGTTTTCAATTTAATTTAATAGACGTTTCAATTAGGTTGATAGTTTGATTGTGTATCACATATATATAGAATCTCAGTTTTTTTTAAAAGTATATTTATGAAAACTATTTTTTCTTAAAATAAATAATTTTCTTTTAATTTAAATAAATAAATTATATTTATTTATAAAATAATTACTTATTTAAATATCACTTATTTTATAAGCACATTTTCTTTCTTCTATTGAATAGGTGGAATGTTTTTCCACCAAACTCTAAACTTAATTATACATGGCTTTTCATATGTGATGAAGAAAGAAGCATTTGCTAATTCTACTATAAACTTAATTTGATTTTCAGTTGTTGACAAGTGGCTCCGTTGTATCCTCCCACTTGTTCAATCTCTTTTCTGCTTCTTCAACCTACATTCCAGAAAAATTTCCTTAGAAAATACTAGTTCGTTACCCTACTATTTCTGATCCTGTTTATGAGAAACAAGTAATAATGAAAACTAGTATTACATAGTACGTAGAATGATCAAAACTGCTTGAAAATGCAGTTTATAGTCTTTTTTATTTTATTTTTATTTTACCTCTTTATTCCAATCCGTTCGAAATGTGGTCCACACTAAAATAATTGTTTGCAAAACCGTGCCACCTAGCATTCCCACCCATATTCCCTGCACACAGACAGTACTGTTCTCAATACGTGCATGCAATTAAATATAATAAATACTACATATATGAGTTTGAAATCAAAGAAAGTCTTTTTGGAAATTGAGAAAATTAAATTTAATATATAACACCAACAACATATATACCTTAGCACTGAGTTTGAAATAGAAACCGAGAACCGAACCCAGTGGTATGCCAACTCCATAATAACAACCAACGTTTACATACGCAACAAAAGTTTGCCATCCACATCCAACAGCTACCCCTTAGTTTTCATATGACATGTTATGATGTTATGATGCGTGTGTTAATTAGTTTCAGAAATCTGTAACATTTATTTATTGATAAAAAAAGATTATATACTATACCAGATAAGACAGGTTGAATGCCGTTGAGGAGAATGGAAAGAGCAAGGAGAGGACAAAGATCTGAGACAGCAGCAGCCACCTCTTCACCGTCTGTGAAGGCATAACTAAGGACATCTCGTATTGCCAACACCACAAGTGCCACAATCACCGATATTACCAAAGAAATCAATGTCACCACCACCACCGAAAATGATGCTGATTTTGGATTTCTTGCCCCTAGTTCATTGCTCACTCTCACACTACAAATGCATGCCAAACATAAATAATGTTTCTTTAAATTAAAATATCAACAACATATATATAGGAGAATATATAATCAAACCTTGCAGCTGCGTTAAATCCAACTGAGATCATGAAAACCCAACCATTAAACGTGGTACTGCAATAAGAAATAATTCATGTTAATGATCAAACAGAAATTAAAACTTATTTTAAAAATAAACGATTACTATTTTATTATAAATAATCGTTTTCGAACAAGTAGTAATGTTAATTAATTGAACGACTCTTTAAGTTATATTAATATGTTTTAGTATATTTGTCATTTAATAGATATATGTCTGTGTTAATATATCATGTTTTAAAAAATTACAAATTATTCTTATTTTTATTTGCAAAAACATTATATTAGTTTGTTAAATTTCATTTCAACCCATCTACTTAAATAACTAAATTACTTATAATTTCTACTTCTCTTTAAAAGTTAAACCCCATTATACTAAAACACGTCTGATGCTCCTCCTCCTCGCTCGTTGTTTCCTTTCTATTTTCCAGTTTCCTTCTCACACTTTTTTGTTGTTTCTTTCTTCTTCTTCTTCTTCTTTTTTTTTTTCCTTCATCACCGTCACTCTCACGTTTTCCTTTCCTTTTCTTTTTCTATTTCTTTCTTCTTTGCTTTTTATTTATTCTATTTTATTATATATCTATAATCTATAAAAAAAAAACAATAATTTTTCTTTTATTAATTATTATACTCATTTCTTTCTTTCTTCTTTTAACATATATTTCTTTTCATTTTAAGTTTTCCTTTTTTTTTTTTAAGACTTTCATTTTTCTTATCAAATTTTCAAAACATTCTTATATTTTTATACTTTAAAAATTTTCATTTTTTTTTCAAAATTTTAACAAATTATTCTTGTTTTTTTAATATTTTAAAATTTCATTTTGTTTTTAAAGTTCAATACATTATTCTTGTTTTTTCAAATTTTTAAAACACTACTTTTGTTTTAAAAAATTTTAAACAAATTTCAAGACATTTATCTTATTTTTTTATATGTTTATTCTTTTTTTAAATTTTCATGTCATTATTCTAGTTTTTTTTTCAAAATTTTAACACATTCCTCTTGGTTTTTTTTTCACATTTTTAAAAATAATTATTTTTTCAAATTTTCAACACATTGTTCTTATTTTTGAAAAAAAAATCAAAAATTTAACACATTATTCTTGTTTTTTTTATATTTTAATATTTTTTTTTTCAAATTTTCAAAATATTTCTCTCGTTTTTTTTTTCTTTTTAAGATATTTTACTCTTGTTTTTATTTATTTTTTATTTATTTTATCATTTTTCAAAACATTCCTCTTATTTTTTATATTTTAAAATTTTTATTTTTTATTTTTCAAATGTTTAAGACGTTACACTTGTATTTTCAAGTTTTTTTAATTTTTTTTTCAAATTTTCAAAACATTGTTTATGTTTTTTAGTATTTCTAAAAAAATTATTTTTATACATTTTCAAGATATTACTTTTATTTTTTCATACATTTTAAAGTTTTCATTTTTTTTTTTCTAATTTTTAAGACATTCCTCTTTAAGACACTATTCTTGTTTTATCATATTTAAAAAAAATCATTTTTTAAAAAAAATTTCAACACATTATTCTTATTTTTTTAAAAATTTTCAAGACATTCCTCTTAAAAAATTAAAGTTAATCTAATTATATTTAGTTTTAATAAGTAATAATATAAATTTATCATTCAATTAATATAATAATAACACATTTTTATACAATATTTAGCATATTATTTTTATAAATATCTCAACAAAAATTAAATATCATATTGATAAAATTATAATAATATAATATAGACGAAAAAAAAGTAATTGTTATAACAAAAATGTAATATATAAAAAAAAATTGAAATAAAGTGGGATGGAAGAGGGAAGGAAATGTATGGAAGGTGGGAGTGTGAGATAAATGAAAGAAAGAAATAAAAAGAATAAAAAAAAAATAAAGCAAAAGAAGAAAGAATGCAAGAAATGGATGGAAAAAACGTGGAGAATTTTTTTAACAAGAAAGAAGAAAGAAGTCGTGGTGTAAGTATAAAAATTTCATAATATATAGAAGATTATAAAGTGTTTAATTTATAAAATTATATAATGGTGTCAAATGAAATAATAAAAAAAATGAAAATTTAATTATAAATCAAAAAGTTTATTTATTAATGTTTATAAAATTCATTAATGAACTGTCTTATTTCTATTGGTTAATTTCATCATATATCCGTAGATATAAAAAATGTTGATGTTTGATAGAATTATTCTAATTGGATTGATCAATATATATGGAGGTGTTATGTTCAAGAGACAACAGAGATAATTAATTAACCTACGTAATTTAAGTGACATATAAGGACACAAAAACCACATATATATGCCTATAAATTTTGATGGACCCAAAGGTTGAAAGGAAATAGAATATTCTAAATAGGTCCACAAGTTGATATGGGGAGATTTTTTTCGAAACCAAACACTATCTGCTATTTTTTTTTAAATTGTGAATTAATTTATTAAATAAAAACTAAATCATATCTCTCACCTAGTGAGTTAAAAAATATATATAAAGTAAAATTCTATTATAAACATTTAAATAATAATATAATGATTTTATTCGAGTTCATTATACATATAATTTTAACAGGTGCCGCCACTTGGATCTAATCCCTATTTCTTTTTTCTCTGCCAATATTGAAATCTCATCTCATTGTTTGATTGACACTAAAAAATGCATGCGTGCCCGAATGGCGGGCATTTAAGGATACACCAATGTTTTTTGGAAAACATCAATGTTATATATTAAAATAATAAATAAAAATATATATATATATATATATATATATATATATATATACTTAATCAAATAAATAATAAGATTAATATTTTGAAATATAAATTAAGAGAATATTGAATTCATTTCTATATTCCTTTCAAAAACAGTATCAGATTCTTTAAAGTTACAAATCGGTTAATGATTTTTTTTTAATTTTATAATTTCATAAATTTAATTACTTAACTGATGACTATTTAGTTTAACTTAGTTATAATATTTTAAATAAAATCTGTAAATATAAAAAAAAAATGAAGAAGAATACCAGAAAATGGATGACAGACAGACTCCGTGTTGTCACTATTGCAGGAAGAATGTATGGATCTCTTTTGTTGCACCTACTTGATTGCTACTCGACAAAGTGGTGATAGTACAATACTCAAGGGTGAAACAACTTTCTATGAAGATTTTTGTTTTTATATTGAAATAAGTACGACAAGCCAAATTATGTTGCAATGCAATGTGGCAGCCATTTAGACGTCACAAAGGTTGTGGTCTATGGTTGCTAGTGCTAGCTAGATCATCCTTGGATTAGTTATGGCCTACAAATTGGAATTGGATTCAAAAACAACTTTTTATTTTAGATTTATCTTATCTCCATTTTTTTATATTACATTAATCATCATATTTTATTTATTTATTTTTCATTTAATGTTGACAGACATAATTTTTTAATTAGATTCTTCTTCCTACACCAGAAGGGAAAGAATTAGATTCTTCTTATACACAATCCAGACATCATTCCAACTTTTCTACTTTGAATAAATCCTTTCCCTTTTGATTCTTTTAAATTTTTTAAAATTTCACTACAGCTCGTTACCCCTCTCCATTAAAACGAAAGACTTGGGAAGGATGATTCTAACAAAAAAACAAAACAAACTAGTATATATATATATACATTCCTTATGTTATTTATGGCAATTAAAAATAACCACAGACATGGTTAATTCTCTCGTCTCTCTTCACAATTCACAAGTATCTTGCTTTCCTTCACCTGAATATATGTTAAGGATTTTTTTTTAATAATTAATGTATTTTAATTAAAACTATTTTCCACTTGGGTTGATAAACTAGTTCTCTAACACAGAAAACCACTTACCAAATAGAAAGAGAATCCAGAGCCAACTCAGGATGAGGAAGCAACCCCGCAAGCAGAACCAAAATCTGGAAGTACCACGTCTCTAGGCACAGCATCACCGCCGAAGCCGCCGACAGCTTAAAAAACTCCGGCAGCCCCGAAAACGCTTGAAAGCTGAACCCTCTCCACGTCTTCCTACACTTCTCACTCTTCACAATGTACACAAACTGTGCAATCACAATGATCCACCACGAGAAACTCAGAACCAGCGACGCGCCCAACAGACCAAGCCCCACCTCGTAGACCACAACATAACTCAGCACGAGGTGGATCAGCAACGTTGCTGTCGAAATGTACGCGCTCGGCGCCACTATGCTCTGCGCTTGGAGGAACTTTTGAATGGGGAAGTTTATGGCGTAGGCGAAGATTTGAGGGATTAGGCCGTAGACGAAAAGTGCTGCTGCGGAAGCGATTCTTGGGGACTCTCCTAGGAAGATTAAAATGGGTTCGGAGAAGATGTATATGATGGTTAGAAGAATTCCTGCTAGTGCCAGAAGAATGGTTGATCTTTGCAAGTATATGCCTAACAACTCGAACTTTCTGGCACCGTATGCTTGTCCACATAGCGTCTCAACAGCACTTCCCATACCCAACTGTATTCAAAAGAAAAAAGCCATCATCAAATATGAATATCATAGGTGCTAATAGATGAGACTGTAAAATCCTTATACACATTCTATGCATGTAGTACTATTTTCTCTATCAGAGTTACAAGGACGGGATGAATGATCAACAAGGTTCCACTCTCTTCTGTTAGCAAAACTAATATTTATCAATAAAAAAAAAAAGATTAATTCTAGAATAAAACAGTCCCATTAATTATGTAAAAATTATTTTATAACATTATTTAATCACAAACTCACACATATATGTAAATTTATTTACTTTTTACATTAATTATCATGTATACTATCTTGTTATCATAGATACAAAATATTTATAAGTTTTGCAGTTAATTAACTAATATCTACCAAATGTCACCATTAGTGAGGTATCTTTTCCTAATCACGATTTTTTTTTAAATCCACCAAACTTGATTAATTTATTTTGATAAGGTAAAAACTTATCAATGATACATGATTTAGCAGCATGAGAAGCAGAGAAAGAGGGTGAGTAGCATACTATACTAGGAGCATACCATGAGGCCATAAGCGAATACTTGGATGCCGGTGTTTCCGAGGGAAGCAGCAGCGAGTTCGAGGTTACCAAGGTGGCCAGAGAAGATTTGTGTGGACATAGACATGACATAGTTGATAAGGTAGACGACAACAGCAGGAGCAGCCAAGTGAAACAAGAGCTTCAACTCCACGCATGTTGCGGCTCCAAGACGCTTCACCAAAGGGACGCTAGTGTTTGATAGTATTCGCTCAAGTTCACCACCAATATCTGAACCACCGTGCTGCAGCTTTGAGCTCAATGAAGAAGAATGAGTAGTAAAAGAAGGTGCTTGTTGTGCTGAATCTGATAACAGGGGCTCATCAATATCATCCTCCTTGTGCACCGACGTAGAATCCATTTGGGAACTAACTTCGTTTGTGTTTGGGATAAATATATATTGAGCTTTTTTTTGTGACTCGGCCACAAATGGGTGTTTTGAAGAGTTTTAGCATTGGATGGGATTATACATTGAATAAACATCTTTAAATACTTATATGTTAGTATACATATCTTCTTGTGAGAGAAAGAGAGAAAAAAATATAATTATAAATATGATATGTGATAGATTTGATAGAAAAGAGATAAAGAAAAAAAAATGTAATAAGTATTTTTTAATATTAAGTAAACTATGATATATTGTTATCATTTTTTTTATTATAGATTTTAACTTTTTTTTTAAGAGTAATCACTTTCGTTAATATTTTTTAATAATTATTTTAAAGTGGTATGATGGTCATGTTACATGATTATATATATCTTAATACTTTTATGTCCAATACTTAATATAAGTCTTAATGAGTAACGACATAAATCAATACAAAAAAATGAATGATCACAATTAATTATTTTATAAATTTAAGTTTTATTTCAAAAAGTTTTTAATTTAAATAGAATAATTATAAAATTGGTAAAGTTAATAATAAAATAAGGATATAAAATATATTTTACTAAAAAAAAAAGATTTTGTTACTTATAAATAAAACCAAAGAAAAAAATGAAAATGTTTATATATATATATATAGGACCAGATAGTTTACAAAAAATTATGTGTTGATTTTTGTAATACCATATGCTTTACTTGCAGTAATTTATGTGCTAAAAGTGGGGATGGTAATTATGAAGCGGAAAAGTTATCGGGTTGGAACTTTAACTTACATGTGTATAAAGTTATGTTAACAAACACATCACACGTGTATAATTTAATACATGTAAAGTATTCACTTGCATAGGTAAAGTATAGGAAGTTAGTTACAACTTAAAAGTTTCTCAGTCGATGCTAATGCTTGGGTTAAAAACATGCATGTTGCATTGTCAAGACGTGAAATAAAAGAATTTAGACCCCATGCAGCATGATTCATGGATCAGTCATGACTTGTCCTCAAGTTTTTCAATTGGTTGGAATAATATTATGACAAAAAAAAAAAATGTTTGCGTGATGAGTAGTTTACAACTTTTAATTCAATAGCGAGGAAAGTAAGAAATTCATGGGAATTAAATAGAATAAATCCTACAATTCATTAGTAGTGAGGAAAGTAAGAAATTCATGGAAATTAATAAAATTTAACTTTTTTTTTAGAGGTGTCAACTTAAAATTGATCATCAAGCTCGACTTTATTGGAATGACCAAATGTGAATAGTGAACTGACTTAAAATTGCTGTTAAATTCATATTGAAACTTCGAACCTTATTTTAACAAACTAGCTTAAAGATTTTCAGCCACCGAAATTGCAGGTAAGATAAACTGTGTAGTTTTGTTCCGTCTTAATTTAATTATGTTCATGTAAATCCAAAGTTATGATGGAATGTTATTTTTCCACGTGCAAATTCTCTACGATAGAACAGAGTAATATTTGTAGTGATAATATGACTATATTAGTCAATCTAAAACTTATATCATAAAGCTTCCCATACCCGATTTTTTTATGATATATTATTCTTAAAATACTATATCAAACTCTTCACTTACTAAAACATTTTTTTTTTCAATAAAAATGCTAACAAACAAATTTAATTCAACGTTTTTCTTTTGACAGCAAAATTTAATTCAACGTTAACACGATAAGAAGTGTTAAAAGGTAGTCACGTAAACTGTAACAATTTGTTAAAAGACATGTCATGCCAATCATGATAAAACCATCATTTGCCCCCAAACGGTGAAGATTTTGTGAAGATAAAATGGTTGTACTCAGTGATTATTTTTTTCCCAATCTTCATTTTTTAAGTGTGTTCTTCCTTTTTTCTTTTTCTTTTTCTATTGTAAAATATATCCAAAAAGCTTCCAAAGGGTAAACAAGAAAAGAGAAAATAAATAAATAAATAAAATGATACAATATATTATAAATATTATAGAGAATGGAATCTGATGTATTACTGTTACAAATATTTTTCTAGGATTGCAGTCCATTTTTTATGGACTCCTAGGATGTTTAGACTACGAATCTAGCTAACATTAACACATCTCCAATATGGATGTCTAAGTCCTCCATTATTTATATATATGTACACAATTCAAATCAATAATGACAACCAAATCCAACTCAGGTTTTGATTTAATTTGTCGCAGAAAGTGAACAAATTCTGTTTTGCTTTCATAAGTTGGCCAGATTTTTTTCTTCATAAGATAAGTATAGAACAATATTCACTGCTATTAATGGCATCATATATGCCACTAACTCAGACAGGGACAAGCCAGTTCATATAATTGTTCTCATGACGAAATCAATGACGATTAGTTTGCCTCACCATAACACATAAACCAAAAATGGATACTTCTGCTATAGTTCAGAAGAATAAATTTAAATGAAAGGAAGAAAATGTGATGGTTAGTTACACTATCACTTTGTTACTTGTTATTTATATTAAGAACCGGAGAAGTGGTCGTGTTTGGTTATGCTCATGTTATGTACATACAATGTTTATATGTTCTATTAGTGTTTGTTTTGTGCCAAAATCACGTTTGTGGCATTAAAAATGGGATTGCGCAACAACTCAAGGTGTTAAACAATTCTGAAGTAAGTATAATTAATTTTAAGAAGAAGAAAAATCTGTAGGTAAAACTGATTGCATTTGAGACAATTTCTTTTTCGTTTTTTTTTTTTTTTCAAAACATGCCTATATCTACGTTTCAAGTAATTTTATTTTACCATTCAAATAAAATTACAATTTTTAACTTGCTTTTAAAATATATCACTTCAAAACATAAATAAATATTTTTTAATTCTTTTGAAGTCACTTAATTAACTATGATAAAATTTAAACTAACAAAAAGTCATTATATTGAAGCCTGTTAATGCACTCTGTTAACCAAATTTGAGTACACATAGTTTCATATATTACTGTGGATTAAAGCCTGCACATTTAAAGGCATCTGTATAAGGAAATTCTCTAACTAAATGAAAGTAGAGGAGATATACAATTTTATCCTTGAAAGTGATATCTTACATTAAATTGGTCCATAAAAGTTTGTATGTAAACAATTTATTCTTCAATCTATCATTTTTTTTATGGGAAATCAATCCTCTTAATGACACTTGATTAAATTTGTCATAAAGTTAATAAATCCAAGAACTAAATTATCATGAATTTGCCATGAAACTGATAGGTTCAGAAACAAAAACGTATAAGGGTCATATCAATACATATCACTTTCGAACACGAAACCACTTACTTACACATAAAAAAAGGGTCATGCTCACAGAACTAATCTAACTTTTTGAAACTTAAAAGTTTCTTTAAACTTAAATTATAGTTGGACCCAAAATAAATTATATGTTATACATATTAAAGAAACTTCATACTCAAAACAAGTTTTTAGAGGAAAACCTACAATATTATGTGAGAATCTCATGAAAAGAAATTCCAAATCATTATTATAAGCAACCAACCCGTGCAACAAATAAAATAAGCCACAACGAAATTGCATAGTACACACTATACACAAAGAACTTGGATAATACTTTTTGTATTCAAACTATTTCTTTATAAGGAAACAAAAACTTATTACAATTTCAAAGAATTGAAACAATGATATGGTAAAATACTATCTCAAAGTTGGATTCCTCTACTCATTAACTGGTGACAATATAAACATATAGGATGATTGGATAAGAATAAGGACTTAGTCCTCCTTTCTTAGAATCTCAAAGAATAGCCAAATTATCTGAAAAACCCCTGTAACCAAAAGAACTTAAATACAGAGAACTTCAAGGTTAAAGAAGCCTCTTGGGAAGTAGTATAGAGGTAAAGAGGAGAGGCAAAACCAAGGTGTTAATGAAAAGACCTGCAACAAAGGAAAATTCAAAGTAGACACTCATCAATGAAAATGCATAGGTATCCAACCAAGGGTGACTGTGACTGTGAGTGATGAAGAACCAACATAGATAAGCTCCTCAAGTGATCAAGTTGAACAGTTTTTCAGTGCACTTAATTAAATTGTCTAATAATCAATTATCCTTACTGAAGTCCTGTGATAATTTGGCTACAGTAGATGGCTGAAAAGCAAACTCAATTCCTAGTCTTAAGAATATGTTCATTTCATCTTGTTTCTTTGTTTCATTTTTTTTCAAGAATAGCAGGAAAACATCTGCATCACATTAAATGAAAATACATACTGATTTCATAGCTCTTATATCAGATATCTGCCTCTTTAATGATCAGATAGATCATACATGAAAGAATAAAGGAACCTTTTATGTACTTGTTTGGCTAGACTTCATAATCATGTTCTCATTCATGAAAAAGGGTTTCGATGGTACTTGTATTGCTTAAGTAGATTTTGGAGTTGTAAGAATCAATTTTGTCACAAGTGGAAGTGATTTTGAGAGAAAATCAATTTAAAACAAACTGACACTATATTTTAAAAAAGCCATTGCTTTGAAATGAAGAGAAGATCAGACCTGAAAAACCAGTTTGTACTTTGCAGTAGTGCAGTAGTACTAGTATGGTACTCACCATTTTGTGAAGACGTTGCTGTAGGAAGAGATGGAAGTTTTGTAGCTGCAATTCCACGAATAAAAGGAACAAATGAATTAGACATGGTACAAAGTGAAGATATGTCTTTGGTCACAGTAAAAATATTACAAAGGACAATCCAATGTTGTAGAGGGAGAAATCGTGATATAGGTGGGGAGCTTATACGTACTTCTATTGCATGAGGATGGAAGTGAATATGATGTTGTGGGCCATGGAGCTACAATGTTGTCATTAAGGTCACAAATGAATCCGATCCCAGAAGTTCCATCAAATACTGCATTTGAAGGCAAACTCGGCAAAAGGCAGCCAGATTCTAGACAAAAACAAAATGATTGATCAATGTTAGATACTACAAAACCAAGGAAAATTAATAGAAGTCTCTGGAAGAATCTAATATACAAAGTGCATAAATATACTTTCATATCACTTAAAAGTATCAGTTGAAGTCACAACTATATACTTTTCTCCAAGAATGAATCTCATATAACTATACAAGTGATTACTAGTTAGTTGCCTTTAAGTGTTGTCAAGAATGAAGTGTTTGACTCTGTTAAAGTTACCGATAAGTTGTGTTGCAATGCCTAAAAGAAGTTGGTTTACATTTTTTTGAACATATAATCCCAAATTAAATTCGTTTGAGTGAAATTTAAATTTAATAAATAAATAAAAAGGCACCATACTTTTTATGAGTGAGAAAAACAAGGAAAAAAAAATTGTACCTTGTAACCCAACTGATTGATCCAAGGGAAAATCCATCACCATTAGCAACATAAAAGGAGAAGTGTCAGTATCAGTACTTGCAAAAAGGGTAAAATAGCAATTTCCTAAGCAAGGGAAATATGACAATGCCAACCTTGAAGAGAAAAGTCCTTCAGGCTTATATGACAAAGATTATAAACATTTTTGGAGACATTTGCTTGCTGCAATTTCTTTCCAAGTGATGTAGCACATTTCAAGGCTTGCAGATTGGTTACAAAGCTCTGTTCTTGCAAATAGGACACATAACTTTTGATGGCTTTGCAGCAAGCTGTTTGGCTATTTATGAGATTCCCACATTCTTTCACAACACTTGTCACATTTGGTAAAACCAATGGACATACTGAGTGAAATATTATAACAACATTGAACATTGTTAGATGTATGCTTTATATTCCAATAAATTAGCAAAAATTGTAATAATCAAACACGATATAAGGAGAATGTAGTTTTCTTTTATTTTCTCCTTGCTCACCTTTGTTTAGGTTGCAGTTTGAGAGTCCTCTAAAAACATTATTTGCAGCGGATGGATCAAGTTTACTAGCCAGCCAACGAAGGACAATATTCTTACAATCATTGATCCTAGCAGTCGGCCCAGGCAAGCTATGGTTTCCATCTGAATTAGACAAATCATTCAAAGCAATTTTTCTAGCAGCATAATGTATGGCATTTTGGCAAACTTGATTGCAACACTCATTTACAGGATCAATTTTTCTACAAGCAGTCAGAAGTGTTGAAGTGTCTACAATACTTTCAAATTCATCAACAAATACAACAGGACAAGAGGCCTCAGTGAGATTTGTTGGATGGATTGAACATATCTTTTTCAGGTCCCCATTTGCTCCTTGACCGACCAGGACCTTCTGAACATCAGAGAGGCAATGATGAGCATGAGTTGTGTTCAAAGCTAGCACCCCAGAGTATTTGCTAGACTGCCCTATGAGGGTCATCAACATGGCATCAAATTGAGGACAGCATACAACATTTGCCAAATATGGAGCAAAGGAAGTCCAGCAATTAGTAGCAGTTGTGGTGATTATATCTTGAGCAGCTGAGAAATTCAATGAACAATGGCCTGGAAGTAAAAAGGAATTCTAAGTCATCTCAATAACCAGAAGGTTTGTAATTCAAAGCACTTCAAGATAAGCACACATACTAAGGATGCACATGCAATAACATGTTCAAGAAAAGATAAAGTGATTTCGCTGTTTGCTTGCAAGACGCCATTTATAGTCCCATTCACAGTGAAAGATTTGTATCATATAATAAAGCTAGGAATAACCGTAACAGCAACATGGTAAGATAAGGAAGCCATGTATTGATGAGATGTTTATAGTCCCATTAATAAGGATTAGTGGTCTAGGTTTTATAAACATCTCATCAATACATGGTAACACATCTCAGTTAATATCAATTTAGTGCTTCATTCTCTTTTACCTTGCTGCTTCTCTTTATACCTAAAACCCCATAATTGCAACAACCAAAAACTACAATGTGACAGGGTGGGCAGTACTTGTGAAAACAAGGATTTAGCAAACAAAGATTCATAATGTAAGCTCTCACACTGACAGACTGAAAAGGAAAAGTAAACCATACCTGATAACTTAGGCACTGAATTATTTGTGAAAGGTATCAATGGGGAAGGAGCTAGAAGAGGAATAAAGGGCTGTGGCTGTGTACTTGGAGGAATAGCAGGAGGCACTGCATCAACCTTAGTAGTGATAGAAAACGAATATTTTGCGAACCTGATTGGAGAGCCCTGAGACTTGTTCATAACTGCATACACTACATGCAATTTTCAGCTTAAGGAATTGTGTTTGTAGAAGAATATAATTCTAGAAGAAAATGAAATACTCCTACATTGCCTAGGGCCTCAAAATAAGTAAACTCATTCATCATTAAGATATCAGACATACTGCATTATTATTTTATAAAGTACATGCAGAAAAATTATACATCAAGTCAACTTGAACAACATATTCAGCTCTTTGGCTACTATTTCTGGTAGCTCATTGGCATTCTACAACGCACAAAAAGAGAACACTGCCTCATTAAATTGTATCAAGCTTGCCCTTTTTCATTATGGTTTGTTATTTATACTCAAAGTATATTAGTATCAATAATACACATTCTAGTTGAGATGCAAGCACAATTCCATTGCTTATTGCAATTCACTGTCATATCTAACAGAAATTCAGTGACCAAAAACCGTCAAGACGCAAACTTGAAAAGCTAAGTGACAAATTAAGCAATAAAGAGTTGGATTAGCAAACAAGGGTCATGCAGGTATCTGCAATAACACATACACAGAAGAAGATAGAGAGCAATTTGAAGAAGGAAACTTTGAGAGTGTAATATCTTCATAGTTGTAGCTTGTCACCAACCAATACAATGAATAATCCCCAAGTGAACATTAAGAATAAAGTTGCTATTCTCACTTCAGAATCTCAAACAAAAAGGCTTCAATGCAACCCAAAAAGTGCAAAGTGAAGCAAATGCAAGAAACCCTTTTCACTGTTTTCACTCACAATTGAGTTCAGAGTTCAGACATAAGAGAGAGAGAGAGAGAGAGATGGCATTGCAACTTGCCAGGCATATTATCAGGGATGATCACGTGAGAGGCACGTGATGGATTGAATACCATGTGGAGAGGTAGCTTGTGGTTAGTTAATCCCATGTTACCTGCTGGCCCAGCATCCACAAACAACTTCAACCGTCCGATGCTAGTAAGACCAACTAACCACCGTTCGATTCAAGAAACCGAAACCAAACCCCAATTAACTGGTCTTTCTATTCAATGCGAGCAATCATAAAATAATTAATTAAATAGTATATTTATATTATAATACACTATCAATTGTATTCGCAATATTTCTATTTTGGCCTTTTCTAATATAAAAATAGATTTTAATGAGCATGAATTATTAGTGTTACATTCTTGATTAATCAACTAACAGTCTACCATTATTTATTCATGAAAACAAGAGTATTTTTTTTTTAAATTTAAAATATGTTAAATAAAGTTTACAAGGATTTCACTTTAAATAAGAACTTAAATTAATTATATGAATAATGTATAAACAATTTTTTTTTTAAATATAATAATATGTGAGATGTGAGTTGGCTTAGTTATATACACAATCATTACGATCGAGCAGTGGATAAGATTGCAAATTCCACTATTTGTGACCTTTATGAATGAAAACAATGAAAAACACTATATATGGACAATGGACCCATTAATCATTTAATTCCATCAACCTTCATTCTCCCATTTCATTAGCGCCATTCATGGCATATGCGATAACTGTTTTTTGGCTTTGGCATGCATGCATAAACAGTTTTTTTTTTTTTTTATCCATTGCAATAGAAAAAGGATATTATAAGAGCGCATTATTTAAATATCATGTTGAATCAACTTAGCTAAATCCTTGATCGATATAATAATCAATTAAGTATTTTTTCCTATGTTCACATTTTAAAAATCAATATTTAGTACTTAGTACTTACATATAGATTTTTTTATATATATATTTTTTTAGCAAAATAACTAAATATATATATATTTTTTATATATTTGTCTAAATTATTTTTCCTTTAAAAAATAGTTTTTTTAAAGCAAATTTGATCAATTTTTATAAAAAAATACTTTATTAAAAAACGTTTTTTTAAAATTATTTTTTAAAGTTTAAAGAACTCGATTCACATATCCTCAAACCTTTGTACTTTAAATATATTTCATTTTTATAAATTAATAATATTATTTTAAATCAAAATTAACTATAAAATTGTAAATAAAACTATGAATGAAAATAATAATATATCTATCTCAATTAAAAAATCAAATACTTTTCAAATCTTAATTATAGAATATAATAAATCAAAATAAAATGACATCCAGTGAAACTCAAAATTACAACTTCAACTTTTCTATATATAAGTGCTTGGGATGCAAAATTTGCCTTTAATTCTAGGTGGAGTCAAGGTCTTTCCATCTTTGCTGAAATCCAAACTTGCGGAGAAGCTAGAAAGAAATGCCAAAGATGAAACAATCTCAAGTTGGAAGCATAGTACTTGTCTCCCAATTACTATATATAGCTACAAGGGTTCAACAATATTAATTATATCCGTGTGTGAAACTATATATATGAAAGTTAATTAGTTAATTATCCCATGTGAAGAGATGCCCCATCTTGCTGGCATTATTTGCCTACTATTTCTACACGTAAGACCCTTAAACAGATCAACAACCCTAATACTAAATGGGACCAAATACAGTGATTGGAAAATATAAATGGTTATGGTGTCTTGTGTTATAACCTAGCTTTCGTCACTAAATATCCTTCCTTGGCCTTCACGTGAGATTTCATTGCCTTATCCAGGGAACATAATTTTGTTTTGACTCTTAAATTGTGCCCACATTCATTGTAGGTAACCACGTACCACAGATGAATTTTCCTTCTCTTTTTGTTTAGGTTAGAATGAAACTTACGTTTCAAGGGTTAGACTAGTTTTGTTTTTCTTTACGCTAGCTAGTTCGAATTATTTTAATATCAATGCATTAATTCAACACTTGATGGGAGGGTCTAAATTCGTTCCAAGTAATAATATTAACAATGAGGTTTGAATTTGCTTAAAAGAATAAGGCACTCCTCGTTGTAAAGTCAGCTGAAGGTGGATTAAAATATAAGTACAGTATGATTAAGGTATATATTTGATTATTTAAAAAGGATTGCTAATTGCTATACAATATCCAAAACAATAATAGTTTTTCTTCATCTTTTTTTAATTTGTTCTTTAATTTACTGTATGTGTTGGGTGGAATTGAAATATACAATTGTTATGGACATGAATTGAAAACATGGTTGACCATTTTTTAATTGGGTGCAACATATTGGCCCAAACTTTAGTGCGTGGGACACCAGAATTTAAGTGCAAGCTATCATATTGATATTTTCACACATAAAAAAAAGGGTATCATTTTGACATTTAACGTTGTTGTGTGGTGTTCCCATTAGTGCTATTACTGCTGAATGAGATGTGTTGTTTTTCATTCACACTCTCTTACTACCACCATGTTAATTATGCTATAAATAAAATGGTTTCAAAACCATTGTCATAATTTTTTTTTTATACATCGAGAGAAATAGTAGTGAATTTCACCCTCCCTTTTTATGTAAAGTGGAGTCGATTATGTATAAATTAGTAAAAAAGAATTACGTTTGAAAAAAAAAAAAAACAAAGAAGAGTACTCTGAATATTCTGATCTTATATATATTTTAGAAAAACAAATAGATTTTTTTTTTTTAAGTGTTGAAAGTAACTAAAGAGATTTTGCAATACCACTTAGAAGAACCAAGAATATTAGCGGTTTTTGAGCAGTGATTTGGGGGCATCAACGTCGACCTTATTAACACTTTAATTGGAACTTTGCAGGACTATAATATAATTGGCCTAATCCTATGTTCTCTTATTTTGGGAAAACGACGTAATAAAAGTTCAAACGTTACTTTCCTAAAAAGAAAGATTCAATTATTATTAGTTAGTAGCAGAACTACTATTTTACATTAGTTTTCATATATTACCAATAAACTATTAATAATTAAAATTATTCTAAAATCAAGTTTTATCTGAAAGTTTTTTCCGCAGATAACAGGTATACATAACAATTTATTATAAGACTTATATTGTTAATTTTTTTTTCCATTAAACTATTATTATTATAAAACAAGATTTAACACAAATAATTGATGTATTAGTCACACTTCAACAATTCAATCAATAAAAAAGACACTCTATACATAATCATTGAAAATTTAAACCGACCCTCTCCATTTCAATTGAAAACCAATAAAAAAATTCTTTAACTAATAACTTTTCAAATAAAATATCTTCATTTGAAACTCAAATGAATCCAACTTTTCCTATTCCTGAACATGATTGATTATGAAGATAACAAGCAAAAGAGAATCCCCACTTTCTTTATCTCCATTACCCGGCGCAACAAACGGATACTCCATGTGCTTTTTCTCTTTCCCACTCTCTATTTATACCTCAATTTCAATAGCCTCTCTCACATGTCTTGTTCTTGTTATTAAGTTAAATACATCCTTCAATTTCCAATATTATTATTATTAACATGGGAAACTGTTTGAGGAGCAACAAAATATCATCACAACTAGATCATGATGATGAAAACTATGAAGCAATTGATGAAAAGGTTGAGAAGGTAAAGGCACTACTTGATCCATTGTCCAAATTGGAAGAAGCACCACCAAGGATGGATCAACAACAAGGCATCAAGAAGAAGGTGAGGTTCAAGATGCAAAATGATAGTACTAATGTTTATGAAGGTGGTGAGAGAGGAAGTGATGGTAATTCAAATTCTTCTAGAAGTGTGAGGATTAGAGTGGTGATGACTCAGGAAGAGTTGAAAAGGTTGTTGAGGTGCAAGAATGAAGCTCAAAACACTTCATTGGAGCAATTATTACATGCTGTGAAGTTGAGAGGTGGAAGAGTTTCAGAGGTTGGTGAGTGTGATGAGGGAATGAATTCTTGGAAGCCTTCTTTAGATAGCATTCCAGAGGATCACTAGCTTGATATATATATATAAATTTATAAATTAGTAGTAGCATTTTTGTTAGCAATTAATCCAACTATGTTTACAAATGACACTTTTTTTTTTTTAATTTTTCTCTTTTTTCGTATTTGATGTATTGAACACATCAATGATGATTTAACTTCAATCTTGATAATATATAGAAATATGGTGTTTATAAGCTTGTGATATTTGATGGGTTTATTCATGAAAAGGCTGATTTTGTTGAGATGAGGCATTAAGAAATAGGAACCATTATATTCTACACTATTGTATTTCGATTAGTCTAACTTAATTAATCCAAAAACTATCTTGCAAACTAAGAGTTATTCTACTCATAGATTATTTTATATATATCACTACTCAATGTAACTATCAACAAACACATGATTGATGATTAATGATTTTTCCTAAAGATGACGTAAAACATTCTTTTAGGAGAAAAAAGGGTCATCATAATTCTGCAAATAATTACGTTCCACTGCTGTTAGTTATAACTTTTAGTTGATGCATAATAGCTGGGTTTGAAAAAATCACATATCTCCTTTATGCCTCATTCCTTGTTGTTCTAATAAATAAAAAATCACACCTCAGTAAGTAACAATAATAAAAATACCAATAGAAACAAACAAGAAATTAAGAATGTCATTTTCAACCGCATGCATGCCATTTTTTCTGTTGAGGATCAGACAAGGAAACCCAATGAGTAATACTAATAATTGTTTCTTAGTTGTTGGGTAGTGAATTTGGAAAGAAACTTTGCTTTTATATGTAGGAGATATCTTATAAAAATGATCGTGCGAAAATGAGAACGGTCCTCCATCATAACGGCGGTTAGATTAAAATAAAAGATCCGAATTAAAATATTTTAAATTAAAATTAAAATCTTATTTTTTTTCATAAACTCTTGGAGAGATTCACCAAACAGAAAATAAAATATATATTTTATCATGTTTTAAAATTGTATTGTTAAATCATTTTTGCTGAGCGGAAAAACTGTCAATTTATCAAAGGCTGACTGCCTCAATGAACTTTAGCTTCTTTGTACTTCGCATTCAAGGTTAGAGAAGTTATGTATTGTCTAATCGTCAATCGAATGATTGTCAATTTACTAAAGGCCGACTACTTTAATGTTTAGAAAATTTTTAAAAATATAAAAATTTTTAAAAATATAAAAAACAAGAATAATGTCTTGAAAATTTAAAAAAAAAATGAAACTTTTAAAAATATAAAAAAAAAACAAACATAACGACTTAAAAATCGTAAAAATAGGAAAAAAAAACAAGATTTACCTTTTATAGTGTAAGGTATATGGTTAAGTGTTTAAGACTTATAGTTTACTATTCAAAGTTTACCTTTTCAGGGGTGTAAGGTATATGGTTAAGTGTTTAAGACTTATAATTTACTATTCAAAGTTTACCTTTTCAGGGTTGAGGTTCAAAATTTAAAGTTCTAGCCTTCTAGGTTTTAGTGTCCATCATATATAATTTATAATTTATAATTTTAAGGTTTAAGGTTTATGGTTAATGTTAGGTTTCATATTAAGGGTTTCATGATTTATGGTTTAACGTTCATTGTTTTTAGGTTTCAATATTTATGGTTTTAAGGTCCAAGGTTTCTTGTTTATAATTTATGATTTTAAGATTAATGATGTAGTGTTTAGAGTACATCGTTTAGGTTTTCAAGGTTACATGTTTTAGCACTACATAAAAATCGCAAGGATAGTTTCCTCGCAAATCCCTTGCAAATAACATTGGTGAGGGATTTGCGACGTGTTACAAGAGAAGAGTCTCTTGTTAAAAATCAAGTCATTAATTAGCGAGGAAAATATCCATCATTATCCACTCGTTATTGTCTCTCAAATCCCTTGTTATTTAGCTACAATTCAATGCTTAATAACATGCACACATTTGAGGTATTCCATTGTTCTTGTGCATACTTAGCTAATCCCTCATTATTTCTTCGCTAAAATTCCCTCAAAAATACCTTTTGTTAATTTTTCACTACTTCCTCGCAAATTTCTCGACAATCCTTTGCCAAACATCTCTCACAAATCCATCATGATTCTCTCATAGTAATACCTTATGTATCGTTCCTTAGTCCCTCGTTGACACCTCAATCCCTAGCCAACTTATTTTTAGAAGAAATTTTCCATTCAAATTTTATTAAAGGTTTAATTACAATTTTGATTTTTTTATTTTAAAAATTTAGCGATTTTGGTTCACCTAGTTTTTAATCGTCATATTTAGTTCCTCTAGTTTAAAAAATTGGCAATTTTAATCCCTCGATTGATTAATAACTAACAATTTATCAATAATAGGGTTATTAAGTTAATTAAAAATTAATGAAAAGTATTAATTAATTTAAAAAATTGTTAATTACCAATCATTAAAAATCATTTTCAATATTAAAAAATAATAAAATTTTAGAAAAAAAAACTTAATATCTTTTAATAAATAATATTTAATTAATTTAATAACTCTATTAATCATTATTTTTAATTAATAATCGAGCAAAGGGACAAAAATCGTTAATTTTTAAAACTAGAGGGACCAAATATTACAATTAAAAATTAGGAGGACCAAAATCGTCAATTTTTTAAACTAAGAGACCAATATTGTAATTTATCCTTTTTAAAAATATTTGATTATTTTATAATGTTCATAGATTTTATACTATTCTAAAGACATAAATAAATAGCTAAAATAAATAAATATAAGAAGAAATTGTCTAAATTTAATAATATATATAAGTTAAATTTAAGGTTTAATTAAGAAAACTTTGAATATTTAGGGTTTCATTTACGAAAACTTAAATATTAAAGGTTTCAATTTAGCATATTATTTATTAAACTCTAAATATTTAGGTTTTCGATTTAGGGTTTTATTTATGAAACTCTAATTATTAATGGTTTTATATATGAAACCCTAAATATCTAGGGATTCAATTTAAATGTTTATTTATGAAACATAAAATTTTTTAGGGTTTCATTATGGTTTAGGGTTTATGGTTTTAATCAATGAAATCCCAAATAGAAAGGGTTTCATTAATGAAACTCTCAATAGATAGGGTTTCAATTTAGGGTTTCATTTATGAAGTCCTAAGTATTTAGATTGGAATTTAAGGTTTCATAAATTGAATCCTATTTTTTTAGGACTTCATAATATTTATGTTGAAATTTATAGTTTCTTTAATGAAACCCCAAATAGATATGGTTTCATTTATGAAACCCCAACTAGATAGGGTTTCAATTTAAGATTTAATTTTTGAATTTCAAAGTATTTATTGTGAAATTTAGGGTTTCATAAATATTTAGGTTGAAATTTACGCTTTTTTTAATGAAAGCCTAAATATTTAGGGTTTAAGTTTAAGGTTGCATTTATGAAACTCCAAATAGATAGAGTTTCATTTATGTAACCCCAAATAGATAGGATTTCAATTTAGGATTTCATTTATGAAATTCTAAATATTTAGAGTGAAAATTAAGGTTTCATAAATTGAACCCTATTTTTTTAGGGTCCATTCATGAAATCGTAAAAATTTAGGTTGAAATTTACGCTTTCTTTAATGAAAGTCTAAATATTTAGGGTTTAAGTTTAAGGTTGCATTTATGAAACTCTAAATAGATAAAGTTTCATTTATGTAACCCCAAATAGATAGGATTTCATTTATGAAGTTCTAAATATTTAGAGTGAAAATTAAGGTTTCATAAATTGAACCCTATTTTTTTTAGTATTTCATTCATGAAATCTTAAATTTTTTGATTGACATTTAGGGTTTCAATTTAATTTGCAATTATGAAATTCTAAATAAACGGTGTATCATTTATGAAACCCCAAATAGATAATGTTTCATTTATGTAACTCCAAATAGATACGATTTCAATTATGAAACCCTAAATAATTAGGATTTCAATTTAGGGTTTCATTTATAAAGTCTTCAATTTTTAAAGTGAAATTTAGGTTTCATAAAATGAAATCGTACATGTTTAGGATTGAATTTATGATTTCTTTAATAAAACCCTATATATTTAAGGTTTTAATTTAAGGTTTCATTTATGAAACCCTAACTCTTTATAATTTCATCTATGAAACCCAAAATAGATACGGTGTAATTTATGAAACCCTAATTAGATAGAATTCAATTTAGGGTTTCATTTATGAAGACCTAACTATTTAAATTGAAATTTAAGGTTTCATAAATTGCACCCTATTTTTGTAGTATTTCATTCATTAAATCCTATATATTTAGGTTGAAATATATAGTTTCTTTAATAAAACCTTAAATATTCAAGGTTGCAATTTAAGGTTTAAATTATGAAACCCTAAATAGATAAAGTTTATTAATGAAACCCCAAATAGATAGGGTTTCAAATTAGGGTTTTATTTATGAAGTTCTAAATATTTAGAATGAAATTTAGGGTTTCATAAATTAAACCCTACTTTTTTAGGGTTTCATTCATGAAATCCTAAATATTTTGGTTGAAATTGAGGTTTTCTTTAATGAAACCCTAAAAATTTAGGGTTTCATTTATGTAACCTTAATTATATAAGGTTTAAATTTAGGGTTTCATTTATGAAGTCCTAATTATTTAGAGTGAAATTTAAGGTTTCATAAATTCAAGGTTGAAATTTACAGTTTGTTTAATGAAACCCTAAATATTTAGAGTTTCAATTTAAGATTTCATTTATGAAATACTAAATATTTAGGATTTAATTTATGAAACCCCAAATAGATATTGTTTCATTTATGAAACCCTAATAGGATAGTATTTTAATTTAAGGTTTTATTTATGAAAGTCTAAGTATTTATTGTGAAGTTTAAGGTTTCTTAAATATTTAGGTTGAAATTTACGATTTCTTTAATAAAACTCTAAATATTTTGAGTTTGAATTTAAGGTTTCATTTACGAAACTCTAAATAGGTAGAGCTTCATTTATCAAACCCCCCAAATAAATAGGGTTTTAGTTTAGAGTTTCATTTATGATGTCCTAAATATTTAAGGTTACATAAATTGATTGCTATTTTTTTCAAGGTTTCATTCATTCATGAAATTTATGGTTTCTTTAATGAAACCCTAAATATTTAAGGTTTCATTCATTCATGAAATTTATGGTTTCTTTAATAAAACCCTAAATATTTAGGGTTTCATTTATAAAACCTTAAATATTTAGGGTTTCATTCATGAAACCCCAAATAGATAAGGGTTGATTAATGAAACCTTTAATAGATAGGGTTTGATTAATGAAACCCCAAATAGATAGGATTTCAATTTAATGTTTCATTTATGAAATCCTAAATATTTAAAGTGAAAGTTTTTATAAATTGAACCCTATTTTTTTAGGGTTTTATTCATGAAACCGTAAATATTTATGTTAAAATTTAACACTTCTTTAATGAAACCTTAAATATTTAGGGTTTCATTTATGGAACCCTAAATATATAGGGTTTCAATTTAAGGTTTCATCGTGAAGTCCTAAATATTTAGAATAAAATTTAAGGTTTCATATATTGAACCTTATTTTTAAAGTATTCTATTCATGAATCCCTAAATTTTTAATTTGAAATTTAGGTTTTTTTTTTTTTTTACTAAAACCCTATATATTTAGGATTTTAACTTAATTTTCATTTATGAAACCCCAAATAGAAGTGGTATCATTTATGAAACACTAAATAGATAGGGTCTCATTTATTTAACCCCAAACAAATAGGGTTTTAATTATGAGACTCTAAATAGTTAGAGTTTTAATTTATGATTTCATTTATAAAGACTAAAATCTTTAAAGTAAAATTTAAGGTTTCATAAATTGAACCCTATTTTTTAAAGGTTTCATTTATGAAACCTCAAATATTTAAGGTTTCATTTATGAAACCCTAAATGTGTAGGGTTTCATATGAACCCCTAAATAATTATGGTTTCAATTTAGGGTTTCATTTTTGAAGTCTTAAATATTTAAAGTTACATAAATTGAACCCTATTTTTTTAGTATTTCATTAATTAAACCCTAAATATTTAGGTTGCAATATAGGATATCTTTAATGAAACTCAAAATATTTAGGGTTTTAATTTATAGTTTCTTTTACGAAACCCTAATATTTAGGGTTCCATTCATGAAACCCAAATAGATAGGGCTTCATTTATGAAGTCCTAAATATTTAAAATAAAATTTAAGGTTTCATAAATTGAACCTTATTCTTAAGGGTTTCATTCACGAAACCCTTAATATTTAGGTTTAAATTTAGGGTGCCCTTAATGAAACCCTAATTTTTTAATGTTTTAATTTAAGGTTTTATTTATGAAACTTTGAATATTTAAGGTTTTATTTTAGAAACCCCAAATAAATAAGGATCCATTGATGTAATCCCAATGAGACAGAGTTTCAATTTAGGGTTTCATTTATGAAATTCTAAGTATTTATTGTGAAATTTAGGGTTTTATAAATATATACGTTGAAATTTACGGTTTTTAATGAAACCCTGAATATTTAGGATTTGAATTTAAGATTTAATTTTTTAAATCCCAAATTGAAAGGGTCTCATTTATGTAACCCCAAATAAATAGGGTTTCAATTTAGAGTTTTATTTATGAATTAAAAAATATTTAGAGTAAATTTAAGGATTCATAAATGTAACCACATTTTTTAGGGTTTGATTCATAAAACTCCAATATTTAGGTTGAAATTTTGGGTTTCATTTATGTAACTCTAATTAGATAGGGTTTAAATTTAGGGTTTCATTTATGAAGTCTTAAATATTTAGAGTGAAATTTAAGGTTTCATAAATAAAACCTTATTTTTTTAGGGTTCAATTAATGAAACCCTAAATATTTTAGTTGAAATTTACAACTTCTTTAATGAAATCCTAAATATTTAGGGTTTCAATTAGTGTTTAATTTATGAAACCCTAAATATTTAGGATTTTATTTTTGAAACCTCAAATATGTAGGGTTTCATATATGAAACCACAAATAGATAGGGTTTCAATTTAGGGTTTTATTCATGAAGCTCAGAATATTTAGAATGAAATTGAAGGTTTCATATATTGAATTGTATTTTTTAAGTATTTTATTCATAAAACCCTACATATTTAGGTTTAAATTTAGGGTTCCTTTAATAAAACCTTATAAATTTAAAGTTTCAATTTCATTTTCATTTATGAAATCCTAAATAGATGGGGTATCATTTATGAAACACCAAATATATAGGGTTTCATTTATGAAACCCCAAATAGGTTAGGTTGCAATTATGAAACCCTACACAATTAGGATTTAAATTTAGTATTTCATTTATAAATACTTAAATCATTAAAGTGAAATATAAGATTTCATAAATTGAACCCAATTTTTTTAGGGTTTCATTTGTTAAACCCCAAATATTTTGGTTGAAATTTAGGGTTTCTTTATCAAAATTGTAAATATTTACGGTTTCATTTATGTAATGCTAAATATATAGGTTTTCATTTGTGAAAACTTGAATAGATATGATTTCAATTTATGGTTTCATTTTTGAAATCTTAAATATTTAAAGTGAGATGTAAGGTTTCATAAATTGAACCTTATTTTTTTAGTTTTTCATTCATTAAACCCTAAATATTTAAGTTGCAAAATAGGGTTTCTTTAATGAAACCTAAAATATTTAGGGTTTTAATTTATGATTTCATTTATGAAACCCTAATATTTAGGGTTTCAATCATCAAACCCCACATAGATAGGTTTCATTTATGAAGTCCTAAATATTTAAAGTGAAATTAAAGGTTTCATAAATTGAATCCTATTCTTTAGTGTTTCATTCATGAAACCCTAAATATTTAGGTTTAAATTTAGGGCATCTATAATGAAACCTTAAATATTTAGGATTTTAATTTAAGATTTCATTTATGAAACCCTAAATATTTAAAGTTTTATTTAAGAAACCCTAAATACATAGGGTTCCATTTATGTAACCCCAATAAGATAAGGTTTCAGTTTAGGATTTCATGTAAGAAATTCTATGTATTTATTGTGAATATTAGGATTTCATAAATATTTAGGTTGAAATTGATGGTTTTTTAATGAAATCCTAAATATTTAGGGTTTGATTTAAAGGTTTCATTTATGAAACCCGAAATAGAAAGGATCTACTTTATGTAAGCTCAAATAAATAGGGTTTTATTTATGAAGTCCTAAATATTTAAAGTAAAACTTAAGGTTTCCTAAATATAACCGTGTTTTTTTAGGGTTTCATTTAATGAAATCCCAAATAAATAGGGTATCGCTAATGAAACCCAAAATAAATAGGGTTTTGTTAATGAAACATCAAATAGATAGGTTTTAGTTTAAGGTTTTATTTATAAGACTCTAAATATTTAGGGTTTCCTTTATGAAACCCCAAATAGATATGGTTTTGTTTATGTAACTCCAATTAAATAGGGTTTCAATTTAGGGTTTCATTTATGAAGTCCTAAATATTTAGAGTGAAATTTAAGACTTTATAAATTGAACCTTATTTTTTTTTAGGATTTCATTCATGAAATCCTCAATATTTAGGTTGAAATTTTAGGTTTCTTTAATGAAACCCTAAATATTTAGGGTTTCATTTATAAAATCCCAAATAGATAAGGTTTCATTTATGTAACCCCAATTAGATAGGGTTTAAATTTAGGGTTTCATTTTTGAAACCCTTAATATGTAGGATTTCATTTATGATACCCTAATTAGAAAAGGGTTTTAATTTATGAACTCCTATATATGTAAAGTGAAATTTAAGGTTTCATATATTGAATCCTATATTTTAGGGTTTCTTTCATGAAATCCTAAATATTTAAGTTGAAATTTAGGTTTTCTTTAATGAAACCCTACATACTTAGGGTTTCAATTTTGTAACCTCAATTAGATAAGGTTTCATTTCTAAAATATTTAATATTTAGAGTGAAATTTAAGGTTTCATAAATTGAACCCTATTTTTTTAGGGTTTCATTTATGAAACCCGAAAAATTTAGGTTTAAATTTATGGTTTTGTTAATGAAACCCTAAATATTTAAGGTTTCCTTTATGAAACCCCAAATAGATATGGTTTCATTTATGTAACTCCAATTGGATAGAGTTTGAATTTAGGGCTTCATTTACGAAGTTTAAAATATTTAGAGTGAAATTTAAGGCTTCATAAATTGAACCTTATTTTTTTTAGGATTTCATTCATAAAACCCTAAATATTTAGGTTGAAATTTAAGGTTTCTTTAATGAAACCCTAAATATTTAGGGTTTCATTTATAAAACCCCAAATAGATAGGGTTTCATGTATGTAACCCCAATTAGATAGGTTTTCAATTTAGGTTTCATTTTTGAAACCCTTAATAGGTAGGATTTCATTTATGATACCCTAATTAAAAAGAGTTTCAATTTATAGTTTCATTTATGAATTCCTAAATATATCAAGTGAAATTTAAGGTTTCATATATTGAACCCTATTTTTTAGGGTTTCTTTCATGAAACCCTAAATATTTAGGTTGAAATTTAGGTTTTCTTTAATGAAACTCTAAATATTTAAGATTTCAATTTAAGATTTCATTTATGAAATCTTAATATTTAGGGTTTCAATTTTGTAACCCCAATTAGATAGGGTTTCAATTTAGGGTTTCATTTATGAAACCTTTAATATTTAGAGTGAAATTTAAGATTTCATAAATTGAACTCTATTTTTTTAGGGTTTCATGAATGTAACCCTAAATATTTAACGTTTCCTTTATGAAACCCCAAATAGGTATGGTTTCATTTATGTAACTCCAATTATATAGGGTTTGAGTTTAGGGTTTCATTTATGAAGTCCTAAATATTTAGAGTAAAATTTAAGGCTTCATAAATTGAACCTTATTTTTTTAGGATTTTATTCATGATATCCTAAATATTTAGGTTGAAATTTAAGGTTTTTTTAATGAAACCCTAAATACTAAATATTTAGGATTTGAATTATAAAATCCCAAATCGATAGGGTTTCATTCATGAAACCCCAAAGAGATAGAGATAGGGTTTCAATTTGAGATTTCATTTTTGAAATCGTAAGTATTTATTGTGAATTTTAAGGTTTTATTGATGAAGCTCTGAAATCAAGGTTTCATAAAACCTTAAATACATAGGATTTTATTTATAAAATACTAAATAATTAGGGATTCATTTATGAAACCATGAATATTTAGGTTTTTTATTTATGTTTCATTTATAAAACTTTAAATATTTAGGGTTTTAATTTATCATTTTATTTAAAAAAATCCTAAATATTTAAGATTTGTTATTAGAGTTTCATTTATGAAATACTAATTAATTAAGTTTGCATTTATGAAACTTTTAATATTTATTTTGAAATCATGGGTTTCATTAATGAAATCCCGATAAATATTTAAGGTTCTATTTTATATTTTAATTTTTATGAAACCCTAAATATTTTTTATTTTATTTATGGAACCCTAAATATTTAGGATTTCATTTATGAATCTCTAAATAATAAGGTTTTTATTTATGAAATCATAAATATTATGATTTTTAATTTAGGGTTTCATTAAGAAAATCCTAAATAATTATGGTGAAATATATGAATTCTTAAATATTTAAGGTTTCGATTTTTTATTTTATTTATAAACCTTTAAATATTTAAGGTTTCAATTTATGATTTTATTTATAAAACCTTAAATAGTTAAGGAAAATTTAGGACTTCATTAATAAAATCGTAAATATTTAGTATTTTGAAATATTAAATATTTAGAATTTTTTTTTTTTTCATATTTAGGGTTTCATTAATGAAAATCTAATTAATTATAATTTTAAAATGTCTTAAGAAATCAAATAAAAAAATGGAAAATTTAAAAATATGATCATGTCTTCAGAAATTAAAAATATATAAAAAGAAGAGTAATATCTTTAAAATTTTTAAAACATTGATAATTTTGAAAAAATTAAAAATTGAAGATATAAAAAATAAGAGTACTATCTCAAAACAACTCAAAGCATCGGATGAAAAAAGAAGTAAAAATAAAATAAAATATAAAAGAATTGAAAAAAAAATATATATAGTTTGAAAACATTGGACCCAAAAAGTATATAAAAAATGATTTTTTTAAAAATATATAAAAACAGAAGTAATGTGTTAAAATTTTGAAAACTGAAAAAATAAAAAATAAAATGGTTTGCACTTCCTTTATTGTTACAAACTCCATTTTGCCTTTTACATTCTTTTTTTTTCCTGTCAACACCCCCATTAAGTCATCAAACTCTTCTTTTACATGCTTTTATTGTTTGGATTTTATAGGGATGTGGGCAGTAAAAAGAGGTGCAAGAAATAATATAGGAGTGCATATACTAATAAATATGGTGAAAAAGTAATTATTTAATATGTTCAACGAGAAAGACTCATTTGAATAAATTTTATAAATAAAAGGGTTCAATTGCATGATAAAAGAAACTAAAGATTAAATTCAGCACTTAAATAAATTAAGGACCAGTATTAAACCATTTTATTTTTTATTTTTTCAGTTTTCAAAATTTTAACAAAAATTAATAAAATTTTGAAGGCATTATTCAGTTGGACAATTTTAAAAACAAAAAGACTCGATGACGTATCAAAAATCTAAAAGACTCAATTAAACACTTAAACTAAATTGAGTATTCAATCTATTTTTTTCTTTAGGGTATGACCTTATATTTAAATATATTTGTGTTGAGTAATATTTTTTAGGATAAATTAAATTGAAGTAAAAAATGTGACATTTTTATATTTATTTAAATTATATTATTCATTTAATGTAATAAGATATATCATTTTTAATAAAATTATGTGTTTATTTTTTATAAAACAATATTTATAAGGACCTATCTACTATTCCGACTAGGGCCCCAGAAATGTCAGGTCCGACCCTGTCTATAAATTTCATTCATATTTCTTCCGAAATAAAAGAATAAGTAATGAATAATGCCTTGAATCGTACAAGTGATAATGTATTTTAAGAGTCTCCAAAACTCAAATGCATTTATTAAATGCAACAGTTACTTACATGCAATTTGAGAGGGCTGCAAAAAAGCATGGCCGAATGTCAGGACCAAAATAGATGCAGTTATCCTCTAGCACTAAACACGAAGTTGCGCCAGAATTGTAATTATTATTAAGTCGATAATACATAACTACAATAAAGCAAAATCACATTTCTTAATGACTCACAAGACATATTTAAGTATGCCTCCAAGGTCGAATTATGCAAAGTTCCACCTGAAAATACATGTTATACATGGTAAGAAAAAGGGTCCTATAGCATAATTGCAGCCATAAAAAACTAAACATGAATCAAGGAAAAAACATAGATTACCTCAGGTTCAAACGTACATTTCAGGTGTCAGTTGTTGACTCAAATCATAAGAATAAATGACGAATTGCACTATACAGATGATAGGACACGGCTAAGGCAGAAATCTCCACGACAAGTAGGTTGAGTTTTGATGAATAAAATAGGAACTGGTAGAAAGAGTCATAGGTGAGGCTAACCAAACCCAATTTCATATAGATCATATAAAAAAGCAAAATGACACCGGCTAGGACAGCTCCAGCAATTCTATTGAAAATTGAGAGAGTCGAAGAAAGTTGGGGTTGATAAAGAGGAAGATGAGGAGATAACGGACGAAAACCAGATGGGTTTGTCTCACTGGTTTTACTTGGGATGTCACTCATAAAACGTTTATGACCAGCCATTCCCAATGTGCCAGCTTCCATACTTCTAGCCATCACAGTATTGACTCCCTAATGAATGAAAATGTGATCAGCCAAGTAACAGAAGCCAAATAGGCTCGACTCAATTACAGATAACTTATAACGAACTCACCAATAGCATTGGACCTTGTGCAGCCCAAACTCTAGAGACATATCTAGCTCCAGCAAGCACATTGATGTCCAGTCCAGAAGCTTTGTACCTCTGACATAACAGAACAATTTCACAGGAATGAGAAACTAAACAGAGATAAATTAATGGTTGTGTATCACATTCTCAGGCATAATGGTATGTACCAGTTCAATTATTTTGTATTATAGAAAAAAGATAAAAAACAAAGAAATTGTATTTGGGGCAAGACTAGACTCTGGATTTACATTTGCAATTATACCTTCCATGTGTCCTCAAAAGAAGAGGTACCACGTACCAGTACCACTAAACCTAAAGATAACAAACACTTCACAGCTCCATATGTCCTTGGAAAAACATCATATTTTACAATGCTTGCAATAAGAAATCACTATGATCAACCCAAATAAGAACGACTTGATAGTTGATACAGACACAGAAGATAAGGTTCCAAAACCCCAACAAATAGGTATGATGTAAATTAGTTTTGAAATTTAAGGTTTTATCACTCAAAAATTGAAGAACAAGTTCTAATATCATAGTAAAAACTAACTCAAAATAAACCTGACATGAAGTTGCTTTCTACCAGCAATTCAAATCAAAGTTACCCGTCTCCCTTTCTACCTCTCACGATTTAAAATTTCAAATTCATATTTGTCATTAATCCAGTCAAATTTCAGACATAACAAATTCAAGTTAGTGCAATTTGCAGACTTAATAAACTAGTTTTAACTTGAACAATTCTCACCAAATTTCAAATTATGCCAAACTTCCCCAAAACTTATAATAGTAACAAGAACTAGTGGTCAACTAAACAACAACAGCAACTAGCTTTAACTTCTTTCATATACATGACCAGAACCCATCAGTCTTATGTCAACTTGAGAACATTTCAGCAGCTACGAGCAAAATGGTTACATCTAATCCGACTAATATAAATAAATCAAAGTTACAACAGCAAAGACAAAACTTCTCTTCAGACCTGTTTGGATAAAAAGGAGATGAGCTTCTCCATAAAAGCTAAAATTAGCTTATGCATAAGATAAAAATATCTTCTCAAATGTAACTTTACACAAGCAATTACAAGTTAAAGGTTCAAGAAACATAGTTCACTCAACAAGTGTGGTTAAAAAATTGAAATCACTTTCATCATTCAGTGGCTTCACCGGGAACAAAAAAGCACAAGCAAGTGACGAGAAAGACGCATACCGGAGACTTGATCGCATTAGGATCACTGCCAAGCTTATTCGCAGGAACTCCGGGAAGACCGATCAAGTTTCCACCGGAAGTGTTTTCCTTCGCTGAAACAGCATTTAACATCAAAACAAATGACCAAATCAGAACAAAAAAACATAGCACCAAATCACACGATTCGGCCCAATCAACAAAACACGAATTAAGAAAATCCTCAATTAGGAAAAATCTTTGCGTGGTTAGTGATAACCTAATTATTTCGGTTTCCTCGATATACGTTGTTATCAGAACGGAAAATAGAAAAGAAATATTGATGGATCGATGAAATGAAAAAACAACGAATAAACGAAGTGAGAGTGAAGGGTGAAGTACCAAAAGGCATGGTGGCAGTGTTGCGGGTGAAGAGATCGGGGAGGGGAGAGATTGCTCCGATCTGAGGAAGGTCATGGGGACGGGAGAGAGAGGGGAAGGTTCTGGAAAGTGAAGAAGAGGAAGAGAGGAGCTTAGACTTGGTTGATCGGAGGAGCCACGACATGGTGGTGGTGCTGCTGCTGCTGATCGACGGATTCCGAGACGAAAGAAGGGAAAGCCACTAGTGAGATCGAGTGGTGTGATGTTGGTGCGATTTACTGATTTTCTGGGACGTGTGAATGGCAATGGGTAGGGTACTATAGTACCCATTTCCATATCCATGTAGGTAACAATTTCAATCCTCATTCTCATATCCTCTGGATACCTATATACCCATATCCGTATCCGTGACCCGCACTTTTCATATATATAAAATTAAAAATTAAAAAAAAAAAAAAAAACTTAGGGGATGTATTAGATTAGAATTATTTAAGATTTGAATGACCATTTTTTTTTTTGTAAAAATGTTTTGGATATTCAATCAGAATTGTTAAATAATAAAAAATAATCTAACGGTATTCAATCAAGATTATTAAAAAAATTTTCAGGGCAATGAAATCTTATAGTATTTGATTGGGATTTTGAATAACGCAAAAAAAAAAAATCATCTGTTATTCAAACTTATAAAGGTTTTATGATTTTTTTTTTAATTGGATTTTGGTAAATTTTATAGACTTTTTAGTTGATCATATAAATACCAAACCCAGCAAACAATCACATTCAACTACAAGAGACTTTTCTTTCTTGTCACAAACTTTTTTTATTTATTTCATTCTCTTTGTTTTGGAAGCAGTAACATAATCTTTCACCTACATTTTTTTTTTCAAGGTGAGACTTTTCATATGATTCTAATAGTGATGTGTTCATACCTCCAAATCACTATGAATCAATTTATAAGTCTACAATGTAGTCCACTGTCTCATTCATTTTAAGTTCATAAATTCTTAATGAAATAAAAATTTTCATAAGAGAAATAGATCTAAGTCTTAGAGGAAGTTTTAACTCGAGACAAACAATCAAAAAGTTTTAAAAGACATTTATAAACTATTGCAGTCAATTTTGAAAAAATATACAATTTAACATAGGAAACAAAGAGCAATGTTTGGGATGCTATAAAACATAAACAACTTTGGATATTTTTCAAGTTAGGCAGATGATTAATGGTTTGATCATCATGTATTTTTTGTTGAATTATTTGATTTATATTTTGATGACATTATTGATTTTATGAATTAAATGAAATATTTTATATTTTTGACTAATATTTTGTTATTATTTTTCACTACTACTTTATGAAAATTTGTAAAAAATATATCTCAAAATGTGTTAATGGCTTGTAACTTTGATTTTAAATTCATGTACATTATTAATAGGTGAGATGGTTCAGCTTATAATAATTTGTGATTAATCTGTATTCAATAATATTTTCAAGCACACTCTTATTGACTTGTGTTTAATAGTTTTGAATTTTTTTTTTCTAGAAATAAGTCTTTTCAAATCTTATCTTATAAATATGTGAAATCCTTTCAAATCTTAAAAATCTTCAAGATTTTTTTATGTCAAAAAAGTTTTTTAAAATCCTAATCCAATACATTCTTATATAATATTAAAATCAAACAAATATTGATTTATATAAATAAATAACATTATAAAAATAATCATTCAACATAAATCTAAACAAAAACTCTGATTAAATGGGAAAACTAATATATTTTTAAAACTAATTAGTTTATAATTATATATTAAAAATAAAACACAAATAGATATAATATTTTAACTTCATCATCCAAATTAATTTCTCCATATTTTGCAAATGTTTATTTCCATAGTTTCTTGAACTATTAATATAAATAAAAATTAAATCATAATAGAATATCAAAATTAACATATAAAAAGAATAATTAAAATAATAAATAGATAATTAAATAATTTTAATTGAATAATTTAAATAATAAAATTATAATATATTAATTAATATGTATATACATAAGGTGCGGGACAAGACGAGGTGGGTACTATAGTACTCATACCCGCACCCATCCCCGTGAGATTTTGCGGGTAAATACCCGCCCCATCTCCATCCTCAAATATGCGAGTTATTACCCTACCTGCGTATGGGTATTTTTGCAGGTGTCCGTAGGATCTGGATCCATATTGTCATCCCTACATATGGAGAACAAACGCAAACTAGGGCTACGTGCCACGTTGTCACTGTTGCGCTCCATTTTTTTTACTCTCAAATTTTAGACACTTTTATTTTACAACATCTTATCAATTATTACAATTATCAATTTTCACGAACCATCCATACTTTTTAAGAGATTTTAATTGTTTTCTTATTCAAAATTAATGAATATTTGTGTTGGAACATACTAGAATAATATATATATATATATATATAAAAGTAAAGAATGATTCTCATTTTACAAATCAACTTTATAGAGCTAACTTAAGTTTACATCCAAATTATAAAAACTTGTTAGCCAAAATCACTCGCTGTGCTCATAACAAAAGACTAGAAAATCAAGTTCATCATATAAAAAAAAAAAAAAAGCAAAAAAACCTACATTTCACGTTACAAAAGTAAAGGACATCCAAAGCCACCAAACTGACCAAAGAACTTCTTTGAGAGCGAAAAATGAAACAACAATCTAAGTTGTGTCTTTGTGTTAACATGTTTAATTATCCCACCAAGAAACAGCATGCATCTCTTGGTGTTGTATAAGTTAACTAAGCATGTTATCTTAAAGGACTGTGTATTTAAATTGGAAAAACAGAAATGACGTGTAGAGTTAACTCAATATAAATGGAAATTTGCAATCAAAATTACAAATATGGTTCATTTAAAAGTCACCAAAAGGTAGCTCAAGAGAGATGATTCTTGTGAATGACAAGATAGTTACACAAATAGAACCCCCCTTAGACTGGTTCGCTTTTGTTGCTTATATTCTTAAGAACACAAGACAGGAACTGCATTTTGATTTTGATAAATAATAATAAATAAATAAAAATTGAACTGCACAACATTCATTATTATTGTATTCATTTTTTTACTGCATTTATTTATTATTGTTTCCGTTTAAAACCGTGTTATCTTGTTAACACATGCAATTATTATTGTATGAAGGATCTCACTTTGAGAAAGGACTATGTTACCTTAAAACTCAAATGGACATAGAAAGAACGAGTTGTTTTAACAAACCATAGTTCACAAAATGAAATTATTCAAACGTAAGTTTTTAAACTGAGTACTTAATCTATTCCATTCACTACATATTATTCTACTCTACTCAGCTTTTCATTGTATATCCAAACAAAGCCTTGAAAAGAGAGAAATTTTCACTATCTCAACACAATGTGACCTTGGAATTTTGCATCAACAATGGCTTCACTGCTTAATGAGATTCCTTATGACATATGGAAGTATGCCTCCGTGGTTGAAGTAAGCAAGTTCGACCTGAAAATACAACAGTGTAGCTCTAGTATGCGCCTTAAAAATTTCAAAAAAAATAAAATAATAAAAAAGGTTAAATTACCTCAGTGTCAAAGCGTGCTGTGCAAGTAAAAGATTTTCCATTATCTGTTGTGACTGTCACATCTTGGCCGGGCCTAATCTCAGTGATATTACTTGGGAGGTCAATTGAATAACGTTCATAACCAGTTAATCCCAATGTGTCCGCATCCTCACCGGGTTTGAAGCAAAGAGGAATAATACCCATTCCGACCAAGTTACTGCGATGAATTCTCTCGAAACTCTTGGCTATCACAGCTTTGACTCCCTATTGTTGAAATGGAATTGTCATCAGCCACCAGGAATATTAACCTTTATGCTTTAAGAAAGAAAAATAGAAAATTCAACTCACCAGTAGCATTGGACCCTTGGCAGCCCAATCTCTAGAACTTCCACTGCCATATTCAGCTCCAGCCAGCACAATGGTGTCTTGCCCAGAAGCCTTGTATCTCTGACATGAGAGAACAATTCCAGGGGATTAGTGCTAAAATTTATGATTTTCTATCACATTCACCGGCACAATGGGATTCCACTAACTCTTTTTTCATTAGAGAAAGAAGAAAAAAGGGAATTGGGTTTGATGCATAGTATACACAGTGGAATTAACGCTATAATAATACCCTCCACCACGATCATTAAAGGAGTTTTGCTACCAAATCAATGTTCACATGTCATAATCAGAATATCAAGCTTTGCAGTGGTTATAATTAGAAGTCACTATTATCTACTTGGACACACACAAGCAAGACTGATAGTTGATACATGGAGGGAAGTAAACGGATTTGTTAGAAATGTAGTATTTTGAAAAGATTTTGTCATAAAGACATTCTCTGCTAGTGTTTTGAAAATACATAAAGAAAAACATCAGCACCAGAAAATATCATTATATAGAATACAGTATGTTTTTCAATTTGAAAAGCTCTAAAGCAGTAAACAAAAAAAAAATGCCATATTTGAGTAGGACATAACTCACCGTTGCTGCATCAAACACATAAAGCTTTTCCCCTGTTGGAATGTGAATTGTCTTTGGGCCAACTTCCCCATTCAAGAGCTTGTTAACAAGGCGAATGTTGGCAAAAGTTCCCCTTGCCATCACCTCATCATTGCCACGACGACTTCCATAAGAATTGAAGTCCTTGCGTTCCACCCCACGCTCAACAAGGTATTTGGCAGCAGGACTGTCCTTGTGAATGCTTCCAGCTGGAGAAATATGATCAGTGGTTATACTGTCACCAAAATTCAGCAGGCAATAAGCATCCTTTACCCCATGAGATCCAGGAGGATCCATGGTCATGTTCTTGAAGTATGGGGGTTCATGGATATATGTTGAGTTGGGGTCCCATGAGTATAGTGTGTCAGCAGGAACTTGTAGTTGATTCCACATTGTGTTCCCTTTGGTAATAGCCTCATATGTACTTCGGAACATGTCAGGCAACACACTGGATTGGACAACCTACAAATAGAAGTACCCAATGTTAATTTTGCCATATATACCATTGCAGTTCCCAGAGCAGAAGGTAAGGCTGGGAAAGACCTATATTTAGACTAAATTTCATGTAATAAGCAAATATGATAGTCCACGCTCCACACCAGGTAGAGGGTATGGTGGCACAGGCAAATTGGTTGACCAAATTAGTCAAGGGTCTTGGACTTGAAAGGTTTCCACTAGAAAGAATACCTTAAATATTATTTAAAGATACACTGCAGGAAGTCATGGTTTTTTTCACTGCAGTGGATCCTCTTCCAATAAAGGGACACATGAAAGATCTAAATGAGGAGAGTTAATCACTGAAATAGAAAACAGAGAAGGATAGGAGCAAAGCTAGTTATTGGGGGGGTGAATTTTGATGCAAATTTCAGCTAATGTGAGCTTGGACTTCTGGCAATTGGTAGATATTTTCTTGCAATTTTCTTCATTATTCTTACCAGTATGTCATTCTAGTGTCCAAGAGGTATCCACTGTTTCTGTGGAAATTCCTTAGTTTCTTAAATAAATAAATGAAGCATTCCAGAAGTTGAGTGTGCTTAGATCTTATCAAACTAGGCATCAATTACCTCGGCAATTTCTTCAGTAGATGGCCAGATATCCCTCAAGTAGACATTCTTTCCATCCTTCCCTGTCCCAATTGGCTCCCTCCCAAAGTCTATGTCAACCTGGAAATTTGACCCAAAGTTATATATGAAAGTCCAACAACATTTCAGGTTTCTAATTTTTTAACTTAAATTACATCATCATTTTAATAAAAATTAATAACATAAGTATCCTGACAACTGAAGAAGGTTCTAATAATCCTTATAGTCAATATATAAAAGAACATTTCAAAATTGAAAAAAATATTAGTTAGTGATATGACATTATCTGTAAGTCAGGAAAAAATTTATGAATACCAAATTTCATAGTCAAACACTTTTTCACTACACAGAAATGTACAATGTATTTATACTCTACTTGAGTCCAAATACATTACACATAGTTCACGTCTAATTTTTCAGACATACAAATGAAAATGATGCAGATTGTGTAACTAACTAGCAGTCAATACCAAGGCTTGTGATTAGCCTGCAATAATTTTATGATTTGTCTGTTTTATTTATGTACAAAGAATGAACCAAATAACTATTGCCCTTAACAAAGAGAGATGAAAATCAGATAATATTTTAGAAAAGAAAGACCCCAAAACAAATTATATACACATTAGGATTATGAATTAGACATACATACCGTGCCAGCAAGAGCATAAGCTACAACTAGAGGAGGAGAGGCGAGGTAGTTAGCTCTTGTCAATGGATGTACTCGACCCTCAAAATTACGGTTCCCAGACAACACTGCAGCCGCTACAATGTCTGCATCAGAATGCAAAAAACGAAATCAACAAGGCAAGTATAAAGCAGAATATGTCTAGGAGACTAGAAGGGTATCAAAAGGTATACAAAAGAAAGAAAAAAAATATGCAGGATAGTTAATATAAAGCAGTGTATGTCTAGGAGACTGGTAGGATATCTAAGTTACTAACAAGAAATATATTATTATCTGAGAAAACTAAAGAGTTGCAGAGAAATCATCAAGAAATTGTATTTAGTTACAAAATATGACCATTTTCTGAGATGGCAGAAGCAACAGACTCATCCAGCTCTCCAGAATTGCCAATACATGTAGTACAGCCAAATCCAACAATATGAAAACCTTGTTCATTTAGATATTTTTGCAGTCCACTGCCAAAAAAGTAGAAACAAATACAAAATCAGAATATATTTTCCCTAAATTGTGCTGAGGGGAAGTGACTACATTATAGTACAAAATACTGCAAAAGTTATCTAATAAGAAGCACAAAATACCTCTGGAGTAGATATTTTGTAACAACTCCAGAGCCTGGAGCAAGACTAGTTTTAACCCAAGGCTTGACCTGGCATAATAGTGAAAACAGCAAACAATTAGAATCAAGAAAAGAAAAGAACCATACAAAGAACACAATTTTTTCCCTTTACTATTTGAAGCAAAAACAGACACCAGAAGATGTGGACTTCATCCTGAAAAGGAGAGAAGTATCACTGCTACATTATTTTTATATTATTCTATAAGTGCCTAACCTGCAAACCAAGCTCATGAGCCTTTTTTGCAACAAGACCAGCACCGAGCATTACACTTGGGTTTGATGTATTTGTACAGCTTGTGATTGCAGCAATCACAACACTACCATGCTTGAGCTCCGCTGGCTGCCCATGGAAATCAAATTTTGCAACTTTTCCTTGTGCCTCTTTTGGTATAGCAAATCCCTGTATTTAAATAAATCATTTAGGAAATGCAGTATCTTATACTCATGTAGGGTTCTCATCAGATAAAAATCAATGAAACATGAATGATTACACTCTACATATTATTACAATGAAGAAACATTAAAAAAAAATGTTGATGTTTGATGGTTTTAGTTATTTTAACAAAATGATTGAAGTTTGTGTGACAAATCAATTTGTACCAGAACTAACAATTTCAACTATGAAAATCCAGGTAAACAACCATGGCCAATGAAGCAATGTTATTAGTTTGTCCATTACAGCAGACAAATACTGAAAGTGAGACTAAGAACCCACAATTAGCATTTTATGAAAAAAAACAAATGGGTAAGAAATAGCAATTATGCTTACAAGTTACAACTATCAACAGCTAATTCAATATATAGGCTACAAAATCATATTTTCCTCTTATAAGAATAAGACCTAACATAACAAAAATAAGGTTTTTGAATATCACAGTATAACTAACCTTAAACCCAACTTTGTTATCAAGACAAGCATGCCAATCAGCCTTCATTTCCTTCAAAGACACCCGATCATGTGGTCTACAGAGAAGATCATTTAGTATGAATTATTACATTGATAATAGGATAAAAGTTAAAATAAAACCTACATTGCAATAAAGAGGAACACATGAAAGATACAGAATCTCACCTCTTTGGTCCTGAAATACATGGTTCAACATCGGAAAGGTTTAATTCAAGATATGATGAATACACTCTATCTTGTTGCGGCTGTATTTATGGAAAATAAATTAGCATTCTATACTTCCAACATATATGTTTGCATAAGTCATTTTTGTTAAAAAGGATGAGTGTATAGAGCAATGACATTCTACAAATATTACCTCATTATAGTCAACAAACAGTTTGTTTGCCCTGAGATAAGACTCTATCATGGCCACCTGTATCCAGACAAAATGAAGATCAAATAATCTATAAGCACTTCACATCAGCATATAATAAATGAGTTGATATATGGTATACTTACAGTCTCATCACTTCTTCCAGTTAACTTGAGATATTGTAATGTAACATGATCCACAGGGAAGAAGCCCATGGTGGCACCATATTCAGGAGACATATTGGCAATAGTGGCCCTGTCAGCCAAAGATAATTCACCCATACCATCACCTAGAGAACAAAACAAATAACTGTTAATCAGCAAGGACAATCAGTGTGAGTTGAAAAAAGGAGGAAAAAAATATGCAACAGTAGGCCTCAAGAGAACTTAATTACCATAAAATTCAACAAATTTCCCCACAACGCCGTGCTTTCGGAGAATTTGAGTCACAGTTAGAACTAAGTCTGTTGCTGTAACACCATTGTGTAGTTTTCCAGATAACTTGAACCCAACAACACCGGGCAAAACCATGCTCATCGGCTGTTAATTATCATTTTACACAGCAATGAAATCATCACACTTCAAGATAAAGCAAATAAACAAACACTTCTAGAGAGTCATAAATGCCATCAAAATTCATTAATCAGTAGTGTTTTGAATAGAATTAAGATTGACATCCATCGCATTACAATTTAATATATCATGATCATCACAAGGTAATTTACCTGACCAAGCATTGTGGCCTCAGCTTCAATACCTCCAACACCCCATCCAGCAACACCAAGCCCGTCTATCATTGTTGTATGTGAATCAGTCCCAACCACACTGTCAGGATAGAGTAGGCCCTCATTGTTGAATACAACCCTTCCAAGATATTCAAGATTGACCTGAAATTTGAGACATCAAACCCACAAGTCCCCAACATTAATGATAAAAAGAACAATTAAATTCCATGAAATAATTTTGCATCTTTGTTTCCAAACTTACCTGATGTACTATACCAGAACCAGGAGGAACAACAAGCATGTTACGGAATGCAGTTGACCCCCATTTAAGAAAAGCAAATCTCTCCTTGTTTCTCTGAAATTCAAGCTCCATATTGGCCTGCACTGCATTATCTGACCTTGTAACATCAACTTGCACTGAATGATCAATGACAAGATCAACAGGAACCTGTCCATAATTATAGCTCAGAAGTCAGAACCATTTCTAACAAGCATAAAATATAAGGAAACTACGTCTAAAATACATTTTGTCAAACTTCAAAAACCCAATAACTACATAGAAAATGGAGTTGGTTGGCAAATTTTGCGTGGGTAGTCACTCAAACTTTGAAGTACTTTGAAGTCAAACTAGTTTAGAAGAATGTCCATCATGTTTTATTTAAATTACATTTTCTCCACTAATCACCTATTCCCCCTCTACTATCTAAAATTTCAAAAATGATTCACCAAACAATATTTGTAATTAAATTAATCAAACTTTAGACATACAAGTATAATTTGATAATTTAAGAAACTATCTTGATTAGTTCCAACCCTTATTTTAAAGATTGCCAAATTCCACCAAAAGCTATAACAATAAACTAGGGCAACTAAATATATTGGAAAATATTTTTCAGATACTATCAATTGCAGAACGTTTAGTAGCTATATAGGAAAAAATGGAAAATGATTACATCTAGATAAAAGCTATTTTTTCTTAAATGCAGAAGATTCAAAAGAATAATAATTACAGTGCATAACAAATAAGATGTAATACTACAGAAGTAATTATGAGTTCAAGGTACATGAGATCAATGAATTTATACAGAACAAAAGCACATGCTAGTGCAAGAAAGATGCATACCAGAGGGTTTATCTTATTTGAATCACTGCCAAGCTTATTCATAGCATCACGCATGCAAGCCAGGTCAACAACAGCCGGGACTCCAGTAAAATCCTGGGGAGAGGAAATAAGTTCAAAAGAACAACACATATTACTCCCAGTGTCACCCATCCCTAACATAGCTATTTCATCGTATCAGGTTCCAGAAGTTAACAAGATACCTGCAAGAGAACACGAGCAGGCTTGAATGGAATCTCAACTTGCTTTGTAGAACTGTTTTCCCAGTCGAGGATCTTCTCAACATCTTCCTTTTTTACTTGAAAATTGTCACAATTACGAATGGCAGATTCAAGGAGAATTCTGATGGAGTATGGTAACCTGTCTGTTATACAGGCATAGAGTTGATACCATCAGTAACACAACTGTCACACATGACTCCAACATGAAGTATTTTAATGAAGACTCCATTACATTTAACAAATAACATTACTCAAACCATGAACAACATCAGGCTAAGCCAAGTTAGCAAATTACCAATTCTTGGATCATTGAAAGAAGGAAGACTGTAGAACTTTCCAAACTCGCCACCACCAGGCTTGGGGAGACTGGTCAAGTTTCCCTTGAAAGGATTTTCATTGGCTGAAGTGAACAATAATCAGAAGTCAGAACACAAAATTCAGCACTAGACATTAGAAACATATGTGCGTAATAAATATAAAAATTCACACAATGGCAGTAAGATAATGCAAATTACACTACTCCCCCAAGCAAACCAGGGGCTTGCTGTTTGGATAAGCTTCTCTAGAAGCACTTCTAAAAAAAAATATATGAAAAGAGTTTCTTTATAAACTAACTAGTAACTAATTTATAGGAGTTCTCTTATATCTCATACAGCTTCTCTAAAAGGTAGGGATTTTTATGCATTAGCTAATGCAAAAACTAATTTTAACTTATGAAGGAACTCATTTCATTTTGTGTTTTTATTTTCTTCTCCTACGAGCATTTCTGAAGAAGCTTACCATGAGTAATAGTCCTACACTTAAATCATTAGTAATTTTTATAAAAAGTCAACAATCTTACCATGTATGAGAGTGTATGATTAGATGAATGTTCAGTGTAAAAAACATTTACACGGTAGGTGCATGTATTATTTATGCTTAAAAAAAAACTGTAAAATGAAAAGAAAAAAATATGCATGTCACGATAACGGTCAACGCGTACTGGTGACGGAAAGCTAAACAGAATACAAAAAAATGGAAATGAAAATGAAAATGCAGAATACAAAAAACGGAAATGGAGAAAGGAAGAAATATGAGGTCAATAAAAGAAGCGCTTCAAAAGTGTGAGAAAGGAGGAGTGACGCACGCACCCATGGTAGCGATTTCGCGGTGGAAGCGTTCGACGGCGGGAGCGACGGCGCTGATACGAGGATGGGGAGTGAGCGGAGAGGCGGAATGGAGGCGGTGGCTCCAGCGCGGGAGGGAACGAATGGCGGCGGAGAAGGAAGTGCGGAGAGAGAAAGAAGGAGGATAAGCGAAGGTTCTAGAATTAGGAGAGAAAAGTTTGGGCCTGGTTGCTCTGAGGAGCGAAGAGGCAGAGGAAGAGGCCGTTGTTATATACATGGTGATGATCACGCTCACGCATTCGGAGCCAGGATAAGGATGGGTTCAGAAAGTGAGAGACCGATATGGTAACAGTTTTGTTTTGTAGCGTCTTGTGCTACAACGAGAGAGATGGGTTATGGTGTGTGAATTTGAACTAGGGCTGCGTGCCTTGATGGTCGTTGATGATGACAATTGATTGGGATGTTGAAGTGGCGCCACCATTCAAGCTGAGCTTCTAGCTCTTCTACAACTACTGTGAGTGTGACACGAAAAGAAGGTATCAGGTTTGTTTTTATTAAAAAAAAAAAAACTAGAATTAAAAAGATTATGCATTGTAGTTCTAGCCTTCTAGGATCAATTACAAAGTTGTCTTGTGGTAGACGTAACTAACCTCTCTAGATGCCCCTATACTATACTATCAAAATACAAAGACGACAAACTACATTTTCCTTCCGTTGGTCTAGTGCATAGTGCTATATATATAACGATGATTATTTCTAAGTCAGCTCTCTTAATATGTTACATTTTGCTATGATTAAAACGAGGTAGTAATTTGTAAACAAGTTATGATTTCTAAATAAACTCTTCGAGACGTAAAAGATGGATCTTTTCCTTGGCCACAACCACAACACACTAGGACTCCATCCATTCGAAGAAAGTGCAAGGATGGGTTGCATTATCGTCATGTCTGAAAAGATTTCAAAAATACGTACCAAACCGACATCCAACAGGGTTGTGCACTTGTGCCACTGAAGACAAGCCGAATTTCTTGGGTATCGGATTTCAATGAACTACAGGGCCAGGGTGCACAACATTTCAATTTTCAATCATGTCCCCGATATTGTTTGGTCCTAATTATTTCCAGTTTTTATTTAGATTACCAATGGGTTTGAACATATAGATTTATAAATCTTGTCTCACTCTTGTATACTTATATGATGTTGAACTTTTTCATTTATATTCAATATGATAGAAACGTGATAGTTCACTTTTACACTATATTCAATACACATGTCCATTAAAATTAATGAGCTATTGGGACAAAGAAATTGATTTGTTGTGCTAGTGCCATATGTTGGTTGAGATGTCTTCCATATTCGTGAAGAACTTTCCAGCGTAGCGAAGAGACAATTCAATGTTTCTTTTATAAAGAGGTAAAAAAAAAAAAATAGGGTGTGAAAATAGCAGAAAAAGATGTGAGAATAACATGGGCCCTCGATGGGTACTCTTCCTTTTTGGTTCTTATATCGTGATCCATAGTTCTTGCCTGCCGAATAATAAAAAAAAAAAAAAAAAAAAAGTGATCCAGGGAATCTGAATATCTGATGAATGCGACACCGCACGACGTCGTCTCTTGAACTGGTGGCGTCAAGTTTCCCTTCTTTTATTTTATCCTCGACAGAGCAAACTGAAACTGATAAACTCACACAAACACAACACAGCGTTCGCAGTAAGCAAAGCAAGCTAACAGTACTAAACAACGAACAAGAGAAAAAGAGAGATAAGAAAAGAACGCAGAACTGAACACAACAATGGCAGAACCCAAAGTTAAATACGATCGCCAACTCAGGTACTCTCGCCACTTCCACATTTTACCTAATTTTTCCACTTTGCGCTAACCTAACTATCTTATTGATTGTGGTGTATGTTGAATTGATTCGAGTGTTGTGTGTTGTTCTTTCAATGAGAATCTTCGACTGTTAATTAGTTTAACGAGTGGAGGATTTTGTTACGGCGTGAGGATTTTTGTGACGATGCTAGGGATTGAGTGCACTGAACTGTGAATGAACTGGAGTGGAGTTTTCTGTGTACGATGAGATGCAAATTGGAGTGGAGTTGCTTTTTATAGAAAAAATAATAATCAGAAACTAGTTACTACTACAATCGTTGCTTGTTGAGTGGAATGTGCTGATGATTCTTAGTGGCAGGAAGATAATTGTTATTCTCATTCTGAACTTTTGCTGCTTTTGTTGTGAAATTTTGTCTTTAGTATATATATATATATATATATTTTTTTTTATTTTTTTTTTGCAATTAGTTGTTAATTTGTTAGTTTTTGTCTTTGTGCATGTGTATTTTGAATTCAACGTGTTTAAGTATGAAATCAAAATCTTAAAGGCCCTTTGGTTTGAGAAAAGGTATTATGTTTCATTCTCGGTTTTAAGTTTTGTATAGGAAATTATAGAAACAGAAAATAATAAAATGTTGTCTTCACTGTTTCTTGTATAAACTTTTAAAAACATGAAATAAAGTTAAAACATGGTGACATTTTTGTAATAGAGAATGAAAGTAGAAAATGTTTTCTCAAACCAACCAGTCTCTTCTCGTCCTGCTGTTTTTTTTTATTTTGGGCAGTCTTGTAGGAATCTCTGATCTAATCCATATTGCAATGTTTATTTGAAAATGCAGAATATGGGGTGAACAAGGACAGGCAGCCCTTGAGAAATCTAGTATTTGCTTACTTAACTGTGGTCCTACCGGTTCTGAAACACTTAAGAATCTTGTTCTTGGTGGGATTGGAAGCATCACTGTAGTTGATGGATCTAAAGTCGAAGCGGGTGACCTTGGAAACAATTTTTTGGGTACAGTGACTTCTTGTTGTACACGGGTTATGTGCTTAGGAATCTATTTTGGTTCTCATTTTTGTCCCTTATTTGTAGTGGATGAAGCAAGCCTTGGGAAGTCAAAGGCAAAATGTGTATGCTCATTTCTTCAAGAGCTGAATGATGCAGTTAAAGCAAAATTTGTAGAAGAGTCTCCAGAAACATTGATTGAAACAAATCCATCATTTTTTTCTCAATTTACGTTGGTTATTGCCACTCAGGTATGCTACTATAAGTCTATGCTGACAACTCCTATGAGACAAATGCTAGGAGTTTTCGTGTATCTTTCTGAGTGAAAGAAACCTATGAATTCATCAATTGACAATATATCTAGATTTATTTTTCAGTTTTTATTTTTTTTATTTATTTTAAATGTTTTACATTTTCTTTCAAGTGCACTCATTGATGGTAATCTTGATAAACTTTCAGCTCGTCGAAAATTCAATGATAAAGCTTGACCGAATCTGCAGGGCGGCAAATGTTATGTTGATCTTTGCTCGCTCCTATGGCCTTACAGGGTTTGTTCGAATTAGTGTGAAGGTAATTTGGTAAATGGATAATCTTGTATTCATTGTATATTTGATGATTTTACAAATTCAAGGAATGATCTGATGCTTGAGGAAACTTAATATTAATTTTTATCACTGACATAATTTTGATATGATATTTGACCTGTCAAAGAGAAAATTAATTCAATGTGGCCATTTGAAAAATGGTATTAAGGAGAGAAGGGAAATAATGGCTGGAATTGCAATAGGTTTACTTTCAGGTTGGGTAATTTTCTTTTACAGTCATATGTATGAACTACAGAGGTGAAAATACCTTTATTAGTTAACGTTGGTGTGTTATTGAATATCACCACGATTTGCATGTTTTGGTTGATTAGTACTTTTTGTTGGCTTTATTAGGAACATGCTGTGATTGAGTCAAAGCCTGAACATTTTTTGGATGATCTCCGGTTAAATAATCCTTGGCCTGAACTCAAGAGGTATAGAGTAGTTTAATCTTCTTTTTTTGGGGGCTAATTTCCTTTTATATACTAAGATGAGGGTGAGCCTTGGCCCTGGGTGCAATGGTAAGGATGCTGCCATGTAACCAGGAGGTCATTGGCTAATGCCTTGAAAATAGATACCGTATGGCATCTCGTGTCTCTGCTTCTGGGGGTAAGGCTTCATACATGTGCCCTTCTCAGATACCACTATGTGGGACCCTTGTGCACTTTGTTGCCCTTTTCCCCATTATATTCTAAGATCTGGTTTTGCCTTCATCAATTTCACCTGTCAACCTACGTAATTGCTGTAAAGCTGAGACTGTACACCATAGACATGGTCCTTCCCTGGTTTCACTTGAAATTTTCATTGCATGTGTATCCACAGATTTTCCGATGACATTGACTTGAATGTGCAAGATCCTGTGGTTCATAAACACATACCATATGTTGTCATTCTTGTCAAGATGGCTGATGAGTGGGCCAAAAGCCATGGCAGTAGGCTTCCATCAACCAGAGAAGAAAAAGGAGTTCAAGGTTTGTTGTTTAATCATTTAGCCCTTTTATATCTACGGCTGTTCTAGATATATGATTAGCTTTGGATGTGAAAAATGTAGGAGATTCTTAAGGCTGGGATGGTTGCACAGGATGAAGATAATTATAAAGAAGCTATTGATTCAGCATTCAAAGTATTTGCTCCCCCGAGGAATAAGTAAGTAGATAATTTAATTGATTGTAACTTTTTGCCTTTGTCAATCTTCATTTTGAGAATCACTCTATCCTTTTGTTTTATTGGATAAGGAGCATAATAAGGATTCTTTTCTCAGAGCTTGTAGGGTTAAATTTTATAGGATCCTTGGAGAAGGTGAGCGAATAATAAAATGAAAGAAAACTGTTGAATTTTACTATATTAAGACTTCAAAGATGTATTTGTTGAGTTTTGCAATGGAGTTGCTATAAACTTGTTTGTTGAGAGTTCTTCATCTCTGAAAAATGACTAATCCATACTTTGCTTGCTATGAAAAACTTCATTTCATCTAGAACTAGAATATTAGTTATTGTGTGAACAGTTACTTTTGCAGTCCAATAAAAAACCTGTTTATTCTCTAATGTTATGTACTTTCATAGATTTGGAGTTGCAACAGATACTAAATGATAGTTCTGCTGAAGTGGACTCTAATTCTTCAGATTTTTGGGTGTTGGTGGCAGCTCTGAAGGTTGGTACTTATGGCATTGCATAACTGACTTTGCTTCACTTTGATGTGGAAAAATTTTCATACGTATTTAATGTTATAATGTTTTCTTATTGGATGGTAATTAGTTAGAACTTGTGCAATTGAAAGACTGGAGGAGTAACAGGAAGTTGTTACTTGTGATGAGTTTGTCATATTTTGCTGCTTTGAACCTACTATTATTCATGTCATTATTCTTTATTGCTTGCCTATTCTTTAGTTGTTTGATGGTACATTTCTCACCCTTTTGCAGGATTTCATTGCAAATGAAGGTGGTGGGGAGGCACCTCTTGAAGGATCTATACCAGATATGACTTCTTCTACTGAGTAAGCAGCCAAGTCTTTACATATTTTCAGAGAAATTTTTATATTGAAAATAAAGATTGTTAGTGTATTTACGGGAGATATATTGATGTTCCTGCAGGCAATATGTAAATTTGCAGAATATTTATTACGCTAAAGCTGAGGCTGACTTTCTTGTAATAGAACGTCTAGTGAGGAGTACTTTGAAGAAGATTGGTAGAGATTCAAATAGCATCCCGAAGTCAATGATTAAGAGCTTCTGTAAAAATGCAAGAAAACTCAAAGTAAGCTTGTGATGATAAACAGTGGAAATGGATTCTTATGCCTAACAATTTATAGACTAATTCTAATCTTTCCCATTTTGTAGGTTTGCAGGTACCGTCTAATTGAAGATGAGTTTAATTCTCCAAACCTACCCGAGTTACAGAAGTACCTAACTGATGAGGATTACAGGTTATGTTCATTTTATAATTAATGTATCTGGATGGTTTCATATTAAGAATTAGTCTGTGGGAAGGGATTTGTTTTGCTGAAAAGCTGGTTTCCTGTTTGTGTGGCAGCATTGCTGTGGGAATTTATATTTTGCTTCGTGCTGTTGACCGGTTTGCTGCTAATTACAACAGCTTTCCAGGACAGTTTGACAGGTAATGCTTCGTGCCATTGAAGATCCAAATATTTTCCTGTTTTGTAATGAGACTCATTATTGAGATTATTTTTTTGGTAAATGGCTTGCAGTGCAATGGATGAGGATATACCTCGATTGAAGAGCACAGCAATTGGCTTACTTAATGACTTGGGATGCAATGGAGCCACTTTGGCTGAGGACCTTATCAATGAGATGTGCCGATTTGGTGCAGCAGAGCTTCATGCTGTTGCTGCATTGGTTGGAGGAATTGCATCGCAAGAAGTGATCAAGGTTTGAATTTCTAGCTCCTCTCACAACTTAGGGAATTCGTTGTTTTTGTCCTATTAATAATCACATTACTTATCTTATGTTCCTCGCAGCTCATAACAAGGCAATTTGTACCAATGTCCGCAACCTACATATTCAACGGCATTGGCCACAAGTCACAGCTGTTGTCACTGTAACTGCTTGTACTATGGTCAAATTTTTATTCTCATAATTTTTAATGGTTCTGATATAGATTTCTATTCGAAGATTCAAGGGCTTGATGGAGCGAGCAATCGTCTATTGTGGCTTCCTTTAATCTTAATGCAAACTACCGAGGCATTTTTGCTCGTTAGGTGGACAAAAGTGGATTCTTGTTTTATACACAAATTTTGTAATTACGGATATGGATGTCAACATCAAGAGGAAAGGAGATATTTATTTGCAAAATTGAAGAGTCCACCTAATGAAATGAATTATTCGTTTATATGTAATCTAAAGTCTCTTTCTATTTGCAACGAAATCCCATTATCATGGACAACACGAATTAAAATTTATATTCATTCACTAAATATTGAAGCAATTCATTCATTTGTGCCAAAAAAAAATATAAAAAGAAAACTAAAATGGCATTAGCCAAATGGTAGATGGGTAGGAAGGGTCAAAGTTAATCACTCAAGGCGATTCAATGCTGATTGCTGAGGGAGTGTGGGTTATGCTTGAAACCATAAGTCACAACTTTGTTGCTTAGTAAATTCATGAGAAAACTTGTATTTTCATGTTTGTATGGCAAAAATGTCCCTGAAAGCTATTTGTACTTTCGCTACAAAGACAAAAATACTAACAAAATTCTCAAATAGTAAAATTAACAAAACATGAAATTGATGTAGCTTCTATGCCGTGAGAGGAAGTTGAATATTGTTGCATTGCAAAATATGCAGGGTTACTCTCTAGTCTCTACTAGCAGCAGCTCCTCTGTTGTCAGGATTGTATACACTGAAATCCCCGAAGTCCCTTCTTCCACTGACAAAAATAGTGTCCAAAATCAAAGCCTCGAGGAAAGGAATGAAAATTCAGTTGCTATTCACAGTAGTATTACAAGTGTACTACAAATAACTATCTAATGACAATAAAACAAGTATTATTTTCTTTTTATAAGATATATATAAAAATTTTGAGGACGATTTTAAGCAACATCAATTACCTTAGAAACTGGACAAAGTCAAAAGTAAAATAAGTAAATTCAATGACTGAATGGTAATGGCGGATCTATGATGTATGAACCTAATTATAGTCTCTTTTGCATCAACTTGAAAATGACTTCATATTTCCAGACTCTCAATTGTTCAAAAGGAGTATTACTTATATTAATTATAGGGCAAGGAGGATAATGTATTTTTGTTTTTGTAACCCACAGATTTGATAAATATATGCCTCAAGGTATATTGAATCTATGAAATAGATGCCTATTGATCATAAATTAATGGCATAAGGATGAAAACTTGAGATTAGAAAGATTGAAAAATAATCATGGCATACCTGTGTTTCACATCCCAACCACCAGGAAGAAAACGTGGATTTACAGCGTCCACAAATACTTGTCTCCATCTTTGACAAAGCTCTCGAATGCCATCCTCACCATACTCCTTCAGTAAATGTTCTACAACTCGATTTCCATGTGGTCCATGTCCCAAGAGTGATAGTTTTGAATTATGTTCACTAAGCCCATTTTCTTGCCTACAGCTCAGACCACTATCATCAACATTTAATGCAGAGTCACTGCTTTCATTGTAGCCTATAGTTTCAACTGTGATCATATTTCTGTTCAAAGTTGCAGAGACATCTCCATTAACTTTAATATCAGAAACTAAAGTGGAGCTTCCAATATCATCTTTTCTCGTCAAAATCTCTCTATCTACTTCACTTGTTTCTTCATTTGTATATGAGCCATCATGAGCACCAACTTGCAACGTGTCCACATTACTCATTCTGGGTGTGCAACCAGCATGGTTATCCAGTTCTGGCACTGTAGCAGTACTCCCCAAAGAATGCTTAAAAGAAAACCCTCTCTTCTTCTCAAAGCGTCTTCTCTCATGAGGAGTCATGCCAACTTGCAAAGCTCTTTCTAGATCTTCCTCAGATATCTCCCTTCCTCCATAATATCTCTTTATAATCTGCAAGTAAATTAACATTACAAATAACTTGATAAGCAGAAGCTCCTGCAGTTGATGAAGCTCTTCAATAACAATAATGAACAATGATAATCACTACAGAAGCACAATTTAGAACCCATATTTTATATTAAAAATGCATCTAATCTATCTTCAAAGGATTCCTTAAACAAATCAATTTTCACTTGGCTATCTAACTACATTTAGTTCAAACTATCGAATTGAATATCATAAGGTAGGGGCACTACAATAGTTACGTGTCAGAGCAACCAATAACATACAGAAATACAATCAAACCTCAGTCAGTTCTTCATGGCGATTGAGGGGCATACTTGGTCCATGGCGTAGAAGAGCCATAGCAGCATTTCGTAACTGTAATGGAGATACACCTCTCTCCTCTTCAATCTGTTTTTCAGTCTCTTGACCTGGATGGACTACCCTCTGAAGGTAGAGAGGAATGCCATATTCAACAGCTATTTTTCTCTTATACTTTTCTGCAGCAGCATGTGCAACTTCATGGCAATCCACACAAAGTAGGACAATGTCATGAGAACGATGGCTTTTCAAATGCTCAGGGAAATGTACTCTGTAACATGATGGGATTATTCGATACCGCAAGTAGTGATTTCCTTCACCACATCCAACACATATATTTTTCTTACTCTGGATATAAAAATCATTGTCTTCGTCCTCAGGGCGACCTTTGGGTTCAAAAAGAAGCATTATAGCTGGGGGTTCTTCATCAACAAGTTTTGCAAGATCCCGACTAAGGTACCTGGAAATTTGAACATTAATCAAGGAGAAACCAACAGCAATTTTTAGTCTATTACAGATGGAATAAAAACAAGTGAAAGTGCACAAACCATTCAAGCTTCCTCCGATCACAATAACAAAGCAGCCTCCCATCATTAGCAAATATCCGGCAATTGTGATAAACAGCAGATTTACAAGAGAATTTTTGAACAAACAAATCTCGAGAAGCCTTCCGAGAAAATTGTTTAGGATTTTTTGGGCCTGGTTGTTTATAGGCTAAAGTAGGTCTTAGGCTACTTACCAACAAAGCATAATTAAATATAGAAAGTGGACAACTTCCATTTTGACCTAGACACTTCTGAAGAATCACTGAATAAATATCATCATCATTAACCAACTTGTTTGCAAGCAGATGATAGATATCACTCAGATGACTGCAAACAACAGGAGATGGGGAAGGAATGAGAGAGTTGACACCCATTTCCATATTGATATCAGCCTGAGCTATGGTGTTGTATATTTCCGAGTGACCCGCTGAAGGCTGACTTGCCAAAGCAACAATTGCCTGGTCTGACAATACATATTTTAAGCTCTCATCATGAATACGAGCCTGAAAGTATAGACACAACACAGAATAATCAGCTCATGTTGCTAACATACAGTTTTCTGGTGTCAAATAGAATATGTTCGGCATTACATCGAAGTTTGTACAGCAAGCAACGAAATATTGATTTATAAATTGAGTTCATTATCATAATAAAGACAGTGTAGCTAAGCACATATTTGGAAACACCTTTTTTTCTGGGAAAATAATTTTTTTTTTCTCAAAAAGTTGGAAAATTATTTCTTTAAAATAAGTTAAATCAAACACACTTGGTTTTGTAGAGCCATTTTAAGTATTTCTGTTGCTATGAATAATAAACTCAAAATTATCACACCAATTAATAACTGAATAAATGCCAAGTATTCTCAATTATAACAAATTTCAAGATATAAAAAAATCAATCCTCCATGAGCTTTAGTTAAATACTTAAATTCCCCTTCTTTTTCTTAGTCCATCATTACTCTTGAAGTTTTATTTTGTCAGATGGCATGAAAAGATGTTACCATAATTTCAAGAAGCACAAAGAGATCTCTCAAATGACTAAGAACATGGAACGAATTTCTCTTCCATCTCATAATTTGTAAACTAAAGCAGTCCTCAAACTCTCAAGGAAGTGAAGACTGACAGTTACAGTAATAAAACTATTCTTAAATGGTAGCTAAATTTAAGGAGCCTTTAGATATTATAACTGACCATCAGATCTCTCCATGTGCACAGTTGCCTCACAAAATTCTGAATCTGCATTCAGAAGATCACATTAAAACAATATATCCAATTAGACCACACTGTATACTTCAAATCTGTACAGGAAGCAGCAAACCTGGGCTTCATTTGAAATTGATGGAAAGCCTGAGCCATGACTGCTCACTTGACGTGAAAATAATGATAATGCAGAAGATTCTCCACGAGAAGCTTCAATCTCTTTCTTGAAAAGTTGTAAGCAAATCATGTTTGAACGCTGACTAGCCTCAAGAACAAAATGGAATTTGTCATCGGAACAAGAGTTTTCTGACAATAACAAATTCAGAATTTAGACCCAATAACATTAACACAAAATGTCCGAAAGAATTGTCAGAGTTGAGGAGTAGCAATGAAAATGAACTTATTTCCTCAGTATTCTTTAAAGTTATCCAGTTAAAATGACAAAACCCTTAGGACCATACCATAATTATGGGTTGCAGATCTTGCACATCTCAGGTATAAAATAATCTGTTTATTTCCTTGGCCACATTTTTTGGAGGCATGGAGAAAATATAAAAGGAGGTGAAAAAGAGCTTGACAAGGTAGATTTTCAAAGTTTCACTTGATAAAATGCTAAAAATTTATTAGAAATTTTATTTTTGTTTCTATTTTCTCTCTTTCCTCGCAATATCAGACAAGAGTGAATACCATTGACCAGTTGTTTAAGTTCATTGATCAGACAGTTTGCAATATACAACAGATAGTGTGCATCTGTTAGGGCATAATGTACCATTTCTGCTGAGAGAGGGCGCTGTCTCCAGTCTTCACGCTGCAATCAACCATATAAAAGAAGTATTAGTTCTGGTCACTAAATAAAAGAATCCCAAACACATCATAATAGCACTGTGTCTTATTTATAACATTTTACTACATGAAAGAAAAATTGTATGTGTTAGTGTTAGGTAACCCCATTAGTAGTCAGTTCCAACAGGTTAGTGAGTTAGTTAGGTAAGATAGCTGAATAAGGCATGCTGCCTATAAATAAGAGTGGAGGTGGAGAGAGAGATCTCTTGTAAATTTTGAGAGAATTGGGTCTTTTGGCATTGAGAGGCACATACCGTTGAATTTCTGCAGTGTTCTATCTTGTAATTGTGGCTTATCCCTATTTCTTCTTAATAAGATACCAGGTCTCTATCAGTTTGCAAGTTCTACTTTTATATTTTGGTGCACAAGTTCCATTTATTGATGTATCTCATTCAATGTGTAGTTGCTTGCATCATTAATAACCAATGTAACAGGATTTTAAATGATTCATTGCCAATGAAATTGTTGGCTCGATATGATTAATTGTTCAGATGGCTACTTCCTATTCAGTGGGAAAGGGAGCTCTTCAAATGTACGATTCAGAAATCTCTTCTACCCTGCGGGAGCAACTTCAATTTCATTTTAAATGATCACTAGAAAGTAAGAATAAATGTATCATCTGAACTACACCACTGACCACTTTGTAACTTTTAGCTTTTATATAAACATCTGCCCTCACAATTGTGAAAATGAATTCATTATTCAATTTTTAAGCTACATTCAACTATTGTCTTTTTAACATATGTTTAAAGTTTCGCTGTTTTAGTTCCATGAGGTCTAGTACAAAATCATCTTTCAAGCAACATTCAATTATCCTTTTCCAACATCTTTGTAATAGTTTACCATGTCGTTTCAATAAATTCAAGACCTAATCTTAACTGCTAGGGGTCAAACTCCTTTATGAAATTCATAAATTGTAATTCTACATACAGAACAAAATTATGATTGAGGTTCACCCAACAAAACAAGTGAAAATGAAAGAGTAATTAGAAAGAATGTTATAAAGACTTAATAAAAGAGAAATAGTGCCCTGAATGGGAGAAGTAATTCTCCCATTTAGATAAGACACTCAAAAAATCTACCATTCTTTGGGAGAAGCTCGTAGGATGCCAGAACTTTATAATGTGTTTTGATGCTCAAATTCATTGTAGGCATTACATTTTACTTAAACATATCCATACTAAGTACTAAATACTTAAGACTACAACTTTGTTGAAGACAACCAAAGAATTCATCCAATGAAGGATTTAGCATGATCAGGTCAAACCTGTAATAATTTATTTGTTGTCACACCGCAGTAAGTTTCAAGCAAATAAGCAAGTGATTTATGTGGTTTCGACAGCACCTCACATGCCTGCAGTACATGAACAAGACAATGATTAAAAAAAACAAATTTACTGCCAGTCAATTGTAAAAGGCAAACTTTTCCAGTTCTGTTATGCATGAAGAGAAAATTCTGTATTTTCCTTTTGGTGAATAAGAGAAAATTTTGTATGATACATGCCATCCAGTACATGGACCGGTGACATGATAGTGGGAACATGTATAGGCAGCAGCTCACCTTTGAAGTATCAAATAGATTAACAACGTATATGTGGAAGTCCCTCTGTAGCCAGACTATATCATTGTCAGCCCCATGGAACACCTATCCACAAATTTTCCATTGAGATGGAAACAAAACTGTAATAGATAGACTTGGATGACAAAAACACAGACAAAAAAATCAACCAAAATATTTTGCAATAGATAATATTATTTTATCCCAAATATCTATTTAAAAAATCTGAATTATTCTAACAGTATATTATACATTTTTTAAAAGTAAAAAAAAAAAATTGGTTTGAAATTGAAGTAGTTAATATCAGTGCAAACATCCCCTCCCCCAAAATCTCTAAATCCTATTTAAGGAGTTTAGAAATATGATACCGATAACTTACATACTTTACAAATTGAAGGATTGGCAAAAACTGGGCGAAGAATGCCCATAAAATCATGCAGGGAAATTGTGTCAACCAAATAGTCTTTCTCCCTTGTAGAAATCTGCTCAATACAACAAACTTATCAAACAATAAATTTCTGCCGTAATGTAATCAGAGGCGAGGAGTTAAACAATAAACACTTGACAAAATTACCTGAACTAATGCTGTAAAGCCTAGAAAAGATCGTAAGCTATGCTGTTCCGTGTCCACAGCAAAGAACCTCTCTTGGCTCAACACATCAACCAGTTCCTTTAACTGCATCTCGGTATGAACCCAAACATATGAATCCTTCATTTCCAAGTCCACAATCTCAGTACCAACTTCAATTTCAGGCTGAGGATTTTTCAACAATGCTGTAATCTCCGCCTCATACGGATGAGGATTCGAAGCATTCTCTGTATAAAAACAACTAAATGCAGATGAAGAATCCAAAAGAAACTTAAACAACGAATTTCTAGCTTTATGTATTCTGTGACAACTTTGTTAAAGACATCTAGATAATGAAATTATAATAAAACTCATCATTTCAAATCCAACCTTCCTCCAACCTCAATCCATTTCCTGTATCTAAATTTCCGAAAAAAAATCACCAAATTCCACTAAGCTACTTCAATTTCCTAACCTCATGCAAAAATAATTGCACGCACACAAGAACAAAAAAGACTTCGAATAATCAGAGGCATGCGAAACGCAAAAAAGCGAAAACAGAAGCTATTGCGTATTTCCTTTAGCTGCTGCGACTAAGCATCACGATCGAGTACGTGAACTTCTATATTTTCCTTCGGTTTCTCAGTAACAAAACACAGAAACGAGTGTGCGGAGTGTGGAATGTACCGTCGTTGCTGAGGTGCTTGAACGGAGCGTAGGAGTTGTCCGCTAAGACGCGCTTGAACGCGCACTGTGGTTTCTGTTCGGAGTGTAAATAGCACGGAGAGGACTTGTTCTGCTTGCGCCTTCGCGCGACGAAGAAGATGGAGATGACAGCGGCTGCGGCGGCTAATGTGGCGACGGTGAATGCCACGCGCATCTTGTGAGCGTTGGTCATTTTCTTCCTCGATGAGTTTCAGTTTGGGTTTTGTGCTGGGCGCGGTAGATGCGGTGACCGCTCATGCTCGCCGCGGCGGAGTTTCATTTAAGCGAGTGCTTTTTGGCTTATCTTACGTGGCACATTTAGATGTTGACACTTGACACTTGTTTGATGTACTTGGGCCTTCAAAGGTAAAAGCCCAATTTGGACTTTTTTGTAGCTGGGCTGGGCTGAGTCCTGAAAGCAATCCCGGCCCGTTCCTTGTTTTTAGATCACAACAACTCATGAGTAATAGTAAAGTTTAAGGAATTTGATTATCTACCAACAGTGTCGGAATTTGTTATTGAATACTTCTAGTTTTATAGCATGTTTGATTATAGTACTAAGTTATTGTTAAATTTGAACTTCATGCGTTTGTTAAAAGCAATTGGAGATTCACCATACACTGAAATTTGAAGTAAGGTTGGAGAATAGATTGTCACATTAATAACTAGTAAACGGTTTCTTAAGTTTAATGTATGTTCTTGTCAACTTTCCTAGAAGTTACCATGAATCTTCCGGATATGATATGTTGCTTCTTATGAAATGAAGCTAAAAAGTACTATCAAATTTATAAGTATTTTTAGCCACACATAGATTGACATGGTACAATTTGTGAAGATTGTGTTAAGATTTGTCTTCAAATGAATGATCTCCATTTTCATTCATCTTTATTGTCTTTGATTGGTAAAAGAATTGCATATCAAAATAATTACATTTTTTTTTTAAGTACGATATTGATACAGAATAATTTTATTAGAAATATAAACTAAATTTCATCGAAGATCATAAATACACATAACATAAATACTTTTCTTCTAATATAGTTTATTTTATATCTAAAATAATCGGCATGTGAACCTATACATATTGGTTAACAAATGTTACTATTACCTTGATTTTCCAAATTATACTCTGGATAATGTATTTTTTCAATTTTCACCTTGAATTTTGACTTTACACTTTGTTTTAATTGGTTAATTTTAAGGAAAAATATAGAGAGATAATGATCAATAATGAAGATAAATAAATATTTTCAATTGCTGGTGAGACCATCTCACCTTCGAGACATTTTGTGTTAGATTCAAATTATCCATAATTCAATAAATATAATACTATATTATTCTAAATAATATAAACAAATGATTTAAAATTTGCAACATACAACATATTTTAAATATTATAAACAAATGATTTATTTTTTACTCACCCATTATAATTCCATTCAAAATTTATCTAAACCATCCCTCTTAATTCTCCATTTGTGAAAATTAATTACTCCTAAAATTAATGTTGGAGTTGAAATAATAGTAAAAATTGTTCATATCTAAAAATATAAAGTAGTTTAGTTGATGAAAGGAGAAGGGAAGGAGGAAGATGTCGAGTCTACTCCTTTCACTAACAAATTAACCATTAGTGCCACACTTCTTACTAAGCTGGGAATGGTGATAAAAATGACATTGATGGTAATTTGGATTTGTTGAAGACAATTATAAAGATGTCATTTTGATTATGTCTGTCTGTCCCCCCACCATGAAAAAAAGTGTTTTTCTGGGTAGTAACAAAAACCAATTAGATAGTGATTTCTTCATCAACGAATGGCTCTTCTTGTTGGGCTGAAAAACTTTGCAACATTGGTCAATGAAGAAGAGCTCTTTACTGTGGCTGTAGTTTGTCGGCAAATGTCTAACTACAAAATTGAGACGTAAAGGAAAGTTAAAGCATTGATTGAGCTGTGAAAAATACTACCAATAACCCGTCACATCTTATATTCTTATGGCGAAGTCACCATATAGAAATTAATTTACAAAAACATGATGCAAAGAAAGAATATAGAACTTTTGAAGGATTGCGTCTACCTTTAAAAGTTAAAAAGTTCTTAGCAATAAAATGATTTTTTATCTGAATTTTAATTAGTAGAATTATAAAAGATCTATATATTTACTTCTTCTAGTGTAAAAATACTTTTAACCTCAAAATCTACATATTTACTTAGACCATGTTCGGCAAGGTAACTTCTAACTTTTTTTAATATTTTTTTTTAGTAGTTTTTCACATAATTATTTGTTTCAGCTAAACATTTACTGGACCAATTAAAAGAGTGAGTCAGAAAATCATAATTCTCATTTTGGATAGTTCTTTCCTTTAGAAAAATGGCATGTTGCAACAGATGCAGTTCCTCACTGAAAATTACTCAGTACTTTTCATGGTAGTGATTGATAATGACATTGCTTTTAACTTGCTTCATTTTTTCTCACTCTCAGTTAAAAACTGCACAAATGAAATGCCCCAATTGCCCCCAGACTTTAGGAACATGCAGAATCTGAACTAGGACTATGTGCCTTTGAATCAAATGTGGTGTGCCCCCTCCCCCTAGTGAGCTTCATGGTGCACACACTAGTTTTCGTAGACACAGATACAGTGCAATCGATTAAAGAGTAGGCCACATGAAAAAGAGTGGTCAATACTCAATAGTGGCAATTTAATAAACAAAAAATTTAAAAAGGCCCTAATGTAAGGACTGTGGGGTCACACTGACTTCACATGTCCATAATTGATGATAAATAAGTACCAAATGGCCTCATTTAATACCGAACGATTGGTGTCTGCCCTTGTTTGTTTCTATGGAAATATATATCAAGAAAATCACATTGTTAAAAGGACTTAATTCTTTTCTTTTTTTTCATCTTGTAATTAAGTCAATTCTGTTTTGGGAGATCAATCATTTGAGGGATGGGGGGTTATGATGTAAGGATTCGATATTTTGGGTCGGTTGGTTTTTTTAGTTGAACTAATTAATCGATCCTATTATGCCTAGGCATAAAAGTAAAAGAACTATCTAGATGAGTATAGTCTTTTTTTGGTGCTTGGTCCATGAATTTGAACGTGTTAAAGCAGTGCGAATTAGGTTTCTTTGTCTTTAAAATGATTAGCAAAATCTTAAAAAAGTTGGGTGGCAAGTAATTTTTGTGGGTCCTAGGAAGCCTGTTCATCACACTTTTAAATTTGTTTAAGGTAGTTTCTTTATGAAAAACTGAATCATGGCACATTGAGTCTCGCGGCACCAAGATGAAAATCCAAAAAGTACAACTTGATTAGAGCAATGGGGGACAATCATGCTCTTATCATAAGCCCTATTTGCCAAAAAATATATATATTGTCATTATTATTTGTATAGTGGAATGGTCACCCCAAAGATTCAAAATGGCAAATTCTTTAAAATTACTTTGGTTGATTACTTCTTCTTCTTTTTTTAACAAAAAGAATGTTAATTTTTTAGTTTTTGAATATATGATCAATCTCTCATTTTTTTTTTTTATTCACCCTTAAGTTTTTTTTTTTTTCCGATCATTGAATCAACCTTGTATTTTTTATATGGTTTATCAGTTATTGACACAATGATCATATAACTAAAGCTATTTTGTCCCTCTTCTTTCTTGTGGATACATAAACAAATAGAACCTTGTTTATAATGAAGAAAGAATCCTTGGCTTATTGAGAGTGTGAGTGAGTGTGAGCCAAGGCATTTTTAACTTGTGTGACAAAGCATCTACAGCAAGTCACCAAAGTACAGTTGGTCTAAATGGCAGCTTTGTGTTGCTTCAAAGAAGAATGACAGAAGAGTACCATCAGTGGTTTAAAAGTGACATAATAAGAAGAATCCTATTACAAGCAAACTGAGGCATCTCTCTCACTCTCACCATTTCCACACCACATGGCTGCCTTTGATTTCATCTTTTTTTAATCTTCATGTTTACTAGTCCATTTGCTAACCTCTAGTAGATAGAAAGCCTCTATGACATTTCTCTTAATGGTTCTAGTGATTATATTTATAGCTAGTTGCGAATTGTATCACAATCATGGAAAGATTTAATAATTTTTTATTTAATTTTTTGAATTATCATTTTGTATTCAACTATTTGGGAATTTACAATAAACAGGAATATAAAATAATTTTAAAGTACTAAATTTTATGAAAATTTAATAAATTTTAGTGAGTTTTTTTATTCAGAAATTTTAGTGATCGAGTTTAATAACATGGATGATATTTGATGTTTTGGATGGTGATTTTAGGTGCAAAATTTTATCATTTTTCTTGTAAGAAAAAAGAAAAAAAAAATCACCACGAGCATGTTAGATTTTTTTTTTCTGACCATGCTGACGTGAGCTAAATTTTGCTTACCACAGTGTAAACTGTAAACCATGATCCACTGGAATGTTTTTGTGTCATATGCATGTGCAACTCATAAATCATAATGAAACTTTTGTTTTTTTAGTATCATAAATGAAACTAGTATAAAGCAATTAGTATTTGACAAAATAATGTTAATGTTTCTTCTTTTTTTTGCTGAAGTATAATGTTAATCTAGTGTCTTCAAGGAATTTAAAGTACTTTTTCAAAATGTAATTTTTAATATTTTATATTTATTAACTTCTTAATTTAAAAATACTTGGTATTTTCTATCTTAATTACGCCCCTGCTGCGATAGACATAACATGTGAAAGTTGAACAAAAGCTAGCTGGAATCGGGGAACACACGTGGCGTTCATCACGATGCTCTATGTATAGATAAAGTGCTGTTTCGCACCACATGCATGGCCACAGATAAATCCCAAACGTCGGCGCACAATAACAATAGGATAAATAAATAAACAGTTTAATCAATTTAATAAATCCTAATGATATGAAAGTTTATGACATAAATTATATAATAAAATTTAGGCTTTTTAAATCCTTAGTTACTGCTCCGTGATAATTTTTTCTTTTACGTTAATCTCTGATATATATATATATATATATATATATATTAAATGATGACACATGTATTAAATATTTTAAAATAATTTGTGTTGATTTGTAAATTATAGTATTTGACTAAAAATCATCATAATTAATTAAAAAAATAATTTATGAAAATTTCTATCATTTAATTTATGATAGATACATTAAAAACTATAGTTTCAAATAAATAAATAAATAAAATGCTTTCTTTCGAACATCTTCTAAGCTAAACTACTAATTTAACTTATTTTTATAACTAGAATATTTTTATGGATGTCTTTTTCTCTTTAGCTAGTAAAATGTTGGATATATAGAATGTGAGAGCACTCGTGAATCGATCTAACTTAATATTATTATTGGTAAAAAAAAAACTTAATATTATTATAAAAATAAAATTGGAACAATTATTTTACATTAGATTAAACTAAATTTTAGTATATTTAATTTTAAAATTCATCAAAGTTAATTTAAACTCAGCTAGTCAGCTCATATGCAAAATCATTCCTCGCAGTGTCGGTAGAACTTACTATTCCAATTTCCAGCCAAAGTGTTGAATGTTGCACTATGCTCGAATCCAATCACGTGCCCTTCCCCAACTGTGTTCTCTTATTCTCGATTTAGCAAAACCATACAGTATCTCATATAAAAAAATAAGCTTAATAATTAGTATTAAATAAAATGTTTTACATTGTTGATTAATTAAAAATTATTTTTAATATGATATTTAAAATGATTATTTATAAAAAAAAATATAATAAACTTATAAAGAGGAGTATAATTGTTTGTGATTGAAGGTAAGTAAGAATAACCATGCCTTTTATAGAGTTATTATTCAGGGTCATTTGGCAAGTTTGTCCTATATAATCTTGAAACATTAAACTCTAAAGTTGATATTTGATTTATATTTAATGCCAATAATTATTTGAATTTTGATCTTATAAAATGAGCAAGGTAACTTTGTAGAATAATATAATGAATCGTAAAAATATAAAATATCATCATAAAAACGACGAAATTGTAAATTTGTAGCTACACTAAAAGGAACCTTTCTAACTGCGTCACTGTCCATCTTTTCTTCATTCTTTGAGCAGATCACCATGTAAGCTTTATACCTAAAATTCTATAAAACTACATTATTGAATATATCATTGTCAAGAATAATAAAGCCGTGTTATGCTATTTTAGAGAAAAAAGAAGAAAAAAAAAACCAGAAACTAGAGAACAAAAGACTTTTAAGTGTTTGCTTGATTGTATGAAAACTTGTGAAACTAATTTAACATTTTTCAAAATGAATTGTTTATAACAGAACCAAATTTGCTTAAAAGGGTTTTTTTTTTTTAAAAAAGAAGGGATTTAATCAACTTAGGAAAAAAAATGGGGACAAAATTTGCAAATAATCTTATGATTATTGATCCATCGAAAGAAAAATAACCAACCAAAGTTTTCCAATTAGGAAAGATCGTTTTGTTTGGTACTTTTTATTTCCGTACCTACTAGTTTCTGGTTCTAGCTGTACACCCCCAACAACAAAAAAAGAAAAAAGAAAAATGAAGTGAAAGGATCAATGAATTTTGAATAGTTTATTACTTGTGTATTGCACATTGCACATGTTGTTGTTGTTATGTAAAGAAAGAAAGTGGTTGGTTTTGGTTTGGCGAGGACCTGTGGTTATGAAGTGTTTTGGAGGGGAGAGAGAGAGAAGTGTACTGTTACAACTTAGTAGCAGCGAGTTTTCCATTAAAGAAAGGAAGCCTCCGACAAGGATAGTTTGGGCATTACGGTAAATATATAAACCGGTCGGTTAGAAGGTCCCTTCACCACCCTTCAACGTCCCTTACCACACCTCCAAAGAAAACTAAATCACACCAAAACCAAACCTCAAACCTCAACACTTTCATACCATAAAGCAAACCCAACAACAACTTCAAATAAAACAGAGCATCTCTCTGTTTTCTTCTGTTCTGAATTCTGATTCTCTCTCTTTCTTCTTCTTCTTCTTCTGAAGGACCACTTCACTTTCAGAAACCCAGTTTCGCATCTGGGTTTTTGCCTGTTGAAGTGCTAATTTTGAAGATAAAAAAAAAAATAATGACTTGGAAAAGCAGAGGAGAATTTCCTTCTAGAAGCGTTATAACGCAGAGATGGGCTCTGTTTCTCTGCTTAGGAAGTTTCTGTGCTGGAATGCTCTTCACTACCAGGTTCATTACTTTATCAAATTCCCTATTGATTCATTTCACTTTTTTTTATCATTGATAAATGATAACTTCTTCTCAATTTTCAAGCTTTGATTCCTCCTAGTTTCTTTAGTCTCCAAACCAGTGTTCTCAGATCTTCATCTTCATGACACCTCGTGTTTTTATAACTAATTATTGGTTTTCGCGTGTTTAATTCATTAACTTGCTTGTATGGTACTTTTTTTCCACCTATCTTGTGTTCACCAAGGCTCATAGAAGAAGTGGATTTAGATCTGGATTCAATTGTCATGAATGGATTCTAAATCATGCCAATTTTCGGTTTAAGAATTTCATCCTTACACTGTATGATTTCATTCCTGGTTCGGTTCTCATTGCTGATGATCTTACATGAATCCATCTGAAAATTTAACCACTATTTTCAGCTTCTCACAACTTGGCGAATCATAGTTTGAATCTCTTTTGGGACAAGCATCCATATTCTGATATTCTGTGCCTATGTCTCAAACAAGATTGCCATCAAAAAAGATATCTGAAAAAAAAAGGAAAAAGGAAAAAGAAAATACTTTTCGTGCTACTTGGCACTATCAGTTTTTTTTTTCTTTTCCTACGGTAGTTGTAGTATTATAGCTGTTAGAATCTTAGAAGATGATTATTTAATTTATGTATCTGCCTTGTTATTAATTCGGGCAACTTGTTTGTCGGTGCGTTGGATTCTAATAAATGCATGCTTTATTGTGTATCATATTAACCGTTGAATGTAATTGCCTTTGAAACCGGTAAGGTAGTTACTGTCGTACTTTTTTTTCTGATGATAAGAGTTAATGTTCACAACAGAATATGGACTATTCCTGAAAACAACAAAGGACTAGCACGACCAACAGCTTCAGAAGCTGAAAAATTGAGTTTAGTTTCAGAAGGTTGCAATTCCAGAATTGTAAGCACCACCGACAATCTTCTTTATAATTTCTCTGTTTATAATAATATGAAATTCCTTATTTATTTTTTATTTTTTTTAATTTGTCGGCTGCTGGTGTACGGTATACCCTTTAGTTGCAAGAGATGGAAATGAAGCGCGATAAAGACATTTATGGTGAAGTTTTCAAGAGTCATAATTCCATACAGTAAGTTAAACTATGTAGTGCCGTGAATATGATGATACTAATGCAAGTCCTGTTACTATTATTATTTTGGTTATTTTGCATGCAAAACTTATGGGAGAATATATATTAATGTTAATGTAGGACATTGGACAAGACAATTTCAAACTTAGAAATGGAATTGGCTGCTGCAAGGGCAACACAGGAGTCACTACGAAGTGGTGCTCCTATTTCAGATGATATAAGATTGAGTGAAACATCATCAACGGGTAAGAGGAAGTACCTTATGGTCGTTGGTATTAATACTGCATTTAGCAGCAGGAAAAGAAGAGACTCAGTTCGAGCAACTTGGATGCCACAAGGTTCATAATTCAACCCCATTTCTTAATATTTTCGGTTATTTGTCGATTTTATTGGTTACAGTTTGTGATGGTTGGTTCTTTTGATGACATGGAAAATAGGTGACAAAAGAAAGAAGCTAGAGGAGAAGGGCATTATCATCCGCTTTGTAATTGGACACAGGTAGCTATGTCATCTCTTTTTAAATGATTTTGTTGCATAATTAGCGACATTATCATGTTTTAGTAAAAGATTGCACTTATTAGATCTTCATGTCTTCAAGCAGTGTTTTAGTCTTCCAAATACATCATTGATAGTTACTGCACACGTATTATTACTGGTAATGTGAATTTGATTTGTTTTTTTTTTTTTTCTGCTTTATCTAGTGCTACATCAGGTGGTATTCTTGACAGAGCTATTGAAGCCGAGGACAGTAAGCATGGAGATTTCTTAAGACTGGTAATGTGACATATATGATTCTTTTTGTTTCAAGAAAAAAGGGAAAATGTCACAGATTTTCACTTCTTTATACTTTGTGTATGCAGAATCATGTGGAAGGATACCTTGAATTGTCAGCAAAGACTAAAACCTACTTTGCTACTGCTGTGAACTTATGGGATGCTGATTTCTATGTCAAAGTTGATGATGATGTTCATGTAAATATAGGTATTAATAGTTCTAAAATTTCTGATGATCTCTAACTGTATGTATAAAAGCATGAGGAGTTTGTATTTTGTGATTAACCAAAACTCTTAGGCTGTTGAACGTGTTCACATACCAACAAAATAACAATAAATACTCCTTTACAAGCAAGCATTTTAGATCTATACCAAGTGCTAGACACGAGTTTTATGATTCTATAGTAAGGATATGTTTGGATACACTATTTTAGAAGTACTTTTAGAAGAGGAGAATATGAATAAAATAATGAAATTAACTTCTCTAGAAGTTAACATTATCTTCTCCAATAGCTAATTTGTAGAAATCTCACATCTTTTAGATGAATCTATTTGAGAGAATTTTCACTCATTGACTATTGGAAAAGACAATTTTAACTTTTAGAGAAACTAATTTCATTTTTTTTTCATATTTTCCTGAAAGTCCTTCTGCAGTAATGTGTCCAGTAATGTGTCCAAACAGACCTTATGTCATCATGGTGTTGTTTTAATATGTACTTTTTGTCTAAGTATCATCCTATTCCTTTCTGTTTCAGCAACACTGGGAGAAACTCTAGTTAGACACCGATCAAAACCACGGATATACATTGGATGCATGAAATCTGGGCCTGTCCTATCCCAAAAGTGAGAAGTTCTTTTCTTTGTTTGTTTTTTATTGAATTGAATTGTTAAAGCTCTTTGACGTTTAGCTTCTAACCTGGTCTACTTTGTTGCACAGAGGTGTAAGGTACCATGAACCCGAGTACTGGAAATTTGGAGAGGCTGGAAACAAGTACTTCCGTCATGCCACAGGGCAGTTGTATGCCATTTCAAACGATTTGGCTACATACATATCAATTAACCAGTAAGTCCTACTTCATCTCACTTATCAGAGAAAAAAAGGGTATAAATTGAGTAAATCACTTCCACACCACACCCTTTAAGATTTAGTGATGTTAATGAATGGACTATAAGGTTCTTATATTGTTCTCTTACCCTGTGTGTATATGTTTTGTTTCAGGAATGTTCTTCACAAGTATGCAAACGAGGATGTGTCACTAGGATCTTGGTTTATTGGACTTGATGCGGAGCATATAGATGATCGAAGACTTTGTTGTGGCACTCCTCCAGGTTAATACTTTTCTTGAATGAGTTTAATGGAATTGCACTCACTATATAAAATAATTTTATACACTGTCCATCAATCACAATCCACTATTTGCATAATCTTCAAGATAATTTTTATAAAAGTTAATCGACTTATCATAAATGGATTTATGTGATCATTTACAAAGAGTTATTAATTGTTAACATTGCAAATTGGTTACTCTTGCAGATTGTGAGTGGAAGGCCCAAGCAGGAAACATTTGTGTTGCATCATTTGATTGGAGCTGCAGTGGAATTTGCAGGTCTGCTGAGAGGATTAAAGAGGTACATAGAAGGTGTGGAGAGGGTGAGAATGCTTTGTGGAGTGCCTCTTTCTAAGGCTGTAACAAGTCAAATTGGAGTTCTTCCTAACTCAGGAAGATTAATACTAAGGCAACATGAGTCAAGCCTGCAAGATTTTCTATTTTTTTTCTTTTTCTATAGTTTTGTGCAGTGTAGAGAAATGTTATTATTTTACACGAGAAATTAAGGAGGAGTGAGAGAGAGTGTGTGAGAGAGAAATATAAGATGATGCTTGCCCCCATGGACCTTCAACATTTTAAGAGGAGATTGGCCATGGTAGCAGCTAGTAAGAGGACTACATCATATCCATTCTTTGATATGCTTGAAGGGCCACTCAGTTTGTTCATAGTTCCATCATGGCTATCAATCAAGCTCCTAATAAATAGAGATATAATTTGGTGGCTGTTGCTGCCTTTGCTTCTTCTGCATGAAGTTGATTTTTTCTGTTTTGGTTGAAATGAAAATGATTCAATGATATCTACTTGTTCTATATCTACATTTGCCACTTTCAACAAGCAACTCCACTAGATAAAAAAAAAAAGAGAGAAGAAAAATCACTTGAGCTTCAACCTTCAAATAAGGATGGTGATAGTAAAACTTTGCTAAGGTATACTATGCCCATCCCTTTAATTGTATTTAAAAAAAAAAAATACTCTTATTCAAACTTATATTCACAATGTCACATGAATAGTAGCTTTTGTATTCATACCTTTATCTAATGAATATATGTACAATTGTTAAACCTATTGTATTTTTAGTTAACTTCAACATGGAAATTCATAATGTATTTATTATAACATATTAGTAGAACATAAATATTATTATGATACTAATTAAGTATAAAAATCAATAAAAAGAAATCTATTGACTAAAAATATAATATATGACTTGATTGAAAAATATTTTTAAATAAATTATTTAATTCAACAAAAATATTTAAAAATATTCTAAACTTTAATAATAATAGATAGTAAAAATATTCTACAGGTGTTAATAAAGTAAGAAATTATAATATTTATATTATAAAATTTTGTTAATTACTTTCCTCTGTGCAGCTTTCCTACCAAGTATCAAGGTTTCAAAAATCAACTTGATCCAAATTTAAGAATTCAAAAAGATATTTAAGTCACAAATTTTTTACTCGCACTCTGTGAGTAATTCTTTTATAAATATTCATAGAATCTAAATTTAGTGATCATTCCTACTTTTTTAAGCTATAATACCACGTTTGCCTAGCTGTTTTGTCAAAATCATTTTTTTTTATTGAAAAGGCGAAAGTCATGTTAATTGTTAAGTCAAGTCAATTAAATCCGCTCCATGGATTATTTATTTTATTTGTATATAGCTGAAAAATTTGCAAACCTAATTATTATTTGACCATAGCGTAATTTAGGGTTAGCGTTTCCTTAAATTGAGATGTAAGGTAGATTAGAAAATTTTGCTGACATGACAACTGGTCAAGTTTGTCACATAACATTGTAATTTCCACTCGTACGTGGTACATGAAGTAATTAATGGAGGTGTAAGAAAATGTTGCAAACTGAAACTATAATTTTCCAAAACATTAAGGAACAAAGCAAACTGAATCAGTAGCAAAGAAGGCACATAAACGGAAATGGGTAGAACTGTGTTCCATTGATTGTTCTTTTGGTACAAATTCATTGCAGCAAGTAGCAGAAAACACATGCAAAGATCAATATTAATACTATAATGCTGCTAGAGCCTAGAGGTTGTACACAAATTGTACTCAAACATATGACATAATAATATATCTTCTAAGCAGCTTTAGTTCTTCTGTGTCCAATTCTGATTTCTGATGCAACTCGTATTAATTAAGTAGCAGCTGCCAAATAGTTGTTTTGGAAATTTCTTGTAAAAAATAAAAATAATTTTTTTATAACATGTACAAATTAATTAGAGAGATTGAAATTCATAAAAAATAATACCTATATGTAAGTTTACAACCCATTTGAAATTCTTAAAAAAAATACTCATATGCCATTAGATTTATTGGGACTATATTGGCTAACTAAACACAAAACATAAAAGGGTAATAATGAGGATCAGAAGCCTAACAAATTTGACCCTATTATTGCTCTCAAATTCATCTTGGATATTGTCTCATACATGTTTAGGTGTTTATAAGTCTATGACTTCGATGAAAATGTGATTTTGTAAGTCTTGAAAGCAAACAAGTGATGATCTTATCTCTCTTCAACTTCTCCTCCTCGTAGTTTTAATTGAGTAATAGTAAGATTTTTTCTTAATGGTGGTGGATCAACTTCAAAGATACAACATTTCATAAACCCTGAGAGTCTGAGACATTAAAAAAATCATTTGTCATCAAATTTATTTGGATTACATTAACTAACTAAAAATAGAATATAAAGGATAAGAATATGCTGCAACAACAACAACATACCTTACCTAAAATTATTCAAAAATAAAATTTCAAATAAAGAAAAATCTCTTAACTCCAAGTCTAACATAGGTAAAAAGGAGAGAGGGTGATAATCTGTTTTAGAAATTTTGATATTCTTTATTTAAATAGTGAAGACAAAAAAGAAAATATCTGAAATTATATTCCTGAACCTCGAGATTAGCAGTACCTTTAAAAAAAAAAAAACTGGATAAAAAGTATTTAACTTTCCTAAATTATTATTTCAGTTGTATTTTCACCCTTATATATATTAATGTGATAATGATACACTTTTAATTTAACATAATTAATTATACTTTCTTTTTCCATCCATTTTAAAGTTAACTTTAACAGTGTTAAATCTTTTACTAAAATCGTCAACTTAAAAAAAAAAATCTTTTACTTAAAATATATTTCTAAAACACCAAAATGTCTATCAAATTTCACTAAATGAAATAAAAACAAGCCTAAATTATAACGTGAGAACCTGAGATATCAATGACAAGCCCTCAAATCGAGCACTTACCAAGGGATTATTAGCTTCAGAATTTACTGGTGTCGTAATAGAAACAGAGCAATAAGAAAGAGGGAGAAACTAAAAAAGTTGAAATGATTAAATAGCCTCTAATTTAAAAACGTTTATTTTCAATTGGGCTTAAGATTCAGTCTGCAAAAAAGTATTGGCCCAAAATAATGGCTAGTCCAAACTGTTTGTTAAAAATACACTCAGAAACAAGGGGCTAGTTGCTTCTTGCACCCTATTATCTATTTTATGCACCAATTTGAAATGTAAAACTGCATTCTGAATTAACCTTTCCAAAAGATAAACGAAAAGCAGAAAGCAACTTTTTAAGTGTAAGAAACAACTGCCCAAACAAGGAAATTCACCTTAGTCTTGTAAAACAAAAGTTTTCTTATTCTAGATTAGGGTAATATTGCCTTCCAATGACCTTGGGCGCTGTGTCAAACAGGACAACCCATCCTATAAATACCATCTAAGTCAACAATGTTAGGTACTATAACATTTTCAAAAATTAAGATAAGAAATTACTTACTTTTATTCAAAATAATAACCATTAACTTAAAATGTTTATGAGATAATTCATTTCAAAACTGTAAATATAGAAATTACTTTAAATGTATGTCACATTAAATTCATACGATCAAAGGCTTATAAATTTATGTTTTTTAAAAAAAAAAAATTGTAAATATAGAACAGAATAAAGAAATAAATATCTACAACACACGAAAAAGGGACTAACACTTCAATGTTTAAACTCCTCAAACAATACAACTTACCTATTATTCAAAAAAAAAAAAACGTACTAGGTTAATTTACACGTAACATTTTTTTTTTCTTAATTTATTATTACTACAGCCCAATCTGGTTTGCTTGTAGCTTAATTTCTCATCTTGTTCCTTCTTATCTTTGGCACACCTTGTGCTAGATTTGTTAGCAGTTACAACTCTTTAATAAATTCATTTAGCTTAATTAAGAAAAAAAGCATGAAATTGAAAAAAAAAAAAAAAAAAACCCTGCGTTCTTTTTATTAATTAATATAAAAATAGTGGAAATGAATTGTTTTGAAGTAAACAACAATTGACATGTCTTCGAAGACGCGTTGTGTTTTAGCTTCGTTTTCCCCTCAACTTGTTAGATTCATTCAAGTATGTTTGTCTTCCTTATCTTTTAGTAAAAGTATTATTTTTTACATGCAATTATAGAAACAGACATATGAATGAAACATGCGTGTGTAGTTAAGCCAAGAATAATTCATACAAGAAAAAGGAGAAAGAAGCAAAAGAGAAAATCATAGAGAATGCTTCAACCAGCTCACAAGGCTTCCATGCTCTGCTCTGCATTAGAGCGGGCTTTGCGGGACGGGTGCAGGCTTATAAAAATAGAATCCGTTATCAATGTGGGCTTTGCAATACGGGCTTTTCGGTTTGCAGGCTTTTGCGGGTGGGTTTAGCTCTACTCGGCATCGTTAGTGAGTAATGAGAAGTGTCGACCATGATATGAATGACACCAAAATGTTGTGCCTTAAGACACAAATATTCTCATATGGTCAGACACAATATTCCACATGCTTCAGTGCCTAGATTACTTCTTGATTTGTAAAAATAACTATTTAAAGAATACTCAAATACATGACATAGGACATTCAGACAAAAAAAAGAAGGGAAAAATATGCAAATAAACAGCTTAATCTCTAATAAACTATACATTGTTTTTATGAAAGCAGAAAAATAGGGCCAGACTATATATTTTTATATAAACTATAATTTTCATAAGCTATTTTAGAGAGTATAATAAAAACAGCTATCAAATAAACTACTTTTATAAGCTCTTTCAAATACTTATACAAGAGTTCATGTTGTACTAACTTGTGAGTAAATAAAAACAAAACAAGAGAATGAAGAGGACACAATAACCTGCATATCAAAAGCAAGTAGAAGCATCTTTGGTGAGAAGATTTTGATTTCAGCGGTGTGAAGAGCAGTGGTTCGTGATATTGGCACGGCTCAATGAAAAAACAGGACCCAAAAACATTTTGAGCATTGCTTTCTTATTGAACCGGACCAATATCCCGTTGAACCGGTCCCCTCATTGCCACCACCGTGCCTTAAACTTCTCTATACAAATCTGCTGCAAAAACAAGCCACAGATAAAGCATCAAAGTAATAATAACAAAAAAAGAACACAGAATTGATAACAAAATTCAGAAGGGGCCCTATATGTTTTTCACTTGGGGGTAGGGAGAGTACTAATAATAACAACAACAATAATGTAACATAGCACAGCATAACATAACATTCATATAAATAAAAGCCTTGGTTTAAATGAGTTTGAAGAGAACCAGGCAGGGGAAGGGACTGACAGTGATCTATGAATACAGAAGAAATTAACACCACCATATAGGGGGTGGACATGTTCAATGTTCAATGTTCATTCATCATGTACAAAACACAGAGAGAGAGAGAGAGAGAGAGAAATAGTGGTAAATAAAGATAGATAGACATGGTCTGAATAAAGTCTCATAAGAGTTTTAAAGAAGGGCAGTGCCGAACATGAGACCACGAAATATGGGTATAGTGGTGGTCGCATTGAAGGAGTTGCATTAAATTCCCAACCACCTTAGCACTGAGGAAGTTGGAATATTAATTTAAGGAGGTACAGGAATCGTGAAAAGCCTCAGAGGAGACAAATCTGTGGCTTTAAATGTGGGGCATTTATGGATTATGGTGTGGAAGGAGAGGGATGTTGGTTCAGTTCAATCAGCATTTATGAATCAAACAGTGAAAAAACAAATCAAAAATCAAAAAAGGAACGACCTTTGCCCCTTTTTAATTTTTGTGGGTTTATTAGTTTTAGGCCCTAGTTACTCATAGCTATCATCATACCAAGCCTCTCATGAGACACTTCGTAGGTTCAGTGTTTGATTCCTCTACAAAAATGCAAAATTGATGATCATCATGATGCAGCAACAGCAACAGCAGCATATCATATCATATATATATATATATATATATATATATATATATGCATGGTTTTAATTTTCTTCTCATGACATGGTTAAGATGCCCTCGAATTCTTTGCTAGAAATATGGGGAAAATGATGATTAAGAAACTGGGCATGTGAACTAGGTGTGCCAAAACTAGCTAAGCAGTATATGTGGGTCTTTTTGGTTTTGAGTTTCTCTTTGGCAACGTCTTGTTAGTTTTAAATTGGGAAATATTGATGACCTAACCAAATCATATGGAACATGCTCTTTCTGCAATATCATATATATATCTAGGTAAGATATTCAATAATCAATTAATATTATATGAAGAAATTATTTATGGACATACTTAAATCTAATATACACCCAGAGAGAAAGAGCTACATGAGAAAGAAATATAAGCAAGCTATACAAAAAAAAATGTAAAGAAAAATATACTTAAACGACATTTGGATAGAGAACGTTTAATTGGAAAAAGGAACTAATTGAGCATGTTTTATTTTTCAAATTGCAGAGATTCAAAATATCAATTTTAAACTTGAAAGGCTCAAAATAAATTTATATCTAAGTTTAAGATACTAAAAATATATTTAAATCTTATCATTATTATTTTAAAATAACTTAACGTAAGTACATGTCCTGTATTAAAGAAGAATGTTTCAAATAAACATGAGATTATGTAAGTAAAATATGATGTTTGCATGAAAGTATAAACCTCTTTAAGATAATACCTATATTATAGTTTGCTTGAAAAATATATTATATAACTGATATGTGGGGAAATTTGAATTGTAAAAGTGGATGTAATGAGGGGGAAGACTTTCCCTCTGCAAATTAAAGTCACATCCTCTCCCATAATTATGGTAACTGAACAGCAGCAGCTATAGCTACAATATTACAAGGACAATACACAACACAGTATACGCTTCAAACTTTGGATCCATATTACAAATTACACATACATACATAATGTTAGTAGGTAGACACAAACATGTGAGAATGACTACACTGTACCATTAAATATTAGTGCTGCTGCGACCTAGGCTCTTCTCTTCATGAGAATGCAATAACCACGTGAATGAGAGGAATAAAATTCACCACATTTAAATCTCGCATGACAATGCAATAACTAAGCATCTTTTTCTGTAATTTAACCCCTTCCTCCCTATCCTCTTTTGACTTGTTATGACTCAATAACACAAAAATTAATATCTTATTGTTTTAAAAGTTATACACATTTCAAAAAAAAATTGCTAAAGAAGTTACTTAATTTCATAGTTGTAAATTAAGTTTCTAAAGAGTGTTTTTGTAACTAGAATCACAATTGGAACAGCGTAAAATAGGGGAGAAAATAAGATTCTTGAGTAAAATATATGTTGTATCAAGAACATAGTAAAAAACAGTATATTTGTGGGGACTAGAGTACTGCCATAGGGTTTGAGGTGTAAGAATTTACTTTCATGGGTCAATTATGAAGGACGGACCATACGAAAAATGAAATGAAGGAAAAAAAAAACATCTATTAATTGGCTACTTGCAATCGCATGGTAGATATTAATGCTTCCGAGATTCTATTAGGGTCCAGCTCTAGCAGCACAATAAATAGAAATATTAACATAATATTATTTTAAATATATTTTATTAGATTATTAATTAAAATTCATTAAAAATAAAAAAAATTATCCTAAATAATAACCTCTTTCGTAATGTTATAATTTTAAAAAAATTAATAATAATAAGTGTGTTAAAACTTAAAACTAAAAAGTGTGTTATATACCAGTAGTATTCTTTGTTACAGTGATAATTATGAGCCTGTTTCAAGCTTCGTACACGGGCCGTACGCGTGGCACGTTGAGACAAATATGGGCTTCGATATACTGTGGTTCTTTACTGTTGTCGAGGCTTGGGCTCAGAAATCAAAAGTATTGCTAAACTGTATTGTCTCTTGTTGACCTAAACAAATAAATTGTATTGGTCTTTTTTCTTTTTAATTCCATCCTTATATTCCAATAAATAAATAAAAGACACGTTTCATTTCATTGTTTAGTTCACTTTTGCTTGAGAGTAGAGAATTTAATAGTAATTGAATTTGAGAAAGAGAGTAGATGCGTAGAACTCTCACAAGTCACAAGGTTTGGTTAAAAAAGAAAAGAAAAAAACAAACCAACGGCATGTTTCAGTTTTTTAAAACAATTTCCCAATTTTTAAAAATTATAAAACTATCAAATTTGTTTAGTTAATCAATTTTTAAAAAATGTTTTTAAAAATTATTTTTTATTTTAAGTTTTAAAACTAAAAAATCAAAATAATTTTTTTTATTTTTTCTTTTCTTAAAATCTCACATTTTTTCTTAATAATTTTAAACAGAAGTCTTATATTTTATTTTATCTTTTTCACATAAGAATTTTATATCTTTCTTACACATAAATTTTACATCTTTTAAATTTATTTTTTATAGTAGTGATTTTTAAATATTAAACAAATTTTCTCTTTTTAAAAATTATTTTAAAAAATGGTTTTAAAATTAATTTTTAAAAACAAAAACTAAAAACCCAGACAAAGGCCAAGTCCCATGGAGATCAAAATTAATTAAAAACTTTAAAAGACTCAAATTAAATTTAATATTATTCAAATACTAAAAATATTTTGAAATCCAAATTTGTTACTATTGAAAATATTAAATTTTGAAAGCCAATCGTTAACAGAAAAAATATACATATTCGAAATTTATGCTCTATCTATTTTACATTAAATTCTGAAGAAAAAAGCTGTAAATCTACCAAAATCATTTTATTTTGAAAATATTTTAAATTTATTCACGTATTTTCCTTTTCTTGTTAAATCTTAATATTATCTTAATCGTGTTAACAAGAGAGTCAAGAAACGGTGTCGTTGAGCCCAAATGAATATAATAGATTTTCCTTCATTCCTTTGCTTACAGGGAATTTCATCGATTCTTCTTCTTCTCAATCACAAATTCTCTTTCTTCTTCACTCTTCGCTTTTTCTTCTGGTAAGCAATATTGTTTTCCATTGCAATTCTATTCCTGTTACCGTTTTTTTTTTTTCATTCAACAATTGATCGCTACCTTGGTAGCAAACCCTAATTTTGTAATTTCCCCCCCTTTTTATCTGTTGCAGAATTATTGCCATGGCTAAGAGCTCATTCAAGATGGAACACCCACTTGGTTCCTTTCGTTTCTCTCTTTAAATTTTCTTAACTGTTTTCCCAATTTTCCTTACATGATGTCGTGCAATTTTAATTGGGAAATAAAGTTGATGTTTGTGATTCTTGGATGATCATTCTTGAAGGCTTTTGAATTTTAATGCCTCGGCTTTGTAATTTTGCATTTGGGGTTTAATTGGGGTGTGAAGTTTGTATTTTTGAGTCTCACTATATGTCCTCCCAAGAAAATTGAACTTTTTGGCTTTGCACAATTAGTAATCTCCGTTTTCTTTTGTTCTTTTAATTTTATTTAGCCTAGCTTGAAAATTGATCTACGTTATATCACTAAAATATGCACTTTCCTTGCCTTTAGATGTGTGTTTTACTTTTATATAATATGATGTGATCATATGTTAATTTACTTCCTATGAATTGGGTTTGTTGTTATTAGTAAACCGTGCCTTTTTTTCATTCTTCACATTTACGGGGGATCTGATTTTTTTTCTTGGTGATGAAAAAACTCTATCAACTTAACATCATTAGTGAGTTTGTGTAAACTTGCATTTGTTTTGCCGGTATGGTGATTTAGGTCCACCATGTGATTTTTCTAATCTGTGCAAACATTTCATGGCAGAGAGGAGGCAGGCTGAAGCATCTCGGATAAGAGAGAAGTATCCTGACCGAATTCCAGTAAGATTCGGTTTCTGCAGTTTTCATATATTATAATCTCATTTTTTTGCTGATTAATTTAATTGATGTTTCAATGTAGGTAATTGTTGAAAGGGCAGAGAAGAGTGATGTTCCTGAAATTGATAAGAAAAAGTTAGTTTCTTCTGTTCTTTGGAAAGTGCAATTGTAAATATTGGCATAGTTTATTTACTCCAAGTTTAGTGTTATTGCTTTTTGAATGTCAAGCTATTTTTGGTTTTTAGTTTGTTTGGGTATGGATTGAAGCTATATATACTTTGTATATTGAGGTGTTAAATCTACAATGGCATTTTGGCTTAATGGTAGTCTTATACATACTGTAAACTGTAGGAGGTTTTGATGATTCTCGCCTCTATAATCTCACTTAAAAATTATAGAAAAAAAATGGCTGTAAAAAAAGTGATTTAAAACTTAGAAGATTAAGTAACCTGGATGGAACGTTGATCTCATGGGTATGGGTGGGTTTATTGTGGTCTATGTTTTCATAAGCCTATGTGAACTGTAATATTAGATGCTTCAAATTCTTATTCTATTGATAACATTGACAATCATCTGAATGTTCGAGTTGATACATATCATCTTTCATCTCCTTTATTTCCTCTTTATTTATGGTGTATATTGTTCTTTTTCGGATGAATGTAGGTATCTTGTTCCTGCTGATTTAACTGTTGGTCAGTTTGTGTATGTGGTGCGGAAGAGAATCAAGCTGAGTCCCGAGAAGGCCATCTTCATTTTTGTTAAGAACATTTTACCACCAACTGGTAATATAATATATGGATTTTGTGGTTGTGTGTAACGATTGTTCTTATGGTTAATTTTGTGAAGTGAGCTATGATTTTCTGTTTATGCAGCGGCAATGATGTCTGCAATTTATGAGGAGAACAAGGATGAAGATGGATTCCTATATATGACATACAGTGGAGAGAACACGTTTGGGCTTTTGTTCTGAAATAATAATCCATGACAGAGGCAACCATCTGAATAGAACTTCCTAAAAAATGATAAATTCTAAGAAGTTAGCTAAATTGTAAATTCCCTGGTTTTATGCTTTTATGTAAAGTTTACTATGTCTACTGGGAACTTATTTGAAAATTGTCGTGTTTCTATCAGTTCTAAATAACATAAGTTTAAGGGTATGTTTTTTCTTTGTTCACACGTTGATCCCTGACCGTGACCCGTATCTTAATTGTAAATTTCCTGGTTTGATGATGCTTTTATGTCCTGTGTCACCTGTCTTTTTAATTATATAACTTTTGCATTATACATTGGAAAACAAGTTTTAACAAAATAAAAGCCAGATCTTCCTTTGATCATTTACATTGAATTAGTTTGAGAAAAAAAAAAAAGGTTATGCACTATTGCACTAACACTGAAAATCACTATTTGTGATTAGATTATTACAAAAATGTTGGATAAAATGAAGGTAAGTAGAAGGTTATGATTGACTTAATCATAACATGCTTGTGTTTCATAGAATCTGGCAAATTAAGCTGATTTTGTGTTTGGGACTCTTTAACAAGCCAATGCTTGATTTTGCGTTTGGGTCTCTTAAATATGTATAAAATACATGAATGTTAGAAGCTATAACAAATTGCTTTTACTTGGATGTGGAAAATTAACACAAAAACGTAGAACGCTTAATTTTTTTTATTAAAATATATATCTTTAAATTGACATATGAAAATAAGTATAGTGATTTAGTTGAGTTCGATTAATTTTTTAAAAAAATATACTAATATTCAAGATGATTTGACATTGAGTAGGTTTAAGTGAAACAAAAAACCAACCTATCCAACACGATCTGTACCTTTTACAGTAGTTTCTGGTTGTCCAGTTCACATATAGGTTTATATTCATTTATGATTTATCATAATTGAAATGCGTTTGTAAAAATTAATTTAATTACAGAATATAGATTTTACAATATAACGTTTGTAAAAACATCACCCTACTGCCTGTAGGCTGCAGTAGGCACAAATTGGTGTATAAAACTGTAAAATTTGTTCATTGAGCAGTCACAGAAACATGGAGGGTAAATTTATAACATGATTAACATCCAACAATTTTTCTATAAACAAATGAAAAATAGAAACAAGAAGTTAATCTGGATTGTTGTACTAGAAAGAAAGAAAAACCAAAGCATAGTAATGATAACAATGAAGAAACAAGCAAAACACTTTACTAGAGCATCATCATGTATTATTTACCAAAGCTATGAGAAATGAGAAATGAGAAATGAAACTGTCCAAGAAGCAAAAGCAAGTGAGTTTGCTTCACTTGGAAGTTCTTTTCTGGCACTGATTCTTGATCCATTTGAAACCAGCAGAGGTTCCACTCTTCACCTTCTGGGCACCCACTACAGCAGCTGTTTTAGCCTTGTCCACCCCAGCTGATGCCACAGCCTTTGCATCTGTCATCTTCTTGCTGCTCCCACCGTTCTTCTTCATCGCTTTCTCTTCCTCCTCACAGTTGTCACCTCCAAACGCTCCACTTCCCCATTGGTCAGACCAACTTGGTGCCTTGCTCCCCATAGTTTTAGCCTTCAAAAGATTTCAATTCATTATTAATGAGTGTAGATTGAATGCGTGTTGGTTTCTTGTTGAATCATTCGAAATCATTTTAGGTAAATGTTTTACATGTTCGGTTTCAGTTTGAAGAATTGATTCTATGTCTAGAATTGATCTTAGTAAGAAAACAACTTCAAGTAGCTTTTATGTTGAATTAAAAAATTTATATCGAATTTTCCTGCTAACTTTCAAGAATAAAAATGCCTAAACATAAATCACTCCCATTCAAAATCAACTCAGACCAGAATCAATCAATCTTACATAATTTCATTCAGAATCAATTTCACAAACACACACACACACACAAACATATACCGATTCAAATCAACAATCAGAGTTCATTCAGAGACTAGACGCACCGCATAATATAATGAGAATTGAAGAAAAAGAGAAAGAGATTTAGAAACAAATATAAAAGGACAAAAAAGGGGGGCAAAAAACAAGAATTGCATTTAATCTAATCTAAGTCGCACTCGGTCAAATTAATGGCAAGTACACGCGTTGACGTCGATTGTGACAGATAATAAATATTATTGAGTGTTATGAATTGGGGAGAGGAGGATTCAAACACAATTGTATCAATTTTCCTTTGCAATGAGATCTCTCAGCGAATTAAAAGCAAAAATTGAAGAGTTTATCAACCAAAATTCACTCGTTCGCCCAATAAACAATAGATTACAGATAGATCAAAGGGATAAAAGATCATCCAGAATGTTAATTGGTTACAAACAATTGTTAAGGAATTGATATGTGAATGAATTTATAGGTTAAACAAGTTTTTATTATTTTGTTCATGCATGTAGACATGGAGAGAGAGAGAGAGAGTACCTTTGTTTTGTTTGGTGCGAAGAGAAGAGATTGCGATTTGAGAGCAGAGTATGGAATAGAACAGCGGTGGTGGGGTCGAATGAGAAGTGAACGCTTTTTATACAGATTTTTCACTTTTACTGTCTTCACTTCTGTTTCTACCTTCTAGTCTGCACCCAAACCAGTTGACCTTTTTTCTTTATATACTGTATATATATTTTATTTTATTTTATTAAATCATTAATGCATAGCAAATTTATTAATTACCTTAAAAAAAGTAAATTTATTAATTTTTATAATGATTATTCCTCTACAAAAAAATCTTTATAATAATTGCTTTTGACTAAATGACTGAGTAAAAATATTTTTTTTAGGGATGAGTAAAATCTTTTATATTGATAATAATTTTTTTTTAAGATAATATGTACACGTAGGATCATTGTAAGTAATAAAGTTTTCCACTCTAAAGATTTAATGCAGCTGCATACTTAGTGCTTAAATTTGAGATAATTGGTTAAGTTAATTCACACATTCAACAATAAAATAACAATAGTAAAGACTTCCCACGAGAGTTGACTTTCAACAACACAAATCTCTCAGAACAAGTTCAATATGAAGCTAGCACTCAACATATTCTACACAACCCCACCATCTATCTTCTTTCCATTTTTTTCCAAATATCATCAAGAACTCAATGACAAACCCATTCTCCAACCACAAACCTTTGACAAAACTAACCCATTTCTTCTTATTTTACGAATTCATAACTTGCAATTCATTTTTTTTTTCCAATGAGAAGAGTACATGTTTTGACAATTCGGGTTTTGTATTATTATCCCCCTTTGTGACAGGTAATACGATGAGACGAGAAAAAGGAGATAAAGAGAATTGTGTATTTACACTGTGGGGGTAAGCCAGTTCACTTGTTTGAGAAATTACACTCGCAATCCTTTTGGCTATTGTTAATCTTGGTAATACCATGATAATGGTTTCAACAAGATGGTGTAAAAATTCGGTCACTTCCACATCCTGCTTCTAGGAACACTTTCCAATTTTCAGCTTGGCACTCGTTCCTCCTACCATAATCTAAACTCTAAAGAATAATTTCCACTCTTCTACATTTTCCCCACTTTATGTTTCATGTGAAGGGCCCTCTTATTGACTAGCTAACCAGAAATTTTTTTTGGTAGATGATAGATATTTAGCTAAATTGCATACCAAATGACCAACCAGTTCATAAAATTAGCAAGACATAATGTAGCAAGAAAGTTGATGTAATTATGTCAAACAATTAAGTTTTGGACATATATTGGACTCTATTTTTCATGAGCACAGCATCACATTATTAGAAAAGAAAAGAAAGCACACATCAATTCCACAAAACTCTAGAGGTGGAGAATTCATATCAAATAACCTAGAATTTGTTCAGAACCGTGAATTCCAAAGAAAATGCAAAGAGAGAAGATATTAAAATTCATAATCAAAGCTAGTATTTGTAACTTGTAAGTTTATATTCCAGGATCATAATCCGGATCAGATCAATGAATTGGTAACAAAGGGATGCCTCTCACATAACATCCTTGGAGGAAGAAACTTACCTCAATCATTTAAAATGATCTTGCCTCCTCTACATATATACCACTGGTGCAACAGCATTGCAGATGAGAATCATGAAATACTTTTTGAAGCCCAACTACTAACTAGAATTTACAATAATTACAACAAGTCTTTGATAAAATCAAGGTTTAGGGTATCACGAACAATAAGGAATAACCCCAGAACTATAACAAGCATAATTCCAGAAGACATGATCGTTTGCTCCACTTCCATAGGAAGCTTTCTACCACCCCTGGCAGCCTCAATGAGAAGCAATGCCAATGTACCTCCATCCAAAGCAGGCAAAGGAAGAAGGTTTATAACCGCGAGGTTAATGTTGAGTATCGCAGCAAATTGGAAGAGGCCATCAATATTCGACCGCGCCACTTCTGCACCAACAGCAATAATGGCTACAGGACCTGAAACCTTACTAGCTGACTGGGAGAAGTTCAAAAAAGTCTGCTTTAGCCCATCTAAAACATTAGATGCCAGACCCCAAAACTCTTGCCCAGTAAACTCCACAGCCTCCACCAAATTTCTTGGCCTAACCTTAGCTATCTTCACATTAGGAGCTAGCTGAACTCCAATCTTCCCAGTTCCATCGAAATTCTCATCCGGGGTGACCTTTATATCAAAATTCTGGTCCCCCCTTTTAATCTTGAGCAAAACATATCTCTTGGGGTTCCTCTTGATGACATCAACAACTTCAGAAACAGCACTAGGACCTGGTTTTGGAAACACACTTCCATTGACCTCAAGAATCACATCCCCAGCAGCCAACCCATCTCTTGAAGCAGCTGAGAAGGGTCTAACATCAGGTACAACCACCCCAGGAAACAACTCTGGCTCAGGCAAACCAACAGACAGGACTTGCGCAAAGATAATAGCAAATGCAAAAATGATGTTAGCAATAACACCAGCTGAAACCACAATCACCCTATCCAATATTGGCCTGTTCTTAAGCAAATTCTCATCATCAACAGGGATATCACTCTCTGGGTCATTATCAGGGAACCCCACAAAGCCACCAAGGGGAAAAGCCCTGATGGAATATTCCACATTTTTGGCATTAAACTTTGCTAAAACTGGACCAAACCCTACAGCAAACTTACTCACATGGATTCCTTGGAGAGAAGCAGCAAGGAAATGGCCACTCTCATGCACAACAATGATGGCTGTCAACACTGCGGCAGCCTCAAGCACAGACTGAGGCCCCTCAAAGTTCCCATAATCAAACCCAGCAATAGACCAAGTCCTAAAATCCAACCTGTTCCTGCTGTTTTTTTCATGTAAAAACTGCTTCTTGCAAGTGAAGTTCACACTTGGGGAGGCAAAAGAAGGAGAAAGGAGTGGTTTTGGGAAGTGGGTTTTGAGCCTCAGCCATGGTTCTGAAATGGGTGACTTTGAATTGGCCAATCTGATTATGGAACTGGAATGTAAAGGTGGAGAGGGAGAGGGAGAGAGATTTACGACCATGGCTTCTGAGAAGGGTGGACAATATAGAAAGTAGAATTGGATAATTCGTTGTGTTATTTAATTTATTTATTTTGTTTTTTCTTCTTTGTTTTGGACCTGTGGAGGAGAAGTGAGGGACATGTCTTCCTCTTATTTTCCACAAGTTGTTGTGTCTGTCATTGTTCTCAATTCTGATAATAATCTTTTTCTATTTCTATTTTCTGCCAGGCCCAAAGTAGAGAAAATTTATGCATTTACCCTTCATTTTGTTGACACCACTGGAATATAAATAATCCACAGAAACCCAAAAAATGTTGGAAATGGGCCTATCTTCTAGAGTTGAATCCCCATCTAAGTTTCCACTTTCCAGGCTCAAGGAAAATTCTGAGTTTTTAATGTATTCGTAATAAAAAGAAAAAAAAAATACAAGTCAAATTTTGTTTTATGCTTGATTAATTTATGGATTTGATGGGAATTAGCTTTCTAATGTGTTTTTGGTTCAAGTATTCATGAGTACGAGTAATCCGTGGACCTAATCCAACCCAACTCAATCCAACTCGACTTGAACAAGTTGATAAAGTATTTAGATTAGAACTAACCCAACTCAATTTCAATCCTTATAAGTTGGGTAACGATTTCTGTTGTATAAACCTATAACCCACTCAACTCAACCCGAACTATATATATATAATAATAATAATAACAAAACAAAATATTTACTGTCACTTTCACCCTCTATATATATCTTCTTATTTTAAAAAAATCCTTAAAATAAAAACCTTTAACCACTTTAGATATATTTATTCTTTCTATATTATTTATAATAAATTAATAAATTTTATCCTTTGACTTGTCTTATTTCAACAATGAAATTCATAAATGTGAATGAAACTTACTAACTATTCAACTATCCAAATATTCTTTTACCAATTATAGTATTTTTTCCTTAAAATACTCAAATCATGGATCACGCTGGTGCTAGTTTAGTTCTGATACGTATTCGTACATATAACCACTTAATTATCCTATATACATACTGGTAGCTGTCTTTTAGTTTGTTATTGTTAATTAATTTTAATGCTGTCGTAAAATTATTGACGGCCATAAATCCACTGGACTATACCAAAAGTTGATATGGGTGTCTATATATAACAGAGTAAATAAATCAATCAAACTTATTGATGGCAATAAACAAACTCCCTGATTATAATTATTTCAACAAAATCAATAAAATCTGGTTGATGATTTGATCCAAATACGCATAGAATCAACCATTTTTATGAGAAAATCATTCACAATAACTTGCAATACACAAAGGAGATTAGTGTATATTGAACTTTGGAAACAATATGTAAAACACATAAAAAGCTAAAAAAAATAAAATCCTCAGATGATATGAGAAGTGAGTGCTTTTTATAAATTTCTAAGAAGAAATGAAGATGTTATTATTGATTTCAATTTCTCTTATTACAAGGCAAATTCCACTCTAGAGGCATGGATTTTTTTAAACCATGAAAGCCTCAACTTTATTCTATTAACATTAACATTCTCTATCAAACAATTTTACCAGGTGGACTACAATTGCAACCACAACATCCATGGATGCAATTCCCTTACGCAACGAGGGCCAGAGCAATGTAAATGATAACACTCTTTCTCGTATTTGCACTTAGTACATGCATCCGCAAAACCTGCAAAATCTGTTCATCCAATCTCCATTATCAAAACCTTAACACTTTAATTTAAAAAATAAATAAATGGTTTCATGGGAGCAAAAAATACTCGATCATTTACAAAATTTTGCAGTAGATGTAAACTAATATAGATAATAAATTAATTCTAAATTTATATAATTATATACAAGAGACAAACACAGAGATTCATAGAGGAGTATATACCAGTTCCAGATGCCATGAGAAATAAAACTATCAAGAAAGGAAAGAACAATGAAGCTTTCACCATTTTGTGCCTTTATGTTGAAAGTGATATTCAATTTTTTTTTCTTTAATAATACAAAGTTGTGTTTCTGAAGATTATTTATAATGATAAACAAATTTTCTATCTCTCATAATTAAGGATTCATTATTAATTATTTGAGATAAATTGTTTGACTTTTTTTTTTATATAGCTTTAAGGAATATAAATATTACTCACACAAAAAAAATGAATATCAATTTTAAGTGTTATCCGATGTTTTTAAAATCGACTTATCACTGTATCAGTTCAAGTACTAATTCAATGGATTGAATCAATTTTAATAAAATAATATTTTTTAATATAATATATTAAGTAATATTAAACAAAAAATAATCTTATATACATTTATAATATTAAAAATTAAACTCCACTTAAAAATATTATAAATCATACATAAAACTAAATCTAATACACCATAATCTTTAATTTTAATAATACAAAATAAAATTATATATTTTCTAATTTTAAAAAAAAATTACAAACCGTGGAAACTAATCAAACCACTAGTTTTAACTATTTTTACCGATTTTTTGTCAGCTCTACCAGCTCACTGCCAATTCAATTAAAGATTGGTTTATGGATTGTTTCGGACCAAACATAACACTAGTTCCTGATTCAACCAATTCCCAGTCGAGTTCAAAATAACTCTTAAATTGGTCATTAATTGAACTCGCGTCCAACCAGTGGAATTGATCCAAAATCGATTTTCACATATTGCAATTTATTTAAAAGAAAATATGTAAAATATATAATTTTATTTTATATTATTAAAATTAAATATTATGATGTATTTAATTTTATATACAATTTATTACACTTTTACGTGGAGTTTAATTTTAATAATATAAATATATACATATCATGTTAATTTTGTTTAATATTATTTAATATATTATAATAAAAATTAAAAATATTATTTTATTAAAACTAATTCAACACCGAACCTTAATCGATGTTTTCATTGGTTTATTTAGTGATTCAATTTTTAAAAACAATGATTTAACCCCTTACTATACTTTAGATAATTGCCTTCACCGATTCATAATTAGTGTCATTTAATAGAAAATGGGTTTTAAGTATACATTTATTATTAGATATTAGGGAAGATAATTAGTTTTAATGTTCTCAATAAAAAAATATTTGAATTCATGCCTTCATTTACCGATTACTATTCATCCATTTATTATATTTATGAAATTTCGAATTATGCTGGTTACTATTCATTTAATAGCTATATTTATGAATTTTAATTAAAAAAAATAAAAATATCATATTTAAAAAATAAAGTTAAAGTATATGTTTCTAGAGTATGACTCTAATAAGAACACTTTCTTAGATAAAAATATAAGAACAACTAATTTCAACGATCTGACAAATATTAGAAAAGCTAAACGGTTAGAAATTGAAATATTTTAAAATTAAAATTAAAATATAAAATAACCATCAATTTTTAAAAAGAGACACCAAACCAACATCAAATTTATAAAATAAAATTAATTATCATTTCTTAAAATATCTTAATTAATTTATCACTATCACCTGTTCAGAAAAAAAAAAAACTATCATCATTATAATCATCATAATTATTATTTTAATCAATATTTATTACCGTCATAATGACCATTATTACACTATTATCACCTCAGTTACCATATTGAACGTCATTATTATTGTGATTTTAGTGGTGGAATAATTAAATCTTAAATTTTATTGTAAATGTTTCTTCAATAAATACTTAAGTTGTTTACCTAAATAAATAAATATGTTTTAAATCTTTATTATGAAAAACACATTATTAAGTGTGACAAGTGTCAACAACACTCTTTAATCAAATCATACATAAAGTAAAAATGTGCCTAGCTTTAACCCTTTATTTATTTAGTATAAAACATGGAAATTTCTTTCCACTTGGAGAGAGAATTAAACAAAAACTTAAAATTTGAATTGAATAACAAATATTTTTGCCTTTATTTCATGAACTAAGTAAAAAAAAAATATTATTATCCGCATATACCTTTTAGAATTTTGTTTCTCTCATAAATGCTATAAATGGGAAAGGAGGGAAGAAGTGACCAAATAAATAAAGATGGCCCTGATTTTGTCTAAATCTAAACGTATCTGCTTTAGTGGGTCTCCTGATAATGATTTTGTTAGGAGTAATGACAAATGGTAGCTAGGAGGGAGCAGGATTATTTATATTATGTAATCAAATCATCAACTTGTCGCAGCATGTAAATAAAACCCAATCAAGTGTGTGGTGCTCTAATCCTTCATCCACGAAAAGAAATTAAGAAAAATTAAATTAGATATTAGTTGACGTGAAACATGTAGCAAGTGTGATGAATCTATGATGCTCCTCTCACGTCATTAATTGCTTGTATTAACTTCTAGCAACAATAGGCATAACCACCTTGTAATAAGTTGTGATAACTTCATCACAACAGAAAAAAAATAACATGGATCAATATAATAAAAGGAAATTTAAAAATCCATTGCAAATAAAATAAAATCTCATTGTATCATAAAAACATATACAATCTCAACAACAACAAAAATATAAAAGCACATCGTGTCGCATGTATATTAACATAAAATTTCATCACAGAATTACACAAATTAGAATATTATATCATCTTCATTTTATTCTTCTTTATCTCATCTAAAATAATGGCATCAAAAGATTGTTATCACCATTAACTTTTGTATTTGTCAATGAGCTGGCAAGGTCCACCACGGATCAGCTAGCATCGAGCTAATAAAATTTTAAACTAGGTTAGGTTAGATTAAAATAATTTCCAACCTAAATTTGATCAACCCATGCAACTCTTATTTATATATATTGACCTAATTAGGTCAACGCCTCAAGTTCGTCACACATTTTGACACTCTTAATTTAGAGAAAATAAATCACACACCTTCGATTGGTTAGCTTTCCCCTCTTCCCTCAAAACTGAACCTCCCTTCCCTCCATGTTGACCATAAAGTTTAGCCCTAACTAATTAAGTCTTTTTCAATTTTATTTTTTTTCCTTTTCAGTTTTTGCATGAGTTAATTCGAATCTCAAAAGGACAGGAAAGTTGGAGAAACATCACAATTCACAATGCCTGCCCCGCCCCTAGCTATGTATACGTGGACACAATTAATTTATGGTATGGAAGTTAATTAATGCAAGAGTGCTAGCACGCCCTTTTTGAAATATCTTGGATAAGTAAGATTTATCAAAATTTAATAATTTCTAATAAATTTCAATAGAGAAAAATGAGAAAAAAAAATATCGCTAGCATGATTAATGCAAACACAATAGAAGAAAGAAAAAGAAGAAGTAAATGGTATTATGGCCCCACTTGAGTTTGCACTTTGAAGAGCTTTGGTAGCTAGCTTTGTGAAAATATAGTGAATAGCTCAACCATACATGAAGGATTGATTTGATTCCCTTTCATTAATTCTCCCTGTGTCCCCTCCCTGTAACCAGTGATCCCTAACATCATTCTCATTATTCTCATGATGAGTGAGAGTATCCCTCACTTGTGGTACAACAACCCCCACACCCTCAACATAGCAGAGAATTTATAGTTCTACGTGCATATATTTATTATATATTTGACATAACTGGCATCGACACATTAAGTATTTCAGATGAGTAGCTAGAGAAAAATCACATTAATTCTCTATACAAGTACTACCGCTCCATCTAAGATAACTGTAATAAAAACTACAGCTTTCTTCTTTTTTTCACTTTATATATAACGTGAGTATGTTAGTGATTATTCATGTTCGGTACGTCGACGAGTTTTACATTAATTCATTTATCTTAACCTAAGTTTGGGTCCAACTATGAAAATATAGATGGAGCTTTTAATCGGCTATAAAGCACACTTAACAACTCTAGTTCTGGTTTTTAACTGGGTTGAATGGTGTCAATGACATGATCTATGTAACTGATTTACTTAAATAAGGCAAAATGATGATTAATTTTAGATTCTATAGATGTATATATATAAAAACTCTTTTGCAAGGGTGGACCTAGATATACTTTGTCTTTTCTTCTGCCTATTGTTAATTTCCTTGAATTGCTATGATATTTTTTTCTTGGATTATCTCTATTTTTTTGTATAAATAAAAGATACAGCAATAGAATAATGGGTAGTGCAAGCTCTGATGGCCGACCTGATACGCCAATTTTACCTACTCCTGCTGACGTTAATAAGCATTATATATATAATTGTTAATTTCTTAACATCATCATATAATTGTTAAATTAGCTAGCAACGTGCCTAGAGAGGAAGCAGAAGTTTTGAATACTCGTGGGGTAGATGTTTTAATTTGGTTCCCAGGGTTAATTATAGAGATACCGAATCTAGGTGAAGAAGAAAAGTTGGTGGCAAGCAACACTAGAGATTTTCTGACCAAGATCAATATATATCTATCTATCTATACATCCTACCTAACACAGGCATATATTTACCGTGTTTCATAATTTTTCTGCTTAACGAACGAATATCTTTTTGTTAATTACACCTACTAACTATATATATATATATGTTTGGATTAAAGTTTTCAAACTTTAATTTGAATGAATTTTATCTTACAAACCAAGTTTGTAAAAACAACTTTGGTATTGCTTTCAATTGAAACTTAGTATATATCAAGCCAAATATATATATATGTAAGTGTGCAAACATAATTTTGAGAGAAATCAAACATATCACCCAACTGAATTTACTGAACGAACGAAAAACGATAAACCAATTAAATATAGTCTAAGTCTTCTGTTTAATTCATTCATCTCGCACCCTATTCACAGTATCTCTGAGAAGAGTATTTTTTGGTTAGTTTTATTTTGACTCACATCAGTATATTGGAATAGCTACTAATACCACCGGCCAACTAAACTTAGATATACACATTATACTTGTGTGTATATATATCTACTTGCCTTTCATCAGGGAAAAAGAAAACTTAGTTTTGTTTTCTGCACAAATACGTAATTAATCCATTTGTTTGATTGTGAGGATAAACAAAGACAGGTGGAGAAGCAAGGTTCTTGGCATAAGCAACAAAGCAACCATATAAAGAGAAAAACAAACAGATATATAATCTCCTAGAGTCGGCTTAATGACAAAGAGTTAGAGTAGTTTACACAAAGTTCTAGGTTTAAACCTTATTCTCACTATCATACACAATAAAAACAGACAGATATATATGTATGAAAAGAAAAATACAAACTAATTAAAGACAAGGGTTAGATTAAAAAGATTGATTGAACAAATAATACAAACATGAAACATGAAACATACCTGGGAGGATTTAAGATTGAGGGGTGGAGATGAAAAGAAGTGCAAGATGAGATATTGACGCGGCTCAATTAAAATTACATGGTTGGTTTTCATGTTAACCATGTCTTCAAATTGAGGCGCGCCAATACCTTGACTTGTGCTTCATATAACACTTCCCCCATCACCACCTCTGATCATTTCTCCAGATGCGCGCTGATTTATGCCACTTTTTCTTCACTCTTAATGATCTTGAGAGAAAGGAAATTAAAGACTAGAGTATCGTATATAACAAGAATTTTAAGTGAGATGATGAGAGGCTATATATATATGTATTATGATATGAGTAGGAGGGTAGAATAATTAATTAGTTTGGTTAAATTTCTTGAGATGAGCCATGAAACGCTGCGTGTGGAGAAGGGGGAAAAAACTCAAAACAAAACATCAAAACCGAACGGAGTGGTTTTTGGTTATTATGTACGTGTGCACTGTTTGACTAAACCATTTTCCATCTTCCGCGAAGCCACCAGCCACCACGTAGGGGCCCGTATTTCTTGCATTTAATTTTTTTGTACCTTTTTTTTTTCAGTTTGGTGAATCTTTACAAAATATAGTATTAGATTTTCCACACAATAGACAGATACTAGTTTGTTGTTTTTTTAGTTTGATTTTTCTATATTATTGAAGTAAATATTTTCATACTTATAACTAATTAAAAAAATTAATTTCAATGTAACTACTACTATTAACTAATTAAAAAAGTCAATAATATGAGAACTAATGATTGAATAATATTTTAAATACATTTAAATTAAATTTATTGCATAATTGAGTCAAAGTGAAAACAGTGGACAAGTTAATCTATTACCAAATTAAATTTAAACGACAAATTAAAAGAGAACAGAGATAGTAACGTTTATTCACAACTAAACAGCAAAGAGACGACGAGTGCAAACTAGAATATGAAACATATCAAATCCTAACTTACAGTCTATTTGAAAAGTTAATCGATTGCCATTTTTTTTTATGAAAGTGATAACAATCATTGAGATTTTGCAAACTTTCATTAGATTGTAGACAGTTATCAATAGCTTAGATAATTTATAGAACTTTATTTTATGAAAATCATATAATTGAACATCTTATAGTTTATCAAGTGATAATGGCTATCAACGAATGGGACCTATTGTAAACCGTTTTAAAATGCAGAAAAACTAATTATAAGACATTATTGAAACATTTAATAAATTACAAGGTTTATTAAATAATTTAAATTTCAAGTATTTCTTTTGATTTCAATGTATGTATAAAAAATTTCGCAAAGCTAGATGGAGCTGAAATAAAATAGAAGTTTTCTTAATATTCGGTCCAAGATTTTATATGTGATCACTAACATGTATCAAAATTTTCACATCTGATGTATGTGACTAATATTCGGTCCAAGATTTTAATTACATTTATCACTGCCCCCTCTCAAAAAAATGTGTTAGGCAGAAATTGAACCCAAATAGTATCTCCCCCACACGATGATAATATCTGAACTTCATTTAATTTTTACTATATATTAGGGTTAAGTACTCATTGGACAAGCTCATATCCAAATAATATATAGCAAAATGATTTATGACCATTAATTGCATTAAGTAAGCTCAAATAAACCGAAATTCAACTTTTCCAACTTGTACAATTATGTGGTAGTTGAAACAGACATTAGATTAGCATAATATAATTTATATTCACACTTTCTCTTTAAAAAAAATGTTGCCTTGTAGATAGATAGTATTAATTAAAATTGTTATGAACTGCACCAACCACTCTGGACCACTGACAACACAACGATGCCTTTTAACAGTTGGAGAATATAAATTTGAGGTCTCTGAATTTATGATTTTTCACTCGGTAGATACCCTACCCATCCGATTCTATGCCCTAAAACATGGGTCTAGCTTGCATACTCGAGTCCTAACCAAGGGAAGGGACCACTTTATAAGAATCAGTTCTTATCATAAAAACTTTGATCGTGAAGGCACGGGTATGGCATGCATCACGAGGTTTAAATATAGATTTTGTTTATCTTCATTAACTATACAATATTTAAAACATCAAATACAAAATTAATTATCTTTATTTCTTTTTTTACACAATCTTTAATTCCTTTTAAGAAATGTAAATAAATAAATATTAATAATTGATTTGAAAAAGAGTTTTGTTAAAAATAACAGGTGTTAAGATATAAAAAAAAAAAATTATTATTTTATTATTACTTTAAAATATTATATGTACCAGCTGAGATTCAAGTATTCAAGAAGCGATTAATTGGACTCTTGTGCGGTAGGGGAGTAATGCAGGAAAGGTGCAAGTGCAATGAATGGCTTCTTGTATATATAACTCTTGAAATTTTGTTAGTTTTTAAACAAAATATTAACATTTTATTCATAAATTTAAGTGTACATTTCTTCCTTAACATTTAGTAAACGGTATGGTATGATAGGATATAGGATATGCAAATATAATATAATAAAAATATGATAAATTTTAATCATACTTATTAGATATTAAACTAGATAATGAATGAATATATTTATAAAAAAAAATAATAAATAAATATAATATGAATTAATTGAGAGGGTCTAGTTCAATTAGTTAAATTAAATGTATAAATATTGTAAGTCCATTAGATACAAAGTTCAATTTCTATTGATAAAAAAAATTAATTTGGTACAAAATTAATTTCTTAACATAAAATTAAACTATGTAAAAAATCACATAAAATCACATTCACTCATATTTGAATGTGATTATGTATAGATTCACTAAACACATTCTTAATTTGATGTTGAAGTCAATAAAGACTTCGTCAAAATCCTTTTTTAGTTAAAGTAATATATATTGGTATAAAAAATTTCCTCCAAAAAATTAATGGTCATATTAATAATTTTAACTTTCAAGTATATTAAATCGGTTATAAAAATAATTACAAAATTAATGAAAACAATATGCGCACTTGAAACCATATAAGTATCCTCCTATTTATTATCTAAGATTCAAATTCAACCACTCGAAAATCACGGAAGTGCAAAGACATGAATTGGAGATGAACGTTCTAGAAAATCCACCAATCATGCGTTGTATCTAATTAGGCCAACAATAATATCTTAGTTGCTCTTCCAGCTTGTTTGTTGTTCTTTGACTTTATATAGATTTGCTTCTTGTTATTGATCATATTAAAATTAAGGTTTAAGGTTATTATATTTACGGGTTATACGGTCAAACAATTATATTATCATTTATAATAAATTAGTTAACTTTTATAAAATTATTTTAAAAATTATATAAATAAAGGATCATGAGTGTTTAACAATACTTTTAAATTCTTAAAAATATATGTAAATAACTTTAAAACCCTAATTAAAAACACATGTAACATAGGAAATCAGAAGGGCAGGGGAAATTCGTTTTCTTCTTTAATGGATAAGAGCCAATATTATATTGTATAGAGATGAAACTATATAATATATTAATTTCCAGTTGGTGCATCACGGACAATTAATATAAGAATGTGGAGAGAGGAAATTAAGGAGACCCGTAATTCCCTCGGAATTATTTTATACACAGTTCACAAATTAAGACTCACAACTAATCACAAATCTTTGGGGTGAAAATATGCATAGCATATTTGGATGTGCGAGAGAAAAAACCCAACGATTCTGGAAAGGTAAGTAACTATCTCTTTCACCAACTTTGACAAATTATGTTAATTACTGTATATTTTATTTGATTATTACTTAATTGCGGATCGTTCAAGCAAATCCTTTCCAGCTTAGGATTCCATCAATGGGGTATGTTTCCGTGCGTACATTTATATCAAATCTTTAAAATATATTTTTTAATTTAAACAACAAAAGCATATAAATATGGGTATTTCCTAATCTACCAAGTTAAAAGATTAATCTCGCTTGTTTCACGTGTCTAACTGAATCTTTCTTTTTTTTTCATATGATAAAAATCAAACATAATATCTTTTGTTAAATTGAACATTCTTACAATATACAATACAATAAAACCTTACACCAATATATCTTATCAATATATCTTGACAATCTTTGAATCATATGTTAACCATAAGTTTTGGTGTTTCTTATCACATTTCTATGTTGCTGTCTCTTGGTTGCCACAAATCACTACTAATTAATTACAAAGAGATACTTACAAATTAGTAAAAAGATCCATTTTTACGTCGTGAAAGCCCAGATCAGATACCAATTGTATTGCAGACCGGTCTTATTTGAATAAATCAATAAAATCTTACTGGTGCAAAATATAAATAAATCCCTTGATTATAGTTGTTTCAATAAATAAATACAAAAATAAGAGATTTGGAATACATGGACATAACCACGCACTGACTCAGCCATTTTCATGAGCAGAACAGAACAACAATAATTTGGAATACACAGGGAGATTAATTAGTGTATATATATTGAAATTCGGGGACGATATATATAATTAAAACACAAAAAAAACAAAACAAAATCTCAAATTAGATGAAGATTTGAATGTTGTCGATGAGGAATTGAGGATGTTATTATTAATTAAGTTCAATTATAAACAAACTCCCATGCTACCCTAGAGGCATGAATTTTTAATTTGCATCTTATTCTTGAACAATGAATGAAAGCCTCAACTTTATTTTATACATGATCAGTATCATTCTCTATAATTATCAAACAATTTCACTAGCTAGCTAGGTGGTCTACAATTGCAACCGCAACACCCATCGATGCAATCCTTTACGTAATGAGGGCCAAAGCAATGTAAATTACCACAATCATCCAGTAATTCGCACTTGGTACATGCATTCACAAAACCTGCAAATTTTGTGCACACAATGCTTAATTAAAAAAAAATGGTTTTATGAGATCAACTACTCTATTATTTCACAATACTTTGCATTACATTCAACCTAATTTAGATAACAATAAACTAATTCAAAGAAAAATGGTAAGACATACCAGCTCCGGATGCTATGAGAAATAAAACTATCAAGCAAGGAAACAACAAGGAAGCTTTCATCATTTTGTGCCTGTTGAAACTTGAAAGTGATATTCAAAATTATTATTTTTTCTTGAATAAATTATTATAGCATCTCCTCAGGTTTGTTTCAATTACACATGTAATCCCTTATTTAAAATGTCGTAATTATCCTTATAATTATCCTTATTTTTCTAAAGTAGAGAGAATAGTTTCTCTTCCTTTTCTTCTTTCTTTGTTCCAACATTCTTTTTCTAAAGGGGAGCAAGATTTTTCTTCTTTTTTCTCTTCCTATATTTCAAAGTTCTTTTTCTAATGATATATATAATTAAATACAATGTTGTGTTTCTGAGGATGATTTATAATGATAAACCATTTTTTGCTCATAATTAAGGATTAATATTATTAAATATGTGAGGCGGATCGTTTCACTTTATCTTTTTTTTTTATGGTTTCAAGGCATATAATATAAATAAATAAAAAATACCTAAAAGTGCATTTAATATGGAGAAACATTGAATTTTTTTTATAAATTATTAAGAATATCGATTAAGAAACAATAAACACGCCCAAATAAATTATTTCAGTGAAATAAAAAGGTAAATATTAAATATTAGCCTAAAATAAAAGTGCATTTTATGGGGTGCTAATAGCGCGCTATGCCGGTGTAGCTTTTGGGTAACTGGCCCTTTTGCTTACATCGTATATAGCGGGCCTTAAAATAGTTTTGGGGCTTATCACTGAATTGTTCAAGAGTTTCCGTTATTTAATCATTTGTTAATATTTAATTTTTCATTTCTGATTCCATGCATACAGGATATTATAAATCCCTCAACTTTATTGTCTTGGGTTGCTAGGAATAGGTTTAGTGTTATTTCGTGATTTGATTTGTACTTACTTTTAGAAGGAAACAAAATTATATAATTCAATCATAAAAATAAAATATAATTAGTTTGAATCAATTTGAATATAAAATAAGTTTAATTTGATTTATTTTATATTCATTCTTTTTTTCTGAAAATACTTTATATTCAATTATAGAACACATATGGTATGTAATTACTTTAAACATTATATGCATAATAAATATCAGATTGATTCAATTTAAAAAAAAAAAACAACATCAGATTGATTGAAAGTGTAAATGGGAGTTTGATATACAACTCTCTTTTTTTTTTCTGAGAATCATATTTTTTTTAGGAATTATATTTCCTGAGAATTATGTTTTCTAAAAATATCATTAATATATCTCGTATATCTAAGATATTTTCAGAAATAAGAAACATAAAGAAAAAATTGACTTTATAAGGAAATCTTGGATTCCTAGAGTCTCTCATTTAAAAGTTTTAGTAGAAAACTTAACTAAAATAATGATTTTGAAGAATGTTAAATTTCTGTAATTGATTTACTCATGGATCCTCTATGGCATCTCTTTCCAAACATCCTTCCAACATCTCTATGACTATATCCACTCTAGTTTTTTCTTTTTTTTCTCTCCATCATTAATTTTACCCATGCTTTCTTGGCTTTGTCTACTTATATAATACTTTTGCTTTTTGTGTGACATGGCTAGGTAGCACAAAGAGATAGACAATTTGCACCAATATAGGAAACAAAAAACCATAAAACCTAATCCAGCTCCACTATTGAAAATATAAGACTACAATGCTACAGTATTAGATCTCAATCTCACAATCTTATCAAGTGACTTTGTCTTCTTCGAACAACACTGTTTTTTTTTTATAAAAGATACATGTTATTTCATACCAAAACATTCTTATAGTTTCTTTGCATATAATGGGATTGCTTCAATATAATGATTAACTTCTCATAAATATAATCCTCATATCCTACTAAACAACCCAATAATGTTCATTCATTAACCAAATTGCTTGAATCAGTCAGTATCTTTATTTGTTCACATAAAACATACTAATTAATAAGTCATCTATAATTCTAATGTGTTGTTAATGGTGTAAAATTTTACGCGATAAAAAATTTTAATTTTTTATTTATTTATGATATGTTATTTGTAATTATGTGTAAATTATCTATAAAATTATTTTACAAAATCTTCTTTAAACTCTCTTATTATTATAATAAGGATAGGAAGTATCTAGTAGCAAAAGTATCTGTATACATTCGCCGCGTTGTGAAGGGTGATGATGCTCCAAAACTTTATTAAATTGATGTTTTATTCTGTTCCCGAAAAAGAGAAACGTTAAACAGATGCTGTGCGCACCTACCAACCTTTTACAGCTTTCGTCCCATACCCATAGCCATGTATGTATGTTCCTGTGTTGTGTACTATGCTCCTGTCTTAATTGTGTGTGTCTAGGTTCAATGAACCAACCCACTTCCCTTTTTTATTTCTTTATTTCTAACTTTAATTTTTCCTATTTTCGACTGTATATTATTATTTAAGGTTTAAGCCCTAAGCTCTTTTTCGAAGAGGAGGAGCGGCCGGGAACTAATGAACTTGGCTGCTCCTCCTTCACCAGCTTCTTCATCATCTTTTAAATCCGAGATAGATCAATGGTACGTTAACGGTTATTTATATTTCATGGCTTTAATTATATTTGATATAACCTATATAACTTTATAGAAACCTTTGTTTTCTCAGTTCTTGATATCTGATAGTCCAAAGGGTGTTAATATTCATGAGGTTTTGGAACCAAAATACTTGGACTGCTGGTTTCTACTTAGTACAACAGAAAAAGAAAAATATATACTATTATCATATCCCTATACTCTGATCAGAAAAATCCAAAAGTTACAAATTAAGTACTTTGATTAACTCACCATTATTGATGGAATATAATAAGACATTGTTCATATATAGAATGATAGAAATGCTTTTTTATTTTTTATATGAAGAGCTCTTACTGTACATATATATATATTTTGATCTGTTGTTTGCTGTTACAGCTTGCTGGGGAGGTTCTTGTGATCCATTGTATCAATCAATAGCCTCAGCATCAGCGAAATTAAAGTGGTTTTTGACAGCAACCATTAGCTTCTTTGTTCTTTGATCTATCGGATCAAAGTCCAGTGTCCCTCAAGAACCAAATAGCAGTTGCTTTCAGGTACTTTTATGTTTTTTTTTTTTGTTAACTACTTTTATGCTCTTTTTGTTCGATACTATGAATATTCTTCTTCATATGCTAAATTAGGTTCAAATTGGGTTATTATATATACTGATCGACTTCAGGGATGTTTTTTTTTTATATTTTTCTCCAATCTCTATTCATTCGCTATTTTGTAAAATTAATAATAAACTTTTCCTTTTTTTATTTTTTATAATAAAATAATGGTTTCGATCTCTTAAAGAAATTATGGTTGTGGGCTTGTGGCGAATTACTTTGTAATCTATGTCGGGAAATTAAGTGGCAATGAAGTAAACAAATGAAGAGGTCGATCATTTCCAAGCTTGATGAGTTATAAAATATTCTTCAACAACCGAAATCACATCACAAAGATGCGTACATCACTGGCAGGGGTAGGTCTTGGATTTTGTGTATAAGGAAAGGTAATTGGCTAGTGTTGTTTTTCACGTTTTGAAGTCTTAAAATTATAAAATTAGCCAATAGAACAACTTACTTTGATTAAGGTTGAGTAAAATATAGCGGAAAGCTCTTAATTAATTGGTGCTGTAGCTGCAAAATTTAACTAATCAATCACAAACCATATATGCATATTTATTTTTAATTATGGATTTTTTTTATATATCTTCCTTTTTGTCTCTTGCTTCCTCAACGAACCAACTTTTTCTCCCTAAAAAATGTCTGTGTTTTTGCATGTATGAAAAATGGAAAGCCCTCTCGAATCTCCGAATTACTTGATGCCAACTATAATAGAATAATATTTGCGGATCCTCTAATGCTGCTAGATTATTGACTATGACACGTTATATATATAATATAACTTATATAATAAAAGGATACTTAACCGGTTAGAATAATCAAAAGGGCGAGATCATATATAAAAATAATTCAAAATAAAATATTGTAAATTTCATTGCTGAGAATTAGGCATTTGAACAAACCGGTGCTAATGCAGTTTGTCAATAATTTGGAGCAGGAAATACAAATCCGGGTTTATTAATTAAGATGAAGATGTAAATTGTAACATGATCAAATTAATGGGACAACAAAGTTGCATGTGAGAAGAATAGGCAGTGGTGGTGCTTCTTGCAACCATTTATTGAGGCTTTGTGCAATTTTCTGGCTCATAAAAATGTTTGATCAATTGCATGCTATCAATGCACTATATATATATACATACAAGTCCTTCTACTTGAAGAACTACTAAGCAATAACATGCATGGCACCAACAGAGGGCATAATGGTCATGCTCAAATTATTAATGCACCCTCAATTGTAAAGGACTATGCATGATCTCAAGTCTTCAATTGTGTAATATATTTGTATTGTACTACTCCATGGCAGCTTACAAGTGTACTTCATTTAGATCCTATGCTCTAGCTTGTACCTGCTGAAGAGAGTTCCCCTTGGAAACTTCAATACCTGTCACTGTTCATTTTATCTTTTTTTATAGAAATAACTATAAGATTTTGCATTCTATGGTTGTAAACTTGTAGTAGTACTGTTGAATTTTAATTCCCCGATGGTGTTTGCAGCAGATTGTATTAAATTATTGTGGTCACGTGAGTTATGTATTACGTACTATTGTGGTTTGCTTTAATTTTCTGAGTAATAATATCATGTTGTGAGTTACTCCCTCTCCCTCGGGTCCTCACATATACTCAAAATCTTTAATAAGGACATGTAACGAAGAAGAAAAAATCAATCTTATAAAAATTATAAAATATCTTATATTCATTACCAAGTAATATATTTCCTGAGTTATGTATTACTACGTATATCAAAGACACAACAAACTTCAAGTTTCAACTTACGGGACAGGATTCAAAGCAGTACTCTTATTTTCGCATGCTGCATTTATGACCGTTAGATGGAAGTTCATCGGTGGCTGAGATTTCTTTAGTTGATTGAGCGAAATAAAATATGAGCTGTCCAATTGTTAAATCGTGAATGCTGCAATAGTTATACATTTATGAGATTAAGCAATCCATAATACTATGAATCAAATTCAATTAATTGAATATGATGGTAAGTTATTATAAATCTGAAATTAGTCTACGATTCTTGTGAAAAAAAAAAAAAAAACAATTGATAGTATTCATTCACATATAAGTCTAGCTGAACTATTAGTTCCCCACTTTCATTTAATAATTATTTTTTGTGCAGTTCAAAAAATATAATTTCAGGACCCTGCAGCTCTGATCCAGTGGTCCAGATTTTTTTGAATCACATTTTCTTCTATTATTTAATCTATAATCATTATTGTTCGTGGCCAGGATTTGATGCAGTCACAGTAGTAGTGACTTGTGACGGCAGAGAATCCACATCCCCCACCCATTCTCTTCATTTGTCTCACTCTTGCTAATTAAACATACCTTTAACATAACCCAAAGGGTCAGTGGACGTTAACATGGGTGGGTGGAAGCAATTTATTCAGTGGAAGACTTCGTGTTTAATTTTTATTTTTTTATTGTGTGTAATTTTTTTTTAAATCAGTAATAATCACGACAAATAGAATTAGTTTTCAATTTAACAGATGGAAAGACACCCGTGTTTAACAAACAAACAAAAAAAAACATACCTTTAACATAAGCAATCCTAAAAGTTTTAATTAACATTCAAATTAAATTCTGAAATTTGCCCTACCGACAATAGTTTTACATAATAGCAGAGAGAAATCTATGTTGGGTCATTAATTTGAATTATTTTTTTTATTCATATATTACTTATTTTTAATTTATTTAATACAAATATTATTAATTCTTAAATATTTTTAATGATATATTTTTTTAAAAATTACTTATAATAAATTTTACAAAATAAACTTAAATTATTATTTTTTAAAAAAATTATTATAATTTTTTAATAACATGTTTTTTTTTAAAATTATAAATATGTAAAATATTTTTTGACATAATAAAAAATTAAAATATATTTATTTAAAATGATAGAATTTGATCTAACACAAATAACTTTAATAATATTTTTATGAAAAAAAGTTTTATGCAAAAAATTATTTTTTATTAAAATTAAAAAATTTCAACGATTAGTTCCCGTAAAAAATTATTTTATTAAAATGATTTTAATAATATATATATATATATATATATATATATATATATATATAAAGGAATAAAATATAATATATATTTTTTTTATTATTTTTATAAAAAAAGAAAAAGAAAAAGGAAAGCAATCATGTTTTAAAGAAACAATTATTTTGTGATTTGCAAGCAACCCACGGGTTAGAATTCAAATTGAATACTGAATTTCAGAATATTCAGAATAGCTGATAGATGGAAGTAATGTAAATTACAGTTACAACTTAAAGCTAAGTAGTCACAGGGGAAGAAGAGGAAGAAGAAGAAGTAACTAAAGGCAAATGCTTTATTTATTACTCAATTGGTCAATTAAGATGTACTCAAAGAAAAAAAAGATGAAAGTAATTCTTCAAGCTATCTTGTGCTTGATTGGTGGCATAAACATAGACCTGAAAACCAAAGCAGCAGAGGAAGCTCCAATGAAGGGACAAATCCAAAAGACATAAAACTGCTCCCAAGTGTTGTGTTTGTTGTTAACAAAAGCCCATCCAAAAGCATTAGCAGGGTTCATGGAAGGCCCAGTGAAGCCCGAGCCCATAATACCCAAAGCAGCAGTGGCCACAGAAAGCAAATACACCTTCACAAAAGGGTTCCTAGGACCCTTAAACATCACAAAGAAGATAGCCATGTTGTGAGTGAAAGTCAACAACCCTTCAGCAACAGCACCGGAGTGCAAGTCAACCTTCAAGAAAGGACCTTTCAGCATGTCTTTGTAGTGAGGTGGCATCACAAAAAGAAGGGTTTTGATGCCAAGAGCGCCACCACATGCCTGAGCAGGGAACCTCAGAGCCATTGATGAGAGGGATGAGTCAGGCCTCAACCCTAGTGTTTGGAATGAGAGATTTGTTGAAGGGTTGAAGCTTGCACCACCTAAGATTCTTCCTATGAAGCTTATGGTGAGAACATAAATGCTGTTTAGGATTGTGCTGATTATGAGTCCTGCTAGTGAAAAGGGTTCGAGGCCAAGGAAAAGTGCTACCTCTGTTGTTACAATCCTCAGTGTTGAGATGATGAAAACCCACATTGATGTCAAAGTTGCATCTGCTATTGTTGCCTTTATCAACCCCATGTTCAGAGTTTTTTCTTTTCTTTTTCTCACTCACTCTCTTTGTGATGGAAAATTTGGAAATTTCACACACTCTGAATAGTGTTGTTATGGGAAAAGAAAAGGAATAGAGAGAGAGAGAGAAAGAGGTGGGGATTCTGTGGATGCAAGCGAAAAGCTCCATTTCCTTTGTCTAGACTCTAGAGTAATGAGACAAAAAACATATGAATCACTCCAATTTAGCTGGTGTGTGTCTAATTTATTTTCATTTTCAAGTTTGATGTTTTTATATAAATAGATTATTTTTACAATTTTGTTATTTTTATTATAATTTTTTTAATTGATGTGACATTTTATACTACAATTAGTTAGAAGAACATTTTTATCTGAATATATATTTTTAAAACATCTTAAATAAATCTTACTACTACGCATAGCTCATCAAAAGGGTGAAACAGAAAAACTATATTATTGATTTATTAAGTCACTTTTTAATATCAAATTATTTGACAGCTAGAGATGAAATAAAAGTATAATGTGATTTTCTAATGAATATTAAAAATGTGAAAAATAATCCGAAATTAATTCCAGTGAATGTAAAAAAATATAAAAATTAACGTGAAATAACACGAGTTCGATTGAAAAATATTGGTAAAGCATCTACTAAAATTTTAAATAATTTAATTTTTATTATTCAATTTTAAATAATTTAATTACTTTTTTCTTTAATGATAATTTTTATTAATAAATTGTTTAATTCATAAATATTTCTTTTATCACTCTTATATTTAATATAAATTTAAATAATTTTTTTTAATTTTAAACAATCCAAAAATACATCACACTAAATTAAATAATTCTTATAATTAAATAAATTTTTTGGTTAGACAACCTAAGTAGCTCTTTTAGAACTCTCAGGGGGAAGTGGGGAACATACTTATCAAAGGTGGGATCCACGTTACAAAAGCTCTTGTGGTCTTAATTATTTTATTTTATATAATATATTCAGAGTTGGAAAGTAACCCACGTGGTGGACCGTAGACCAATGCAAACATAAAATATACTTTTTTTGGTGAATCACAAATTCACAATGCAACAAAAAATATTTTTGTGGTCAATTACGTAGTTACTCGTACGCGAGAGATTTGCGACTATGTATGTATGTGTTGCATTTTGCAACGTAGGTGAATGTCTTTTGAAGCATCTCAAGAACGATGAATTGTCGTTGCTTTTTCAGTGGAACTCGCCACTCACTTGATGTCATACGAAGAAAAAGAAACGGTTGTGACTTGTGTGTACTTTCCAAAATGTTAAAATCAAGGATATAAAAGGTATATGTGATTAAAAAAATAGAAAAAATAAAATGGGAATGTACTTAGGCAAAAAGGAAGTAGATATAGCAAAGCCCAATTGAGTTTAGCTATAAAGAGGAGTCCAGAAGTCCAACATGGTCCCAATCCATATTAGGTCTGGGTTGGCTGAAGTCCATGTGGCCCATTCATGTTTTATGGAATTGACCTTCTAATTTCTGATTATTATATACTAAAAAAAACAATTATATATATTCAAAAAAGTAACCACATCTAAAGAACATAGGTGTCTTTCAGAAATTTAAGCCGCTGTTTATCATTAAATATTTTTGGTTTCATATATTTTTTCTAAAAAAAAAAACCCTTAGTAAAACGAGTAGAACATGCTCTATAATAACTCCTTCATTCATAAAAATCGTAAAGAGGTATTTGTATTTTATTGAAAAATTAATGATATCTATAATCTAAATATCTAAATACAATATTAATATGAATTAAGAAAAACACTACTATACTTGGGGCGGGAATACTATTAAAAGTCTAACGAATTTGTTTAATTTATTATTTTTTTTTCAAATTTATCATTATTTAAAATTTTCTAGACTGAAATATCATTGTTTCATTACGTTTTCACATTTTTCTATGTTGTTTATTTATGTTTAATTTATTTATTTTACTTCATTATATTATTGATAGTGGTACGTAATGTTTTTTAATATTTTCATATAATCATAAATAATATGTCAATGATGAATTAAATTATTAATATTACTTTTATAAAAAATGATAAATTTAACTAATTTACCTATTTTTAATAATCTTTTTTTTTTTTTGTGTGTGTGTGTGTGTGTGTGTGTGTGTGTGTGTGTGAGAGAGAGAGAGAGAGAGAGTTTTCTTAGCTTAGCCACGGTATCAACGTGTAGAATTAAAATCTAGCAAGTGTGTTACTGTGTCAGAAAAAGTGGTTACCGCTATCAATGCACAAGAACTGGTTTTTCAAACATCTGCAGACAAGTAGACCCTAATGCACTGTTTCTAGACTAGATCATATCACTCCTTCAAGACAAAAAACAACAAAGAACAAAAAGACACATTCATCCCTCATAAGATAATTGATGGAGTACTACTCTCGTGTATGTTAAATCATGTTAATTAAAAAAGCAACTTGCGGTTATAGATTATTATAAACCTTGATTTTGGTTCTAGAGTTTAATATTGTCTCCTATCATTAAAGGCACTATTCTTATAATTATCTGGTAACTTATTTAAAATATTGAGCAAAGATTTTTTATTTGGGTAGTATAATTTTTTAACACCAATGACTTAGCTATAAAGTTATGGTCAATTTGAAATGACGCGGTCTGAGGGGGTTGCTGACACTCTTTATAAAGGTAGTACTTACTGCATTGTTGGGTACAGCTCAATTATCAATTATGCCACTGGCTACTATCTCACACATCCACATGCAAATGCAAGAGGTGGTTCCCTAATGATCCATTGCTTCTGTTGAGTTGAACAATCCTTTGGTTTCTCTCTCTCTCTACCGACATTATCTCTTCTTTATATCAGTTGTCTTAGCCTGAGTTCTAAAGCAAAAAGAAAAGAAAAAAAAAGCAAAGGGTAGTAGTAGTAGTAGGCAGTGACCCTTTTGCACAAAGGAAAAGAGGGTGGTGTTGTGTTGAAAAAAAATTGAACTTGGGTTTGTTCAAAGTTGTCATTTTCCCATTTCCACATTTTTGGGTTAGTGAGGGAAGGAGAGACCAAGTTTTAAGAAATGGGTTACTCCATAAGAGTGTGTTGTGTCTTATTTTTGGTAGTGTTGTTGGTGGCATGTGCTAGAGGGGAGGACCCTTATAGGTTCTACACATGGAATGTCACATATGGAGACATTTATCCACTTGGTGTTAAACAACAGGTACTTTTTCTTAGTGTTGTTTTGATTTTCTTATCTTTATTATAATCTCAGTTTTCTTGTGAATGGAGTTTGATATATGGTGTGTGTATTTCAAATTTTCAATTGCAGGGTATTTTGATAAACTGGCAATTCCCAGGGCCACAAATTGAGGCTGTGACCAATGATAACTTGATTATCAATGTTTACAACAGCTTGGATGAACCTTTCCTCTTATCTTGGTTAGTCTCTTTCTCTGTTTTTCTTCTTGTTTAGTCCACTCTTAAAGCATCAGCTACAGAAAAAAAAATGTAGGAAAAAAGTTTTCCTTTTTCTTCTGTTTTTTTGCACCATTTATGAAAGCCTATTTTTGGATGTTACCGTGTTGTTTAAAAGGGGTAATGCAGAAGAAGGATTGTGGTTGGTTTTGGTTTGTAGGAATATATTATATGCTAAATGCATAGATCTGGGTGGTTTTTAAATCTTTTTGACTGGAACTCATTGATTTTCTGTAGTGTGATTCAATGGATCTTAAGATTCTTCTGTTGTCACTCTCATATATGTTTATTGTAACTCCTATTTATATAATTTTCTTTGATATACCCTTATTTGTTAATCAAAGTAATAATAATTTAGAGAATTTTATAAAATTAAAAAATAGTGACAACCGACACTCCCATGATTGAAATGTTACATAGTTATCTGATTAAGAATTATCAAAATTTTAATTTAATTTGTAGATGTTACATTATACTACATAATACATGAATGGAATCATGCTTTTGCCCCCACAATAGCAGGCAATGTTTGATGAGTAAATTAGTGATAACCAAAAAAATAAGCAAATAAAATGAAAATTGCAAAACATATAATTATTCATGTGAGGAGAATTGAGTGTTATAGTATGTGATTCTTTATAGGAATGGAGTGCTGCAGAGGAGAAACTCATGGCAGGATGGAGTGTATGGTACCAATTGTCCAATTCAACCAGGGCATAATTTCACTTATGTTCTTCAAGTGAAGGATCAAATAGGTAGCTACTTCTACTACCCTTCCCTTTCTTTCCACAAGGCAGCAGGAGGTTATGGTGGATTCAAAATTGCGAGCCGCCCTGGGATTCCGGTGCCTTTTCCTTCTCCAGCCGGAGATTTCACCATATTGGCAGGAGACTGGTACAAGAGAAATCACACAGTGAGTTGCTTTCTTTGGATAATTGTTATTGGATTTGGCTAAGTTTACAAGTATTTTAATTCAAATCAATGTTTTAGATGTTTTCTTACTTTTCCACTTTATACATCATCTTACTTTAAAAAAGGAGATAGATTCTAATGTTATTTGTCCTTGATTCCGTACAATGCAACTAAGAAACAGTCTACACACTGTTCAAGAGAGCCTACACATGTGCTTGTTTGGTTATGTGTCAAGTCATATTATTACATGGATCATGGTACAGGACCACCATGGTCCTGCTAATTACCACATGACATGTTGAGCCTTATTAACACTTTCTGAGACCATGTAATAATTTCTTTGGATGTGTTTTTACACATCTTGATAGAAGCTACTAGTTGTAGCTTTTGTGTCATTAACTATTTAACATGATTTGTTCTCTTGCAAAAGTGTTTCCAAAGGATTAGAATCCTTCTTTATGCTTTTATCTGTTGGATTTATATTGGAGTGCATACACAACATTTCCAACTTTAAACCAAACACAGGCTTATCATCAGCAAAATTGTGTTGATTCTTGCAGGATTTGAGGGCAATTTTAGATAGTGGAAGTAACCTTCCCTTCCCCGATGGAATTATCATCAATGGACGTGGTTCCAATGCCTACACATTCACAGTTGATCAAGGTATACAAAAACTTTAAGCAATTTGTTCACTTGAAAACTGATGACATAGCAGATCTAGCTATACAATAATTGGATGAATAATTATGAGGTACGTGGTTTATGGGCAGGTAACACATACAGATTCAGGATATCAAATGTGGGACTCACCTCTTCCATCAACTTTAGAATCCAAGGGCATAAACTGAAAATTGTTGAGGTGGAAGGGACCCACACTCTCCAAAACATTTACGACTCACTTGATGTTCATCTGGGGCAGACTTACTCCGTGCTGGTTACTGCTGATCAACCACCCCGTGACTACCTCATTGTCGTCACAACACGATTCACATCCCAAGTGTTGAATGCTACCAACATTTTTCGTTACAGTAACTCCGGTGGAGGTGTTACTGGCCTTTTCCCTTGGGGGCCAACTATTCAAGTTGATTGGTCTCTAAACCAAGCTCGCTCTCTTAGGTATTTCCTTGGATTCACATTTTTATGTTGTTCTTCATTAGCTAGTGATATGCTATTTGCTGATAATTTTGTATGCAAATTTCCTTAGGACAAAATTCAAATGCAGTTCCTTAGGTGCTTTTAGTCTTGTTATCCAATCAGAATCGGAGTATCACCTCAATAATCTGCACAATGAGGGTTTGCACTCTGCATTAGAAATCAACAATGCAGGTTACTGAGGTGAAACTCTAATTCAGATAGGAGAACAACACCAAAAGTACCTCTAAAATCCTTGTTGATTCTTTAGAATTATAAAAACCGAGACATGCCATAAATTAGTTCCATAGTGAAGAACAAAAGTGATATAACAAGGTTATGTGATTCTATACTGCAAAACTTATTTGCTACATGTATTTAATAAAATCAGGAGGAATCTGACAGCAAGTGGACCAAGACCTAATCCACAAGGATCTTACCATTATGGTATGATAAACACAACTCGTACAATTAGGCTTCAAAATTCTGGTCCAGTTATCAATGGTAAACAGAGATATGCCGTCAATAGTGTGTCCTTCATACCTGCTGACACACCACTTAAACTGGCTGATTACTACAAGATCCAAGGGGTGTTCTCCCTTGGAAGTATCCCTGACTACCCCACTGGTAGTGGTGGTTACCTTCAAACTTCTGTCATGGCAGCTGATTTCCGAGGCTTTGTAGAGATTGTGTTTGAGAACACCGAAGACACCGTGGAGTCGTGGCATGTCGACGGCCACAGCTTCTTTGTAGTAGGGTAAGGTCACCTTACATATTCCTTTCTGCTGCTAGTTACTGGTTCTTAATTTATAAATGATGCATGTATGTAGCACACTTATATCTTCGTTTTATCATTGTTTTCTTCCTTTGAACTTACAAATATACACATTTTTTGTCATACTAGTTCAACTTTATAATAATTCAACTTTATAATAATTCATTGGAATGAGCAGAATGGATGGAGGACAATGGACACAAGCAAGCAGGCTAAATTACAATTTAAGAGATACAGTTTCTCGTTCCACAGTTCAGGTAATCAAGTTTGTCATCCCTTGTGATATAACTCTTAATAAGTGATTTTCTTTAGAGTTTAAAATCAATGCATTTATAGTGTCGGTGCATGTGCATGAATTATTTAGTTAGATGCGAAGTCATTTTCACTGACATTATTATTATTTAGATACTGAAAAGGATGAATTGGTATGACAGGTGTATCCGAAGGCATGGACTGCAATTTACATGCCTCTGGACAATGTGGGAATGTGGAATGTAAGGTCTGAGAATTGGGTTCGTCAGTACTTGGGGCAGCAATTTTATCTTAGAGTCTATTCCCCTGCAAATTCATGGAGAGATGAGTACCCAATTCCAAGTAATGCTCCACGCTGTGGCAAGGCTGTGGGCCACTACTAAATAATGCCACCAAGTACCAACATTATTTCGACAGTGTCATTCATTTTCCATATTCATGGCTTAACTCAAGCCAATGTCTTCTATTGCTCTCTTATTGCACCATTCATGTTATGAATGCCAATGCCAATGCCATAGATTATTATATTATTATTATAGAATTTTTAGATTGCTCCTCTTGCCCCTCCTCTTCATGTTATGTTGTCCAAATTCAGCTATAAGATCGATCATCTTTAAACTATTTATTATTATTTATTTAAATAGGTTCAAGGGACCTGATGTTAATGTGCCATGGAAAATAATGAGATTGCTATTATTGTTGTTGTTGTTGTTGTACTTTAGTTTAGATTGCACCACTGCTAATGAGTATATAAGCCTACTTAGATTACTTGCAAAATGGCATGATAACTACTCAGAAATCTTGGGCATGAACCGAAAGTATAAAATCGAAGTCACGAATTGGTTGGACATAAGTACTTGGATATGCAGCAATATTATTATTTACCACTATAACTATCATACAAATATACAATTAGTATTTATCTATCATCGCCTACTCCTTAGAGTACTGATGGAAAAAAATTATCTACAGATTATTCAAGCTTATTTTATAACTTATAATAATAGAATAGGTATTTGAGAAAGATTATAAACGCAACTTATGAAGTAATTGATGATGAAATGTTTTTAATTTATTTCAATAAACTCTTCAAGACAACTTATAAAAGCAAATTATATGAAAATGCTTTAATCCTATTTAACTTTTTTGGTCGTAGAAAAATATTATGCCTAGCAAGAAAAGCTCCTCTCCATTTTCTTTTCTCTATCTCCTTTCAGGAAACAAAAAATGTCACTCTTTATATAAGGTGTGTATTATTTTTTCAAAATCTTATGATCGAAATGGAGGAAATGGAAAGGATCCATTTCTCACATGCCTAGGGACCAACCACTATTGGATCAGCATCAGTTATACTGACTCGGTGTTCGGTACAAACCTTACTTAAAATTAGTCAACACATGCATGATGTTTGATTCTCTACATAAAATTAAAAACTTTAAATACGTGTCATCACTTAAAAGATTAGTTGGGACTGTGGATAGTTGATGATCCATGTCTACTTGATAAATATGTAACACAAAAATCACAATTAATATCCGATACACACAGGACATTAAGGATTAGGAATTATGATCATGATAGTAAATACTTTGCCTTGTCTTAGAGTATGTTTAGATTGAAGTTGAAAAACTTAAAAGTAAAAAATCTTTCATTCTCATTTTATACTTTAGAATGCATAATTTTGATTGTAAAAACACTTCTGTAACTTGAAAGATAAACATAACTTTAGATGTTGAAGTTACTCCCAGCCTTGTAGTAATTGGAGCCGTTGTGAATTGCGATCGATCTAGCTAGCTTCTCCTATTGAGTAGTCAACGAAGACCTACTCTACTAGCATTATTTATTTCGATTTGAAAATATTTGGTTTCCATGACTGCCCCATCAGATTTGCCAGAATTTGTCTGAGCAATTATTTTTCTTCCTTTTTCATACAAATAATTAACAGACCGAATTTAATTCTTCGCAGAAAGGTAGATTAGAAGCCAACAGTATACGCGTCGGTAGAGTTGAGTGGAGTTGACCGCGACTCATTTCCGTGTATGCCAGCATGCATGTAGTTACTACTTACTAGTAGTTACTACCTATACCAAATGTTATGGATATACATAGCTAATACAATAAACAATAGATAGATTATGGGAGACTATATATTAAAATAAATTAAGTATAAATTAATTGGATAAATCAAGAGTCTTACACTTAAATGTCCAATTGAAAGCCACATAAATTATTTTAAATGATAATATTTTTTTATCACATAAATTATTTTATTCTTCTCTTTTAAAAATATAATAGAAACAGCTTGAGCTTTATATATATATATATATATACACATAAATGAATCTACCGGTGCACCACGTTGGGTTGACTTTGGGACTAGCTAGTTCCACTTGTCACCGTTTAATGTTGGCTTAAATTTCCCAACTGTTGATAACATGCAGCATTAATAGAATTGGCCTAGTAGACCAACCCTATATAAAGCTAGCACACTCCTCATTTCTGCAAGAGCAGTACTAAAGTAAGTAAGTGTATTGTTTTGGCAATGGCTACTAATAATTTCCATAAGAAATGGGTTTGTGTGAGCGTTGTTGTTATGTGCATTGTTCTTCAGTTGAGTGTCATAAGTGTTGTTGGTGATGATCAGAAGCTTCACCAAGAAAGGTATGGATATGGAGATGATTGTCGCTTTAGACCTGGACCGCGTTGCAGGGGTTGGAGGGGCCGCCGTGGCCATGGTGGTGGAGGAGGGTTTGGTGGTGGTGGAGGTGGAGGTCTTGGAGGCGGTGGAGGCTTTGGCGGTGGTGTTGGAGGTGGGGGAGGCCATGGTGGTGGTCTAGGAGGTGGCGGAGGCCTTGGTGGTGGCGGAGGAGGTGGTCTTGGCGGTGGAGGAGGAGGTGGTCTTGGTGGTGGTGGAGGTCACGGTGGAGGTTTTGGTGGTGGAGGAGGTGTAGGTGGTGGAGTTGGGGGAGGCATTGGTGGTGGAGGTGGTGCAGGAGGAGGTGGTGGGGGTGGATTAGGTGGCGGCTCAGGACATGGGGGAGGCTTTGGAGCTGGTGGTGGTGTTGGTGGTGGTGGAGGCTTAGGTGGAGGTGGTGGAGGAGGAGGGGGTAGTGGTGGTGGTGGTGGTTTGGGTGGAGGTTCTGGCCATGGAGGAGGATTTGGTGCTGGTGGTGGAGTAGGGGGTGGTGTTGGTGGTGGAGCAGGAGGAGGAGGTGGTGCTGGCGGCGGAGGAGGAGGAGGTGGAGGACTAGGTGGAGGTTCAGGTCACGGTGGTGGCTTTGGTGCAGGTGGTGGTGTAGGAGGTGGTGTTGGTGGGGGAATTGGTGGTGGAGGAGGAGGTGGTAGTGGTGGAGGTGGAGGAATAGGTGGTGGTTCGGGCCATGGTGGAGGCTTTGGTGCCGGAGGTGGTGTAGGAGGTGGAGCCGGAGGACTAGGTGGAGGAGGTGGTGGTGGTGGTGGAGGAGGTGGTGGAGGAGGAGGTGGAATAGGTGGAGGTTCGGGTCATGGTGGAGGCTTTGGTGCTGGTGGTGGTGTAGGAAGTGGAGGTGGGGCAGGTTTAGGTGGAGGTGTTGGTGGCGGCGGTGGTCGTGGTGGAGGCGGAGGGATTGGTATCGGAATTGGCATTGGAGTAGGAGTTGGGGTTGGAGCTGGTGCTGGCCAAGGTTCTGGTGTTGGTGTTGGTGCTGGTGGAGGTGCTGGTGGAGGAGGTGGAGGTCGGTAATTAAACATTAAGCATGCATGTTGCATGAGGTTATGGAGCTAGCTTTAGTTAACCCTATTTTGGATGTTCCTCAAAAAATGATTAGCATATATGCATGTTGTCTTGTGAATTAAAAGGTTTGGAACAATTCTGTTACAATTACGTGCGAGATCGGTCCATGTTATGTTACTTGGTCACACTACTATCAACTATCAAGCCGGAACCGTCATTGATATTGAGTAAACTGTAATAAACTACTTAATTATTTGCATCCAAATCGTGCCTTCCCCAAATTCTGGTTTAGTATAGAGTTGTTCCATTTACGTATAACAGGTTTCATCTTTATTTTCGATCAATAGATAGGTACTATCTAATCCGTTAAATGTGGAGTAGCTAGCAAGCGTTAAAGTTGTTAGGTCCCAAGTCACCAAAATGTATTAATGCTTTCAAGTTTTATTAGTAATATGTAAGTTTCAAACATTATATGTTGTTGCTACTTAAGTGTGGCAGAGTAGCTAACCCTCTTCCCATTATCCTTGTTAAAAGACATTTATTGTGCATTGTACATTTGTACTTTAAAATTAAATTAAAAGTAACCAGAAGTATAAATTGTATTCAGCTACAACTTTTTTAAATTTAATACAGAAGAAGATATTATAATAAAAATTTTATTGGGCGGTCTTGGCCTATATCAAATAGGGTCTTGGTCTTGGTCTTGTTAGGCCCGTAAACTAACAAGGATAAATATAATTGGACACCAAAATTCCTAATTAACAACACCTTTTTACTAGAGAGAAAAAAAAATAGTATAACGAGTAATTTTTTTTTTATACTTTTGAAAATTAAAAAAGCAAATAAACAAACAACTAAGGTTTAACAAAAAAAGTGTTAACTGCATTAGCTGAAAACAAGACCTGTATAGGGGTTGGACAGGTATCTAAAATAGTTAAAGTATTCATGTTGGAAAAGTCAATTTTCGTAAGTCAATCTACACACACGTTGCCTTCGTGTAGTGTGTGTTAGAATGATATATTCCAAGGTCATTCTATGTAACCACAAATTTTATTGATTATTGTTGTGTAAGGGTGGTGGTCCAGTAGGTTCCCTTGAATTAATTGAATTGTGTATCTGATTCACAAATCATTCTTGTGTAACCTGTTTCCCACACTATTTCGAGGCCTTTGAGAATAACAATTAATTCCGCATTCAAATTTGTGGTTATATCGCAGAAATCGATATACCCAATAATCCATCTTCTCATGTAGTCTCTAAAGAGGTCTCCATAATCTAACTTGCCTAGGTTATTAAATGAGTTGTAGTTCGTATTTAGCTTAAGGCAATGATGTATTGAAGGTTGCCAAGTGATAAACCTCAGTTGCTTATTGTTTCCTTGCTCTGTTTCCTTGTTTGTGATGTAAAGTATGGTGTTGATTTGGTTAGCTATGTATCACACACTCCACTCTTTCCTCTCGAAAATGAAAGCATTTCTAGCCTTCCAGAGAAACCAACATGTGATTACAAAACGTTGACCATGGACTCCGTGAGCATTTGATCTCATCCACGTTGCATCATCTTGTTGATGAAATTCGTTATGTGTATCCATTTGTAGGTTATGCCAAATTTGTATTGCTTTAGGACAATTACATAGCAGATGAACCCAACATTCCTCCTTCGCATGGCACCTGTTACAAGAAGAAATAAACGTAACATGACGCTTGACGCGAAAAGTGTTAGTAGAGAGGCAGTCTCTATAAGTAATCCATAAAAAGTGTTTGGCGCTCTCAGGTAGTTTTAAAGACCACACCCAAGTCCAACTTTTCTTGCAGGTTGTCAGACTAGTAAGTACTCGATTGAGTCACTGGTATGCCGACTTGGTAATGTACCCTCCCATCACCGAATGGCCCCATATCAATCGATCTTGTGCTGTAGGGTCAATGAAGTTGCTCATCATGTGGTTCCTTATGTCCTCCAAAAGGTGAGTAAACAACCAATCCCAATGCCACCTTCCACTATTGTAAATGTCGCATACTCGTAAGTGTGCATCGATAGGTGTTATGTGATTCACCAAACTTGCCAAGGTCTTTAAATGTAGCCACTTATCAAACCAAAGCGAGATATTATCCAACCCCACTCTGTAGATAAAATTTGTGTGAAGCATATTTGCGGCCCGCATGATCGATTGCCAGGTATAAGAACTACCTAGTTTGTAGACTGTGTGCAAATGTCACTGTTTAATAGGTGTTTTGTGTGCAGTTTTTGTACCCAGAATTTATCAGGTTTGTTTATCATGGCTTACACGTGCTTCCCTAAAAGAGCTATATTGGTGTTCTTTGCTTAGTGAAGACCAAGGCCACCTTCCTTCTTTGATTTTGTGATTGTTTTCCAATCGACCCAATGGCGATGTTTCTTGCCCCAGATGAAACCACTCACGGCGGCATCAATTTTGTCACAAACAATTTTAGGTAGTCATAAGTTTTGCATAATGTAGGTAATGATAGTAGTAATGACTGATTGAGTAAGTGTTATCCTCCCTGCACGGTTAAGGATTTTATTCTTCCACCCTGTAAGTCTCCCATTGATCATATCCATAATAAAACTAAAGTTAACATTCTTTATATGATCAGTCAATAAGAGAAAATCCAAATATTTTTCCAGGACTTAATGATTAAAGGATAAAATGAAGATAAATTTGTTCGCCTATAACGATTAATATGAAAAAGTTAAGTGTGGTATATTGTGCAATTTTAATCTTTAGTATTGCTATTCTGCAATTTTGGTCATTAAAGTATTATTATCGTGTAATTTTGGTTTTCGGTATCACATGTTATCTATGGTGTTAGTAAATCCTTTTATAAGTTGGGGCAATGGTTTTAATGTGGACCAACTTTGTCTAATTTTAAAAACATAGATCAAATGTACAATATTAAAAAATAAAATTGGAAAATTATGTTCTTCTTGTGTTATGTCCACTGATTCACATTATATTCTTAGTCTCTTCATATTTCTGTACTTTAAAACAACTGACTAATATACTGTTTGGATTGTACATCGATCGATCCACTTGATCTTTTTAACCTCTTCGTATTTTTATAATTTAGGTTGACGGACTAGTATACTGTCTGGATCATACATCGACTAACCCACTTGATCTTCTTAACCCCTTCGTGCTTTTGCACTTAAAGGCTAGTGGACTAGTCAACACACCAGGTCCAACGTATTCTAAGTTAAATGTTATATCAATTCAATGATACTCATCTTCTCACAAATCGCAACGTTAAATATGATTATTATAATCATATATCAAGTTGTAACAGCTTATTAAATAACAATCAATCTATAACGAATTTATGACACAACAACTAATAAGCAAAAGATTAATCTTAAATGGGATATAACATTAGTAAAATAAAATAAAATTATATACTCATAAAATCAAGGGATAAAAAGTGAATTTAATTCTTTAATTTATAAGCATAGTTTTTAATTCTTATATTTTAATCATTTATGATTTTTTTAATCTTATTTAAGTCATTTTAGTTTGATTTTTTTTCATAAAGAAATTGTGCTTAGCAGCTTAAAAACGAGTCACAATCAATTTTACCAAACAATTAAGTTACGTGACTGGAGCATAAAAACTCATAAAATCTATGGTCATAAAATGGAGTTGACTTCTTAAATGTCACTGAAATATCAACTCAGACTTTGACAACTTACATTAACTCTTGGATATATTGAATGACTCAAAAATTACCTATGAAGTCATGACTTTTTCTCCCCTAGAGTACTCGATTTTTTAAAAGTTTTTATCTTAATTACGCATAAAAAATACGAGTTTTATTTTAATCAGCTATGCTTTTAACTAGATTTTATTGTAGTCACTATCGATAACATTTTGAAGAAGAAAATTATGTTTATTGTTGTCACAATTTATTTACCTAGTAAATTATGTATATGTTTAATTGAACTTATTTTAGAGAAATATTTATTTAATTTAACTTTAAAAATTGAAAAAAAAATACTTTTCTAAAAAATATGTCGATTTTATTTAAATTTATTTGATGAAATAAATATTTTTTAAAATATAATAATTAATCTAAATTATTTTTATTTAAAATAAATAAATTTATATTTATTTAAATAAATAAATAAATTTTATTTATTTATAAAATAATTAATTATCTAATAATTACTTATTTTATTTCATGATACAATTTCTGCATTACTGAAAAAGTCTAAAGTATAAACTACTGACATTTTAAACGGGTCTATTTCTTAATGCTTAAAGACACGTTTGACTTGGGAATTAAACAAATTAAGAATAAACATACATTTCTTTAAATATTTTTAATATTATTTTGCTAATTAAAATTAAAATGTTTCCTCAATAAATTATAAAATAATGAATATTGAATATGAATATTAATTATTAAAAAAATAATTCTAATTAAAAAAAAAAAAAACACTACAATTACAAACACATTAATTTTACGCAGAAAGGTAGATAGATAGGTAGCCAACGCTATACGCGTACATAGAGTTGACCAACTCCTTTCACACTGCCACTGCCAGCATACACTTCGTTACCAATCAGTACTAAATAATGTTATGGTTATGGCTAAACATACAATAAAGTGAAAAAAAAGTAAATGATAAAAGGTTTCCCTAATTATGAAATAAATTGATATCTATTCTCAATGTACAAGTTTTTATATTACCAATTAACCAATACTAATAATTCTTATTATTACTTTTGAATTATTTAATATAAAAGGCAGTTAGTTTATTTTATAATATCACTTTTCTTTTCATTATATCGGTTATTTTATTCTATATTTACTTTTCTTCTCCTTCCTTTTATCTAGTTATGATGTATAAAATTCAAATAAATTGTAAAAATATAAAAGTACTTTGTAGAAAAAGGAATATAACGGTACACGGCATACACCAAAAGTCCACGTCGACTTTTGACTTTCATACTATTTCCACTTGTCATCGTTTAATGTTGGATCTAATTCCCCAACGGTTCACAATAATAGCATTGTCTAGTGAACGAAGCCTATATAAACCACACTCCTCGTTCAGCAAGAGCATCAGCAACTAGCAAGTGGATATTTATTTACAGTGTGTGTGTGTGTGTGTATTTGTGTTGTTTTGGCAATTATGGGTGTGGCTACTAATAATTTCCACCAAAAATGGGTTTGTGTGAGTGTTGTTGTTATGTGCATTGTTCTTCAGCTGAGTGTCATCACTGTTGTTGGTGATGAAAAGCTTAACAAAGAAGGATTTGGAGATGATTGTCGATTTGGACGTGGACCACGTTGTAGAGATGGGTTGGGTCGTCGTGGTGGTGGCGGCGGTTTCGGTGGCGGTGGAGGAGGTGGTGTTGGAGGTGGGGCAGGTCATGGTGGAGGTTTTGGTGCTGGAGGAGGTGTAGGTGGAGTTGGAGGTGGAGGAGGAGGCGGTGGTGGTGGAGGAGGAGGTGGTGGAGGTGGATTGGGTGGTGGCTCAGGACATGGTGGAGGCTTTGGAGCTGGCGGTGGTGTTGGTGGAGGCTTAGGTGGTGGAGCAGGTGGAGGTGGAGGAGGAGGAGGTGGTGGTGGTTTGGGTGGAGGTTCAGGCCATGGAGGAGGATTTGGTGGTGGTGGTGGTGTAGGAGGTGGTGTTGGTGGTGGAGCAGGAGGAGGAGGAGGTGGTGGTGGTGGTGGAGGAGGAGGTGGAGGACTAGGTGGAGGTTCAGGTCACGGTGGTGGCTTTGGTGCAGGTGGTGGAGTAGGAGGTGGTGTTGGTGGGGGAATTGGTGGTGGAGGAGGAGGTGGTAGTGGTGGAGGTGGAGGAATAGGTGGTGGTTCGGGCCATGGTGGAGGCTTTGGTGCCGGAGGTGGTGTAGGAGGTGGAGCCGGAGGACTAGGTGGAGGAGGTGGTGGTGGTGGAGGAGGAGGTGGAATAGGTGGAGGTTCGGGTCATGGTGGAGGCTTTGGTGCTGGTGGTGGTGTAGGAAGTGGAGGTGGAGCTGGCGGCGGCGGCGGTCATGGTGGAGGCGGAGGGATTGGTATTGGAATTGGCATTGGAGTAGGAGTTGGGGTTGGAGGTGGTGCTGGTAAAGGTTCTGGTGTTGGTGTTGGTGGAGGATCAGGTGGGGGTAAACATTAAACACGTTGCATGCATGAGTTAGCTAACCATAGTTGGATATATGTCCCTCAACATGAGTTGTTTATGTAATGATTATCATAAAGTCTTATAGTGAGTTTAAGGTTTTGCAACAGTCCTATTTACAATTACAATTTACAAGATCCATGTTAATTAGTGACACTGTAATATCTCCATTTGGGAGAGTTTTCAATCTTCATTTGTAATAAATATATATGTTTAGTCGTCAACAATCATTGATATTCAAAAAACTGCTATGAATTGCTTATCTACATATAAATCATGTCTTTCCCAAATTTTGGTTTAATATAGAGCGCGTTGTCATTCATATATAATAGAATCCTAGAATTCATTTTTATAAAATGAATAATGAAGAACAAGATACTATATCAAGTAGCCTGCCTGCGTTGAAGTTGTTCGGTCAAGTCACCAAAAATGTAATGCTTTGAAGTTTTAATAATTTGGTAAGATTCAGTACAAATAAGCTATATATATCACAAATGTGAAAAATATATATATTTAAATTAATTATTTATCATAAAATTTAATGACTGAACTGACCTTCACATTTTAAATGTACCACTAAAATATCAACTCGAGTTTGACCTACAATAACTGGCGAATTAGAATGACTCATGATTACCTATAAAGCCATTAATAATGCTCATATGGATGAAAAGAAGGTGCTGGAATTGATTAAATTGAGGTCCTGGCAGTGCTGCAAGGCAAACATGAAATTGGCGTCAACATCATTTTAAGAAGGGTATATGTATTTAAACATATCTATCAATTTGTCAACATAATTTCCTAGGGACCAATGAAGAGTGGGCATACGTAGCAGTAGCTCAATGCTATCTCTATAGGCCAAATGATGAAAAAGTGTCTTTGACATGGCAGGTAGATAAATTTGCACTGTACCAGCATTATGAATGTCTATTAGAATACAATTAGCACTGAACTACTGGTGTGTTATGACTTATGATACATATATCAGTATCTGTTATCAATGATATTCTTTTTGCTGATAAAAAAAGAAGTCATTATACATTTATTTCTTGTACACTATAGCTTTTTTTATTTATTATTATTTGAACCATTTGTGGTTTTATTTTTGTCACTATGTTTGAGACTATTTTAAAGAAAAATATGATGTTACGTTATCGCAATTTATTTACTAAATAAATTCTGTCTTTTCTTCAACTAATTATTTTATAGAAATATTTATTAATTTTAAATTTAAAATGATTTTTTTTCTTTTCAAAAAATTTATAGCAATGCTGCACTAAATAAATAGCACAAGCCTATAGGGTATAAAATATAAACTACCGATATTTAAAAACTGGTCTTATTAAATCTTAAAATATAACTTTTGAGTTGGGAATTAATAAACAAATTAAGAATAAACTTGATTACATTTCCTTAAATATTATTGTATTATTTTTCAATTAAAACTAACTATGTTAATAATTTATACAAAAAATACTACTCCCATTAAAATAACTTTTGAGTTGGGAGTAATGTTTAAGATTACTACTATAACAATTGAAATAAAAATTTTAACTTAAATAAAAATAACAACACTGCAATATTGAATTAAAATTAACAACACTTCAGAGTACAGATTAACCCCCGTTAATGCTACGCAGAAAGGTGGACTGGTAGCCAACGGTATACACGTCGGTAGAGTTGACTAGCTCCTTTCCGTGTATTCCCACAGCTTGCCATGCAGCATTTATTGTTATAGTTATAGCTAAACACACAATAGAGAAAAATAAATGAAAAGGTTTTCCTAATTACAAGAAAAAGAAAGATATTTCTAGTTTTTTCTTTTACTATAATATTGAATTGGTGCTTTTGATTATTAATCGCTGTAAAAAAAATTACCTTATCACTTCTAATAAGATCTTCCAACCATCTTCAGTGAAACCTTGCTTAAAAGAATTAACAATCTATTGACATTTCTTGGTATATGTGTTAAGGAAACTCATTTACATCCTTAAATATAATATTATGACTTCGATTGACATGCATTTTATATAAAAAAAAATGATGAAAAATCATAATAATTTTTCAACCAACTATTATGAAATTTAACAAATTTATATTATTATTGGTAAAGATTTGTAACTAGATGACAATAAATATTATATATATATATATATATATATATATATATATATATATATATTTTAATGATATAATAATCTTTTGCTAGAATTGTTTTTAATTAATAAATGTTTATTATAAAAAAACTAAAAAAAATTGATAAAAATGTTTTTTTATTTCAAAATAAGTAAAACCAAATACACACAATCCAAATAGTACCTTATGAATTTATACTGACGTGTTTAAATCATCGACTTTATTGTGTGTGTGTGTGTGTGTGTGTGTGTGATTTGTAAGTAGTAGAATTGAAGTATATATTTTTGGCAGATCCAGTCTATTAAATTTGATTATGCAGTGATTTCGCATAATGAAGTTTCACGCAATTTGGGTCGTTAAGTAAATATAATTCAATTTTTGAATGTGATTATTTGTTAGAAAGGTGCTATAATTATGATAAGTTGATAGCAGTTAGTATGAAGTATGATCCCCTTTGAATTTGGAATATATATATTTGAAATGAATGTCTAATTAAAAGCCACTGTGTAGACAGTGTAGTGTGTACTCATGGCCGGGTACAGTGCAAAGCCCAAAAGTCCACGTCGGTTTTTGACTTTGATATGATTTCAACTTGTGATTAATTAATGTTTAAGGTTGGCGCCAATTCTCCCAACGATTCACAACACACCATTAATAATAGCATTGCCTAGTTGACGCGCGAAGCCTATAAAAACCGCACTCCTCATTCATGCAAGTAGCAACTAGCAAGTGATCAACATTTGTATTGTTTTGGAAATAATGGGCGTGGCTACTAATTTCAATCGGAAATGGTTTTCCGTGAGTGTGAGTGTGAGCGTTGTTGTTATTTGCATTGTTCTTCAGTTGAGTGTCATAAGTGTTGTTGGTGATGTTGGTGGCTTGGGCCGTCGTGGTGCCGGTGTAAGGGGAAGTCTTGGAGCTGGTAGCGGCTTTGGTAGTGGTAGTGGTGGTGGTGTTGGTGGAGGCATTGGTGGTGCTGGAGGAGGTGGTGGCGGCGGTGGTGGTGGAGGAGGAGGAGGAGATGGACTTGGTGGTGGCTCAGGACATGGTGGAGGATTTGGAGCTGGTGGTGGTGTTGGTGGTGGAGGCATAAGTGGTGGAGCAGGTGGAGGTGGAGGAGGAGGAGGAGGTGGTGCCGGTGGTGGTGGTTTAGGTGGAGGTTCAGGTCAAGGAGGAGGGTTTGGTGCTGGTGGTGGTGTAGGAGTAGGAGGTGGTGTTGGTGGTGGTGGAGGAGGAGGTAGTGGTGGAGGTGGAGGAATAGGTGGAGGTTCAGGTCATGGTGGGGGCTTTGGTGCCGGAGGAGGTGTAGGAGGTGGTGTTGGTGGGGGAATTGGTGGAGGAGGAGGTGGTAGTGGTGGAGGTGGAGGAATAGGTGGTGGTTCAGGTCAGGGTGGAGGCTTTGGTGCCGGAGGTGGTGTAGGAGGTGGAGGAGGAGGAGGTGGAGGTGGTGGTGGAGGAGGAGGAGGTGGAGGACTAGGTGGAGGTTCGGGTCATGGTGGAGGCTTTGGTGCGGGTGGTGGTGTAGGAAGTGGAGGTGGGGCTGGCTTAGGTGGAGGTGCCGGGGGTGGCGGCGGTCGTGGTGGAGGGTTTGGTGTTGGAGTTGGCATTGGAGTAGGAGTCGGGGTTGGAGCTGGTGCCGGTCAAGGTTCCGGTAGTGGTGTTGGTGTTGGTGGAGGAGGTGGGGATAAACCTTGAGAGCATTGCATGCATGAGGTTACGAGCTCTAATTAGATAACCCTATTTGGATGTGTTGTTTATGTAATGAATAATGATTATCATCATAAAGTTTTGTCGTGGGTTAAAAGGATTTGGAACAGTCCTATTGCAATTACAGGATCTATGTTCATTAGCTAGTGACACTATACCATCTCCACTTGGGTGATCGAGTTTGCATTTTAGCTTTCCTTGTATTTAGAGACCACAAAAGTATATATCTACATTTCTGGTTTAATATAGAGTTGTCATTTATGTACAACATTCAACTCTACGTGGATTTATTACATGCTGTCTTACTGTAATCAAGCTAGCTTGTGTTATAAAGTTAAACCTTGTTTGATGATCATGACACCAAAAATGCATGTGTTAATGCTTTTATATTAACTTCTAAGTTTCAAACTTTACGTTGTCGATAATGAGGGATTTAACTTAATTGGCTATAAGGTTTACGTTGTCCATCCATTTAATCCAGCACAAGGTTCATGCGATAGATCACTTGACTAATATGGCACAAGGTTCCATCATATCTTTGGAGAATGAATATGGTGCCAATTTGGCTTTCCAATAGTAATATTGTGCAAAGTCAGCAGGAGTTTTATGTTTTTATTATCCTCCTATAGCCCTAGGGGCTGTAGTGTAGTTAACCTGTTGAAGATAGATTATTGCATGCCATAAGCAATAACTGGGATCTCCACTTCCTAGCTAAGTTCTAACGTTGAGATATCAGGGAGTTTGTTGATCTATCCAACTTTGAAAATTTCGAGTCTCAAACAGGAAAATAATAATAATTTAATGTAGTGTTCACTTGTTATAAAATTATTTTTCAATTGTTGACTGTAATTGAGATATATGCCTAAATTATTATTTTACTGCAAATTTTACATTAACATTTTTTTTACAATAAAACACATATGCACATGTACTGATATACAGTTATTCTCGGTGCGTATCATATATTAGGTCCGTAATCAACTTCTTTTTATACTAGAAATATTAATACTATTTTTTTTTTATGCTTAGAAGCATGTACGGGTAATTAAAATAGGAAAAGGCTAGAATTTTTTTTTTAAAAATTGAAGATAAAATTTTGAAAAAAAAATATTTAATGTAAAATTTATATAAAAAAAACAAAAATATTATAAAATTTGTCAATTTTTAAAAAAATTAAGAGTAAAATCTATAATAATGTGATGTAAGAATAAAATAATAGAGTAAAATTTATAAAAATTTTAAAAATTATAAATAAAAAGTATCAAATTAATTTATTAAGAGTAAAATTTATCAAAAATAAATAAAAATATAATGAAACTAAATATTTATTATATATAAAATTAAGATATGATTTACTAATAAAAAAAAATTATTAACTTAAAAATCTATTTTTTTAATAACATTTTTTTATTTTTTCCCCCTAAAATCCGTCCTGGCTTAGAAGGGAAACATTTAGAATATTAACACAATATTAATGAACAAATATAAACAAATATACATACATGAATTAATAAAATAATAAAACTTCATCTACACCACTCAAATCTCAAATAAAGCATAAAAAACTCCATATCTTTAACTTTTTATATTAATAAATTATAAATATTCCAAATACTAAAAACCACAGTATATAATAAGTAATTACAAAAATACTTAATGATTCTATTCACACATCAAATAATCTTACGTACGTATTTTAAAATTATAAAAGTATAAATATAATAAATAATATTTTAATAAAGTAAGTGGTCTGCAAACAAAATTCACAAAACATTTAAAACAAACACACACTAAAAAGGTAAAAATTTATTTATTTTTTAAAAAAATATTTGTTTCTTTTTTTTAATAAAAATAAACGGGCCATCATTTATTTTTGAACTTGAAAAGAAAAAAAATCAAAGTTTGGAATTGGAAAACGAAAAAAAATCAAACCACATGTAACGCGGTGCCGCCTCATTGGACCAGCATAGACAGAACCGAACCAAACCGAACCGACACGCTTCTCTCTTTTCCTCTCTCAGACTCTTCTCTTCCCTTCTCCTATTTCTAATTGTAGTTCTCTTTCGCCAGTGATTGAAGCTAATTAGTTTCTAGTTGTTAGAGCAAAATGTTGCAGCTACTCTACACTGCGATTTTCAGCGAAATGCTTCTGATTCTCACCCTCGTCTTCAAGACCCCGCTGAGAAAACTCGTCATAATTTCCCTCGATCGGGTGAAACGCGGTCGCGGCCCTGTGGTGGTTTCCACCGTGGGCGCCACATTGGTGGTGGTTCTCGCTTCGAGCCTCTACAGCATGGCCAAGATCCAGCAACGCACCCTCGAGGCCGGTTTAGTCAACCCGACCGATCAAGTCCTCATGTCCAAGCACATGCTCGAGGCTTCTCTCATGGGTATCTCTCAAAATCCCTTCTTTCGCTTCTTAATCGCAAACCCCTCTTTTCTAGGTTTTTTGGTTTAGGTTTTTTTTTTTAGTTTTTGTTAATTTTGGCTACGAATTGAATTGTGGATCGAGTGATGGATTGTGATTATTGCGGTTACTTGCTCTTTGCTGATGTTGTTATCCATATATGTGGTCGCAGTGGTAGATGAGATTAGAAAGGTTGTTTTTTTGTTGTTGCTGTTTTTATCTAAATAATAGACATGTTGATTTCCGTCTTTTTTTTTATATAGGAGCGTTTTCTTTTTTTCTTCAGTGCTATTTATTGTTTTACACTGGTCTGAGTTACGTGAGGAATGGTGCATGTAGGCTTCACTTACTTGGTTTCTGATTTAGCAATTGATTTCAAATGATTCTCTATTGGTTGGGTGGCTTGTTTCAAGCTTTCATGTGAATGGATTATTATTTTGGGACGTGAATGTGGGACTTGAGCTTCTGTCACTGAAATGGTGATCAGCATGCCCCATATAATTAAGTGCTTGAAATTTTGGGGTATTTGAGGCGTGCAATATCTTTGTCTACTTGTTACTTGGTCTGTTCCATTATAATTCTTCGTGATCTTATGTAGAAGTGGATGTTTTTCTTATGGTTGTGTAGAAACCTTCTGTGTATATTGGAATTTTGAAGTTGATTATTTGAATTGCGAGATGTTAAGAAGTAAAAAATTGGCATGGTTAGCAAGAAAAATGGCAAATGGTTCTTATAAAGAGAGTTCAGAACAAAAAGAGCGAAGCAGAAACAATGATGGGTTCTTAATTGTTTCATTTACATTGCTAAAGTAGATATTATTTGATTGATTGCTCACAAGCTTTTGGATATGAAGTTTTGAATTTCATGGGTGTTTTGCATTATGGTTTAGTTGCCCAACTTGGTTATTTATTTATTTCATGAGAATGCCTTCATAAGAGTCAGTACCTTTTTTTATCTCTGTGGAAGCTGTAATATAAGATTATTTCACTGTATCAATGACCAACTAACTAGCTAGATTGGTATTGTTTGGTTTCCTTAGCATAAATATTTCAAACATCAACAAGAGCCTCTTCCCACTGTGGGTAAGCCAGCTAAAGGACACCATAGTGTTTTATAAAACCTCTAGCTTTTAAATAAAGGCTATTTAAATCTAGCTTTTAGGGTGTGTTTGGGAGTTAAGAGGTAAAGGGAAATGAGAGGTATCAAGTGGGAAGGTAAATCCTTACTCTTGTTTTGACGTTTCCAATTTACAGGGAGAAAGCAGATATTTGGGTAAATTAAAATGATTAAAAGCAATATGAATCTTAAATCTTACCTTTCCTTTTTAATAAAAACAAGCACAGTTAACCTAGTATACTTTTTAAATTCCCTCTGAAGTAAGGGAAAGGATGTTAAAAGACTCCCAAATAAAGGTATGGCTAACCATAACCCTTTTTGGTTTTCCCTCCTAAGTTTCTCATCCAAACATACCCTCAGTGAGTTTGTGTTTTGACATTTTGGTGATCTGTGTGTGTAACTATTTATTGGGTATTCTTCCATATGACCAACTCTTCTTAATGGAGCTTCTATTGGTCTTCTCATCACATGGACAAACCATCTTTTGTGAAATTTTACCATCTTTTCCTCAGAAGGTGTTATTTCTACATTCTTTCTAATACATTCATTCCTAATTTTTTCTTTTCTTATATATGTCCTTCCATACATGTTGATCTATGCTAAACTTAGGTTATGCTCTTGTAACCTTCTTGGTACTTTATCACCAACATGCAGTACCATAAAGCATTGCTAGTCTGATGGCTGTTGCTTAAAATTTTCTTTTTGAGATCAAGTGGCACCTGCCGCACCTGTCAATCACAAATAATACATGAAGCATTTTCTCCTATGCATCCACCTGGCATGAATTCTATGATCTACTTCTATCTATTTCTCTTTTCAGTGTACCCATTTTGTTATAAGTGGGTCTATCCCTGTTGAGTAATTTTTTTCTTTTTCTTTTAAACTATTGTAACATCGTGCATTATTTTAAGAATCTACTCTTAAAATAAGTTAAATTTATTAGATCTAATATACCAGTTGCCTTGTGTGGACCATGCTAATAGTTTTGGCCTTTTTGGTGAAGTCCTATTTCTTGCTATAACAGAGGGTAGAATTCTGTTTCCCGATTTGTGTTTTCTTATTTTACATTGCATATTTTTCTGTTTCTTCTTCATCAAGGTTTCTGTTTCCATCTATATTTACATTCTCTCTCTTGTTGGGTATTGTTTGGCTGTTTTTTGTGTCTTTAGTTGTGAGTTGGATGTCTCTTTATTTACTGTAGTTTTTTTTTATTCTTAGCTATATTATTTAGTTCTTGAATCTGATCTTTCACATATAATGTGTGCAGGGTTTGTGCTGTTCCTCTCTCTGATGATTGATAGATTGCACCATTACATAAGAGAGCTTCGTCTACTCAGGAAGACCATGGAAGCTATTAAGAAACAAAGCCGAAGTTTTGAAGATGGTAAAAATGGCAATTCAGAGGAACATAAAGCATTGAATGAAGAAATTACCACATTGAAGTCCAAAATTAAGAAACTAGAATCTGAATCCGAGGCAAAAGGAAATCAAGCTAAGACTTTGGAAACGGAAGTAGAGGGTCTTAAAAAGCAATCTGAGGGGTTCCTTATGGAGTATGATCGCCTCTTGGAAGACAATCAGAGTCTTCGGAGTCAGTTGCAGGGCATTGACCAGAGCTCTGATTATAAAAAGAGTATGTGATTGGTGAAATCTCTAGAAAAAACAGTTTTATCCTTTTTGTCTTAACACATGTTTGAGTGTCACATACTTTCTTAATTCTTAATGAGGTTACAGTTGTAAATACTAAGTGTTTACAGACAGTGATTAGCTGTGGATTGAGTGAACTTGCTGTACTTTAAGCAGCTCTTATATATTATTAATTAATGTATAGGTGATTTAGTCAGCCTATAACTATGACCATATTGTTCGTAATGGTAAGATGACCGATAAAGGAACTGATATTTATTGCCTTAGGTGAGTTTTGAGTTATTTTATTCATATAGTTTGTATCCAACTATGCATCAGTCAGTGAAATTCGAAAATTACTAGTGTTATCGGACATAATGGATATAATGTCAATATGCAAATGGATTGATTGATGATTGATGATTGATCTATCGCATGAACCTTGTGCTGGTTCAAATGGATGTACAACGTAAAATTTGAAACTTGGAAAATAATAAAAGCATCAACACATTTTTGGTATCAAACAAGTTTAACGCAAACTTAGCTACTTGATAGTAACAGGTAAGTCTTAAGAGTAAGACAGTATGTAATATGTATTCACCCAAATAAGTTGATTGAATGTTATACATAAACGAAAAAACCAGACATGGCAATGGGAGGGGAACGTGTACATACCAAATCACGTGCGGTAGACTATGAATTTTCAGAATATCCGTTTATAATTTTTAAAAAAACATAAAAAAATAATTTTAAATCATAAGCTTTAAAAAAAAAAGTTCAATTTTTATAATTAATTAAATTTATAACAAGTTAGTAATAAATTAAAAGTATTAAAAAAATCATAATAACAACTGTATAATTATTTATTATCTTATAAAATTATATATATTTTTTAAACTATATAAAAATAAATTGAAACAATTTAAAATAATAATTTTATAAATATAAAGTAAATATATATTATAAATCATAAAATAAATATAAATACTTAAAAATTATTAAGTAAAATATATAATATAAAATAAAAATAATTTCATAAATATAAATATTAGATACGGGATTAATATTTACATCTCATTCTCATTTTCGTATTCAATTTTTATAATAAAATATTATCTATATTTATATTTTTACAAACTATATTCACGTGTCTAAGTTTAATTAACATATTAAAAAAAACTCTATATTAGAACATAAAAAAAATATGATTTATATATATAGATATACTTATGTAAATACTTTTATTCTTAAAAAAAAAAAATGTAAGAAACTTTTGTAACTCTCAGTACAAGCAGCCATTATTACAGATAATTAAAATTACAAACTCCCGAATGGAGATGGTATAGTGTCACTAATTAACCTGAATCTAGTAATTGTAATTGAACTGTTCCAAAATCTTATACTCACGACAACACTTAATGATAAATAAACAACTTATTTTGAGGGACATCCAAATATATATATTGTGAGCTAAAGCTCCATAACCTCATGCATGCATGGATGGTTAATGTTTACCCCCACCTGATCCTCCACCAACACCAACACCAGAACCTTTACCAGAACCACCTCCAACCCCAACTCCTACTCCAACGCCAATTCCAACACCAAATCCTCCACCTCCACCACGACCACCGCCGCCCCCGGCACCTCCACTTCCTACACCACCACCTGCACCAAAGCCTCCACCATGACCTGAACCACCACCTATTCCACCGCCTCCTCCTCCACCACCACCACCCCCTCCTCCCCCTCCTCCACCTATTCCTCCGGCTCCACCTCCTACACCACCTCCAGCACCAAATCCCCCACCATGACCTGAACCTCCCCCAATTCCACCCCCTCCACCACTCCCACCTCCTCCACCACCACCAATTCCCCCACCAACACCACCTCCTACTCCTACTCCCCCACCAGCACCAAACCCTCCTCCATGGCCTGAACCTCCACCTAAACCACCACCACCACCACCACCACCTCCTCCTCCTCCTCCTCCACCTCCACCTGCTCCACCACCTATGCCTCCACCACCAACACCGCCACCAGCTCCAAAGCCTCCACCATGTCCAGAGCCACCACCAAGTCCACCTCCTCCTCCACCTCCACCACCACCGCCGCCGCCACCTCCTCCAGCACCACCAATGCCTCCACCAACACCACCACCACTACCACCACCAAAGCCGCTACCAGCTCCAAGACCTCCGGCACCACGACGGCCCAAGCCACCAACATCACCAACAACACTTATCAAACTCAACTGAAGAACAATGCAAATAACAACAACGCTCACACTCACGGAAAAACATTTCCGATTGAAATTAGTAGCCACACCCATTATTGCCAAAACAACACAAATACACCGCACACTGTAAATAAATATCCACTTGCTAGTTGCTGGTGCTCTTGCTGAACGAGGAGTGTGGTTTATATAGGCCTCGCGCGTCCACTAGGCAATGCTATTATTGTGAACCGTTGGGGGAATTGGCGCCAACCTCCTTAAACATTAATCACAAGTTGAAATAATACAATCTCAAAGTCAAAAACCGACGTGGACTTTTGACGTACGCCGTGTGTACCGGTCCACGAGTACACACTACACACTACACTGTCGATCTACACACTATATACACTATGACTTTTATTTGGACATTCATTTTCAACTCTAACTCTTATTTTATCTAATAATTCATCTCCATTTTAGCCTTTTACTATTCAATTATCTATCCATCAACAATTCCTTCTGCTCCATCAGTGAGTGTGAGACACTCTTTGGTTGAGACGTGTAGTAGTATGTACTATAACTACATTAAAAATATCATATGTGATATAAATTTATTATTACAAAAATTATGATAATATTTTTTTATGGATTGACGACATTTGTTTTATAATGTAATATGTATGTCAATTAAATTCATAATATTGTATAGAATCTAGACTTAACAGAAGTCTAGGCCTTGTTTAGAGAAGGTTTTTTTTTAATTTTATTTTTATAATAAGCATTATAAAAAAAAAGAGAATAATAAATTTATCATATAAATTAAAATCAGTTTTTAAGAGAAGTTAAAATTATTTTGCTTTTTAATTTTTTTTTCTTTAATATGTTTATGAAAAAACTTATTCAAACATGACCCTTATCTAATTCTGCCATTTTTTTTAATCTGAATGACTTAGTCTATTAATGTGTTTGATTGAGCAAAAAAAATGTCAATTTACTCTAAATTTACGGGAACAGTGGAAAAAAAAGACGCAGAAGCTAATGTAATCAGCTTCCACGTCTAGCGCTATGAATCCGCATCCAAACATGCCGCATATGGGTCAGGACGTACGTTTTAGGAAGTTTGTTTTTGTTGTAATTTTTGCATTGAACGTATTTTTAGAGGTAGAGGAATTAGATGGTCTTGCGTATACATACCTCTAAGTAACAATCATTATGATTTAAACCTACACGAAAGCTGAAGCACATTTCATGCGGTAGATGTTATCCCATCACACGTTTTTTACAACCTTAAACAAACACGATTTTCCTCAAGTAGGAAATGGTGTTTCATACGGCATGCCATACCAGGAGGAAAACTAAACCCTTTAATGCTCTTTTTGCGCCTCTTTTTTTCTTGGACATTTTTTATGGTGCAGTTTCAAGTTACTTTTTTCACTTTACGCTACTAATAGCTTGTTCAAGGACTCACTCAAACTCACATCACATGATAGACGAGAGCAAAAATTCTTTAACGCATAAGAAATAATTAATTAATTTCTGCCTCTTAGTGCTATAAATCCCATCCAGTTTCACAATCCAAATCCACCTCAAACATTAGTACTACTAAGAACCAAAAAAATGGCACCATCAATTTCATCACAAACCAAATTGTTCTACTTCTCAATGCTTTTGATAGCTACAACAATTGTTTACGAAAAAGCCAGTGCTCAAATGCCTCTTCAGAGCACCCTGGTGTTCTACCTCCAAGACGTGGGAGCAGGGCCCAACGCAACAGTTTCCCCAATCACGGGCCTGACGGGAAGGGACTGGAATTACAACCAATTCGGGACCATAATAGCAGTGGACGACCCAGTGATGATGAGCCCAAACCCACTATCCGAAATGGTGGGCCGGGCCCAAGGGCTGATGGTGGTGTCGGCCCATGATGCGGCGAACGTGAACGTGGTGCTTTCGATAGTGTTCACGAACTTGCAGTTCAGCGGAAGCAGCCTTGAGTTACAAGGGGTTAGTCGACAGCGTGAGAATTATAGGGAGCTGTCGGTGGTTTCTGGAACTGGAAGGTTTCGGTTTGTGAGGGGCTATGCTGTGTTGGAAACTGCGTATTACGATCCCGGAACTGCACACTCTATTATTCGCTTGACTATAACTTTGAGACCATCTTGAGAAAAAAAATGTTCTAGAGTCTAATAAAGTTATGTGGTTAATGGTTGTTGATTAATTTATTTGTTAACCAGCTATGTTTACATAATAATGCACACTTTATCTCTTTTGTTGTATTTACATTCAACCTAGAAAATACACTTTGCACGAAAGCTGGTTGGTTACGTTTAAATAAACTCCTATGCAAAGACACCAAATACTTCGATAAACCTTGTGACATTACTAATTATTTATACGACAAATTAAGTTAACCATCTTTAGACAACTTAATAACCCCATGAAACTATTATTCACACATCAATAATTTTATATAAATCATGTTCGTTTATTAACTAGTTTTTTTTATTTATTATCGGCCAGAGTATATATATTAATATATAAATTGGTATAAGAAGTACCATAAATTACAAAATAATGACCACAATCTTTCGTATTATATTTGCTTCTACCTACCCGATAAATATAGGTTATACCATATTAATGTGAATTGTCATAAATATGTTATAAACTAGTCCGTATAAATATGTTCTCTTTACAATAATTCCACTAACTAAAAACTCTATTAGACATTACTAATAAAAAAAAATATACAAGATACAAAGCAATGTAAAAGTTATCAGGCATTACTAGTTTATTAACTAGTACTTATGAAATAAAATTAACTATATTTATACATATAATTAACCATTTGTTATTTTTAATCATTTGTGAAATACAATTAATCATGTATACATAGAATTAACCATGCGAGTTTGGTGAAAAATTTCCGGTTGTACATTACTTTCTATGCACAAGGAGAATGAACAAATACTTTCATTTTAAGTTTAATTTGCACTCGCCGATTAGAGAGAAGATAAATAGAGTGAATGAAAGTATAAAAGATAAATAAAAATACATAAATTTTTTATTGAATGAAAATATAAAAGAAATAAGAAAAAGATAAAGACATGAATAAAAAATGTAAAAAAGAAAGTAAAAAAATACTAGTAAATATCACTTTAATTATTTTCACTTTATTTTTACTCAACTAAATAACTAACATTTTTTTTTTTATAAATAATGATCAATGGTTAATTGTTAGAGGGAAATTCAAACCTACTACCTATCCCACCTTTCCTTTCCTTATTACCATGCCACCCTTATAAGTTATAATTCCTAAACAACTAACATTATGTTCCATCATCTTCTTTAATTTTTTCTTTCCAAGCAAAGGGTTAAGGGACATTTTAAGTATATTGAGTGAGTTTGTTCAAAAAGAATGTTTGATTTATGTATAAATATTTTTACTTGTATATTTAAGAAGTGCCACATTCAATTGATAAATTTTATAAGGAGACGCGTCGTTATTTTTTTAAGAGAGGCTTTTCTGCCACTAAATGTGTGTACTATAAAGGAAACTAACACCAACAAGCAACAACACTCTTACTGGACGTTATAACTTATAACGCTTAAAAGAGTGACATGAGATAATTCAACTTACCCTTTTCTTTTTTATATTTTAAATTCTGAACAACTTACGATGTGTACTGTGTAGGTACTTGTGCAACAATATGGGTCATACTCATACAAATAACCGTACGTAACGATCAATTGATTACGTGTGACAGCTACATGAAAGCTCAAGCACACTTCATGTGTTAGATATGTTACTTCGTCTCATCACGTTTATAAACACCTTAACCAAACACGATTTTCCTCAGTGAAACAAAAAAGTATTAACTGTCACGAAATCATCACAAGCCAGCTCAAGTTGTTGAAGATATGGCTGGCAATTCTATCTCAATCCGCGTTAATTAAACACCGTCTGAATTTATAAATTATAACCTATACTTTTTTATTCCCTAGGAACTCCAAACCTTGTTCACTTTCAGTTACATGATAGATGACACACAACCCCACCACCCCCTGAAAACAATTCAATCTTCAACGCTTAAGAAACTTGCTTTAACCTCAAATATTCCTGCTTCTTACTAGTATAAATTCCACCCAATTATGCAAAACAAATTCATCAACACAACACAACACATTGTAACATTTTGTAGCACCCCCGAAAAGATCGAAAAATGGCAGCATCATCATTTTCAGCACCAATGAAACTCTTGTCACTCTCAATTTTTTTGATATCCATCATTCGCCAAGGCTATGGTCAATTACCTCAACCCGTGCCTCGTCAAACAACGTTGGTGTTCTACCTACACGACGTCGCAGCTGGGCCTAATGCGACCGTTACCCCAGTGGTTGGCATCAAGGGAAGGGACTGGACCTACACCTCATTCGGGTCCATATTCGTGGTGGATGACCCAGTCACGCTGGGCACAAGCCCAACCTCGGAGCTAGTGGGCCGGGCCCAAGGGCTGCTCGTAGCCTCGGCCCACGATGGGGCTAATGTGAATGTGGTCCTCTCGATGGTGTTCAACAGTGTGGAGTTCAGCGGAAGCACTTTGGAGCTTCAAGGCATTAGCCGTCAGCGTGACAATAGTAGAGAGGTCTCTGTGGTTTCTGGGACTGGCAGGTTTCGCTTTGCGAGGGGCTATGCCACGATGCAAACTGCGTTTTATGATGCCCCTACTTCACACTCCATCATTCGTGTGACAGTAACTATACAAATTTAAGAATGTTATGTCATGTGTCGTTGGTTGTTTAAGAATAATGTTTGTGTTGAACCAACGTTAATGCATCGCTGATCTTTTTTTAATTTTTTTGTATTGTTTTTTACTTACATGTGCGCATTTAATATGGTAATAATGGTCTTCTATTAATTCATGAATCATGATCATCAATCAAACTCTCTAAAACTACACGACAAATCAAAAGACAACTCAAGTTCTAACTTCTATCAAACTTTTATTATCCAAAAGGACAGCACTTGCTCCGCAGCTCTCAATCAGAAGCTTATTATTAGATGAAATTATATACGAATAATTCACATGCGTAAAATATGGATAATAATTTATAAAAAAAAATTAAAAAAAATTTAATATTGTCTAAATATTATTGCTCTTATTAAAATGGTCCTCTTAAGAGTGTGTATAGCTGTAAATGACACAAAAATGCAACTGAGGAGGCAGACACTTAAAGGACATTGATACCATAATACTTCATAAATACATCACTGATCACTCTGTTTTTCGAAACCACAGCAAAAGTTACCAAGATGAGTGACAATGAGAAACAACATACAGAGTTAGCAACAATAATAGATGTTTCAGTGAGTAAAAGTGAATCAAATTGTTGCAAGTCTGAAATCGAAATCCAATCTCTGTCCTCAATTCTGAGACAATTCCATGCAGGGTGGTTCAGGATTAGTTTATCACTCTCAAGCCAAGCCTTTCTATTGAAGATCCTGATCGAGCCAATCCAAGAGGCGCATCCTCTCAGACGTTTATTTCATTCCATACCCTCTTCAGTCCACACTCTCCTATGGTTCCTGGCCTTGTTCACACTAGCCACACTCTCTTTCCTCTACATCCTAAAATGTCTCTTTCACTTCGACACGATTAAGGAAGAGTTCCTAAGCCATGTGGGAGTAAATTACCTTTTTGTCCCCTGGATCTCTTGGCTCCTCTTGCTGGAATCATCACCATTCCTCTCCCCAACAACACTCTTTTACAAAGTGCTTTGGTGGGTTTTTGTTGCTCCGTTGGTTGTGCTTGATGTGAAGATCTATGGCCAGTGGTTTACGAAAGGGAAGAGGTTTTTGTCGATTGGAGCGAATCCAACTAGTCAATTGTCTGTGATTGGGAACTTGGTGGGTGCACAAGTTGCTGCCCAAATGGGTTGGAGGGAGAGTGCACTGTGCATGTTTTCTTTGGGTATTACGCATTATTTGGTGCTTTTTGTCACACTTTATCAGAGATTGGGAGGGGACAATAGTGTCCCTTCAATGCTGCGTCCAGTGTTCTTCTTGTTCTTTGCAGCACCTAGCATGGCTAGCTTGGCTTGGAACTCCATTTCTTCCAAGTTTGACAACACATGCAAGATGCTCTTCTTCCTCTCGCTCTTCCTTTTCATGTCCCTGGTAACTGCTAATTTTATTTTATTATATCCTAGCTACTTTAATTATTCCATGTGTTATGTGTTAATTGTTATTGAACAAAAATTCAGGTTTCAAGGCCTTTGCTTTTTAAGAAGTCGATGAAGAAGTTCAATGTGGCATGGTGGGCTTATTCTTTTCCTCTCACGGCTTTGGCACTGGCTTCTGCAGAGTATGCACACGAAGTTAGGGGAGTCGTGCCTCATGTTCTTATGTTTGTCTTGTCATCTGTCTCAGTTTTGGTGTCTCTAATCTTAATGGTTGTCACTGCTCTAAACACTAGCAAGCATGTTCTTACCCATTAGATTCATAAATATTTTCGTGCATTCAGAACCTCACCATTGAGAAAGAACCAACAAAATACTACACATCTAATATGCAGATGTGCATTCTGTCACTCTCACACCATCATCATCCTGAGTCATGGACTTTCATATGTCTTCATGTGCTGTGTTTTTGTGTGGCCACTTGCTAAGGTAGCTTCATGCACTTGTCCAACATTTGCTTTCATGTCTCACGAGCGAGTAAAAGATTCAAGCTGTCTAAACTAATTCAACGATTAGAAAAGTTTTTATTTAACAAAATCAAATTTGAATTTGTTGAGGTGGAGTTATTGTAATAATATAACTGAATTTTATAAAATATTCATAAAAAAAAAAACTATACAAACTAGAAAAAAAGGAAAATATTTTTAAAAAAAAACAAAACTATTTAAATCGGACTAGATTGAGTGATGAATGGATATCAAGCTAAGCCCAATCTTATTTATTTCTATTTGATTTAACTTCAATATCTAACCCATGTGATCTTTCAAGTTTTTGAGTTAGGATGAACAAGCTTACAAAATTATTTTCGTACCCACTCATGTTACATGATAAATATAAATTTAATCAAGTCTTATTTAACAAGATTTTACTAAATAAAATGTTATTTTAATAACTTTTTTTTTATAAAATTCATTAAAGTAAATTGAAAAGAACTCGATATCCTTCACCAAGATTATATATCATTTAGAATGGGAGTCAACTTATTGTTGTACTACCATGGGTGAATTTACGTTAAATTTAGGGGGTGTACTTGTACTCCTTCAATTTTTTAAAATCAAAATTTTTAATATAAAATTATTAATTAAATTTAAATTTTTATATTTTATTTTATGTAAATTTATATATTTATATCCACTAAATTCTAATTTTAATTTTATATTTTGTTTACGTTGATTTAGAGTCTTGGATTTGTCATTGTATATTATCAAAGATGTATATTAGACATTCTAATCATCAAATGTAAAATCAAGTCAAACTCAAAAGTACTACTTTAAATGATTTAGAAACTCATAGTTCATATTCAAACCAAAATGGTTTAAATTAGCCACAAAAACCATCATTAGATCAAAAGGCCCAAAACGGACAAAGACAAAGATTAATAACATGCATGTCAAATTTTGTTATAAAGGCATAACTATTCAAATTTTGTTCTTCTTTTTGGTGTTTTGTTTTTCTTGTCCTGGCCCGACTTGTTCTAAAAATTTTTGACAATTTTTTCACATAACCTTTCTCAGTCTCAAATTAACCAACAAAATTCCATTGGGATACGAAGTCTTACCTCTTTTCATAGCCTTCTTTTACCGAAAATTCTTACCTCAGCCTCAACAACAATGACATAATTAAGCTATATATCATCATTCATGAACCAAAAATTGTATTTGAATATCAGAACAAAAAGCAAACAACTTCATTTCACATATCTCAGCTCAAATAATTAATTTGCAATTTGTGAGGGCATGGCATGTCAGGTCGAACAAGTCTGCTAACAAAATCCCCCTCAAAAAACCTCATGATTTAACATGTAATCACTTTACAGATTTTGTTATCTTCTGAATCAACGCAAGCATGTAGATTGAATAGCATGCCATCATTTCAACGCCAACACTTTTCTTGTCCTACGTGACACCACTTGAAAATAAAATAAAATCAAATACGCTAACACTTTAGTTTGATTAGGGTCCCATAGTTTTTTTTTTTTTTTTTCTCAGCAAAGATTAGGGTCCCATAGTATACACTATATAGTATAAGTTTTATTTGTTAGTATAAATGTTATACAAATGTTTATCAATTATTCGTTGCAGCACATAAATGTTTATCAAATTAATCTCTGATCTCAGTGTTGTTCCATTTCCACACCTAGGATACATGAAAGAATGGACCAACTGGTGCGTGGTCTCACGAACATAATGGAACCAAACTTCAATACACTTACTGTTACAACGACTAATTAAGTAGCAAAGAAAATATCAATTTGTAAGACTACCTTAAAAATATGTGCGGATCACGACCGCAATATAGTATTTAACATTATACTTACATGTAAAACGGATCTTAATATACCAGGTACGGTTCATCGTACTTTTAGCCAAAGCAGGTCCATTGTAAAATTGGCCTAAACTAATGAGTTGAAATTTGGAAATTTTCTAGAAGATTTATGCCTAGATGACCGAAGTTTCTCGGTGAGATTGTAGAGAACCAACAACTCTCCAACCATGGAAGAATATAATAAGTTTGATTTGTAATTGGGTTGACTTGGTTCTGAATTTTCATAAGAGCTATCTCAACGTATAGTAGGGGTTGACCAAATTGTGATTCTAGAATGCCTTTCTACGTGTTTTGTTTGCAATGTGTGTTGAATCATCCTAATTTACCTCACAAGAAGAAGAAAAGTCATGATTATCAATCGTGACTAAAACTGATCAATGAATCTATACTATATAATTGCGACAAATTATGAGTTGTTATTTAATTTTTCGGGGGACGGTGGTTGATGTTTTAGAAACTCCACATAACGTGTGTATTTGTTGCAAATTCGCTTCACTTTAAAACAGGGGACCTGCAACGCTGTGCTGGTTTGGTGCAAGAGATTGGAATTTAATGAGATGATAAATTACCTTTTAACCAACCTGGGGGTTAGGGAATTTCATCTCTAAACCTACCAATATTATATGGACATATAAATAGAGAGTCCTTAAAAAGTAAAAAAAAAAAACACACACACAAAGTAAAGGCACCAACCAAGGTCGACAATGAGAGGCATTGCTCCAAAGAGTGGCCACCTTGGTTCCCTATGATCATGTCCATTGCAATCAACCATTTCAAATAATAGAATAGAAGAGAGGTTGATGGGTTCGGTTGGGTGTCTTTAGGAAATTGCTATTCTTGCTTTGTTTTTGTTTCTTCTTTAAGATGTACCTGAAAAAACCGACTGGGACATGCCTTGCCACCTTGTTTGTATCTGAAGTTTATTTACTTTTTCCACCAAATAAAATTAAAGTTGGATTTTCAAAGGATCTCATCATACCTACGAAAGTTGGATTTTTCATGCGTTTGTTACTTTTCAACAAAAGTTACTACTATACTATATTCTTCTCTTGTAATGTGGCTGGGATGGCTATAGGAAGATACACATATAAATCCAAAAATATCTCCAAGGATGTTTGAGTCCGGAAATGTTACGGATTGATTTTTAAATTTTTGTGTTCTCCACGCGTATATTTATTTTAAATCTATTTCCAACGTGAAAAACGTTTTTTAATTAATAATAGTTATTACTGCTATCACGTACAAAAATTAAAATTTGAAACTAATCTGACTTATTCATGGCTCGATTTGGACAAAAAGCCGTAAAAACCTGCAAAACTGGACTTTTATTTGACTTGGGCAATTCTATAAGCTAGAATAGCGTCTGGGTTTTTAAAGTTGACGAGAGATTTATAGAACAGAGGAGAATGAAATATTGAATAATTGAATTATAAAGAATATGATATTAAGAAAATAGCAGTATCTAATAAGTAATGCTACAGTCAAAAATGAGATCACTAACTACAACACTAACACTAACAGTAGCACTCTACAACATTTGTGATCCAGACAAGCATATCCACTAACATTGCTTTTCACCAACACCTAGTGAGACAACCCATGAACTAGCAGAAGTTGTTGTCCCTGTCCCACAACAATTGCCAAAATCTTCAACTCTATTCCCTCCTCTTGCTGTGATCCAATTCTCATCATCATCATCATGTCTTGCCCAACAGGGCACCCCAGAAGACAGAGCCAATATTCTGACCCTCCCAGCAGCCAAATTTCCTGTTTTGTGAATCAAATTGCCTAAATTTTCTGACTCTTCCAAAGAACTCCAAAAACCTTGTTCAAGAATACTAGTTGGGGAACTTGATTTGGACTCCAAAACTTCCTTATTGAAACATAATTTCCCAATAAATGGATGCTTCAATAGCTCACTGGCTCTCCACCTCTCTTGTGGATTCCTCCTCAAGCACTTCCCCAAGAAATCCTTTGCTTCATTGGATAGAAAACAAGGAATCTCAGGCACTTCACTAGAATATGCAATATGATAAAGCACTGAAAAAGGGTCTTCCACATTATTAGGCCACGGTGCACGACCAGTGGCCATTTCAACCACCGTGCACCCAAGTGACCAAATGTCACTAGCACACCCTTGCTCCTCCCCACGCGCCACCTCCGGCGCCATGAACATCGGCGTGCCGCCGATTGCTGCCGTGGGGTCCGCCACGCTCCTGGCACACCCCAAGTCACCAATTTTGGCTCCTTCTTCACCAATTAAGATGTTGGCACCCTTGATGTCACAATGCACCAGCCCTTTTGAATGCAAGTACTCTAGCCCCTGCACGACTTGCCGGGTATAATGCGCGATGGCCGGATCATCGAGCCGGCCACCGCAGCACTGACGAGTCTTCTGGGCTAGAGTGCCGAAGGGCATGTACTCCATGAAGAGGTTGAACAAGACCTTGTTGTTGTTCTCCATGGTGATGTCACACCCTTTGTATGCAACCACATAAGGACTACTTAGAGAGGATAAAATTTGTTGCTCTTTTTTTAGAGGCTCTGATAGATGCAGCTCGGTTGACTTGACGGCGAAGACGCCGCCGCGGCACGTGGCGGTGGACACGGTGGCTGATGAGCCTTGGCCTATGGTGTGGCCTCTATGCCACTCCATGTTTGAGAGAAGAAGAAAAAAAAAGTGGGGTTTAGGGAAGAGTAGTTTGAGTTGGTTATTGTGGCCTTTTATACATGTGTAATTAAATAGAGACACATTTGAAAAGTTCATTTTAATTGTTGGGTACTTAATTTGGTTGGCGCACACTCTCTATCCTTTGTTTCTCTCTCTAGAGTTTGTCAACGTGGCCTAATTTAGATGGCTCAGGTTTTTCGTCGGTAATGGCTGGGTGGTTCACACGTGGAAAAGGGTTTTTTCAATTATGATTGGAGGTTAAGTGTGTGCAATTTGGGAAAGGCTTTAAGATCGGTGCAAATTAATTGTGGTTAAGAGTTTGGATGAGGTAGATGGGGTGCCAATAATCAAGGGTAGATTAGTATCATAGTTAGCTCAACTTTGAAAAATTAAAAAATTATGTGGGGATGCATGTGGCAAGTTGGGTATGGGAACGTTGAAGTGTTGAACTACCCAAATGGTTGAAAGTTTGGTATCTTTTTTGAAGTTATTTTTATTTTTATTATGGTAGAGGGTTGAATTAGTTAATTCTGTAGTTAGTTGTAGTGTGAATGTATAATAGCCTTGACAAATTATGAGTCGTATAGGGTGAGGACTAGTATAAGTCAACTGGTGAAGGTGTTTTTAATAGCAGTCAAATACCGAAAGAGAAAAATTCATTGTTATAAGATATTTATAGTTTAGTTATGCATTTGGGAAGACCGTCGTCGTGGTGTCATGAGTTGTTCCACTAATTTCCTATAAAATATGTAATGTGTACTAGACTTTTTTCCGCGTGGCCTTAACTATGAGTCATAACGTTTCTCGTGGAATAATATAATTATTAAAATATATATAGTATAAAATAAATGCTAGTCAAGTATTTTTTATATACTTTTTAAAATATCTTTATTATTAAATAAAAATAACTTAAATTATTTAATAATACTCACACAAAATGTATTTTATTATTAACATGTTTCTTGTAATTAACTTGTCTCGACGTTGGAACAGAGATGGCATTTTCAGTGAACGAATGGATATTTTTTATGCTTTCAAAAAGTGAAGGATCATATGAAACTCCTTGAAAGGTGAAAAGTACTTGTAGAATTTATATCTTTTTATTTAATGCCAAGCAAGCAATAAGATAATTGTTTTATTATTCGTCTTTGATAAACTGTGTGCATTTTAAATTATTTATACTATTTTTAATTGAAAAAAAAAACATAAATAGTTGTAGCTATTGGCTAGCTTTTGGCCAAATAGACAGTTGCTTATGCCTATCGACCATTTAAGTGACTGTTAGAGTATATGAAAATGTCCAATATGCGACATGGGCTGAACTTTTCAAAATTCATGCACGCTTACATAGGGTAATTGGTCATATAATTTCTCCGCAGGATAGCAAGCAGAAGGCACCACCAATAGAGGAGGAGACAGAACTCTGGTCAACACTAGACGCCACCGTTCTACAGTGGATTTATGCCACTATTTCTCATGATCTTTTACATACTATTCTTGAACTCGACACCACGGCAATGGAGGCTTGGAATAGGTTGCGTGATATATTCTAAGATAACAAACACTCTCGTGCCGTTACACTTGAGTATGATTTCACCCACACAACTATGGAGGGCTTTTCAAGTGTCTCTGCTTACTGTCAACATCTCAAGTCACTGTCGGATCAACTCAAAAACGTCGGCTCTCCGGTCGATAACAGTAGGTTTGTTCTGCAATTGGTGTCTGGTCTCACTGAACCCTACAAGGGAGTGGCCACACTCATCCGTCAAAGTAATCCCTTGCCTCAATTTTATCAAGCACAGTTGATGCTTGTTCTCAAAGAATCCGGCCTCAAGAAGGCGGCTCAGACCTCGTCCTCCGCCATGGTGGCTCGTGACTCGGATGAATCTCAAGAGGTGTCTGATCATTCATCAATACACCGCAGAAATAATGGTGGAAAACGGTCTTCAAACCGTGGCAATTCTGGAAAGAATCACAACAACACTGGTGGTCGTGGGTAACTCGGCGGTGGCAAGGGAAGCTCGGTGGTGGGAGTAAAGGTGGCGGTGGCAAAGAACCATGGGGGTGGACGGCGGCCGCCCTGAACAACCCCCGGCTCGCAAGACAAAGAATGGCCTTGGCCATGGATGCGATGGCTGTTCCTCCTTGTCCGTACCCCGGTTGCTCCATGGGCCGAGCCCAATTCTCAGCATCCTCGCGCCAACGGCCAAGTATTCTTGGGTCAAGACCTCAGCAGGCATACACAGCCACAGCTCCTACTCCAACAGATATCGAGGCTGCAATGCACACCCTCAGTATCACTCCTCCGGATCCAAATTGGTATATGGACATTGGTGCCACTTCTCATATGACGTCTGCCTCAGATAATCTCACGTCTTATTTTAATTTGAGCAATAATCGTGGTATAACTGTTGGTAATGGTCAATCAATTCCAATTCTTGGTTATGATCAAACCAACTTGCCTTCCCCACATCCTCCTTTAGCCTTGAAAAATGTCCTTCATGCTCCTAAACTAATCAAAAACTTAGTGTCGGTTAGAAAATTTACTACTAATAACTCTGTGACTGTTTAATTTGATCCATTTGGGTTTTTTGTGAAAGATTTTCAGACGGGGATGCCTCTAATGAGGTGTGAGAGTCGAGGCCCGCTTTATCCTATAACCGAGTCCACCACTCCAGCCACTTCTTCCTCTACTTTTGTTGCCTTAGCTCCATCTCTTTGGCATGAACGGTTGGGACACCCGGGAGCATCTATCTTGAGTTCTCTTAGGAAGAATAAATTTATTGAATGTAATCAAATTAGAGATTCTCGTATTTGTCATTCATGTCCTCTTGGAAAACATATTAAATTACCATTTGTTTTGTTGCATTCCAATACTCTTATGCCATTTGATATTGTTCACACTGATCTTTGGACATCACCTGTTTTGAGTTCCTTGAGGCATCGATATTATATCTTGTTGTTAAATGATTATTCTAAATTTTTGTGGACTTATCCTTTGTCAAACAAATTAAATGTTTATTCCACATTCATAAATTTTAGAACTTTCATCCAAACTCAATTTGAAAGGGAAGTAAAGATTATACAATGTGATAATGGTAAAGAGTTTGATAATAAGCCTTTTTAGGATTTTTGTAAAGTGAATGGTATTTCTTTCCGATTGTCTTGTCCTCATACTTCACCTCAAAATGGGAAAGCCGAAAGGACAATTCGTACAATTAACAATATTGTTCGTACTTTACTTGCCCATGCTTCATTACCTCTTTCATTTTGGCATCATGCCTTGCAAATGGCGACTTACCTTCTCAATATTCTTCCTCATAAGTTATTGAACTATAAATCTCCTCTTAGGGTTCTTTATCATAAGGATCCGACCTATTCTTATCTTCGGGTTTTTGGATGATTATGTTATCCTTTATTTCCTTCCACTATCATAAACAAACTTCAACCCCACTCTACTTCATGTGTTTTTTTGGGATATCCTTCGAATCACTGTGGTTACAAATGCTATGACTTATCTTCTAGGAAAATAATTATAAGTCGTCATGTCATTTTCGATGAGACACAATTTTCATTTGCTACGCTACATACTTCTCATAATCACACTTATGATTTCTTAGATGATGGCCCAAACCCATACGTGGTCCACCATTTAGTGTCTCGATCCACTACTCCTAATGCTCAAACTCCTGGTCTGGTTCCATTAGGGCCCAACTCCCCTGATCTTGCAACCGGCCCAACCAGTGAGCCACATCTGCCTAGCCCAGCAGGGAATCCTAGCGTCCCCTCTCCTGTGTCTTCTGGGCCACCCCTTTCAAGCCTCGGTCCAGCAATTGCTTCTCCTCCTCCTAATCCAGCCCCTTCTTCACGTCCCAGCCCACCTCTCCGGGCTATTACACGCAGCCAGCATGGGATAGTTAAGCTAAAGAAGATCTTTAATCTTCATACCACTGTTGCTAAATCCCCTCTGCCACGTAACCCTGTGTCGGCCCTTCGAGACCCGAATTGGAAAAAGGCTATGGATGATGAATTTGATGCTCTTATTAAAAATAAGACGTGGGAGTTGGTGTCCTGTCCACCTGATGTTAATGTAATTCGGTCAATGTGGATTTTTGCTTATAAAGAAAAATCTTATGGTTCTTTTGAGAGGCATAAAGCCCGTCTTGTAGGTGATGGCAAAACTCAACAGGTTGGCGTAGATTGTGGTGACACATTTAGTCCGATGGTCAAACCGGCAACTATTCGCACAGTTCTGAGTCTGGCTTTGTCTAAGGCATGGCCCATTCATCAACTTGACGTCAAAAATGCCTTTTTACATGGTGAACTTAATGAGACTGTCTACATACATCAGCCTATGGGTTTTAGGGACCCGTAAAAACCTAATCATGTTTGTCTGTTAAAGAAGTCTCTATATGGGCTTAAACAGGCACCGCGGGCTTGGTATAAGAGATTTACTGATTTTGTTCGTACACTCGGGTTCTCTCATAGCACTTCAAATCATTCTCTTTTCATCTATCGACAAGGTACTTCTATGGCTTATATTTTGTTATATGTGGATGACATCATTTTGACTGCTTCCTCTAATGAGTTTCGTAAGTCCATTATTATTCTTCTTAGCTCGGAATTTGCTATGAAGGACTTGGGACAGTTGAGCTATTTTTTGGGCATTGTTGTAACTCATCATGCAGGTGGTTTGTTTTTATCTCAAAAGAAATATGCCATGGAGATTATTGATCGTGCTGACATGTCTTCTTGTAAGCCATCACCTACCCCTGTTGATACTAAACCGAAGCTTAGTGCTACATCAAGCACTCCATTTAAGGATCCAACTCTCTACAGGAGCCTTGCTGGGGCTCTACAATACCTTACTTTTACCAGACCCGACATTACATATGCAGTGCAACAAGTGTGCTTATTCATGCATGACCCAAAGGATGAGCACATGCATGCTCTCAAACGCATATTGCACTACATTCAAGGTACTCTAGACCATGGTCTTCATCTTTATCCCTCATCTACATCCACTCTTGTTTCTTATACGGATGCTGATTGGGGTGGATGCCCGGATACGAGACAGTCTACTTCTGGGTATTGTGTATTTCTTGGTGATAATTTGATCTCTTAATCAGCTAAACGACAGGCTACTTTGTTCCGATCTAGTGCAGAGGCTGAATACCGAGGGGTTGCCAATGTAGTTTTAGAGTCATGTTGGTTGCAAAATTTGCTTTTGGAACTTCATTGTCCGATCCAGAAGGCTACATTGGTGTATTGTGATAATGTCAGTGCGATATATCTTGTTGGTAATCCGGTTCAACATCAACGCACTAAACACATTGAGATGGATATACATTTTGTTCGTGAAAAGGTTGCTCGTGGTCAAATTCGAGTTTTACATGTCTCGTCTCGTTATCAGATTGCAGACATATTTACCAAAGGACTTCCTTTGGTGTTATTTGAGGATTTTCGAGACAGTCTCAATGTTCGTCGACCTCCCGCTTCGACTGCGGGGGTGTGTTAGAATATATGATAATATATTCTAATTTTGTATAGTTATTATATTTGTTAGGTGTATATTTAGCCATATAATTAATCCTTAATTATAACTAATCAGTTTGGATTCTTAGCCTAACTTTACGTTTATAATCTTGTATATAAGCTAATGATGCTTAATGACTTTAATTGCTTAAAATTAACTACTAGTTATATTAGTTCAATCATAACAAAAATAATATATCATAAACTAATATCTTTATTGACACAATAACTAATTGATCTTATATTCTTATTTTAAAATGTGGTTAAAAAAATGTATATAAAATCGGTATATATGATAATTTGATGTAATGTATGTATTTATGTAGATGGCACTTTTTACAAAAGATTTATGTGTATCTGTTATTTTTCACTTATGAAATTAACATCATTTCATTGATTTACTGTGATAGTTAATTTATTGATTAAAATTTAAAAGCCATGTACTTCAATCCGAGTAGTCTTTTTTAGAAAACTTTGAAACCTAGTTACTAGGACAACTCAGTTTCTCCCAAAACTTAAGCACCACCAAATGCCATATTAATTAGTCCATTCCTCCTAATTCTAGAAGCCGAGGGAGACAAGTAATAACACTAATCTCCAAACATAGACCACTATGATCGATAAGGCACTATTACCCCCTAAGTAAAGTAATAATCATGATAATATTAACCCAAATCACAAAAAAAAAAAAAATACCAATAACAAACCAATTTACATGTAATTTTTTAAGAATTATTACTAAAATATTAGTAACACATATATTCACAACAAAAATTAATATTAATGATAAAATCATTGTAATTTATACTTTAATTTCTTATAATGAATAAAAATAATCATGGTAATATTAGACTGGTGCAAGCACAGAAATGAAGTATCCTCACTTTTCTTTTTTTTCAAGTACTTCTTCGCGTTAAACGCCTTCATTTTTTATTTTTTTTTGTATAGATGGAAGTATCATATGCTACACGATATGATTGGATGGTTGTGAACCCTATTATAATTATAATATAATAATCAAATCATGGTCAAAAAGATTGATTTTAAATTAGAAACCAATCAAACAATTCAGAATCATTCGAATGCGAGTGTCTTTTGACATTGATTAACACCCTTTAACCTAACGAAACCTATCATTACGTGTGATGGCTTTCCTCCCCAGATAGTAACAACATAGATGCTCAATATCTTAGGCGTGAAATAAACGTTAACTTTCCGTATCACTCATTCACATATTCATTCATGCATAAAAAAAAAAAAAAAGCAGTACAATTAATTAACATGCCAAACATACCCAATTTAATGCTCTATGAAACACGTTGAATGAAACACCTCATATTTATTTATTATAGAAAGGGGTTTGGTGACTTGATGGTGTGAAATAGAAGTAAAAGAAAGGTGCCATTTAAAATTTAAAGTGATTATAAATTTTGTGACTTACTACAATACTCAAGTGGAAGGGACATTTATGTGTGATTTTATTATACGCAGCAGAAATGGACATTAATTTATGTGTGATTATTTATTACGTGGCAAAAGCACAAGGGAAAATGAATTCATTCATTATTTTTGCAGTTACGCAATACATAGCTGTGCTCAAAATTCAGAGTTAGATATGTTGGTTGGAGCAATGTGCCGATTCTTAATTAGAGAAGAGAAAGGCTTAAACTGAATGGCGTGGCTTGTAAGGGTTGAGTGATCAAAATTTCAAGAGAGGCTTTCATCACACGCAAGTCACGTGGTCCTCTTTTCGTCCTTTTATTTCAGTGTGAATGTGTGATCAGAAAAAAATAAAATAAAAAGGGCTTTGCGTAGTTATTATGGGAAGAACAATAGAAGTGGGGCCAATTAATTCTGACGACATAAAGAGAGCACGTGTGATTTAAGAGCATAATCAACACGTTTTGTATACGAGTGAGAGTAAGTGGAGTGATGGAAGTATTTTAAGAGAAGTTAAGCATTAACACTCACTATTTCAATTTGAAATTAATTTTTTAATAAAATATTAATCATTTTTAACTTGTCTTATAACCGTGTTTTCTATCTTGGATAAAATTTAAGTCAATCATTTTTCATTTTTTTTTTATAAACTCGAGGTATCATCTAATTGAGAATTATATGTTAATCTTTTGAGATATTGAAATTCATATATATATATACGAGACTAACATCGAATTGGAGCTTATAAAAGGGCTTACAGGAGAGATGGGCTTGTGCACATATGATAATTGGGCTGATAGAACGAATTGATCAATGGATTTACTCTTTTCTAATCTTCACATGTCACACACATTCAATATCCTTATGTTTAAACATTTATTAACATTAAGCATGATGTTGGAATATCCAAAAACCAGGATACTTTAATTATTTAATAAACTATATGGTTGAACATCAGTCTACACGTGGTTTTCTTTATGTTTTATAGTGAAAAAACACAAAAAGTTGCAAATAAATATGTATTATTTTTAATAATAACAAAAGAATTAAAATATTTTTAACGGATAAGAGTAAGATAAAAATAGAAACAAATATCTCAATCTTTTTATAAGATTACTTTTACATTTGGTTCAAAAGTCATTTCACAAATAATCCAGCTGTATGTTCATTTAATCTAATGTGTGATTGGTGATAAACTCTTTATAGATATGAAGAAAATTATGCATAATAATGATTAATGCATATATGACAGTCTTTGCCTATTGAGAACTTTAGCTTGCTTTGGACTTGGTAAAAGTACTCATATATCTTGAGACGTTTCAGGGTGTGTTGGTATAGGAGTGTTTTTCGTTGTTCTTAGTTATGGGAGATTTGAAAAAGTTCAAATCAAGGTGGAGACCTATTAAGATGCTTTGAATATTTGTTATGGTCTAGCTAAACCAAATCATGATTAGACCCAACATCTTAGCTAGGGACCAAATTTTGAAGGAGCTAGAAACTAGTTCTAATATTGTTAGTTATGTTCTAATTAGAGCTCACTTATTTGAGGTTACGACTTACCAGTTCCTTTTACTGTTTTAATTCTGTCTACGCCATAACACTAAATATCCATTTTAATTCTTTTTCATTTTACTCTTTATTATTCACCCAAGACTCAAGTGTTTTGGTAGTTAGAATCAACCTCCAAAAATTCAACATAGAAAAAATATCACGTGAATGAAATAATTAATGATGTGTAAAAACTAAAAATGGTTACGAGAAAATTTACTACATGCAATCACTGAAGCTAATTAACATTAAATATAATAACCCATATGTAGTGGCATGCACGATCAATTGTACGATCACGAAGGGCTCGTGCAGTGGAGAGTTATAGGAGTACTTATAATATCTCAGCTCATGATTGCACAAGATTTTGAAGAAAAAGTTCATGCTAGCTTAGTTACTTTTTGGTGCTGAATAACACACATTAGTCAGAAGCATGGGAATGGTCAATTAACCTGGCCATTCAAGAATCATAGCCTATTGCTTACTTGAGCTTTCAAATTGACACTGAATAGAAGCATGCAACAAATAAATGATGAATCCCACCATCAAGTTCAAGACTTCACTACTATGCCGAATGCTATAACTAACTTCCTATTCAAAATAACCAGTTACGTACAGACTGGACTCAAAAGCAATGCACAAAATCTAGCTACCATTTCCCAATACAATAGTGTGGATTTGGTAATGTTAGGCTTTGGCGTGTAGAACATAACGACAGAAAGGCTTCAATGAAATAGTATTCTAATTAATAGCTTGACCAAAAGCCCTATATATGCTGATCAAATAGGAGGCATCTCTTTAGGTCTGGCATTTTAGGTATGTATAGTATCACGCACGTTCGTTTGAATAGCGTATACTCTTTAATTATGAGACTTAGATAAAGTTATTCATACTCATATAGTTGCAATTACATCATTTACATGCAATTTGATGACATATATTAAATTGTCTTTATCACTTGTACCTAGGTCTAGTTTAAATAAATATCTTAATATACAGTTATATGGAAGAAAAAAATAAAATAAAATAGTAAAATTAATGAATCAAATTTTTAACATAAATTAAAATAAATTTCTGTGTATTTTAACATTTTAAAATTTTCATTTGATTTCTCTATAATTAAATACTAATGAAATGGAGTTAAGAGAGTTGGACCAAATTGAGTTTATCAGATAAAAACTGTATAATTAATAAACACAAGCTTATAAGGGCGCCATTGGATGTATGTGCCTCCTAATTCACATGCATTCATCTCCTACAGAAGAAGGTTTGGGAATAAAATTTTAATTAAGTCAACATTAATTAATACTCACATTCATATAATTAGAACTTGACAAGAGACTACCATGATCAAGCTTTTACTTTATCTCCTTTTGCAATGATTTTGTCTTTCGTCCAAAAGGAAAGACACTAATAAGGATTTAAAAGTTATATATATTAACCATATATATTCACTTGGAAAATTACTTTTTAACGACGTCAAAGTTGAACAACCAAAAGTTATTCCATGTGATTTCGAGCTAGCTAGCTGTATTTTTTTTTTTTTTTTATATATGAATGGAAATAAAGAAAAGATAAAATTACGTCTGAAATATGTCAGTGATTAGTGAAACTGTATTCACATAGCTGTTTGACCACTGATATATATATATATATAGCGCAATGCAAAAGACAAGTTGAAGATGACTTTCTCTGAGTCGGTGTTTATTTTTTCTCACTATAAAAATATCCTTACGCGTACGTCCAAGGAAAAGAGTGACATCCTATTCAACCACTCTTAGACGATTTTCTTGAGTTCTTTTTTCCCTTTCCATATAATGCCATTTGTTACACGCAATACATCTCTATTCTCTTCTTTTATCATCCCAAATTTTCTTATTCAACAAGATTTAGCTTCTACCGTGAGACCTGAAATATAACAAAAGAAAAAGGACATACATTTCCATTTTTTTTTTTCAAAAAAATGAGGAAACAAAAAGTGACTTTTCTTTTATATATAAAATTTCTGTTTTGTTTTTTGATACAATTTTCAGCAAACTACTAAGGGAGATAACAACTGATATAATTAAAGTCAAATATATAGTAACGCTTTCCTGAATCCCAAATAAAAAAAAACAAATGAACAAATGAAAACGTCATAAAATCAACTTAAATTAATCAAATTAAATTGATCTCGTAATTAAAAAACTGAAAGGGGTTTCTCAACTAAATTCCCTATTAGAATTGCTGATTTTATTGCTTTCCGTTGTTGTTGCTGACTGTCATGTTGCCATTATTGTTACTACTATTATTACTGTTGTGTTGTTGTTGAGCACCACCAATAATGGAAGTGATAGCTGCTGCCAATGCTGCAGTGAAATTGGGGTCAGTAGCAATGGCAGCACCAACCGTGTCAGCAAGGTGTGGTGGAACCTGCTGCTGCTGAGAGTGGCTGTTAGCACCACCAAATTGTGAAGAAGGGTCTGCAGCATCATGTGATGACATTTGTAGGCCAGAAAACTTTGATTGGTTGTAAAGTGCTTGTCCAAATATCTGATGAGGGACACCAATCTGCAACTGGTTTGGATTCCTTGTTGGGAACTGTAGAGGGTTTGGAGATTGAGTTAGGTCCAATGTAACAGTTGGGAATGGAGCAGAAGCTGAGATTGTGGCCATGTTTGAGGAGCATGGAAGGAGTGTTCTTGTGAGGAAGTTTGCATTCATTAGGCTGTCAGCACTTGACATTGACCCTGAAAGAAGCATTTTTGCTGCTGAGGATGTGGTTTGTGCCATTGCCATAGCTGCTGGAGGCAAAGGGTGGTTGTGGTTTCCTTCATAGGTTGTGATCAGGACTGTTCTATCTTCAGCACACCTTTGTACCTGTTTATTTTAAGTAAGTACCAGATGTTGGATTAATTACAAAAATTACTACAATTTTTAACCTACCTACCATTACTCTCTCTCTCTCTTCCTCCATCATCTGAAGTGTGAAATCATCAATTTTGATTTAAAACAAGAAATCACGTCAAATACTGTACCTGTTTTCTAACTGGGCAACCAGCAGCCATGGTACACCTATAATAAGCTCTAGGACATGGGTTTCCTTTCGCCATTTTCTGCCCATACTTTCTCCATTGACACCCATCAGTAATCTGAGACAAACAAGCAAAAATAAACTTGTCTATAAGCTAAGCTAAAATGAACAACAATTAATTTACCATGAAAAATTGAAGAATATGCACTCTTAATTAATTACGTACCATGGGTGCCTCAGATCTAGCTCTAACAGAAACTCTTGCCTTTCTCATGGTAGCCTCAGCCTGAGCCTGATCAACACTATTATTATTCTTTGGAGGACTGAACCTTGGAACTTTCTCACCACCTGAGGGACTATCACTGTCCTCTCTACCATATTCCTTTTTGTCTTGGTCACACACAACTACTAGTCCTTCATGATCATTAGTCCCTAACAATTCCTTTGAAGCCACTTCTACGTTGGGTGATCCTGATCTACCTTGACTGCTTCTTACCCCTGATGAAGAAGAGGGTTGATCTTGATCATCAGTGTTAGCAGTAGCCAACCCAAGATCCATAAACTGCCTTGGCACCAATACCTGATCACCACCTTGCTTATTATTCTTGATCACTTCTTCTTCTTGCTGATCTTCATCACCTTCCTCCTCGCCCTTCCTCTCCTGCATCAGATTCATGAAATGCATCTGAAGAGCGCTGTAATTGGTGTTAACCTCATCAAGCGTGTCCCTCAACTTTTTATTCTCCCTCTTCATTCTCTCCAGCTCAGCTTGAACAAAAGCCATCTGATCAAAATAAAAACAAATTAATGAACAAGATCCAGAAGCACCCCATAAGACATGTTTTAAATATCTATCTATTTTTACCTCATTGTTAGCCCTTTTGTCTTCTGAATTAGGTGATATCTCATCATCCACCATAGATTCATCGCTGCTAGTGTTGGTAGTAAGAAGATTCAAACCAGTCTATTAAAAAAATATATAGATTCATAAGCACATGTCGACCAACAAGATGATCATATCATACAAAAGAGCTCAATTTTTCAAAAGCTTGTGATCATCGACGTAACGAAATTGGCCAATTCTGATTGAACAATTAATAATACTAAAAACATCTAAGAATTAACTGTATTTAAGTTTTTTCCATATAAAATATGACGATGGGTCGGTGACTCACGTTTAGTTTGAAATCCAACGTAGGAGGAGTGGTGAAACGATGATCATTACTGTTGTCGTGGAGAGAGGCAGAAGCAGAAGCAGCAACGTTGTTGTTGTTGGAGAAGAAGTCCATCTCGGTTCTGTTGTGGTGAGATGGTGGTGGAGAAGAGGAGTCATGATTGTTATTGTTTGGAGAACAGCTAAGGTGGTTGACTTGGAAGGGGATATTGGTGATGCAGTCTTCTTTGGTGGCGTCCATGTCCATGTTGTTGTTGGGACTAAGTTGTTGCTGTTGTTTCCACTTGTGGTGGTTATGGTTTGTTGTGTCTTGAGAAGGGAAAGAGTTGAGAACAACAATTGGCTTTTGGAGGAAGAAGCTCCCAATTGGATCTGAATCCATGGAGATCAGTCCACAACCTTTAACCATAAATTCCACACAAGAGAGAGAAAGAAAGAGAGATAAGTCTGTCAAGTCTTTATAAACGATGCAATGGACTCGGCAATAAAATGGGATAACTCAGACTTCAGAAGATGACCAGAACTCTAGTAGTTCTTGTCTCTCTCTCTCTCTCTTAGCTTTGAACGTTCAAGTATATTATTAGTATTACATGTGGAGAGAATATTATATTTATATGGAATGGTACATAACTACATATTCATTGTTTTAACCTAGTTATTATATTATATATGATATGTAATATATATATTTTTTTTCATTTTTTTTGCTAACTGAAATACTTTCTTTAAAGATGAATCGAATCTATTTTATGTTTTTAAACTAATGAATTAATGGGTGATGCAGATAAGTACGAAAATTCTTGGTATAAAAATAGACAAATCTGAGTTTAACTAGCGAGATTATAGTAAACCGTTTGCGCAGGGGTAAAAGTCAGCATACTTGTAACACGTTAGAATTTAAATTCGTTCAATTTTCTGCATAATAATTTTTTTTGTACTGCTTATCGATCACTCAATTTCTGTAATAGATAGATTATCATTTGTTTGTTTTGAAATAGAGTCTTATCTGAGTATATATGAATAAATAAATTAATTTTGTTATAGGAAGTGATGCATTTAATTATATTTGCTTTTGAATTGCGTATTATAGAACTCTCATAAATATAAGTTTGAAAATAGAGATGATATTTGTTTTTCCAAACCTAACAATATATAGGGGAGATAATTGCTCATTCTTAATTATCGTGTAAATTCATTATGAAATGTCATTTACAAATTTAATAACTTGGAAAGAAAATTTAAGTTGACGAAACCATATTCAACAATTTCCACCAATGATATGGGAAAGAAATTGTCTAAATTAATATACCCAAACTAAAGTTGAATTGATTTGGAAGATATTATTTTCAACATTAATTGATAATTAGTATTTTTTGTGTTATTAATGAGGCATGAAGGTAGGAAGGAGAAGGACCCTATTGACGCGTTCTCAAAATTGCACCGCCCCTATTGGCCCGGCGCATGAAGCTCGTGAAAAGTGTAGTCTCAGTCAACGGTTGTAATTGGGGCATAGTGGGACCCACACTGTGACGACTCATTATGGGTCCCTCCCTCCCTTCTAAATCTTGACTTTGACACATACAATAACAATAATTAATTCCAATTAGCTAATTGGTCTTATTTCATTTTCAACAATGATGTTCGGATATTATGTGATTATATTTTGGATTCTCCATTTTTCTCACTTACATTATAATTTTATTAAGAATAAATTACAGTAAATTAATTGTTCTTTCAAGTGCTTAATTAATTACATTATTGCTTTATTTTTATTTTAGATCTATATTTCCTTTCCTAAGAATTAATTAACATATGTTATAATTTAGTATAGTTTTTTTTTATATATGTTAAAAATTTGAGATTAATTTTCTCCTTTTATTACTCTTAATTTCATTGGAAATTAATTTAGAATTCTTTCTTTAGGCTTTGGAACTTTAAAAGATGAAATGAAAATTAATTCAACATAGAGTTTTTAAACTCATAATCTGGTTATTCAAAACACCATTTTATTAATTATAGTTTGAAAATCAATAATTTTATGTTGAAAATTGAGTATTACTGACTTTAGGAGTTGGAAAAAAAATATTCATAGAAGGATCGTTCATGGATATATATATATATATTCACATTATTAATTCATTTATTAAAATATATGACATACTATTAGTCTTTTAAAAAATGAAAGTAAATTTTTAAATTAAGAAGAAGAGTGTAATTTAAGGATATATTAGGAAATGGAAGTATATTTTTTTATAAAGAAATTAAAGTATACTTTAGCCTTATATAAGTTATTAAAGAATATCTATTATGAATAAAAAAATGATCAATATAATTTTTTAAAAAATTATTATAAAAACCAATAAAATTATGTAAATGAATAATATTGTAAAAATGTTTGCATGTTTAATGCATAGGCTATATTTTGTAATAATAATACACCAGTGGGCAGTTTATTTAAATTTTTTATTTCTCCAACTGAATTCTGTTAAGAATCATCGCAGCTCTCTATGACTGTTTTTTGCTTATTTTAATTAGAAAAATAATAATGAGTTTATGTGGCCAAAATCTGATTAGAATGTATAGGTATAGGTCGGTTTTACTTCACGGAAAGAAAGTGATCAACCTCATAATAATTTTTGAACACCCCTAACTGGAACCTGCTTTTGCCTCGTAAGTCCCTCTAATTTCTTCAGAGATTCTTAGACGCGTAACCAAAACCATTTGTTTTGGTACGTATTTACACTTGAAAGAAATTATTGATATTGTGGAAAAACGCATAATTGTATTACGTAGTTTGGTGGAAAGTGGATAAACTTTCTTTCGTGCCTCAACCAAGCTCTATCCTGCAATTTATGAGCATTTTTAGTTGAATTTTAAGAGAGATCTTAAGATGTGCATGTGAAGATTCGATTTTTCACCATATCCTTCAAGGATCAATCTTACTCAAAAATAAAAAAAAAATAAAAAAAAAAATATATATATATATATATATAAAATAAAAAATAATTAACCAATTTTTTTCTATAAAAAGTAATCTATAATAACATATTCAAGAATAAATATAACAGATTTAACAAAAAAAAATTTAGTTAGATGAATTTCTATAAATTGGTGATTTTCTTTCTCAATCTCTATTCTTCCATTCAAATTTAAATTTTATATATCAGTTTAATCTTTAGTTATAAATAAATATTTATATTATTTTTGTTCTATTTTTTTAATATTAATTATTTCATAATTAAATATTATATTATTAAATAAGTAATTTCATTTTAAAATAAAATTTTATAAAGTGGATTCACAATTAGACTTACAAAAATATTATAAGATCTCTCTATAAGATTTATCACTAAAGCAAAAAATATGAGAAATCTTGACGCTCAAGTGACAAAAAATAGAAAAAAAGTAAAAAAAGATAAGGGAGAAAATAAATATATAATAATAATAACCTATAAAATGAATATATAATGAATTAGTTGTAATTTTTATTTCAAACTTTGTAGTTTTTGAAAATTTTTATTTTTAATAAATTAATTTGATGCATTTTATCATAATTTTTTAAAATTTGTCAATTTTTACTTGATGTTATTTATTCATAAATAATATTAAAATTTGGGATAAAATTTGTCAAAGATAAAATTTAAAAAAAATATATAAAAGTTTGAAATTTAAAAAAAAAAATGTGATAAATTAATTTGTTAGGGATAAAATTGAAAAAAAAAAATTCTAGTAAAAAGCAAAGTTAAGACATCTAAATATTGGAACTCGCGAAGGGAATAGGGATTGTAGTTAAGTTTGGATTCTCGAAAAACTTGTAATAATAATTTAGATTAAAAAAAAAAATACTAATAACTTTAGAGTTTTGGATAAGTGAAATATAAAAATTGAATAAAAAATTAGTAATATAATTTTTTAAATAATTATTATAAAAATCAATAAAATTATCATACATGTTATTTTGTAATTGAAAAATATTGTAAAAATGTTTCGTTTTATTTTTCAAAATTTCAAGACATTATTTTACTTTTCTTATATATTGTCATATTTTCCTTTTTTTTTAAAAAAAAATTGAGATATTACTCTTATTTTTCATAATTTCAAAATTTTAAAATATTATATTTTTTTTCATATTTTTAAAAAAATTTCAAGATATTCTTCTTATTTTTTTATATATTTTAAAAATTTGTAAAACATCTTATTTTTCATATCATAAAAAATACATAATAAGAATTTATTATTACCCCTGAATTTAAAATCATAATAAATAATCTCTTTTTGCTAGAAAATTTATGATAAATAATGGTGATTAAATTCATAAAGAATTCAAAATGAGAATTTATTATTTGTAAGATAATATATGATCAATAAAATTTGTTAAATTCATAAATAATTCATAATAAAAATTCGTTATTTATACATCAAATTTAGCATAAGAATTCTTTATAATCACACATAGGGTCGCAGATATATAAGTGGTTTAGTTGGTAAAGAATGAAAGGAAGGAGAAAAAGATTATAAATTCAACTCTCTCGACTAATAAAAAAAAAACTAATATTATTAACCATTAACATTTACCAATACATAAAAATATAAATAATATAAAGTTATAATAGTCATTAAATTCATAAATAATCTTTATTTACCTATAATTTAGGATTATGATTAATAAGAATTATTATAAGAATATGTTATGTTATTATTTTTACAAAATTTAAAATCAAAAAATATTATTGGATTCATAATAAAAATATGTTATGTTTATGGAGAATCATTAAATTCATAATAATAAGAATCTATTATTGTCACCGATGTTCATATTCATGTGATTCAAAGGCTCTGGAGCTTTCGATCAAGAGAGAACTGCAAAAAGATGATCGATCTTTAGAGTAAACAATCAAAAGCTAACTGCAAAAACAAATGAAATTACCGGGAAAGAAGCAGCGAAGAAGAAGCGTCGGTGCCGAAGAGAGGGTTGAGAGAGAATCAGAAAGACTCGAGTAGAAGAGAATCTAAGATTGCAGCAGCAAGTAAGAATCGAAGAAGAGAATTAAGAGTAATGCTTTTCTTTTGATTTTTGATGAAGGAATAATGTTTTCTTTGAGAAAGAGTTGTCCTTGCTGTATAAATATGGCGGGAGATCATCGCACAACCCGGCCCGATAACTTGGCCCAACATATCTTAATAATATCACATTATATTATTATTTTAAAATATATATTGAAAAATACATCTTAATTTAATTTTTTTTTATTTATATTAAAAAGTCATATTGACCCAGTCTTTTGTTCTGCATATATTTTGAGTCGGGATCTAGTCAAATTTAATTCAATTAAACAATTTGATAGAAATTTTATAATATTTAACAGTTTTGTAAAAATATAAATACTCAAATAAGTGATATTAAAAAAAAAAGATATATAAAAGCATCATAATAATGATTGAATAACATTGATTATGATCGTTTAATTAAGTCAAAGTTACTAATACTATTTTTTTATAATATAAGATATACATATTTTAATATTCTTTATTTTTGTCTAACTATTAAACTATCACTAATGATAGAATGGTCTAATACTCTCATGTTCTGTCAAATAATTTCAATTTCAAAAGATATATTTTTTTTCTAAGTTTAAAATATCCCGCTCTTTTAGACCTCAGTGCAAAGGATCGTTTATTGTTGTAGCTTGTCTTTGCTCTTGATGAAGAAGTTTAATCCTTATTAAATTAACAAATTAATTTGGAGCTATTCTATTGATGTTACTTCAGTGTTGCTACATTCTTTGAAATTTGGGCAGGGACAAAAGGTAACTGGTTCAAGAGAGATATGCAGTCATAGTTTTGAGTTATATGATTATGGTAGATCTTCTTGCCGGCATATATTGAATGTCTTGAGAGATCGAAAAAAAAAATGAAAACTTATATAAAATTTGAATTTTTATTTTCAGAAATATGAAAAAAAATATATTCTCAAAGTAATTTTTTTTTCTAAAAGTCCTTTTTACCGTAAGTTAAAATCACGAGATTTTTTTATGTTTAAAATATTCTTATAAAATTCTAATAGAATACACTTAAAGCATTTATAGTAATAAAGTTAATAAAGAGAATGTTTATTTTATTTTTATGGCCCTTGCAATTTCACATAGATTTAAATATTTTATATAATAATTTACTCCAATAATAAAATTGTTAAAAATAATATTTAATTTGATTTTACTAGTCTAGATAATTTGCTCCAAATGAAAAAAGAAAAAGTTAAATAAGATTACTTAAGTATAAGTAACTTATTAAATACTCTATAGGAGGAGATGGTGTAAGTGTGTTATTCTGAATTTATCGAGAAATATATCAATTAACTTATTTTGTAATTAATTAATGCTATTCAAGACATCACAAGAGATATTTGAATCCGGGAGAAAGCTCATACCCATGATTCAATATTGCACACTTCAACTTTTCTGAACGAATCTTAGCTAGTGACAAACTCTGAAACAAGTCATCATTTGTGTTCCCTTCGGTCATTAATACTAATACGGGTTATAGAAGAGAAGTCGCTTTTGCAACTTTCTTACATTTTTAGTTACTTTTGTTTGGTTGCAAAATACTAGTAATTAATAGTACATTTTTGTTTTTGTTACAATTATTCAGTGCACTCTTTCCTTAATTGAGCATAAAACATTTATGATTCATGAAACCTAGTCCGAAATATGATATCTACACGTCTTGATCAAACATATTTAGCAGCAATAATTAATGTGACCCGTGAGGTCTGAATGCTTATGGAAAACTCATATGGGATCGAGGGACCACATGCAATACAGAGATAAGCACCGATTATAAGTGATCACCTTGACATGAAATTAGTTACATCTTTAGCCTCTAGCTAGCGGTTCTGCCACTGCACCGATTAATGGTGTGTTTTTTCTATAGAACACTGTCATGGACCATATATCTTGTGTTACAGAATGCTGGGATAATCTTTTATAATTTAATAACGGTAGTGCACATATTAAACTGTAACACAATTATAACCTTGATTTATGATTTTTTATTTATGATAAGTTAATTAATTTTTATAAAATTATTTTAAAAATTATATAAATAAAAAATTATAATTATATAATCATATAAAACTACATTACATATTTAATGCAATATTTTTATTATCGTAATAAATATATATATTTATTTATTGTTTCCTCTCTTTCAAATTTACGGAATGCTAGAACCTCTTCATGTTTAATGACAAATTACTAGAAAATGAATATGCAAATAAAATAATAATAAATTAACAATAAAACCTCCAATAATTGAGCTGCCATGCTGGCCAAATAACCAGAGATGAATGCTACTGACATTTTATTGTTTTACCTTAAAATTTACTAAAAATTATTTATTTTAATGAATCTTATGTCGTATTTAATAATTTTATCTTTTAATCTAGAGATTAGATTTACAAAATTTGATAGTTTTTAATACATTTTAACATCATAAAGAGAGTAATTAAGAAAGTATTGTTATCATTTTTCTTGATATAAAATATTAATGACTATGTAATTTTTGCAAAAAAAATTAGTGATGAAGTTATAAATTGGTTATCAATTAATTCTTGTCTCTTAATAGCTGATCAATTAAAAAAAAAAAATTACGGCCACCCAATTATCTGCTATAAAGACACCTTCGAATTGGTTGTCATCATATTCAGAGAGTACTTTTCTTATCTCACCTTAGCTCAAAGCCTCAAATCAAGGGCCAAACAAATCTCTCTCCCACTCTATGAAAAACACTGGTACAAGCACAATTACAAAAGGGTAACGGATACCTTGCTTTTGATCCTCCTCCTATTGCTACTTGGCTACCGCGTTATCTCTGTCAACAACTACTCTTTCCCTTGGTTTGTTGCCTTTTTATGTGAGTCATGGTTCACCACCTCTTGCTTTTTAACCCTAGCCACTCAATGGAGTCCAGCAGTAATCAAAAGCTACCCAGAGCATCTCTTGCAAAGGTATCCATTTAGCTAGTTGTTTGAATTTAATGTTGGTCGATTTAATGCATGTTTGAATATCGGTTTCAAAAATATGTCTGAGACAGAAGTATTTTTTTTCCAACTTTTAGTATTCTTATTTTTCTACTTTTATTAGTTTGGGTTTATAATGGAAGGCAACGCACAATATTTTTAATTTCAAACCAAACCAAACATGGTTATCATCAGTTTGTTGCTATTGTATACTATCCGTGTAACTTTATTGTGTTGTTTCTAGTGTATATATACTACATTTATTGTTGTTGAGTACTATACATGCATGGCTTATTGGCTTTTGTTGCTGATCTTTATAGTGAATTTTCTGAGCAGTGTGCAAGAGTTTCCAGCAGTGGATTTGTTTGTGACAACAGCAGATCCTGAGCTTGAACCACCGATTATCACAGTGAACACTGTGTTGTCTTTGCTGGCACTTGATTACCCACCTCAGAAGCTAGCTTGTTATGTTTCTGATGATGGTTGTTCTCCTCTTACCTTCTATGCTCTTCAGGAAGCTTCTAAATTTGCATTGTTTTGGGTACCTTTCTGTAAGAAGTACGAGGTTCAAGTTAGAGCTCCATTCAGATACTTCTCTGACAAACATGAGGTTTCCACCGCCAACAACGCACCAGAATTCAAACAAGAATGGTTACAAATGAAGGTAATAATTAATAAGTTCCACAAAGTTTTAGATGTGCATTGAACTTGAGGATTAAGGACAAAGAAATAGAAGCACTACATACACATAGTTGTATATATATTTTTAGAATTTAATGGTAAATTTACAATGTTAGTAATTATAATTTATTATTTACATAACTTCAATATAATTTTATAAAAATCAATTTAAAGATTTTTTTTAATATAAAAGTTACTCTAGTAACTTAAGATACAGATTTATACAAAAATCAACAAATAATAACTAAGTTATTAATTACTCCAGTTATTTAACTAATTAAGACTAAACTTGGATGGTGTCTCTGACCACAAACTTGAATTAAATGGCTTTGTCTCGTTGTGTGTTGACAGGATATGTATGATAATTTTAGCAGCAAAATAGAATTGGATGCATTCAGAAAATCAAATCCATGCCATGGAGATGAGTTTGCGGCTTTCTCAAACACTGAGAGGACAAATTATCCATCCATAATCCAGGTATATATATAAATCCAAATCCAATACTCAATTATTTAAGTCAGGTGTGTTGAAATTAAATATCAAACAAATTAATTATTCTTTCTGTATTCATTTACATTATGTATTTGTAAGGTTATATGGGAGAACAAGGAACACCTTGCAGATGAATTGCCGCATTTGATTTACATATCTAGAGAGAAGAGGCCAAAACAGCCTCATCATTACAAAGCCGGTGCCATGAACGTGTTGGTGAGAATTAATCTTGTTTTACTTTCAGACATTTCTTAACTAAATGTGATCAATCTCACTTCATCAAATCAAACTAGACTTTGGTTAGTTGATTAGTTAAAAGTTATGTACGTCTGTCACATATATGGTTAACTACTTAGCTTATTCTTGTATGCACTTGCGTGCATATTCTTTCGTTACTCTCACATCCTTGCCATGTTAATTTGATTTCCAACACAAACTCTAATCATTATTTTAATTTGTTTCTTCTTTAATTAATTGATCAATTTCTAATTATATTATTTCAGACAAGAGTCTCCGGATTGATAACCAATGCTCCCTTTATGCTGAACGTGGATTGTGACATGATTGTAAATAATCCAAAGGTTGTTCACCATACGTTGAGCATTTTGCTTGATCCCAAAGGAGAAAAAGAAGTTGCATTTGTTCAATTTCCCCTACAATTCTATGCTACTTTGAACGATGATCCTTTTGGAAATCAGATGACAATTTTGTTTAAGGTGATTGGAAATAATTAAATACTAATCTTAATTTACAGAAGAAAACTCTTCTCTCTCTAGAAAACAGTCCCCACTACAGATAAATATATTCTGCCACAACATACTAAACCTTTTTCACTAAGTTTTTTATATAAGTCAAATATTGATGATTACTTTAATTTCAACAAATTAAATTCCCTTTCTGTGTACAGTACTTGACGAGTGGATTAGCTGGACTCCAAGGACCTTTCTATGGAGGAACAAACTGCTTTCATAGAAGAAAAGTTATTTATGGTCTTTCTCCTGATAATGTTGAAAAGGGTATGTTACCGGATATATATATATAATTATGTTTTCATATATTTCAATTTTCGAAGATACAATTTTAATTTAGTGGTACATCTATTATATTGTTGATTGCTTTATAACAATGTAAAAGTAAAAATAAGTTATAATAAGTCTTTTTTATTGTCTATTTTACACCTTGTAGCCAATTTTTCAGGAAACAGCATATCAGAGGAGGAATTAAAACAAAAATTCGGATCTTCAAAGGAGATTATGAAATCAGCTGCTTGTAATTTGGAAGGGAGAACATATTCGTCTTATGATATTAATATTTCGAACGTTGTTGACATAGCAAGCCAAGTTGCTGGTTATGGATATGAATATGGCACTGGATGGGGAAAACAGGTCTTTAAAACAAACATTTTAGAGACTTTTATTAGAAACATATATAATTAAGTATTCCATTCAAATTAATCCAACCAAAGATGCACAAGTCTTTGACTACTTTAATATGTATATGTGAAAAAAAACATTTTTCTTTAATACGTGTCTGGTCACGAGAAAGTAAAAGATGAAAAAAAAAATCTTGACTATTGAACTACATATATAATTGATATTTGCTCTTTTCATACTCTCATCTCTTACCTATATGCTTTCTATCTTAGTGTATATATGTGAATTTCAATTCATTATGATTTTTATATCTCTTTGAGATATTAAGTGAGATGACTATTTTTCTTTAAGTCTTTTTTTATATCTTCGCTAGTGAGATGACTGTTTTTTATATAAGAATGGGATATTAGTAAATTTAGGTAATACATCTATAAATGAATAGTTACATTCTGATACTTCATACTAAAAAATATCAGTTTTTTTTCTTTATTTAATGGGTGATTTTTAAAATACCCTTCTATTAAAATAGAAGGTTATATTTAATACAAAATTTCAATGAAGGATAATTTTATAAAAATATTTAATTTTTTTTTATTGGAAATGACACCATTTTAAAAAAATTAATATTTTTCTTTAACTGTGAAACCTCATTTTTTTTTTCTTATAAATTGAAACATATGGAGTAAGATTTAATGTCATGACTTTCAAAAAAAGCTCACATTGCCTTACATCCATTCATGTCAAGATTTATTAATCAATATTTATTGATACATACATCCCCAACACACAAGGGTGGGAGAAAGAAAGAAGATATTGTCTTTATATTATTATTTATTTATTGTTAAATTATGTTGAAAATTGAAGTTAACATGATGGGTTTCAATGAAATTATAGGTGGGTTGGATATATGGATCAGTAACAGAAGATGTGCTGACTGGGCTTACAATACATGAAAAAGGTTGGAGGTCAGAATATTGCACGCCGAGTCCAATAGCCTTCACAGGTTTTGCTCCAGGAGGAGGCCCAACTTCAATGGCCTAACAAAAGAGATGGGCCACAGGATTGCTTGAGATCTTCTTTTGCAAGCATTGTCCTATTATTGGCACCCTTTTTCGTAAGCTTACTTTAAGACAATTCTTAGCATATATGTGGATTATCAATTGGGGCATGCAACCAGTCTTTGAAGTATGCTATGCATGTCTCCTTGCATATTGCATCATCACCAACTCCAATTTCTTGCCCCAGGTAAGCATATATATTGAAAACAAAATTACAAACTAATCAACAACATGAACACATTATAAAACAAATGCTAGTATCATTTATTTTTGCAAGAGACTAGACAGTTTTCCTGAATGAATTATATATAATTTCTATATTTGAAAAATATTAGTTATAATATTTTCTATAGGTAAATAGGGAATGAGAGTAAAATTCATATATTTACGTCCTACACAAATTTCACTTAAAACTAGTTTTATATTAGAAAAAATGCAATAGAGATTTTATTCCTATAACCAGCAAAAAAAATAAAAAATTGTATTCCTATTATTTCTCTTTATATTTTATTCAGGGATACCATACAGTAGAATTTCTTTAAAATTAAATACAAAGATGGTGAAAAATGTTTAATGTAATGAGTACTAACTTAAGCAAAGATAATACAATTTTTTTCCTTATGTTTTTTTTTATTGAATATGCAAGTATGTATATAGAGCTATAAATTTAATTATATGCATGCATAACCTTATATATATTTTGTTTGGATCCAATTCCGAATGCTTTTATATATATATTTATATATATATACACTTTGTATATTTTTGCTCAATTCAGGACCTAGGAATATGTATTCCCGTTGCTTTTCTCATAATATACAAGATATACACTGTATCAGAATATTTGACAGAAGGGCTATCAATTCGAGCATGGTGGAACAATCAAAGAATGTCAATAATAACAGCCATGAATGCTGGCTTTTGTGCATTTCTTAGCATCCTACTCAAGTTGTTAAGAATATTTGAAACTGTGTTTAACATAACAAAAAAAGAGTTACTCCCAACAGCTAGTAAGGATGTTGGAGATGATGATAAGGATGCTGGAAGGTACACGTTCAATGAGTCCCTAGTTTTCTTGCCAGGCACTACCATGTTGCTGTTGCAATTAACAGCAATGGCTATCAAGTTATTAGGGTTACAACCATCAGTGGCAACTCAAAGTGGTAATGGGTGTGGACTAGGTGAGGTTTTGTGTAGTGTTTATTTGATAATTTGCTATTGGCCATTTCTCAGAGGATTGTTTGAGACAGGAAAGTATAGAATTCCTTTGTCCACAATATCCAAATCAACTATCTTAACATGTCTCTTTGTACACCTGTGTCGAAGGAGTACTATTGTTGCTGGTTGATGAGGTATAGAAACTAGGAAAAATTACTCATGACTAATATAAAGAATTAATGGTTTGATATTATCAAAATGCTACAACAAAAACTTGCCCCCCCTTGGATTTTAAGATGTATTTTGTTACGTATTAGGAGTGTATTTTTTCTTAATTGAGAATAAACATTCCCCAACATACTTCGAAACAGACGTGTGGGAGTATATGCTATTTTTACGTCTTGATCAAATTAATCACTTTTATTGGCAATATTGTGACCGTGAATGCTTTTGAAAACTCATATGGGACAGCTAGCTAGCAATACAGAGAGAGAAACACCGATTTAATAGTTACTCCCTGTTCTAGAATAATAATAGTTCGATCTTATGATTAAGACACATTGATTAACATATATTTAATTAGTATAAATTTAAACAAAAATATTTTTAATTTTTTAATTACTTTTGTCATAGATTATTCTACTATATATATATGTTAGAAAAAAAGAGTTTAAAAAGTTAGAAAAACTATTATTTTGAAACAAAAGCGAAAGATTAAAATTAAAGACTACAGTATTATTTTATAATGAAGGGAATAAAACCTGTTTATGCCGAAGCAACACAACACCCGAATCGAAACGTGAGATTTTTTCATTGAACGTGGTTTGGATAACACACTCATCACCTAGTGTGTGCATGCGCTTCTATATAACACATGGACCATATATCTTTTTTTATAGAATCGTGGCTAACAATTTACGCACGTACATCACAATCTAGATGGCCAAAGAAAAGTAACTAGAAATTGGATGCAAATTAAAAATTGAAAATTGAAAACCACAATAATTGAGCTAGATGCTGGCATAACAACAACAAAGAAGCATCTAGATTTTTGGACCAGCCAAGCCAATAAATGTCAAGTATTAACTGTCATTTTTTGTCTCTTGAAGGTGATCAATTACATTTTGCTTTTTAGTATAGCAACCACTCATTAACCTAGAGGGGTAATGCAGTGGTATAACCGTATAAGGCACTTCTGTATTGTATTGAGAGGAGTGAAAATGATTTGTGGAGATTTGGTGTGTAAAATTTTATTAAGCCTTGACAATTATATATTGTAAGTGAGATTATTATCTGATCTAGATATTTATGATTTTCTACCTCAAATAAAAAAAAAATAGATCACCTATTTATTTTTTATAAATAATTAATACCTTGGTTGATGATTATATATCATCACATACACACACCCCTTTTTCGTGTCACTTTAATTAGTTCAATTCAATGGCCAAACAAAACTCTCTCCCCCTCTATGAAAAACACTGGCACAAGCACAATTACAAAAGGGTAACGGATACCTTGTTTTTAATACTCCTCCTATTGCTGCTTAGTTATCGCGTTATCTCTGTCAACAACTACTCTTTCCCTTGGTTTGTTGCCATTTTATGTGAGTCATGGTTCACCATCTCTTGGTTTTTAACCCTAACCACTCAATGGAGTCCAGCAGTAATCAAAACCTACCCAAAACGTCTCTTGCAAAGGTATCTAGATCAAATTTGACTCCATTTAATTTTAATCACCATAGCTAGTTGTTTGAATTTAATGCCTTGCCAATCTAGTTATCATCAATTGTTGCTATTACTAAAAAAATATTCATGTACTAATAAAGTGAGTTTAACGATGATATACTAACTAACGCTAACCTCCATTAGTCACACAACCTTTCGTTTGGAGGGTAGGTACATGATTGATTGACAGTAACTACTGCATTTATTGTTGTTGACTATAGTATACATGCATGCATGGCTTTTGTTGCTGATCTTTATAGTGAATTTTGTGAGCAGTGTGCAAGAGCTTCCAGCAGTGGATTTGTTTGTGACAACAGCAGACCCTGTGCTTGAACCACCGATTATCACAGTGAACACTGTGTTGTCCTTGTTGGCACTTGATTACCCACCTCAGAAGCTAGCTTGTTATGTTTCTGATGATGGTTGTTCTCCTCTTACCTTCTATGCTCTTCAGGAAGCTTCTAAATTTGCAATGTTTTGGGTACCTTTCTGTAAGAAGTACGAGGTCCAAGTTAGAGCTCCACTCAGATACTTCTCATCAGACATGCCTGAGGCCAATAACAACACACCAGAATTTATACAAGAATGGTTACAAATGAAGGTAGTTTCACAATTGTAGTAAAGTTTAGATAAACATTGAATTTGATTGAGGACAAAGGACAAACATATAGAAGCAGTACTCTTATATATACAAGTTTTTGCTGTTATTGTATACTAGAAATTTTTGGTTTGGCCATGCACGTGACATTTTTTTTTTTTATTCCCATATTCAATTTCAAGATTTTACATAAGAACTAAATTGTTAATTCAATTTAGGTTTAAACTTGACGTGTCTCTGGCCATAAACTTCTAAAGTTTTTTTGTCTCGTTGTACATGTGTTGGCACTTGGCAGGATATGTATGATCAACTTAACCGCAAAATAGACATGGAAGCTTTTAGAAAATCAAATCCATGTCATGAAGAATTTGCGGCTTTCTCAAACACTGAGAGAACAAATCATCCATCCATAATCCAGGTATAACTACAATATATAGTTATATACTCCATTATTAATTACGTCACATGTGTGTGTTGAAGTTTTGGATGATATGATATGATTATACCAATAACAAATGTTATTCTTTCTATATGTATTGAAGTTGTATAAATTATTTTTTATTCATCTTATTATTCTGCTCTATATTGCTAAGAAATAAAAGAAAACGCATATAATAAAACATATATATATATATATATATATATATATATATATATTACATTATGAATTTGTAAGGTTGTATGGGAGAACAAGGAACAGTACCTTGCAGATGGATTGCCTCATTTGATCTACATATCTAGAGAGAAGAGGCCAAAACAGCCCCATCATTTCAAAGCCGGTGCAATGAATGTGTTGGTGAGAATCTAATCTTTTTTTTTTAAATTTAATTGCTTCACATTTCTTAAATACTGACTGTGAATCTCATTTTATCAAACTCTAGAATTTGGTTATTAGTCTAGTGTAAAGTATGTAAGTTACATGATTAGCTTATTGTATGCACTAGCATATCTAGTTTTTCAATTCTTTACTTCTTTAATTCAATTTCGTCAATTATATTTCAGACAAGAGTCTCAGGGTTGATAACCAACGCTCCCTTTATGTTGAATGTGGATTGTGACATGATTGTAAATAATCCTAAGATTGTTCTCCATGCGTTGAGCATCTTGCTTGATCCCCAAGGAGAAAAAGACGTTGCATTTGTTCAATTTCTCCAACAATTCTATGCTACATTGAAGGACGATCCTTTTGGGAACCAGATGACAATTTTGTTCAAGGTGATATGATTGTGATTAGATACTAATCTTTATAGAAGAAAACTCTTTCCATGCTGCCACAAAATACTAAACTTCTTTTACTAGCTACCATATAGTATAGGTTTTATAAGTCAATTAATTCATTACTTCTGAAAATAAAATTCCCATTCTAAATAATGCAGCACTTGTTGGCTGGATTAGCTGGACTGCAAGGACCTTTCTACGGGGGAACAAATTGCTTCCATAGAAGAAAAGTTATTTATGGTCTTTCTCCGGATAACGTGGAAAAGGGTATTTAATTTGTTATTAAACACATATGTTTATGTTTTCAGTTATTTCAATTTGGGCACGTTTATTGTTAGTTAGTTTCTTAAAAAATAAAATAAAATTACGAGTATCCTCGACTATAAACAATTTTATAGTAGTAAAAATTCAAATAATAACTCTTTAGCCTTTTAACATTACTTTAACTTTAATCTATCAATTATAAAAAAAAACTATGACATTAATTGATCCTTTAAAAATAAAATAAAATTGATCCTTTAAAACCTATTGATTTAGCATTTCAATAATAAAAAATATATGTAGCCACATGGAATTTTATAAAATAAAAATTCATTTAGTATTTCAATCGTAAAAGAAAAATATGTTAATTTAATCAACCTCGCGGCACATTATAAAAGAACGTTTTTCATTTCATTTTTATTGATCGAGAAACATCAAGTTCAAAGCTTGTTTGATTAGATTAATTTTTAGAAACCTATTATTTTCCAAAGCAATATAAGTTGGTTTGAATGTAAAAAAAAAAAACCAATTTAAACATTTTAAATTAATATCAAAATTCTTTTGAAATATATATCAATATGAAAACAATTGGGTCCAGCATATCCATATACTAGAGCATATAGTTTACTCTATTAATTTAATTTCTATTGTTTATCTTACACGTTCTAGCCATTTTTTCAGGAAACAGCATATCAGAGGAGGAATTAAAACAAAAATTTGGAGCTTCAAAGGAGATTATGAAATCAGCTGCTTATGCTTTGGAAGGAAGAACCTATTCTCCTAATGATATTAATATTTCGAACGTTGTTGAAGTAGCAAGCCAAGTTGCCGGTTGTGAATATGAATATGGCACTGGATGGGGCAAACAGGTCTTAAAACAATCATTTTTTTGAGTTTTTAGAAAAATAATTATTCCTTTAAGTATAATATTCCAACTAAACATGCACAATTCTTTGACTATAATATCTTTATATAAATACACAATACACAATACACAATAAAGGAGTAATTAATTTTTGTGTTTAATATGTGTATGTGTGTGTATAAAGGACATGTCCAGTAAGAGTAAAAATAAAAATCAATCTTCACTATTACTGAATAATATATTAACCATTATTTTTTTATTTTTTTTCAAACTGTATTTACATGAAGTTGACGTTTTATGTAAAAACAAAAAAAAAAACAGGTTGGTTGGATATATGGATCATTAACAGAAGATGTACTCACCGGGCTATCAATACATGAAAAAGGTTGGAGATCAGAATTGTGTACACCAAGCCCAATTTCCTTCACGGGCTTTGCTCCAGGAGGTGGCCCAGGTGCAATGGCCCAACAAAAAAGATGGGCCACAGGAGTGTTTGAAATCTTCATATCCAAGCATTGTCCTATTATTGGCACCATTTTCCGTAAGCTTACTTTGAGACAGTGCTTAGCATATATGTGGATTATCAATTGGGGTCTAAGACCAGTCTTTGAAGTATGCTATGCATGTCTCCTTGCATATTGCATCATCACCAACTCCAATTTCTTGCCCCAGGTGAGTTTAAAAACAAATTTATTTGTTGAAAACAAAACAAATACTATCACTATAGTCCATCTTTAAAATTGTTTTATGTACAATTCTTAAAAAACAGAATGAAAACAAGATGATGATTTTATAATTAAAAAGTAAAAACAGAAAATAAAAATAGAAAACAGAATTCGTAGGCCTATGTTTACTATGTATATATTTATTTCCAATATATATAAATATAAATATAAATGAATGTTAGTTAACCTTGTATTTTGCTTAATCCAGGACCTAGGGATATGCATTCCTATTGCACTTTTTGTAATTTACAAGATATATACGGTATCAGAATATTTGGCGGCAGGGTTATCAGTTCGAGCATGGTGGAACAATCAAAGGATGTCAAGAATAACAGCCATGAATGCTGGTTTTTGTGCATTTCTTACTGTCCTACTCAAGTTGTTAAGAATATCTGAAACTGTATTCGACATAACAAAAAAAGAGTTACCCTCAATTGGGGATGTTGTAGATGATGATAAGGATGCTGGAAGGTACACGTTCGATGAGTCCCTAGTTTTCTTGCCAGGCACTACCATTTTGTTGTTACAATTGACAGCAATGGTTATCAAGTTATTAGGGTTACAACCATCAGTGGCAACTCAAAGTGGTAATGGGTGTGGACTAGGTGAGGTTTTGTGTAGTGTTTATTTGATAATTTGCTATTGGCCATTTCTCAGAGGATTGTTTGAGACAGGAAAGTATAGAATTCCCATGTCCACACTATCCAAATCAGCTATCTTAACATGCCTCTTTGTACACCTATGTAGAAGGATCATTGTTGGTTGATGGGGTTTAGAAAAAAGGATAAGTCATGATTAATGTAAGGAAATGTTTTGTTAATATATAGTACAACAAAAAGTTGTCCCCTTTGATTTTAAGATGTGTTTATGCCCAAAAAAAAAGAAAATCATTTTTTTATGTTTAGATAGTGTAACTATATAAAAAAATAAAATAAAGAGACTTTCAAGAGAAAAAAAAAAAAACTAATTATATCAAGTTTTTTTGTTTTGTTTTTATAAATTCCTATTGAATAACAAAACTTTCGCAATTTACTCTTAAATCACCTCTATCACCACCAAAGCTAATGATATAAAAAAATATATATATATATTGAGCAAGACATGATCAATTATATGCCTTGTGGTAAAGAAAAAAAAACATAATTAATCACGTTCTAAATATAATCGATCATGTCCTTAAAAAAAAACTGCACCCATTGAAAGACAAATGTCACGAAATAGATACACCTATAAAAAAATATTTGAAAAAAAAAAAACTTTAGTATCGTGACAATCTTATCAAATTATCTCTAGTGGAAAAAATGTGTGGTCTCTGTAAAAAAAAATTAAACTGGAAGACAGTAACTAACACCAAAATGAAATCTGTCAATAAATAAAGTGGGAAAAAATATTTAAAAAAAAAATGGAGAAAAGTGGAAGACAGAAGAGGAAGCAGTGTGGCAACTCTTCTCAAACTTTCCACTTCACATTGCCGACCTTAACTTTCCCACAAACACCCATCATTCGGTTTTTTTTTTTTTTTTCTCTCTCTCTAGATTCAGTGATTGCTGTCTTCTGTTCTGTTTGTGAGAGTAAGAGAAAGACATGGCTCTGAACCAATCAAAGGCCGTGTTTTTGAGGGTGAGTTTGGTGGTGGTGGCGCTCTGCATAGCAGGGTACATAGTGGGCCCCCCACTCTACTGGCACTTCGTTGAAGGTTTGGCTGCGGTGAATCACTCTTCTTCTTCTTCTTCTACTACTTGTGCACCCTGCATCTGCGATTGCTCTTCACAACCCATTCTTTCTATTCCACAAGGTGCTTGTTTCTCTCTTCTCTCTCAGATCTCATTTCGTTAGTTTCTCAATTACCCATCTCATGATCTTGCTAAAAACTTAGTCTTTTCTTAACTGGGTGCTTCAATCCGTGGTTTGGATGAGTTTTTAAGATCTGGGTTGTGTTGCTATTTTTATTAGTCCAACTGTGGAAGTTTAATCATGACTCCTTCCACTGATATAACCAGTTTAGTTCTTTTAACCATCTGATTCATGTGCTCTGGCATGAGTAATTTGTTGAGACACTGATAATAGAACATGTCAAACGATGGTGCCATTAGTGTGCTAGGGTTTTTGGTTTTTCCTACAAGATCTTATTATAAATAAAGTAACTGCCAATTCTCCATCTAACTAAAAGAAGTTAAAAATTGCAGCCAATAATATTCTATTTCCAATTGAATGACTTTGTGATTTTACGTAATGTACTGCTACTTATTTCAGTTTCTTTCTGTGTTTCTGCAGGGCTGAGCAACACTTCCTTCGGAGGTTGGTTCTTCTCCTTGATGAAACTACTATAATAACCCATTTTGTTCTTGTTTTACTTTTTTTTTCTATGTACACATTACAGATACTTGTATGATGGCAGGATTGTAGGTATTAAAGTAACATTGTTCTCACTTTAAGCAGTAAGATAGCTACATATTTATCCTTATATTAGATCCTCATTTAGGATTCTAATATGAATCTTTTGTATGTTTTCCTTTTATATTGTAAAAAAAACAAAGAAACAGTTGATTCCTGGCCTATTTTCGTGTTAAAAAAATCCATATATCATGGACTCTGTGTATTGTAGCTTTTTGTTTTATGTTAACCTAGTGTTCATGTTAATTTGCTCAATGAAATGTTTATGCTTGTGTAGCAAAGGCAACTTACTATCTATTGTGTTTAAATTAAGGCATCAAATTAATAAGAATGCCTCTATCCTTCTGGTGCTGTACTAAACTTGCTTTGATTACATGTTGCTTCATGGTTCAGGTGTGCTGTTGCCCACTTTCAACATGAATAACAAATTTTAATCTTGTACTAGATAAGCCTCTGCTTGAAAACAACATGAATGCGCTCAATAACAAAATTTTTAAACATATATTTTTTTTTTATCGATGCTTGTTTTGGATTCAACTAATTCTTCTTTTCTTGATTGGAACTGTTATGCACAGATTGTGCAAAGGCTGATCCAGAAGTGAGTGGAGACACTGAAAAGAATTTTGCAGAGCTATTGACAGAAGAACTCAAGCTTCGGGAGAGCCAAGCCCTGGAAAACCAGCAACGAGCTGACATGGCATTGCTTGAGGCAAAGAAGATTGCATCTCAGTATCAGAAGGAAGCAGACAAGTGTAATTCAGGGATGGAAACATGCGAGGAGGCTAGGGAGAAGGCCGAGTTGACATTAGTCGCGCAGAAGAAGCTAACTGCGTTGTGGGAGCTTCGAGCACGTCAGAGAGGGTGGAAGGAAGGGCTTGCCAAATCTCATGCACACTCTCAAGGGAAAGTACAGAGTTCTTAGAGATAACATAACACGGCCTCCAGGGAGGTGAATGGTTTGGTTGCATAATAATACTATAGTAGTTTCAAATGTTGGTGATAGCAGAAGCAAGTCATCGAGGCTCATATGTGTTCATGAAAGAAAGGTCAAGTGTAAAATAAAAATGTTGTATTTCTATCATTCATTTTTGGGTACTTATTCCATGTGTAAAACACCGTTTAAAGCTAGAGATCGCCAAATGTTGGGTAAAACTTGCATCAAAGTTTTTGAGATTGTATTTTTATATCTTTTGGTTGCAGATTTTTAGACTGTTGACGTTGTGTTTAATCAATTTTGCTCAATCATTTTAAAGTTTTTATTCAGTTCTTGTAGCTTAGTTAATTTTAAAAATAAAAAATCCATTAACAATTTTTGTCGGTATTGTTATCCATTAAGTCGTACTGTATAAGTACTTACCCATTTGACCCTCGCAACAATGATTGTCCTAACTTGTATTCAAGTGACTAATGTCACTCGACCTTAAAATTGGAAAGTCAACCTTATATCGCTTTTACCCTTAGTTTTACAGTTTTAATATATATATATATATATATATATATATATATATATATATATATATTATGATGCTGATATGTAATTCAAAAATAAATAAATTTGATTATATCAGTTGGATAATAAATAGAAAATGGGAGGTAGGGAAGTGCGATTCATAATCAGTCCCTCATTCATCAATCTATCTATGCCTTTATTTATACCAACACTAGTCATTCATTCTAGTACTAGTAAAAGCCTGAGTATTAGAAACGCCTGAAACGGGATGGAGTGGAGAATAAAATAAAGAGCACAACATGCGTTGAATACTTTCATGTACACTACAGAATAACAAGACATCATGATAGGTCTGACATTTTCTTCACTTGTGTTAAAACCACCATAAGCAAACTGATATTTGCAACCTCCAACCACAAAAGACTTGTTACTCACTCCAATGCTTTCTTGGACGTGTTTCACCAGTATCATTGTCCCCATCTGAAAATTACAACATAAATATGAATGAATCAAGGCCAAAATTGATTAGTTATATTTGTAATGAGAATGTTGACGTCCAACCTGTGGACTAACTTTGATTTCAAGTTTTTAATTTTGAGAACAGTACCTAAAGCATTCGTAAAGAGCACATACCATTTTTTGATTCCTGAGCTGAAGAATAATTGAGTGAAGAGGAATCTAAATTGCTTACCTGATAGAATCAGCAACATGTGGAAGCTGTATGGCAAGATCATCCAAGTTGGGGGTGTTTTGAATGCTCAATCCTTTCTCGTTTGCCAAATGCAATAGACATATGAAGCACAAATGAGGAGAGATGTCACTAATTGTTGCAGCAGCATTGCATTCGCTAGGAAAGTTGGCCAATATATTCCTGAAAGATAAGGAATCTTTTTGACCCTTTAGAATAGAGAAAGGGTGGTCAAAAAAATAAATCAATGTAAGAATTAGTACTTATAATTCAACCGCAAAGAGAAAATGAACTTAAGTTATTTATTTACTTAGACATATAACGGTAAGGAAAAAATGTACAGTGTTAGCAATGGAACAGAATCCTCCGAAGGAATGGAGAAATATTAACTTACCTCTGAAGGAAGTTTAACAGATTCTTGAACATGGTCCCAAAGAGTAATTTTCAGTGCATGAACGTCAACCTGTTTGGAAGTCTTGTCATACTGAACTTCAATTTTATTGACCTGTGTCATTTGAAATTTGAAAATATGAATACGTAAGTTCCAGCTGCAATATTCTCAACTGAAAACTAATGACAAGGATTATGTGTAACCGTTATTCTTTCATCACTTTATCTAAAAATCAAATGCAAGTGTGTAAATTATTCACTAAAACCCACCTGACGAGGCTGAGTAATAAGAGTGTTGGAGTCCTCCATGTCACTATGATCACCTCCGTAGTCACTAGCATCATCCCCACAAACACTTCCATTATCCCACGAAGGAAATGATTCATATTCATTGGATTGTTCTCTAGATCCATCTGTAAAAAACACGGAACTTGAAACATAATCTAGTGACAGCTGAAAACGTGCTAAAATGTTCTCTAAATTTTTTAATATTTCTGTATTTATGTATATAGAGCGAGAGATAAGATCACATTACACCAAGAGTGGTTTTAGTGTAATTTAATAGGATCAAATTACACCTCGTCAAACTTGGCAAAATAAAACTTTAAGTTTTAACTAATTTTTATAGAAGTTATAATTTTATCGATTCAACTACCGTCTTTACTGTGTTGATAGTCTTATGAAATAGAATAATTTAACAAAATTTCATAGAATTCAAAAATTAATACATACTTCACTCTCTTACACACACACACACACATATATTGAAATTACAAAGTTACAACTGCAAATTTTACCTGAGAGCCTGTTTGCCTTCCTTCCGAGACACTAAAGAAAGAAAAGAAATCATCAGAGATGTCTAAAAGGAACTTGACAAGAAATCATCAGTGAGAACACTTTGAAACTCATATCTAAAAGAAACTACCTTCACATTAGACAGAAGAAATAACTTGACAAGATCCTCTGGCTGATAGTGGCAGTCCTCAGGAAGTTTTGTATTGCAAGGCAATCTGCTTTCAGGGAGCAGTAACAATTTGGGATTCTTGGGAGGAGAAAATGTATCTAGCATTTTTTTCTCAAGAGAATTTGTGAAATTTAATTCAACTTCAGCCTGTCTCTTACTCTTTGGCTGCCTACTTTTTAGTGTCGACCCATCTTCAGAAGTAGGATGAACCTCTGCGACTGCAATAAAGATAATTAAATAATTATCATACTAAATTCTAAAAAATATAACAGTATTAAAATCTTTATATGGCATCCAAACCCCACCTTTGGATTTTCGATACTTCCAATGATCAGGCCCTGCCCATGCGTTTTGTTTTGAACTAAAACCCAGACTCAAAAATAAATACCCATCAACATTTTCAAATCTGTCATCCATAACCGCTTCTGGGGAAGGAAATGGCTCCTCATTGTCCTACAAGTACAAGATTTGGAATGTTATTAAAACAAGTGCAACGTTCACTTATTAAAATATTTAAAGAATATTTTTAAAAGCCCATTCAAGATAGTCATATATGTTTATATATGGTTGAAAAATATAAAACCTGAGGGTAACTTGGAAAACTTGGATCTGCATCATTATAGCCTACATTGGCATCAGCAACAACTGTTTGGTCACCATGATCATCACTCCATGCCGTGCAGTTCTCATATTCTTCTCTGTCAAAACCATTTTCATTAGTATCAGCATTATCAAGATCTTCAGCTGAATTCTGGCCTTGAAGTTGAATAGCAGTAGGCCTTCGGTTACTTTCATCAAATTGGTTTACTATAGTCCTGAGACTTGGAGAAATTTCATCCTTTACACACATGTCCAACACGATCTGCTCAATACAATCTACAGAAGAAAGAAAGTCACCACCATTGTCCATATTGAATGTGTTCTATTGCAGATGTAACAACAGTTTCACCATGTTTTTCAAAAAGCAACACACCTCTGACAAAAGAAATATCAATAGTATCTGAAATATCAGATTGATTTTGGCTTGCCATACACTTTGCAGGCACTTCTTGTGAATCAAAGAGCACTCTACATCCACCATATACACCAAGATTATTCATTAAAAGACCCTTGGCTCCACCTTCATCAAATTTTGCTGTTGTCTGGCGATAGAGAGGATCCACCACAAATGCAGCTGAAAAAAACTGATTTTCAGCACAACCTCAACTCCACACCTCATCAAACAAGTAACCGAAATAGATTAGGATTTGAGATCACCATCAAACTTCTTTACATTAAGTGCCTCAAAAGATGATTCCAATGTTGACTCAGGTAATGACGACTGCATGAAAAAACAATTCTTAATACTAAGCAAAATGTTTAATCAGTCAAATCCAGAGATCCAAAGACCACGACCTTTTTGCTTGTTTCTTTCTTGCTTTCTTCTTGTCCACTTTCAATATTAACACCATCCAGGGTAGTGTCTGATATCATGGCTTAGCATTAGAACAAATAAAGAACAAAATACTACAAACTAAAAGTAAATGTACCCCACTCTGAATTTGAAGCCATTCAAGCATTATTTAATTTAGAATTAGAGCACTAGTCATACAACCAGGATAAGGAAGCAAAACAATCCCACAAAGCAATCACCAAGCCAGCTCATTACAAATGCAAAGTTCATTTTTCAAAAAAAGAAAGAAAATGACAAAAAGGCAAGTTGCTCTATGCTTGATAAAAGGGTAGATAAATTGCAACCTTCCTCAGCTGCCTGGCCTGCTCTATTCATCCCACCAAGAACTTTATAGGCCTCAGAATGCACTGAATCCACCCTTAATGAATAAATTTTGACTCCAGCCTCAAGAGTGCAGCTTGCCTGCCCAAACAAAATTTCAATGAACATCTACATTTTACATAAACATAATTTCGCTTCTAGTGCCATTGCTATGAGAATGGTAGCATATTCACTCTTGTAAGTTAATTCGTACAATCCATAAACAAAGAAACCACTCTTCTGCATACCAACTTAAATCTAAATATACATACATTGCGAATGGATTTGTTAGTATCACAGGTGACATAACACTGCAATAAAATCCTAAATAACGCAAATCTCATAAATTATCAAATTGCAAATTAACCACAGGCTAAACTACTTATTTGATCCCTATACCTGTCCTCATTTAAGTTTTAGTCCCTACTCCCTAGGGCCTAGACAAATTTTTGTAGCAGAATTATGCAACCAGAAAATTTTCACTGTTGCCAATGATAGAGACTAAAGCTTAACTTTTATGCATGAGTAAAAACTACAGTTTACAATTTTCTCAAAACTAAAACTTGAAAAGGAGAAAACCAAGGGGGAAAATGAATAATTAAACTTTAATCATAACATACCTTTTGAAAATTAGTCTCAGTGTCATTTTCTTCTTCGGCCTTGATGATATCGGTAAGATGGTCAATCAAGTTCAACTCCCACGTGTTTTTCTGATTAATTTTCTGCGCACACACAAAAAAAAAAAAAAAAAATCAAAAACATAAACATAAAGAGAGTGTAAGTCTTCTTTTTTTTTTCTTTCTGTTTTTGAGTTTATACGTTTTCGCTGGCGAGTTTGATGCAGTTTTGGAACAAAACGAGGATCTGCTGCTTGTTGAGGCAGGGGTCGGAATTGGCCTGAAGAGGAGGTTGGCTGGGGGCGAGGCTCTTGCGGCGGATGGCGGCGGCGCGGGCGGCGCGTGCCTGGGCGCGTTCGAGCTGGTCGTCGTTGGAGCCCAAGAAGAAAGGGCTGGTTGGGGACTGGATGCGGAGTCTCTGCTTCTGACCCATCGTGGGATTGGGGCTTAGGGTTTCCGCCATGGAGGGAATTGCTTTGCGGAGCGGCGATAGGGTTTGTTTGGTTGGTTCGATTCGGAACTGAGAACTTCGGAATCGGAATCACAGACACAACTGAGATTTGGGAGAAACGGGAATGGGGTGGTTTCCCTCCATTTCTGTATTTGAATGAATGGGTAGTTTGCTGAGAAACGCTCTTTACTTTTCAAAACAAGGGCACGTGTCTCAAATAAATATATTTCAATATCTGGTATTTTAATTTTAATTGTATATTGTGCATTGTATATGATACATGAATACATAATGAATATGAATATAAATATTTAATTTTTTAAAAATTAAATATTATCACAAATTTATTAAATGTTTAATTACTCAAATGGTCCCACACTTTACAAATCCTGCATTTTAGTTCCCTTATTTTTAAATGGTTTAATTATGTTCTTATTTTAAAAATGAATTCAATTCAATTTTATTTTATTTTTGTTCTTCTATTAGCTTCAAGTATTTAAAAATATTTTTTTTGTTTTAAAATAAACCAAATTAAACATATTTTAAAATGAAAGAGATAGTTAAAACTTTTAAAAATAAAGAAATAGATTGAATCTATTTTTAAGAATTTAACTATTTTTTAAAAATAAAGAGATTAAATTGAACCTTATAAATATATAAAAATTAAAAATATATAGTATGAAAATTTTGATAATCAAACGATCCACGATTTATCAAAAAACGAATAATTTAAGAACGTGAAAAGATAAAGATATCTTTATCTTAGGAGAATAATCCTATAAGATAAATAAATAAAAAATAATTTGTTATTTTATATATAATAAAAATAATATATTTATCTCTATGATAAAAGATAAAAATATCATCATTTTTTATATAAACAAAACTTAATTCTACAGTCAAGAAGATTTTGACTTTTCCATATTCCACTCTCACTCTTACTAGTATTTCAATTATCTCATAATTTATTTATAGACCAACAAAAAAAAAGAAAGTAGTGCATCTTATTTTTAGGTATATAATATAAATAAATTACAAATTATATGACTATTTTTTAAAGGAATAAAAATTACATTGGTGAAATGGATAAGATAAGTATATAATAGCTGTAGGTATATAATATAATATATTATAAATTAATAAACCTAGCAATTACTTAAAACTGAAATATATTGATCAATCTTATCTTATCTGATGTTAATAGTTTATCATGCTCCAATTAAAACGTGTGAAGGGCAAGAGAGTAATTTTTGATCGACACTCTTTACGCATATTCGACTCTTGTTTTGTTTGGGTTCTCTTCTCTCAATTTCCTTCTCCATTCCTATTTTAATTTTGTTTTTCTTTTTCCTCTTTTCAGGTTTGGTAGGCGGCACCTCCAAATCGGACCCTTTTTCTCTTCCTCTTTTCTTCCAATTCCCTGTTCCTCAATTTTCACCCAACACAAAAACACCTTCTCCTCAAGTTTCCCAAAACACACTTAACTAGGAAACGTTTAACGTTCCTTAACCTGTGCGACTTTCTTTAAATCAAAAGAACAAAGCAAAAACACCCCCACGCCCCCTTTTTCCCCTCCCATAATTTAGAATCGCCTCAAGCTTCGTTCTTTACGTGTTGGGATTGCTTAGATTTCAATTGGGTATCGAGAATGTTCAACGGTATGATGGATCCCGATTTGATGAGAATCGCTCAGGAGCAGATGAGTCGCATGTCTCCCACTGAGTTGGCTCGGATCCAACAACAGGTGTGTCTTTTCTCGTCCTCTTGTTGTCTCTGGAATTGTGTTTGTGGGTTTTGTCGCATTGTGTTTGAGGCTTTGAGATGCAATGTCAGATCAGAATGAACGCAAATTCATTTGTGAATAACAAATTTAATGGAATTCTTTAATGTCCATGATTTGTGGAGATTCAAATTTGAATGTTAGGGTATGAAGTGTTAGTATTTAGGATTAGGTGTTGGTTTTGAATTTTGATGTGAGGGAATGTGTTTTTGGTTTTGATGCCGAGGTTTGGTATCTGGGATCAAGGTTAATTGTGGTGTTGTGCAATGTTTCTTGGGATTGCAGATGATGTCTAATCCAGAACTGATGAGGATGGCCTCAGAGAGCATGAAGAACATGAGTGCTGAAGACTTTAAACTTGCTGCTGAGCAGTTAAAGCATACCCGTCCCGAAGAAATGGCTGAGATTGGTGAGAAGATGGCTAATGCTTCCCCTGATGAAGTGGCGGCAATGCGATCCCGGGTTGATGCCCAGATCAAATATCAGTTGAGTGCGGCTGAGATGTTGAAGAAGCAGGTGAGTTGTATAGTATAGTGAGAACTTCAACTGGTAGTAGTGTCTTTGTGTAAACACAAATTATAAACAGCCACAGGAGAATGCTTTTCCAGGATTATTTAGGTTTGAGAAAGATACTTAAATGAAATTACATTGGGATAATACTTTAGTTCCATAGAATGGTGTGGTCAGAAAATAAGCTTGCTGTCATTGCATAAATAAGACATGTTATACTCTATCTACTACCTTGATAATACTTTAGTTCCACAGAATGGTCTGATCTGAAAATACACTTGCTTTCATTTCATAATAAGACACAGATGTTATACTCTATCTACTACCCTAATAAATTTTTATAATTTTTCAGTTTCTGTAAAAATCTATCATGCGCCTTGATGAACTGAAAATAAATCTTGCAGGGGAATGATCTTCATAATCAAGGAAGGTACAATGATGCTTTGAAGAAGTATATGCTTGTAAGTAAACATTTTGTGGCCACTTAACATTCTCTCCCACACCTCTTTCTCTTATTTATCCCTGTTTTGAGAATTGAGACTTAGGAGGAAATTATCTGTTTTTTTTGTTCTATTACATTAATTTCTTTTCTTTTTTTTTCATATTCTAGGCTAAGGAAAACATTAAAGAGGTACCATCTTTCCAGAGTAGAAAGCTTCTTTTGGCATGCTCTCTGAACTTGATGTCCTGTTACTTGAAGACAAGGCAGTATAATGAATGCATAAAAGAAGGTTCTGAGGTATTTGTAATTCCTTTACTTTTTCCATTGGAATATGATGTTAATTGTAATAGCCAACTGCAATATTTAAGTAGTGTATTTTGAGGAAATTTATCTGCTTAGAAGATTGGAAAGAAAAATTACATTGTTATTGTATTATGCAAGAAAATAATTGCTCCCTTCTGTCTTGCTTTTGTATCAATGCAAATATGGTCTTAAGAGTGTAATTTACTATTATTTTAAGTTCATTGTTTGTAAATTGGCTGTTTCATCATAGCAGTGCATTAATGTGATTTAACTATGGTAGGTTTTGGCATATGATGTGAAGAACCTTAAGGCTCTTTATCGAAGAGGTCAAGCTTATAAGGAACTAGGTCTACTAAAAGTGAGCTTCTTGTTACTTGACTAACATTTTGGCATTAAGGTTGATGTTGTATTTTGTCTATATTCAATGGCATTTGTAATTTTTTTAGGATGCTGTTTCTGATCTGAGCATGGCACTTGAAGTGACCCCTGACGATGATACAATTGCAGTGCTTTTACGGTATGATCTTGCTCCCTTTTACATACTTGCATCTATATTAGAAATAGAGCTATTTATTGATCTACATATTACATATATGACACATCTGCTGTTGTAACTGATGAGTCTCTAATTATTATTCAGAGTGATTTTTTTTTATCAAATTAATGTGAACAATTGATTGTATGCTGAATTAAGTATATCTGTGAGGTGCTTACCATTCTGTTTTTTCTGATAGAATCTTGTGTAAGCTATAATAAAGGAATTGATATATTGGGCCAGTTTGTTTAAGATTATAATAAGTATTTATAAAATAAGTGATTATCAGATAATTGATTATTTCATAAGCTGATAAGATTTGCTTCTTTAAATAAGCAGAAAACAACTTATTTTAAGTAAAAGCTCAGACAAACATACTAAAAACACAGATAATTGTTTATTTTATTAAAATAAGTGATTATTTCACCAAATAAGCTTAAACAAACCAACCCATTGGAAGTAAGCTGATATGAAGTGCTTATTTCAGGGATGCCAAGGAAAAATTAGCAATGGGAGGTGGTGAGCATGCACCTGGAAGTATGTGTTCCCCCCCATTTATTTTCTACTTATCTTTCACTTCACCTAATCCTCATGAGTTTTATGCTTATAAATAGATGTCAGATTTAAGTTAACCTTGTTGACATCATGCATGTAGGACTAGTAATTGAAGAAATAACCGAAGAAGTTGAGGATGTGCCTTCGGGAAGCTCTTCTTTGGAACAAACAGTGGTTCAACCAAAAAAGTCTGGTGACTCCTCTAAGAGTTATAGTACAGCTAACAATGGAAATCCAAAAACAAATACAGAGAGTTTAGATGCATTGAGAAAAGATCCTGAAGCTTTCAGGTAGTTAGCATTTTAAGTTTCTAAGCATTTTATGTTTATTTTTAATTTAATGATTGGTCTACAAAAGATTTACATTCTTTTCTTTTTTAGATCATTCCAAAACTTTGTTTCAAATGCTGATCCTGCCATGCTGGCTTCTATGAATGCTGGGCATTTAAAAGATGTGTCTCCAGATATGCTTAAAACTACCTCTGATATGATTGGTAAAATGTCACCCGAGGAACTTCAAAGAATGCTTGACATGGCTTCTTCATTTCAAGGGAACAACCCATTTTTTAGAGGAGGTTCCCCTGATTCTTCTTTCAACCCTGGATCAATGCCTCCAAATGTGACACCTGACATGTTTAAAGCAGCTAGTGATATGATAGGTAAAATGCCAGCAGATGACCTTAAGAGGATGTTTGAAATGACATCCTCACTGAAAGGGAAAGAATCTACTCCATTAGCAGCAGCAGTAAATGAGACCGAAAGAAATGTTTCCCGGTCAAACTTACCATCATCAAGTACTAATGGAACTACTGCTTTTGGAGAATCAAGTTCTCATAATGTATTTTCAAATATGAGAAATGCTTCTCAGTCAAACTTCCCTTCTTCAAGTACTGATATACAAGAACAGATGAGAAACCAGATGAAAGATCCAGCTATGCGGCAGGTATGTTTGTATTTCTTGCTAAGGAGATAAAATAATCACTAGCCTTCTTCCACATACCTCCTGGAATAAATACAATCAAGTTTCCTCTTTTACTTGTCATGTTATAGGAGTAATTTCTGATTAAGTATCCCCTTTAAGAGTAGTACAGATTCCTCTATCTTGAAACATTCTTGTCTTCAATATTTTTATATGTATCTTCCCTTATTTTTTAATGCTGTTTTGGCAGATGTTCACATCCATGTTTAAAAATATGAGTCCGGAAATGATGGCAAACATGGGTGAACAATTTGGTGTTAAGCTTTCACCAGAAGAAGCTGCAAAAGCTCAGCAAGCCATGTCATCCTTATCGCCGGAGAGCTTGGATAAAATGGTATCTTCTTCTCCAAACTCTACAATATATTCTTAGTTTGTATTCATCAATAAAATTTTGTACCTTAGACGAGGTGTGGCAATTCTAGGAAATGTAAGATAAAATGCAAGAGAAAGTGAGACTTAGCTTGTAAAACATTTGGCTGCAAGATAATTCCATGGTTAATTGAAATAGCAATGGGGTAGATAAACTTAGGTTGGATGGGTATAGAATTGTACAGTAGTACTAAGATGAATCTTTTCACTGTCTATGCAGATGCTTTGGGCGGACAGGATTCAAAGAGGAGCTGAATCTGCGAGAAAGACGAAGAACTGGCTGCTAGGGAAACCTGGGATGATCTTGGCAATATGCATGCTCATTTTGGCTGTCATTCTTCACCGGTTAGGCTTCATTGGTGGCTAGAGTAAGGGGCAAACATTTTATGAGATTCCTTAGGCATTCAAAGTCAGGCATAACCTTCTAGTGTGATGAGAAAATGAGATGATGATTCAATGTATTGTCTTAACCAAGAGACAGTGGAGAGAGAGGAGGGGACATATTTTTTGGTTATCTGGAAAGCAATGCCAAAATGGCATCTCATCAGATATGTCCAAATTGTGGATGTGATTGGCATTTTTTTTTTTGTAATATATTAGCTTTTGAGTTGTTTACCATGTAGTAGTACTTGGAGGGACCCTACTACCATTCAATAAATTTGAAACTTTTTGCCATCTTATACTCTAATCCTAATGTAGCATTTTGATTTGGTGCGTTATTATTTATAAAATTTACACGATTCCCTTTTATGTGCTTTCCTCACTCACGTGGAACTATTAATTTGAGGAGATAGTTTTATCCGAGTCATTTGTTGTGATATGCTTTATCTAGTCATTTGTTGTCTCTATCTACCGTTTTCAAAGTCGTGTCAAACGTAGACTTGTTAATGAGTTGTGACTAAGAAACACGCGTACAGAAGACTACGAGTATTTTGGGATCTCATTTTCCAGTTTAATTTTACCTTTTATTTTTGTTGATGAGATTATTTAGTGTACCATCCGAGCTGTTGGCCAATCGAATGCACCTTGGTTTAAGTCACTTCGTGTTAACATATTTGAGTTAGTGGACTTGTACCATCTGAGCCTCTGACCAATTGGATGCACCTTAGTTTAGCCTCTTTGTGCTAATTATTTGAGGCTGACGGATTTGTATTATCCGAGCCTTTAGTTGATCGAATGCATCTTGATTTAAGCTTATTCGTATTAACGCACTTGAGACTGGTAGATTTATCCATGTCTCTTATTAGTCTTGTGCATGTTTTCTCATAAATCATAACGTGCGATAGGAACTTTATATTACTTCAATAGAGGCAATAAAAGCAATAGGGCCATTAAGACAAATTATCACCTATGATAGCAACCCATTAATGGCAATTAAGGAGAGAATAGTTAGAAGGCAAGAGAATTAAGTATGTTAAAGGGAGAGGGTGCCTATATAGGGGAGAGGGTCAAATACGCACACTAAGTTAACACATTATACACTTGATGTATTAAGTCAGTTGAATTCATAATACAATCTAATATCGGAATATTTAGTGTATTTTTTCTGTTAGCACAAATTTCTAGACATATAAAAAAATATAATAATCAATTAAATTCTTCTATCAAAAGAAGAAGACTAAATAGGGTATTCATTAAACCTAATATATCTCCCTAATTTTTTTTAATTTGGAAGTTTTTATTTATGAGTTCTCTTATTCGACTTAAATTTTTAAACGATGAAATAATAAATAAATAATAAGATATGTAGATGTTAAATGTACATGTGACCCAATAATTTTTGATAAAAATCTATATAATAAATAAAAATGATACTATTTTTTATAATAACTTTTTCATTTTTACTTTTATTAGATAATTTTATTTTTAAATAATATTAAATTCTTTTCATGTGATATTTTTATCAAAGAAGAAAATAAAAATACATAAAAAATTAATTTACTAATAAAATAACTATCCATTAAATATAAATAATTATTTTTTATAACTATCCACCGTCTAATAAAAAAGACACGTGATTATCTCTCCCATCCACTATACCCACTGTAGCAGTAACAATAGATATTTATATAACTCATACTAGCCTAGTTGGATAGAACGAAAAGTATAAATATTGATCACGTAACTATGTGTCTTAGCTTGCTTGGTTAAAACCTAAAGGTTCTGATATGATTCTACTTCTACCAATTCTAAACAAAGATTTTAGCTACTTTATTGTTAAAAATAATCTAAACGGACACAATTAAAAACTACTTTGTAATCGTATGCTAATACTAATTAATAATTTCTTTAAAACACTACCTAACTTGTATCATGTTTGACATATATACACGATTTTACAATCTGTCTAGAATTGACATAGACAAACAAATCGTAACCAGGCCAAAATCTGCTCTACTTTCGCGTATAATTAAGCTAGTGGCGACGCGACGTATGAAGTTCCAAAATTAAAAAAAAAAATCCCGCAGTTTCAGTTATTCTAGAAGGGTCATGAATAGCTTAAAAAACAAAAAGTACTACTACAACACAATTACTAAGGAGAAAAAAGAAAAAGAAATTCTGTACTTTTTATTCAACTTTAGTCGAATATTCAATTTTACTTACATTATTTTTTTTAATTAATTAAATCATTTACTTGTAATTCACATCCTAAATTCCTAATAAATCAATAATAAATTTTAATTAATTTTAAAAATACTAATTCTAAATCGTAGGTAATAAAAGTAATAATCACAATAGTTATTCCAAATATATTTCAGATTTATTTGCAAAATAATAAATATCTCTCCAGGATTTGATGAGTTGTTTCTATAAAAATATTTTATTTGTGTTTTCAAAATATTATAATAATTCCATATTTCATAATTTAAAAAATTCTAATTAAGAGATGAGAGAAAATTTTATTTTTTAAAATAAAAAATATTAAATTATTATAATGTGTTTAAGATATTTTTGTTTTAATATTTTAGTGTTACATGTTAATATTCACTAAACTAAAATAGATTAGGAGATGTTAACAACCCTCTCTTAATAAATAAATAAATAAATAAATATATATATATATAAATTAATTATAATAACAATTAATAAGCGTTAAAATTTAATTAATAATAATTAGAAAAATTCCAAAATAATAAATAAATAAATAAAATCGTGTGCGCATAATAACGTATTAATATAAGAAAAACGTGTGCAGTGATGAGTGTTGTTCTTTCTCGTCTTCGTTCATTCAGTGTTGAAGTGCGAACACGACTTCCATTACGAGTAACCCATCCGCAACAACCGCTCCATCCCGATTCTAATTTCTTCAAATTCCATAAAAATTCAATCTTTCTTCGCATATCATCATCTCTTCTTTCAAGCTCCACCATCCATTTCTCTCTCTCCTCTTTCCCCCAACATTCAAAAAAAAAAAACTCGTTAAAAACAAAACAATCTCGTTTTCCTCGAATAAGTCGTTACTTTTGTTTTCCAAAATCCGATGGCTCATCCAGTCATCGTCCATCCGGAGCCGGCGCACGGACACCGTCGGCACGGCGTGGGCGAGGTGGTCGGCGGTGCCGCGGCGGACTGCACCGCCGTGTGCTGCTGCTGCCCCTGCACCGTCGTGAACCTCGTCGTGCTCGCCGTCTACAAGCTTCCGAAGGGGCTCGTGAAGAAGGCCGTGAACAAGAGACGCCGGCGTCTGCCGAAGAACAAAATCGACGACGACGTCAAAAACGACGTCTTGCTGTTGCAGACGCAGCGCACGAGCAGCTTCGACGTGATCGACATCGCGGTGGGGACGACGCGCCTGGAGGAGTTTCTCAAGAACGATCACGATCGCCAGAAGAGCGACGACGAGGAGGAACTGGGCTTGGAGAAGGAGATGTGGGCCCGGTTCGCTGGAACCGGGTTCTGGCGAAGCGACTCTCAGCGCCAAATGTAAAACGGTGTCGTATTCTGTGGTTCGTGCGTGGAGATCATGAATACGGCAGAAGCTATGTGTTCGTGTGAGCGGAATAACCCAAGTGAGAGAGACAGCGATGTGTCTGTCGATCGATGGTTACGTGACGGTTATTGCTCAACTCAACGTGTCCTTGGATTTTATTTTTGTTTTTGCTTTCGTTCCGGATAATTCTCAACTAGAAGCATCCGGTATAATTTCTGAAATTGTTAGGATCCAGACAAACATGATGACTAGAATTACTGTTTTGGATTTGCTTTCAACTCCGGTAACGTTGACATGGAGGAATTAGCATTAACATTCTCTTGTATATAAGTTTTTTTTTTTGTTTTTTTTAAAGATGGTTATTATCCGTTTCTGCAATTTGTAAAGACGAGAAACAAAAAATTAAGAACCTCTGCGTGTTTTTTTTTTTTTTCCTCGTATTCTGCAATTTCATGTTGCAATTTTAAGTTAGCTAAGGTAAGCTAAGAAAACATTGTTACATGTAACTAAACGATGCCGTCTTAGATAATTGTTTTATTTTATTTTTATATCAAATAGGGATTAAAGAGACAACAGTGAGACAAAAGAAAGAAAGAAAATGGTGAGCGGAGGAAGACATTGAATTATATATATCCGTTGAGAAGTGAAAAAATTACGTTTGAGGTAGCATATATGTTTGGAAGGAGCAATATGTGTTGATCAGTTTGTGGCGTAATTTTGAAGTCAAAACATGATTGCAAGCTACAACCTGATTCAAACACCTTATTATAACTAGCTAGCTTGTTAATAAAAGGAAGAAATCATATGTCACGAGTTACGTGTGAGATATGGAACCAAACACTATGCCACTTGGGACGACTTAATTAAAGCAATAGGTCTGATATTTGAGTGTAAGTAGTTGTTGTTGACCATGTCTTAGCATTCGAACAGTGGAATTAAAATCCATGCAGGAAATTTGGAGGCTGAATGAGTGGTGATGGTTTACTAAACCATCCACACACTTTGTCCCCACTCTAGAGTAGACTCAAATTTCCTGTTCAGATTTATGGTGACAATAACCTTTTTTTTTTGTGTGTGTGTGAAGGAATTGTATAATATATGTGTTGAATTTGAACTATAGTTGCAAAACTTGACTGTTATTTTATTTGTATGAGAAATTTCCCTTCAGTTAATTAAATTATGCTGTATTTTCTTTGTTAATTTTACAAGTTGGGCCGTCTTCATTACAAAATAAATATATCATATTTTTATGGGAATAAATATCTAAGAGACATAATTATTATAAATAAAATAACAAATTATAGTCACATATATGAGATTTTATAAAGTTATACATAATTTTATCTTTTTATATTTTTATACATTAACATTTTTTTAATTTTAAAATTATTACACTAAGACTTTTTTTATGTTTTAAAACATTACATTAATATCTCTTAAAAATATTACACTAACATTTTAATGATTTTAAAAACAAGAAGTGTTTGTGTAATTATATTAAACTTGAAGAGGTATTACTGTAATTTGCTCTAAATAAAATTATTAGTTATTAAATTATAGATTTAATGGTAAATTATGATTTTAGTTATTAATTTTTACAAACTTTCTTTTAATTTCTTAAATTTTTATTTGATCAGTTTTAATCTATAAATTATTTTTTTATTTGATTTTTTATTCTTACCATTAAGTCTTTTCATTAAATATTAAATGATTATGTTGAGTGGTTAGAAAATCACCAAAAAATGTTTGATAAAATCTTTCAAAACATCATGATTAATAATTTTCTCACTGTTAAAAACGGCTAAAAATGCATCGGGGAGCCGGTAATCCGGGGCGACGACCACGGCTCCAAGCTGAGAAGCAAGCTGAAAACAGTAGTTTTGCCAGTTAGGCCAAGTGCGCGAGCCAAGTGCGCGAGCCAATGCAGAAGCCGCCGCCATGGAAGAAGTAGAAAACGGGAAGCTTGGAGCCGGCTGAATCGGCTGGCTTATAGAGCCGAAGCTGAAGATCATGAACATGGTAAAAAACGACATCTTTCCACAAAACGGTGCCGTCGTCGTGGACAGGGACGATGAAGCTTGAGCTTGAAGAGCGTAGTATGGAACCGTCGCTATAAACATGAAGTACGCCACGATAATCTTCCACTACGGTGACCTTAGATTCCGATGTTTTTCTCTTCCCTTAAACACTGTTTTGTGTGAGGGAATATAAAGAGAGAAAAAGAGTGACGTTAGATAGAAGTATGATGCATTGTCGTAAAGGAATTGTTATTGACTTATTGTGCTTGGTTTGCATACGTACGTGTTTGCTATAGTTGTGCCATTTTCTCGATGGTCATGTACACGTAGTAGTATTCTTTTGTTTTGAATGTCAGTAGTATTTTTGTTTGTGAATTTACCTGCAGTTAAATAAAATATTTAAGAACACATCTTATTTAAGACTCAGAAATTGCAGGGTATTATTAGCTTCGAAGGAGAAAGTTTTACTACAATTGCAATTTAACACAGCTTTTGGGCAATGCATACTTGATGCTTAGAAATGTTATTTTTGTCCCTTGTCATCACTCGTACCTAAAACACATAGTTGGAGTTAAAATGCAAGAGCAAAGGCTACTACAGTAAATTAACATGCATATTGTAGTAGACTAGTAGTACTTCAAACTTCCCCCAAATGCTTCTCTATGAATTGTTTGATGACGAACATCAACTTGTTTGATGGTTCTGAGTTGGGATCCATAGTGAAGAACCCATGTTGTTGTCCTTCAAATTCTACATACTCTATATCTTTACCCCACTCCTTAAGCCTCATTGCATAATCCTCTGCCCTGTCTTTAAGCAAATCACTTCCTCCAGCCACCACTAAAATTGGGTCCAAATTAATCGCTTCAAGGCTCTCGCTATTCGGCCCAAAAGGATTCACAATAGGGTGATCAGTAGTTTCTCCAACTGGTATAGAAAGCCTCCAAAACCTATTCAATCATTAGTTAGCAACAAAACAAAATTGTTCTATACATACCAAAATTTTGACTAATACTTGAATCATTCAATACATGATGCAAAAATAATTCATATATATACACACAAAAATATGATGCAAAATTCCAATTTACTAACCTATCAATGAGTTCTAAATTGAGAAAAGCATCTTTTGGGCCTCCAGCTTCTAACTTGGTTCGGATAGTTCCACCAAAGAAAGGGGCCAATAGTACATAACCTCTGACCCGAACCGGAGCCAACTTGGGTGACCCGAACCCTAGCCGAGCCGTCAAATGGTGAGCTATGTTTCCTCCAGCCGAGTCACCCGAAATGAAGACCCGGCTAAAATCAGCCATATGGCTCAACCACGGGTCTGGCTCATCGCCCACGGCTTGAGTTTGAAGCCACTTAACAGCCTCAAAGCCATCCTCAATCGCATAGGGGAGCCGATTCTCAGGAGCGAGCCGGTAATCCGGGGCAACGACCATGGCTTGAAGCCGATTGGTAAGCTGGAAGCAATAGTTTTGACAGTTAGGCCAAGTGCGGGAGCCGATGCAAAAGCCGCCGCCGTGAAAGTAAAAGAAAACGGGAAGCTTGGAGCCGGATGAGTCGGCTGGCTTATAGAGCCTAAGCTGAAGATCATGGGCAGCGTCAAAAAGGACATCTTTCCACAAAACAGTGCCGTCGTCGTTTACAGGTACATTAAAACTTGTGCGTGAAGAGCGTACTATGGAACCGTCGCTATAAACATGAAGAACGCCACGACAATCTTCCACCACAGTGGCTTTGGAATCAGATGTTCCAAACATGTTTTTTTTTTCTCTTCCCTTACACACTGTTTCTTGTGTGAGGTTAATTAAAGTTCGGAATATAAAGAGAGAAAAAGAGGTTAATGAATGACGTTAGATATATACTTAATTAGATGAATGCATTATCGTGAAGCTGGAATTGTTATGTGAGTGGCGTTTTCTCGTTGTGCTTGCTTTGTAGACGTGTTTGTTTTGTTTGCCATGCAAAAGACAAATTAACATGAAATTGTGGAATGTGGATTACTTCTACACGTTGTTTTGTGCGGCTCTTTAGTCTTTAGTTGTGCCACTATCTCGATGGACACCATCATGCAAAGGGATATTATTCTTTTGTAGAATAGAATAATAAAGTGCTTCACTTGGATATCAATAGATTTTTGGCTTAATTAGTATTTTTTTTCTATTATTAATTTAAAATATTTAATTTTATCTCACTATTTTTAAAATGTTTAATTTTTTTTATTATTAATTTAAAATATTCAATTTCATCATATTATTTTTAAAAGATTTAATTTTGTCCAATTATTATTTTAAAATATTCAATTTCGTCACGTTAGTTAATTTATTTATCATAAATAATAATAAGATGAAATTGATTTTTTTTTTTAAAAGAGTGAGACAAAATTGAAAATTTTTAATTAATAGTAATGTGAATTGAACCTTCTAAAAATATAGGATAAAATTGAATATTTTTTTTTAAATAAAAGAATAAAATTGAATATTTTAAATTAATAGTGGTATCAAGATAATAATTAAGCCTAGATTTTTTAATCATGGTTTATAATATTGGTTGAGACTCTTCATCAGTGTTATTGTGTTAACCTTTGATCCTTAACCTGTTATTTATATAAACCTGTTAAAAATAAAATAAATCTTTAACCTTAACCTGTTATTGACCTTGATGTGTTATAATTTTTTTAGCTGAATCTTGTAATTTATTCAAGTTTTAACTAACTGCTTATAAGATCTCATGAAAATTCAATTCTTGTTATTTATTTATTTATTTTTAATTCCAATTTCATTGTCGCTCTCTTTTATTTCTTAATTTTTCTACTTTTAAGTAAAATAATACAAAAATCCCTCTTTCTAACAAAACAAAGACATCAAACAATACATCAAATTAAAGGAAAAATATTAAATATAAAAAATAACATTATAATTCAAGTGTGTATATTCAATTTAGTTTGAATCTAAAATAGATAGATTTAAAGGTGCATGTAATATGGTATCAACATGTGCATTAAATGAAAAACAAAGAATGAGATTTCTTAATATTATGTGCTCATAGAATTGACCCAAGATTCATACATGTGAAAAGGGAGGGATTCTTCTCACTTCGCGACTGGTTGTATATTAGATTGATTTCTTAAATATCAAGTAGCAGGGTATTTTGAAGAAGAAGAAAAAAAGAGGTAATGTACCTATAATTTAATTCAATCAGAAAAAAAGTGTAGAATAATTCAAAGGCAGAAATATTTAATAATAAGTAGATAACACTACCAAAAGCTTAATTTAACAACTAATTAGCTAGGTAGCAACTTTTTTAATCTAACAAAAGCTTTAACAGTTAAACAATATTATCATTTCTGTTCTTCCCTCCCAATAACTTTGTTTCCGTTGTGGAAGCTTTGACTACGTACTCCAAATAGGATGAAAGTTTCATTCTAATGTTCATTTATCATGTTTATGTCAAGACGTTGTCTATCATGTTCATTCCTCTTCTCTTCAATCTCAGTAAATGTTTATGTTGTAGTTGTAATGGATCATGTGTTTCTCTTCATTCCTTTCAAGCCCAACGACTTTGACACTCACTCAAGTATAAACATGATAAAATCAGTTAAGACATGATGATAATCTTCTATATGCATGAAAGAGTGATTATATTCTGATGGAAAGGTTAAAGACCTTTGAATTATTTTAGTCGAATTGGGCTTATTTTGTCCATAAGTTGACATGAGGTAAGGATGTTCAAAATTTAACCAATCAATCTGTTAAAAAAAAATCGATCAAACTAAAATTTTAAAAATTACAGTTGCCTCATAAAATACAGTATGTAATACTCTCTCCAGTTTTACTTACAAGACTAAATTACTTAATTCATTAAAATTAAGAAAATTAGTTAATTAATTTAGTTGAAAAAAATTAATTACTACCATTGTCATTAATACTCTTCTTTCTATTTTTTCTAATTGTTTCTCTATCTTCTTTTTCTCTCTTCTAATTGTTTTTCATTATATAACCTCTCATTTGATAAAAAATAAAAAATAACGATAAGAAATATAATATAATTAACGTGTATTATAAACAAAAAAAAAACATTTGTAAAATTTGAATTTATAAATATAACCGAAAGAAATACATGTTTTGTACTCAATATAAATTATCAGACTTCAACGTGTAGTTTGGGTTACATATTGCACCGGAGCCGTAGTAGCTACCTTCAATCCACATTCATGTTTATGCACTCTGAAATGATTTCCGTGGCTCATTATTCTTTCCAATTCTGAACGAAATATGAACCTGCAGCTTTAGGCGTCTTCGAATTCCATGCTTATGCCAATTCAATTGCATCCGTTTTGTATTATTTCCTTAAAATCAATAGAAATTTACATAATAAAAGGTGCAAAACAAAATTTATATATACATAGATATACTAATTCTTGCCTAATTACAAAGTTTCTATCCTTTTCCATACAATTTTCTCCAATAAACAAACACACGTAAGTTAATTAACCAAATATAAATTTATCTTATGCCACTGATTGCTATAATATATATTAATTATTTGGCTGTTAAAAAAAAATCATATATCAATCATAATTAAATCCACACATGCCAACATCTCCGATCCAAATGGGTTTTACTGTGTATATGTGGGCAAGTTTGTTAATGGAGTCAGAATCGATCGTCAACTTATTTTAGCTTTTTCTTTTCTAGGCATACATCACGAGAATCCAAACTTGTTTGGACATAAATTATGAGACTCCACATGAAGTTTGGGTTACATTTAGCCCTATACTATAGCTAGAATTATACATTCATGACAGTAATAATAATGTCTAAAATCATACATCTCAAAAAAAGCTTATGTTATGAAACAAGCTGTCTAAGAGTGCTTCTGCATGCCACTTAACATTGGCAATATATGTCGTTATTGATAATATTTTCTAGTGCAATGGATTTGATCCATAAAAATCCATGGCACAAAAGTATATTGTTGAGAAATAAAATAGAAATTCCAGAAGACAAAAATACACCTAAACAAAACCCGCGTAAAAAACAAGTGAGACGTCCATTCTAACAAAACTATTAAATACTACATATTAAAGAAAACAACATGTTGAATTTGTGAAATCACTAATCATCTAGATGACAAAAACAGAAGGCAAGCAAGCATACTTGTTTTGACTAGATGTTTTGTTTGATAGCAAAGTCAAGTGGATATATAGTCCACAATACCCTCCATCATCTACAAGGACTTTAAGCTTTGAACTAACTTTTAGAAGGGTATTTTTGGTGAACTGAAATGTTTCATTTCTATATTCCTTGCCAACTACTGAAAGATATGCCAAAGTCACAAATTATAAATACCAATATACCATATATTATAATAATTGTAATGAAATGATTATAGTGCCACCGACAGATTTCTAGGAGGAACGTACACAGGACAATAAAGGAAAAGAAAGCAAAATAGGGCTAACATAATGGTCATAGTCTTAATACTTTTTTTCTTCTTCCAAAAAGTGCCTCTCTCCTACCATACTGTTGAGGGATACACAAAACCAAACTCATTTAATAATGTGATCACCAAAATCATTGTTAATTGTTAATTATACAATAATGGATTCTTCTACTCTACCACGCCCCCACCAAATACTGATTATAGAATTACGTTCCTAATAATCACTTCCACTTGTCTTTTTATGAGCCAAATCTATAGTCAATTCATTTTTTTATATGACTTTATGAGGGCAAATTAAGTAACCGTAACATAACCACTTTTCCACACTCGTTTTTTTTTATGGCACAACAGGCATACTATCATCTTCATTTAATCATTTATGTCTTGTTCTCTACGAAATTAATTGTGGTCGATGTAACTATGTAAGTGCTACACGATTGATATTTAAGTTTATAAACCATGGTTAAACTATATTATTATGAGTTTAACCTGAACCGAAATGTCTTCTGAAAAAGACAATCATACTTGAACAGATAAGATGACTATGAATGTTAAATATTTATTTATAATTATTAACACAATTTTACTAAGTTTTTAAACTTGATATACTAACTAAGCTGAAATAATTGATAAAATCAAATGAAAAATTATAAATTTAACCCATATCATGTTGTTAATTACGAGTGAATCCATGCAAATTACGCATGCAATGAGAGGTTAACATTCATAATATTTAGTTAATAAACTTTCCCCATCAATCAAAGATAAAAGTGAAAACGAAGTAAACAAAACTTCAAGAGACAGACTGACAGCCCGGCGGTGGGGGACAGGTCACCCTCCAAACATAGAACACTTGTCCTTAATTGCCTACTATATCTCTATAGGAAGAAAAAAAAAAAAGTAAGAAAAATGGTACGAAACCCCTATTTTATTTTCCAACGTTTACACCAAATATATAATAAACTTTCCTTCTAAACCTGTTATTAATCAAAATATATTATCTAATCCCTTAATATAGTTAATTTGTTTTTTCTTCTTTTCTGCCCCTTCCAATTTATCTCTACCGAAAATAGGATGAACTCCCACATGTACAAAGTTTCGTCGTTCTGGCAAACACATAAGCCTTTGCAAAAAGATGTTTTGCATTCTTAATGCCAAATGTCTTTTTTTTCTTCTTCTAGCTTTTGTATGGTACGTACACACGAGTCTCTAGAGGACAGAAACAGCTCAGCTAATATATACTGAACAGAATTAGCATGAGATATCTTGTTTTTATTTGCTTCTATGCATCTATTCCCCGGTATAGACTATAGACAATCTATATATTCATTAATTAAACGCAAACACTAATCACCATCTCATAAACAAAACACTTATTCTCTGCGTGCTAATTGCAAAGTATATATAGCACATCTAATTATTAATCCTCACTTTTTTAACACGTCAAGTCGAAGATCCACTGTTCAGAAAATAAAATTTAACTTACAAACATAAATTAACTACACTCTTCTAAACATATTTTCAGTTATTATTAATTAAAAAAGAAGAAGTTAAAAAGCACGTTATTAGCACTACTTTAATATAAAAATAGTGTCTTCCAAATTCAAAGTCTTCACTCCACAAACAACTCATGCAGAAGGTGAAAAGGTAAATGTACGGGGGAGAAAGAAAGAGACAGTCAAAAGACTCCATTAAAATCGTAAGGAGAAAAAATTATTGACAATAATGAAAGTGGGTTTATCTATCCTTCCTTCATTTATTCACGGGCCAGGTAGCAGTTGGGGTTACTGGAGCCCACACAAATGGAACTCAGTTCTCACCTCACTCTCCCCATCCAATCAAGTCCTGCCACGTAAGCCATCGATTTTCACAAAGCAACCGACACCCCTTGATTTACCCACATTCATTAGCACCAATTAACAATTAACTACCTCAACAACACAATAAATCCCACCATTTACCCCACCCAAGACCAAAACAAAAACCTTGTCTCCAACACGAACTCTCTCACAAACACAACATCATAGCCAGTGTTTCTGTTTCTCACTCTCTCTGTTCTGTCTGAACACCGAAATTCCATGGCCATGGATTTTCGCATCTCTGGCGTCACGATCCTCTTCTTCCTCCTCCCAGCCCTCACATTCTCACTCTCGCAGGGTCAGATAAACTCAAACTCAATCCTCGTGGCTCTGTTGGACTCGCATTACACCGAGGTAGCTGAGTTAGTTGAAAAAGCCATGCTTTTGCAGACTCTCGAAAACACGGTTATGAAGCACAACATCACAATCTTCGCTCCCAGAAACGAAGCTCTCGAACGCGATCTCGACCCTGATTTCAAGCGGTTCCTCCTCGAACCCCGCAATCTCCATGCCCTCCAAACCCTCCTCATGTCCCACATCGTCCCCAAAAGAATCACCAAACCCGATTTTCAACCCGGGACGGGTAAGTTGGGTAAAGCGACCCGACACAAAACTTTGGCGCTGCAGCACCACCTCATTCTCCACACCCTGAATTTGACCCACTGGAATGTTGACTCTTCCCGGGTCATTAACCCGAATTCGGTTATCCGACCTGACGGAGTCATCCACGGCATCGACACGCTCCTCATCCCTCGCTCCGTCCAAGACGACTTCAACCTCCGCCGTAATCTCATCTCCATCGCCGCCGTGAAACCCGAATCCGCGCCGGAGGTCGACCCACGGACGCATCGTCTCAAAAAACTCGCGCCACCATCGCCGGCGGGTTCCCCGCCGGCCCTTCCGATCTACGACGCAATGGCGCCGGGGCCCTCCCTCGCGCCAGCTCCGGCTCCGGGACCTGGCGGGCCCCACCACCACTTCAACGGCGAGAAACAGGTAAAAGACTTCATCCACACGCTCCTCCACTACGGCGGTTACAACGAAATGGCGGATATTCTGGTAAACTTAACATCACTGGCGACGGAGATGGGACGGTTGGTTTCGGAGGGTTACGTTTTAACGGTGCTGGCTCCTAACGACGAGGCCATGGCGAAGTTAACGGCGGACCAGTTAAGTGAACCGGGTTCGCCCGAACAGATTATGTACTATCACTTGATTCCCGAGTACCAGACCGAGGAGAGCATGTACAATGCCGTTAGAAGGTTCGGGAAGGTCCGTTACGACACGTTACGTTTGCCGCACAAGGTGACGGCGCAGGAGGCTGACGGCTCCGTTAAGTTCGGGCATGGGGACACGTCCGCTTACTTGTTCGACCCGGATATTTACACGGATGGACGGATCTCCGTTCAGGGAATTGACGGCGTTCTGTTTCCGCCTCAGGAGGAAGAGGCTGGGCCCGTTACCCGAGCCCAGCCCGCTAAGGTCGTCGCTAAGCAAAGAAGAGGTGCGCTTTCTTCTTTTTCTTTCACTTGCCTTTTTTTTTGTTGGTGGTGTTTGTTTGGGTGTTTTTTAAGTCAAGATGGGGAAAGAGGTGAAGATGACGTGTGTGTGTTTAATTTGGTTAGACTTCTTGTCGTTTTGGTTAAGGTTGTCAATTATTGGTTAAGGATGAGTAAATGTATTTAGGAGGTGTTTGGATAAACAGTTTAATTAAGAGTTTTTGAATTGGGCGTTTGGAATATGTAAGAATTTAGGTGAGGGGTGATAGACTATAGTGTTGAAGGAGTATGGTGTTATCTTGCTTGTTCTAGATTATTAGGAAATATTATTGTGGAAAATAGGATTCTTAAGATTTAAGAAACTAGTCTAAAACTTTAAGGAGTGGCAGTGGCACCACTCAACGTATCGAATTGCTTGTTAGGTCAAGCTTCTGAAAGGTGGAAAGAAACTTTTGAGAAAAAAAGTTTATCTTGCAATCATATTTGATGATCTATCATCTTGGTTCATCATTTCTCACAAAATTGGTGAGTATTTTAGTAAGTTCCTACTTTGTGCTTGCTTGCACAGAGAATATGGAAACTAGATGGAATGTAATCATATGTGGAAAAAAAAAATTGGAAATTGAGAGAGAGAAGAGGCAAGTGTTGAATGACGTAAAAGACAATTATCCAACTAGAATGAATTTTATGATCGTTTCGATGTTTGTGTACTGATTGCTGAACCTTGATAATCTCCAACTCCAACCTTGTAATATCAAAGTCTTATGATTGTTTGTCTCTTTTCACATGCTAATCTATATAAAGAAATTGTTTGTCTAAGGTATGTTTGAAATTTTGCTAAAATTTGAATGGAATGGCAGGAAAATTGTTGGAAACAGCATGTTGGATGGTTGGAAGCTTTGGACAGAGTTCTAGATTCAGCTCTTGTCAATAAAGAGTTCTTATCTGGATGCTAGCAAGACAAGCTAAGAACGAAAATAGTGAGTTTCTAACTTGATATCTGATGTTAACTTTCACCTGTTTTTCTTGATGTTCTCACATAATTCCATTTATGTTTACTGTTACTGATAATGTAACAGTACAAAATCCCATTGGTGAAATTGGATCTTTTAAACACAATGCATGCTGCTATCAGGCCTTTGACCCGGTTTTGGTCTTAAATGGGTCTTCTCTCTCTACCATGTGAGCTTGAATATCAAATACCAAAAAATAAAATATTTAAAAACAAAAAGTAAACCTCAGGCATATGAGGCTTCTTGTTACCCCTCCCAATATTCATTAGAAATTAGAAAAAAAGCTTATATAGAGTTCGTTAAGTGTTGTTTGTACTGTTTTTCGATCAGAATTATAGTTTAGTCTCGATAATATACATACTCCTTTAATACAAACCTTTGTTACTTAGATAAAACTCTAATTCTGATTGAAGAACAACACAACTCAAATTGTATTTAAGTTTTGTTCAACTCATTTTGGTTAGTTAATACATATTACTTAACCATGTGATTTAATTTTCCTAATTGCCATTAAGTTGACCTTGAACTCTATTGTTTTCCTTTAACATTTTCTATTTACTTACATTGATTGCACATGCCATGATGCAGTTGCACAGGAAATTCCAAAGATGTAAAAAGTCAACGGAATATGAAGGCCAGGTTACTTGAAAGGAAGTTTAAATAGCAGCTGCTATGGGTTTGGTTTTCCCACGTTTTTGTGATGATGCTCTTTTTTTCTTTGTCCTTCTCGATTTTTCTCCTTGTGGATTTGGATCTTGGACTAGAGAACAAAAAGCTTCTCTCTCTCAAGTCTAGTAAAACAATATATAGTGCATAATATCATATAATATGCAAATTTAGATTCAGTTGGTAGTGCTGCTGCTACAAATCTCTAGGAGGGTGGTTGTGTTGGTGGGATCAGATGAGAAGGTTTTATGTAATAAAATGGCAGGGAAATCTGTGCCTGATTCAGTAAGTAATTTTACGCAAATGGAAATACAGTAATAAATCAATAAAATGATTCTTTTCTGTAATCACATTTTGTACATTTTCTCTTCATCCCTTTATATTATCTATATTTACCACTCATGTTTGGAAAAATTATGCTTTAGTTAAAATCACAAGGAAAAAAAAAGTATTTTGCAGGATAAAATATTATCGAACAGGATGATTTCAGAACTAATAAAGTAATCATACTGAAATTTCAGTTAATTAAATGAAGAATGATGAATGAATTAAAGATAAACTACCCTTCCATTTCAGTTAATTTCTCGACAGGTGATTTATATTAATTTACTTCTAAAAAATTGATATTTAGTCCTTTAATAATAGAAGCATTACATAATTCAGAGCCTTAGTCATATATAATAATGAACATCATTTTAGTCCTTTTAATAATAGAAAATGACATCAATTTTGAAGCTTGTGCAAAGAATGACTTCGATGTCACTTCATAGTTAAGGGGCCAAATTGATATACTCTCATCAGTTTAAATTACAACCTCTCCCCATTTTTATCATATAATTTGCTCATGCAAAAATAATGTCCAATAATAAAACCTCAACGTCATAGCTATAAAAGTCTGCTAGTCAATGATTGCGATCCTAACAATACAAACAAAAACAAAAATGGGCATCAAGTTTTAAAGTATTTTAATGTACTGACCAAAAAATTATTTTAATATACATTTCATTTAATATCATCCATGTGCTTTAATATGTTTTTAATTTCTTAGAGGAACATTAAAAATAAAAATGTTTACCTCAACAAAAATTAATACTATGATTTACCATTAACATATATACTAGAAAATAGTTCATGCCTCTTTACAGTGATTTGCCACCATAAACCCTTTACTTTTTATTTGAGAATAATAATAATAATAATAATATTATTTTCTAGATTGTCCACTCGTGTGGAAGAGCAATTGAGGTTTTAAAGTTGAACGGACAAGACACTTTCCTAATCTTGACCTTACAGCAACCACATAGATATAGGGTATATAGCCCACGCAGATTTGATCCTCTAAGTAACACAATGTACAATTATAATGGTTGGTGAGTGATCTGACTGAAGCCATTTAATGAAAAAATATATATATAAACAAATCAAATAGGAATATATGATAATTCAACCAATCTTCGTTTAACATGTTTGGGAACAGTAGGAAAGCTCGAACTGCGTTTGGGAATAGCAATTTGGATCTAGTTAGAATTGCATTTGTGAGTAAGCTCGAACTGCGTTTGAGAATAGCAATTTGGATTGGAATCCAAAATGCAATGTTCCGCACAAGATCTCACCGATAAAAAAAATAAAATAAAAAAGTCAATGATTCACCTATGAACCACCTATTCAATGCTTCAAGTTAGACACCCAAAAAAAAAGTCAATCACATTAAGAAAATACAACAGGGTTCTAAAAAATTCCTCCAGAGAGAAAGCCACATTGTTTACTATTTCTTAAGCTTTTTCTTTTTGCAGTAGTCTATGGAGCTTCAGCAACCTTCTTCCTTGATGAAGAAGCAAGATGAATGTCCTAAAAAATTGAAAAAAAAAAAAAAATATAAAATATAAAAAAAAGAATAATGTTTTGAATTTTTTTTTAAAGCAATGAAGATTTTGAAAATATGAAAAACAAAACTATTTTCTTAAAAAATCCGAGACCACTGGATTTGAATTATCTTTAGAAAAATGATTATTTTAAAATTGGGAATTTTTTGAAATTTTGGAAAAAAGTGAAAATTTTAAAAATATTAAAAAATAGGAAATATTTAGGGTTTAAAAAATACAACAATAATCATTTAGCGTTTCATATATGAAACTTTAATTATATAAGGTTTGAAAGATAAAACATTAAATTGAAATCATAATTATTTAGGGTTTCAAAAATAAAAATTAAATTGAAAACCTAAATATTTAAGGTTTCATATAGTAAACTATAAATTGAAACTCTAAATATTTGGGGTATAAGAAATAAAACATTATATTGAAATCTTAAATATTTAGGGTTTCATAAATAAACTCTAAATCGAACTCTGAATATTTATGATTTCATAAATAGAACCCTAATTATTTAGGTTTCTTAAAAAAATTGAAATCCTAAATATTTAGCATTTCATATATAATACCTAATTATTTAACATTAGAAAAATGAAACTATATATTGAACCCTAAATATTTATGGTTTAAAATTTAAAACATTAAATTAAAACCCTAAATATTTTAGGTTTCATAAAATAAAACTATAAATCAAAATCAAAATTATTTATTTAAGGTTTACAAAATAAAAAAATAAATTGAAACCATAAATCAAAATCCTAAATATTTAGAGTTTCATAAATAAAAACCTAATTATTTAGCATTAAAAAAATGAACTTTTATATTGAAACACTAAATATTAAGGGTTTCAAAATAAAAATTAAATTGAAACCATAAATACTTAAGGTTTCATAAATAAAACTATAAATCAAAACCCTAATTATTTATTAAGGGTTTAAAAAATAAAAACATAAATTGAAACCATAAATATTTAAATATTTAGAGTTTCATAAATGAAAATATAATTATTTATTATTAGAAAAATGAACCCTTATATTGAGACCTTAAATATTTAGGGTTTCAAAAATAAAAATTAAATTGAAACCCGAAATATTTAGGTTTTTATAAGAAAAACTATAAATCGAAATTCTAATTATTTATTTATGGTTTAAAAAAAAATTAAAACCCTAGATATTTAAGGTTTAAAAAATGAAACAATAAATCAAAATCTTAAATATTTAAGGATTCATAAATGAAAATATAATAATTTAGCATTAAAAAATGAACCCTATATTGAAATCCTAAATTTTCAAGATTTCATAAATAAAACTATAAATCGAAAACCTATTTATTTATTTAACATTTAAAAAGTAAAAACAAAAAATTGAAACCCTAAATAATTTAAGTTTCATAAATAAAATCATAAATCAAAACCTTAAATATTTATGGTTTCATAAATAAAACCATCAATTAAAATCCTAAATACATAAGGTTTCATAAAAGAAAATACAATTATTTAGCATTTGAAAAATGAACCTCTATATTGAAAACATAAATATTTAGGGTTTAAAAAATAAAACATTAAAGCAAAACCCTAAATATTTAGGATTTCATAAATAAAACTATAAATTAAATCTCAATTATTTATTGAAGGTTAAAAAAAGAAAACACGATATTGAAATCCTAAATATTTAATGTTTCAAAAATAAAAATTAAATTTAAACCTTAAATATTTACAGTTTCATAAATCAAACCATAATGTGAAACCCTAATTATTTATTTAGGGTTTTATAAATGAAAATATAATTATCTAGCATTTGACCCTTATATTGAAACTTTAAATATTTAGTGTTTCAAAAATAAAAACTAAATTAAAACCCTAAATATTTATGATTTTATAAATAATACTATAAATCAAAACCTCAATTATTTATTTAGAGTGAAAAAAATAAAAACATAAATTAAACCGTAAATATTTAAGGTTTGATAAAAGAAACCATAAATCAAAATTCTAAATATTTAAGGTTTAATAAAAGAAACCATAAATCAAAATCCTAAATATTTAAGGATTCAAAAATGAAAATATAATTATTTAGCATTAAAAAAAATGAAACCCTGTATTAAAACCTTAAATATTTAGGGTTTCAAAAACAAAAATTATATTGAAACTCTAAATATTTACTATTTCATAAATAAAACTATAAACTAAAATCCTAAATACTTTGTATTTAAAAAATAAAAATAAAATTAAAACCCTAAAATCTAGCGATTTCATAAATAAAACTATAAATTGAAAGCCTAATTATTTACTTAGGGTTTAAAAATAAAAACATAAATTGAAACCCTAAATATTTAAGGTTTGATAAATAAAACCATAAATCAAAATGTAATTATTTAGCATTAAGAAAAGGAACCCCATTATTGAAACCCAAAATATTTAGGGTTTCAAAAACTAAAATTAAATTGAAACCTTAAATATTTAGGGTTTCATAAATAAAACTATAAATTCAAACCCTGATTATTTATTTAAGGTATCAAAAATAAAAACATATATTAAAATATAAATATTTATATTTTCGTAAATGAAAATGTAATTATTTACATTTAAAAAAATCAAACCATATATTAAACCCTTGAATATTTAGAATTTCAAAAATAAAAATTAAATTGAAACCCTAAATATTTAAGATTTCATAATTAAAACCTTAATGTGAAATCGTAATTATTTATTTTGCATTTTATAAATGAAAATATAATTGTTTAGCATTTGCAAAATAAACCCTTATATTAAAACCCTAAATATTTCGATTTCATAAATAAAAACTATATTGAAACCTTAAAAATTTGAGATTTTATAAATAAAATTACAAATCAAAACCCTAAATATTTAGGGTTTAAAAAATGAAAATTGAATTGAAACCTTAAATGTTTAGGTATTCATAAATAAAACTATAAATAAAACCTTAATTATTTACTTAAGGTTTCAAAAATAAAAGCATAAATCGAAACCCTAAATATATAGGGTTTAAAAAATAAAAATTAAAGCCCACAATATTAATTATTTACTTAAGGTTTGATAAATGAAACTATAAATCAACATCCACAATATTTAAGGATTAATAAATGAAAATATAATTATTTAGTATTAAAAAAATGAACCCCTATATTGAAACCCAAAATATTTAGGGTTTAAAAAATAAAAATTAAATTGAAAACCTTAATATTTATATATTCATAAGTAAAACTATAAATAAATACCCTAAATACTTAGGGTTTAAAAAATGAAAATTGAATTGAAACCTTAAATGTTTAGGTATTCATAAATAAAACTATAAATAAAACCTTAATTATTTACTTAAGGTTTCAAAAATAAAAACATAAATCGAAACCCTAAATATATAGGGTTTAAAAAATAAAAATTAAAGCCCACTATATTAATTAATTACTTAAGGTTTAATAAATGAAACTATAAATCAACATCCACAATATTTAAGGATTAATAAATAAAAATATAATTATTCAGTATTAAAAAAAATGAACTCCTATATTGAAACCCAAAATATTTAGGATTTAAAAAATAAAAATTAAATTGAAAACCTTAATATTTATATATTCATAAGTAAAACTATAAATCGATACTCTAAATACTTAGGGTTTAAAAAATATAAATTAAATTGAAACCTTAAATATTTAAAATTTCATAAATAAAATTATAAATTGAAACCCTAATTATTTATCAAGAGTTTCAAAAATAAAAACATATACTGAAAAAATAAATATTTAGGAGTTCGTAAATGGAAATATAATTATTTATAATTAAAAACATGAAACCCTATGTTAAAACCCTAAATATTTAAGGTTTCAAGTGAAACCCTGATTATTTATTTAGGGTTTTATAAATGAAAATGTAATTATTTACATTTGTAAAATAATCTCTTATATTGAAACCCTAAATATTTAAGGTTTCAAAATTAAAAACTATATTGAAACCCTAAAGATTTATTGTTTCATAAATAAAATTATAAATAAAAATCCTAAATACTTTGTGTTTAAAAAATAAAAATTAAATTGAAACCATAAAAATTAGTGATTTCACAAATAAAACTATAAATAAAACCTTAATTATTTACTTAGGGTTTAAAAAATAAAAAAATAAATTAAAATCCTAAATAGTGAAGGATTCATAAATGAAAATATAATTATTTAACATTAAAAAAAATGAACCCCTATATTGAAACCCTAAATATTTTGGGGTTCAAAAACAAAAATTAACATGAAACTCTAAATATTTAGGGTTTCATAAATAAAACTATAAATTTAAACCTTGATTATTTATTTAGGGTTTTAAAATAAAAATTACATTGAAATCCTAAATATTTAAAATTTCATGAATAAAATCGTAATGTGAAACCCTAATTATTTATTTAGGATTTTATAAATTAAAATATAATTGTTGACATTTGCAAAATAATCCCTTATATTGAAACCGTAAATATTTAGGGTTTCAAAAATAAAAAATATATTCAAACTCTAAATATTTACTATATAAATCTATAAATCAAAATCCTAAATACTTTGATTTAATGAATAAAAATTAAATTGAAACCCTAAAAATTAGCGATTTCATAAATAAAATTATAAATTGAAACCTTAATTATTTACTTAGGGTTCAAAAAATAAAAATATAATTTAAAACCCTAAAATATTTAAGCATTCATAAATGAATATATAATGACTTAGCATTACAAAAATTAACCTGAAACTTTAAATATTTAAGGTTTCAAAAATAAAAATTAAATTGAAACTCTAAATAGTTACGATATCATAAATAAAACTATAAATTCAAATCTTAATTATTTATTTTGGGTTTCAAAAAAATAAATATTTATGAGTTCATAAATGAAAATTCAATTATTTAATATTAAAAAAATGAAACCCTATATTAAAACCCTAAATATTTCGGGTTTCATGATTAAAACCACAATGTGAAACCCTAATTATTTATTGAGCATTTTATAAATGAAAATATAATTGTTTACATTTGCAAAATAATCCCTTATATTGAAACTCTAAATATTTATTATTTCATAAATAAAACTATAAATTAAAACTCTAAATACTTTGGGTTTAAAAAATAAAAGTTAAATTGAAATCTTAAAAATTAGCAATTTCATAAATAAAACTATAAACCGAAACCTTAATTAGTTACTTAGGGTTTAAGGATTCATAAATGAATGTATAATTATTTAGCACTCCAAGAATGAACCCCTAATTATTTAGAGTTTCAAAAACAACAATTAAATTGAAACTCTAAATATGTAAGGTTTCATAAATAAAATTATAAATTCAAACCCCGATAATTTATTTAGGGTTTCAAAAATAAAAACATATATGAAAAAAATAAATATTTAGGGCTTCCTAAATGAAAATTAAATTATTTAGAATTAAAAAAAATTAAACTATATATTAAAACCCTAAATATTTAGGGTTTCAAAAATAAAAATTAAATTGAAACCTTAAATATTTAGCGTTTCATAAATAAAACATTAATGTGAAATCCTAATTATTTATTTAGGGTTCTATAAATGAAAATATAATTGTTTAGCATTCACAAAATAAACCCTTATATTAAAACCCTAAATATTTAGGATTTAAAAAATAAAAATTGAATTGAAACCTAAACATTTAGGTATTCATAAATAAAACAATAAATGAAACCTTAATTATTTACTTAGGGTTTAAAAAATGAAATATAAATCGAAACCTTAAATATTTAATGTTTGATAAATTAAACGATAAATAAAACCCTAAATATTTAAGAATTCATAAAATGAAAATATAATTATTTAGCATAAAAAAATGAAAAACCAGAATATCTAGGGTTTCAAAAAAAAAAAGTTAAATTGAAACTTGATATATTTAAAAATTGAAACCCTGATTATTTATTTAGGGTTTTAAAAATAAAATCATATATTGAAAAAATAAATATTTCACTACAAGAAAAATGGCATATTGCAACGCTTAAATTGCAACGGTTTGCACGACGATTTTCGTAAACTGTCTTGATTTCCTTAAATATTACGACGATTTGTGCGATGATTACTTAAATAACTGTTGCGATATAAAAATAACGACAGTTATTAAGCTAATTGTCACAAAATTTTGAAGTTCGTAAATGAAAATATAATTATTTAGAATTAAACAAATGAAACTCTATATTAAAACTATAAATATTTAGGGTTTCGAAAATATAATTAAATTGAAACCTTAAATATGTAGGATTTCATGAATAGAACCATAATGTGAAACCCTAATTATTTATTTAAGGATTTATACATGAAAATATAATTGTTTACATTTTCAAAATAATCTCTTATATTGAAACCCTAAATATTTACATTTCGAAAATAAAAACTATATTGAAACCCTAAATGTTTATTGTTTCATAAATAAAACTATAAATTAAAATCACAAATAGTTTGGGTTTAAAAAAATTAAATTGAAATACTAAATATTTAGAGTTTCATAAATAAAACTTTAAATTGAAACCCTGATTATTTATTTAAGGTTTTAAAAATAAAACATAAATTAAATTAAAAAAATTCAAGATCTTGTAAATGAAAATATAATTATTTATAATTTTAAAAATGAAACTCTATAGTAAAGCCGTAAATATTTAAGGTTTCAAAAAAAATTAAATTAAAATCGTAAATATTTAGAGTTTCATTAATAAAATCATAATGTGAAACCTTAATTATTTATTTAGGGTTTTAAATAAAAATATAATTCTTTACATTTTCAAATAAACTCTTATATTGAAACCCTACATATTTAATGTTTCATAAATAAAACTATAAATAAAAACACTAAATATTTAGGATTTCAATAACAAAAATTAAATTGAAACGCTAAATATATAGAGTTTCATAAATAAAACTATCAATTGAAACTCTGATTATTTATTTAGGATTTCAAAAATAAAATATAAATTGAAAAAAATATATTCATGGTCTTATAAATACAAATATAATTATTTAGAATTTAAAAAATGAAACCCTTTCGTAAAGCTCTAAATATTTAGGGTTACATAAATAAAATCATAATGTGAAACCCTAATTATTTATTTACGGTTTTATAAATGAAAATTTAATTGTTTAGCATTTGTAAAATAAAAACTTAAATTGAAACCCTAAATATTTAAGGTTTAAAAATAAAAATTAAATTAAAACCCTAAATATTTTAGATTTCATAAATAGAACTATAAATTGAAACCCTAATTATTTACTTAAGGTTTAAGAAATAAAAATATAAATTGAAACCCTAAATATTTAAGGTTTGTTAAATGAAACCATAAATCAAAATTATAAATATTGAAGGATTTATAAATAAAAATATAATTATTTAGTACTAAAAAATGAACCCTTATATTGAAACCCAAAATATTTAGGGTTTCATAAATAAAATTATAAATTAAAACCTTGATTATTTATGTATGGTTTCAAAAATAAAACATAAATTCAAACATAAATATTCAGAGTCTCCTAAATGAAAATATAATTATTTAGAATTTAAAAAATGAAACCTTATAGTAAAGTGCTAAATATTTAGGATTTCAAAAATAAAAATTAAATTGAAACCCTAAATATTTAAGGTTTCATAAATAAAATCATAATGTGAAACCTTAATTATTTATTTAGGGTTTTATAAATGATAATATAATTGATTAGCATTTTGAAAATAAACCCTTAAATTGAACCCTAACTAGTTAGGGTTTGCAAAATAAAAACTATTTTGAAACCCTAAATATTTAGGATTTAGAAAATAAAAATTAAATGAAAACCCTAAATATTTAAGATTTCATAAATAGAACTATAAATTAAAACTGTAATTATTTACTTAGGGGTTAAAAAATAAAAACATAAATTGAAACTCTAAATATTGAAGGTTTAATAAATGAAACCATAAATTAAAACTCTAAATATTTAAGGATTGATAAATGAAAATATAATTATTTAACATTAAAAAAATGAACCCCTATATTGAAACCGTAAATATTTAAAATTTTAAAAGTAAATAGTAAATTGAAACCCTAAATATTTAGGGTTTCATAAATAAAACTATAAATTGAAACCCTAAATATTTAGAGCTTAAAAAATAAAAATTAACTTGAAACCCTAAATATTTAGGATTTCATAAATAAAACTATAAATTAAAACCTTAATTATTTATTTAGGGTTTAAAAAATAAAACCATAAATTGAAACCTTAAATATCTAAGGTTTCATTCATGAAACCATATATTGAAACCCTAAATATTTTTTATTTAAAAAATAAAACATTAAATTGAAACATTAAATATTTAAGGTTTCATAAATAAAATTATAAATCAAAACCCTAATTATTTAACTAAGTTTTAAAAAAATAAAAACGTAAATTGAAACCCTAAATATTTAAGGTTTCATGATTGAAACCATAATTAAAAACTTTAAATATTTAAGGATTCATAATTGAAAATATAATTATCTAGCATTAAAAAAATGAACACCTATATTGAAACCCTAAATATTTAGGGTTTCTTAAATAAAAACTATTAATTGAAATCCTAATTATTTATTAATGTTTAAAAATAAAAACATAAATTGAAATCCTAAGTATCTAGGGCTTCAAAATTAAAAGTTAAATTTAATCCCTAAATATTTAATGTTTTATAGATAAAACTATAAATCAAAACTCAAAATATTTAGGTTATAAAAAATAAAACATTAATTTTAAACACTAAATATTTAGGGTTTCATAACTACAACTATAAATTATACCCTAAATATTTATGGTTTCATAAATGTCAACGAAATTATTTATGATTTCATAAATGAGACCCTAATTATTTATGGTTTAATAAATTGAACTCTAAATATTTAAGGTTTCAATAATTATTAAATTGAAATCCTAAATTTCATGCTAATTATTTAGGGTTTCGTAAATAAAAACATAAATTGGAACCTAGAATATTTAGGTTTTTATAAATAAAACCATAAATCAAAATCTTAAATATTTAGGATTTCATAAATTAAAATGTAATTATTTAGCATTAGAAAAATGAAATCATATATTGAACCCTAAATATTTAGGGTTTAAAAAATAAAACATTAAATATTTATGGTTTCATATGAAAACCAATTTTTTTATGGTTTCATTAAACCTTAAATATATAGGATTTTATATATGAAATCCTAAATTTCACACTAACTATTTAGGGTTTCGTAAGTAAAAACATAAATTAAAACCCTAAATATTTAAATTTCATAAATGAAACCATAAATCAGAACCCTAAATATTTATGATATCATAAACTTCACTTTAAATATTTAGGCTTTCATAATTAAACCTAAATAGTTAAGGTTTCATTAATAAAATATTAAATATTGATGGTTAAATTAATAAAATCTCAAAATGTAAGACTTCTTTTTATGATTTCATGATAGAATCCTTAAATTTTACCTTAAATAGTTGAGGTTTCATGTATAAAACTTTAAATTGAATCTCATAATAATTTAGAATTCATAAATCGAAACTTTAAAATTTAGGGTTTCATATTTTACCTTAAATAATTGAGGTTTCATATATGAAACTTTAAATTGAATCTCGGAATAATTTAGAATTCATAAATCGAAACTTTAAAATTTAGGATTTCATAAATGAAAACTTAATTACTTAGCATTACAAAAATTACACCCAATATGAAAACCTTAAATATTTTAAGGTTTATAAATGTAATCATAAATCAAAACCCTTAATATTTATGGTTTCATAAGTAAAATTTTAAATGAAAAATCTAAAAATATGTAAAAATGTCTTTATAATTTAAAAAAAGTTGTATTTTTAAATATGAAAAAACAAACGTAATATCTTCAAAATTTGAAAAAAAAAACATTTTTAAATATTAAAAAACAAAAATATTGTCTAGGAATTTTAAGACAAAAGTAATATTTTTTAAATTTTAAAAAATATTAAAAAAAAAAAGAGTAATGTCTTAACATTTAAAAAAAAATGTGAAGAAACAAGGTTTGTGTCTTAATAATTTTTAAAATAATGAAAAGTCTAAAAATATGAGAAAACAAAAATAAAATCTGCAAAATTTGGAAGAGAATTAAAAATTATAAAACAAGATTAATGTTTTAAATTTTGAAAAAAAAATGAAATTTAAAAAAAAACAAAAAATAAGAGTATTGTCTTGATAATTTTTTAAAAAATAAAATATAAAAAAAATAAAACTAATGTTTTAAAAAAATTGAATAAAAATAAATATTAAAAAACAAGAGTATATTTTTAATAATTTTGAAAAAAAAAAATATAACAAATCAAGTTATGTCTTGAAAGTTTGAAAAAAAATTACCTATAAACCTTAAACTATAAATTATAAAATCATAAATCATAAGACTCTAAACTAAAAATCATAAATCTTCAACTTTAAGCTCTAGGATTCAATGTATTATGATTTAAAATTTTAAAGTTTATGAAAACATTATTTTATGATTTTTGTGTTTTAGTTTCAAAATTTAGAATATAGGTTTCATGAACCTATACCGTAAATCATGAAGCATAAACCCTAACTCATATACTCAAGACCTCAATCATGAACCATCAACCAAAAATACTAAACACTAAAACCTTTAAACATTGAAACCTTGAAACCTAAGAGTGTGTTGAGATGAGGTATTTGAAGAGGGTAATTCAAATTCTTTGAAATAAAATGAGTTATTTAGATGAGATATTTAAAAAAAATTGAAATATACTCATTTTAAAAGAGTAATTTAATTAGTTAAAAATAGTGAATTTGAAATTTTTCAAAAAAAAAAGTTGAAAAATTGAAATTCTCCCTCCCCTCTCTCTCTCTCTCTCCCCCTCTTCTTTCTCATGTTTTATTTTTAAAAATTTACAAATTATGTAATACTTTTAAAAATATTTTTGGACATTATTTTTTTAAGTTTATATATAATATTTTTTTATGTTGTGTTTAAATTCAAAGTAATTAAAATTCTAGACATTTAAATTACTAAAAATTAAATTCTCTTTATTTTATAAATGATTTATTTGGATGAAACATTTGAATTACTAGAAATTGAATTCTCATCAAAAAATAATATTACATAATTTGTAAACTTATACATAATTTTTAAACTTAAAAAATAATTTACAAAAACATTTTAAAAAAAATTACATAATTTGTAAATTTTAAAAAATAATAAGGAAGAGAGAGGAGATGAAGAATTTCAAATTCTCAACTTTTTAAAACAATTTCAAATTCACTATTTTTAACTAACTAAAATATCCTTTTAAAATGAACACATTTTGATTTCTTCTTAAATACTCTATCCAAACAACTCATTTTGTTTCAAAAAATTTGAATTACCTTCTTCAAATGAATTATCCTCTTCAAATGCCTCATCCGAACACACTTTTAAGGAAATTCAATTTATAATAATTTAAATACCTAAAATTTTAATTACCTTGAATTTATTAATTGTTCCATCCAAACACAATATAAATCATAGAAGCATAAACACTAAAACTCAAACCTCACTTTAAACCCTAAATAATGAGCATTAAACCTTAAAACTATGGTTGCTAATGCACTCAAACTATGATATCTAACTACAATAGACATTAGCAACCCCCTTTATCGCCATTTACAATCAATAGATTCAATTTCTCCCTTTGAGTACGTAAGCAAATCATATCGCCATTGCAGTATATCAGGGAATAAAAGAGTAAAAGCTCAATCCAGGAATTCTTCATAAAACTACTAACGTAGAGAACATCATCTACACTCAAAAAACAGGGCCACCACAAATGACCCATGTCCTCCTTGGAAAATTTACTAAGAAAGTCAACCCTAAATTTTATGAAGGCCGAAAATCAATTACATAAAGAAAAGAGCAGGGTCCTATACAATTCCTCCAGAGAAAGGCATATTGTTTAATATTTCTTCACCTTTTTCTTTTTGCAATAGTCTTTGGAGCTTGAGCAACCTTCTTCCCAGATGATGCAGAAGCACCTTTACCTCTACCACCGGATGTCTTCTTGGAGCTTGAATTTCCCGTTCCCTTCAGTTCCAACTGAACTTGCGTGGCTACATGCACAAATTATAGATCAGAAATCAATGATGTTCATCTATTTTAAAGGACAAATCACCTAAAATTTCAATCATATTCAACATGCTAATGGCATATGATGACCACCTACCCGTTGAATTCAAGCTTTGAAGTTCTGATTGCAGCTTCTCACCCTTGGTGGTGCCTTCTAATGCATCACAAAAAGAAAATTGTAAAAGCAATTGATTAACGTAAAAACAATAATAATAAAAACCACATAACTTACCCAGCTCTTCTGTATCAGAGTTGTTCTCTTCTTCACTCTCGTCCAAGGTGTCACCTTCACCTGTTTCCCCTCCTTCATCAGCTAGTTCAAGAATAGCAGCAATACGCTTCTTAGGGGCCTTCTTTACTCCAGGAAGAGTGATTAGATCTGCAACTCGAACCACCCGAGATGTGCTTTGCTCTTTGTATGCTTTTGTCAAGGCTGACTTAACAGCAGGTTGTATGCCATCTAGTGGATTAGGATAACCCTGATTCATATATAGTATCAAAAAATTAACCCGAGGTTGAAAGCAGTTTGTAGTAAACACAACATCAAATATAGTTAAGGAACCTTGAATTTTGATAACTCTACTAATGTATCAAAATCTTCCTGACTGAGAGAGTATGTATTCATGAATTCCACAACTTGCTGAACCGCTTCAGCCTGGTCATTTCCAAATGGGCAATGAGATTCAATTAATTTCAGAATTTCAGCTTAAAAACATTCGGTACATTTAGAACTAAAGTAACACATGTGCTTCCACCTTAGTCAGGGATCTCAGGGGTTCTGTCAATTGTTTAAGAAGAAGACTAAGGTATTCCATGCGAATGGTAACCCTGCAACCATTTAGTGAAACATGATTAGAATGAAGTCTACTAGACATCGTTGTGATGGAAATCTAAGCTTTTCCAAAAGTCTACTGAACATGTAACTTCCAAAACCTAATAGATAATAGATAAGCACATACATACCAGACCAAATTATATCCCAGATTTGTAGTACATTAAGATTGACATATATATTCACCAAATAAAAATCAAGAACATATTGACAGACAAATTCACAGGGTTGGAGCTGCACTTGATTTCTATCCAAAATCTTACTAAAATCATCAAGGTTTACAAATAGTTGGCTAGTATTGACAGAAGCATTCAACAAGTAACCAGATGAAATTAAACTCCCTGAATTAGATGCATGAGAATATGCAAACTGAAGGTAAAATATTGAATTCATATTTACCTTCCTGAACTAGATCCACGAGAAGCAAGAATGTGAACGTGGAGATCATCCAAAAGCCTATAGTTTTTTCCCATTGTTGAGTTCTTCCCCAGCCACCCACCAAACCGGTTGAAATTTCGTTCTCCCTGAAGATATAATGCAAGTTGTGATACAAAACTACAAGCAAAATCAGATGAGTTCAATGAAAAAGACAGTGACTCTACCTAAACGTTTTAGGTGAAGAAATTCTTAACAGCTAACAGTTTTATATCTCTTAATGGTTTTATATCTCTAACTTAAGTATCTAAATCATGGGAATGCAATGAAAAAGTCCAGCCTTATGACTCATGAGACTAATATAAGGACATATAATACATGGAAATTTAAGAATCATGTACGCAAGACATTTTCATGTACCCCTAGTTGTCAATCTTGGATAGTGGTATGCAGTGGCCAACTCTGAAAACACTATAATAGCAGAATGGCCACTATTGTGATATTTCTTTTATACAGATCATATAATTGATTAATAGCATATACATATAAATGCTCAACGAGAGAAAAGTGTAGGCTGTAAGGAACATTCGATAAAAGCCCTAATCAGATTCAGAACTGCAGAATAGAGAGAAGAATGAAGGTTGGGTGTCACTGGTTATGGGCGCCTCTGCCACTCTGGTTGCATAGAAGCAGAACAAGGGGAAGAGAGAAGAGAGGTCTACAACAGAAAGAAAAAATCACTGGAGAAAGGTGACTCTGCTGCTCTGGTCAATAAGGTTAGTAGGGTTTTTGGACCTAGGAAGTGGGAGTCAATTTAGCCCCTTAAAAGCCCTTGAAACAATGTGGTTTTGAGGGCAAACATGAGATTTTGAATTTCCTCTCTGTAGCAGTGCTATAGCACTTGAAAACCCTGCTTTATGGGCCATTAATATTAAACCAGTGAATTAAAATTGAAAATGCACCCGTATCCATGTACTCTCGCAGCTGATGACCGCCCCTTGACACACTGCTTCAAAAATGTGTCATTCATAACTATGCTCACTCCCTGAGCCCAAAATAAAGAGGCTGAGAAGGGGGCAGAGTAGGAAGGACATTGCAAATTTGAAATAGCTTGCACAAGACAAACTATTTTTACCTGTTCAAGTATTTCCCTTTGCCCGTGCAACAATGATGCACTGAAACAGACAGATGAAAAAGAGAAAGGATGAACAACTAGATGGAGCAAAATCTAAAAGGGGAGTACTTTATTTTCCAGAGCAGTGACAAGGCTACATACGGAATTATGCATGCTGCAACAGAACTAGTTTGAGAGAGCTGCCACTGCCGATATCTGCGAATCTGTACATTCACTATATCTGCATCAGCAATAGACTCGGCAGCACGGGCAATCAGGTTCATGCGTTTTATGCCATTGTCATCCTTACCAGCCAAGCTTGGTCTATAATTAATATAATTTTCCTGCCATGCATAATGCCATAACAAATAGTTATATGAGGAATATTTGAAATATAATTCAAGTTTTCAGCATTCAAGAATAAAAAGATTGTGCAAAGATCAATTTATGGCAGGTTTCAGATATATTTTCAATATAGTCAATTCTAATATATAATCGGTATATCAAATGTTATTGATATCTAATACCATTTCAATTATAACCAAAATTAACTTTAATCAGCCATTCAGTAATTTTGTTAATAAAATGTGGCTGATACAAATATATATGACTAAATTAATAAAAACATGTGAAGTTAAATTTGATCAATCAAAGGTGAATGAGGTTAATGCAAGAAGTGATATCCAAACCATTAAGCACCAATTTCATCATGCTATTGGCCTTCAAAAATAATAATTCCAAACAAGCTAAATTGAAGGAAAAAATGGAAATAAATTGAAGAACCTGGACAATAAGAGGAACAAGATCAGGATCACTCATGCTAAGATTTATCCTCTCATCCATTTTCAACTTCCCAGCATTAAAACCAAAAAGCCTACAAGATAAGAAAAGCTATCATGAAATTGAATTCAACCACAACCTTCTATAAACCTTATAAATATCATCACATTCACACTTGCATCAGAGAAAACTAGTGAAAAACAACATAATAAATAGCAGTTACAAATCAACAGTTGAAAGGAAAGCTGGTATCCTCAAATTGGCTACTTGAAAATATAATCTTTCCAAGGTGACATTGTTGATCATGACAACTGTTAACTGGAACAAGAAAGATAGTTAAGACAACCACATTTTATAAAGAATGATTTTTATAGAATGAAATCCAATTGTTTGCCAGAGACCATATCAATTCAGTTCTTTCTAAACAGATTTTTTCTTAACCCCTCAGTACCAATTGAAAGTCCATACTGCCTCCACTTGAGTCCCGTATTTCTTTTGTTTAGTCATGTACAAAATATATCAGAAAAATCTAGCTAAGTATTTGTTGATATTTGATACCGAGCCTATTTCTGGGGGAATAAAATATCACTTCAGTCCTTTATGGAAGCTAATTGGAATTGCAATGCCATGAAGGTATGCAATATTCAATTATAGCCACATCATTAATTTTTACTTGTAAAAAATATCAGAGTAATCTGATAACACGAATCAGATGACTGAGGGTCCAATGACAATAAATAAATTAATTAATTAAAGATTAATAAATGCAACAGTTTGAAAGGGGAATCAAAATTGAATGGCAAGTGAGCAACCACAAATATTAAGAATAAAGATACAACTCACAACAATGTAGGCCAAACAAGCAGTTAGAAATTTAGAATTAACAGTATATGACAAGTTTAAACTTTGAAGTGTAGTACAGAGATAATATAAATATTATACTTATCAACAGCTGTGAATGGTGAAATGTCTTCATCTTTCGCATTGGTAAGAAAGCGCTGCCTAATATCATCATAGTTGATAACTGACATAGAGAGGCTCATATACTGTAACTGGTTTAGTGCCATTCTCATATCTCCATTAACTCTTTCTGCTAGTTCCTCAAGTGCAATCTGAAAAAATCATGGTGAACGATTCAAGAAAATAGGTTAGTCAATATAAAGAAAATATTTTATAATTTGTAAGAGATGGATATAAATGATTCAAAGTAATGTTGTACCCTCAAATTCCACACAATTAAAGTTAAAAATCTGCACAAAATAAGATGGAACTTCATAAATTTAGAAATTACCTCATTAACTTGAAGCCTTTCAGCCTTTGCAACATCCATCAACCTCTTTGCCATCTGGCATAAATAAAATACTAAGTTCAAAATTCAAAACTCTAAGTTCAACATCCATCCTCAGCATATTTGTTTTAATACGCGCAAAGGAAACTAACAGACTTCAGAAACTAAAGCTATATGTTGTTAGATAAAGTAAACTTGGCTGACTTGCATTCTAGGGTATGCAGACGAATTATAAAAAGTAGGCAATCAGATCCTCATACATATGGATCACATGTAACTGAACAGTAATAAAATCACTTTCATGATCGAAAGAAATAATCTGTTATTCCGATTATAAACACTCCATCTGTCATAGAGGGGAAGGAGAATAAAACGGGATAATCTGCAACATTTCATTATGTCAAAAAATCAACAACCAACAATCCCTGGTTCCCTCCCCAAAATTAAATGATTTCCACAGTTGAAGCAAAATATGACACTTTTAGAGTTATATTTGGCTGGAGGTACTTCATTTACTATCCAAATTATCATTTATTCATCACTCATCACTGCAATTATTTTTCATACTTTGGCAATGATCACAAGAATTTCCTAGTTTTCCTTCCCTTTTATAAAGATTAGTCTCCCTTTCCCTTGTCTCTTTTTTCTCCTTAACCGTAAATTCTTCACTTTTTATATAGTCTTCTACCTATTATTTTATCAATCTAGCAACAGATAATTTTTTTTAGAATATGAAGTCAACTCTTCATATTCAACCAAGGAGCTAGATTAGAAAATGGGAGTTTGGAGAATATATATATATATATATAGATAGATAGATAGATAGATAGATACTTTTTCTCCTATATACAATAATTTTGATAAATAAGAGTACAGCCAAACTAAGTGATCATAGAAGAAAACCCAGTCAAAATCAGTTTTGATAGATAATAATTTGAATGCATTAGCAATTTAGCTCAAAGCTAAAATTTATAGACAAGATCACCAAAGGCTATCAATAAAGACTGTTTCAATGTCAAGATCCTGTGCAATAACAAAATATTCAGATTCAATTCAAGGAAACACACATTGAAGTACATGGATGGAACACAAATATCACAAGACAAAAAAAAAGATGGAGGTTCACATTTGAGCTTATAAGTTACAACATTCAAGAACACAGCAAATCCAAATTAAAGAAAGCACATATTTCAAAATGTGTGTTCATGTATAAAGCTTGTTCTCATTCCATAGTAATGTAAAATAATGTGGTCTTGAAAGAAACAAGAATTATGGCATAGTTAAAAGTCAGGTATTACAAGACCTATTTCTTCAAGTAAATGGCAAAATCAGTGAGCAGATAGTATGCCTGATGTTAAGCTAAATAAACAAAACTGGAACAAACCCATATGGTTCGGTTCAAAAGAGAGAAACAAAAGGGCCCAATCAAAATAAAGATTTAAAACTAAAGTAGAGAAACAATAACTTGTTATAGTAATAAACACAGAAAGACCTGTTGCTTTGTAGGTTTCCGAAAACTTAGAAGCAAACAGTAGTTCACAAGGCTTTTTAGTTTCTGGCTGTAACGGTCATTGCAAATGCAGATAATAGGAATTTTTGATATCTTGATGCTAGCAATTAGATCAGCAACACCACCCCTATCACCAGCTGACATCCCATCAACCTCATCCATAATGAGCACAGATTTGGAATGCTTTGGCCTGAAATTTACAGTTATGGAGATTTAACAACCTGCATTATGGACACACAAATTACATATTGTGATGAGAGACCAACCGTTCCATATTAACACCAATGGCCTCATTGGTTACAAGTTCCTTAACAGAATTTGTCTTGCTTCCACTAATTCCTTTTTCAATTTTGCTATCAGCTTTTCCACGGCTATCACTAGCATTTACCTTTAGTGCATGTATGGACACAGATGAGAGAAATTAAATGGTAAAATACCTTTTCCAAATATATAAATTTAAAAAGAAATATTGCCACCTCTATGGCTTGGAAACCAAGCTCCTGACAGACCAACTTTGCTGAAGTTGTTTTTCCTATACCAGGGGTTCCACTTAACAAGACAGCTTTTTTCAAGCTAGAGTCATTTTGCTTCTTTCCCTTTTTTATGTTACCAGTGTCCAAAAATTGCTCATTCCAAGCTTTCAACCAATTACGAAGCTGTAAAACCTGTACACCATTACATTTAAGAAAGTGAAAACTGAATATTCAAATTCAGGTATATATAAGAACAAAATTTAACCATCAAAATATGATAATGAAGACTAGTGATTATACAAGTGACTGATTCCCTATGATATCCTTTGGATCTTTAGGTCGATATTTCTCTGTCCACATCAAAGAAGACTGAACAGTAGCAGTCATCAGCTTGGCTTGCTTAGAAGGTGAGCGTGAAGACAGAGGAGGGACTGCATTTGTTGATAAAGGAATGCAACTCAGAACATAAACAAACAAATACCCTTTGATTGTAATAAATTACTTAATTTTAAGAGCTGCTGCTAATTCATGAATATCGAAAAACAAGGATAATAAAAGCACAACCAAGCAATGCAGAAAATACTAGCATCAAGCATACACTTATTAGGGCTTACCCTTAACTTGTGATTTTGGAGAAACTTTTGGCTGTGATGATGCTACAGCAACAGCCTTATTGACAGGTTTCTTGTCTTCTTGTGAAGGAGCTTTTGCAGGTTTTGAGGCATGAATCTTATCAAACAGCCCATCCTCTGTGAGGAAGGAAGTTCTATTAAAGAAAGAGAAATACACAACATAAGTGGTAGTACAATGTAAAAGCTGTTTAAATACTTTGTAACAGTGTAAATGTAACAATGCTAACCCTAGCTCTTTGGCTTTTTCAGACTTCCGCCCCCCAATATCTTCATCACATAACAGATAATTCTGCAAACAAAGGATGTTAATCACATGCTGATTATGAAAACTCAATTACAACTGAATAAACAGCCTTATTTAACTGTTTTCTTGCTGACTGATCCAGTGACACGACCACCATGGCGTTTAATCAAATCTTCTGCTTCTTCTCGTTCCAAACTATAAATATGCAAACGTGAAAAAAAAATAAAGGCTCAAATTAGTGAAATATGATATCTAGGCCTAAACATGTTAAAATAAAAAAAGAACCAAAAGAATCACAAGGAATTAGGGGGGAGAGGAGAGGATAAAAGATGAGGAATGAATAAACTGCAAACTGATTTCTGAATCAAGCAAGTCAAGAAAAAGATGTAACATCTATACAAAATCTAAATACCTGTCCAGTGTTCCACTGATCACAAAAGTCAAGCCAGCTAAACAGTCAGGAGCACCTTCAGGGACTTCCTGACACACAAAAGAAGTTTCAAAGCATTGGCAAAAAAAAAACATCAATAGATCCAGATGCTTGAAAAATCTGAACCTTTTCTCCTTTGTGTGGAGGATCTTTTCTTTCTCCAAAATTCATGAATCCACCCCTACCACCCCCTCTACCTCTCCCACCAGTTGATCGCCCTGGTGCTCCTCTTCCACCACTACCCCTTCCAGCAGATTTAGCAGCAGACACAGCATCTTTGTCATCATCTTCATCACTTTCTTCCAAAACTACAGATTTCTTGGGAATCCCCCTACCTGATCCACTCTTCAATTTTTTTGTTGAAGTGGTGTCAGCTAACTTCTTTTTATTAGTGGGCAATACAGAGTCATCTCCATCATCTTTATGAACTTTCTTTGGCTCCAGTATTTCCTCACTGTCCTTCATAATCTTTCTTTTAGCAGGGAGTTCCTGGGTTTCTTTCTCATCTTTCCCCTTTTGCTTGTTCGAATTGAAATATTTGCTAGTTATCCTCCTCCCTGAACTTTCCTGACCTCCAGCCACCTGCAAGAAGAGCCAAAAAAAACATTTTTTCCCCTTTCCACATAACAAATTTTCATACATGCAAATACCCTACTATCCCTAAGCCCTAACAATTAATTCCTTGAATCACAAAGCTCTTGATGAACCATGTAACCAGAACCTATCTGGTAATGACTCAGCCAAATTATTCAAAATTCACAATATTTAGTTGAAAAAACAAAACCCAAAAGTCCTGTAAGAAGTTTCCTTTAATCCATTACTTGTACAAGCAAACAAACCCTCAACAAAAATTACCCCAAAACGATACTTTGGTTCAGAGGGCAATGTAAGAACCAAGTTTTCGCATTCTTCAAATTTCATTTTTTTCCATTCATGCCCCGCCCCCCCCCCCCCCCCCCCCCGCCCCCTTTCTACTAAACCATTGAATACAGAAACTAAACCAACACTCTAACTAACTACACAGGGAGAATACATTTAAAAAACTGAAAAGAAAAAATATATCAACGTGAACTACTTAAAATAAAATAAACAAAAGCAACACTCACCGTTTTGTCAGAAGGGGGTTTATCAGAAGAAGGCTTGGGTTGATTGGAAGGCTTGGAGGAAGCAGCATTGTTACCCTTGTCATGTGTTTTCATGAACCACTTCCTTATATCACTCTATAATAATTCAAAAAAGAATAAATAAAAATATTAGGTAACGAATTTCAAAACATGAAGGAAGATGATCGAAACGCGAAGTAACGATTTTTTAAAAAAAGCGAAGAGAAGAGAAAGAGAGAAGAAAGAAGAACCCTAACTAACCATTTGTGCGTTGAGGCGGGAGAACAGAGAAACTTTGCTCCAAGCTGAACGAGTGTGTATTGAGTTGTGACGCTGATTGAAAACCTCATTTATTAATTTATTAATATTAAATTAATTCAGCTTGTTTTGAAAGGAACACTGGAACAAAATTCTGAAAATATTAACATAGTGTTAATATAAAGTCAAATATTAGAAAAATATAATTCATTTTTCTTGTAATAGAAATAAATCTTTTTCAGTATTAAATAGTATTATGCATGTGTGGTATAATCTATTTAAATTAAATAAATGTTTATTTTTGTTAAAAAATAATATATGTTCAAATGTTATATAATTAATATATTATAACTCATATTGTATATAATACTGTCTTAAAAAAAATATTTATTTTAATTATCTTCCATCAACTGAACTAAACCTTTAACCTAAATGTTTGATAGAACAATTATGTTTGAGGTGAAATTAAAACTGTGTTTATTTTCCCCATATGAAAAATCTTATTGACTTGGTACTCACAATACCAAATTAATCCGATGGATTGGTTTTACTTATGTTATTCCGTTTCGGTTCTTCTATTTTCTCTCATTTTATAGTTTATATTTCCTAACAAGTTCACTCGACCAATTTATATAAACAGACGCTTTCGAAGATCAAACCAAAGTAATATTCTTCATGTAACATATTTGCATATTTACTCTTCATTTGTTTAATTTCAACAAGAAACAAAAATGCTGATCTATGAAGAATTTAAGGTCCGTAATTATTGATAATGTTGAATCAAAACTTCTTCAACTGCCAATTCAAGATAGAAAGGAAAAGATCTTCCAAATCAGTAGCATCATTTCAAGTTGTACACTGCAACAAAAGGCATGAGAACACTTCCTATCCATAGTTTACCATCCTTCTCCTCCACTTCACTCACTGCTTTAACAACTTTCCCCTCACTGTCCTCCAATATCTGCAAAATTCTACCTTCAGGACTATACTTTATAACTACTGCATGTTGGCGACCTCCTATTTGGAGCAGGTATTGAATCTTTATTGGTATAGGAAGCTTGAGTATGATTTTCCTTATCTTTGGGTAGAGACCATTGTAGTATGCATACATATACCTTCTAGAATGAATAGCTACCCAAAAATCACCATCTTCATTGACTCTCACATTGTCAGGAAACCCGGGTAGGATGGCTAAAATCTCTGAAGTCCCAGCTTTTTCTCCTTTCACCCAGTATTTACGTAACCTACACAACAAGAAATGATATGAGAAGGTGTGACTCTTGCATTAACTTGAATTTGCAACCTTGAAAGATCTTTTAAAATCAGACTTCGAGTAACTAAAAACTAGGGAAATGGTAACCTTGTGCAAAATTGAGCATAGAGGCATAGAGCATGCACATATAAAGGTAAATAGAAGGCAAGGGGAAAAATTCTAAGGAAACCATTAAATGTGTAGCATTTCAATTTTTGCATAAAGATATAGTTAAGTGGGAAACACATTCAGCAGTTCAACATCAACAAAATCCTTATCCCACTATATGAGGTTAGCCACATGACATGGATCTCATGATACCATTTGCTTCATTTAAAAGACTAAATCTTCAAATATGTTATTTACTATGAGATCCCTCTTGTGTGAAAAAAAAAGGCAAGACGAAAATTTTCTTACCCTAATAGAACCTGAGAATTCCTCCATAAAATATTATAGCACATAGAAAATGTTGAAAGCTGTTATAGTGTTATGTGATTATTAGATTCACCTGCCAACAGCCCCTTCACAAAAGACAAAGAAGGAACCATCCTTGCTCAAGGAAATGCCATTTGGGAATTGAATGCTTCTCACAAGAACAGTGGTTTCCTTAGTGGCAAGGTTGTATTTCAAAACTCTGCCACTATCATCCCCAGAAAATACCAGCTGAAGGAAATTCCTGTACAAAAATTATGTCAGAACCAACAGAACAAGACAGATGAAACAATACAATAACAGCATTTTAGAATTTAAGTTCAAATCTTTAAGGCAGTGACTTTTCATAACCTAAAAGCTGAGTAACTACATCACATTGGAATTCTCAAAACTCCCTCACAACCAAAGAATCCCATGCAGCCAAAAAGCTTGTTTAAGCAAAGGAGCTATATAAAGAAGTCAAAAACTCAATACTCACCCCTGATGAACCATTGTCCTTAACACTTATTCCACTCAACACTCAATACTCATGCCAATGAACTTACACATGCAGGTTGGATGTCATATTAAGGTTATTACGAATTCAAAATGTGTTCGTTATTTGTTTCATCATATTCCTGCTCTATCAATCAATGAGAAAATGTTATCAAATCTCAATTATTAATTATTTTTACTTGCTTATCCAGTCTTGAGCTTTGAAGCATCTTCTAAAGTTCAGATGGATGATAGTAGAACCAGGATTAAATTATATTCACGCAATAATACCCCCGGGATTCCCTTCACTGCTATAATGTGATATATGGCAACATAAGAGTTCGACATTCCTAAATATGGCACCAGTTTTCAGTTCTCAACAGTGGTAAATTAATCAACAAAACTGGGACTTCGACTTTGTTGGAATACTTGTATCCAAAATAGTGACAATTTCTAAAAGTTGCAACTCTAATAAATTAACAACAAATTCCTACCTCCTCGGATAAAGAGCACTGCTCTCTGTAAAATAAACATTCCCTTCCGCATCAACATCAACGTCATTAGTAAATCTCAGTGGAATCCCTTCAGCCTCAGTTACAAGAGATGTTGCTAAACCACCCTCAGGCCCCACCTTCAAGAGCCCAAAATATGCATCTGCAATGTACAAATCACCTGTTTTCTTGTCAAATCTGAGTCCCAAAGGCCTTCCACAGATATGCTCATTCTTCACATAACTGAATGGTGTTGCAGATGCTATAGGATTACATATCTCCGACCTGTGTTTCAAAATGGAGACATAAAAGAAAAAAAATTCATTACCATTTAATCATACTATATTGTAATTTGTAAACATACATAGCCACAGTATGGATGAGGGAAAAACTTAACAATTAGTCATCACTCCAATGATGCAAAATTATCAATTCATTAACCACTTGTCTGTAAAGATTTGTACTTAAACTTTCAAAAAAAATAAAAAATGAGACTATGACATGTAAGGTTCATCAATTATGTCACAGGCAAGTAGCATCTCGCAACTGTATGATGGAATATGAAATTGGGGTGGAAAGTGAGGCAAGGAAAAAGATAGGCTTGAAGAATATTGTTGGTATCCATAGTTCTCTTAGCATCTTCAAGTAAAGAATACACAAATAGGCCTCACATTAAGCCATTAATCTGTGAATGCAGCTATGATGGATTTTAAATAGGCTGTTTAATTGTTTACTTTTCATCCGTAATAATCTGATAATCTGATTTTCTAAGTAGCAAAGGGAATGGGACTTACAGGTGCCGTTGTCACCCCCAAATATTCTAACCTTTTTTAATATTAATATTACTATAAAAAATAAATTGTGGCACCCCAAAAATTACTAGCTCAGTAGATCAATAACCAGTGGCACTCTTAACTTCCAGCATCGAATGAATTGTTCAGGTAGTAAAAAAACCCAAAATACAAAAAACTGAAGAGAAAGAAAGAAAGAAAGTAATCAATGATATTGCACAAAGTGGCAGTCAGGGAAACCTCAACAACCACCATTTATTAAAGCCTTGCCAATAACGTTGTATAACATATTACTATATTCTTATAAGATACAAGTTTGTTCCTATAACATAATCAATTTTACATATCATGTGTTTCTTAAAAAAAAAAAAGTATTCTCTTTTTTCTTCTTTAATCATAAGTATTTATATTTTATTCAATCACATTATATTACCTATCACGCATTTCCCTCTGACTAGCAATAGAAATTTCCCTCTGACTAGCTATAGAATAGCATATGGGATGTTTAAAAAACATTTTTTTTTTATAAGTTCCTATCATGTCATATGTGTACATCTATCTTACTAAAAAATCGCAGAACAAATTGTAAGAAGAAAGTGAGAGAGAAAAATTGAGGAACCTGTTGGGGGAGGTATAAGCGAAGTCAACCCAGGAGTGACCATTCCAGAAGACGATTCTTCCATCAGCGAGACCAGTGTAAGGGCCGCGACCGAGAGGGTCGAAGGCAATGCTCTCTGGTCCCTGCACCTCGTTCGCGAACTTAATCTCCGACTTCTGCAACAAATTATGTTTGTCATGCTCGGTCGGAACCTCGGACCATGCGGGCATGTCCACCCACTTAGCCTCGAAATTCGGGAACTGGGCAATTGGGCTGTGCTGGAACGGGTCCAGCCCACAGTACACCCCAAACAACACGAACAAAACCGCCACCCCTCGCGCCAGAGTCATAGCAACACACACAGAGAGAGTGAAATGAAGGAAAGGTTGTCGTGCTGTGTTGTGTGGTGAATGAACTGTGGGTACTAGAAATGGTTCGTTGAAATTAACGTGTGGTTTTCGATTATATTAACATTAATGAAGAACGTGGGGTAGCCGCTTCGTTGTTTGGTTTGGTTAACATCAAATGGAGAAGGGGGGTAGGTGACGACGCATTTCCCTCGTGACGAGTACGGATACCACCTAAAGTCACTCTTCAAAACAATTTTTTCTTCTTCTTTTTTAATTTAACTAATTAAATTGAGTTTTTTTTTTTTTTTTGGAAGGATTGTCATTTTTATTTTATATATATGAATTTTGGATCAAATTACATCAATATGATTACCTTTCAATTATATAATAACACATAATATAATGATAACACATTAACACCAACATTCAAAGAAGCTTCGTGGCAAGAGCACACATTTTCACTTAATAAGGGGGATTGGACTTTGATTTGCAGCACATGACTTATATAGTGTTGGCTGACTGTCAACCAATCATTTTTTTTTGGGAGGGCCAATAAGTTTGTATCTAATGGGCCAACAATCTGAGGGCGATTCGATCGATACAATTAGAGCGACTAGAGAGAGTTGTTATTCTCACCCCCACGAATTGTTATTTTTAACACCCACTTTTGTAATTTTCAATAATACCCTTCCCTATTTTTAATATATATATATTATTTCTTGATATAAGATATGGCACTTTTATTTTAATTGTTAATGGTTTTTTTTTTAGTGGGAGAATACTCATTATTTAAATTACTAGCTATTTTCAAAGTTATCATATAATGATAAGGTATACGTGGGGTTTAAAAAACTGGTAATTACATGTTGTTAGGGTTTAGAAAGGAAGTTGTGACCACATATTCATTATATTTCATCTTAAAATAAAGTTATCTGTTGAAAACTTTAGCATGTCTTCAGTTATATATATTGCAAATTGTATAATTGTTTTATCCCTAAAAATATTACCTCAAATTTTTTTTCTCATGTCCATGCACTTAACAATTATATAGATTTTGCTATTCTATCTCAATTATTCAGGGGCAAATTATTGGGAGAGGGGGGGTGGAGCTAGTTGTAGCTAGTACGATACGTATACATATTTTGTGCTACTTTACATTTTGTAGTTTCGACAAGTGCATGTTGTCTTTCTTGTGTTCCTTCTCCTAAATCATATCTTATAATAAAATATTGTTTGATAAATCAAAACATATACGTCAAAAAAAAAGATAAATCAAAACATATAGTATGAAGATGATGCATGAATACTACGTGTGGGTATAAGCAACCTTCTTGTGTGTTAAAGTAGGATATATCATAATGTCTTTTAAATAAATTGGACTAATTTGAATAATCAAAATAAATTAATTTTTTTATAAATTTTATATTCGATTTATAAAGATTACGTATTAAATGAATTGGTTCATGAATTTGTTTAAGTAATTTTGAAGAAAAAAAAATATAAAATGAAAAGTTTTTTTTCTTTGATTTAATTTTTTAAACTATAAAACTAATCAAATATTATGTATCAACATTTTTAACAAAAAATATTTAAATATTAACGTAAAAATTAGTAAATATAAATATTAAAATTAAATCTAAATCTCAATAAATATTATATAAAAAAAAACAGTCTATTATCCGCAAGTCTATTATCCGCAAGTTAAGCGGAGCGGTCCGGATACTCGAATCCTATACCCACCCTAATGAATATCTCCTAATTTTACCAAACAAAGCGTCGATGACATGCCACATATATTAGTAAATGTCAAAAACTTATAATTTTTCTACAAAATCTGAGCTCTTCACTTCACTTAGTCAGAATTATTAAACTAGTTCTTAAACACTAAAGTCTCTTCTTATAGAGTATTTCTCTCTTTCTATTTGCTTTAGATTTGTTAATTAAAATTAACAAACCATAGGATAGTCATAATTGTTTTATTAAAATTATCATTATTTGATAGAGTTTTTTTTAGTAATCATGCACCAATAGTTTAAAATTATATTATATCGTAGTTCAATTATAAATTATTATTGATATTTTTTTTAAGATAATTATTATAAAAATTAACAAATTTATTATCATATCTGATATATTGTAATTGAATAATCATGTAAAATTACAGTGGTAATTAAATCACATAATTCAAATTTAGAAAAGAAAAAAATTCAACATATAAATATATAGAAATATAACTAACTTTGTAAGATCATAGTATCCGACGTGAATATATAGTAAAATAATAAAAAAAAAGTTAATTCACACCGATATTATTAAGAAAGCTAATTATTATAATTGAATTTCACTAATTTCATTTAAAAATTAAAGCATTTTCCTAAACTATATTTTTATTAAAACTTGATATGAAAAAAAAAATCATAAAAAATATAATCTTAATTATTAAACCTAAGATAAACAATTAGATTACATTGGTCTTCATCTTTTAGTCTTTTTCCCACTATGTCTGCTTGTTCCCTTCAGTAGTACCATCCACAACTAAATAAGCACTTGTAGTACCATATGTATTAATCAATTATGCAAAAAACTTGTGTCTAGATCGACGTCTTTTTATCGAGCAGCTGGCACGCATAATTAAGTCGTTAGTAATTATTAATCTCTTTCGCAATGAATGATATGATGATATGCTCAAAGACAATGTGAAAGAATGAATGAATATAAAGTTGTACAAACTGTGACCAGGGTGGTGATGGACATGCATCGTGTCTTGCACACACACAACGCAGGCATCAACTTTTAAGTCGCTACAAGTTATAACTATATATAGAAAAAACCCCAAAATTCTTCCAACCTATAATATTTATGTCCACTGTTAACTGTTGTAACACAGCCACCACCACACTGTACTCGTTCAATTTCAAACATGTTTTTTTTTTTTCTTTTCTTTCTTCCCTATACTTAATTTTGCATTAAGACTTTACACTTATCCTCTTTTCAAAAGATAGAATATGTTTCGCCAATTTTGTTCCACACTTTTATTTTCTCAAAAAGGAAAGTATATGTTTTTAAAATTATACGAAGGATTATATATATATATATAATAAGGTTGAGTATTACTATTTTTATAACTCTAAACTATTTTTTATAACAATTTTATAAACAAAGAAAACGATATAAAATAAGGTTGATAGGATAAAAAAATAGGAAAATAATTTAAACATTTATTTTAAGAAAATAACAGCATTTAAGTTTAAAATATCATATGCACGACAAGCACACATGTTTTTTATTCTCTCTAAACTAAAGGTATTGTTTCCTAGGTTAAAGATTACAATTGTCTCCTAATTCAATCCATGAATAAAACTAATTTAACTTATAATGTATGATTATGCTATTAGTAATAAAATTTAATTCACAACGAAAATCGAACATCAATTCTTTTTACTAAATCAAATATGTATTGTTTGAGATTAATAATGTATTTAGATGAGTGTTTATAAAATTGATTTGTCTTCTTTTTAGATATGCATTTATTGTGTGGTCGTAATTGATTTTTTTTTAGTTAAAATTCACATATATTTTACATATGGATGAGGATCATGGCAAGCCAGTCCAAACATATTACTTATAAACTTGATTTTGATTAAAATAAAATAATTTATATTTGAATGCTTATATTCTTTTAAAGCAAGTTTGCTTTAAAATTTAGTGTAAATTTTTAAACCAACACAAGCTTATTTTTATATTTTTGGTCAAACTGGAGTTTCAAAAATAAATTAATTTTATCTAATAAAATCCAAACATCTATATATTTTTGGAAAATCAAAGTGAATGCCGTCGAAATCAATTCTAATTATTCTTTCCGATATTCTTAAAAATACCGAATCTACTTTTTTCAATAAACATCATACTTAAAGATATTCTGCCATACAAATACATCCAGAAATCAAAATCTTCATCAATATTTAGGGGATATGATTATTCTGAATCATGTCACACTAGATTTGTGACAAATGCACGTGTTGGTGTTGGATAATATGCCAGTCTAGAGGTTCACTTTGTTTACTTTTGGATATGAATATCTATAGTTAGGGTTTTAATTTTATTAACTAAAATAAAATAAAAACGCATACTAATTTTATAGTGACAAATTCCACGTGGAGAGTTTCACGAGGAAATACATGACATGAATGTGTACAAGAACATGTCTAATCACTTTACACCGCCATAGATAAACAGAAACAAAAATGGACAAAAGTTAATTTTCAGCCCTTGCTATTTCCATAGTCTTTTCAACGTCATGATTAATCCGTGTGAAAGCTTTTGTTGACTTATTATGCAATTAATTATATTATATGATGCATTAACATTCAAATCGAACTTCTTAATCCTATACATGGGAATGTTTGTTCTAGATTTTGGAAGCGTCCAGAGTGTAGTTAATTCGAGTTGTCTTAATTCATTTTGCACATAATTAGTTGTCTTAATCCATTTTGTATATTCTCTACCTAGTTCGATCAGCTTTGTATGAAACTACAATTTTACAGTGCTTGTTGGAAGAGTTTAAACTAAAGAAGTAAGTGTTTTTTTTTTTTAATTTCTTCTAAAAAATTATAGAAATATAAATGATTATTTTATTTAAAGTTAGGTTGAATTAATCATGTCATGCATTTATTCTAGTAAGATTTTTTTTGGAAGGCAAAAGGCTGCTTTGACTGGTTAATGAACTGGTGTAATTTTTTAAATACCAGAAATTGAAAATTTTAAATATTTTACAAAAATTGTGAAATCTTACCTGAAAGCACAATTACTTATTAAAAAGTTATTTTTTAAAACACGATTTCATTATTTTTTTTTTAATGGTAAAAATCATGCATTCAAATATGATTTTAATTTTAATTTTTTTTATTATTAAATTCGTGGTTTAAAACATGACTTTAACTTGTTTTATTTAAAAATAAAAAAATAAAAGTTGTGTTTGGGTTGACAATTTTATATATGATTAGAAGAAAGCAAGTACAATTTTATATTTTTTATTTTTACTATGTCATTAAAATTATTTATAAATTAATAAATAATGACAAGGATATATTATTTTAAAAAAATTAAGTTATTTAATAAATAATAACTATTAATAAATATAAATAATTAATATTCAATGACAAAGCACGACTTTCATTTTTCACATCAATAGTCAAGGACATGCTTCATGTCAATGACAAAGAATATGAAAATAATAATGATGATGATGGTGATGGTGGTAAAAATATTGATTACGTACATGTGTCTTCTTTATATCAACAAATGAATATACAGGGTGATAATATAATTGACAGTACAATTGATTTAATAAGGTCATAGATCAAAAAAGGAAAATCAGAATCAACTTAACAACAACAAAAAATACCACGTTAACACATAGAAAAATTCATGTGTGAGATATCCTCTCATAAATAATCATTTTTTAAAATAAATATTATAAAATATTATAATTTATAAAAAATCGTACACCTATATACAACTTTAATTTATTTATGTTTTAAAAAAAGTGAAATTATGCTTCAAAACACGATTTCATAATTAAAAAAAAATTAAAAAATTAAAATTATATTTAAATGTATGATTTCCACAATTTTAAAAAAATAAAAAATAAAGTTATTTTACAGCACAATTACAATTTATTCATTTTCATAAAATATTTGAAAAGTTCCAATTTCAATCATTTTTTTAAGTTTCAATTTCAATAATTGAAAAAAAAAAATTTGCTCCATGTCCTTATAAAACCCGCAAAAAGCTAATAAGATTTACCGTAGTCACAGCTTCTTTTTACTATATAAAACTAATATTAGTAGTTTAAAAACAATTTTTAATACTAACTTTTAAAACATGATTTTTGACTAACACCTTTAGTGAATTCCTATTCCAATTATGTTTTTTTTTTTTTAATCATTCATATATAATACTCGAAGTCTCAAACTCAAAATATCAATTTCACACTATTTCATAAAAAATTTTAAGAGAAGAAAATAGAAAGAAAAAATAAAATTAACTTATTTAGATATTAAAATTATCTTTTTTAATATTCAATTAATAAAAACTCTCTCAAATATATAGATTCATTTAAAAGTAAAATTTCTACAAATTAATTATTGAAAAAAATAATTTTAACTTATAAAAAAAATAATTTTATTTTTTCATTATATTTTCCTATCCTATAAATCTTTCTAAAATAGTATGTTCAAATGTATCCTTATATTAACGTCTTCATTTAGTAACGCGTGTTTATAATCTTATTCCATAAACAATTAGTTAATCACACTATACAATTAAAACTATACATATTTAATTATTTATTTACTAGGAGTATTATATATTGAAAAAAAAAATACTTTCTTTATATTGTAAAATAATAAATATATAATAGAGAAATAATCCAAAAGTGACAAAATAAACGTGACAAAAAAGAGAGTTAAATAATTAACTTTTGAAAAAAATATTGAAAAATTAATATAAAAAAAATCTGAACGAACTAATTAAAGACGGTTATTAGGTATCTACTTATATATGGTCAAAAAGTGTTGAAAAAAGTGTTCAAACTCTTTTGAAAAGAAAGAAAATGAAATGAAATTTTTTTGTCGTCCTAAGCTACTTACTTTCACTAGCAAGCACACATTCGATTGGCACAAATTCTAAGCATGTCTGAGATCCCTACATACTTATGCTATACAGTTTCTCTCATATCCTTGCACATAATCTCAATCATATGGTAGATTTTTTTTTCTCACAAATATTTTCTTTTACTAGTAATTCTAGTTGAGTTTCAATTAAACAGTAAATATGGACATTTTTTTAACAAAGAATTTAAACTTTAATTTGTCGCGTTGTGAGAGATTAATATATTTTCTGTCACACTCAATCCCTATATAATATACTTTCTCCCCCTGTTTAAATTATATGACGTATTAAGAAATTAATTTGTTAAATTTTCACTAAGTATATACTACTTCTACCAAGTATCACCTCTTAGCTTATATATATATAAAAGTAACCATTTTACTTTTTCTTAGTCCTACTTAAGCTTATAAGTTATAAGTAACATGTTTATTTTTTTAATACTGTTAACTTTATCTAGAATAGATTTATTATATCTAAATTAAAAGGTATTTTGGAAATAAAAATTAAATTTATGATACTCATTATTTTTTTAGTTATATATTACTTAGAAAATAGTATTAACTAAAGACCATCTTAAAAAAACGCTTAATACTACATTGATTTTTATAAAATGATATCTATTTTAAAATAATATTTTAATTTTTAAAACGAAAAAAAAAAAAAAGACCTGGTTTCACATTTCACACATCCCTAAAAATTCATTTGAAGTTTGTAAGCATTAATATCTCGCCCCCCTCGTCCGCTACAGAAAGCCAGTATGGTTAGAGATGGGTCACTCCCACCCACTCATTCTCTCAATCATAACACACAACACCCACTCTCCTCATCTCGCACGTTTCACTCACACGCGCGCGCGCACAACATTTCCCATAATCCATCTTTTTCTTCGTAAATCAAAATACCACTAAACCCCACACCACTTCCCCGACCAGACCAGACTCGTCCCATCTTAACCTTTGTTTTGTTTGTACTGTACACACATTTCTCTCTCTCTAGTAAATAAATTAATTAATTATACTGTATATGTATAATTAGAATTCTTTCTAAATTTATTTTATTTTATTTTATTTTCTCTTCCGCGTCTTCAGTAAATCGTTGATGATCATGTTCACTTTTCTTTCAGCCAAGTAATTCTCTTCCCCCGTGATCTGCCTATAAATCCACCAAGCACACTCTCAAAGGACACAGTCACAATATAGATAAACAAATATATCATGTCAATGGAAATGATGGCAACCGAACGTGTTTGTTATGTTCACTGCAACTTCTGCAACACCATTCTAGCGGTACAACTCTCTTTCTCTTTCTCTCTCTCTCTCTTTCTTCTTCCATTTATATTTTCTTTCCTTATTCTTCTAAGCTTTCTGTTGCGCCACGCCTTCCCATCAGCTAATTTGGCAACAATTCTGGTTTTCTCTAACTTCTTTAATCGAGATCGTGATATGATGATACAAGAGCCAAAGAATAAAGGAAAAAAAGCGCTTCTGGGCACCCATCAAAAAGCCAAATTCACTTCAGACCTAATCAGAATGCATGTGTATACATATATAAATAATTGGATGAAAACTTAACTGTTGGAAAGCATGCAAGTTGCAACGGTTACCCCAATTTTATATATAAGGCTAGCTTAATAATTCCTTTGGAAATCATGAAATCCATAACTGAAGTGAATTAATTTTATAACTGGGGTGTTGTTTTTGTACCGAGAATTGAACTCCCATGTTGTTATATTTTATAAGAAAGTGTAACTGGGTGGTTTTGCTCCCTAACCTCTACCATGAGATGTGTGGTGCTGGTTTGGTTAGAGGCAAGAGATATATATGCAGCCAAACTAGTAGCAGCACCAGAAAATTATTAAGTGAATTAAATAATTGAAACCCCTACCCGTACCTAACTACACAATTGTGAGAAATAGAGTAATTTTACGAGACAGAAGGAAGCAATTTTAATAAAATAATGCATACGAAGGCACAGCCATGAGATCTATATACTAGGGCTGTTCCTAAGTATTAGGGTTCCCCTCTTTTGTTTATCTTTAAAATAAAATAAAATAAAATAAAAAATTGCAGAAGAATAGATAGCATATCATGTATGCATATGATATGATGATGATTTCATTTCATTTGCTATATTGTAGTATTTTTTTTCTTCTTTTGTTTTTGTTTTTTCTTAGCTTGCTTGGTGTACTTGTGTGCTAAATTAACGCAGCTCAGAAAAATTAAATCTGAACACAACAAATCCATGTGATGGTACGCAGTGCAGTTTTCTCTCTCCTCAGCAGTGTCTTTGTTGATTTGATCACTTAATTGCCTTTCTGTGGCGATGGATGAGGTTGAAGCATCATATCGATCGTCTTTTATGATATCGTATATATCATCAAGTTTTTTCACGGTTTCAGCTTAGTGGCTTTCCCTTAAGTACAGAGCCAGTGTCCTCTCTTTCTTCTGATCTCAATTCATTTCACCACCACCATCACCACAACAAAGCTAGTATATCATATCATATCATATGCTCTCTCTCTTCTTTCATCATAGCATGGTTGTTGGTTGAAATTATAATTACCCCTTTTGAGAAAAGCACTCTCTTTTGAGATCTTAACACTGCCCAAAGGGCTAAGATGGTTTTCATATTCATGATGATATATTGATACATCACTCTCCTCTGGTGGCAAGCACTAATGGCTAACGGTGGTGTGGTTTCGTTCTTCAAGGGCCTTGATGATGGGTTTCCGTTCCAGTCAAGTCGTTTTCACCCTCTCTCTCTTTCCTCCACGCTATGAGCAACAATTTCTATCTTTTATCATCTTGGCCTTGCAGTGTCAGCAAAAAGTGATGCGCACCCACAACAAGGGGACTGAGAGAGAGTACTGAATTTTAAATCGCCCCATGTCAGGTTTCTGAGCGTTTTCTGCTTCTATATTATAATATATTGGTGTATTGAATATGCCACACTACACACCACACTACACTACACTACACCACACCATCCATAAAAGTAGACCTTTCTCAGAACGAATGAGAAAAGATTACTGCATTCACTTCCCTCTCTAGCTTATTTATCATCCCCTTAGGCCTAAACATCTTTTTATTTCTTCTGGCAGCTATAGCTATGCATTTTGTCTTTTTCTCTGCTCATTTTTCATTGCAATGCTGCATGGTGTGCTTTGGAAGCACCTTTCTTGGGAATGTGAAAGCTTCACTTCTCCTGTATATGTATATATATGTTAACCTTTTTTGACAATGTGAAGCACCACATATCTATATATCTTTCAGGTCTTGTTGGTTATCACAACTACGCAGCTTTCAGTTCTTGGTTTTGATGGTCTGATGTATGTTTTACTGTGTCACAGTGTTGTATATATAAGTGAAGAAGATGTTCTTCTACTTTCTTGTATGTGTATTTTTGTAAATAATGATAATATTTGTTATTTAATTATTTGAAAATGGGGTATTATATTGGCGCAGGTTAGTGTTCCATACAGCAGTTTGCTAACCATAGTTACGGTTAGGTGTGGACATTGTGCCAATTTGCTATCAGTTAACATGGGAGCGTCACTTCAAGCATTTCCCCCTCAAGACCCTCAGGTGTGTGTATACATCACACTTCACACTATTTAATTTGGTCAATACCCTCTTTCTGACGCTATGGGCAACAATGAATGATATAATATAATTTCTTTAATTATACCCTTTATTTTAAGAAAAAAGAAAAAGATTTCGTATCAGTTTCTTGACTGAATAACTGTGTAGTCTTTTCTTTTGTTAATTAACTCTTGTGTTTAATTTGTTGGTGATTAAGTCACAGAAACAGCACCTAAGCTTTGAAGAACCAAGCAGCAAGGAACTGGGATCGTCTTCAAAATGTAACAAAATAGCGGCATTTGAGACAGTAGAGCATGAACAACCTAGGATCCCTCCCATTCGTCGTGAGCCCTCAAACTCCTCCATTGATTAATTTTTTTCTCTCCATTTTGTATCATATATAACGAGCCAAACTTCTGAATGACCAAGCAGGCAACTGTCCATAGAACTTTTTAATTAATACCATTCACAAATTTTAATTAAGGATGAAAAAGACTCAAACTACTTGCTCAAGCTCAACACAACTAGTTGCAGAAGCTAATTGAATACTACTAAGTAATAGCAGTAGTAGAATAGCAGAACAACCTCATGATTGAGGCCACTTGTCATAAAAACTAGTTTTTCCTTCTTTTTTTTTCCAAAGAGTCGGCGTCCATATGAGTAAACCAGTTTTTATTGTGCCCAACTGGGGCATCTTGTTTTCTCCATCAATTTTATTAATGGCCCCCTCTAAGATGGTGACCTTACGTAACAAAAATTGACCCATCCTTAATTCATTGCTGTCATGCCATGCCCTAGAACTATAACTTATATAATAATACTCCTATTATTATATCTTTATATATATATATATATATATATATGTATATATATATATATATATGTAACAGCTCATTATGGTAATTATATATCGACACTACTACTGCAGGAAAAGGTCGTAGTGTAGTAGTAGACTAGTGGTAGTAAATAGTACTTCAGTTATTTAAGTGGTCGATTATTTTTTCTCGCTTTAAGTGTGACCTGTAAAAAGCAATGACGACAAAATTGTAATTCAGAAATAACAAGAGAAAACCCAATGGAAGGACTCTTGGATAAACAAATGAAATTTCAATGCTATTTTGAATGCTAGGAGCTATATTTGTATGGTCCTCAACTACCCAGTTCTACTGCTTTAGTCTGTCCAAGAATGTGGCCTTTTCTTGTGAAAAAAATCAATCCCTCAACCTGCTTTCTGTTGGTGAATCTGTGACGTAATTTTCTTAGGTTACAAATGTACTGGAAATTTAATTAAATTGATGATTGATTGCATTGTATTATGCTCTTAATTATGCCATTTATTTAACATTCCAAATTAAATGATCTCATGATTATATTCAACAGCTACAGAGAAGAGACATCGTGTTCCTTCTGCTTATAATCGCTTCATTAAGTAAGTGTTCTTACCACTTTACTATTTTAAAATTTAAATCCACCTCCTTGCTTCTCCCTATCTTCTTTGTTATATATGTAGGATTTGTCTAAGTCCTACATTAATTATTATTATTAGTATTAAATAGATTTCCCATCAAGTTAACTTTAATTACAGTTATACTTTTCTTGATTAAAAATTTGCACTTTCCTTTCTTTCCCCTAAGAACTATAAATAAAAATAATACAGACAACTGTAATAATTTCAAAGTTAACAAACCTATTATATAAGAATTTATAATTGAATGATAACAAATTACCAGTGAATATATTATTTATTTTAAGAATAGTATATACAATGATGATAAAACAAAAGTAATATATACAATAATATTAAAGGTTTTTTACTCAAGAAAGATGCAGGCATTATTAACACTAATCTCAAACGACATCAAAATAGGTTTTGTTTTTAAATGAAATCATTTTATATATCTTAAAAATATAAATTAAAAGATTGTACTTTACTTGATTAAAATTTTAATTTCTATTCAAAGAAAAAAGATGATAAAAATAAGTCCAGTAAATGTTCTCTTACTTCTTAAATAAAGTTTTTGGGAATATTAAAAAAATATTAGAACACAGATGATGATTCCATTTCAAAAGAAAAAAAATGAGAATAGACTAGAGATGAAGATGATTCCATTCAGCAAAAACAAATAGCAAGTCTTTTCAACTGTGTGGTTTTGCAGGGAGGAAATTCAAAGGATTAAGGCTAGTAATCCAGATATCAGCCACAGGGAGGCTTTCAGCTCAGCAGCCAAAAACGTGAGTTTAAGCTTAATTAATTAATTACTATATATATTTATCAGTATCATTGTGTGATTCACACAAGTGCATGCTAGTTTTCTATCCTTTTCATGTCTTTTGGAGCCACTTGTGTCGGTTTACGGACACTGCTGTCTTGTCTCTTCTTTAAACTTCTTGCTGAAGAGGTGACAAATCCAATATTCCTACTATTATTGTAAGAAATTTACCAATGAAATCATCCAGCACCTATATAGATTGATGCTAACCTTGGGGGTATAAGGGGAAATCAGATCCTTCAATTGGTTTCCATAAATAATAAAAAAAATATGAATGTAGAGTTGAGAAGAAACTATAGCTATAAAAAGAAGAGTTGGGAATTATATTATTTATATCATGCCATATATGGTTTGCATATATATAATATAGAAGATGAGATGACAAAATAAAATATAACATATTTGGATTGTAATTTTCAACCTATATATGGTTTAAATAAAGAAAAATCAACTCTTTTCATTTCCACTTATTTTTTGTTTTTTTACATAAGCTACATTTCCACTTAAATGGTGACTTGAGATCCAGAATCATGTTCAAACATCACACAATCAGGTTTTTGTTGCATATACTTTTTTTATGGGTGAAACTCAGTGCCTTCCCAAAAAAAAAGGGTGAAACTCAGTAAATACTAAATACCACAAACTAGGATTTGGGATATATCCGAGCATGGTTTGAAAAATCAAGCTCTGAAGTTGGCAAAAAGAACTAATGTTTCTATATACTAGATCGCATTAAGATTATCATGGGGGATCTCTTGACATTAATAACTCTTAAAAAAAAGGCGATACTATCCAAATTCAAAGCTCCCCCATCTTTAAATGGCAAGTATTTGATTTAACAATTTTACAACATATGAGGTGAGTCTTGCATAAAGTAGCTTCTGTGTGCGTATTTGAGCGTCAATCTTTTATAAAGGAAGTTTCCAAAAACTGATGTATTAGAAAAGGAATGTGCAGTGACATTTTTTGTGTAGGGCATATATTTAAGACATTTGATTGGATAAATAATTCCACTATCAATGCAAAAGCATATCTAATTTCCCTTTTACAACATCTGCGACCAGTCAAGTAAACGGCATAAGGTCAAATTTGATAGGCCATAGCCAAGTTTATGATCACTTTCTTAACCCTAAACATGTTCAAATATTGAGTGATTTTAGTTAATACTTACATCAGTTACATGCATACTGCCCTCGTTTATTATGGTATTAGGCCATAGTTTCCAATATGCTTCTTTTTTTTTGGGTGAAATTTCCAATCATATATGCTATAACACCAGTGGCAATTGACTAGTCTGTGTACATGTGATTCTATCATATGCTCCTATGTACTAAACCATGATCTTATGTACTATTGTATGCTCTCCTTTGGTCTATCTTATCGTTCCTATGTACTATACCATGCTCTTCACTACATATTATTTGGGATATATAAAATTACCATGACTGTTAATTTGAGTCTGTATTGGTCAATTTTATGCATCTTAATCTGTATAAGAAGCGTACTGTCCATCACATATATTAGATTATTTTTAGAATAAACTCTCACTTTAACCTCTACTAGTTGTAAAATATAATATTATTCATTTTAGTTCTTAATGCCATTAAAAGATACAGAAAAAATAACCAAAATGAACTTGAATGTTTTCTAAAGTAAGTTACTTAATATGCTTACAATTTTAAAGACTAAAGTGAGAATTTGCTCAAAATTTGAAGTTTATTACATTGATTCTCCTACAAGAGTCTTGACTATATTAAAAAAACATGTATTGTTACACGATCCAAATTTAATTTTCTCGATCATTTTTATATAAGATTTCTTCTTCTCATAAGATATTTCCTTTGTCTCTTTCTGTCAGCCCATGAAATTAATTAATTTCTCTTTCATCTTTTTATATGTGTGTGTATGCAGTGGGCACATTTCCCTCACATTCACTTTGGGTTAAAGAACTTAAAGCTGGATGGCAAAGAAAAGTTGGACCAGCAGGGGGAAGGAGCTGAAAAGTCTAATGGAGGATTCTACTGATATATAAATGGAAGCCTGTGAGTATGAGCTTGTTTTTTTCATGCTTGACCTAAATCAGTGAAAAATATGAGAGAGAGAGAGGTTGATCAAATTTCCCAATATATCGTACAACTACCGGATGGGAGACTCCTGCAAAATTAACCTCATCCTCTCACCAATGTTTAATATATAGTACATGTATTGCTCCCTAGCTTTTCTATATATCGTTGTTATGAAATGATTGCTATTCTTGTGATTGCATTTATTGTGTTGAATTTGAGCACTTAAGTAAACTGCACGTTCCTTTCTCTATATATATATCATGATGATGTCCCTTTTATAATAATAATATTCATAATATATATTATTTAATTTAATTTGTTCTTTTCATGATAACCAAGCACTGCAATATTATTTCACCCTCTCATATATAGGACCACATGAACACTTTTTTCATTTTTTTTATCAGAAGGTTACCGTTTGACCATTTTTGGGTATATGGTGCTTCCTCCCGAGGGACTCTTTTATCCACCATATATGTTGCATGGTAGTTGCTTGAATAAATTAAACATTATTGTAATTATATTTACTCTTGAATTGATTCTTTTTCTTTCTTTCTTTCTATTTTTCTTCGTGGACCATTTAATTTGTTCAGTTAATGGAGTACAGCCCTATTAAAAGAGCAACATGTAGTGCAGGTTCTGCATGCATGATCACCTGCCACAAGCGCAGAACTCAGTTTGTTTTTAAGCTTCTAAGTTAAAAAGGAATTGTATAGAAAGGAGTGAGGAAAGAGAACCCTAATTTCCTTTCAATCTATTCATAAAATCAAAGCACTATACGAGTTAATTAATAATAAACTAGTTAAACAATAGCAGCCATGAACCAAGCTAGGAAAAGAAGGTGGCGAAAGAAAAACTAACATAATTATGAAGCATCATTGTATTCTAGAGATAGTTGCATTTTAATACTTGAGAATCATATTCATCTATTTTTTTAATAGACTGTAATATAGTCTTTAACATCAGTATAACATTTTCTTTATATATTAAGTTGGTCATACAATTCTTATGAAGAGTATTACATAAAATCTTCCTCAAATAGAGATCCCAAAATTATAGTGTAACAAAATGATGAAACTATTAAGTTAATATTTAATAATAGTCTACAAAACTATTTGTTTCAATAACTAAAATTTAATAGTCAAATAATTAAATAAAATATTCTTGTATTCAAATATTGCAATTTTCCATATTTTTAAGTAGGTCATTCTCTTCTAAAATAATAGTAATAATAATAATAAAACAGCTCTATCAGTAAATAAATGAATGAACCCAGTTAGTTGGCTTTCATTGATGTAGATCTGTATCTTCTGGCCTTATATATGTGATCCGTATTCCCACAATTAATTTCATTTTCATCATCTTCTACTTTTACAATTATATATATAAAGAGAAAGAGTTTAATTTTGATACTTTTATCGGTGTAAAAAATATTCTATATATTATTTTAAAATAATAATTATTAAATATAGTATTTTTAATTATAAAATAATCTATAATTAAATAAAAATGTAAAAAAAAAAAACTTTATACTGATAGTCAAAGTTCATATAAATTTATGTATATATGTGTCATGTGTGTGAATGTATTTAACTTGTATCTGTAACCGCTGATTGATTAATAGTTTAGGATGCAAGTAATAATTAATACCTGAGATTTAGGATGCAAGTAATAATTAATGTCTGAGTAACTAAAATTTAACTTAACAATCTTAAGCTACCTCCAACACAAGTGCTTATATTGTTTTTGCTTATTAAGAACCAGTGACTATTAAGATCTTTCATTAGGGTTTCAACTTATTAAGCATGTTACAAGCACCAGTTACTTGTAAGTATTTATAGTCGGTCTTGTAGTACTTTTTATCTAATAATAATAGTTGGAATTAACTAATATTTATAAGATGTAAGGATGTTAAAGTTATTTATAAGACTCGTTTAATAAAAAAAATGTTTTGGGGATGTAAAAAATAAAGAAAGAAATATGTATAATATTGAGACTCACTTAAAATGCGTAAACAATATCATATGATAAAGATAATCTTAATATAGTATATAATAGTCTGGAATCAAATCAGAGCATAAAAATTTACTCACTGCTATAATATATTTAAATTATAATGTATGTGTACATTATGAAATAAAACCAAGAAATACCAACAAACACAATTGTGGTAACGGCTAACCCAAAAGTTTAGAATTAAAATCCTCTTTAGTTTAGTTTTTGGATATGAAATAAAATATATGTAGTTAACAAAAAAAAGACACTATATGTAGATTTCTTTTATGGTTAATTTGAATATGATATGTTTTGATTTCAAAATTTATGAGGGTAATTTTTGTATTGGAAATTAAAAGTGTATACAAACACATCGAGAAGAAATTTTTTACATTGTGTATTCTTAAGATTTTTAACGAAAATTAATCTCTATATTCACTTAGAACTATTTTGTAACAAAATCATGTTTAAAAAAAAAGAAATTAATTAAACGAAGTAATAAGTTGAAGCCTCCAATAATATATATAATTATTGATCACTGTTGGAAGCAGCAGAATATTGGACGGTACCTGCAGAGAAAGAGTTTCTTCCCTCTTGAAATTAATTATGAAATACTACTATTGCATCAGTCATGGGTGACGTGACGTGTAATGTTAGAAACAGTAGACTGGGTGGCTATATATGGTTATGGCATCGGCATGCAAGCTTATTTATAATGCTACTATTTCACCATGTCCTAAATCTAATAATGGGGTCATGCCTGTCTTTGGATGATGATGTTCGATCCTTCATTCAAGGAACGCACACGTGAGAGACCATGTTGTTTGCTGCTGCATCATATCTGTTCTTCATACCAAAGTGCACAAATTAAACCTAGCTCCCATTATTTGCACAATAGACATGTGGGGATCAAATAGTATTATAATATACTTTCTTTTCTAGATTTGATTTACTTATACAATAATACAATTTGTCCACAAGGTTTAGATAAAAATAAAATAAAATATAGGGTGTTCAGTAATATGTAACTTGATCAATTTCCATTACCCCTTCCTTCTTAATTATTAATATCAGAAAAAGCAGATAAAAAACGATTATTATTGATTGATTTTGTTGATTTAAACAGATTTTGACTCCACTGTCCAAAAAAAAAAAGTTAAAAAAGGATTTAAATTTATGGGCATTTGAGAGATTTACATATTAGGAAGCTTCTTTAAATATATATATATATATAATAGGAAGCTAAAATATTTAAGTGTTAGGAGGGTTTCTTTTCAAATAAGGTCAAGTTTTAAATGTAAGTGATTATTTAAATTAAGAAAGTATATAAGTTCATTTATTTTAATAACAGTTAATTACTTAAAAAAAAGTGTTAGATTACCAACAAAGAGCAATCTAGTAAAAGGGGCTAATTCTCTTAAAAGTAAGTACTGTAATTAAGATTCATCCATGCACTGATCGATAATTAACTATGCTATGTTTTATGTGATATTAAATTTGTCTTGAGGGAAGAGGTCAAAAATAGAGAATCTGAAAGGTCAAATCAAAGAGGTAGGTGGTGGGGTTAGGTTAATTGGATGTGTTGTTGTGTGGCTCTCAGAAATAGAAATAGAAAATGAAAATGGGTCTTGTCGTGTGATGGATGACTTGACTTTATCTTTCTCTGCACAAAATAATAAATGGATGTCTCTCATCTCAACCTACCTATTCGGACTGTCATGTCCCTTACAGAAGGAGGAAGAGCACCATACCCATGCCATCACCATGTTCATTGATCATGTTTCGTCTCATGCATATATATATATATATATATATATATATAATACAAGGATATTTTCTAATATTCCTTATATTTATGCTAGAACTAGAACAATTTTATGGGTGTATTAGTATAAGTTGTTTTTAAGCTAGCTAGTATTTATTTTTCGTTCAAATAAATGTTTATTTTTATATAATTCAATTTATAATAAATAAATATTTTAAATATATAAATTATATTACAATTAAAATTCATAATAAATAAATATTTTTAACCAGTAAAGTATGTTTAAATTTTCAATAATTAGACTGTCCCCTTCTAATAATAATTTTTTTCGTTCGTCAAAAAATTTGTAGCTTTGGTCTTCTATTTTAAAAAAAATACAACTTTAGTTTAACTTTTAATTTTGTGTATGTTTATTTCTTTTATTTTTGTCTAATTGAAACATAAACCTAACATATTGATTTAAGATGATATTAAGAAATGATTTAGTTAATTAAAAGATAAGAAATAAAAAAAAATGTTGAAACTTCCAAATGGTGTATTTTGGATTCATTATCGATGGAATATATGGATGTTGGACCAGTGGACCACTTGTACCAGTTAGAGTCTTATAAAACATGTTAAGATTATTTAGTCAAGAACAGAAGAATTGACAAATGTTGGGATTACTTTGTAAGTTTAAAAAGAAATGGAGGATTTTCAAAATTTACGTGAGAGAGGTTGATAATTTTTTATAAAATTTAAAAAAGACTTGATGTTAACTAATTGATACGAATTGAATCTATTTTATAAAAACAAATAACAAAACTTATGACTGAGAATTTAACAAGATGATAGAAAATTGAGATAACTTAATCTTACGTACGTTAACACAAAATACAACTCCTTCTAAAGGTAGCAAAATTATAAGTTTGGCCTTTAATTATTTATATATATATTGCATTTTTTAAGAAAAAAATAAAATAAATTGTAACACATGGAGGATTTATCTCAATCTTAAAAACTTCATTATCTCAATCTTTGACTGCATTCAAAGATTTATCTTCTTCCAATGAAGTAGGATTTTATTTGCCATAAAATCTTTTGTACCTAGCTTAATCATTTCGTGTTTTCTTATTCTCAATGGTTGTCCTCGATCAGTGACATAACCACACAAGTTCTTCATCCCATGTCTTTCACCACATCTCTCCTTCCTCTTCCATTTTCCTTTCACCCTTTTTTCTTCCACTTCATAATTCTAACCCTTTGTCTCCTCTACATTTCCCTTTGCCAAATGGTGTCAACTTGTAAAAATATTTCTTACTCTTGCTCATATTTTTCTCCACACCATTGTATCCTTTATGATTCTACTACATCTTTTTCTTCTTAATTGGATCTCTCTCCTTTATTTTGTTTCTATGAACACACACCTCTTTTACCTTATTGAGCCTTAGGACATAACTTAGTTAGATGTAGTACTGCAGTCGTTGTTGATTTTAGAATTTTATCTCGGTAATACGTGATGATATTTACATACATTATTGATGTAAGGCAATAATTCTAATTGGAGAACACTGACTAACAGTAACTATGGTACTAAATTATGTTCATATTTTTGTTCACCATATTCGTTGATCATCTTATTACGTTCATCACGACCTCTTTCTCTTTGCATTTTCCATTATATTACCTTTAATCTCCATAGTGTTCGGCTTACGTGTTTAAACTTTAGACACGTTTGATTTTTTTTTTGTCTACTTGAACAAACCTATCATTTGTAATTTCTATGTCTTTTAATAATAAAAAAAACGCACAATGAGAATGAAAAACTTGGAATAATGAGATCAAACGTATAAAAATAGAGGAGAACAAAATATGAAAACTCAAAATGTTTACTTGTAATACTACCAAAATCAAGGATGCATTTGCACACCCTCATTGCATGTAGGTCCACCAGCTGAGTGTGAATTTTTTGTTTCGTCTCTCCTAGATTCTAATTTGTGCCCTTCCACGAGGACATATCATGTTAATTAGTTTCTGTTCTCCTAGATTTTTTGAAGAGTAGCTTCTACACTTAGCGTGGTACTTTTTAATTAATTCCTCTATACTATGAAAAAAAAAATCCAAGGATGATTTTTTTCTTGTTTTTATTTTAAAATAAAATGGGTCGATCTAGACTATGAAACGCATCTATCTAAAGGCATTGTAAGTACGTAACGCGTTAACGGTGATAGCGAAAGTGGTGAGTGGAGAGAGATATTGATATACAGGACGATGGTGGAATTCATAGCTATGCATGATAGCACTAAAGTGATGATCACTAAATAAAAAAGATGATATGATTCATTTTCTTTATTCTATATTCAACTTTTATCACACTGAGTAGGCCATATGACATTATACAACACATGCATGCAATATTGCAGGATATATAGTATATAATAAAGTGCTATTAATTAAGCTTTGTTTTAGAATAATATATTTGGTGGTGTACGATCCAAACATTACCGGATATGGAAAACTATCCTTACACATAATTGAAAGCGAAAGCAGTGTGTGCTCAAATAACGCAAAAGAAATAAGAGAGTTGATCCTGACACAGTAGTGACACCCACAATCCTAAACGTTGAGTTCATATATACTGATGCTGAAACATATTATTGCAACTCTCTTATATTATTATCTTTTTTAAACTCTTTTAAATTCACACTTCGTTATATGCGTTTATATTTGTCAAATTGGTTTTTTTTTTTTTTTTTTTACCATTACAGCTGTCAAATTACTATTTTATCCTTCGTTAACCTAAACCCTTATGTATGCGTTTTCTTCCTTTGAACAATTTATCAATTATTTGAGAAGAAACTTTCAGAAATGGTCCATGTTGCTAGCTAGTCGTAGTCACTCTAGTTGTCTTAATTACAACTTACAAGGTTACAACATTGCATGTGTCCTCGTTTTTCTGTCAGCTGCGTTCTTTACAAAATAATATTTCATCAAACTGTAACCAAATAAGGATGGGAGATTAATTAGATAAATTTAGTCAAACGCTGCTATAATAGATTGAAAGATGTCTTTTCAGAAAGAAAATAATATATATTTAACTACTTTTATTAGAGCAATATTGGGTCCATTTGTTAAAGTTTTTCCATAAAAAAATCACTTTTAAAAGTTGAATTCATGCATTTGTTTCAACTTTTTCAAAATAATTCATGATAATAAGCTAAAAGAATCTAAAAATCTTATTAAAAATCATAAGCTATTTTGAACACTTTTTCATAAAATCCTTTTCTTTTAAAAAAAAAGTAGTTTTATAATTATAAATAAGCATAAATTAGCTTCTACTTTTCTAATAATCTCTATAAAAACCACAAAATTATTTTATATCAAAATCACTTTTTTTCTAATATATATAAGTAACAAACAAGCCACATTATTTACCAAATAATTGGTTTCAGAAAGTGTTCTTTAACCGAAGTATAGACAACTGGCTTCCATGTCTAGTTTGATCATCCTTGTCTTTTCTCAACTTTACCTTATATATATTCTCCCACTTGTATTTTAATTAATTATTATTATTGTATCTGTGGAAGGATAAGATAAGTGAACTGCGCAAAGACAAAATACACCAATAGAAGCAGTTATATTATAGTAAATGTTTACCCGGTTCACCGGTTGAGGTCAAAATAATCCTAAGTCCTATCAATGGGGAGCATATGTTAACAACTTAGAGCCACAGACTGTGAAAAAAATTAAAAATCAGTGGTCCTGGACTCCCTTATAAGGCTGTCTCAAGTACTTTGGTACTACAACTCATCAAAGAAGAGACGAAGATGGAAATGTGGTCCATGATGCTGATCGAAAACTAACAAATTAATGTCAGACATTATGTTTGCTAAAATAGCCTGTGCTTCTGTAATGACAGCAAAATGTGATTTGTTCTTTTCTCTCCCCGGATCAAGATGTGTTTCAATTTGCTAATCTTGTTTTGCAAGAAACAATGTTAATTATGGTTAAATTTTATTCAAGAGCTTTAATATTTAATCCTTCTCATGCATACATGCATCTTCTAATGTTAAATGATGTGAATATCAAAAGAATGCTGCTACTTTTGTTAGTATATATACTTTGTAAGACTAACAACAATAATATATAGTCTTATCTTATCTGGTGAGACCGACTACACTAGTTAGACTTAAACTCATATTCTTATAACTAATGTCGTTGCAGATCGTAAGTCTTGGAATATAAATTTAGGCCTGTATCTCAATTCTAGAAGATTATTTTTCAATACCTCTCACGCTTAACAGTATTAGGCTTGGTATGTTTATAATATGATAAATAACCTGTAAATGGACTTAGTGCATATTTGATTTATCATCACGTTAATTTTAACATGCATCCATTTTCCATGTCCAAGCAGAAGTAACCCTGCATAGCTTCTTTTTTTTTTACATTTTTATGCAAGTATGGGGTGATAGACGTAGAACTAAACACGCTCTTGATGATACCATCTCAAAATATGAATTTAAATTTAACTCAACCTACAAAATTGATAATAAGGTAAGAGTTACTAGTTGATGTGTCACTTGGATTTTTTCAAATAGTAAGACTACTATTAGCAATAATGTTGATGATTTTCTTATACACAATAATGGCCGTATTAATTTGAACTATACATATGCTGCTCTACGTTATGTTTAGAGTTAAAAAATGCAGAAAAGAACAATAGGCGCGCAGCTGGAGAGTTTGTCTTATCTTAATTTGGTGATGGGGTGAACACATGGACGCATATATATGCTGTATCTGATCGCATAAAATAAAAAGCAAGCATGTACGGTGGTAAGATTTGTCATTTCCATGCGCAATATAAGCTGACAGATGAAGATTATCTGCATAGGGAAATTATCAACATATATGTCTCCTGCAGCTTCTTCTTCTTCATGAAGTGACTATATTGGAACCTCTCTTTTATGTCAAAAATCTCTCAAAGCCTCCAAATATCTAACTTCTTACTAGTAGCTTCACAATGCAACCTAATAACATTACAAAATATTGCACTTTAGAAAATATATAGTAACACTGATTCACAACATACACAATGATCATATCCTTAATATTAACAATCATTTGAACTTGAAGACAAGTAGTTATGAAACATATAGAACAAATTAAATGACAAAATTAAGAAAATAATTATTATATGAAATACTTACACAGCAATGTTTACTTATAATGCAGTTTAATTACGAAAATTTTAGTTGCTGATGTATTGTTTACTATGCGATTAATTAAAAATAGGAAAAATGAAAAAGCTTTAACATATACTATCAGCCAGATGGGGAGGTAGGTCAACATTGATACTCTGAACTGTTTAACTTAATTTGTTTGATACATGAGAAATAGAGAGAAGAGAGTGAAAATACAGTAGTGATAGAAATATTGTGTTTGCTAGCATGAAGATAGGAGAGAAAAAATAAATAAAAAATAATATGGATCTCATTTTTTTTATTCTCAAAACAGTGAAGAAATGAGCAGTCAACTGAGAGATGCGAGAAAAACAAAAAAAATTAAAACAATTATGAGTGAATGACAAGCTACTAAGCCTCGCAGTGTATTTTATAAAAGTCCACCGTCATTCAACTACCTTTAAATTCATATTATCTACTAGTTTGCAAAAACGTGATTGAATTGTTTGATAATTCATACAACAACAGATTTTAACCGTTGATGGATCACAATTGTTTGATAATCCATGAAGTGGAGAAAAAGTAGGAAAGTTGTTAAGAAGGAAACGAAGAACAATTTTCAGAGAATCTATCTTGGAGATTTAACTGACTGACATTAATGTATCTAAGGGTGTGTTTGGTGCACGATTTCTTTTTAATTTATCATGTTTATTGGAAATTACATTTTCTTAAAATATTTTCGGGAATGAGAGACTATATTTTTATTATAAACCCGCTACATTTTCTTCATTAACTCCATTTCGAGTTTAGAGGTAAACATGTAAAAACACTGCATTTGTTTATTGGTTTGGTCGTTTAATTTCATGTTTTTTACTCTCTTGATCGGACTGAATCAGAAGCACAAGGTTTGGTGCTAAGCTATGCTTGCAAGTTGCAACATGTTATCCTCTCCTTATGCAGTTGAATTAAATGGAATATTGTATTACACAGTTTTGATTGAATGTTATTGGTTTTCATAAACATAAATAACAACTATCCTAGTAGTCCTACGTTTAAATGCACAACTGACAACATCCACCAATGTAAAGGTGTGCACCTGCAGTAGATGGTAAGCAATTTCACCAAAGCATACATTATGTCAATATAAGCAATTTCACCTGCACTGCAGTAGAAACCCAAAACGAGAGATAAACCTCTGGGTCAAAACTCAATTGTAGTAGCGTGAACCAGTGTCATAGACACGGCCACCGGGATATGGACCTCTAGGTTCAAATCCTTGATCTCTACCAGCCCCAAGAAATCGAGCTCTCTCTCGGTAAGGATCAAAGTGATCGGCAGAATATCCTCGTTGCACTTCGCCACCTGCACCTGAAGCATTCACATTGTTGTAACCGTGAGGATCTCGGGGTGCCATGCCACCGCTGGGGTAAGGATCTCTTATGACTTGCTGGTACTGCTGTTGCCTAGTATGTGATTCCATTTGAAGAAATTCAGCTCTGCGGCTGCTATGCTGAGCTCGGAGTGCTGCCAGTTTTTCTTCATACTGAGCATTGATTGCATTTATTTTCTGAAAGAAAAAAAATGTTAAAGCTCAATAGAACTGAGACATGGTTTTAGAGAATAAGAATATGTATAAAAAAAATCTACAGAATTCAACATGTAAAAGATTATCTTTGTCACACCAAGTATGCTACAAATATCCAGTTTCATAACATTGTGGCATAGATTTTTTAAAATACAAGGAAAGATGCAGGCGACAGAACTAGACCCAGACCCAGTGCTCACAAATAGCTGACAGAAGAACCCAACTCAAGAATAAAAGTTCACTCTTGCAAAGGTTATTTTGTACAGATGTTATTCTGAAAAGGCAATTAGCAACCATTGATAAGCTTGCATTCCTGGGATGCAGTTCAATCCAGCAAATGGATGATTCTACTAGAGAATCTGCATCTAACACCTTAATTAATGTGTTTCTGACTTTCTGTAACAGCTATAAAAAGTTTTACAGCTTCAAAAGTATCTTTATGACTTTAACATCTTCAAAAACAAACAAACTATTCAGCAAATCCCGTAAAGTCTTGTACCAAAGTGGAACCCAATTCTTACAAAACGAAGCAAGTGCAGCTTTACTCTTACAAGAGGAAACAAGACTACAGGATTGAGCATACATTTAGCACCTCTCTGTTTAGATCATCAATTTTTATCAAATTTAGCTATAAAAAAAGAGAAACTGTCTTAAATTTTGCAGACATTATTGACTATACAGTAGCATAAAACATGTATAACCATTATAACAATGCCCTCTTAACAAAACAAGATTGTCCAAACCTCGACAAGGTAAACATGCATGCAAGTCATAACTTAGACAAGTAATCAAATGAGAGCAGGGCAAGTTTTTAAAATGAATATTAGGAATAAGCTTCACACTCTGGAAGTCTGGAACACTTACTTGAAGAAAAAAAAAATCTAATTGATTTTACTATTATGATCATTAGTTTATAAAATCTAAATACCCATGAAGCAGCCTTTCCAGGTGGCTCATTATTTGTCCCATTTTCAGTGTGCTGATGCCCAAGAGGTAAGTTAAACCTAGTGAGGTCTGCAAAACTGGATCCAGTCCATCAAGGGTGTTGCATGATTATGGGTTCATCTATTAAGAAAAAGAACGAAAAAAGACAAAAAAGTTGCAAAATGCATAGAAGATTTAGGGTATTTCAAGAACACAATAACAAATTAATACTGTTTACTTTTATGTTTAACACAAACCTCTCTGTGTCTGGCATATTCTGCATCTTCGGCATCATTCTGTTCTTTGGTGAGTTTAATAATGTCATCATGAAAATTCTGCTCAAGACCTTCAAAAGTTTGTGATAAATGATTTCCTTCATATCCAACATCCATATCTTCTTCATGAGCCTGAGATCTGGAATCATTGTTGTTCCGGTTCTGCCCTTGAAAATAGGACTTTGAAGCATCAACCCCTTGACCTATACTAGAACATGAAATGGTTCCCCTAAGTTTAGGAGTTTGAAAACTATTTCCAAGATATAATGGAAAACCTGTAACCAGGCATTCTAGACATAGAATCTAACATTTTAACAATTCAACAGTAAGATAGGTTCTGAAAATGTGCCATGTTTGCTGAACTAGAATGCCATTGTAACCAACTTAAGAGCAGACATCAAGAATTAAAGTCATCTCATATACATCAAGAACTTCTTTTAAGTGTGTTCATTGAAAAAGAAACAAATTTTACGGAGAGGATGTCAGGAATGTGAATAAATTGGAAAGGATGGCATTTAAAAGGATTATGCTGCCCAATTGAGTTGCATGATATCATCGTTAATCTGTTTGACAAAGGAGGGTCAAAAGTATTGGGTTATTACCTCACTTCTAATTTAGAAACAAAAAGCTTCATACTGCAACACAGAAGAAAGGTTGACAATTACAGCCTACAGGGAATTTAAGTGTTTTCACATCCTAGTAGAGAAGTTATAACTCTCTGCACAAAGATACAAACTACAAAGCAAGAATGGGCAACATTATCTATATTCTTTTTTAAAAAAAAAAAAAAACAGGTTCAACAATTACCTTTTGCCCAATCTTTTTTTTTTTTTAAATTATGACTTTATTTTACCTTATCATTGACATTTTTTATACACTTATACGCATAATTGAGTAACTAAAAACAACATATATATAAATTGTTGGCTTAAATATATTTTTGGTAGTTGAAAACATTAAAATAAAATAAAATTAGTCTCTTTTTATTTAAATTTATTCATTTTTAGTCCTTAAAAGTCACAAAATCATGTGTTTTTAGTCCCTCATAAGAGACTAAAACCACATTGTTTTTGTTAAATGTAGGGACTAAAAACAAACAAACTTTTTATAGGAATTAAAACCAAAAAATGTTATACTTTTTGGGACCAAAAATATATTTAAACTAAGGTAGTTGAATCGGGATACAAATCATGTATCGGAAAGCTTCTGAATCAAATCATGAATCGTATCAAATCGTGAATCATAAGATTCATGATCATAAATAAAACATAATATACATAGTTATTTAGTTTAGTAAGTTTATTATACACTTATTATTAGTTAGTTTATTGTATTTTTCTAAATCCTAACTAATATTACTTAGTTTATTTATTATATACTGTTTATTTAAAAACAGAAAAGATAAGTTAAACTAGTTTCAAAGTAAAAGCCCAATAAACTAAAAAGAGGATGCAGAAAAAATTATTAAAAAGTGTTTGGGCCATTGGCCCAAATAAGCCTTTCTTTCCTAAAACCCTAAGACATAGACACACTAGTCTCTATCGTCGTTTCTCATCTTTCTTCCTCCTGCAACTGCCGTTTCAAATCTGGAGTGAACAACACAGTGACAGAGAAAGAGAAAGAGAGATAGAGGGAGCCCCAAGACAGGATCCATAAACAGCATTGTTATTTTGTGCCACCCCAATGGCAGAGGAAGACAATGCAGATGGACGAGTAAGAGGTCAGAAGCGGCAAGATGGAGGCTGCAGAAGCTTTCACCGGCGACAGTGAAGGTTGCAGGGCCTTCATCCAGTGACAGGGAAGATCACAAGGCTTGTCCGTCGACAGCCCAAACAGACTACCCAACTTGTTCAAGCATCACACAATTCAAACAGAAATCGCAATTCTATTCAGGTCACAATTCAGTTACAAGAACGATAGCCATCTGATTCCCATCACTGGACCTCCGAATCGTATCATATTGCATGAATCATATCAGGATCCATGCAATACTAGCTACCATGATTTAAACCACAAATTATTTCAGATGAGATAACTATAACTATAACTATAACTATACCATATATTATCTCTTCATTTCCTTATCTTCTTTGTACTCTCTCTCTCTAATCTTCATCACTTTAACTTTCTGGATTTTATTTTATAAAATTCTATACACAAGTGCAGAGTGAGTTCATCAGTCATGATGTCATACATACAAACTATGCTCCTTTAAGTCTGCATCATAGATCCTACTTTATTTTTGTGAAAACCAACCCTTCGAGACACTATACATCACGCTAAGTACTAGTCACTACTTTTAATCATGAAAACCTGTAAAAACAATATATAGCTGCAACTTCATGCCCGTCACATGACATATTTCGAAAACAACAATTGCATTCATAAATTCAGATGCAGTGCATAGCTAGGTTAATAAGGATAAACAAGCATGAAGAGGCAACTAATAATAACACTTGCCTTCGTTAAACATGCGAGATGTCACTGAATTGGACATCTTCGATTCATCCATTTCCCATCTCCACTGGCCCTCCGGCTTGGAATTTGCAAATGGATTCTCTCTCTCAGGTGTAAAGGCCTCTAGCCGTCCTTCAAAATTACCAGACTTGGCCTCACCCCTTTGGCCAGCCATATGATGCATCTGGCCACCACCGACACAAGTGTTGGCAGATGGATCCCCATAATGCCCCTGCCTTCTCATTGCCACAAACAACTCCTATGTGAACACAACCTCTGAGACACCAAGGCCACAAAAAAAACCAAACCAATCACTTAATCATATAACTCACACTAAAGTTGTACCCATATTTTAGTTTCATGTGAAACACTCCACTAACAAATTGAAGCAGCATATCACAAAATAATTCATAGTTTCATAAAAATTTTGGGAACTGAAGCCCAAATGGACCCCATCATGTCCTACGAGTCAGTATAAAATATGTAAGGTATAGAATCCTAGGGTTAAAGAATGCAAACTAAAAAAAAAAAAAAAAACTTTCGACGGAGCCCTATTACATACCGAATTATGGGGCACTTTCGACTAACGAACTAGTGAAACGAAACGAGAGAGGAATTGGAATATTGTGCTCTTCAATTATCGATCGGAAGAAACAATCATTTGAAGCTGAGCAGGGTGAAGATGTGAGAGTAAAGTGAAATTCTGAAAACCCTAATCACGATGGAGAAGAATAACCCGATATTCTACATGAGGCATTGCATTGCTTCACGGCTTTCAAAATACACAAGAAAAAAAATTAGCAACAAAAAAAAAAAATATAAATATTAATTAAAGGCTTAAATATATTTTTAAACTTTCATAGTTTAGATTTAAGTGATTGTTATTTTTAATCCTCAGAAAAAAAAATATTTGTTCCTTAAATTTGAATTTTATATTTTTTTAGTTCTTCATAAAAATAATCTAATTATTAGTCCTCCAGTTTTTGAAAAATTATTTCTAATTCTTTTTCTGTTGAGTGTGCCAATAGTTATTAGTACTTTCAGTTTTCATCATCAGATTTTTTTAAAGGTTTTTTTTTTAAAAATTATTTAAAATCGTTCAAATATATATATATATATATATAAAATAGAGAAAAAAATGTGAACTAGATTTATGAAAGTTCTTTTACTTCTTTTTTTTATATATATACCGCTAAATTAAATACAAAGATGTACATGCTTGAATTTTTATTTCTTAAAAAGGGTAAAATTATACTCATTAATGGAGTACATCTTTGTATTAAAATACAATTTGTTTTAGTTAAAATTCTATTATACATAGTACCAAAAGGTTAAAATAACATTTGATGAAATTTTATTAATGAAAATTTTAATTTTTCTTATAATTTTCTCTCTGTACCATTCGATATAGCTATCAATGAAGATAATAAATAAATTTTCAACTGTTAATTATGTCTCTCTTGTTTTATTATTCAAATATATAAAATTTCTTGGTATATAAAGTAAACACAGTCGTGATCTTTCATTCAATTTTTTTAATATAATATTTTATTATAAAATAAAAATTTAAAAAATAACGGTTAATAACTTAATATTGACACCGGAGAGGATTGGAGTGCTTTTTTAGACAGCAGGGAGTCCACTCCCGTGTATGTTAACGATTAATAATTAGCTTTATAATTATTAAACATCTCAAAATATTACTACTATATTTTTCATTATTTTATTTGATAAAGAATTAACATATATCAATTTAGAATTATTTAAGGAATATATATATATACACCCATTACTGTTACATCATGATTATAAAGTTTTAAATTTATTATTTAATTAATTATATATTTTGCTTTATCTTACATATTTATACAACTTAGAGAGAGAGAAAAAAAAAACAATATGGTGTCACGTGAAGCTCCTCCATAATGTTTTTAAAGTCATCCGCCAACTCCCACTCTTATCAATCAAACCAAACATATCTTCCATAATAGATAAAGAAAATTCAAAACATTTTTTTCTCATAAGTTTTCAGGTCGCAAAATATGAAGTTCGTAGAGTATCATGGAGAAAAAAAATCAGTCACGGACCTTATACAACATAGGTCTAATGTCATTGACATGACTGACATTAGAGAATATTGGCCTTACACTCTTGAAAGGTAATATACAGTACATTACAATAAAACATTTGACAACAAAGCAAAGAAGTTCCCCAGATCATTCATGCAAATGACATTCACATGTCAGACACAAAAGATCCAAAAACAATTTTAAAATTAAACTTGATGCAAGTTAACACCTCGCCACGATCATTATTCAGTGTCATCTTCAGAGAGTAGGGTCCCTGCAGAAATGAGGACAGACAAGGAAATGAGGCGCCAGTAATGTAATGTTCAATCATAACGGAAAAGTCTTGCCCAACAAAAATTTGTTTCCAAGACAAGTGTCTGGATAGATGGATGGATGGATGGATGTTGTGCATAGATGTCTAAGGTTTGACTCCTAAAATTAAAAAGATCAGAAAGGTTTATAAATGTATAAGACATTTGAGGGAAATCTAACTCTTAAGGAAAACTAGGACACAACTATGGGCTATCATATAAAAATTAAAATAAATAAATAAATTCAATTCATATAGCATATATTGCAGGATTGTTCTTGCCTATTAGAGTTTAAATGCCTCTTCATAAGAATCACACTTCTAGACTAGCTTCAACCAATTTTATAAATGTAAAAAAGGTTTAGAACCTTAAAAGGAAGTTTAGATTGGAAGCATGAATATCCAATAACTTAATAAGGCAATTCAAATCAAAATCAAGTGTTCAAGAATTGATCATTGATTGAAGATTTGACGCAGGGCGGGGGGGATAGTAAGACTTTTAAAGTAAAAAAAACAAGGTAAAACTGAATCAACCACCACCACCAAAACTCACTCCATGAGATGGAGTCAGCTACATAGTACATAGATAGATTGACATAAGCCAAATTTTCAGTAAAACCTTTTAGAGCAAAAGAATTTTTGAATGGTTTTTTCTAAAGTTTTATTCAGCATTCCTTTACCACTTTTAATTGAATTATCTTCCACTTGATCAGCATTTCTTGCTAAAGCTTATATTGTTCTTCTCATATGTCCAAATCACCTCAAATGAGTCACCATAATCTTTATCAGTTATCCTCAATTAAGGAAAAAACTGAAAAAGTGAATCATTAATGCAAACTGCTTAAAAAGATGAAAGGAGAAGAGAGAAAACATAATCTTTTCAAGCTATCAACCTTCATAGCTGAACACTGAAAAACACATTTTGCACCATTAAAGAGTCAGTGATGTATGTGGAAGAGGGAGCACCAAAATTTCATGTTCTAATGAAAAACTGTGTATCTTTCCACTTGATTTGGCAACTGGCATCACATAAACCAAAAATCATAGTAAAGTCAAAAGTAAACCACCAAAGGCAAAGAACATAGTAAACACAAGAAAACAAGTAACAATATGAAGGATATGGCTCAACTATGAACTATTTAAATAAAAAATTGACCAACTGAATGCCAAACATAACCACAACCACAATACCATATTACCATGCCCGGAAAAGGGAAGGTGAAAAAGATGTTATTCTTCAAACAGATTCAGAGAGCCAGTGTAACAGAATATAAATGTAGTACGAAATATACAGCCAGAAACCCACTCAAGAATGACACACAAACTAACCACTGTAAAATTACTTTTGAAGTCATCCCCCAAAAAGCAAATTACTTTTTTAGTCAACAGAGACTGCTGATTTAGACAAACAGAATGACCAATTGATTCAAATCCAATCTATTAAATTGGTTTAGTTAACTCTATCTCTATGACCATCATTGATAAAAATAGCATTTTTACATATCACTTTTTTGCATGTTCACTAGTGTTAAATTGAAGGTACACCTAAGACATTTGACAAGGAATTAATTTAATCACTCTTGATTAAAGCAAACTTTACATTGTATTAATTTTCTGTATTACGAGCCCAAAAAAGGAAGATGGAGCAATACACACCGAGTGCAAATTTGCAAATGCCCAATAATGAGAAAATTAGCACCAAAATCAAAGTCATATAGAGTAAGTTCACAATGCCAAACATAAAGTGTCAAGGCTCAAGGGACACCTAAAAGATGTCAAAGGAAGCTATATATCATGATAGGGTAATATTTTCAGGATATGTTCATTCTTCAGCCTTGCTAAGAGAGATTGTTTGATAAAATGAAACTAACCGGTGGAGTAATTGAAGGCAATGTCTGGGTGTGAGAAATCAGAAAATTGCCATTAGCAACAGGACATTTTACTTCTTTACAAAGATCAATTCTTTCGGTATGGACAGGCACCCCGACGTATGAAACTCCAATTACCACCTCTCCACCATAAATAGCTTTACCTGCATGAAGAATTGACAGAAACTCCACTTAAAATAGACAAGTGGCACATTAAAATACGGAATAAATGAAGTGGGCAATGATATAAACGATAGGTTGTACAAGTCCTCCGAACCATTTGCGAACAACAGGCTTTTAGATGAACTATTATTATGATTACACAAACTTAAAATTAAAAACAAAACTGAGATGTAATGCAACTATTGAGGTCAAATTAATATTGAATGGAATGCGATAGTGTGTCCTGTAATCACCACTTCAAAGTACTACCATGCAAGTAAAATAAAATTTGATGGAAATTGGAAAAGCAGCAAAAGTAGATAAATAAGAAGAGAGAGAGAGAGAGATTACCAGAAGTAGCTGAGATCTTAAAGGTAGCCGGGTCGCCACTCACCACAGGGTCTGGTGATATTTCAACTCCAGACACCTTCACATCATAGTTTCCCTTCTTATCTACAAATATTGTTGAGTGGAAAAATAAACATAGGTATAACAGCTGTCAGCACTACATGACATCACACAGTGAAGCAGTCACCAAGATTTATTAAATTTATTAAAAATCACAAAATTTTGTGAAACTCACTTCTTATTTCGTAATTTTGCAGTTTCAATCTATTTCAATCAATCAGTACGTTAGAAAACGTGTTCCGTCCTACCACGCCTCTTTATCTAAAATAACAGATTTCAATTTCAAACAAAAAATCAAATCCAAACCCCCCAAAAAAGAAGTTTACTTCTTTCAACATAAATCCAGGAAATTTGCATGACGATGCTCATAGGAGGGTGGAAAAAGGAGTAGAAAACTAGCTAAACATCAAAACATAGAGAAGAAATTCTAAAAAAAATTACTAATCTTATGTTAAACTGATCGAGACTAACTCTTAATCAAAATGATAATAATAACAAAAGGTCAAAACATATATATATATATATATATATATATATATATATAGAGAGAGAGAGAGAGAGAGAGAGAGAGAGATGAACTACCGCAGTATTTGAAACTGGTGTTAGCTTGAGCGTGAAAGGGTGCAAGGAAGAGAATGGCTAAGGAAAGAAGAAGGTAGAATTTGGGAAGAGACTGAAACTCCATCGATTACTTCAAAAGGGTCTTCGAAGAAGAGAGTTTCGCAATTGAAGAGACACAAAACACAACACAACGATTTTGCTTATATGATTGAAATATACTACTGGGTCCCCCAATTTGGGACCAACTCGCCAAACGGTGCTTAACGTTATGTAATATGTTTCAACGTTATAATAAATAGACCGAATATACCCAGAAAATAATAATAAATGGACTAAACTAACTCACCTACGTAGAATATATCTATTTATTTCTAAGATGTTTTTAGACAAGATATTTCGATATTTCTGACATTTTTAAATTTTAAAATTTAATTTTCATAAACTATTAATATAAAAATTTACATTATCAATCTATAAAGATATAAGTTTTTAAATATTTATAAATAAATAAGAACAATCAATTTAATACACTAATCCCTTATTTGATGATAATATAAATAATTACATTGCATTTAAATTAAATTCTTGTTTTTATTAACTTGTTTGAAAATAATTATTTTTTATAACATTAATATTTTCTAAATCTACACTTCAGGTTTCTTAAACATATGGTAGAATTTTTGTTAAAGTTCCAACAAGATCGATATAAAAGAATAAAATATTAATGATACAAAAAAATATGTTAAATATTCTATGTCAAAAAATAAATATTTTAAAATAAGGATGTTTATTTTTATTTATTTTCAACTGGTAAATTTTCATTAACGTTTATAAAATATGTTACCTTTATTTCATTTTTTGGAATATTTTTATTTTATTCTTCACGAAAATAAAAGGTAAAAACAAGAAATTTTGTATAGTATTTAGAAGTAATTTCTTTTTAAATGATTTAACTTAAATAAATAAGTAAACAAAACACTGCGTGCAGTGCATGGCATATTTTTTTAATAAATTCAATTCAAAGGGATCCAACGGTCAGCTAACCCGGTTTGGTTCATGTTCCAATATAGTCTATTCGGGTAATTTCAGTTACAGAATTTGGGCCCAATTCATTCAGTTTACTAATTACCATATAGCTGCTGGGAGAAAGAGTTTTTTTTTTTCTTTTTCTGTAGGCAGTTAGCCTTTAATAAGAATTGTTGTACCAAAAAAAAAAAGCTGCTTGATCTTGATTATTATTCGTTTCAAAAAGATGAAAGTGAAAGTAAAGAGTTCATTTTTAGGTCATGAGTTCACTTTTGCTTTGACTACCTGGATTTTATTCTTCCAGCTAGCTGCATGATTTGTTTCTATTGAAAGCTTTAAGATTTTTTGGAAGAATATACACACTGGGAAGAATATTCGGATGCTTAATTTCATTCATTAAGCAAAAGATGCACACAAGAAAGGGTAATCAAATTAGGATAACCAAAACGGAGATGTTTTTCTTTTAAAAAGAGCCAACAAATATAGAAAAGTGCAGTATAAAAAAAAAACATAGTAAAATATTTAGGATGTCAGAACGGATATTATCCCTTCGACAACGATAAAAAGCAAGTAATACACTGTTCACTTTCTCACAACCATTTGATCAAACGCTACTAATTTTTCATGGGTCCACACTACAGTTATGGAACAAACAGTATCACCATGTTCATCATTCATTTTCATCAACTCTGATATTCTAGCTTCCTTCCACACAAAATCGTCATTTATTACTGCTGGGCACACTGTACCCTCTGTGCACCACCAGGCATGTCATCATCCTCGTCATATGCCTCCTGAGCTTGTTGCTGCTTCCTCCTAGTCTCCTCCTCCATGTTGACATCATGGAGTGTTGTCTCCTCACATTCATCAAGCTCCATGTCTGTCAAGTTTGAAGAAGGCTTTGCTGGCAGAACAGCCTCCAAGGCCTGAACCTGATCAGGATTTAGAGAATCTGGGAACTCCACAGTGAAGTGGATGTAAAGTTTTCCCTTCATGAATGACCTCTGATACATGGGCATTCCCTCATCATTTATAGCCTTGTATGAATCTGTTGCGTATATAACCAGGCAAAAGACAGAATTGGAATTCTCTTAGCACATGATAAAATTATTACCAATTTAATCACACAGCAAAACTGGGACAGGTTGTTGATCAATTACATACCAGGCTTGACAACTTCGCCGGGATTTGATTTAATAAGAAGCTGACGGCCATCCAAGTGAGTCAGCACAAATTGGAAGCCACATAAGGCCTCAGTAAGGGACAAGGTGTGCTCCACAAAAAGGTCTTCAGCCTTTCTCTTGAATTTGGGATGTTCCTTCTGCTGAAGAACAAAGACAATATCTCCTGTAGTTGTGTCTGGCTGCAAAATACAACCATAGGTCATTATAAATTCTGTAATCCATGAAGCAAAATGCAAATAACACTACGATTCTCATGTCAGCATACCGCTTCATCAGCTTCGCCAGGGAATGTAATCTTCTGCCCGTTCTGCATCCCCTTTTCCACAATAACTTCAAGGACTTTCTTCTCCTGCACAACCTTCTCTCCCTTGCACTGTGGGCAGCGATCTCTATCATTGATAGTTTCTCCAGTACCCTTGCATTCATTGCAAGCATGCTGCATCTGCTGAATCATGGATGGGCCAAGATGTCTTATAGAAACCTTCATACCAGTTCCTTGACAACCAGCACACTTCATCGAAGCACCAGACTTAGAACCCTTGCTGTAGACAATTCACAAACAACAACCAATGTAAATCCCATTTGTAAAACAAGCAACAATTATGCAAACAATAAAATCTTGTCTGTGTTTGAATCAATCTAATGATGGGCTAAATATATTTTTAGTCTCTACAAATATAACAGTTTTTTTATTAATCTCAAAAATAACGTCATCTTATGATATGATCCTTCCCCATTGAAAATATGTCACAGATGTAGCCCCCTGCCTTTTACAAAAAATTGCCTCTTTCTGATCCTTCATTTATGGAAATAAGATTTCTATATATGAGCAATAAACATTCTACATGGATTAAAGACATATGTAACCTTGATCAAATTCATACTTTTAAGCCAAAGAATGCAAATTTCCCCTAAAAATATTAATTTATGGTCAATAACCAACCACTCAAAATATACACAAACAATATAAACTAGTCTATGTTCCATGGTTTAATTGAGATCCTGCAACTGCAATTCAGGACCATGCTATATCAAAATAATCAATATCATACTTACGAAAAAAATAAAATAATAATTTCCCCCTACAAGCTGATCACCAATAAAAACCAAACAAACTCAGAGTTCACTCACCCACTACACTTCGAGCATATTATATTCCTGGAAAGGGAGAGCTTCTTAGAAGTCCCAACATAAAGGTCCTCCAGAGAGACCTTGAGAGGGTGAACCACATCTTCTCCGCGTCTCTGCCTCCTACCACGGCTACTTCCACCTGTTCACAGACAGAGCCACAACTCATTTAGCACAAAACAAACTACACACAATCATCAAAAATCAAAATAATCAGTCACAGTTAATCACTCACCTGATCCAAACGGACTCCCACCACCAAAGAAAGATGAAAATATATCAAACGGATCATGGCCACCGCCACCGCCCATTCCTTCCTTAAGCGCATCTTCACCGTACTGATCATATATCTCACGCTTCTCAGGGTCACTTAGAACTTCATAAGCTTGAGCCAGCTCTTTAAACTACACCAAACAGAAAAACCCTAAATCTGTCAATAAAACCCTAATTGAACCTGAGCCGGTGAATAAATCCCCAATTTGAATTGCAAAATTACCTTCTCGGGATCACCGCCCTTGTCGGGGTGGTTCTTAATGGCGGCTTTTTTGTAAGCCTTCTTCAGATCATCCGGCGAAGCGTTCTTAGAGACGCCGAGGATTTCGTAGTACCTCGTACTATCGCTCTTCTTCGGTGCCCTCCCAAACATGTTTAGTTAATTAACGAATCGAAAATAGTAAACCCTAATTTCGGAAAGCGAAGAACAAGAGCAACAACGGCGAGAACTGAAAGTGAAGAAAGACTCTAGATCCGAACCGAATCAACGAGAGATGAACTAACACCCTAGTTACCACCACTCCAGCGTTGGTATTTATATTTATTATTTACGGTGCTTTTTGTTTTTGTTTTTTGTTTTTTTGACGGTGCGGATTAAGAGAGGGTTTAATGATGGACGGTTGCGATGGTGGCTTGTCGCGTGGGTCCCACAGGAGAAGGGTCTAGAATTTTTGTTCGCGTGCGTGTTTAGGTTGGATGCGTGGACCGTTGGATGTGTGTGGTTGACGTTGGATTTTGTTCTAGATCCTTCGCAGCAAACTCTGGGAAATGCCAGAGTTTCCTTCTCTGTGTTTTTTTTCCTTCAAAAAGCAAAATATTTTTATTTTTTCTTTCTTTAGGTCCACTAAGAGCTAACCGTTTTGGTTCTCAAATGACGACCACGGGGATGTCACACTCACTCTTGGGCTTTATCTTATCTTTGATTGGTTCTGTGAAAAAGGATAATAAATTTGCAATTACTAATAACTTTTAATCTTTTTCTTTACAATAATAAATTTTAATCTAATCAGTGATTTTAATTTTAATTTTGATAATGTAGTTTTTTAAATTTATAAATTATAATAGTTATTGATAAATAAGTTATATACTATATCAAAAAGTAGTTTTTAAAATTATTTTTGCTTGTTTTCTCTTGTAAAATTCAATTCCAAATTTGTTCTTGTCATAGAACTGGAAAAACACGGATGTTCTTTTATGATATACTGTTGGGGAGAGAGAGGCATAAAGTAACTAAACGGGAATGGGTGACTAAGTAATTAATAGAGTGGAAAAAGTTGCCAACAAAAATACAATAAAAATAAAAATAATTATTATATTTTTATATTATTGAAGGACATCAACGTCTAAAAAATTGAGACCAAAACAATTTTTTTAAAGATATTTTTTTTATATATTATATAGATATTTGGTCGAATAAAAAATAAAAAAGAAAAGAAAATACAAGATTAGTAATAATTTTGTTTTATTTATAAGAAAGAAAGTGGAAGAATAAGAAAGAAAAATGTTAGACTTTGTTACCCAATTTGTTTCTTTCATTCCACTTTCTTTTTGATTCAAATGTTAAAATTTTATTTTCTTCATACAACCAAATGAACCATTAATGTTTAGACTCAAAAATCACAATGTTAAACTGTAGTTATATTATAATTTTCATCACCCTAAAAACTAATTTTAAGACTAGCATAATTTTCCACATGTCTCCTTAATCCTTAAGCATCTTTCTAACACCCCTCTTAATCTCCTACTGTCTTACTCTAGTTTGAGTATCCTTACAAATGCACGAATGTATATACAATTTTTTGGTTTGTAAATTAGTAATTTATTAATTTTTATGGTAATTATTATGAATGTTGTATGATTGATATATTTGTATATCTGAATTATGATCTAATATAGTTGTACAGTGTGGTGCCCTTTAGCAGGGGTGTGTTTATGTAGTACCATTCTGTTATTTGATAATAGTTGACTTGATATAAATTTAAATTTAAGCAAAATGTAGGTGATAAGGTGCTTTTTTCTCTTCTCTGTTCTCTCTGCCCCCTCCTCCACTCACTTTCCATTTCCCAATTTCCAATCCATCTACCCTTCAATTTTTGTTTTTATTTTACTTAATGGGTCTGTTACTTTCCCCCCTTTTCAGTTTTAATTTCTGGGGTTTGTGCGTTTCCCGGTTTTGAGGGTTGTTGGGACTGTAAAATTGTGTAAGAGTTCTGTTAATTTCTCCTCTCCAATCGGTCCAAGACAGCGTCTCCATTCTTGACTCCGCAAGAGGAGTAAAGGGAGAAGCGAATGCCCACCAAAATCAACAAACGAACACTGAAGTACCCTCAAGCCCCAACGCACCAGGTAACTCCTAATCTCTCTGTATAACTCGTGGGTTGTTTGTTGGTTTGGTTCTCCTTTCAGGATTTTATGTTAATCCGTCTAATTAATCACGAAAGGCTATGGTATGTTTGATAGCTCTTGTACTTTTTTAATTTCATCAATCTTGGTCAATTTTGTGTTCGGATGGTTTTAATATGGATGTTTGCTTCTAAAACAAAATCATCTAATCCACATGTCGACCAATCAAGAATATAATAATATGATAAAAATCTTTGTATTGTGATAATTTTTTTTTTTTTACAACTTGCAACCTTTTCATAATCTCTAACTCAGGTAACCAAAACAAATGCACACCATTTGTTTGAAGAAAGTCCAAAATCAAAATTACTCCAAAATATCACACTCATTTAGCTTGGACATAAACAAAAAATCATAATCTCCGCGTGATACACCCAACGGCCAACACACTTGAACAACCATCCTTCCATGGGAATATACACAAACTTCTGCTCACAAAATTCATAGAACATATACCATCAGCGACTTTGCTTCAGATACTTGTTCTAGAATTTCTTCAACCCTCAATCACATTCCAACAATTTCATCTTCGTCTTCCCTAAACTTCACAATCAGAACCGTAAGAGTAAATGCGGTGTCCAAACTAGCTTAAATACCCGGTTCTGTTCTTGAACCGCTTTCAAATTTGGTTCTGTTATAACACTGAGAACATGGCCGAAAGCTCTTCCGCTGCACCTCCACCTCCGAAGCCTGTGGTGGTTAGGGTCAAACGCAAACCCTCGCAATCTCCACTTGATGCTTTCTGTAAACCCCTCTTCCTCTTTTATTTTATTTTATTTTTTTCTGGGGTCTCATTTGTGAGCTTAATGTTTGGTATGCGGTTTTGACATGGCTATGTAGGGCTGGAAATTAACGAGAGGCCCTTGAAGCGTCCTCTCTTGGATTTTGGAAATTTATCAATCTCCTCCGATTCTGCTCAAAAGGGTACTCTTAATTTGTTTGTTTTGTGGATTTTATTTATGTTTTATCGTGCATGGTTGAGTTGAGCCTCTTCATATTTTCACGCAAGTAAATGTGTGTTTTGAATTGCTTTTTACTGAATGTTTATGTGCCAATTAATGAGAATTTAATCTGTCGAGTTTCATTGCTGTATAACTGATAATACATAGATATGTGAAGTTATTTAGCTAGCATTGTTTTCTGGAAGAGAGGAAAAATAATGGAAACACTCTTGTATTAACAAGGTCTATGTGTCTGTAGAGGGTTTCACATAAGACACGGACTTACTTAGGTGTCTTTTTTACCTAACCTAAGTAGTCAACACCGGATCGCAGTGCAGAGCTGCCACCCCCTAAAAGGCTGGAGTGGGATAGCAGATAGTGGGATGGCCATTATTGTAAAGTCTAGAAACAATATACATTCATTTATAATCTTATATCATACATGCTGAAATAGAAAAATACACAAAAGATAGTAATTACTAGGGCAGCTTAAGTGAGTGACAAAAAAGGTTTAAAAGACAAAAAAAAAAAAACAAAGAAGTGAAAAACAAAATCGCTAATTGTTTTAAAGCAATTATTAATTATTAATATTATTTATAAGAAGATAATTATTGGGAGGGGCTTAAGTGGTAGCTAAAAGTGTAAAAGATAAAAAAAAATATACCAAGGTGAAATTTGCAAACTGTTTAAAAGACAATAGTTAACAGGGAGGGATAATTAATGAGGGAGAATAATTAATAGGGGGTGACGGTAAGTGGTAACCAAAAAGTTTAAAAGATATAAAAGCATGTTCTCAGATTTTTATTCTCTGTTGTAATCAATAAGACGATCTCAATTATAATCGTTCCTGATCCCACACACACCTGCTGCTATTTTGCCGCAAAACGCGGCCATAAATGTTGCTATTGCAAACCTGCGTCGCACCACAGAATTGCATTGCGTAAGGTTATAAATGCTGCCACTATCTGCTATTTGCTGCTAACACAGCACTATTGACTACATAGGTATATACATGATGCATTGTAACAAGCATCCACCATGATGAAGATAGTGGTTTTGCTTTAATGTGTCTATAAGCATGTTCTTCCAGTTTCAACTGTTACAGACTGTATTTCATAATAATAATTATTTGTCCTGTTATGTGGATTGCTTTTTTATTATCATTTTTTTTATATATATGAAAACAAAGTTGTCATGGTGCTACCAAAAAATAAGGTTGTGAAGTGGCTCACGGAGCAAATATAACAAATTTTTGCTATAGTTGAGATGACTAGTGACAGAATGAAATGCGTATTTAATATTATGCCTAACTTCTGATATCTCTTCTTCAGTGGAATTTCATAACAAGAAGGTTTTTGTGCAACATGTGGAGACAATAAGCAGCTCTGAGGTCACCTTTGATATTGTGCAATCCTTTGTGGTAAGTTGCCCACCTAGATGGTAGCAACAGATTCTTTCTCCTTATGATTTAGAGTAGCAACATGATGTGTCATGTGTGTATTTTTGGATAATTGCTCTCGTTTAAGTCACTTTGTTCTCCATTCCTACATCTTTTATTTCGGTGTATTGAGTTGGTCTTAGTAAGTTATGATTTTTAATCATCATGGATAAACTGGATAAATGTGCCCTTATCAATTATCTGTTTCTTTAGGATCCTGGTTCCAGTGGTGCATCTGATTCTAAGTCAAAAATTGAGGAAAGAAAGAACTTCTTTAACAGGGATAATGTAAGCCCATTCTTCTTCCCTTTTCTCCCCCTCCCTCATGTGCTAGTGCAGAATCACAAGCTCACATGTGCTTGTGCATGCTTAAAGTAACCAAATAACTATTCACCCTGATTGTACTTTTGTTAACTTCACATTTTTAATCATACTTTGTCTTTCAACATTTCCTGCTTTTAATGTCTGCAGAAGCAAGATCAGCAATTGTCTAAAGCTAAACAAGAAAAGGAGGTTTGTTACATGACTATATTACTCATATTTATAGATGTGCACATCTTTGGATGCCCATAATGCTCTTTCTTAAGGGATTGCAATATATAATCGATCCTTCAACCTTTTGGAAATTGTATTAGTCTCTTCTCTCTCTATACATGTGGACATACTGCTTTCATCTTACAACCCCCTTTCTGAAATTTTGTATGATTCTGTGATTGGTTTTGAAACTGTTCCCTTTTTATTCCTGTTCCTTTTGTATTTGTGCTGAAGAATTTCCTTTCATTTGATTTTCCTAGTTGCTTTTAACTATATTACCTTGACCTTAAATTAAAGAACCTAATGTATAGGACAAGTTTTTGCTCATCTATTTTGAGTGTTTTCCAAATTCAGGTCTAGTTTATTCTGAGTTCTATTCAAAAACTTTGAAATTTTATGTATGTATTTACTTAGAGGTAAAAGGTACATTGTTTCCTTCATTAAGAAAAATAATCTAGTGTCTAGGATGACATAAAATTAGAGAAACTAGACTTTTAAGCTTATTTTCATATGACTTGGGATAAGTCTCTAATTAATTCTCCTGCTTGTAAATAAAGAACATAATTTGCCTTTTTATTTGAACAGTTCTAAATTTTTTCAGGGTGTAAGGCAATTTCCTCATGTTCTGTATTGTCCAATAGACTAGGGAAAAAATAGTCAAGAACTCTTTGAATATGATTATGATATGAAAGTTCTACAATAATTTTCAGTGCAATTGTAATAACAGCATTCCTGGAATTCTTCCACAAGCATTAGTTCAACGACAAATTCTAGCATGCACAAGTGACTCCAACTTTGGCACTGTACACAACTTTTGATGGGCCGTTAGATGTAGGACTCTTAAATGAATGGTTATTGTTTTTTTAATATAATTTTTTATATTTCTGTTTTGTTTTTTTGGAATTGTACATGTGGAAAAAAGAAAACATTAGTCTGACCATATTACAAGTGGAGGACAGTGGCTGTTTTGGCGTCTTTGCCTACTCCGTTTGTCTTTCTGTATCTGTGGTCGCTTCCCGTTGTTGAGGTGATCTAAGTACAGTTGGGTTTTCGATTGCCATATTCTTCGCCAGATACAAAATGGTCGATGGATCTGGTGTTTGGTGGTGGGTATCTTCTTTTGCTGTTGGGTGTTATTATGTCAGTGGATCTGGGTGTTGCCACTTTAACTGAAACTATGTAATACCCAAAACTAAAGACTTCCTACAACTCTGATGGCGTGTCCGAAATTTTCTGCATCTCTAAGTTTCCTCCTCCTGCCATGGGCGAGAATTGACGATGCTCTCCTCCAAAACCCCACACCGGAAAGTGGGTCCGGCGAATGGTGATGACTGGTTGTTGGAGATCTGAGTCGTGAGTCACAATTTAGGACAATTGCCAATAGGTCAAGCTTCATTGGTGAGGCAGAAAGAAGAGGATCGAAGAATCAACTATCAAGCAGCACCAACTGGAAGAGGATGAAGATGGAATCATTGCCAAGTAGAGGCAGATTAAATGCCTATTTGGTTTGATTGTGTATTCATGAGCTGCATATTGTGCATGTTTAGTTTTAAAACCTTGCTGTATTGGTAAGATTCAATTCCCAGTATTGATGGTGGTTGGAGCTGCATATTTTATGAATATGGTGATCAAGTCTTCATCTTGCAACTACAACTATACACGAGGTCACAAGAACAATTTGTTGGACCCAAGTGTGAAGAATATGGTCAAACAGTCAAACTAATGTTTTCTTTTTTCCACGTGTATAAGTAAAAACTAAACAGAATTATCAAAAACTAAATTACAAAGAAAAACCACAACCGTTCATTTTAAAGTCCTACATCTAACAGCTCACAAAAATTGTGCACGGTGCCAAAGTCGGAGTCACTTGTGCACGCTAGAATTCATCTAGTTCAACTAGACATGAACTCATTTGTAAGATTGGGAAATTTCTTTCAGCCAGCCAGGGTTCAAATTTTGGTCAATGCTTTGTGATTAACATTAGTTAGTGACAAATGTTTTTTTATGAAATAGGATGAGGATCTAAACTAAATTTAAGAATGGTCAGTGTGTATTTTGTTATTATTTTTATATTTGAACTTAAATGCTATTTCCAATCATGATAAATTCCTAATTAGGGAGAAGATGACACTTGAATGATAATTGAACTAATGTTGATCACATATTGCTGCTTCTTTTGCTTTTGTACCTAGTGTGGTTTACTTGTTGGCATCCTGAATCACCAATTAACCTGCTTGAATGGTAATCAACTCACTAAGAATCTTGTTTGAGATTTTGAGTGTTGTTCCTCATATAACCTACCTTTTAACAGTTTGTATTATGTTTGAAAATTGTTTAGAAGACAATTAATAAGTTACATGTTTGCTAATTGCTTATATACATGGCGATAGCTTTTTGTTATGAGTACACAGATTTAAATTCTATATTTTGTCAAAAGTAATTGGCTTTGGAGTACAGCACAAACATGAAATGATTTTTGTAAGTTTTCTTGTGGCAAAATTACATCTCTTTTCATTCTTACAGTCTTTGGCAAAAAATGCCCGCTTTGAACAAATATGGAAAAGCAGGAAGGGAAACAAAGGAACAGTACATGATAAAGCATTACAAGAAATATGCCACTTGTATGACATTGTTCGTGTTGACAATGGAGAAAAAAACAAGGAAGTGCAACAGGAGTAAGTATTTCCATCAGAATGTTGTTAGGCAGTTAATGGTGGCAAGCTAATAATCAGCCATAATTTGGCAGTTGGCATCTTGGCCTCTGGCAAAAGCATGATAGCAACAATAAATGTATAGTGTATATATAAAAAAAATCCCAAACATGACTGAAGATTCTAATAAAAAAAATAAAAATGAACAATAATTGTTGGAGTGATGAATTTGGGTTTCATTTGCCATTGTTAGAGAGGACTAGAGGAGAGGAGAACCACAGCTCAAGCCAACCAATAGGACAAAGTATAAGAGAATTTCTTGGTAGTTGGCACTTGGCAGAGATGCAAATAAGTGAACAAGAAGCAAATGAGAATAAGAGAACTAGAGGACATAATGTAATAAGAGAACAGGAGGGCAGAATAAAAATAGATGAGATCATGAGGATAAGAGGGGAAAGAAAAAATAATACAAACAGAGCAGAAAGGTAAGAGTAGAAATAGAGAGGGAAGATAAAAGGGATATACAGAGGGAGAAAAACAAGCAGAGAATAGAGATGTTAGTTGCCAGAGTTGGGTCAGCAGAAGTGGAGGTTGCTGTTGCTGGAGATGGAAGAGAGGACGAAAAGCTGAGTGAAAATGGAGTGTTGGAGTAAGACAGCTGAAGAGGTGAGTGAGCCTTTTGTTATTTAGGGCAGCTGGAGTAGTGAGTGAGTCTTTTTGTTATTTAGGGTTAAAAAAAAATCACGAGTCACATGGTTTATTTATGGAAATGGGTTGGGTGAGGTCAACTGGACCCATGTTTTGTTTTCTTCATATTTTTGTGGGCTATTTCCGCTATAACCACCACCTGTTCTGTGGTCACCATGAGAATGGTGCTGTCGTGGCCTGCCATATGAAACACAGCCATGCCATGACCTCTGTATGTTGTCGTATTGAATTTTTGCCATGCCATTTAACATCAATGTTCCATCATAGGTTTTGTTTTCCTTTGTTTGGACAATTATCATAGGAAACCAATTTTCTTGTAATTAATGCAGAGAAATGTCATTGGAGGATCAACGACTTCTGTCTAGTTACCTCCCTTTACTTCGAGAGTTTATTCCTAATGCGGCAACAGAGGTTGAAACTGATTTGATTGCTCAGTTGGTTGGTCATTCCAAAGAAGGTGGTTATTTAGTTGCTAACTACCATTAAAATGTTACTGGTCTTGCTACTTTTTGCCTAACCTATACTTATTTTATTTCATTCCAAACACATTTTCTTATTCTTGTTTATCATAGAAAAGTTATATTTTAGAGTTATCTTGTGACATTTCAATTAATACTTTGTATGCAAGTACTTGCTGATCCATATTTATTTTTTATTTGATTTTTTTATTCATTTTAATTGGATGCGATGCATTGTCTTGTGTGACATACACAGAGACTTATGTGTACGACCTCTACACTGTGAAGGATGAGATGGATATAAACGTTGATGATCCTTCATGTTCATATCCACTGTGAGTATTGTCAATACTTGTTCAATTAGATTTTGTATTTTGTTGCTTCTTGACACTGTCGGTTATCATTGGCTCAGAGTTCAAGTTGAGGAGGAGGACTATTATGATGGGCCAGATGATTCAGATTATGAATCTGATGACTCAAATGGTATTAGCTAATCTACCTTTTCTCATCATTATTCTTTTATGCAAACCACAAATGGTTAAAGAGTTAATTAATTACATTTGTTGGTTATAGCTGAAAACAATCCACTGAATGATTATCCTGATGAGATTTCTGAAGAGGATGAAGAGGACGAAGATTCTGAGAATGAATCAGAAAGTGAAGATGACGAAACTAGCAAAGAATCATCAGATGAGGATATAAAACATGTTTTTTCCGAAGATGACGCTGATCCATTATATGATGAGGATTTTGATGAATATGAAGGTGTTGATAGTGATCCTGTTGAGGATGTGGACGATGAAAATTGGAGGTGGTCGTACCGATGAAGTTGGATTTAGTTTTATTTTGCAAAATGTTAAATCATTGAGGGGAAAAGTTGTAGGAACAAAATCAAACTTATCGTGCAGGGCCAGCGAACTAGACACAACTAGTTTTATGTTTAAATTTGGGCTAGAATGCTTACAAAAATGGCATTTACATATTGGTATAGGTTTAATTATTTTTTCTATTGATAATTGTTTTTTTTTATTTGTATTCTTTTTAAAGAAAAATAACGATGGACTTACAATAAAATATTTTTATAAAATTATCTTAAAAATTACGTAAATAGTGATTTGGGATTGAATGATAGTTTATACTTTTATGGCTTATCACTATTAAATTTTTTTTTATAAACTAACTTAACTTCAAACCATATACTAATAAAAAACTTTGAAATATTTTTATTTTCTACACATACCCTTTCACTTCCAAACATTTTTTAGGGGGTGTATTGGATTAAAATTTTAGAAGATTATATTGATATAAAAAAAAAATCTTGTGGATTTTAAATGATTAAGTAGGAATGCAAAGATTTTTTTAAAAAAATTTAAAAGATTTTTGTGATTAAAATTTTGTAGTTTAAATTTTAATGAATTTATAACTTGTGAATTTATGAGATTTTAAAGGATTTTGTGAAATTATAAGATTTTAAATGACTATAGATTTATAAGCATGGCCTTTTAGTAAAAAAAATATATATTTATTTAAAGAGATTCATATTTCTGTATCTAAATTTAAAAATCAATAATATATGGAATATAAGTTAAGATTAAAACAGTACTTTAAAAATTAATATATATCTAACTCATTTGATCTCTCAATTACTTTTCTTTGGTGCACTCAAAATTTTAAAAGAAGATTTAACAAATATTTAAAAAATTTATTTTATCACGTCTTTAAATATCTTAGACTTATTTGGTAAATTTTTTTTTTTTTAATTTTAGATGTACTAAAGGGAGAAAACAGATATATCAAATGAGGTAGGTGTATGTTAATTTTTTAAATAAATGCTTTAATCCTAAATATTCACTAAGTTTTTGTTTTATTGTTGCAAGTACCACACAAGAGACCTCCTTCAACAAACAAAAAATAAAAATCATTAAAAACAATGACATATTCACAAATAAGTAATATCAAAGTATAAAAGAAAATTTCATGTATATATATACAACCCTTTTGCAATCTTTCAGGTCTTTAATAGTTTTCCTAAGAGTCAAATCCAAGAAATGATCATCAGCAATAGTAACTTCATTTAAATGAGTCAACTAATTCAAGGGTTGAGATAGAGACTCCATAACCTCATTCATCATTCATAAAATCATATAAATAAAATAGATTTAAAAAAATTATTTTCAAAGAAAAATTTATTAACATAAATGAACTATTGAAAAGAATACACATTATCCTCTTGTATATTCTTCTAAAACTTGTAAATTATAGTTTTCCTCACTGAAGCATGGATTCTATTCCCTTAGAATACCTAAAAAAAAATTATGACATAAATAAAATGAACAAAATTACGAAATAAAAACATTAAAATCTAGATAGTATTTTACCATTTTGTCCACAAGTACCATCTCCATACAGAATGGTAGTTTTTCATTAGAGAAATTAGACACCATCCACAAATGAACAACCTTATTAACAATAATTCAACTCTTTTTTTTGGGGAAATCTAAAAAATTATATTGTATCTCATAGCCATTTTTACCCATCCATTACACTCATAAATGAATTCAAAGATACCTTTCTTATTTGTGCATCCTTATGTGGCTCAACAGCTTAAAATAAACATAAAATATAGGTCAAATTTTTTTCTTTATGGTACTCATGTTCTTTGTTACCTCTTGGTATGATAATTTTTGTTTACTCCACATTTGTTCATATGCTTTCCCCTTAGTCTGTAACCATATATTTGTACTTTAGACAAAACTTATCACACAAAAAACAAAAAATGAAAGACTGTAAATATATATTTGTACTTTAGACAAAACTTATCACACAAAAGAAAAAAAAAATGAAAGATAATACAATTTATCTTCACAGATATGACTTTTTTTTTTTTTTTTATAGTTTATACATTCTTAAAATTAGTCACTTTAAAAAATGGCTACATTAAGCACACAATTAATTAATTAAGTTAATAACATGTGAGTTAACATTTTGAAAAAGATAAATAAGTAATAATGTAGTGTAAAATATTAATATAAAATAATACATATTTCAATAATTAAGCTTAAAATAGTATGAATTTGAAAATAAAATTTGGGAGAAAAGGCATGAAAGCATGTCATGTGAAAAAAGTTATCCCAATAATGAGCTCAATTATATATAATGGAGATATAGATTATATGCAATATAGATTCCTACCAGAATGTACAAACTCTTTAATTTAAAGTACCATTACATTTAATTATTAAACGAGCAAGAAAAAAAAATAAAAATACCATTGTCCTATCCTATGTTGCCAAATTTGCCACCATCCTAGAACTCCAATTACCCTTTTCCTATTATATCACCCCCACTCCACAAAGTTTGTAACTTTACACATTACCCCATTAGTAGTAGCCAGTAGATTCAAAGTTGGAAGGAAAAAAACAAAAAAAAAGCCTGACATCTCCAACCACACCATCATCATCATCATCAAATCCGAGCACAACAATGGCACTAAAACGGGCATTGTGGTTGCTGCTGCTGCTGCTGCTGCCACTGTTATCTGTAGTTGCTGTTGACACCAACACCAACAAGGTTTACCAGCCTTGTGCTGATGCCAAGATTCAGAGATCTGATGGCTTCACTTTTGGCATTGCCTTCAGTTCCAGGGACTCTTTCTTCTACAACCAGTCCCTTCAGCTCTCTCCCTGTGACCACCGCATCTCTCTCTCATCCTCCAACTCACAGCTTGCTCTCTTCCGTCCCAAAGTTGATGAGATCTCTCTCCTCACCATCAACACCTCTAGCTTCTTCCCTGTGAGTTACATTGTTGTTGTTATCTTTGATCTTTTTTTCTTTGGCCTTGGCTGATTGAAAATGATGTTGTGTGTTTGTTTGTTTTTCTTGGTTGTGTGACTGGAATCTCGCTTTGACATGGATGTTTGATTCTGTCGTGTAGAAAAGTTTGGAACTTTGAGGTGACTTGTTAAATCGTACGAGAGAGAGGAAGAGAAGACAATGTTAAGGATTTATGGTTGATTTGATGGATGGAAAGAAATGTGATATGATATTAGGTGTTGGTGTTTGATTATATCTGGAGAAATTATATTATATTATTGGTATAAAAGTTTTGCGCAAAAATAGTTAGTTAGTATAGAAAGAGAAGATAATGTTATAGAAAATGGTGGATGACAGTCTTGTATGAACAAGGGATCTCTTACATTCATATGTTAGTATCCTTTTGTCATTGCAGAATATGGAGATAAAATAAGGAGATTGTGGCTTCTGTTCATTGGTTGGTAAGTGGGGTACTTCTATATTTGAATGGTTGTTGTAGTTCCTGTAGATCATAGCCATTGTTTTCTAACTGCTAATTAATCTTTCTCTTGATTATGATGGGTGGGGGGGGTTCAACAATCAAGGGATATTGCTACTATTTTTTGCTGGATAATATGGATTTGGGCTGGGAAAATGTTAGAAGTAGAAGAGGAAATAAGTTGAGTTTTGACACATTTTATTTCTATCCTATATATGAGTCTATGATTTTCTCGTTGGACATGTGGAACTAACCAACGAACCCAAATTTGTGTGCTCATTATTATGGCAAGAAATTAAGCAGCATGAGTGCTTAGTAATGAAGGCATGATTATTGAGGTTGTTGAATGTCATCAATTCAGTTTTAGAGTGTTTTAAATGAGATATGAGGTATTTATTATGATAGCACATGACATGGAGGAGAAATCATTATGTACTCTGAGACTACTGCTCCAATCTAGTGAATCTACTAAAAAACATCAAAGGCAAAATATAAATTCAATACACACCCTGTTCTGCAATCTCCCTTTAAGAAGTTAGGTACAATGGCCAAACATGCCCTATATTCTTTACATCTAGTTCAATGCTGAGGTTATGGTTCTAAACTGTCACTTTCATTTGTTCTTCCAATATGCCTCGAGTTTTGACATCTCACTGAAGCAAAGTTTCTACTTATTGTGTTGACCTATAATTATTTGCACAATCTATTCGGACTAAATGTCAAAGATAAGACACTGAAGCTAATAATCACTATCAACTATTAGGATAGCAATTTTACTAAAATCTCTGTTGACTGTGATCAATAAACAAAGGCCTGTAGTGCAAGTGTATAAGGAGGCTGCTATTGTTAGAAAAAGCACATGATTTGTATATATGGAATTTGAAACTTGAAAGACCTGTAGTGCATGCTTGAGTTAATAATAAAATTGCTTCTCTTTTTCCTAGAACATTCAAATTCAGTACAGATTCCTTGGCTGACTTTGAGTATCGGAGGAGGCTATGCTCCAAATATTTGTTTATAACCATGAACCAAACCATCAATGCTTTTGTTGTTTCCAAAGATTATGGCTTATTGAAGAGTTTTATCCCCCACAACTTCTAAGAAGCCTGATATGATGATACTATACAATATGCACTGCTTCAAAAAATAAAGGCAACACATGGTTTCAATAAAAAAAAAAAAAAAACTACTTGTGAATCAGAGTAACTGAGCAACTCTTTTTCTTTTTTTCGCATGCATGAAAGTGAATACGAGAATCACTAGAGGCTAAAACAAAAGTTGCATGAGTATGTCATCGTTATAACTAACTACCAGTTTTCATTTTCATCATGACAAATAGGATTCTTATGGTGGATATATGGTGGCATTTGCGGGGAGGAAATATGCTGCACGTTCTCCACTTGCATTTGTTGCGAACAGCACATACACTGTGACAAGTTTTACACTGGTAAGAGTTGTAAATCATGGACCTGAAGAGTTTTTGTTTTTGGTTTGTTACTGAGAGGCTTGCTTGGACTTTTTCATTTGATTAGGTGCTAGAGTTTCAGAGGGGTAGGCTTCAGAACCTGTACTGGAAGAGAGACGGTTGTTCTTCATGCAAGGGAAAATCCAACTTTGTTTGCCTCAACAAACAAGATTGTGCAATCAGAACATCATCTTGCAAAGGCAGAGGAGGTGTAGTAGATTGCAGTCTTGGAATTCAGCTTGCATTTTCTGGTACAGACAAGCATCTAAGAGTGCTTAATTCATGGTATGAAGTGGAAAACATGCGGCAGTACTCTCTCTATGGCTTGTACTCAAATCTAAGGGACTCTCTCACCAGCCAGTATAACAAATTCTTTTAACCACAAAAAGAAGATCTTCCTCTGGATTATTTTGTTTGTTTGGGATGGTATTGTAATGTAACTGTTGTGACTATTGTTGCTCTTTGGCTCCTTGCCTTCTCAATTTCTTGTTACTTTGGATATTTTTACCCTTACCAATATTTGGTTTATAACCATACGTGAGGAATGTGTACATTTTAAATTGCCGCTAGTGCATTTACTTGTTTCTTTCATTAGCTTGATAAAACAGTGCCACCAAATCTGAAAATTGTGTATATGAATGTATGACCAAGCTTTGAGAGGATAAAGTTAATGTCATAATTAAAAGAAATAGGTGCAAGTGCAAAAATGAAAGTCTTGGTCTTTTGGGAAAAGTAATTTTGTTTTAAACATTTTTCCAAACATGCATTAAGTGCATATTTGGGTAAGCAGTGAAAAATTATGTTTAGGTGAAAAGTACTTCTCATGAGGATTAAGAAGCTTGTTTCTATTTTTATTTTGCTTTTGTCAGCTTACAAGATTTAGAACTTTAAACCATACTGTAAGTTATTCACTTAATTATTCTTTAAACGTTAAAACACGTTATAATATATTTTTTATAATTATAATTAGATAATTTTTTGGTAACATTATAATTATACTTAGATTAGATGAATAACTTTTTTTCTTCTGAATTACATGATATTATACAATAATAATTTATTAAATAATAACAAAATGATTGAAGACTATTGCTTTGCTTTTTTGTTTCTTGCGATAAACCGAAACCCTAAAAAGTAAAAAGCAAAAGGCCCTAAAAACGAAAGCAACACAGAAAGAGGGACGAGGAGGAGGAGCAGTGTGTAGAAGCAATGGGAAAGCAGAGCGAGAGCCAGAAAACGGGGCTAGGTCGAGCCCTGGTGAGGCAGCACAACCAGTTGATCCAACAGAGCAAGGACAAGTCTCGCTTCTACAGGAAGAAGTTTCTCGAATCCTTCACCGAAGTCTCCGACATCGACGCCGTCGTCGAGAATTCCCTCGAACCCCTCCCCGAACTCGCCGCCACCGCTTCAACCACTCTCATCAGCCTGTGAGTACTCTTCCTCCTCTTTCGCATTCACGCGATTATTCTGTGTGACATTTGTTGTTGTTGTTGTTGTTTTCTGCGTGAGAGCAGTGATCCAGGTTTTGTGGCCGATGAAACGACGACGCCGGAAGAAGCCAGGAAGCAGCAGAAGCAAGAGGAGGCGCTCCACGCCAGCAGCCTCCGCGTTCCGCGCCGCCCGCCGTGGACTCCCGACATGTCCGCCGACGAGCTCAACGCCAGCGAAACGCAGGCTTTCTTGACTTGGCGTCGCAGCTTGGCGAGGTCATTCTCTATTTTGTATCTTGCGTTTGTTTGGATTGTAGGCTTGGAATCTGTTTTTGAGAACTTATATGATGGAAATTAATTATGGTTAAGGTCCGTGAATGAACGTGCATTTTACTGCCAAAAAAATGACTACGAATGAAATTTTCGTCAATTCTAATGTGGCTGATGTTGATTGAAGTATTAATTTGAATGTTTATAGTATTTAGGGATTTTGTAGATTTTTTTGTTTGTTAATGTTGGCGGTGTGGTGGTGTTTCAGGCTTGAGGAGAATAAGAAGCTTGTCCTTACTCCATTTGAGAAGAATCTTGACATCTGGAGACAGCTCTGGCGGGTTGTTGAGCGCAGTGATCTGGTAAGTGGTAGCATCGTTCAAGTTTTTATCTAGAAACTAGAAACATCTACTTTTCTGATGATGTAATGGATACAATGTTTTTTTTTTTTTTTGTGGTAAGTTACCTCATGATACATTAGTCTGATTGTGTTATATGATGATGATGATCTGATCATTTGTTTTGAACTCGGTGAAGATGGACACGGTTCTCCTTTTTATGATTTACGATTGCCAAACAACTGCATCTGCTAATCCATGCTATATATCTCAGTGTGGATTGTAGAATAGTCCTTCATGTTGTTGAAGCAACTAATTTTTTATTCTTACATGTCTTGTTTTCAGTTTTTGAATTCAGTCTTCAGTCTTGCTTCCTTTGTCATTTGCAGGAAAAAAACATCAGTATTTGTAATTTTAAAATGTAGTGGAGCAACCGTCTTCCATTTAAGATGGTTGGTACTAGCATGTTAATAGACACCAAAGCAATTCCACAATACCATGTGATCTATTGCTATTGTTTTCTATTTTAACTACACTGATTAGATTTCTAGCTGCCTTTTTCTTTAATTTGGCTTCTTATTCAAACAAAAAAAAGGGGAAAAGACTAAACAAGTTGGACCTGCATCATTAGCTGCAAACTGAAAAGTGATCCTAAGAACAATCTCATTTTTCAACCCCCCACCCCCAAAAAATACAAATAAAAAGAGAAGTCTAGTAGGAAACTTGGGATCATGAACTGTAGCCTACTTTTTATTCCTTCCCACCAAGATGTACATTCATTATTTTTTTGCTATCAATATTATATGTTATTTAAAAATGCCAATATATTATGAAAACATTTGGATATTAATATTGTTGTTTTTATCAGTAATGGTATTATAGAAATATCCATAATTTTTTATTTATTTATCTGATATTTGCTGTGTTTTTTTTAGAGTGTGTGGAATCCTAAAGTTGATGATCCTCTCATGTTTCTTTTTTATCAGCTTGTTATGGTCGTTGATTCACGAGATCCTTTGTTCTATCGTTGTCCAGACCTTGAGGTGAGATATTTTTCTTTATTCCATTAACAAATGCTAACTTGATAACTCTAGAGATTACTAGGGTTGTGACAAATCTAACAACTGATTGATAAGGATCAGATATTGTGGTAGACTTTGGACTGGATACTCTTTAGTGGCAGCTTTAATGTAATGGAGTTCAAAACATCACTTCAGAGTCTCTACTTCCATTCCTTTAAACATAGTAGTTTAATTTAATCTCAGTAAAAGGTGTAACAAGCAATAATGTGACAGATTTGACCAGACAATGTATGTTTGTAATCTGTGTAGCCTGCCTTGGACCTTTCTTATCTTTTTTTATTTATTTCTTTTTAAGAATCACAGTTCTGTGTGCCAAGCATGATGTGTTTTGCACCAATTTTACTTTGGTACAGGCTTATGCACAAGAGGTTGATGAGCATAAACGCACATTGCTTTTGGTTAATAAAGCAGATCTTTTACCTGCTTCTATCAGGTTTGGATATCCTATTCCCATATGAGGCTTAAACTGTTTAAAACCATTGCCCTTGGTGTTGTGTCTTGCCTTATAATCTGTCCTGTGTCTTCTATTTTCCTGCAGAGAGAAATGGGCAGAATATTTTCATGCTCATAATATTCTCTTCATCTTCTGGTCGGCCAAAGCTGCTACTGCAGTCCTAGAAGGCAAAAAGCTTGGTACATCATGGGAGGATGATAACATGGGGAGAACTAATAGCCCAGACACAAAGATATATGGAAGGGATGAACTTTTGGCTCGCTTGCAATCAGAGGCAGAATTGATAGTTGACAGGAGGAGAAATTCAGGCTCCTCTGGCGCAGGAGCATCTAACATCAAATCCCCTGCTGAAGATACTGATGGTAGCTCATCATCGAGTAACGTAGTTGTGGGATTTGTTGGATATCCTAATGTGGGGAAAAGTTCAACTATTAATGCTCTGGTTGGTCAAAAACGCACCGGTGTCACCTCTACCCCAGGGAAAACAAAGCACTTTCAGACATTAATTATGTCTGATAAGCTGACCCTTTGTGATTGTCCTGGATTAGTTTTTCCATCCTTCTCAAGCTCAAGATATGAGATGATTGCTTGTGGGGTGTTGCCTATTGATAGGATGAGTGAACACAGGGAATCTGTCCAAGTTGTAGCTGATAGAGTCCCAAGACATGTCATCGAGGAGATTTATAAGATAAGGCTTCCTAAACCCAAGTCATATGAGTCCCAATCACGCCCCCCTCTAGCATCTGAACTTTTGAGAGCATATTGTACTTCTCGTGGGCATGTTGCCTCAAGTGGACTCCCTGATGAAACCAGGGCTTCCCGTCAGATGTTGAAAGATTACATTGACGGAAAGCTGCCTCACTATCAAATGCCTCCAGGATCATCAGATGAGGAACAAGCTCTGGAAGAACCTGCTGGACATGACTCGGATGACTCTGATGCATCAGATTCATCAGGTATTGAAGATTCTTCAGATGTTGAGGGTGAACTTGCTCCAAATCTTGAACATGTATTGGATGACCTCAATTCATTTGACATGGCTAATGGACTTGCTCCAAAGAATACTACTGTTAAGAAGCCCAAGGCATCTCATAAGCACAACCATAAAAAGCCACAGAGGAAAAAAGATCGCACTTGGAGAGCTGGAAACGATGATGCTGATGGGGCGCCGATTGCAAGATTCTTTCAGAAACCAGCAAATACAGGTCCTCTGAAGGTTGGGTAAGGCCATACGTTCTGGCATTGCGGAAATAGATGACGTGAGCAATTTTACGGAAGCTTGACCCGTAACAAGAAAAAAATGTTTTAGAACATATTATGTATTCACAACGATAATGAGTTATTGTTCTTATTAATGGGTTGCAAATGAAGGTACTAGGATTAGTCAAGAGTTAAAGAGCTTGTTTATTTCTTTATACTTTTGTGTAAGACGAGGCTAGGTTGAATTGTGCCCCCATAAATACAAAACGAGTGATTGAATTCCTTGAGGGGGGTTGGGTATAAAATATAAGCGTTAAATACTCATTCTATATATTTGCATCATGAATTGGTATATACAAGTAATTGCTGAGATTGTAAATTGAAAGTGAGTTGAGTGTGAGAGAACCTCGTGATATGCAGAACAATCAAAACACAAGATAAACTAAAAAAAAAAAAAAAACTATATCGTGTAAAATAATTAACAAGTTTGAGAGCCAATGGTTGACGTGTTACTTTTGATTACAAGTTTATGGTATGATTCACGCTGTGCCAATGAAATGCAGATTGACCTTTTTCTTCATGGAAACGGAAATGTGCACATTTAAAAAAGCAAGTGGTGATTGATTGATCAAATTAAAACAATAAGAAGAGGATAGAACACCGATCTGGCAGGCATTTCGGTCCATGTGGCCTTGTCTATGAGATTCCAACTCACATGAAAACAATGAAAATGATCATGCTAACCTTCTTGCTTAATGCACCAAACATAAATTCCCCACCATTTTTCAAAGTTAGAATAATTAACTAACAAATCGTACAAAGTAAACACGCTCCAGTACTTCACAGTTACTTACTATTAAGTTTATTTGTGCTTGTGATTCTCCGACGAACATTTCATCAAGTTCTCAACAATCCAGATCAAAATTCAAAATTCCATGCGAATATAATTGTAATAGTGAAGTATATATATATATATATATATATATATATATATATATATATATATATATATGTTCCGTTTGATTCAACTTATTTTCAACTTACAAGCTATTTTAAGTAAAAGTTGAGATTGTTTTTAATGAAAAAAAATTTAAAATAAAGAGTTTTATAATAAGTTATCCAGATTACTTATACGAAATTTATTTTTATGTTCTTTCTTCAAATCTCATAAAAGCCAAAATTTTAAATAATTAGTATTTTTTTATTAAAAAATATTAGTAATTAATTTTGTTAGTTTTTGTTAAATCTAATACCTCTTCATTTGATTATATTTTAATTTTAAGAAGTTTTTAAGTTAAAAAAAAAATTAACAAATAACTTTTTTTTTTTAACTTTCATTTTTAACTTTAACTTAAAAGTAGTTATATATTTTTAGATATAATACTAATTAATATTTAATTTTTCAATAAGTTATTAATATTTAATTAATAGTTGTTTTATTTTATTATAGTATAGATTATTAGTTATTTAGTACTATATTATTAATTTCGTTGTGATTTTATTAGGAAGTGAGCCAAGCAAAAGGAACTGAGTCATGAAATGTGACATAAGTAGTACTATACTATATATTTAATAAAGGGGCTTTTCCATAACTAGAAAGAATGTGTACCTTCATGTTTTGAGAACTCACCTAAACAAGACATGTCATTCAATTCAAAAGCATTAATGTCTTTAGGAATAGGATAGCTTTTTCACTCGACAAAGCATGCATGTAATCAATATTCCATTTGGCCATACGGCACACTCTGTGTGGAGCATGAGGTATCCACTTTCATTTCCTTTTTTTATTTAATAAAAACAACTAGCTTTTATTGAAAATAAATGAATTTTATATCGTATTCATCCATATTTGCTCTTTTATTATTTTCGTTTCCAAAGATTTTCTATCTTCTTCTCTGTGATTCACCTCAAACTTCACATACATATGATTAAAAACAGAAAGTACGATAAAGGGTAAAATGTTTTTACCTTTTTTTTTTTTCATTTCATATGAAAAAGTTCACATGTTGTCGTTATTTGTTTTATTTTAGTTTAGTACCAATCAAAATTTGTACTCGACCATTTTCTTCCTTTTCATTTTGACTTATTGTCAATGCACAGTTGACAAACAACACGATCGTCGGCTGAGAAGAAAATATATTAATGATTTCAATTTTCTTACCCCTCAAACTACTGCTAGTATGTCATACTACTATTCTTCTTGTACCAAAAAAATAGTTAATTTATATAAAAAAATTAATTTCTAACTAAAAAAACTACTATTCTTCAACTTTTTCAGTGTATACTTAATTCAATTTTTTTCAAAATTATTATTTTTTAATATCAATAGGGAAATAACGCTTTTTTTATTTTATTTTATTTGAAAACATGCTACAAAATTACTTAGATATTATCAACCTTTTTTTCCTAAATACAGCGCGTGGTGTCACCTTCCAATTTTTTTTGTTCTTAAGTAACCTTCCATGTTGATTGGTACAGTAATGCAAAAAATAAAAGGATTGAAAAAAACAGAACAATCTTAACTAGCTTACAACTAGGAACCGGTGAACACCGTTATCCCCGGTTACCCTCCTCCGTTCTCCCCACAGTCGCCGTCTCCAATTTCTTCCGTACGCACACCCCTACCGGCACTTTCCAGTCACCAACTGCAACACCCTTCTCTTCTCTTCTCTTCTCTTCATCCCTCTACTACACAAACAAGCAAATACCCAATAATAATAATAATTGAATATCAATAAATACACTCAGAACAATACTATATAGTATAAAATTACCTTTTAAAAAAAAGATTAGAAATCCAGAAAAAAAAAAAAAAGTAGAGAGAGAAAGACACGACCCCTTTATCTCAGAGAAAGAAATTCTTTTTTATTTTATTTTTCAATTTTTCATTATTTTTTAATTTTTCTGAATTGGGTTGTTACTTGTGAATTGTGATTGTGTGAGAAATTCAGATTGTCTCCTCCGTCCCGTTTTCGTTTCGTTCACCGCTTCTTTCTTTCTTTCTTTCATTTCTTTGATTTTCGCACAGAAAGAGAGCGAAGACAGAGATAGGGAGAAAGATAAAACCAAAAAACCTAATCGAATTTCCCTCTTTTTTGTTTTTTGTTTTTTGCGTGTGTGAAAATCTATATTTGAATTTGAGGAGCGGAGGATCTGAGTTAGGGTTTCCAATCGCAATTTTCTGAACCGAATCGAAATGTTGGTTCGGGACGCGGTTTCGCGGCAATCCTAGCTCCGATCTTAGGGGAATTGCTCGAATTTTAGGGTTAAGGAATGGACGTTGATTCCTCGATGGTGCCGGAGCCCGATCACGATCCGGCGGTGCAGAACCATGCTGAGAGAGACCAGCTAGGAGACTCTCCGTCGCTGTCGTCGTCTTCTTCGTCGCCGGGAGGCGGATCTCCGGCTCAGTCGCCGGCGCAACAGTCGCCTCCGCCGGAGACGGCGGCTCAGGTGCAGCAGCAGCACAGTCCAGTGGTTGGTCCGCGGCTGGCGCCGACTTACACAGTGGTGAATGCAATTTTGGAGAAGAAGGAAGACGGGCCGGGGCCGCGGTGCGGCCACACGTTGACGGCGGTGGCGGCGGTCGGAGAGGAAGGGACGCCAGGGTACATTGGTCCGCGGCTGATTTTGTTCGGCGGTGCCACCGCGCTTGAAGGGAATTCCGCGGCCTCAGGGACTCCTTCATCCGCTGGAAATGCTGGCATACGTATGTATTTTAATTTCCTTCATGCTGAGTGTTTTGAATATTGGCTTTTGCTAGTGTGTGTGTGTATTTGTGTAGTTGTTTTAGGTTATGGAAATGCATATGAGGTGGGAGAGGGATGATTTTTTGGGCATGGAAACTGTGGTTCTCTTAAACCTTGTTTTGTTGGATACTTCATCCTGGGAACACAATGCGACAGAATGAGTTGAAAATTTATGGAATTTATTTTCATTCACTCCTTATTTTGGTCCATTCCATTCCAATATATTTACTCCATTACTCCCTATCTATATTCATTTGTGTGTCAGAATTCTGTTTCATTATCATTTATGTCTTCACCCGTAGATTGGGTTGGGCCAATGAACCCCGCTCCTTTGCTGTGGATAATGGAATATTTTGTTGGTCTGAACTAAGCTATGAAGCTCAGATTCTTTAAAATGGTAAAGTTATTGGTGTAATACACATATACAATACTGATATAAGATATGAATCCAAGGAGTAACCTTCAATTTTGTTGACTGATATGCTTGGGATATGATTCTTATACTTTGAATAGAAATAAAATTACATATGGTTGTATCTTTTCCTCTATATCTGTAATAGGACAAATGATGCTTTCTGTCACATTCTAACATGGGTTAAGGAAAACTGTGTAAATTATTGTGAAGGGAGAGATATCGGCAAGGGAAAGATATGTAACTATTATTTTTTTTTTTTTGTGATAATCTCAAGTACTTCTTATTGTAAATTATGATCATCATCCATTGATATAGTCATGTATTAATGTGAAAAGATCATCATCTCTTTACAAACATAATGCATTTATGTGAAGTATTGTTTTTTTTTTAATTCATGTTAACATATCTAACCCATATATTATATCTTGATTTTTTTACAAAACATCTGTATTCCTGTATCTATGTCATATCTTAACTGTGTTGCATTAAGTATCTAGGCTTTGTTTGCCTGAACTTTTTTATTTCCTTTTTTCCTATATATATTGATAAGTTTTTTGTTTGAGATGCTGATTGTAATGTATCATGAAAACATTTCTTTGAGTCCATAAAAACTTGGATTCAGAAAAAGAACCTGTCATATCTGTCAAGTGCCAAGAGATGGTTGTTTGCATATTTGGATTCCTTATTCTCTAAATACCTGATGAATATCTGGTTTCTCATAAATTGCAGCATGCAGTAGTATCAATATTCAATAGTAAATTGACCTAAATTTTGGACATGGTTGGTTTCATGAGGTTGATGGTTGGTTGTTGCTGTTTGTTGTGTGATTATTTTTCTTTTTTGAAAATGTCTGTTATTTGACATATTACTACTGATTAAAGAGGGAAAAAAAGCAGATTAAGAATGTTTGGTTTCTCATCTAAGCCCAAATACTATTGTTTCAGGCAAGAAATGTAATTCCCATTTTTACATAGTGGACATGCCTTGCTCTGTATCATAATTTGACTGTCTACTTTTGTATGTCATTTGAAGTTTCCATGCAATTCAGGCCATCCAAGTTGTATGTGTGAGGGATGCTACAAGATGAACAATGATTTGTCTAGATTTTGACACTCCCCCCCCTCTTTGTATAAGCACTGATATTGATTGGATTGGTTAGTATTTATGGTTGAAATTTGTCATGATTGGTATATTTCATTTGCTCTGCAGGTTTAGCTGGTGCCACGGCTGATATCCACTGTTATGATGTCATAACTAATAAATGGTCTAGGTAAGCTCAGAAACTAGGTTCTTTCCAGCCTTTGTTAAGGTTTAAGTATTGCTTGTTTGGCCTTGTGTACTTTGCTTCAGTGCTTATAAGGAATTTAAATGCAGGATAACTCCCATTGGTGAGCCTCCAACCCCAAGGGCTGCACATGTGGCAACTGCTGTGGGAACCATGGTAGTTATTCAGGTACTGTGGAGAGGTTATCTCTTAAGTTATCTAAGTATTGGTTAATTCATTTCCTTTAAATGAGTACCTTAATTCTTATTGGAGTATTTGCACTGTAAAACAGGGGGGCATTGGCCCTGCTGGTTTGTCTGCAGAGGATCTTCATGTTCTTGATCTCACTCAGCAGAGGCCACGATGGCATAGGTTAGAACAGTAACCTATGTTTTCCTTTCCTCTTTAATGACGTTTATCTGATACAGTGGGTTCTGAATGTCATTTAGAGTTGGTGTTCCTGGCCCTGGACCTGGACCACGCTATGGACACGTTATGGCTTTGGTGGGGCAGAGGTATCTCATGGCAATTGGAGGCAATGATGGTAACTACCCGAATGCCTCCGTTTACATTGTTCATGTTGGATGTTTGCTCCGAATGTAAATTTATTGGACGCTGACTTGTTTTATCCCCGCTTTCCAGGAAAGAGACCTTTGGCTGATGTATGGGCCTTGGACACAGCTGCCAAGCCTTATGAATGGCGCAAGTTGGAGCCAGAAGGAGAGGGTCCACCTCCATGCATGTACTGTCTCCATGAAATTTACCTTTCTTGACTAATATCCTTGATCAATGTTATCAAATAACTCTAAAAGTTCCTTGTCTGTCATTTTCTGCTTGGATTTTCTTATAATTTGGGGTTGAGGAGTTGTTTTGTCATTTACATTTGAGTAGGTATGCAACTGCCAGTGCACGCTCTGATGGGCTTCTTCTGCTCTGTGGAGGGAGGGATGCCAATAGTGTTGTGAGTTATCTATTCAGAAGTTTTCATTTCCTCATTCTATTGATTAAATTTGCCTAGGAATTTCCAAGTATGACTTTACCTTAGTTTGTCATCGAAATCACTCCTTTTTCCCTTTATGCCCTTGTGGCTTGCCTGTATGGTGGCCCATCCACATTCTGAGTTACCTATTGTGATGAGAAGAGTTAACTATCCCTTTTTCTTAAGCTACATCTGTAGCTTAAGATTGTTTTCCAACTCATCATAAATTAGGTCTGTGTCTGCTTGGTTGCTATATAACTTATAAGTAAATATTATGATAGAGAACAGAAGTAAACTAGGGGTGAAGATGAGGTATGGTCAAGAGTTGAAAAACAAAACAACAACAGAGATACTAGGAGTGTAACAGGTTACAGGATAGTTAATTTCTTGTGCAATTTGAATTGATCCAAAGAATGGTGACTTCCTTCCAATTCTTTATATATAAGTGATGCACTGTTTATGGGCTTGACTTGCATGATGCATATCAAGGGAGAGTGCGATGCGAGGCTTGTAAATCTGTGGAAAATAATATCTTAATCCTGTTGAAACTTCGAGTCCAAATCCTTGTATCAAAATATGCACAGAAACAAATAGATTCAAGTGAATTTAAAAAATGATGAGTACTTATCTTACCTACCTCTATTACTGAAGTTTTTTCTCCTCTCCCTAAAATCACAATATAAGGAGCAGCTTGATTAGAATAGAAATTATTTATGTTGGGTATTATCGAAAGCAGAAAGATCATATGGTCAAGGGACATATACAGTTTCCACCTAGCATCATCATAAAACTTTATATGGGTGTCATCACATAGATTAAGAGTGATCAGTGGTTTGAAAGAAATATAAGATATATAAACAACTGTGGAATACTGCGAGTAGAAGTAATCACTGGATTGACATCTTCATCAATTCTGATTTAAACTGTACTTACTTCTGATAAGTGATAACTTGCTTCCTTATACCACATTACCACTTCATTTTTTCAAAATGCAGCACAAAAAATCCCACAAGTACTAAGATAATCACTTTGTAGATCACACTCCCCTGACCAAGCATAGTATCTATCGTCATTTTCTCCACCATTCTTACCTCTCCATTTGGAATACATCTTTGTTGAATTAAATCTTGGTACCCACATTTAATTTTAAGATCTGACTTACCTATTTGTAGGATTGGTAAGGAATCTTCTGATAAATAATTGTATGTTTTCTTATTGATATTTAAATTGGAATGAACAAGCTAGATAATACTTTTGGTTGTAGCCTGTTGAAAAATACAACAACTCTATGAAATCTCTAATTGCTCAGGCAGGTTATCACCTGCAAGTCAATCTTGGAAATTCTCCTTTCGGATGTCCTTGATAGTTATTCTTATCAACTTCTGCTTTCTGTTTTCTTATCAACAAACACTAATTAATAGATTCTTTTTATTCTGTTAAATATTTTTATGTGACCCTTGTGAATTGCTTACTTCTAACCTTTGGTTCATATTTTCTTTCCCTGTCGCCCTTGCCCAAATCTTATATTATAGCCATTGTCAAGTGCATATGGACTTGCTAAGCACAGAGATGGTCGTTGGGAGTGGGCCATTGCCCCTGGTGTCTCACCATCTCCAAGATATCAGCATGCAGCAGTATGATTAAGTTTCCTTTTTTTATATATATATTTTCTTAGTTGATCATATTCCAAGGATTGTAATATAATTATTTAATGATTCCAGGTATTTGTTAATGCAAGGCTCCATGTGTCTGGTGGGGCTCTTGGGGGAGGACGGATGGTTGAAGATTCGTCAAGTGTTGCAGGTACTTGATTATAGTGTTGCTTAAAATTTGCATTTTGGCTGGTTCATTTTGCCATGTTTGATCTTGGGTAAAGTGCACATGTATAACTTTGCCATGTTTGATCTTGGGTAAAGTGCACATGTATAACTTTGCCATGTCTAATCTTGGGTACAATGAAGAGGAATAACTGTTGATTGAAAAAGAAATGGCTTAGATTGTAATAAAATACATGCACATGTGTAACAAACTATGAAGTTGTTAAAATCTATTCCTTTAATTTTTACATCAACTATTGTGCTTTGTCCTTCATCATCTAAAGTGTATCCCTCTCTTTAGAGAAGCTAAATCCTTTACAAACTATTTATTGGTCTTTATGCCCTTACTCTTTGTTCCTCTACTCTCCTGTACATATATTTTAATTTTTTGACAGAAGGATGACTTTTCTTTTGGTGAAACTGAGAGAATATTCTAGTGGAAATCTGGATGATCTGTTATATTCCCTCTGGTCCTTTATAAAAGAAACAAATAACTAATTCGTCAAAACCAATAAAAATAGCTTAGTTAGTTAGTTTTAGTTACTAATAATGCCATAAATTTTAATTTTATTCCAAACATACCCTTTAAATTAATTGGTTTAAGTAGTGGCTAGTGGCTACATTTAATGACACCACCTCCACCAATGAGTGTAAATTGTATTGTTAATAGATCAATAAATGCATGAGAAATGAGTGGGTGCCTCATTAATAGATTCCACAAAATGAAGGGTATAAAGAAAATTAGCAATTAATACATCTTAAAGTGGGTCTATGTTTCTTATATTTAGGATCAAAAGAGAATGTCAATTTGTTTCTTATGCAAAGGACCAGAGTTAGTAAGCGATAACAAATACTTTTGGAAGTTTCATCACTGTTGTAGCTAATGTTTGTAGGGTAGCTTGCTGGTGCCTAGTTGCTGCTGTAACCTTTAGTTATTTTTTTCCAATGGTAATTTTTTTGTATGTTAAAATAAGATTTATTGTTATGCCAATTAATGCTGCATTTGGAAGTTTTTTCTAATGCTTTTTTTCCCTGTTTGTAGTGTTGGACACTGCTGCTGGTGTTTGGTGTGATACCAAATCTGTTGTTACCAGTCCAAGAACGGGTAGATACAGTGCTGATGCAGCAGGTGGAGATGCCTCAGTTGAGTTGACACGGCGTTGTAGGCATGCTGCTGCTGCTATTGGTGACTTAATTTTTATTTATGGTGGTTTACGTGGCGGTAAGTCATAAATTTAATGTTCCTTGAATTCATCTCAATGGAATTTGTTAGAATAGTTATTTGTTTATCTTTCTAGAATACTTTAGATATGTCTCTAGTAGTATACTCTAGAAATCTCTACTCTAGTCTAGAAGTTTCTACTCTAGAAGTTTCCTTATCCTTCTTTTTTTTGTACTCTTGTTTCACATATATATAAATATAAGTGTTGCTAGTGTTGGGTGGAACTTTACACTCGAGCACTATTATCCAAAACCTCATTCTCAACTGAATTTATTTCCTATTTGCTTGACGAGGCATGATTGTTTGATCAATGTACTTCATTAGGCCAGCCAGCTTTCTGATGACAATTTAGTTACTTTACTGTATTTGATTTACATGTTTTATTTTGGTTTAATTTGTTATTTTTTTTTATTTTTGTTTGGACTCGGATCAGATGGTATTGATCTATAGAATGTTAATGTCTAATATTAGAATATGAATTGTTAAATGGTGCTAGGAGAAGAGTTGGAATATAGAAACTTATAAAATATAGCTCAAATCACATGATCACCTGAGCTTCAATTCTTTTCATCAGATGCATGTTTAGCTAGGTGTTCTGAGAAGAAACTTGAGTTGAGAAGAGTACATCTAGACTGTTTAGGAGAAACATTGGGGTATTACTATTTGACTAGGTTTACTATTGGCTCAGGCTATGGCATGAGTGAGTCAGTGAACAATTGCAAGAGAATTCCAATTGACACAGTTGCTGAATTCTTTTTTTCTTTATATATATATATATTTGTGATGGCTGGTCAATTCCTGCTATTTCAAGTTTGCACTTTTGTTGAGCACAGCCAGTCAATTCCTGTTGATCTTGCAAGCTTGCTCTTGTGCGTGCTTTGGTATTTTATATTGTGGTGAGTTCTAATTTTGTACTTGACGTGTATGACCATGAGGTATTACATATTTGCTGCAGGGGTCTTGCTGGATGACCTACTTGTTGCTGAAGATCTTGCTGCTGCTGAAACAACAACTGCTGCTTCACATGCTGCAGCAGCAGCTGCATCTAATTTACAACCCGGACGACTACCTGGACGGTATGGATTTGTTGATGATAGGACAAGGCAAACCATGCCTGAAGCAGATTCTGATGGTTCAGTTGTATTGGGAAATCCAGTTGCCCCCCCTGTAAATGGTGACATGTATACTGATATCAGCGCTGAAAATGCCTTGCTCCCGGGATCTAGGTATGATAGTTTTTATCATCTCTTTGGGTGAACTATTAAATTGTTACTTTGGCGTTGTCATTCATATGAAGAATTTTGAACAGGAGAACGAGCAAAGGAGTCGAGTATCTAGTTGAAGCATCAGCTGCAGAAGCTGAAGCTATCAGTGCCACACTGGCAGCTGCTAAGGCACGGCAAGTGAACGGAGAAGTTGAATTGCCTGACCGAGACCGTGGGGCTGAGGCAACACCTAGCGGAAAACAAATATCTTCCTTGATTAAGCCTGATTCTGCTGGGTCAAATAGCATTCCTCCTGGTGGAGTGAGGCTGCATCATAGAGCTGTGAGTAATACATTTTTTATTTCCATGGAAAATTTATGCCGTGTCAGTATCATGAATTCCATGAATGTTCAAGCCGCATATCTATTTTCTGCAGGTGGTTATTGCTGCAGAGACTGGTGGAGCATTAGGTGGCATGGTTAGACAGCTTTCAATTGATCAGTTTGAGAATGAAGGCCGGCGGGTCAGTTATGGGACTCCTGAAAGTGCAACAGCTGCTAGAAAATTATTAGACCGGCAGATGTCTATCAATAGTGTCCCAAAGAAGGTACTGACTTGTCTCTATAATTAGTAATAATTGAGTATTCATACTATAATAATATCAGAAAAAATGTTCAACCTGTCTAATGTTGGATATGATGGTCAAACTCTTTCTAATGAAGTGAAAACTGAAAACACGTGACTGGATGATAGCGTGGAAATTTAAACACTACTAGTACCAGACACTAGTGGATCAAAATTAAATTCTATTAGAAGTAATACATTTTTCAATTAATAATTAGGCTATAGTAGTGGATCAGGTGCACTATTTGTCTATATCTATTTGGTTTAAATTAACATGAACTATTAAAAATTGTCCACTTGACCTATCAAATTTTGGAGTCATGAGTAGGGTCAGTTGCAGAACATTCGATAACTCTTGTTCACTAACCTTCCATTTGGTGGCATTACCTACTCTATCACACCGTTGTGTTGAATCCTGATTTTTGTTTATGTCTCCATGTTGGTTTTTCCATAACTATTATGTTGAATCATCCACCGTGTTAGTTTCAAGTTATGTTCAGCTTGTTTCTTATGGAGTTTCCGAACCTCTTTTTGTAGGTTGTAGCTCACCTTTTAAAGCCTCGTGGCTGGAAACCACCAGTTCGCCGGCAGTTTTTCTTGGACTGCAATGAAATTGCAGATCTTTGTGATAGTGCAGAACGCATTTTTTCAAGTGAACCAAGTGTTATACAGCTTAAAGCTCCAATTAAAATATTTGGTGATTTACATGGGCAATTTGGAGATCTCATGCGCCTCTTTGATGAGTATGGTGCACCATCAACTGCTGGTGACATAGCGTAAGTTCCTTAGTTACTGTGTGCCACTAGCCACAGCCTCTGATTCAATAGGTATTTATCAGTGCACATCTAAGCATGCTTGATAATATATTAAGATGTCAAAACCAGAGCCTTCTTTTAATTGTTTTTTCCAGTGGGTTTGCTTTCATAGCATGGTTTGAACATCTGTGGATCCAACTTTAGAGTGAGTGTTAACCAATGTTTTTAAAATCAGACCGACCGTTGGACTGGCAAAGGCACTGACTTACAGTTCATTGTGGTTGAAGTAAGGTCTAATTAGTAATAATAAAATATATAATGAATTTTGTTGGTTTTAATAAAATATACTCCCTCCCTGGTCTTTATTATAAGGCACTTTGGACATCAATTACATAAACCAATAAGAATAATTAATTTTGTTGGTTTTAATGAATTTTTTAGTATTGTACCATTTATACCCTTATTAATAATCATTACTATGCACCACTATTAATAAAAGCCCAAATACTTAAATCATTTAATAAGGGCAACTAGTGGAAAGAAAAAATAAATGCTTCATGTAAATTCTAAAATGCCTTATAATTTTTTTTTTCAAAACTATGTCTTATAATAAGGACCAGAGGGAGTATAATATATTAAACAATAAACTAATATAAAATTATAAAATATAATTAAGTGAAATTTTAAATTAGCATTAAAGGATCATATTACATGACTACAAGATGAAAAATTATTAATAAGTAGTTAAATAAAAGCACAATGTGCAAATATCATATATGAGTCTATTTATTTAAACAATTTTTTATTTTTTTGTAAAGACTGCTTCAGAATAGTTTCTATGCCAGTTGATACCCACCTTTTACCAGTTTTGGTTGGTTTTTGACTGGTTTTCTGCTCCACCAGTTTCTTTAGGCTGTAAAAACCAATGATCCGACAGGTTCTCAATTCATCCAGTCAAAGTTGTAGATTATTTCTTGATGCTCTAAATGGGATTTATCCTGACCTGAGCATAGCTTACTAGTTACTAAGATTGATTCTTATATTTAGTGCATATAAGCAAACAAGTTTTATTTATATGTTGATCGGAGAGTTTATGATTACAAACAGGAGAATAAATGATTAATAGGTTTTTTGCCTTCCCTCATGACTGGTTAGCATAATATTTTGTTTGGACTATTTTATTTTGAGTGATTAAGGCATTTAATTTCCTCTAGTGCTAATCTTGTATACGTGACTATCAGATACATCGACTATCTATTCCTCGGAGATTATGTTGATAGGGGCCAACACAGTCTGGAAACTATTAGCCTTCTGCTTGCTCTGAAGGTACTCTGGATGTATAGACTGTCTTTTGTGTTGTTTGTCAAGTTTGATGGCATCAGGTTTATGCATTCGTTATTCACTTATTTGAATTTGGCAGGTTGAGTATCCAAACAATGTACATTTAATACGTGGAAATCATGAAGCTGCAGATATTAATGCCCTTTTCGGTTTCCGAATTGAGTGCATTGAGAGGATGGTAAGGGATTTCATATTTCATATAGTGGACAGTATTTTCTATTCTTATTTGGTACTCAAGCAACCTTTGTAATTTGCTGATAGGGCGAGAGAGATGGTATTTGGGCATGGAACCGTATAAACCGTCTGTTTAATTGGCTTCCTCTAGCAGCACTAATTGAGAAAAAAATTATTTGCATGCATGGGGGTATTGGTCGCTCAATAAATCATGTGGAACAAATTGAGAATATTCAGCGTCCAATTACAATGGAAGCAGGATCAATTGTGCTTATGGATCTATTGTGGTTGGTGCATTTGTTTATTCAAACATGTTTGTGACAATTTATTTCATGTCCTTTTAGAAGAATGACAGCATGAAATGTTTCTCTAGGTCTGATCCTACAGAGAATGACAGCGTGGAAGGGCTGCGGCCAAATGCTAGGGGTCCAGGATTAGTTACATTTGGGGTGAGTGATTTTTATTTGGTATTTGTGTTAGTTTCCTGGAGAATTATATAAATAGATTCAAGATTTGATATTTCTAAATTTGACGATAAATATATTAAGAATTCAATAAATATAGTTTTCAAAATAATTATTATGAAAGTCAATTATCTTACCATGCATGAAAATGGATGATTGGATGATGGTGAATAAAATCAATATAATGTGAGTACATTCTAATTCAATCTGTATATTATTACTGATCAATACATTTTTTTTTGTTTTATTTATTTAGTTTCTGGGATAATGATATTGATACTGATCAATAGAGGTTATGTGATTGAATTTGATAAAATTTTAATGCTCATGTATTAATTGTTCTATTATTCTAGATAATCCATATTGATGTATTAGTTACTCTGAATTTTAAAGCATCATTTTAAACTTTTCAAATCAATTGTGCAGTGTATATGCCCTGAAACATTTGTGTAATTGTGACTTGCATATGTTAAGACAACTATTTTCGAAGCTATGCTTTAATATAGACAAAGTGCTTTAATATAGACAAAGTTGAAAGAACTCAAAAACTGATTACTTTCATTTTGTTAGTGCCATAATTTTGATTTGCTGTACTGCACATCTCAAATCTCATTTATTCCCTTCCCATTTACCTACTTTTGTTATTGCCAACACTTGTTATTTTGTCTAATTTGAAGAGTTACTTTTTATCCGGTCTTACTGTTTCAGCCTGATCGTGTCATGGAATTTTGCAACAACAATGATCTTCAGCTGATTGTTCGTGCACATGAATGTGTGATGGATGGCTTTGAGCGTTTTGCCCAGGGACATTTGATCACACTTTTCTCTGCTACAAACTACTGTGGTATTTGTTACTAGCTTTTTACATTGCACTTTCCCCTAAAAGATAATTCTCCCTTCTAAATTTTGGCACTTCATTGTGGCAATAGGTACGGCAAATAATGCTGGGGCAATATTAGTTTTGGGTAGAGATCTTGTTGTGGTTCCTAAATTGATACATCCATTACCACCTGCAATCTCTTCACCGGAAACATCACCGGAATGTATTGAGGATACATGGATGCAGGTATTGTTCATTAAATACGTTTGCATCTAAATGAATTATGAGCCTGATCATTTTACAGTATTATGGGACTAGAGCTATATTTCTGCAGTTTTCATTTTGGTATTCATAATTTTTTTTGGTTTTGGGTTAAAACGTATATAGGAGTTGAATGCTAACAGACCACCAACACCAACTAGAGGCCGTCCTCAAGTAGCAAATGACCGAGGTTCTCTTGCTTGGATATAGTGATTACTATTAAGAATTAAGAATTGCCCTATTGTTTATGCCTCGGCTTGTGCTATCGCCTGAATTTCCGGTGTTCGTATATAGCATGATGCCATTTACAGGTATTTGAGCTTTGTGATCTAATACCGGCAGAAAGCTTGAAGGACCAAGCTTTTTTCTTTGTCCTGGTTCTCATCACTCGATCAATCATCTGGCCTGTAGAGGATACAAACAAGTTCGAGAAGCAAACTGCTACGTTGGTTTCACTTTGACAAAAAGCTAGAAGTTGCAGTATGGGTGGTTCCCACCCACCTGTTGTAAATTGAGCCGTAGGTACAAAATCAAGGTCATGGATTGTCAGTGCTGGCTATTTTTCTCATTATTTTTTTTTACATATTTTTTACTCATTGTCCCTAGGTTATTGGTTTTTTTTTTTTTTCAATTTATATTCTAAATCAAGAGGACAAAGGGTTTCTTTTCTTTTTTCCTTTGATGGTGAGATATATAAATCAAAAATCTTTCTTGGGGGTCCATGTATCATAGGGGTGTTGCTTTGTGTAATTCCCATCCATGCTCTGTACAACTAATTTTTGTGTGAATCCAACATATTCTGACAGAGAAATGCGAATTTTGAGAATAGAATTTTGTATATTGCCTTATGCTACAAATAGCTTTAGACTGTTCCCTAAGATGTATATATATAGCATTAGAAGTTGCAGGCAGTGACCGTTATGAAAAATATTAGTTGTAGGGGTAATATTTATAAACAGTGTTTTACTTTTTACATTATATTATAATAATTTAAGTTCATTATAAATAAATATATTTAAATTGTGACATAAGATTAATTTTAATTGACAATTCCTTTTGGAAAAAAAATGATCGAAATTCAATTTAGAGAAGATAAAAGATGGTAGGTTAAAAATGATAGTAGGTGAAGATATTAAAAAAGTATGTTTCTTTCAAACAGAATTATCTATGCTCCAAGAAAGAAAGAAAAAAAAGAGCCAAATCCTAACTGCATATAAGAGGAATCAAGTTACACCATAAATTATTCTTAATCATGGTAAAATTGTAATGAGTTACTAATGCCTTTTGAAGCCCAGTAGAAGGGTTTCTGCGTTCAGTCAATCTATGACTATGCAGAGTGAATCGGTCCCTAAGGAAGCCCCGACCCCGATGGGAACAAGAAAGTGACGTAGTTGCATTGCCTTTTGAAGCTGCTTCTGCAGGCTATATTGATGGAAAATAGATGAGTCTTTTTATCTCACTAATTGAGTTTTTTTTTTTTTTTTTCCAATTATGTCCCAAAATTTCTAAAGAAGACAGCATTTCTTCAACATATACATGGAGTAAAAATAATAAAAAGAAAATAAAAGAAATAGATTAATAAACGTAAAGAGAAATAAGAAGAATAATAACAATGCAATGCATGCACGATAAGAAAAAGCTTCAGTTCACCTCCTGCATGCCACAAAATTGAGATTCTCAAACTTCAAACCAGCGGTGCAGTAATAAAAAGATGATTGTGAGGGCAACCAAAATGAGAATAACTTATCTGAGGCCTGAGGGGGACCAAGTTAATCTTTTTATTTAAAAATAAAGAAATCCCCGTCATGAATTTCTTTTTTTGGGGGGAGGCTCCCTTCAAGAACAAAAACTCAACCAAAAGCTTTTATCCAGGAGGAGTGAATCACATTACTCAGCAGATAAAATGGTCCACAATATGATCTGCTAACACAAGAAAAGAAAATAAAGACATTTTAAAATCACCTTTTATTAGTTAGGAAGCATAAGTTAAATCAGGAGAGTAACCCTCTATTCTTATCCTTCATTTTTTCAAGATGTAATGATTGAGATTAATGATTTATTATAATTATTAGATCTTAAGAAAATAAATAATAAAATCTAATGTAATTTTTAGAATTATTCTTGGTATAACTTAGTCTTTCTTCTTCATTAATTATTATAAAGATAGTAAAACTAGGTTAATCCACTTATTAGTTAGTTAGTTACCTTGCAATGTTGTTTTTTAACATCTTCAAGTGAAGAATCAAAGTGCAGGTTCAATTATTCAAATGGATTTAACTTGGAACATGATAGAATCCTGAGGGATGAATAAATTAAAGCAAAGGATTTATTGCAACAGTCAAATTACTTATTTGGAAGATAAATGTTTCATTTTAAAATTTTGTTTGTTCAATAGGCTCGTGCTTAAATATAGATATATATTTTTTAAAAAAACATTTTAATAAATTATACGATGATGTGAACTCATTACTAAACTTATTGAATTTACATTAAAAAAAAGTTATTGAATAAACAAGAAATTATTTTGCTAAAGACATTAACACATCGTAGAAACATTCTTCATGGAGAAAATTCCACTTTGGAGCACTAAAGAACATATCTCTTGCTAAAAGCCACTATTCATGGCGTGGAAGTGTGGATGGATAATGAGAGAGAAGTATACAAAGGAAAAAGGAAAAGTTCTCTTTCTTTGGGCCCAAGAGAAGAAAGAGATAGGCTTACGAAAAATGCAGGCTTCTACAGAAAACAAACAGTGAGCAACATGTGATGCTTTACCATTAGCTACTAATTGGAAGCAAAATCACATTCCATTTCAATTTTTTATTCCTAAGTTTGTGTATAGTTTTGTTTTCTATTGGTAAGTCGTGATCTCCACCCACATAAAATTGACAGTTAAAATAGTATTTCAGTTGAAGATGGTGATGCTGTCATCACCCTTTCGAATTTCGATGGTTGTTTTACATGGTTTAATCATATAATTCAAAAAATGCATTGGTGATGTTGCAAACATCCATACATACATATGGCTACATTTTCCTTTTTTAATAAATGCATGGTTCGGTGGAAGTACTACAAGTATTAGCTGCAGTATAAATTAGTAGTCTCTCTGTCAGAGAATATGTTAGTATTAAGAATAACAAAAGCATAGATATAATCTTAAGAAATATTCATTATATCTTTCTTAATTTTCTTGGCTGTGTTGTGTATATATATTTGGAATTTAACGATGATGCGCTAGTTTTGTACCATCGAAAAATAATTACGATCTTTAAAGGATGATAAATCTGTTATTTTTATAAAATTAAATAGTGTTGACCGTGTTTCACGGTCATATTTTTCAATCTCCTAACTTAAAACTGAGAAGGGGAAAAGCAAATCAGGGAATGATCATGGTGTTCCCAAAATATAAGACCAGTTAAGCAGGACACGACCGATTCCGAAACCCCATTGGCTTGAATTAAAAAGAAAAAAGAAAAATAAAAAAGTAAGAAAGTTGATAATTTTAGGGAAGGACAAGACAATCGACCAAGTCAAAGATGAGCTAAGATTGCGTTTGATGTATGTAGTACAGTACTAGATTATTAGCCAATAGCAAAGACAGACAGATAAATAGTACTAGTACTGATAGTAATAGTAGTAGTAATATATAAGACACTGTTCAAGTCATTTTTCTAATCTTACAACACAAATTAAGCATTTTCTTCTCTTCTCTCTCTCTCTCTCTCAATCCCTTTCTCCCACTCCCTTTTTCCTTTATTTGACTACAACACTAAACAATTAACTCCCTCAAAGAGTGGAACCAGGTAGATAGATAAAAGGATGATGGAGTAATAATAAAAATAGTGTTTTCAGCAATTAATTAGTTGTTATTGTTTGTGACTGACTCATGACTCAGGCCTTAGGAGGTGGCAATGCAATAGGGTTCCCAGAACAGAAACGACCTTCTAGAATCCTTGCAACTCTTGAAATTGTGAACCAAGTAATCACCATTCTTCCCTCTCAGAACCAGCAATTGTTGTTGGTCCCCTGAGACAACCTTGTTCATCATGTTCCCAGAGACAACAACCTCGCTCTTCTTCAGTTTCTCTTGGTCAAGTTGGTTAAGGTAGTTAACAGTACCTGTACTAGTAGTAGCACCTTTTTTTGATGTAGCAGAGTTGGTCCTCCAATAGTACTCATAAGCATTGAGATTGAAAGAAGCTGCAGCTGCAGCAGCAGCCACAGCTGGTGCTGATGGAATCAACCTTGCCATCCTTGGCCTTGGAGGCAGTGATGAAGCCACATTAACATTAACATCATCAAAATTTGTCATCTCATTGAACTTGTTCTTCTCCGAAGACCACTTTGGATTCCTATTCACCACCCCAATTGGCTTAATATTCTTATTCATCATCAACGCCAACTGATCATGAACACTACTTGTCACCTCACTGGACAACAGCGGCGACGCTCTCTCCAACACACTCTTTTGGTATCCAACAGAGGATACCTGTGTCATCGGCTTCGCGCCGAAGAAGTATTCTTCTTCATCTTCATCTTCCTCATCATAATCCTCAACTTCTCCAAACTCAAACCCTCCAAAGCACTCTTCTTCTTCCAACTCCTCCGCTACATCTTCTTGTTCTTCTTCTTCCCCCTCCCCATCTTGTTGATTGGAGAAAGTGAGGACAAGGCGACCATCTTGGCGCTGGATGCTGAAATTGTTCTGAGAAGGAACAGAAACAGCTTCGAGAACCAACCTTCCATTGTCGCGGTGGGAACGAATGTGAGTTACTGAAGAAGGACCAGCTTGGTGATGAGAGAGTGAAGGAAGTGGTGGAGGGAAAGCTCGTGAAGCCGAAGCTGAAACCGAAGCCTTCTTTGTAGCCACCACCACTGAAGCATAATTGCATAACTCTTGTTCTTTTTCTTCTATAACCTGTTCTTCATAAGGTGGTTCTACGAGTTTCTCTTCTTCCTCTGCTTCAGAAGAAGAGAAAAGCAAGCCATCAGAGCCAGTCTCGGACCCGAGGCTCTCAGTGCAGATTTCGAGGCTCTTCTCACTCAAAGAACTCTTGGACCTTTTCACATGAGGGTCAACATAAGGTGTAACAGGAAGAGATTTCGAGATTTCATCTTTTCCCTTGAGTGATATGATGGAGCTCCACGTGTCAAAGGCTCCTGATTTCTCTTGCTCCTCCTTCTTGTTCCTCTGGATGGAGCTCCAAATCTCGAGCCTCTCTCTTTCAGCTTCATCTTCTTCAGATGAAGCAATGGTTTTTGCATGCAAGTGCTGTTGTTGTTCTTCTTCGGAGTTCTGGGAGAGCCAGTTCTTTGAGGACATGTCTGCTGAGAGAGTTCTTCGCAGAGAAGAAGGTGTGTTGGTGTTTGAGTTCAAAATGGTGATGATGCCCTGCTTCATGATCTCTTCCTCTATCCTCACAGAGGAAGAAGAAGAAGATAATAGGACTTGGCTTTGAACCTTGTTGTTGTTGGTCATAGGAGCTGCTGACATGGCTAATAAATAACCCAAAGGAGAAAGGAAAGTGCCTACTCACTCAGCTGCTGCACAAATAATTTAGAATTTAGAACAAACTAACAAAACGCCAAATAACAACAACAACAACACCAAGTGAGAGTCACAAGTGTGCAAAAAGTTTCAAGTTTCAAAGTGGAGTCAGAGAGGTAACATGTGAAACCCAAGGATAAGTTAAATTGACATAAATAAATTTGGAAAACTAAAAATCAGAGAAAAAATAAGTAATAGTAAATTTTATAATTTGTTCCAGGTAATTTAAGTGGCTAACTGGTGAGGCAGACATTTTGGTACTTCTCCCTAGAACGATTCGTAACATGCATGGGGTTTTGGAAAACGCACACTATTAATAAGGTGTGGGAAAAATACACGTACAGAACTTAAGAAACTGTATTTTTATTTGTACAACAAGTGAATTGAATTGAATGAATTTACCTGAAGCAAGGCAACAGCTGCATCCAACAACAGAGGGCAGTGCAATTAAGTTGCGAAGATGATGATGAGGATGAGAATTGAATGGGTTTGGTTTGTGGTTTGATGATGGTAGTTGAAGGAGAGGGGAATGAGGGTATTTGTAGGGGTCAAAAGCTTTAGGAACCGTGTTCACTGGACCCTACCCTATACGCACCCAACCCCTTTATTCATTGCTTTTCTTTTTATTTTATTTTATTTCTTTCCTTTCTTCCATTATTATTATGGACACAGGTTTCTGATGGATTCTGGAAAATGATAATGTGTCTTTTATTTTTATTTTAGATAATTTTAAACTTGTAAATTCATGCATGGAGTATGACTTAGACATATGAGATATGAGTAGAGTTCCATGTTGAGTTTCTTGTTGTCAGGAAATTTGATTCCTAACCAGAAGAAAACTTTGTTATTGTTAGGAGAGATAAAATTCACTTTGATGATCTATACAATTTGAATGAAATTGGTTTGATAGTTTGACTATTGAACGGGAGATAACTTTGATACACAAAAAAAAAAAAAAACTATAACATTGAACTTCTTGTTGTATTTAACTCTTGTGTTAGGGAATAGGGGGATATTTGATATCTATGTTTTGAAGGAAATTAAATTAGTTTGATAGATTGGTTGAGGATATTCTTGGTGTATAAAAATAAATAGTACAACATCGAATTTCTTGTTATATTCAACCCTCACTTTATAAACTAGTGGTGTGAAGTTTCGTTAGTATCAATTTAATTAAAGTTGTTAAGCCAGAAGCTCTTTTGATTCACATAAACAAATTAATGATGTCTTTTTTAATACCGGTCTTAAACTCATGAAAATATAAGAAAAGTATGTATAAAAATAATATTATAACTTAGTTTCAATTATGGATCCCAATCATGTATCTTTGGATAAAGCCTACCATGTATACCACACGAATACAGAAACAGTGAATTATGAGAAAAATCTAAAAAAAAAAAAAAAAACTTAAGTTTTTTTGGGAAGGGAAACATGAACAGTGTTTGGATATTAAGAGGGCTCGCGTTTTGATTCACATGACATCAAACAAACATGCTGTGTTCGGTCCCGCAATACATGTCTTGTGATCTGAATTGAATTACATTACCATTACCAGCATATGCATGCAAAATGGGATCACGATCGATGAACAATCATAATGGTAGCAGAGAAATTATGTAGTACAGTATATCTGCGGATGTAAATATTTATATTTAATATATTAGTGATATGATTAATTAAATAATGTTAAATTTATGTAAAATATAATAAGTATTGAAATCAAATTTGATATCATGGAATTTACAATACTCATGTATATTATATCCAGTGCAATCAACAATTGAACTAGACTTAATCGATTAGTTTTGAAAATTTTAATGTCCTTTTTTATTTAACTAATGAAACTATATAGATAATATATGTGCTTTCATTATAAGATGGCAATTAACTCTTTTAAAGTTATTATTTGTATTATGCTAACATTTTTCAATTTCTTTTCTTGCTTTAATATATATGTGGTTTTTCAAAATTCTACACATGTTTTTTTTTTCTTATCAATAAATAAATGTTAATTTTGTTAAAAATGTTAAAGTAAGAGATTTGAATACGTATCTCTTCATTTTTTCCTCTATTTTTTTTTTTTTTATCACTCAACTCATCTTATATCTTCCAAAATTCTATGCATAGTGTTAAAACCCGTGATGAATATTTGTAATTTAATCAAATTTGGTTGTGGGAGTGACTCCTATTTTATTCTTCAATGCCGCTCTTAAATGAGCAGGTTATCATGCTAAACATGCATTAGTTACTGATAGTCGATCCCCTGCATATTTCATCTGGTTCATGCAATAAGCTAGCTAGGTCACTTTCATTGTTCCCTACTTAATTACTTTTGATAATGTAAAAGTCTTAAAAACATAGGTAAAACTCTCCTGGTTCAGTAACTTGAACATCCTTTAAATTAATAATGGAAGGAAATAGCTGATCAACTATACATAAAAAAGTAAAAGAGTTATATTATTTTGACAACAGTGTTATGCAAATTAAAAATAAATTTCCAAAGTAAAAGTCTCTCCCACAAAATTATTATTTTTTTCTTAAAAAAATGGAAAAGGAACATAAAAGTGATATTGGGAGGGGAAATGGCAAAGAGAGTGAGGTAATGAATTTGCACCATAACCTTTCTCAATGGAGAAAAGCACGTACAGCTACATAATGTTGCCAATTAGGCAAGACAGAAAGTGAGATTTATTGGGTGAAATTGGCTTAAGAAGGAAGCAAAGGAATCAACTTTTTTGTGGAAGGACAATTAATATCATTGGCGGCTACAAACCCACAATATAACACAAACTCCATTCCATAGCCCTAATTAAGACAAAGATATATATTAATAATTTGAAAATCACAATGAATAATGTATGTGGAAACAAATGAACGCGCGTCACGTAGTGTTTTTGCATTTGTGCGTGCGTGTATAAAGTCATGAGGTGAGGTTTCTACAGATATATAAGACCAATAGACCAACCTTACATTGTGTGTTAAGAAGTGACATTAGATTCGAATTTCTTAAATAAACTCTCGAATATTCGGCCGAGTTTTGTAAATAAAAAAAATATATTAAGAAAAGAAATATTTCATTAGAAATAGTTAATTAGATTCTTGAATGAAAATTAATCATATGAATATATATACTCCTTACCTATAATCTTGTATACATCCACCAATTAAAAGGTGATGATGTTGATGAATAGAAAGAAGAGTATATAGAATAATACCATACGAAATACCAAATAGCATAAACAAATTATTATCATTATGAATGAATACATATAGTATAGTGTATGCTTTGCCACGAACTGAGGAACGCAAAGAAGGTGGTAACTAGATGCCCCTTGTCTGCCTATATAAAACTATAAAGCAAGGCCACTCAAACCTCATCTACTATACGTTCAACGCTATAGCCTCTACAATTGTAATTTTTTTTATATGTATAAAAATAATAATTCTTTTCATCAATTTTAACTATAGCCAAATGCTAAGGTAGATGCCACTCGTAGATATTTACATGGCAACTGGCAAGCACCACTAACCAAGCATAGAGCTTCATCATCATGTCATGTTTTTTGTTTTTTTGTTTTTGGTCCAAATAAAATCCAACGTTCAAAGATAGTGATCAGCACCTTTATACAAATTCTAGCACCACGCACGCAAGGTAATAAACTTTTCATCATTTTTGTGAGTGGTTTGTGATGTTATTTATGCCAGGTTCCTTACTAAGCAATTTGGAGTAGTGAGTAGTGATGTATGTATGGGATATTTGTCTACTCGCTTTCATGTATATCATAAACTAATTATTAACTGTCATTGCACCCCTAATGATTAAAATGATCTAATTCTATGTGACCAAAAAGGGAAGGGTGGTGATCCTAAAAATTGATAGATAGAGATAGTTGGGTACCAAATTCGGACGAGCATGGCCTAAGCACATTTGGCTTTACAACATCTATAAAAAGTCCTTTTTAAACGCTCATCATTTATTTACTTATCCTTGTAATAATCACAAAATATAAAGGAGGAATCACATTCGAATTATTCGGGGTGTGAAAAGGATAAACAACTCTAAAATGAGCACTCGGTAATTAACGCGTTGGTGATAATAAGTACGTAGATACACGTTTTTCACATAAACATTTTTGTAATGGTATTTATAATAGTATAGTAATTACGTATAATTAGACCACAAATACACATGAGTAATGCAATTTATCTAACTATTTAATATAAATAAAATTTATTATATGACTGCTTTGTATTTGTTTTGATAAAATTAGGTAGCACCTTTTTCAAGAATTCGCGTATAATATTCCGGGTATAAAGTTGGTAGTATATAAATTATAAAGGGTAATATATATGTATGTGAATAATATGTATTTTTTGGTTTTTAATTTACAATGTCCATAACTATATAATTTTAGCTACAGAGTTAATAGCAATATCATATAACACGCGATTTTGTACATTTAACATCAAATATAATATATTTTTTTTATGGTACCTCGAATATAATATATTAATATCTATATATGCCTATTGAAATATGTGTTTGATTGCCATTGAACTAGAATCCAGATCACTGCACCTATGAAGAAAGAAGGGCATGGAAAATGCCATTTGTATACCATTTCTTTCTCATTTAGCTCATCTTATAATGTTTAGTGGAAGAAATTTGGCATATATATATTTTTAAAATCTCTTGGGAATCTAGTGCTAAGCAAAGTGTGAAATTAACGAGCTAAGATTCATATATTACATTATTGTTATTTAAATAAATAAATAAAATACTGGGAAATAAGCGGTGGTGGTAGCGACAAAAGATTCATTTCACAAATTCTTTTGATAAGGATAAACAGAGAATTAAGGAATTGATGGATATACGTACGTTTAAACAAATGCCAAAAACATAAAGAGTGACGTGACATTTCATGGAAGAATTTTTGTTGCTGTTTGTTTGGAATATCATTTAAGAATTAACAGTATTACAATTAATTCTTGATTTGCGTTTTTTCTTCTTCATAATCATATGTTTGCCCGGAAATAACTAATTAAGACTTAATTTGTTTGATAATTATTCTGGATTTGGTTGAGATTTTAGTAGCGCTTCTTCTAATTAGAATATTAGATAGATAAAATAATAAAATACAAAGTAAAATCTATTTTTATATATTTTATTAGTTTTTTCCTTCAAATATACAATTTTTTTTTCTTTTATTCAAGTTCAACTAATTTCATCTTGTATTGCAAAAATGGTCAATTAAGATTTCTCATTTTAGCATGACTCAATTTAGAATAGCCAAAAATCCTTAAAAACAAATGTGGAGGCTGCTAATTAATGGAAGTCCTTTATTAGTATTTTATATTTTATTAGTGGCATGACTTTAATTTGTGGGAATAGAAGTCCAAAATAAGAAAGTAGTATTATATAATAGAAGCTTAGTCATTTAATTAATACTATTTGTTGGAATTTTAATGCTGTGTTAATATGCAATGGCCGGTTCGATTCGAAGTTGACTCCTCAGTTCAGTTTAATTTATAGACAACGTTTACATTCTTTGAAAAATAATTTTACTTTTTAATTAAGTTCTTTTCATATATACTACTACTATTGTTAAGATAACTAAAAGTGGTATTTATATATAGCAAGCTATCATTTAGCATAACTAGCTAGTACGCAGTATAATATATTCACAAAGCATATGACAGTTTGCTACACCAAAAAGCATATACAAGTTTGTGGCACTAGTTAATTCTCATGTAATTAATTAACAAAACATGGGTGATAATTTGATTATTATTGAGTGGATTCCGTCAACGTACACGGGCTATTGTTTTTAAGTATCACACGTGTAGTACTATTGGATTAGCATGCATCGTTGGTGGACCTAAGTTGGAAATAAAGCTTAATTAACTATTTGAAACTTTTTTAATTACGAATTATTTTAACCTATAAAGGTTCGATAGTATAGTGTTTGACCTATAAATTTGAATTAACTATTGCGTGTAGCAAATCGGAAGAAACCTTAGTGGCTTTCGACATGGTGTATATTAATTAGCATGGATTAGGAAAATTACTAAATTATTCAAGTAAAGCATTTCTTTTCTGTTTGATTCTTTTACAATTTTTCTTTTCATTTTTAGGTAGTCACACTATCGTGTTAATTTATTAGTTCCTTTTGCATGAATAAAAAAGTAGCTGAAGCATTAACTGTTCTTATAAAATAATCAAAGATTGCGTAAGAGTGCATTATTTGGATTAAATTGATTTTGAAGGGTAGTAGATTGGGGTTAGTTGACAATACGCTTAATATTCATTATTTAGCTATTGTTATTTGTTTTTTTTTTTTTTTATGAATTAACTGTTGATATTATTTTTTTAATCAATTACATCTTGTTATACTATTATTTATTTTATGTGTTCAATTAAATTATAATATTTATTAAAAATATTAAATTAAGTTGTATTTGTTGTTTCTTTTCACGTCGTCATCTTAAAAGAGTTAACATAAATAATTTAATTGAATATATTATTTAAAAAAAATATTAGGACTCAATGTATAAAAAAAATAATATGATATAATTAATTACATAAATAATATTTTGAACATAAAAATAAATACATTAATTAATTGACTAAGAAAAATAATATCAATATACAGTAAATTAAAAAACAAAAAAACAAATAATAGAAACGGGTATTAAACGTCGACAATAGCTCTGAGTTAAAGATACTACCCACAAGAATTATAAGAATAAGAATTTGGCCTTTAGGAATTTAGAAATTACGGTATTTTAGACTTCGTAAACAAGAACTTTAGCTCAGCATACACTCAAGCCCCTTTTTATTCTTTAATTAATTATACCAATTTACAGCTTCCTTAATTAAAATAAAATAAACACAAATATTTTTGTTCCTGTGAGCTCAATAAAGATTTAATAAAGCTAACACTAGCGTGAACCTCATGCACAGCCAATATTGAATATGAAATTATCTTTTTGATGATCAACAAAAGGCCCTTTTTATTTGTATATATTATATTTTATCCTTCCCCAATTCCATAAAAATTGAATGTTTTTATTTAGTATATTACTAGTTAATTCAAGTATTTGTGAGTGGGAAGGCCGTTGAAGCATGTGACGAGTAAGAAAATGCCACGTAGTCGAGATCGATCGAACATGAAAAGAAAACTTTAGCAACATAGGCCACTACTTTGCCTTACCTAATAAATAAATGTCATTTAAAGGGAAACCAATTGTTATGGAAAATTTGTAAAGGGAAAGCATACGATTCTGTCCCTCGTTGGTTCCCACTTGCTAGCTAGCTAAACACTCTTATATACAAACATGGAGCTGAAAAATATGAATTATTTGACTAAGATGGTCTGAATTGGACTAAGTAATTAAGTCTGATTAGAGTCCTAAAAAAAAGGATATTAAATTTTCATCAGTTTATTTATTTTTTAATCTAATTAATGGGAGTTTTTTTTTTACCATGTTTCGACCTATCTCATAATGTGTTTAGATTAATTTAATTTATGCTGAAAACAATCAGTTCTTTTTCTTGGCAAAGTAAAGTAATAAATAGTTATTTACCAAAAATTACTTCAACTCACAATCCTATAGAATTAGAATCAATCTCTTAATATGAATCAAATATGCAAAAAAAAATTGTCTAAAATCATATTAACTAATATTTCAAGGTGATTATGGAGAATACAACATGAATCGAAACACTCAGTTAGACTTTTATTTTGTCATTCAAATACTCTGTTAAGTTGATTTAGATAACCCATTTTGCCACATGCTTGATTACCCTTAAAAATATGTTTGCACATTAAAATGTTATTCGAAAATTCAGGTTTATAAAAGCAAGACTTATATTAAAGAATGTTGTCAATAATTTATTATATATTTTAAAAAAAAATCTATTATGTTCCTTTCCCATTTTTATGTGTGTTATCCATAAAAGGTAACCTATAATTGTTCTCAAGCTGGTGCATGCTATGTCGTTCTTCTAAATTTGGGAATATAAGTTGTTGACTGTGATGGGTCTCTTGCTATCTTTTGTCGGTTTCTTTCAACTTTCAAGTGTGTGGTGTGGCTCCTAACTTTTTGCTAACTGCAATCAATGCGCCAGCATTGCATTGCACACCATTTTTATAATCGTCGATGATGAGTTTATTGATCACTTTATTCACTTTCAGGTTTAATTAGTTAATCTTTAAAATTATTAAAATTTCAAAACAATTTATGAAATTCAAATTTGTCAATTAATTGTAGTTTTTTTAATCGGCTAATAACATAACATTAATTAATTAGTATATATATATAACCCGTTTGTCGCTATCGAACAATTTAACCTAGTGTCAACTTCATGTATATATAATTCGATTGCTGACCCTAAAGTATACGAGTCCTTTTCTGAATTGAATTTAATCAGTACGTGCATGTTTGTATGTATGTGCAGATACATATATATACTCTGTATATTGCGAATAAGACTGGTTAGTGGTTAGGTTAGGTTGCTCTGCTCATCAAGAGTAAGTTAAGGTTTGGACTTTTTTAACATAAAATCAGAAATCACGTTTATGACGTACGACTCCATCATCGATGCAATGTTTTCTTCATCCATTATACAATTCTTTCCCTGTATATACTTTTTTTTTTTTTTTTTATCGGGTTAGACCAGTGACTTATCAATTTTCTCTTTTTTCATTCAAAAACATCCAACCACCCATATCTCTACGTATATATTTTTACTTTTTCACTGAACATGATGTGTGTCACGGATCAATATCTCTCTCACTTTAAAATCTTAAATATTTTTTGTAAGTTTTGTATGGTCTTTATTTTTATTATTTTCATCATTTTTCTCTCAAAGTCTTTAGAAAATTTGGATTTTTTTTTTATATCTTGTGGGTTATTGTAGAAGAACCGGTCTCACACAATAAAGAGTAAAGATCCAATAATATTTCTACTCTAGTAATGGATCTTGGTGACCTTAAGTATCTCTCCATAATCCTCCACTAGATTACCTTCATCTCTAATCATTAACTCTTAGTCGCTAAGATTTTGATCGTATGCAAAGATATGAAGGATTCCCACATATATAATTAAATGGCCATGCATGCATGCAAGCAATGAATGACAAGAAAATCTTAGTGAATGCATAGGCATACAACTTGAAGCAATCAATCGTAATCGTTTTCCCTCGACCATTTCTCTATCGAGCAAAAAGTTCCTGACAGCTCTCTGCTACGTGTATCAATAATGATCAAACCAAGAAAAGGACAAATTGAAGAAGAACAAGAATAATTAACGAGCATAGCTACGTACAACTTGAAACTTGGAATTGAGAACCATATATTCTGAAGCTTTATGAGATAACTGGCTAATCTTGAAAGCATTAACGATTGCATGGTCCAGGACATTGTGTCGTATGATAAAACTCGAAAATTCGTAAGATAATTGTTTCTCCCCGTTGATTGTTTTGTGGGTTATTTCTTTGATTTTTATGCTATATATTGTTCAATTTGTTGTCCTATTTTTTTAGTACTTTATGTGAGTTTTACCATACCAGAAAAGGTTAGTTGGTGGTAAAAAGGAAACAAATGTCACAATATACTGTGGATTCGAATCTCTATTTACAATTAACATTTGTTTATAATTTGTTTTTTTTTTTTTTTACCGAAAACAACCACTAAAACACGGATATAAAAACTAACAAATTTTAATATACGTGGTATATATATAAAATAAAGATTTATATTAAAAAATGGACTTTTTATATATAATTTACTGAAAAATAATGGGAGGAAAAATTTTACGTTTTTTTAATCATGTTGGTGTGAAATATTTACTAACGTGGTATCTTTATCAAAAAGTTCATCTTTAATATAGTTTTCCTTCCTAATATTTTTTTTTATCTACAAGTACTCAAAAAACACAAAATTAGTCCTACTTATACCAATAATAAATTAATTAATGACAAACTTAAGCATTGGGACCTAATCATCGAGATAATTTTATTAAATAATTTTGACCGTCAGATTCAGTAACAAATTTAGAAAAACAAATAAAATTAATTTGTAGTTTTTTTTTTTTGGCATTTTAAATATCAAAACCGAAGATAATAGAGATCATTAATTACTAAACCCTTCCATATATCCTTAACTCAATATTACATTTTATGTGCATTTTTTTTTTAACATGAATGAGAAATAAAAGCTCTTTGTTGAGAGCATTAACGAATGACCTCATCATATTCTCGGATGCTGTGATTCCTGTTATTAAACATAACATGTTTTGATCAGTTACTACTTACCATACAGTTACTATACCTCTTACAATTTATTCGAGTTATTTATTAGTTTATATATGCAACGTAGAATTGGGAGGGACGAATGGAATTCAAGGTTAGATAAAATAATGTGAATGCTTTCTTTAATTAAACGGAATAATTCAAGCTAGCTAGCAATTACTGTGATACATAAATTCAGATCCCTGGTTGTCATTCAAGAATTCAATATCAAATTCGTATTTATCAGAATTTGCAGCTTTTAAACCGAAAGAGAACTAAACATGTAAACGTCATCAGCAGAAGCAGCATCTCTACTTTCCAATTACTTTTTGGAAGCTAACTAATTAAATTTCGTTCAAATTTATTCAGAGAGAGAGAGAGAGAGAGAGTTTGTGACTGACTGAGAGGAGAAAAGTGTAGGGATAAAAGAAAAGGGAGATATTCGCCATAGCAACAAGTATTGCTTTCTGTAATAAAGGGTTCTTTAACACAATATTATTCTCATGAAGGAATTGAAGATCTTCTCCCATTATCTCATTGATTGGATGATACGTTATGGTGCATGGCACAGAAACTAAAGAAAGAAAAGGAAAATTAAAATGCTAGCTAGAATATGTTTCCAATTATTCCATTCCATTACATATATCCATAGAAATTAAATTGTTACTATAATATTTTTTATAATTATCTGAGATGGAGACTAAATGGGAATAACTCTATTTGCCAACTAGGTAGCGCCACATGGTGAACTTAGAGAGTAGACACGTTAGTGTGTGTACGGCATGTGCTTGAACGACTAGAGGTTTTTCTTAATTAATTACACATTTTTCCTTTTCTTTTTATCTCAAATAATTTTTTAAGGTAGAGAAAAAAAAATCATGCATATCACGTGTTATGATTTTAATAATAAAAAAATATAACTGTCTTTTTTAGGTTTTAAATATATATATATATATATATATATATATATATATATATATATATATATTTCAAGTGAAAATAAAAACATCAAAACAAGTAATAATAACCTTAAATTAAAATTAAAAATAATAAATGTATCAAATTAAAACCTCAATTTTAATTGAATCATTATGAAATCTTATCTCTCCCTCTCTCTCTCTCAATTATATTTTTTTCTTGTGTTTTTTCAGCAAACACAAAAAGTAAAATAATCACAATTTAATATCTATTCAATTTCCTTTCATAATTATAGATATGGTTGCTGTCATCACCACTACTAACATGATTACCACCACCATTCTTATCGCTGCGAGAGTCATTGTCATTGTCATCATCATAGTCGTCATTTTTGTTGTTACCGCCATCACCATTACGATGATGGCTCTCGTGGTGGCAAAAATGTTGTGGTGACTATGTTGATTGTGATGGTGGTGGTTATAGTGATAATAACAACTCTTGAATAGGATCCCATGATTATGCACTTAAAATTAGGATCTCATGTCAATTCTTGAATAAGATTTCATGGTTGTTTTGCCCATGTACTTGTACGTTGGAAAAAAATGCAGAGAAAAAAAAAAATAATTGAGAAAGAGGGAGGGATAGAATCTCATGATAATACATTTATTATTTTTAATTTTAATCTAATGATAATTATTGTTTGTTCTCATATTAAAGTTGTTCTCATTTAAAATATTTGTTTTTTTTTTTTTACCAAGGTGGTTTTATCCAACATGAATAAAAAAATATATTTACTTTTAATTTCTAGAAAAAAAAATGTCTATTTTAACTATAGTTTGTTTTCAAAAATAGTTTTAAAATTTGAATTTAAATCTAACTAAATAATTGAAAACCAATTTGTAAGCTAAGAATTATCCTTTACTTAAATATTTCATTTTTATTATACCACTAGTCAATGTGAAATCTTAATGTCTCAAATCCTAAAAAGGTGAGATCTAACTTATGACGAGGATTGAACATCTCAATCGTAAAGTTTGTAAGATAAAATATTTGTAGATGTTTCGATAATAGATAATCCGATAAAACTAACCGCAATTGTTAGAATTTCAATTTAGACTTAATTCGATCCAATAAAAAAAAATTGGATATGCAGAGAGATGTCTCTTGTTTATACTTAATTTGATCACTTCACTAGTAAATGCAGGATCTTCAACCAATAGAAATCAAATACATCTTTATTTTTGTTTCTTTCTGGTGGTCCAAATCTATCCGGTTCAATCCTTTAGCTCACAGTGATGGTGAGACCAGCGGTGGCTATGGGTTTGCCTCTTTTTTTTTTTTTTATCATGGTCATGGTCATGGCCTCATGGGAATGAACCTGAACCAGAACCATCACTAGCTTAGCCACTACCATTTGGTATTGATGGCCAGCCTAGCAGAATTTTCGTATATTCCTAAGCTAAGGGGTTAATTAATTTCTACGTTTAATTTTATGACGTGTGGTATTATTATATATAAGCTCATATTTTTCTTTCCCTAGCTTCTGTTTTTGGATATAGATCGAATCCAAAGGGTATGTCTCAGAAATTCTCGATCAGGTTTAATCTGAATTCACGAACTGCATCACTCCACATATATATTACTCTATCCTCCAGACTGTCTCTCATTTCATTAAACCATTACTATTGTTTTCCCCACCTTTATTCCCCGACTTACTTTCTTTATTTTCAATATTGCAATTCAGAATTAATTCGCCTTTTGTATCTTATACTGTGATTTTGACAACACCTATATATGTCCTCTAACTATGGATTATGCATAAATGCCTCATCAGATGAATAATGCATATATTATATGTTAACTCATCAAAAGCTAGCTATTTCCACCATACAACTTATTAAACAAATATTTAACGTCTGATCTTGATTCTTGAGTACGTGTTAAGAAACAAAAATTATACTCTTATCTTTATTTCCTATCATCTATATATACCCTTTAATATGTGTAAACCTTATTAAATAGTTAATTGTGTATAATTGATAACCCCACATACAAGAAGTTAGAAACTTAAAACAGAGGGGAGAAGTCCAAGCATTGATAAACATAGTCTAAGGTTATAAGAAAAACATGTAATTAAGAGTATCAGAAAGAACTCGTCTTCCATACTCTGCTCCTAGGATATAGCATTGCCTATGAATTAAGCTATCTGTTAGATAATGTTTCAATTTTTCAATATATATATATATATATTCTAGGTCCAAAATTTTACCCACTTTTTTTTTTTTCTCTAGAGTATTCCTTATATTCTTTATTCTCTTTTTTAATGGATTTTTCCTTTGCTTATAAAAATAAATAAATTACCCACTTAATTCCTTGAATAGTTCTTCATCTTAACCATAGATTTTTTTAGCAATCTGCGCCAATTTTTAAGTAGAAGGTTTTTATGAGATAAAATTTAATTTATAAAATTGCAAAGAATAAATAAAAAAACAACATTGCCTTTTGGGGTGTTCGTGGATTGTTTAAGGTAAGTAAAATCAAATATCAAGTGATCATATTTAATTTGATTGGGTTGGTTTAGGTTTTGAAATTTTGTATAGCCAATTTTTTTTTTTGAATTTAATTAAGAATGAGTTGGTTTAATTTGGATCATTGGGTTATATTTTAAAATTGGTTAAGTAACCATGTTTATCAATTAGATGTAACCGATACATAATTTAAAACATCTTTTTGTGAGAAAGTAAAATTTGTAATTTTTATTTAAAAATTGGTTTGATGAAATTTTGAGCGTCAAAATAAAAAATGTTAAATGTTGTTCAACTTAAATCAACTTTATAAGTAACGAACTTAAATTTCCTTTACTAAAGCTTAATTTATCTAAATGGTTTTATTTATACTTATATACTTATTAAAATTAAAATAATATTAGACAATATAATCATTAGATAAATAAAAGTTATATTCTACAAATATTATTCTACAAATTTGACTCATACATACATACGGAACAAGTGGATCATATATTGGCCCGCTAGAAAGGACGGATCTTTTAAAGCTACGTAGTGGCCCCCAAAGTTTTGCAAACAATTTTAACACCTAAATATATATTGCCTCATATCATATGCTAATTAATAACTGCATGTTTTAACTTTAAAATTTTAATTAAGTGTTGATGGTATTTAATATATTATTATTATTATTATTATTTAAAACCCAAATATAAAATAAAATTTATATAGTAAATATTTTTAATTAATAAAAAAATCCTATTAATTAGAATCTGTCTATTTGTATTAATACTTTTTTTAAGGTTAAGTTTTTGTTTCTTTATTTTGTTTTCCTCTTTGTTTTAACCATTTACAATATTTTTGGTATTTAAATAATAAATACCATTTGGTAAAATAAAATAAAAGAATAGCATACTTTCATTTTGAGGAAGGAGGAAATGAAGTTTTTTTTGTTTTTTTTTTTTACAACAAGGAGGGAATGAAGTTATGTACAGCATAACCATACACTTTCATTATTCCTTTTCATTTTCTACTGGAACAAAAATAGAAAGTGACAATGCTTTGTCATAATCATTTGAGAGAGAATACCCGGATGATAGAACTTCTGCGGAAAATTTTATCTCGTTCGATATACTATAACTTTAACATCAATTACTTTTACCATAATGACTGCAAAATTTTGGAAAAATATCTATATATGTTTCAGAAAAATTGATGGCAGGGTTTTTTCTTCTTCTTATTTTTTCAAAAACTATATTATTTTTATAAAAATAAATAAATAAAAAAAAGAACTTTACTTGATAAAAGAAAACAATTTTAAAAAATAAAATATCTTTTTCAAATTCTAAAACAGAAAAAAGCATTTTAGTTTTAAGTTGTTTTTATTTTCTACTTTTATTTGTTTTATTATTTATGTTCTCTCTTATCCTGACTCATCTTCTTATCCTACATCCTATTTCGCTAAAACTAATTTTTAAAAATCATTTTATCAAATAGTTTTAGTCTAAATAAATAAATAAAAAACACAATATTCAAGTAATAAAATTGTCAAATAACTGTTCTGTGATAACATTTTTTTCTCGTAACTAATGATTTAATTTATAACTATAATAACCAGAATATCAAAATAAAACTAAAACCTCTCATAATTAAGTAGTGTAGTGTGGACCACTTACTTATATATCTAGTTGCGGGAATATGGAATAGTATATATGTCACTCAAAAGTTTAACATGCAAGGATATATACGTACGTCCACTCAGTTACGTTAGACTACAACCACTTTTGTTAAACACCTGAACATGTCATTGAACCAAATATTATGTTTGGGGATTGACTAATTCATCTTACGTACGGCAATTTTTATTTTTATATATTTATTTTCTTGTTTTTCCCACAGCTTTATCCAAAAAGGTGGCCGACATTACGAATGAATGCTCCTTTTTCTAATGTTTTTTTTTCTTATTGGGGTAAAAACATATACCTTATTTAGCTATAGGACCCTCGTATATGTGTGACATTATAAAGGAAAATAAATAAATAATAACGAACAAAAATTAGTGGCTCAAACAAAAATATTATCTACACGTGCTGCGTGGGTTTCCTCCCATCGAATAATATACGGAAATTTCATTCATGATTCATGAATATAGGGTTGTTGCGTGCTCCCTTGCCGTTGCTACGTTGGTGGATAAAACAACTAGTTGTCCGGGGCAAAATCTAACCAAATCTTGCGCAATTATCACTTATGTGTTTTTTATTGACCCTAAGAAAAGACAATGCTATCAACAAACATGCATTTGTTAACTCAATCGACAACACACGTTTAAGTTTGTAAAGAACGGCCTAGTTTGATATTATCGTATAATATATGGATAATGAGATTTAAGTGTGATTAAGTTTCATCGAGAATTAGTCTCGTAATTTATAAGTATTTATGTAAATTTTTATTTGAGCTTTGAGCCCCCAATGAACTTTAAGAATCTAACTTGTGTAAACATTTTTTGGATGAAAAAAATAAAATAAGAAGAAAAAGACAGTGACATGAAAGTAGCAATGAAGTTGGGAAGGTTACTGTTGTGAGAAAATTTGACAAAAGAGACAAAGAGCAATGTGGAAGATATGGATCGGATGGTGGCGAGTTATACACTGTTGTTGGGGAAGCAATATGACCAAAGAAAGAGATTTGTGATTGGATACTTGTCTTCTATTGTTCGCCCATTAACGTTAGTTACAACTGTTAGGTTATTAAGAGAAATTCTTCGTATCTAGATAGAGTCTTCAGTATCTAATTAAAACCAGTAAAATCTGTCCTTTCATTTATAAAGGATTTTGCCCATGTCATACACTAACACAAATTAAATTAAACTTGACATTTTCTACCGTACGTGGGTCTATAGAAACATATTATATATAATTAAATACGTACATTTAAAGTATACAATAAGTTAGGCCCTACTGTTTTTAGGAGATTCTATGGGCTTTGCTTTGCTTTGCCCAGCACAGTTTTGGCTTAGTTTTTATTTTGGGCTCTTAGGCCCTGCTTGTAACCAAAAAAATCTCTTTTTTTTTCTGGCCCTAAATATTGTATGCCTAAGCCATTTTTCACGTACTCCTCTTTTCACTAACCAATCCACGATATCTCTCATCATTTTTCTCTTCACCACCAGATAAATCTTATATTTTCCTGCGGGGTGATCGTGTTCACATCCAACAACTTCTACATGTGGAGTTTGGTCATACGTAAATTCTTTTTACTATATGCTTTCATGTGCATTTACTTTTTTAGTTGAATTCGGCAGAAACGTATGTGGCTTTGGGTACAAGTTCACCATGTGTTGACTCCATTCTGGCCATTCATTCTACAAAGGAAGCTCGATCATCTTGTTTATTATGGATTTATCAATTTATGATGTTGATGGGAAAATTGAGATAAAGAGTTGACTTCATTAAGTTTATTATTGTTTTCTCTTAAGTTTGATCATGTGTTAAATTTGGCAAATGTAGTACTCCATGGATATGGATACAAGGGAAATGAAATCGTCATCTTAAAATAAAGTTTCAATTTTAGAAGGAAGGAGTAATATTTAACAACTCTAGCTATTAAACTCATCCATTCCAACAAGTCAATATTTACTTTGTACAAGTAAATTTAAATCCCAAATCTTTTTGCTAATTATATCTCCATCAATAATAAAGTCTAATTTGATAATCTCAATCTAAAGCCTCTCCAATTAAAGACGGAGGAACACCTAAAAATTGAATATGCAAAATATAGCAGCATTACAATATTTGACCACAGGCTTCTTGAAGCTGAAAAAACAAGTGGCCTATAAACTATACTATACACATCGAACAATTACAAAACAGGCCGTTTTATTTGCCGCGGAATTAGAAAATGGGCTACAGATTCATTGATTCCTAATTTCATGATCACATTTGCCCTCCTTATACGTAAACTGGTAGATTCAGCAGCTTTAAATAATTAAATAATGAAAGATGGTCAGATAATATATGTTACTTCAAAATTGATACAATTTCTTTCTTTCTTCCTTACATATATGATATTCTATGCTACTGGTAAGTAATGTTTTAGTTGAAATTTGTTATTGATAAACTAAAATAAATTGCTAGTTTGATGTTTATAATGATACACCTTAACTAATAAATTTTATTGGTGTAGTTTCTGTGCATAAATAATAAGAAATTTAGGTCAAATTACTTAGTAGATTTCTTAATTATTTAGAAATTTTTCTTTTAAAAAGTATGTTTTTGAAGTTAGTTTATGTCAGCTTGAAACTGCTAGAAAATAATATATTTTTTTAAATAGTACTCAATTAAAAAAAATACACGATAAGAATTAAAGACCTATTAAAAAATTAGTTTACGGGACCTATTTGGAAATTTCCAAATAATTCAAGAACTTAGTGAATAGTTAAACCAGAAATGATTCAGAAACGTTAACCATGTAAGAATTTTTATACAGTATAATCCAATATGAATTGTGACATTATTAACTTCTGAATTAAGATATTATGAAAATCTTTATATTGATAGTGTATAAAAGTTAAAATCGAATGACAAAATTGATTTTAAGCTTACATCAATGATCCTTTCCTTTGTCTTTATCTCTACTAAGAGGATTAGGTAAGCTAATACTTCAAACATTGAAAGCATCTTGTTCAGCAAAAAGCTCAGCACTACCAACCAAAATCCATCTCGGCCTTTTTTCTGAGACTATTACACACTCATGGCTTGAACGCTGCTTGCTGCTAAAACAAACACAAACTGCATAAATGACAGTTACACATGACAAGCCAAGGTTAACACTTAATTGTAGTGCTTGCTAGTAAATATACAGTTCTTGAACATAATAATGTTTACAAACATAGATATTTGGATCCATTTTCCATCCACAACACTTGAGAGATTCATTTGTATATATATAATAATTCCACAATAAACGGTTAAAAAACTTGATGGACAAAGATATTTTAAAAGCATGTCTGGATACAAGACTGAAGTATTTTGGGCATCATCATGTTGGAAAATGCTCTATAGTAGAAAAGCTCTAAAAAAACATTTTTGGCTTGTATCCAAACAGGCTCTAATACTTCAGCTTGATTATGAAAAAAGCCTATATGATTATGATCCTCCATAAGATCATGGATAGGATGCAAGCAAGGAGAGAGGAATACAAGTGGAATTTCTCCAAACCATCGAGTGCAATTTGAGTGTCTCCCTTGCCCTCTCCTTGGCCTTGGAGTTACCCTCCATTTGAAGCACCAAACAGAGCTTAGACACAGCACCAAACAGCAACATTTCATTAAGGACTCTAGGTGTGGCAGAGTTTCTACAAATGGAGAACAAGATTTTGACCCCTTTATCACTTGCAGCATGAGAAACCCTCAGAATTTTCTTGGCCACAACAGCCACTCCAGCTCCATGGTTCACCAATTCAGCTCTTCCTTCAGCACAGCCACACAGCCTGTCCAATGCAACCAGCATGAGTTCACATGCTCTCCTTTGAGACACATGATCAAGAACAAGAAGCAGGTCAATGAGGACTAGAACTCCACCACATTCAACTGCTTTGATCCTGTTCCTTCCCCATGAACACAACTCCACAAGAAGCTTCAACGCTGCCTTGGAAGCCTCTTGTGAAATTTGATCCTTCAACACTCTGATTATCTCCACAAATAACTCTGATTTGACATTGTTCAATTGGGTTGGACCTGCCACCTCAAATGCTGACTTCAATAGCACTGTTGCATAGGCTCTAGTTTGGCACTTCCCATGCTTCAAGACATGAAGCAATGACTCAATAAACTGATTCCCCTCACTGTTCATCACGTTTTTAAGGTGAGATTCAGAAGGGTTTAGATGGAACAAGAGTTCTATAGCTGCTTCACTCATAACACTTGAAGCCAAGAAATCTAACACCCCTGCAGACTCCAAAAACATTTTGTTACTTTCACTTTCCAAGGCAATGGATTGAAGTTTTCTAACACACTTGAGCTGTTTTTCAGGGAAGTTCTTTGCTTCTAAGAGGAGTTTCACTATTTCAGTTTGGTCAATGGTTGTTGGGTTTGGAGATGAAATGGTTTCAATGCCAAACCAAGCATTGTTGGTGCACCAAGCTTGGATCAAACGTTGGAGAGTGTGGTTTGGAGTAAGATCTGTGTGTGAAAGCTGTTGTCTTGTGACAGGGCAGGTTTTGGTATTCTTGCATGAGAATAACCATTTTTCTATGTTTTCTCTATTGTATGTGATTCCTGTGCACACTGTCACAGGGTCACTCATAAGCTGCAGAGAAATTGGGCAGAGGAAAAGGGTAGGAACCTCTATTTCTTCCATCTTTTGGAAGGATGAATTGAAGTGAGTTCTAGCTAAAATGAAATGACTTGAAAGAAATAGTGTTGGTTTGGGGGTCTTTCTTTGAATTCTAATATGGAAGACTTTGAAGAAAAATAAAATAAATGACAGCCATAAATTAGCTACAAATTAAGCTGAGCATTATAGTGATGTTGTCAACTCTAAGTTAACTAGCAATTCATTTTTTTTCAATATATTTACCATACAATTTATTGAAAATAATATTTTCTTAAAGAAAATGTGTAGTTTTATAATATTTAACATAATTGCATATCTAAAATTTATATTCGATATAATTTATTAAGTTGAAACAATATTATGCACTCGGTATTTATCTCAAATCAATTGATTTATAAAGATTGTTTTTGATTATTTGACTGTGATTTATAGAAACTAACTCTCAATATTTGACACAATAATAAAAATTAAACGTTAATGTTATATTATTTAATATTCTTTTTATTATTAGATGGAGTCATTTACAGAATTTTGTTTGATAGTTAAATGAGTATTAAAGAAAGAAATGCTAAACATCATGTTATTTATTTATTAGATGAAATTTGTAATTAATTGACTCTACTAACTTCAATATGTTTTCTGTTAATACTTAATATTGTCAGATTTTATCCAATAAAAAAAAGCATATATTGAAGGCACGTAGTACCTAAAACAATTGTGGTAGATAAGGTATAAATATTAGTAGTATATAGTATACTACAAGTTGTTGCTCTGAATGATTTAAAGTCAACACATGGAAATTAATTGGTAGAGATGGTGATGGTGAATTAGTTAAGACCTTTTCCAAGCTTTTTATGGAAGGAAGGACCATACTAGCGATTTTTCTTCAGCTCTTGCTGAGATAGAATAATAAATGATAAGTATGAACTACGAGCTACCATCGATCGGTATTGCAATTTGCAATTTTGACTTCTATTTATAATAATAATAATAACAACAATAACAATTTTGAATGGAAAATAAAAAATGGAGTAGATCTTTTTATATTTAAATTTAACGTGACACGATTATATATGTTCAGTTTTATACTTGCCTTCAAATTTTATTTTAAAAATAGTATTGATGTGAACAATAAAAGAAGAGTTGATTTAATAGTATTTGTTAAGACAAAAATAAATACAAACATTTACATGGCTTGTAGTTTGAGAATTCTTTAGTTTTTGTGTACCGAGAAAATAGATAAACATGTTGAGACTTCTGTGCTGCGAATTGCTTATCTGGGATTTGTCGTTGTTGTTGATTTGGCGTGTCCCCAATTGGTGTTACTGTCCAATTTTTATATATTGGGCATATAATACATGAGTGTGTGCATCAGATACAGGTAATTACAAATTTTAGAAAAAAAAAAAAAGAAGTAATGCTTCGAAATTTTTTTAGGATTTAAAAAAATGAAAAAATAATAATAACGTCTTAAATATTTTTAAAATATACATTGGATTAAAAAAATGATTTTTTTTAAATATGAAAAAAACAAGACTAAATAATGTATTCAAAATTTTGAAATCTAAATTTTTGAAAAAAAAAAATTAAAATGAAAAAAAAGTAAAAATAATGTGTTAAAAATTTTGCAAACATGCCTTGGTTTCAAAAAAAATCATTTGAAAAAAATGAAAAATATTAAAACTTTGAAAAAGAAATATTAATATCAGAAATTTTTGAATATATTGGACGCAAATTCAATATATTTTTTTTGGCTGAAGGATGCAAATTCAAGATATTCCTCTATATTTTCATATTTAAAAAAATCACTTTTTAAGAAATTACAATACTTTTTCATATGTTGAAATTATATTATTTTTTTTCAAATTCTTATGACATGACTCTTCATTTTTCATATTTAAAAAAAATTCAAGAAATTATTCTTATTTTTTCATATTTTTTAAAATTAATTTTTTATTCAAATTTTCAAGACATATTTCTCTTTTTTTAATGATTTTAATTTTTTTTCGATATTAAAGATATTACTCTTTTTTTATATTTTTAATTTTTTTAAGACTTTACTCTTATATTTTTATATTTTTAAAATTTTTTAACACATTACTATTCTTTTTTAATAATTTAAAATTTTTCTTTTTTTTTTTTCAAGATTTTAATACAAAACTCATGTTTTTCCATATTGTTCTTCAAATTTTCTAACACATTATTCTAGTTTTTTTCATACTTTTAAAAAATTTCAAGATATAACTCCATTTTTTTTTTTATATTTTAACGATTATTTGTTTTCAAAATTTTTACTACATTACTTTTGTTTTTGGATATTTTTTCAAATTTATATTTTTTTTTATATTTTTTAAGAAATTATTCTTATTTTTAAATATTTTGAAATTTTTTATTTTGTTTACTTTTATTTGCAACCGATGTTTTGAAATTTTAAATACATTATTATTGTATTTTCTTATTTTTTTAAACTTTCAAGAAACTATTCTTGTTTTATAAGATTTTTAAAATTTTTATTTTTTAAAAAAAATTCAAGACATCATTATTATTTTCTCATATATTTAAAATTTTCATTTTATTTCAAATATTCAATACATTATTATTTTTTTCATATTTTTAAAATGTTCATTTTTGTTTATAATTTTCACGATAAACTTCTTGTTTTTTCATGTTTTGTAAAATATTTATTTTTTAAAATTTTCAAGATATTAAATATTTACATACTTTTTGAATTTTCATTTTCTTTTAATTTTAAAATAAAATACTTTTGTTTTTTCTTTTTTTTTTCAAATTTTCAAAACATTCCTTTTATTTTATTTTCATATTTTTTCAAAATTTCAAGATATTACTTTTTGTTGTTTACTTTTAATTTTTTTTTCAATATATTCCTCTCTTTTTTTAATAATTTTTATTTTTAAATTTTTTTTAAAAATAATAGTAATATATTTAAATTTTTTAATATTTTTTTAAAATTTCAAAATATTACTTAAGTTTTTTTATATTTATTAAATTTTCATGACATTACTCTCTTTTTTTTAAATATAAAAAATAAGAATAATGTCTTTAAACAATAACATGAATATTAGAAAACAAGAATAAGGACGTAAAAATTTGAAAAAAAATTATTTTAAAAATTATGAAAAAAAATAAAGTAATGTGTCGAGAATTTTTAAAATATTAAAAAATAAGATTACTGTCTTCAAAATTTGGAAAAAAAAATAAATATATAAAAAAACAAGATTAATAATTGAAAAATAAAAAATATGAAATATAAAAAAATTGAAAAAACAATAATAAGGTCTTCAAAATAAAAAATAAAATAAAATAAAAACATGAAAATAAAATAATGACTTGAAAATTTGAAAAAAATATATTTTATAAAAAAAATATGAAAAAAAAAGAATAATGTCTTAAAAATTAAAAAAAAAAGGAAATTTTTAAGAATATAAAAAAAAAAATAACAGTAATATTTTTAAAAAAATATGTAAATTTAAAACATATGAAAAAACATCACTCATTATTTTTCATATTTCCATTTTTTTTAACCAGTTCTTTCATTTTTTTTTTAACATAATACTTTTTTTTTTCATATATTTTGAATCTTCTTTGCATCCATTGTTTTTAGATTTTTTTTTTAGACATTACCGTTGTTTTTCATATTTTGGGTTTAAAGTTTCAATATTTAAGGTTTTATCACGTAATGTTTCAGGTTCATTGTTTTAAGTTTTTAGGGTTTATGATTTTAAGATTTAGAATTTTATGGTTTAAAGTTTTAGGGTTTATGGTCTATGCTTTAAAATTTTAGGGTTTCATGTTTCATGTTTCATGATTTAGAGTTTCATAGTTTAAGATTTATGATTTAGGAATTAATTAGCATTTCTTTAAGGTAACCTAAAATTTTGTCCTAAATATTAAAGTTTTTATTGACGTAACCTTAAATTTTTAGGGTTTCATAAATAAAATTCTACATTAAAATCTTAAATATTTAATATTTTAAAATCATAAATATTTAGGGTTTCATTAATGAAACATTAAATTTCACATTAAATATTTAATGTTTCAAAAGTTAAACAATAAGATGAAATCTTAAATATTTAGGATTTCATAGATAAAACCATATATCTTAACCTTAAAAATTCATGAATTCATAAATGAAACCTTAAATCAAAATCTTAAATATTTAAGAATTCTTAAATGAAACCATAAATGAAAATCTAAATATTTAGGATTTTATAAATATAATCCTTAATTGAAACCCTTAAAATTTAGAATTTCATAAATGAAACCATAAATTGAAACCTTAAATATTCATGGTTTGAAAAATAAAATCCAAATTATTTAAGGTTTCATAATCTTAATTCTATTTTTTGGGTTTCATTAATGAAATCCTGAATTTTATTATAAATATGTAGGTTTTCATAAATGAAATCTTAAATATTGACGGCTACATTAATGAAACTATAAATTTCACGTTAAATATTTAGGGTTTCATGAATAAAATCTTAAATTTCACCCTAAATTGAAACCTTAAATATTTAGGATTTCATAAATATAATCCTAAATTAAAACCCTAAATATTTAGGGTTTCATAAATAAAGCCTTACATTGAAACCCTAAATATTTATGATTTCATAAATAAATTCATAAACCAAAACCTTAAATATTTATGTTTTATATATGGAACCCTGATTATTTAAAGTTTCATAGATGAAACTATTTTTCAGGGTTTCATTAATGAAACCCTAAATTTCACAATAAGTAATAAGGATTTCATAAATGAAACCCTAAATTGAAACCTTAAATATTTAGGGTTTCATATATAAAACATTTAATTGAAAACTTAAATATTTAAGGTTTCATAAATAAAATTGAAAATTGAAAACCTAAATTTAGGGTTTCATTAATGAAACTTTAAACATTTATTTTTTATTTTATTTTTGAAATCCTAAATATTTAGGATTTCATTTTTAAAACCATAATTAAAACACTAAATATTTAAGATTTCATAAATAAAAATTTACATTGAACCCCTAAATATTTAAGGTTTCTTAAATAAATTCATAACTCAACACCTTAAATATTCATGCTTTTATAAATGAAACCCTAATTATTTAGGGTTTCATAAATAAAAATATTTTTCAGGATTTCTTTAATGAAACCTAAATTTCACCATAAATATTAATAATTTCATAAATGGAACATTAAATTGAAACCCTAAATATTAATGATTTTATATATGAAACCCTAATTATTTAAGGTTTTACAAATGAAACTATTTTTCAAGGATTCATTAATGAAATCCTAAATTTCACCATAAATATTAAGGATTTCATAAATGAAACCCTAAATTGAAACGTTAAATATTTAGGATATCATAAATAAAATCCTTAACAAAAATCTTGAATATTTAAGGTTTCATAAATAAAATAAAAAATTAAAAACCTAAATATTTAGGATTTCATATTTAAAACCATAATTAAAACCCTAAATATTTAGGGTTTCATGAAAACTTTATATTGAATCCCTCAATGTTTAGAGTTTCATAAATAAATCATAAATCAAAACACTAAATATTAATGTTTTTATAAATAAAATCTTAAATATTAAAGATTTCATAAATAAAATATTTTTATAGGGTTTCATTAATAAAACCTAAATTTCATCATAAATATTAAGGATTTTATAAATCAAATACTAAATTTCACCATAAATATTTAAGATTTCATAAATAAAATCTTAAATTGAAACCTTAAATATTTATGATTTCATAAATAAAACCTTATATTGAAACCTAAATGTTTAGGATTTCATAAATAAATTCAGAACTCAAAATCCTAAATATTAATGCTTTTATAAATGAAACCCTAATTATTTAAAATTTCTTAAATGAAAATATTTTTTAGAGTTTCATTAATGAAATCCTAATTTCGCCATGAATATTAAGATTTTCATAATTGAAATTCTAACCATAAAATCCTAAATATTCATGTTTTTATAAAGAACCTTAATTAATCTACTTTCTCAGTGATATATTCTTTCATTTACCTTCATCAAAAGCTCATTTTAATTTTTATATAAATAAATTTTAATTTATAAGAATAAATAATTCATTTTGTTTTTTAATTTCTTTTTCTATATGATCCAACGAAAATAAATGGAAGAGTGAGGAAGAAATAATAGTTTATATATCCCAATAAAATAAAACGACTTTTTGTATATTCTGGTTTTCTTAAAAGTATGAATATAAAAATATTATATATTATTATATATAATGAATTTTAGTTAAGATGTAATTCGACATTTTTTTTTTTACTTAATTCAAACGTTTTTTCTTCTCTTTTTTATTTCTTTTAATCTTATTTTATTTATCTTATTTGTTTCTTTATCCAAATAAAGTGGAGAGAAAAGAAAATAAAGAAGAGAAATAATTTGAAAACTTAAAGTAGTATAAAAATATATTTTATTTCTTACTTATTTTTTCTTCAATTAAATAACCTGATTTTAGTGTACTTCATCACAAGTAGTTGACGTTGACGCGGTTTGATAGGTACACAGACAGACATGACAGGGAAAGTGAAAGTGAAAGTCTTAACAGTCAAAAAGTGCAGCCTTCAAATGGGAAACCATTTATTTCAAAACAAAACTGAACTGGACTGCACGTTCTTATATACTCCTATTTTAGTTTTTAAAGTTTGGGGTAAATTTATTTTTTATTGTTAGAATTAAAAATATAGTAATTTTAAATTCTCAAATTTTAAAATTACAATTTTTTTTGAGTCAAACAATATTAATAGAACTATAAAAGTGATAATGTACACCATCGATAAATACTTATTAATAACATGATAATAAAAAAAAATATAAGCAAGATAAATAATGTTAGACTCAAATATAAGCAAAATTTAGTTATTTTTACTCTATTTAATGCTATTTGTTATTTTAATATAAAAAATAGAAGTAGAAAATTTTATTTAGATACTTAAAAATCTTTTGTTATAATTTTATAACAGTGTTTCATTTCTTTTTTTTCTCTAATAAAATAATCAAGTCTAATTTATTTTAGTAAAATGTACCAACACTAGTTTTGTTTTCGGTTCAAATCCAACAGATACAGTACAATTTTATGTTTTAACTTAAACCCATACAAGGCCCAATTCCACTAAACAAAAAGAAAACTAATTTAAAAATAATGAGGCCCTAATGTTGTGATGATGGTGCAGTTGTACGGGTTTGAGCTTCCTGCACTCCAAAGTTGTTTTCTGCACCTCCCAATGATTTTCCGAAATATCTTTCCAAAATGCATTGGGAGGTAGATGAAGCTTTACCCGGATGTAAGCCATGCACAGGAAGAATTATTCTAGTTGGCTGAAATTTTATTTTATTTTTTATGTATTTTGTTCTTTTTTAACATACAGAAATGGGCCTAGTCAATTTCTGTATTTTTTTGGTTAACATATTATTGGTGGGTTCTGATCCTCCTAATTAATTTTTTTTCATACATAAAGCCCTAATCAAGATATTCTTGTTTAATGATGAGATCAAATTGAGTAATAACTTGTTCATAATTAAATAAAATATAACTAAGCATGTGGATTTATAAATCTACAATACCAATAGGTTTAATAGGATAAAATTATGAATAACTATGTGAATTAGTATTTGAATAAAGTATTTTTAGCTAAATATTAGTAATAACTTAGTTCACCATTTTTTTAGAGTTATTCATGAATTCACTTGGTTAACAAGAAGCGCCTCATGTACGTCATTACTTAATAAACACCACCATAACAAAATAAGTGTCTTATAAGTAAGCCTAAAAGACACACAAAAAAAGTTGTCTATTTTTAGATTTTTCATTTTCTTAAAACATTTGAGTCACTGTAAATACTTTACCGGAGTTTAACTTATAAATAACTGTTAGATTTTTTTTTTTACTTCAAATATTCCCCACCTTATAAATGAGTTGGTGGTGAAAATAAGTCACCCACTTAACCACTTTGCATCATTCTCATTTAAATAAATGACATACGAGGGCAGAAAACATAAAGATGTGATGGTGTACCCATTGCTTGAATCATAATTTGACTAGTAAACGAAGAAGCTTAATTAATTTAATTAGACTGGAAAATTATACGTATTGGTCGCTTTCTACTTGCAGCAAATTGTTTGACTACAAGTTTAACTATCAATTAAAGATTTGTCTAAAAAAACAAAGACCTAACTATCAAAGATAACCCCAACAGTTTATTATACGTGAAAACTAAAATTAAAATGAATCATATTAGAAAATGAAAAAAAAAAAAAGTAATATACGATTAGGTAATTAAAATACCACAACGAACCTCTCAAGAAAAACTCTATGCACGATGTTCATAAAATAATGGTGTTTAATTTATATATCTTAATTGAACTTATATGGGATATATATGAAGTTAACTAATTCAATGAGTTCTAGTAGTAGTAGGCATGAGATCTAATATGACTAATAAGTTAGTTAAACAGCGTATTCATGAAATGTGTTGTATAGTTTTTAGTGAGTTACGAATAAAAAACTAATATGGCCGTTCTTCCTTCTAGAACTGTAATTAAGTTGCAACAACACAACACATATGACAAACATGTAAGACTAGAACAAATCAACTGAAGATATATTATTCAATTCAATGAGTTATATACTTCATTTGAATTTGACTGTGAAGCTGTGAACGTGATCCATGAAAATGACACAAAAACAGTATTTGAGCCATTAATTTCTATAGAAAAACATCAGGGTTTTGGTCTTATATATTCTCAAAATTTGTTTACTATTCAGCCAATATAGCTTTCTTGAATTCTTATATACCACAAGGTACAAGTCATCATTCTTATTAATTGTATGCTCTAAATTGCACGAAATAATCAGGTGTCAGAATATTCTAATAACAAAATTTAATTTAGAAAAGACCAACGAGAAGACTTGTAATTAGTATTCCTCAGACGAAAAACAAAATATATCGATTGTTTTCAAGAAAATGGAAGGGTTGAAAATGCAAGTTTCATATGAACTGAATTACTTTAAATTGTTGTCTGAAAAGTAAAAAGATGTAGAATAAGACCACTGGAGAAAAGTTAACAATATATTGATAGATACATTTGCATCATACCAATGCTTTTTTTATTTATTTATTTAATTTCAACTCATTCCTATCATTTCACAAACAGTCAATAAATTAAATCTGATAAATTCAACAATTTCAACTTATATGGAAGTTTGTAAATCCATGTTATTTTATTAGCAGAATTATTTTGATCTATATAATTAGGGTATTAATTATCATCGATCAGGAGTGAAAATGAATTATGTTATATATTTTGTTAAGGTTTAATTGGTTTTTTTTGTTCGGCATTATGGTTTAATTGTATCTTGTTTCGCTAATATAATCTTAATAAGCCCTAGTTAAATTTGGTCTATTTAAAAAACATTCACATGGGTCTTTTAAGGTTCTAGAAAGTCTATTTGTGTGTGTAGTGTCTTGTTTTCAATTCAACAAAACTCAAATGAATTTAAATTCTTAAGATAGCAGAATTGTTCGAGATAATTTCTTCGTAACTTCATTATTTTCTCATCATGAAAGGTTATTTTTTACACCACTTATATTTTGTATACTTAGATTTTTCTCATTAAAGTTTAAATAAATGCTTGATTAAAATTATAAAAATGATCTATGATCTTTCTATAAATTATTTTAAACTTGAGAAATTTTATGGTGAAGTTACTACTATAAGCTATCATGTGATATAATTTTATATTAAATAATTTGATTAAATACTCAATAAGTTTGCATGTTTATTCTGTAAAATTTAGAGTTAGCACACACGCGTTTCGTTCATAAACAGTTTTAACGTATAATAAAAGTCGATCTTTTCACCACGTTTATGTTAATTGAAAAATAAAAACATTGACGTGATTTTTGGGTAAATCACCTGCGAACGAACGAACATAAACAGGTAAAGTAACACATGTGACATGACAAGAAATTAATTGACGCACGTGTTTTGTCTGCTAGCTAGTATAATCACCTTTTTCCGCTTAATTAACACTAATCAAATTTCTTTCGGCTAACAAATAGTAATTCATACTGTACGAACAAAGCAATAAGCCAATAACCTTTTCATCTCCCCTTTTTGATGCGGTCGTCGTCGATCGATCTGTGCAATTGCCCGGGAATGGATCAAATCCAATCTTTTTTAAAGTGAGTTTCTACTTGCTATGTTTAAAGAAAGTAATGTGAATGTATAAAGGTGTTTTAAAAGTATTATAGGGACGGAAGAGTACTGTTTTGGATAAAAATAATATTTTAAGAATTTATAAGTTAATTTAAGTTTTGAATTTGTAAATATTGACTAATTAATATTAAATGTGATTTTAAAAAAATGGATTGAGAATTTTAAAATTATGAATTAATTAAAGAATGGATTACTAACATTTATCTTAGTTGAGTGTAAGATGAATGTTAACCATTAACACCAAAATATTTAAAGTAAAATATCTTTTTTTTATTAAATAAGGATATTTTGATAATTTAATATTTAATTAATTATGTCATAAATAAAAATAAAGAAAATATATTTTCTTTCTTATCATAATTATTTTTTTTTAAAATAAATTTTATCATAAATGATGAGAGAGAAAATATATTTTCTTAATTAAGTGTTAAATTACTATAATATTTTTTAAAAATTATTTTAGATAAAAAATAAAAAAAAATATTTTAATATTAATTACTAACCTCCACTCAACAACATAGTATATTTTTTAATGTCATTTTATACATTCGATTCCTCAACACAAAGCTCAAATTCATGTGATAATTAAATTGTTAGCCTAGCTAGCTAGGTGTTCATATAATAAGAAGAATTTCTTTTGCACCTTGGTGTGTTGCTCACATAACATTTTGTTTTTTTAAATTCTAGGATTACGCTACTAGAATTTCTCCAAGGTATACCATTTATGAATCCAACCAATCTACATGCAACACATAATCAAGACTCTTATTTTATTAAAAAAAAGTTAATAACATTCAATTACATGTCAAATTAGCCAAGACTACAGTGAATGAGTGATCTTAAACTATGTAATAATGTCTCATGTACATAATACATGCTCTCTAACCCAAGTTTGATCACCTTTGGTGCCTAGTGAACAGATACAATTGTATGCAAGGAGAATTGTTCCAAACTTTGGAGTGCAACCTAAGGATGTCTCTTGCTTTGTCTTTCAAATAAGAACCACAATCCGCTTGCATCAGCATGCAAAGCTTCGACACAGCTCCAACCCTCAACATCTCTAGCACAGCCTCATTCGATGCTGAGAACTTGGCAATCACACCAAACACATGAACCGCTCTGTCATCAGTGGCTGCAGAAACCCTCAGAATCCTCTTTGAAACCACTGCAATTCCCGCAGCGTGTTTCAGAAACTGTTCTCTCCCCTCAGCACAACAACATAGTAGTGCCAGAAGGTTGAATATGATCTCTGTCATGTTCTTTTCTGGTTTTTCGAGCTCTAGTTCTATGAGTTGTGTCACTGCACCCGCTTCAACAATCTTTGTTCTGTTTCTACCTAAAGTGCTTGTTTCTATGAGCACACACAAAGCTGATTTAATGGCTTGTTGAGAGAGTGCTCTATTTTTCAATACTCTCACCATTTCCTTGAAGAATTCAAGGCTTAAACTTCCTAGAAGAGTTGAATTTGTAACTTCGATTGTCAACTTCAAAAGGGGCATTGCTTCGTTTACCATCTTGTTGTTGTCCAAAATCCAAGTCAAAGAGTTGATGAAGTCCAAATTCTCCCCAACTAGACTCTTCATCAAGCTATGATCATTGCTCCAAAGAACATGAACAACTCTCAAAGCTTTCTCTACACAAGTGGTGTTTCCTTCTTTGAAACTCTTGTGAATAACTTGGATCATGGCCTTGGCTACACCAGCCTCAGCCATGCAAGTTCTGTTCCTCTCGTTTGAAGCCAAAGCATGCAGCTTCTCCAACGATGTTTGAAAAGAATGATGATTAGCCTCAACCTCAAGACCCTTGAGAAGATTCTGAACATGGAGCATGCTCAAAGGGGTTTTCGGAGTTGGAATTCGGTCAACACCATTGGCAGTGTTGGCTGAGCACCACGCTTGAATCAGCCTCCGAAGTGTGTGGTTAGGGGTTAAGTATTGCGGGCTTCTTGGCAATGGTTGCTTTGTAACAGGACACACACATTCTTTGGCCTTAAGCAACCATTGCTCTATGCTTTCTCTATCATATGTTATGCCTGTCACAGCAGTCACAGGATCCTCCATGATCTGAAACGATATGGGACAAACAAAATATTGAGGAATCTCAACTTCTGCCATTGATTATTGATTGAGTGTGTTAAAATGAAATTAAGAATGATGGAGAGAAAAAGGGTTTTCTTCTTTTGGTAAGAGATTGCTGTTTTGAAGATTTATATATACACATATTATTATATAGTATAGGGATGATGAATATGATGGCGGTGTATAAAAGCATGGCCTAATTTTTCGTTGATTTTACTGGTCGTAGATGCTGATTACTACTTTATGTTTGTCAATGTTGCGTTGGGTACGGTCAAACTCCAACCTTTTTCTGTAGTAACGGCTTCAAGTGCATTTATTATTGTGTGTGTGGGGGTTTGAATATTCTTTTTTATGCATGAACGACGCAACGTGCATCGTGCATTGACACGTGGCGTATACCTATTGGATGTTTGTTTTTATTAGGTCGACTTCTACTGATGATACTGTTGCTTTGGGTTCTTTGTATGTATTTCAAACTATAGAAGGGAGGAAATTTCTGAATTTGGATGGTGGTGGAGTTAAATTCACGCTAAAATTGATGATGATTGTTATTTAAAACACGAAAGCACTTGTTTACGGTTAATTCATGATTTAAACGTAGTTAAATTATACTATTTGAATTGTTAGTATATTTTAAATTGTCTTAATTCCCTAGTCTAATTCGCTTTGTCATCCATTAATTGTTGCTAGCACAATTCTCTTGAGTCTAAATACATGTATACTACACACATTTTTCATGTCTTTGCTAGGAAAATTATAACAATAGAGGGTAACGAAATAAGTTGGAGACAAAAGTTGACCAGTCCTCAGTCTTGCTAAAGGTAGAATGGAGTTAAAACAGATGAATATAAAAAATTAAAACTCAATCTCATCTCCATATAAAAATTTATTTATTTTTACTTATCTATATAATTTTAAATAAATTATAAACTAAATTTTAATTATATTTTAATTTAAATGATATAAAAAAATTGATAAACAACATGAAATATACAAATATGAAATTGAATAAATAATTTATTTTTAATAAGTTGTGTAATTTTAATTTAATTATTTATTATAATAAATAGTTTATATTTTAATAATGATAAAAACTAAACTAAACTATAAAATATATTCTTGAATCTTTATTTATATATATATATATATATATATATATATATATATATATATATATATATATATATATCCCGACCCGATCAAAGCAAAAAAAAAAATAAAAAAAAAATCATCAAAATAAGAGTCAGACGAGCATTCTTAGGTTCAGATTTAATTGTTGTCTAATAATAAGATTTTTTTTTCCTTATAACATTTTTAATATAAAGTATGTATTTGAAAGTAAATATTTAAATACACATCTTAATCACATTTACTAGTTCAATATAAATTCTATTGAAGTGAATTTTACCAAAACAAAAAAAAAATTAAAATAAGAATTTAATTTTGATATCAATATAAAAAAATTTCAAGTAATTATTACAAAATTTTATATGACAACTAATAATTGAATGCAATATGAAAAAAAAAAAACATTTGTAATTTTAGTGTCACGAGAATAAAATTTATCAGAAACAAACAACTTTAAAAAAAATGTTTATTCATGCAATCAATCAACTTATGTTTCATGCAAATGAATTTCTTAGTTTTTACTTTCTAAAATATGAAACTATGAATGAGAGTTTCCGCTGCTTTTTTACTTTCGTTGTGTGTATATTTTTGACCCACCTGGAACCATAATTGGCTCAGTGTGAGTTTAAACTTTTAGGTTCCATATAGAAGAAAGGTTTTTGAGATTTAGTTTGACTTCAACCTCAGTATGACAGCTTTAATCAGTGACATATATATTCAATAATATCCAAGTTTGATTTTTTCACATCTTTTTCTTAAATTATCTTAACAGTCAATTTTTTTCTTAATCACACTACTCATGATATGTTACATTTTTCATTCTTTCTTATCCAACACGGGTGTGTGAAAAACTCATCTTTGAAGAAAAACTCATCTTTGAATTAACACGCATGTAGCCAAAGAGAAACTACTTTAGAAATTGTGATAAACACAAAATATGAGTCCACATCAGGTTGGCTTCATATGGTGGGGTTTGATAGACACATTTGCAAAGGCTTTGTTGCCTTCGAGTTTTATTCAACATTTTTTACTACCGAAGTCAGACATGCTGACACCTGCGTAAGAATAAAGTAAAGACAAAAATTACATATTCTAATTAATTAATTAATTAATTATATATCTCCATAGGCCCACCAAAAAGATAATTATCTTCTTACACTAAAATTGATTGATGCATTAACAATATGGTGTATTATGATAGAAAAACGATTTTATTCTTTAAATATGTTGGAAAAAGTTAATCTCTTAAATATTGATTTTCAATGAAAGAATATCTGAAGTTCATAAAAAAAAATATTGATGCAAGACTACTAAAGTAGTGAAAAATTTAAATGATATACATAAGGTCATAGTTTCAAATTTTAAGGTACACCATTAGTGATGGATGCATAATTTTCAGAAGATGATGTGGCTCTTATGCAGGACTATTGTGATTTTGTAAGTAGGCGATTATAATGAACCTAATTAGGGAAATAAGAATTTCTAAAGATAAGAAAATAAGAAGTTAATTTTTTTTATAAGTTAAAATTATTTTTTTTAATAATAAATTTGTAAAAAAGACCCACATACTTGAAAAATAAAATTAACTTTTTTTTTCATATTTTTTCCTAAAAAAAGCAGAGTACCTAAACAGAATCAATATAGACTTCGTTTTCTCTGTTTTGTTATTAAGGTTAATATATGTTTTAGGAAATAGAAACAGATATCGAATCAAGGCTTTTAGGCTTTTTGCCCATAGATGGGTAAGTGTCAAATCCTTGTTCACCGTCCATAAAAAAAAAAAAAGATCATAGACGGCGATCGAAGACGGCATCACGTCAATCCATAAGTTGAACAGTTGAAGAGAAGTTTTCAGAGAAAAATTTAATAAAAAAGAGTACGAAAAGTTACCAGAGCAATAGGAGCACATGAATGACATGCTTGTACCTAGTCTAAAATAGAAATGGAAAAGGGAATCGAGAATGATTTACAATCGCAGTCATTTTGTGGGCCTAGTCTAAAATAGTTCAACAAACCATTGAAACTTTACATATTTGTAACATATGTTGAAATTAAAATTAACTTTTGAATCAGTCTTTAAAATTATATAAGTCGAGTAAATCAGTTTTTGAAATTGTAAGAAAAATTGTTAACTATTAATTTCAGAAAAAGCTATATCCCAAATTTAGGATAAAACAGGGACTACTTAATATTGTTTATAATAAACAGGGACTCGCTAACTAACGGATGACTTTAAAAACTCATACATGCTGATCTGTATCGCTTAATAATTTCTCAGTACCCACACATGCAATCTCAAATTCTCAACTACCAAAACAAGACACATACAATCAGGGCAGATCCAGGTTTTGAGTGCAGGGGCCAACTATAAAAAAATAAATATAATAAAAATTACAAAATAATAATAATAGTATAAACATTAAAAAGAAAATCATTTAGGTATTTTAGATTTAATAATAAGTTATAATTAGATTTAATCCTCCTAAACAAGCTCTCAAGTTCGAACCTTGTAAATGAAAAAAGATGGTTAGGAGGGGAGAACCCCACAAAAGGTAATCGTTTAGGTTTCCTGAACTTTGCCTCTTATAAACGATATTAACTCATAAATATAACATCTTGTATTAATGTGAAATTTGAGAAACAAAAATAATTTTTTTACTTTGCAAGATAATTTTTTTTTTAACAATTATTGTTTTAGGTAAAAAAAAAAAAGACTAATTATATATAATAACAAAATTAATCAAATATAATGTCTAGATATGATTTAGTACAAAATAAAATAATATTATCATTGATTTTATAATTTAAAAAGTGAGTTAAAAATTGATTATATAATAACTAAAATTTGATACTTTATTGCATTAAAAAAAAGATAATATCCTGATTTTATAGTTTAAAAAAAATTAAAAGAAAATAATTATATAATAACTAAAGTTAATAAAATATTAATATAATCATTATATAAGATTTATATAAAAAAAATATAAAATTGATTATATAATAATTAAAATTAAATACTTAAATAAGATTTTTTATAAAAAAAAAATATAAAATTGTTATTGATATTGATTTGATAATTTAGAGAAAAATAATTAAAAAAAATAATATTAATAATAAATCTAGTCAAATATAATTTTTATATAAGATTTTTTATAAAATAAAAAAGTAACAAAAAAAAGAAAAAAATATTAAATACATTTCAAAATTGTTAAACACATTTCACAAATTACTTAATGCACCTCTAAAATTACTAAATGCATTCCTATATGGAAAAAAAAAAGGTTAAAAAGTCAAAGGAGACCATGAGGCCCAATGTACTACGTAGGTGCGTCCCTACATACAATAATCTTGAAGACTAATTTAAAGTTTTACTTCTTGTGATCACATGTTAAAGCTATATCCACAGGCATTAGGAAAAGGGCAATTCATTAGGAAATTCACTTTTCTCGTTTCAAATGTGAGCATTATATTTAATACAGTTAATTGTGATATTATTAGATAAGTTTTGTGTTAATTCGAATTCTACGTAAATTTAAACTTTCTATTTAAAAATTCTTTCTCAAATCCTACATTTAAACTTTCTATTTAAGAATTCTCTCTCAAGTCCTACAGTAATATTATTCATAATAATTATTTTAAGATAACGATGGCTTATATAAAAATTATATTTAAATAAATATTTTCATATTATTTATTTTAATGGTAAAAAATAATTAAATAATATTATTTAGAGTTAAATAATTCATTTAGTACTCCCATGAAATATGCTTAGCAATTCTTTTTATTTATAGATTTCTAAAATTAACGTGAGTTAACACATCAAAGGATTATGGAAATTTAAATTGATGAGTATACATTAAGCTAATTAACTATAAATTTATAATTATAATTTCTAATATATCAAAACACAATACAGGTTTTCTTCGAACAATTAAGATCGACCTAATAATAATGTCATAGATTTTAATCTCGTGGAACCATTGTAAAAAAAAAAAATACAATATTTTTTCTCTTCGTCAAGAAGATTGACATCACCCCTTTGGGTATGATTGATTGTTGTAGAGATTTCGACACACTTCCTAATCAATCATGTTCTTGGTTACAAGTTAGTACAGTAATTAAAGAAGTAATAATAAGATATTAATCGTCACCCCAAGCTTCGTCTCTCAATTTTTGCCTAGTAACAATACGTTCCTTCCTGGCATCTTCTTGCTTTCGATAATCTCGGGACCCAATCACCGTAGATGACAATTTTAACCCCATACTATGAGCAATCAACCTCTGTGCTGCTTGAGCTGAAGTCTTCGGCCGTTGCCGTGGTGGTTCCAGCTCTGAATCAACAATCAAACAGACCATGTAAGGCCAAATGTATAATTCTTGCCATTAATTGATTCACAAGTAACATGGGATTTTTGCTTACGTTACTGGTACTCTCTGTTTCTCTCCATTCTCCCTTCACCACTAAGCCAACCTTATATCTCTAAGAACTTAACCAATTTTAATTGGTTTGATTTAGATTATAGGGTTTATCAAATCAAAATCCAATCCAGTGAACACCCCCATCCAAAACACTTCCATACAGAAGAAACCACACAATGTAGGCAAAGCACACAATAACATTATGATTTTCTAAAACCTTATTGCAACAAAACTGATTGATACTTTAAAAATCAAGCATAGCTTTTTAACATATGACTACTATCCTCAGGTTCCCAGCACTTCAATTTCAAAAGTAAATGCATCACAAAGAGAATTTTAATGTAAATTAAACCACCTTATATTACCCCTGTAGTAGAAAGAAAAACAGTTAAGTACCTCGTGGTTTAATTGAACTAAGAAGTGTATCATCTTCATCAAGTATCCTCGTGGTGAATGAACAGCGAACACTGTTTAGAGCCTCAAGTGCTGCATTATACATTAATGGTATTAAATGGTCAGCTAATCAAATTAAAGACTAGACATGAAGGAAAAAAAACATTAGCTTAAAAAATTCAACCATCTCCCCCCAAAAAGACAGCGAAAAGGTCATAATGTTGTGCATAACTTCTATATGTTGGTGTAGACAATTAACTAAATAATTGTAAACAAAGCTACCCATGCCATGCTCTGCATATATAATCTGATATAGTTTCAAGAATGAGAAGCATGGTAGTCTCCAAGCTATCTTGAAGGACTGTTACATGCCCCCGCACCCATGCTCTGTTTACCAATAAGTGAGGACAGGAGAAAGTTCAAAATGCCTTTCTTTTGAATGATGATAACATCATTTAAATAATACTTATCAATCTTCAACTCACATGCTAGTCAGATCAATGCAAATTTCAGGTATCACCAGTTACAAAGTTGTTTACACAAACCTTTAAATTAGAGGATGGTGATATTCAAGAGAAACCTGAAGTGGAAGATCCAAACAAAAGAGTTCATGTATTAATTTTCTTTTGCATATGGTTATGTATCAGTCCCCCAATATCAATGGTTATCATATCTAAAAGTCTCAACTTTAGCGGAATGCAACCTTAGTTCACCATCATAATGCATAACTGCATACACAAATACACCTTGATGTATGCAAAAATCATGATAAATATTACACACACAATAATAAAATCAGGTAAGTTTGTAATTACCAACTGAAGGTGTTCGGAATACTGCAAGTGCAACAGTGTCATTGACCCAACGTATCACAAATCCACGATCTTTGAAGTTCTCAAAAAGCTTCTCCAGCTCTGTCGTCCTAGTACTTGGTGAAAAGTCAGCCAGAACAAGAACATGACTGGTCCCATATTTTGCTGAGTATAACAAACAATAATTATAACTCAAGTGTACAGACAAAACCTAATAGAAAAAATAGATTACGTCTTGAATGTGCATACAAACACTGCAAAATAACCAACTGGCACATTATAAACCATTGCATATGCAAAATACCTCGTGTCACAAAAATAAAAAACCTGGGTGCACAAAACACACATAACTAGCTTTTAACTGAAAAATCGAAATGCCATGAGGCATCACTTACAGTTTTGTACATCTCTATTATCTTCTGAACTAGGTTGAGTCTCTTCACACTCAACATCACCGACCGAGCTATCAAGTAAATGATCACTATAAAGCTCTTTTTTCTCATAAGAGAATGTTCCTCTTCCACGCCTTTTCGGGGTTCCACTTTTGGCACTCTCCAATTTAAGATTTGACATTTCAGATGAACAATCCGAGGAAACCGTGGGCAGTAACTCATCCGGTTCACGATCGGCTATTGCTTCCCAATCTGTAATAATAACAATTCTCTATATCACTCACATTCACACTGCACGATTGCAATAACAAAGATCATTGATATAATAATAAATGCAATTACTCAGAAAACGTCTTTCAATCACTAACTCTTCCTTCTTTATAGTAACATAACATCCCACAAAACACATACGAAACATTGGAAATACAATCTCCAACCAGGTCAGTGTGGAATCTCCAACATATCGTACCTTCGTCGGAAGAACCACCGATGGCGGAGGTCTGAGAAGGAAACTCGGCGCGCTTTTCAACGCTTCCGTCAGCACGGCGCGAAGCAACACTGGTCGGTTTAGCGACTCCGTCCTCCTTCGACTCTTGTAGAATTTGTTCGCCACTGAAATGAATTGAAAATTATGAATTCATGACTCGAACAAAAAAAAAAACTATGATAGAGAGAGAAAGAGAGAGGTACGCGGAATTGGAATGGTGAAGTTGTGTGAGGAGAGAAGCGCGGGATTGAAGATGATCGGCTTTGAGAGAGAAGCCTTTGGAGGTGTAAAGGTTGGCCAAGTCGGAGAGAGCAGAGGCCAAGGGAAGCTGCGAAGCCGAATCGGAAGGGTTTAGGGTTTCCACGACGGATTCGAGGAGTGAGATTGCAGATTCCACGTCGCCGGCGTCTACAAGGTCTTCCACCGCTTCGCTCCAGTTTTCAATTCCTTTCTCTTTCTCTTCCTCCATTCCTTTCGATTCCGATTTTCACCACCGTCCTCGCCGCTAAATCAACACAGCTTATGCTGCAACTGTAAGCCTGCGACTGGATGGAGAGAAAGAGAGGACAGAGGAACGAGGACGAACGAAAAAACAATAAATAATTTTATTGTTTAAAAATTCACTTTATTTTCACGTAATTTGTGTAGTACTAAATAAATATATTATTATTAAAATTCGTAATAAATAAGAATTTAAGAATATTCAAATTATATTTAAACTAAACAATTTAATTTGTGACAAATTTTTCACTAACATCTTTTTTTTAGGGGACACTTTTTTTTTTAAATCGGCCAATAATATAAAAATAAGCACAAGGGTGCTCAAACCTAAATATAAAAAAGTAGAGCTATGGTTAGATATTATTATAGCCCCAAAAATAGGTAAAATAATAACTAACTCAAGATGAACAACAAATCCAAAAAACAGAACATAGAACTCTGTAACAGAATTTAAAACCTTAATATATATACCTTCCTAAGTGTACTGATTTAATATCACTCTTAAGTTGACAGACCAATCAAAAAAGGAGCATTGAGTACCTCTTATCCTAGCCATAGACCACTTCCATGATCTAATCTTAACTAGTTCCATTGCCTGGCTAAGCAAAATTGTTTCCTGTTAAAAATCACCTCATTTTCTTTGTAACCAAATAGTCCATATAGTTGACAGCTAGACATTCCACCAAGTAAGTTGTGCTGATTTACCTTGAATCCACCCACCGAATTGCCAAAAGGAAGCAGTAATATTCGGGGCCATTACCGTGTGCACACCACACCAATTTGCACACATATACCATAGTTTTGAAGCAGCAGGACATACAAAGAATAGATTATTAATTGTTTCATCTGCTTCACCACACAAGGGGCATATTAGATCATTAGAGACAATTGCAATGTTTCTTCTACTAAGAGCAGTTTTAGTCGGCAATCTATTTAAAGCTAATTTCCAAATCAAAGCCCTTACCTTTGAAGGGGCTTTAAGTTCCCATAACCTTAAGAATAAATCTGATTGTTGTATTGCATCCTCACCCATCAGAATTTTGTAAGCCTCACTCACTGAGTAATTATTGCAATCATCACCTTCCCAACACCATTTATCAGCAACCTAATTATCTAAATTGGTCAAGGACCACCTCCATCCCGTAACTTTCCAACTCCCCATATCAGCTATACTACTGAATTGTTGTTCAGAAATAAGAAATAATCTATGAAATTTGTAGCATAGTGGTTCTGTCCTCACCCATTTATCCACCCAAAATTTTGTGTTTTGGCCATTCTCTACCTTTTTTGTAGAATTTTCCCAAAACCAACTCTGTTTGTCCTCATCCCCAAAAGCCTTCACAACCTCCTTCCACCAAGTTGATGATGCCGGATGATGGTAAAGGTCCTCTCCAGGAGTAGCCCTCGCTCTAATAATTCTTGCCCAAAGAGAGTTCTTCTCATTAATAAATCTCCACATCCATTTTGCAATTAGAGTTTTATTAAATTCATGCAAGTCTTTAATTCCCAAGCCACCACAACTTAAGGGTAAACAGATCTGCTTCCAACTCACCCAACATATTTTTTTACCCTCCTCACAACCACCCCATAAAAAATTTCACTGTAATTTGATAATACTATTGATCACTTTAACATCTCTTTAAACTCAAAACTAAAGTCCTTTTTATGGTAGACTTAAAATAAGAGGGGAGGGAAACCATAATCAATTGTCACAACGTGATTTTTTGAAGAATTATCGATTATCTAGGACAAACCATCAAGTAAATCAATTACTTAACAATTATTTATGGTGTCTTTGGATGATCATACATCATTAGGTATAACCTTAGAGCGGGGTAAATTGGTCTTATGAGTCAAAAGGCAAGTTAACCTAAGAGACTAGTGCACCAAGTAGAAAACAACAAATAATTAGTGAATATGAGGTAGATGTCAAAACAACATAGGAAGAGTAGTGGAGTAACAAAGGAAGGGATGAGTGGTGGAGTAGCAAAGGAGGGGGTAAGAAAAAATTGTTTAAGAAAATCAATAAAAATAATTTGGAATTAAGATAAATTAGAAGGATATTTAGAGAAAAATATTAATAAAAAAAGGAAAGGGAAGGTATATTTTTTAAGGGAGGTATGATCATCACCTGCCAACTCCAAAGCCTTCTAAGCCACATAGCCCATTTAGTTTCCAAGACATTGTGGTACACCTTCAACATAAATGTTTGGTTATATATGAATTTTAGTGAGCCCAAATTACACAATAATAAATTAAACAACTCTGAAATATTTTATCATAAAGGTCTTCAAATTTTAATCCACCACGATATCTTTAAATATATATATATATATTAAAATATGATGTGTCAATTTATCAATTTTAGAAATAAAAAATAAAATCTATAAAAACATCAGCTTGTCAATAATTATATGTTTAACCATTAGTTGCTGACTATGAGCAATGATTAATTAGGTTGCTGACTATCAATTTAAAGACTATTGTATATTACTCATTTTCTTATCGACCTAATGTTAAGTGCTAAGGGAGAACAGCTGAAAGATGAAAAAGAGGAGAGGGAAGAATTCCCAACTCACAATGTAAATTTTTATCCTTCTTAATCTCCAATTCAAAACTTATTAGGTTTTTCTATTTTTAAAGGATAAGTCATAAAATAAGACAATATTTTGCATTTGATAGGTAAAGTGAGGTAAAATAACTCTTATGAGAATTTTCCTTGAATCTCAAAGTTTTCTCTAGCTTTCAATTGAGACATAATTCACTTTTAAAAATTTGTTAAAAAATATTGTTTCCCTAAAATCTTCAAACGCAGTTTATATATACGCATAGTTATATAATATTGTATTAAATAACATAAATTTAACACTAGAATTGTAGTACTTTTATGGCAAGGAACAAATTTTAACTTTGTTTCTTAAAACCTTTTATATATATTTGATGAAAGTCACAATGAATCTTAACTAATCCAGATCGAGTTAAGTAAATAATTCTCCTCAAGAGGATATATGAATCTCGTAAAACTTATTTTTTTTTATTTAATTATAAGACTTGAAATTAATTAATACCTTAAGCCAAATCAGAACACCTTGACACTTAATCAAGAAACATTTATTAATTTTTATTTATATTAAATTCTAATTCCTCACTTATAAAAGATAGTGATAAAACACGGTTAAATTATATACATTAGATGGTATAAAATAATATTGTTTTTACCTTGAAATTATGACAATTATTTACAATTTTTATGCGTATCCATATTTACTCTTTAAAAATGATTTATAAAAATATATCACGTGGTTATATAAGAAAAACTATGTTTTTCCTTTAAAAAAAAAAAAACTATGTTTTTGCCATTGGTGTTATCTTATTATTAATTACTAAATTAATAATACTATATAGTATACTTAATATCATATATTTACTTTTATTTCTCACGTAAAGTTGTTTATCTTTCTTTTTTTTTGTATATATACATGTGAAGAATACTTTTAAAAGTTGAAGGGACAACCAATTAAATGTCTACTTTTGCTGACACGCAATAGTAGGCTATAAAAAAAAAAGTACTAATTAAGTAGCAAAATAATTCATCCAAATCCCATGCAATAAATTAATCATCCAAAATTAATGTACGTCCATGTGGCTTTCATGCACCCTCACCCACGTCCCCATGTATTAACCGCAAATGCAGATGCACGTACGTATACACCAAACAAAAAGTGCATGCAGAAATTAAATAATTAATTTGACAAAGTAAGCCATAACTCCAAATCCAATATATATATTACCTATTTATCCAAACAAATCATTCAATTCCTTGTATGCACCATATACAATATACATATTCCCCAACTCAACTTGAATCATCATTAAATTAAACTAATATTCAGAACATGATGTAAAACTGAATTCCCTGCTGCAAAGTTCATTCCATTTCTTTTTGTTCTTTCCTTTCTTTCTTCTTCTTCTTTTTTTTTTTTCCTGTTGCTATTCTTCTGCTAAGTTAATTAGCGTGTCATGACACTCTGAACTGCCATTGGGTTTTGTAGATTGCAACATCAGAAAAAGAAAAAAAATAAAATCAATTCCTTTCATTGATTATCCAAGAGCTAGCTAGTTAATTAATTCATTAATTATATGAATTCATTCTCAGGCCACGAAATCCCGCAACAACTGTGCAGCAAACCTCTTTCTACTGTTTTGAATGTCGATGCTCTCATAACTGGTGCCCGAGTGAGAAGAAGGTGGAGTAGTAGTACTAGTGTTGATGGCCCCACAAAACTCATGATTCTCATTATTATTGGTGTTACTACTTCTCATTCCCAAGTGCATGCTAATATTCTGTGACATGAATCCATGTTGTGTTCCAGAGAGGGAAAGGTTCTGATTATCATGAGTACTGTTGTGTGGAAGTCCAAGAGTGAGAGAAACACCATTTCCATGGAACCTAGGAGCCAGTTGCTGCTGATGATGATGATGAAACCTTCCAATGTCGACTTCCATATTGGGAAATGCTCCAAAACCACCATGGTTTTCAATGCCAAACTTTGTGGTGTGGCCTTCTCTAGTGTTTGTGTCTCCATGAGGCTTCATTTCCCTGTCCACTGAAAGAATGCTACCTGGAGAGTTTTGCATTATTTCAGAAGTGCTTCTTATTGGCTTGTTTGGACTTTGCATGTCTGCAGCAAAATGGAAACCGGAGGCTGAGAGTGAATTGGAATTGGAGATCTCTGTTGTTGGAGAAGGGTTGTTGTTGTTGTTGTTGTTGAAGCTTTCTGCCTTTGATTGGAGAATATTAATGTGATCAAGTCTCATTACACCAGATTCTTGTGCATCAGCAGCATTAGATTCTGACCATAATAACTCCTTGCTTGATTCTTTTGATCTATTATTTGTGTTGTTGTTGTTGTTATCCTGAGAACCACTGTTTGGCTCTTGCTTTACCTCTTCCAAATACATTTCTTCAACCATTGGCTTCCATAACCGAACTCGGGCATTTATAAACCAGTTAGACACCTGCATTATATATAAACTTATATCAATATCATAAACCTTCCATAACTTCCATTTCTAGATATTCATTCACAGAACAAAATTTAAATACATGCACACCCACCCACTGCTTCAATCGATTGAACTAGACCATTGATATCTTTTAATTGTTTAGGTGTCGTTTGTGCTGCTATATAACTAGAACTCAGGTTTCATTTTATCTCAATAATTCACTTAATAAAGATTTGCATTAAAGAATTATACAGATTAGAATGGAACTATAGAATTCGAATATACCTGGCTCCGAGTAAGTCCAGTTTGTTTTGCAAGCATAACCTTATCGGAGTCCTTAGGATACCTGCATGCCACAATTAGAAACTCAAGTTGAGTCAAAAACAAAAATAATATAATTAAACACACTTTGCTTGGGATATAACTTCCTATGAATTAAATTTCAGTCAATAATAGGAAGTTATTACTATGATTTATAAAGGTTGATTAATCATCTTCAATACTATTATCTTGTTAGAATCAGCATTTTCAGTAAATTAAAGAAAATAAGAAGATAAAATAAATTAAGTTTGTTTAGTAAGTTAAAAAATGACTTACTTAGAGAGAAGTGAAGTGTGTTTTGTTGTTGGATATGAAATATATACTTACGGGTGCAAGAAATGTTCAAAAAGCCAAGCACGAAGAACAGAAACAGCACGTTCAGGCAAGCCTCTTTGGGGCCTCCAAGCATTGTGTTGAATCATTCCTAGTTGTTGCAATGCACGTTGTTGTCTAAGTTGATGATCAACATACCTAAGCCTCGAACCACCTTCTACCTTAACTCCCAAGCAATCATCTTCACCCAAGCTTTTGCTCGTTGTCTTTATTTGTGAAGATATTGCATCTTTCAGACACCGAAACTGCTTTGAGATTGTCTTCAATGCAAGGGATGTGTAAGACTTTGCCGCTCCAACACCCGCTGCTTGCTCATATGATGTTATCACTATTTGCATTTGGTGGTGATACTGTCGGTACCTTTGCTCCACCTTAAAAACAATGTTCAAAACAAAATAAAACACTCATCAATGAATAAATAAATGTTCTTATGTGGTGAGGGTAAACCATGAAATGAGGTGCTCTAGATGGAAAATTGGACCCATGTGTGTAATATTATTAATTACTTTTACGTTTTAACCCTTTTTACTAACTCAGTTGTATAATACAAATTTAATGATGAAGACAAAAGAATAGTACCGTAGAAATTGTTATAAAACTTAATTTATTATATATATAAATAGTAGAGGTCATCAATAATGGGTTCAGATTTTCAGATATAAACAGGAAACTGACCCAAATGGGCCCAAACCAAAAATTATTCTCTGACATTCATGAGACCAAATGTGACTTTTTTCTTACCAGTTTCCTTTCCCCTAAGATCAAATAATGACAGACAATCCTGTCAATTTCACAGTCCCTCTATCTTGCAATGTCACATTCTTTATTATTTCCTCAGTCCCACAGTCAAAAGCTGAATCATACAAATTTTATTCATTCAAGTACTGAATCAACTCAGCGATGCACCCCGAACTGATGAATAACCAACAACACCGCACCGCAAGTAATAAGCGATAACATACTCAAGTACAATAGTACTTTCCACAAGATCAAACCAATGCAATATTTGTAGTAGTGCACGAATCATAAATTCTTGGAAATCAATACCAAATCCCAAAGCTTTATTAAGTGGAAAGTGGAAAGTTAATCATTACGTGCATGGAGTATATAGTATTTATTTATAAATATAAACATAAACATAAACATATTATATACCTCATCGAGCATGGTGACAAGCTTGGACTTCTTCATCTGAAGCTCTTGTCTTTGTGCTGTGCTGAGTTCAACTCCTTGTTTGCCTCCATCGTTATTCTCATCCCCTCCACAGCTCGAACCATCACCAACACCAGAAGTGGATTCAATATTCCCTTTCATCTTCTCTTTCTTAGCCACTTCCATAGATTCTTCCCATTTGGAGATTCCCTTGCCCACATTCACAACTTCATCAAGAAGCTCCTGTGTTGCTTTCAAATACTTTGAACCCAAAACAACACTATGCATGCTAGAAACTCCGTTATGCAAACCCCTCATGTCAGCGCCGCCGCCACCGCCACGGCTCGCCGGAGAAATAGCATGAATCTCCCCAGAGAGAGACCTATATGGTGTTTGTTGTGATGAAAGGCTAAGTGACAGATGATTAGGCCTATGAGAGCCAATCTGCGTTGACATGACAGCATCACCAACGCATCCCATGTTACTGGATGGGGTGTGTGTCGTTGCTGTCATGATATTTGACGCAGATTGATCAAATATGGAACCCCATAGGTTATAGTTACCACGGGATGCCGTCGTCGTGGTTGTTGTGGCGGCGGAACCGCCGTGGTAGCCGGAGAATTCGTGTTGTCCAAAGAATGATGATCGAGAGGTGTCGGCGGTGGCGACGTTGGATCCGAGGAAGTTTGAAGAGGGAATGGTAACACCAATCAGGTGATGCTGCTGCTGTTGTTGTTCACGGTGGTGGTTGTTGGGAGATGGAGGTGGCGGCGCGTGGGAGAAGTTGGCAAGGTTGAGCGCGTTGTTGGTGGAAGTGGGACTAGTGTTGTTATTATTACTAGTGTTGGGATTGACGAGGAGCATGTTTTGCGTTGGGTGTTGCGCCGCGTTGTCAGAGTAAGGTACGTAGTTTGGGTTCATAAGGTAAAGTGTCTGCAACCCTTCAGCGGAGGAAGGGATTTCTGAACTGCTGCCATGAAAGTACGTCGCCATAAGCCTCAAACTAAAATTCTCAGCTTTCTCGTATCAAACCTTCTTCACTCCTTGTTTGCGTATGTCTTAATCTGAACACCTCGATTAGCCCCTTAATTCGAAGCTATATATCAGTTTTCTCATGCGCCCCCTGATTGTTTTTTAGCAACAGATCCTAAAAAACACAACAAAACACACTTGTTTCAGTTATCGAATCCGATGAGTTACCTTAAAATGAAAAATGAAACAAAAAAAACATGAAATATGAACACCGGCAAGAAAGAAAAAGAGAACCTTTGGGAGGATGGATGGAGGAAGGGGGTTGTTGAAGAGACTGCACAAGATCTTATAATAAGAAAGGAAGAAAAATGAATAAAAAATCAAAAGGGTATTGTGCAAATCTATTATCTCGGCCGAGAAATGAAAAAATAAAAGCAACCAAATTGGATTGATTGTGTCCGTACCATATTCCTTGTTAATTAATAATGATTGATAAAGGAAGATAGAGCTACAAGGTTGGGTTTGGGTTGAGAAGAAGGGTGAGATGAGATGGTAGATAAAAGGGTGTTGTCTCAGCTAGACAAAGTGTCTATCATCGCGGGGCATAAGGAGCTAAAGCTAGCCACCCTTTTGCTTTCAAAGGGGATTTTGGATTCCGTTCGGAACTTAATTTGCTTGCTTCCTCTGCTGTGTGTGTTGTTGTCTGAGAGTATTCTCTTCTCTTCTCTTCTGATCTTCTCTCTGCAAGTGAAGTTTTTTTTTTTTTTTTTATATATAAAAATTTATGATATTTGGAAAAGACAGCTGGTGGATGAGTGATGTAAGATTAATTTAATAATTATAAAGTGTGGTCCGTTTTATAGTTACTAATAATAATATATAATAATACCGAGAATTAATTAGTTTATTTGCCTAATTAATTACTTGTATTTATGAACAATAATAGACAGCTCAAGCGTAATTTTCTTGTTTTGTTGTACGCTCTCACGCCTTTTGTTGCATCTTATTATTTCCTCCACAATTTCCCTTTTCCCTTTTTTCTGTGTTTGGTATGCATAATAATTAGCAGTCTTCATGTACCTATTATAAAGATCGATCCACATAAAATAAATTAACCACTCCTTGACCTTGTATTACAATTTATAAACCAAACATGCACCCTCACCTATTTCCAGCACGCACTTGACCAAAAAAGAAGCCATCTTCACACAATCACACGCTCTTGTTGATGAATTAATTCGATCTATAAATAGTGTATAAATGTTATGGAAAGTGGAATATTGGATTGAAGACTTTGGGAAGCAAGCAGCAAAGAAGGGATTGATCTTGATCGAAATCTGACCCTTGGCTATTCGAACCTTAGGATTATTTCTGCCCTTTGGTTTCTACACTACTTTTCCTTTTCACATTTATCCTTCTTTTTTTTTTTCTAAAATTCGTAGTTATGAGTCTATGTTCGATCTTTTCCCCTTTTTTTCTTTATTATTCCGTGGTTGCAAACAAGAGTTACAAGATATAAAACAATATAACTAACAACTAATAGGAAACACATAACCATGGTATACCCTGGCATGTGATTAATACAAAAAAACATGAGCAAACAAGTTTATGAAACTAGTTCCAGCATTATACAAAATAAATGTTTTTTTGAATATATTTAAATTTATAATAAATAAATGAATTTTTATGTATAAATTACATTATAATTAAAATTGACAAAATAATATTAAAAAAAAAGTTCAATTTAGAATTGGAAATTGGAAATAAATGAGAATCTATTGAAAGAGTTATTTGTTATAAGAAGATTGCAATATATAGATAAAGATAAAAGTAGGATAGTTTGAAATAGTTGATAAATTAACGAATATCTTGAACAGTAGTAGCATGAGTAGTTTGTTAAATACACATCCATAAGACAAAAGAAAGGATAATATATGGAGTGTGTGTGTGTCTAGTTGAAAGAGCGAGAATAATATGCGTATTTTTTATTAGTATTTTAATATGTGCATTAAACATGTTAAATGTTTATTTTATATATTTATTATTTATATTATATAAATAAATACTTTTGGTATATAAATTATATTATAATTAAAATCATAAATAAATAAACATTTAAATTATTCTTTAGATTTATCTAAAACAATTTAATCTCTTATATTAAAATATTTAAATTCAACTCAAACACGAGATAGAAGAGGGTAGATTAAAAGGAATAGAAGTCGTGTAAATGCATATCAAAAGGAGCGGAATTTTTGTTTTAAAAGACCTAATTGGGAGAGTGTAGAGTGAACGAGTATTACTCTCCAACTATTCTAATTTATGATATGAAACTAAATTATATAGTTTTTTTTTTTTTATCTCTGTATTAAAAAAATTACAGCCAACTCATACATTTTTTCAATCCAATTGATCGAATTAGACACTGATAAATGCGTAAATTGATTTAGTTTATGATTTGGTGGATTTATGAATAGTGGAATTAATAGCTCAAGGCGTATACAACCACTAATGATGCTCGTGTTATGCACTATATATGTACAGACACCACTAAGGACTAAGCATGTGCCACAGAAATATGTAGATGAAAAATAATATTTGTAGAAACATATGAACTACAAAATTGTCCCCACAAAATGTCTGTGTCACTTAATGAACGATCACCCACCAATGAATTCTTATCTTTGCTTGGAAAGGCAATATAAAAAAGCTGGTTTCAATTAATTATGATGTGTTTAGGGCCACATTTACTTAATTGCTTTGTCGGTCTCTAAAATATCCAGCAATAAGTTAATTATCATGTGGATTATACTAATTGAGCATGTGTAATCGAGATCTTTAAATGTTACTTATTTGTATAGTTTAAATTAACTGGAACTTAATTTTCTTTTCTGTGTTAATTTATTTTTTCTTAATTCCTACACCTATAAAATATTAAAATAATTTAACCAGAACGACACGTGATTGGTATTATTAGTTACAAATATAAGCTATATTAAACTTTATAATAATATATATAGGGAAAATATTACACGTACAGTCATATTTACTTTATCAAAAAAATTAGAATCATTGGTTTTGGCATTGGAATTGACATTAAGATGAAAGAACGGTCTTTACCTGATTAATTTATCCAAAATCTACTTTAAAAAATAATTAATTTTAACTAAAACTGGTCTATAGTTGCTTTGTTTCCCTATCTCCCTCCCTCTCGCCCCCAAAATAAATAAATAAATTTAGTCAAGTCTCTAAGGCTCTTTAAATAATTAATTCAGACAAGTTTCACATTTCTTTCTTCCTATTTCTTTTTTCTTATGCTACGATAATAGTAGTTGCAAGAACATATAGACCTTAGGCCTAGGTGTATCATTGTGAGTTTAATATCAAAATCCATTAGGAAAATATGACTCTAAGCTTACATCACTGTCTAAATATCACTAAAGTTAAATCATTATTTTTAGTGTTAGAAAACTTATTCAACCGTATTCAATACCTTTACGTTGGAGAGTGACATGCACCCTGGAAAATCTGCAGTAGAAATTAAGTCGAGTTCACATATTTTACGAAGAGATGTGGAAGTGAGTAACTCTACGAGTCATTCGTAAAGTTATGCCACGTTTGGGAGAAAAGAAAAATAAAAATTGAAGGATTTTGCTCCTCTCAATTCTCCTCATGTATTTTCTCCTGAAAGTTGAAGCAAACAATCATATTTATTTAAAATAAATATTTTCTTAACCATTGAAAGAAAATATTTATTATCTTTAAATTTTAACCATTTATATATTGCATAGACCGCATATATAATTCTTTTACATAAAACAACTCTACTTAAGTCGAATAAAGAAAACTATAAATAATAAAACTTTTTCTTAAAATATTTAATAAATTTCATACTATGATTGGAATTTAAAATCACTGAATAAAATTAAAATAATATGAAATTTCATATAGATTAACCTCATGCATTCTCTAATATGGGGCATAATAGTTTATCTTATCTATTTATTACAAATTTACAGAATTGTGACCTGACATTCTCCATCTAAAAGTTACTGATATCCAAACTAATAAACATCAGCGTATAGACAATACATATATGTCGATTTCTATTTTGTTTTTATTTTACGAATAAAGTATATATTCTTGTTTCCATCTCGTAACAATATTGAATCTTTCTCCCTCTTTTTGGTAGAAAAAATAAATAAAAATAACAGAACATAAGGGCATGATTGAATGCTTTACTGTTCCACAAAAACTAAAACGCAACTACGCAAGTTGATGATGTCTTGTTGAACTCGATCGAATTGGTCGACGACAGGTGTGGTTTCACTTTACAAGTATTCAACATGGTTAACATCGCTTTTAATGAAGAAGCCAATTAAGACATGGAATCTGTCTATTAGTCATTATTAAAAAGAGGATTAAGGAAGATGATTGAAACGAGATACTTGAAGGTCTATCTGCTGTCGCATAATTTTAACTTAGAACAACTTTCAATTTTTGATGCCCATGATGGACACAACGTACCTTCGTTACTTTTCCCTCCTCTCGTTAAATTAAATTTAATTCATATCACTCTCCGTGACGTTAATTTTGCACCACCACCCGACCAAATAAATAAATAGTATTTGAGTTTGTTTTAATTATCATTAGTGGTTAAGCAATGCAATTATGATATTTGTACTACAACTTCTTCTCCAGTTGTTTCATTGACAAACTATACTCTTGCGTTTTAATGTTGCGTTTATATATGTGGGGGAAATTAAGTAATGAATTTACATCCACAGGTGTACGTATTATTGTGACATTTTTTTTCTTTAAATAAAAGTTGATTAGATATCACTTTGAACTTTAAAATCATAGCACTTTCATCATTAAAAGAATTCTTTATTACTAGGTTTTACCAGAGTTAGACCAACATGTAAGATGGCTATCAATAAATGCTTTGTTTTGGTCTAATTAAGTAAGTGTACCGCTATATAACTATAATTAAAGGTGAATTAACGGTCCCTAAAAAAAAACAAGAATTAAAGGTGAATTTAACACTTTAAAATAAGTAACCCAAGAATTGTAAGTGTCACACCAATCAATTTATATATATATATTTATTGGTTCAAAGTTTTAGAAAATGAAAGAGTCAGGAAAGGATACGATTTCTACTTTCACCTATTAGGATTTTTTTTTCCCATAGGTACGAAGATAATATTATTAGAATTTGGAAGTTTATAACAATTCATTGTTCAACCAAGATTTTTTTAATTTTAATTTAGTTACTCAGTTACTTATAGCTTTCAAATACTACTAATGATAATTTGTGTTTAATTATATCTTATTGCAATCGGTCTTTGTTCAGAAGCTATCATCAACACTTAATGACAATGTAATGTTAATATTCTTTTAGTTAATTGATTGTCTCTCAATGATCAAGAAAGACAAAAGTTAAGAAAAGTACTTTTCTTAACTAAAGCATCTATAAGAGTTATAACTTTAATGACTAATAAAAATATGAGAGATAATTTAATTCATATTTTTTTATCCGTAAAAATAAAACATGTGTATTAGAAAATTTATAATAACTTACAAGAATGTTTAGTTGTGTTGGTTAAATTAGATATATAAGTATTGTAAATGTATTTGATACTGAGTAATTTCTACTTATTATAAAACAATAGATTTTTTCTCAACATACTTTTAATTAAAAATTTATTAAAAAATATATTTTTTATGGGTTTCATTTCTTATTTAACGAGTCTTTATCATAATTTTAATCATTTTAAAATAATAATAATAATAATAATAAATATATTAAAAGTAGTGGAGTGTTAAAAAGTGTGTTATAAACTTTAATTTTATCTAATTAATTGAACAAGTTAAGATATCAACCATTGTTTTAAGAATTGGACCGGCGGGTGTGTTATGTTCGATATGTAACAAGCTTTAAATTAGTTTTTAATTTAGTTTTTAATTGAATTGATGTTGAATAGATGAAATTAGCTTAAAATTGGTTAAAATTGGCGAATGATTTGATTAGTTTTCACAATTTGTAATTTTTTTTAAAATAATATAAATTATAAAATATACAATTTTATTCTATATTTTTTAAATTAAATATTATAATATATTAGATTTTATTTTATATATGATTTAAGACACTTTAAGTAAAGTTTAATTTTTAATATTATAAATATATCATTTTTTTAATATTCCTTAATATATTATATTTAAAAAATTAAAAAAATATTATTTTATTAAAATTGATTCAATCATACACTTTAATCACATAACCAAGGACTTTATTAGCATTGTTATCAAATTTGAACTACTCATCGATTCAGTTGAGATACTGGGTTATTGAGTTAAGGGTCGACTCGACAAGTTACTAATTGACTTGCATGACTCTATTTATACTAAAAAAAAAATTATAATATGTAAATTATACACTTAAATGTTTAATATTTAATCAAATTTAACAAATTTAGAAATATAGTTATGATTGATTAAATTTTTTGAAATACATACATTTTCAAAATTATATATTTAATATATACTGACAAACATATAATTTAAAATGTATTATACTAATATGAGTAGAAAATTCATTGAAGTTAAAAGATTTAACCAAATTTATTTTATTTAAAATAATACAATTTTTTTCATTTATCTCATTATTCCTTATATAAAAAATAATAATTTTTAAACTAATAAGTGTACTATAGAGATAAAATAAATACAAATGTTATTTGTAAATAACTATATAAGTCAAGTAAAATAAGTTAAAAGAAATGTAAAAATAATTTTACCAATTTTATTTTATATAAATAAATTTGTTTAAATATAAAAAAAAATCATACAATTCACCAAATTAATGGAATCAATGAGTCACCGATTCGACATTAAATCAAGTCAAATCGAACTAGTTCAAATCAGATTAAATATATTTTTAATTCAATTGATAACCCAAATCAATTAAATATTTCGATTCAACGAGTCGATCAAACCAATCATCCGAATTTAATAACAATGTTTATTGATAAGATTTTAAAAACATTGATGCCTAAGGGATAAAAAAAACGGCTCACATTCAACCAAGAGTGCATATCTCTCTTTCTATATTTCAACCCATCAAAGTGGATATATTAATAATATATAAATTAGTTATATTAAAAAAAAAAATTTACACAGGACCACAAGGTAGTAGAACATAAGGAAAAGGAGACTTAAAATAATTTACTTGACTAATTTGATTGTGAAGACTTTGGATAAAATGAGAATTTGAGAGTTCTAAACAAAGTTAAATTGGCAGAGAAATGCAATTTTACTTAATTTCAATAACAAAAGGACTTGATTATCTTAATGCAAAATAAAAATTACGTATAGCTTAATAAAAAAAAAGCATAAAAATAGAATTAATAAAAAAAAGATAGTGATTAAGAATAAGCAGTGGGGCCTTTTTTTTCCTGAGTGTCAAATCAATATTTATTTACAGCGCGCATATTAATTTAAGCAATTTTTTTTTGTAATTATGTATTTTTTAGAATAATTTAATAAAATATATAATCTAAAATATATTTACACAGAAAATATTAGATATCTTTTATTTTTTTAAACTCTATATTATTACATATGTCAATAAGATTTGCTTTTTTTCAATATGTATTATGTTTTCCTAAAATTTACACAATAATTTGGATTGTGCACTTAAGGTTAGAAAGGTGTTGAAATCTCAATCAATAGTAAAAAAAGAACAAATATCTTTATCGTGGTTTATTCACAAATGTTAATAAAGGAGTTTTAATTATTAAATCAATTATAATTAAATTAATAAAAAAATAATAACCAAATATTTTGTCTAAAGGAAAAAGATATAATATCTCTATAATAAAAAAAACTATAAAGAAATAAAATATTAGTCTAAACTAAATGATTTCATTATATTTAAAATGCTATTACAAAAATATAATTTATTATTTAATTAAAAATAGAAAATAAACAATACGTAAATTTTGAAATTTCCTTAAAAAAAAACTATAATTATAAAATATGACATATATTAAAAAAATGCAGGGCCCCTACCCTAGAAGGACACGTACCTCCGTCCCTGAGCGCAAGCAACAGTGACGTTTACATGGTGGCGGAAATAATGATTGTATTATTGGTCCACAAAAGGGCTGTACCTCCCAAGTCAATAATAATCAAAAACATCTGGATGTCCGCAAAGGGTTATATTATTATTAAAAAGTATTTTATTTTATTTTATATTTTATATTCTTACTTTATTTTAAGAATTATATAAATAATAATTTATAAATGAATATTTTTCGATGTGCATCATCATTAAACAAGAACGAATTCTCTTACAAGCAACATTATCATTACAGGAAATCCTAATCATTTATTAAGTTTAATAATATAAAAATTTTATTATAAAATAAAAAATTTGAAAATAATTAATGATTAGATTTCACCAAAACATTCTGTTTTTTTTTATACTGAGCCCCATTAATCTCTATTATTATACATCTATCTATCCAAATCCAATCCTTGAGAGAGAGATACTTAAAAGTTAAAACCCTATGCCACTCTCCCACACCATATGCTGCACTAATCAGAGAATATTCAACTTTTACCATATGCTAGTAGGAGTAGTTTCTATTTAATTGATTCTTATTTATTATTTTCTCTTTCTAAAATAACCGATGTTTGAAATTATTTCACACATGTTAAAAAATAAGTATTTCAAAACTCCAGCAAAAAAAAAAATTATTTCAAAAGAAATAGTATATTTAAGATACAACTTTACGAAAACACTATCATTCTCTTAATTTCTTAGTTATAATAAGTTTTATCAAGTATTTTAGACACGCTTATTGCTACATTTTTAACCAACATTCTATCAATTCAGTTAAAATTTATTAAAAATTATAAAATTAAAAGAGATATTAATTTAATAAAAATGTGAAACTCACAAAATTATAAAATTTTTTAAAAAATTTAACCAATAAAAGAATGTGTCTAAAAGAATGTGTATGTTATAGAGATGTATTTCTAACATTTTTAATTAACTAATCATATAATTTTTTTTTACAATAATACTAATAGTTTATAAAAAAAATTCTATATTTATATTTTGATCTTTTTAACTTTTATTTTTCAACTCAAAATTTAGGTTTAATTAAAATTTTCAATTTTAAGGAGATATAGTATATATCGTATTCATTCAAATTATGCATGAAGAAAATATATTTCTTTCAAACAGAATTATCTATATAAAAAAATCTATGCTCCAAGAAAGAAAGAAAAAAACCCTGCCAAATCCTAACTCCATATACCCATTTAATTATATACAGGCAAAAACGTTTAACAAATTTTAAGTATAAATATTTTTATTGACAGACGGAAAGTTATACTGTTTATGGTTTTTTTTTCCGCTATTTTATAATTTACACAGTAAATACTCTCATTTTTTTAGTTTCTTATTGGGATATTGGTTAACAAGACTCTTATATATATATATTCCATATTACTTCAAACGTGCAGTTGCACGCCATTCTTCGATTGGACCACAGAGGTACTGAGTTAGTTGTTCGCTTGGCTCATTCATGAGCTCAAATTTGTGGGTCTGTCTGTGGCTGGAAACGTCTATGTCATAAAGCCATAATGTGATTTTTTTTTTTCTCAAGCATAATGTGATGAATGAATGTATATTTGGAATTTTGGTATATATTATTCCAAAAGGATTTTTAGAAAATAAAATATGAAAAGAAAATTACCTTCTTAATTTTGTGGATAATTAATTTGTAGAAGTCCTTTTATATATATATATATTTTAAAAATATAAGATTTTCTACGTATTAATTAAAGAAATCTTTGACAAATAATTCCTAATGACAATTTTTTTAAGAGTGTATATAATCTATCCCTTACAATTAGATAATTTGACTAGAGTTATATAAGATCAGTATCAAATACTAGTACCTAATTATGTATGTGCACACTCCTTATTGGAGCTCCCTCCACAAAAACAAAAGAAAGCGTCCACTTGCAAAACTAATTAATTAAAGTCCCTTGTTTGTGGGTGTGGCCAGCATCCAAACTATTGCACGAGTAAATCATGCTTCCTCTTATCACGTTCTTCTTTTCATCAAAACCATTAACGTACATACATGATACATAGCCTAATTAATTAGTGCCAATTCCACCACCACTAACCTTGTCTTCACGTCGTTGTATTAATGGAGCAACAACGCGTGATCGAGAATCAACAAAGTTACCGAGTAATGCGGCTGTGGTCGTAGCTACTAAAACGGGGCCATGGATACATTGTAGCATCTTCATTATTGATCGAACTCCCAATGAAGTACTACTACTAATGTTCTTAATTGATAGGCACAAGAAAACACCACCACCCAAATGGTTTTCTGAAAGAACACGCATAATATTATTTGTGAAGAAAAGAAAAGAATAAAATAGGTTGCCCTAGCTAGCTCCTTAATTTTATTTTTTTTAATTGACCCAAGCACCTAACTATAACTATAGCCAGATGCATGTGGCCTATAATTATATCAATGTGTCCTTTTTGCTGGGCTATAACTCTATACTTTCCTGCTGACAGTTTGGCATTCGAGTTGAAGCTTAGTTTTTTTTTTTTTTAATCAATAATCAATATTGTTAGGGCATTGATTAACAAATTGAAAATCATTTATTTTTTTGTTAAAATATTGTTAATTTATTTCACCATGATTTTTAATATATATTTTTGTAACAAATTATACGTAATTCTTAGAAGTGACAATTTTGTTTTCTTTTTTTTTTCATAAAAAAAATAATATATATAGATATACATGAACCAAAATATACAATGATACTAAGAGTATTATACTAGAACTGTCCACCCAATAAGGGGACTATTACGTAAATTATCTTGATTATAATTACACAAATGATACCCATGGATAATAGAGAATATTACTACTAAACCAAAAAGTTTTACCATATAAAATAGTTAGTCAGACTCTCTTAAACTAACAATATTCTTATACCCATCATCAATCTCGTCCGTGTATAACTCTATACACTTAACCAATATTTGAACAAAGAACAATCCAATAACCCAAAATCATGATCTATGAACTCAAGAAACAAGTGTCAAGGTTAAGATATCACTAAGTAAAAAAATAGTAAAATGATGTATCACACACTTTAATCCAGCTTTAAGAATAGAACAAAATTTCCTACATTATAAATTGAACATTGAAAACTTTGTTATTAAATAACATATCATTTCTATTTAAACTAAATAAAATTACTATAAACAACAAATTAAGCTTTCTTATAATATTAAGTGAGTGTTTGTAAATGTGTTTGTGTATAGAGATTAAACTCAAGATTCATAAATAGTTAAAGTAGATTAATTTTGTGGCAAATAGTTCATGACTTCATGTTTTTGGTGGTGCAATATACTTTAAATGTGCTTTTAATTAAGTGAAAACTTTTTTATTATGAACTCTAGCTTTAATAATTTTCTTTAGACATTATTTATAGCAAGACCCAAAAATCATGTATGAAGTGGATAAAAAGGTGTAAAAGGGAGGAAATAAGATTGTATCTGTCTGGCAAATCCGTACCTTTTGGGGCAAGTCACATAAATGTACGTTGGTTCCAAAACAGTGAAATTAGATGGAGCTTGAAGCTGGCGAAAACTCGTAGTCAAACCTCACTACATTACTTTTCGTCGACACCGTTCATTCTTCAAAGTTAAAAGTCAAATTGTCTTTTCAGCAACTCAGCAAGTGTGTGTATAAGTTATACTACAAAATTAGGTCTAAGGTTGGAGAGCTACAGTGTATTTTATAGAACATGCTTTATATTTTAACTTACTGTTTCATTTCGGAAGGATTTTTAGAAATAAATAAATAAATAATGAAATTAATTTTTATAGAAGTTAAATTTGTTTTTTTCAATAGTCAATTAGTGAAAATTCTCTTAGATAAATTCATCTAAAAGATGTGGGACTTCTACAAATTATTTATTAAAAAAGATAATTTTAACTTATAGATAAACTAATATTATTTTTTCTTTATATTTTTCTCTCTTATAAATTTTTTAAAATAATTTGGCCAAACATATTCATAATTATTAATGGCATGCATGCATGATGCCGAACTATGACGGTAACTCATCTTAATTAATAGTAGTCGTTTTTTGTTTTCACCAAAATCCCTTTTGCAGCCTCAACAACAAAAACAAAATTAACTCTTTTGCAGCTGGTAATGGCATAAGCATATGTGTCCAATGGAATATTTCATGGAAACCTCACGAGAGTGAAAGCTGTCTATCTGTGTATAAGCTTTCATCCTAAAATCAAATAACTTTCCACTCAAAACATCTCTCACATAATTTTCCCTTAAATTGTGAACTTGGTTAGAATGTTTAATCAAACATACACTTTATAGACTTATAAAGTAATTGGAGGATTCGAATTCATAATACTTCTTTTCTTCTCTTTTCCTTTATCTTTAAATTCTTCATTTTCAATCACTAGATTAACTTTATATTTATTATATTGAATTTTTTTGACACATTATTTTAGAATGATTTTTAGAAAGAAAAAATATATAAAAAAAATTATTTTTTTTATAAATTAAAATTATCTTATCTAATAGTTAATTTATAAAAATTTTAAATTTTTTATAAGAAAATATATATAAAAACTTCTGCTAATTAACTATTTAAAAAGAAAATTTTAATTTTTAAGTAAATTAATTTTATTTTTTTTAAAATTATTTTAGAATAATGTGTCCACGTAACTCTATAATAAATATGTGTTAACTTTGTTCTAAGCGTTAGTTTGAGTTGGATTCAACTTTTTTCAAACACACACATTTATCCTTGTTAGTGTTTGAAACAAATTTAATAATGTGAATCAAATATTCTCCCACCACATCTAACATAAAAAAATATACATAAGTTATTTTATAAAAGTTTCTATCGGATAGGGATGATTTGTTTCAACTGAACGCGAAAAACAAACATGCTTAGCTGAAACTAGAAATGTTGCCAATTGCGCAAGCATGTCAGGCAGAGCAAATTTGTCACGCCTTGGACTGCAAAATTAGAAATAATAATAAATTAGATTTTTTGTTCACATTTTTGAAGCTTTGCTATCGGTAAGATACTACATTACTACCCATATGGTTAATGTTGTTCACATGGGAGTAAAATGAACTAGGGCTGCGCAAATAATGAAATACTACTGAATTGTGTGGCCCGAGTTGATAAAAATTAAATAAAAGTATTATATTCCAATATAGTCTAATTTGACGTGAGATTGGGGTCAACCAACTACCCTAATAATGGTGCATATTTAGATTTTATTATTTAAGAAGAATGGTTTTCTTCTCAAGAGTTTTTTTTTCAAGAAATTAAGAAGAGAGAATTTTAAAAAAAAAAAGTAGATGAACGGAACACATTTAATTATTTCAGTAGTATTTCATACGATATATAGAGTTTTAATATAGCTTAGTTTTTATTATGGAAATATTTGTTTAATCTTAATATTTTATTTTATTTTTATTATTTTAATGGATAGAATTTAGTATGGGGTAGACTAATTGTTAGCTCGCAGCAGATATGGCCCGATCTAACCGAGCCAATCATTGTTGTGACTTTGTTATGAGCAAACATGGCTTAACCACAAGTTTATTATCTCATGCCTTTTTTTTATCATTCTTGTCACATATCCTTATTAACTTGACGGTTAAATATAGTTAATATTAATTAATTAAGAATATTCATTCATTCAATAAGTCGTAACTGTTTCATAAAAATGCTTGAAAATATATATACGAGAATTAAAAATATTTGAAAAGCATTATTCAATTAAGTGTCAATCCTTTTCAAAGAAAAGTCAAGATATATATAAGACGTGATTATTGAGAAGATTTTTTTTTAAAATATCGTTGGGAAATTTGAATCATAGAAGATAAAGTTTTATATGACTAATGCATGTATTTATGATTTAGGGATGAAAAATGAAGTTGAATTTAATATATATGCACATATATTATTCACAATTTTTTTTGAAAAGCATATATTATTTATAATTAATGAGAAGAAAACTACAAGAAAAAGGAACATGCACAAATGTCATTCAATTATAAATAAATTATTTTACAAGGTCAAGTGCATTATCATATTAAATTTAAAAGAAAAAAAGTTATAAATTGACAGTATAAAATTTATTTTTATAGTTATTTTTTTTACACCGTATATTTTTATAATTATTTAATCACAAATATCAATTATATAATAATTTTATTATTTTTTATAATAATTATTTTATACTTCGATACATAAGACATAGTCATTAAACTCAAAACTATACTCAATTATTGTTATTGATGAGGTTGATCGACGGTTGGGAATATAATGCACCGAAAGATAAAGCAAAACAGCAAGATTGGTAGATTGATCGAACGGCCAAAAGCGGCGCGGAGAAAAGGGAAACTATAGAGGCGCGTGCACAATGAGATGATTCCCCTATCTTGCTTTACGAAGGCAAAGGAGCGGTTTGGATGAAGCCACGTGTTGAGATTAAACGCACTAGTAAATAGAGGAATTCGACAAACGAAGTGGGTCCCACGATGCCCCACGTGCGCGACTTTGCAGAAGTTTGCTGGACATTTTACATAAAAAAAAAAAGAAGAAAAGTGCCCTACCACATCCTATGGACACGTGTCCTAAGATAATATGCAAGCTCGTGTGGCTCTCCCTTCTCTTCGACACTCACTCCCTAGGGTTGTCGTGAGTGCGGACCCACCCTCAGATTCCAGCCACTCGCGCTCTTCGTCGCGTGTTGTCCTTTCCGATATACAGGTTTGGTTTATTTTTCATATATTGAGCTGATTACTACAGCCAGCTTGTATCACAACTTGTGAAAATGTTAGTTTTCTCTTTACTAAAATTATTTTATTTCCTATAATATATTATAAATATTGATCAAAAAATTCTAAATTGAAAAACAAACAAGATTATGGGAGCCTTTATGTGGGAATTATGTATGTGGAAAGAAAAATGTTAAGAATATAGTTTTTTTAATATATTTTCTTTGATGGATTAAAATTTATATATATTTTTTGGATCTGACATCCTCTTTCTTTTAATTTTGTAAATTTTAATAAAATTAAATCGATAATAAAAGAGCGTATTAATAAGAATATATTATTAGTTATTCTCATGTGGGTATTAGATTTATGAGGTGTGTAACAAGGATATAAAGTATCTAGCCTTTGTTTAAGTCGATATTTATATGTAATATGTGAGTCTAGCCCTGGCATTTCGTATCTGCCGCCTCTTCTATGAGTATATTATATTTACCTATTAAAAAAAATATAAGAATAAATTACACAGTTGATTGTTCTTTAATTTTTGTCCTCATTATTTTCGTGATTTTGATTTTATATTTTATAAATTTGTAAGTTTGGTTTAATATCCTCAATTATACATTTATTTATTTCCTTTGGTTTTACATTTTAATTAAGTAAATTATTTCTTTATAGTACCTGAAACGAATTTGTTAGAGTTGGAGTTCAATTCAACAAAAATAAAAGAAATAAAATAAACACAAAATTGATAGTTGGTCAAAAGTTAAGTTATTTCTACATTGTTGATCATTTTTAAACATTTTGCATTAAATAGTTATTTCGCAATATTAAACTGTATTTCTGCAATTAGGTTCCCAAACAGAAACTTAATAAAAGAAATACAAATTTATAGATTCAATTGAAAAATAATTTAAATTAAATTAAAAATCATCAAATAACCATAAAGATGAATTTCACCGTGAATATTTATATATATTCTAAAACATTAATTGATTAACATCTTTTTTCTGTTTTCTGTTCTTTTCTATATTGTTTTTGTCTTCCTTGAGTTGACAGTTGACACGGCACAGAGAGGACTTGATCCAGTGGTGGCCTCCTCTTCCTCGTATTTGAGCTCTGACACGTTAGTCAAGTCCATCATTTTCTTGTTAAAAACTCTTTCTTTCACTGATTGCAACCGTTGCTTTAAAATTGTACATTTTTTTTTTTTATATTGTATGAACAACCAATTATATATATATATATATATATATATAAATCATAGACATCAAATACTATATTACACATTGAGAGAAGAAAAATAAAAGGGAAGAACTATGCGTATGATAAAATATTCAAAAAAAAAAATGAATGTAATATATCAAAAGGTTTTAAAAAATAGTTTTAATATAAATGAAGGTAACAATGCCATTTTTATTTTATCAGTATATATCTTACTTTCTAAAATAGATAAATAAAAAGGAGAGGAGAGATCAATATATAATTTAATACACGATATTTTTCTCATTCAAACCAAATATATATGGCAACCTATTAATCATAATTTAAACTCACCATCTTTCTATTTGTCGTTATGAAGTATCTAATTGAAGTTCCACTTAATTGGATCAAGGTGTCATAATATATAGTATATTACGTACGTAACTTTGTTGAATGAATATTTTCCCTGGCCAACTCTAACGGTTTTGACTTTTGACACCACTGAGGAGCATTGATCAGTATCATTCATTCATGTGTTTTACAATATCATTATTCATATTCCTCTAAACTACAAGAAAAAGACATGCATGAAATGATACGTGGAGAAAGAGAACCCTATTATTCAACATAAAAAAATACACAGCACATTTTGGGAATTTACACAGAACAAGAGTTGGTGGAGGGTTTAAAAAGGTACTCCAAAAAAATGGATTTTAGGTCACTTGGGGTAGGTAGGTAAGGAAATTTGGACTTTTATCTGTTGAAGTTTGGATATTTTAGGTTAACTCATGAAGACACTTTAGACGAATATAGAGTCCTACGAGTTGCAGATGAGCAAATGTGGGTCCTCTAGTGTGGATATTTTCTGAATAAACTTTGCATACGTGTGGTGATTTGTTGGTTGAATAAGAATATACTCATTAGTTTTAAAGAAATACTACATTATTGATGTCTTATACTTTTTTTCAATTTATATAAGATGTTTGATTTTTATACATCATTAATGTCTTAAGCTTCCTTCAAAATATGCTTCTAAAGCATATGAACTCTTAACATGAACCGGGAACAACAAGAATATTTGCTAGTTTTTTGGCTCCTTGTGACGATGTTTAAACCTCTCATTGTTTAATTTGCATGGCTGGCTGTGATAGCCAAAATTTGGAAGATTATTCCTATCTGAAAATTGAAATCAAATCCAAAATCAAGAAAACTAATAGGATTCTTGATTTCCTGTTACAACTCAAGAGTGAAGAAGATTGTTGATAAGTTGACTGTAGTCGCATTAAGAGAGAACATTCTCAATCAACTTTAAATAAATTTATGATGTCTTCCTTTTATCTTGATAAATATAATTACTTCATTACATCTACGATGTCCAAATCTGTTTCATATATATTTAGTCCTAGAAATAAATTTATGCAGTTAGAAGAAAATCTTAGAGAAGTATAAGCTAACATCTTCAGACTTAACATAACTCAGGGTTCTTAGCAATATTTTAGAGACCCAAAAGGGGGATTCTTATAAAAAAAAATTCAATGGTGGATTAATTGTTTTTTTCTTGAGGCAACAGTTTCTTTGATGGTGGATATCCGTTTTCTGTTCCTAATTAACAGAGAATTCTCTCACCGCAGATAGTGTTAAGTGTGTGGCAATTGGCAAATGTGGTAACTTGACTGGGTTATCTATTATTGGCTTGATTGCTAACTAATGTTTTGGCACATTTATTTTTCGTCATATCTTATTATCAATATTTTATTTGAGTTTAATTGAGAGTGGTCTTTGCATTATTGCACAACCCTCATCTACATTTTCCAACTTGGCTTCTTATATACAGTTAATTAAGAAGTGTCCAAGATTTTTGTGAGTAGTGGTATTGTTTTTGTTTCAAAAAAGATTTTTTTGTATGTATTTTTGTATAGATTTGGATGAGTACAAGATTGTCTTATATATAAAAATTATATGTACAGAGTGGGAAACACAATCATATTGGAATAGATATAAAGGGGAATTCATTTTTTTGTTGGAATATATGTCTTTGTTGCCTCTAGATATAGTCTTGTTAATTATAACCAATGCAATCTTCAAACAGAATTTGGCTTTCCTTTTGGTGGATCTTTAATTTTTATTTACTGGAACATGGATACTTCTTCCGATACTTTTAACTCTTATTTTGCTTTACATAATATATATATTTTCATGTGTTTAGGTGAGAAAAAAAAATTAAGAAGTGTCCAAACAGTTTAATTAAGGATATCAATAATGGTCTCACCTCCTGCTTTTACCTCTAATGTATAGAAAGGCAATCCTCATTTATCACTTATTTTTGACTCATTCCTTTGACATTGCTATCTCTTATATTTGTCGACCCCATAAATGTTAATTAGCATGAAAGCATTTTCGTCAAATTTGCACCACGATATTTTCCATGAAAACAATATTTTATAGTTTTTAAATATTTCAAACTAAAATTTATTTTTTTAAAAATGACATTCATCCACAATGCTTTTTGTGATGTCACTAATCATGCAGAATAGTCGTGTTTTGTCCCTTTCTTCCATCTCAAAAGTTTCTCGATCAATGGCCTTTTGATTTTTCCTTGAATGTTACCAAAACACATGCAATTCCTTGAAATAGCTTTTAGGTCTAGAGAAGCAATTAAGTCATGCCTAAACGGAAGTTTATATATGTTGTGCTACAAAACGGGATTTGTCTTAACTTTTAATTATATTTATAATAGAGTTTAATGATGATATAATGATAATGTGAAATAATAATCAATTACAGTTTTCCATTTAAATTAAATTAATTAATTTTTATAAAATTATATTAAAAATCATAGAAATGATAAATTATAATTTACTTGAAAATACGAATAAAACAAATGAGTGAATTCCGGTGTTGATCTCCATAATGAGGTAAGCCAATCTTGTTTACTGTTTTAAATTCCTTTGCTGTGCAATTTGACATGATTGTGAAGAGGTAATGTGTTCTTCGAGAAATCATATTTGTCAACACTGTTGGTATTGATCGAAAAAGAGATATATTGTATAGTAAAAGCCTCTCAAGCACTGTTCTTAAATGATGTCTAAGAACTTTAATAAAGTTTTTTTTTCGCGTGGGTTAGTCGGCCATATATCTTAGCATTTTATATATAAATATAGTTGGGATGAGTAAAACTTTGAACAAAACTTTATGATGCGAGTGATGTCAATAGAAATTAAGGGGTTGGGAAGCCCTTCACGTGCGTTTGTATGTTATAATGCAAGCATATATGTGGGGACCTCACTAGCTAGCTACACCAAAATAATCAAATCATATCAAAACCATGCATATTAATTTGAATGAATTGAATATGTTAGTAGCAATATTTATAGATGATTGACAAGTTCAAAGTTTAGAAAATTTTCTTGCACCCAGTTTCTTGTGTTAGGTTATCTCATAATTATGTAATGTCTCCTTGTAAGGAAACAATGTTCCTGGATGCTTTGTTCAACTCTCTGAATTCTTAGGCGGCTTAGAATTTAGAGCATTCTAATCCAGAAATTTGGAGTGATAAAGCTAAAGAGCTTTTATTTTTTAATCACTGATAGGTTAACTTTGGAAATGAGACTGCTTTAGAGTCAACTAATTATTTTCAATGTAAACAATTGTAAGGTTCATTTATTTCTATCTAACTTAATTGAAATTGTATTGTCATCTCAGCTAACTAAAATTTAAAGATAAATTCATTGATTTTTGATATAGGTCACAGGTATCAGAATTCTTGATAAATGACAAATCAAGTAAAATTATCTTGAGTGACAAAATTCTTTCTTTATATATTTATCGTAGATGTAACTCAAACTCGAGATGTTTAGTCTTTATTCTGATTAGTAACAGAAAATTTTGTGGCGTGAGGTTAGCATTATTGAGGCTTCAAATCATCACTGATGCAATTTCTTCCTTCATACATAACTTAACTTATACGTGAACAATGAACTTGTCAAAAACCTGAAAGTTATTAATGAAAAAGTTATTAATTATTGTCTATGAACAATGAACAATGAATTACACCATATGTTACGTTGTTACTTATGCACCTACAAGCCAATGGAGGTTTTTTTCTTTAATTTGAAATTTCCTGATTATGATAGTAACTATTCAAGTGAAAAACAAAAGAGATGGGAGTGAGCGTTACTAATCAATGTCAACAGTGAAAAGCTAAAATTGCAGACAAGAAAAAAGATAAAGATAAAGAGAGGAGTGAAGAAAAAAAGAAAGGAAAATATATAATTATGATATGATAGATAGAGTTCTTTATTCAAGGGTCGCTAACTTTATTTTGTTTTCTAGCTACAAAGTATATATTGGAGACCAGTGTGGTGCATGAATATATATATATTTCAATTTTCTCTGAAAATAACTTGACCTTGGATTGTTGTGTAGGCGTTCTCTCTCAAACTTCTTCATTTCATACGTTTATAATTAGAGTTTAATGTAAGATGTACTTACATAATATATAATAATTTTACAGTCACTTAATTTTAATTTTATTTATAACATTTTGAGTATGATAATTCAATTATTTTTATAAAAATATCTTAAAAATCACTTAAATAACTCAGCATTATTAAACTCTTTTTTTATATATATATATATATATTTTTTTTTTATTGAACGTTTTAAATGAAAATAACTTTTAAACAATAATAACCTTAAATTAAAAATAAAAATAATAAACGTATCAAATTAAAATCCCAATTTTAAATATCCTCTCTCTCTCAATTAATTTTTAGTACATAGACAAAATACTACCATCATCATCATGATCACCACCATCGCCACCATGATTACTATTGTTTCTTGCTACCGTCAGGGTCACCGTCACCATGACGATCGTCGTTCCCGTTGTTGTCGTCACTACTACTACTGTCGGTAGCGGTGGTAGTGGTGACGGCAACAGTGACAGGATAGTAGTCATAGTGATGAGAATGACGTTAAAAACTACTAATTGAGAGAGAAAAGAAAGGATAGAATTTGATGGTGATACATTTAAAATTGAAATTTTAATATAATACATTTATTATTTTTAATTTTAATTAAAGATTATTATTATTTGTTATGATTATTCTCGTTTAAAAATAATTCTTTTTTGAAATGTCACTCGTGTGTGTATATATATATATATAAAATCAGTTTTCTCGTGTAAGTATGAGCTAAGCAACACGCAAGGGGTGGCTTCAATATCATGTATGTATAGTGTTTTCAACGGAAAACTTATATGTGAATATTTGGATTGATTTGCTCCATAATTTTTGTCTGCTATTGATATATAGACCAACCATTATGCAGTGTGGTTGGATATTTTTTTGTGATATTTCCTCTCTTGTATATAATTGGTTGGATATTTTAAGAAAATTCTTTATCGATTGGAGAATTTCACTTACCAACAAAGTCTTGCATAATTAATCAAAGTTGAGTTCTTTAGACATGTTATAACTAGAGTTTCATTCTCGATCAGATATATTATATAAAAAAAAGATTAACTTTATTTTATAACTTTCATACATCAAAAGAATTGTCTCCTTGGACCTTAGTATATATCACTTTGTACCGAGTTTGGAAGCATTCAATTATTGCAAGCTCATGACTAGTTTATGGTCTTTCCTTTAATTCAAGGAAAATATGTTGTCAATTTCGCACATCAAATTCACTAGTGATGTTAATTTTGTTGTAGCGAAGTTGGTCTAAAACTATATATCTTACTATGAAACTGTTTCCTTGATAATTAGGTCATTCAAGTTTTATTTTTCATTTTTTATTTTTTATATACATTTCAAGGTGGGAATTAATTAATCATCATCATGATTTGTATAGGATTGATACACACACATCATGCATGATACGGAACAGAATATCCTAACTTGAAAGTTATATATTTATATGCGTTTGTTCGCAAAAAGAAAAGGATGTGACCCCTGTTATGATAACATGAAAGTTATTATATATATTTGTGACATGATGACTGCTATGACCTATCTGAGAAAGATATGTGTTTCAATATAGTAATGAGATACCACATCGGTCGAGTGCAGATCATGTCACATTGTACTTGTGCTACAAAGCGTGCTTGACAAAGTGTAGACAGAGATAATGGATGCTCCAACAGACATACCTGTTAATGTATATATCCTGCTCACAATTACACATATACATAATATATTCAGAAATTGTATTTTACTATTTTGTTTGAATATTTATTTTATAAAAATAAAATATATCATTATCATCCATCGTGGAGGTCAATTGACACCTAGCTAACTTAATAAATAACTATGTCAAATGATCAAAACTAGTAGGTAAGTAATTGAGTTGAATCTTCAAAATTATCAGCGAAAATACAAACGTGCATTGTCTATGAGGGTAGACAACACATTTATTTTTAAGTATATATTGGAATTCATAGAAATTCTATCTATAAGGACTTCCCAAGAAAGTGCCAAAACAGCTTATAGGAGAGATGGATGACTTTTTCAAACGAATTTAAAATGTCATCTGCTAATGCTATCCGAAAATGAAAAGATGAAAGCAATTTATACGGTCAAGAATGTGTAAAACTTGGGGGAATAAATACTCCAAGACTCGATCAACAAACCATATCTAATCATCATAATTTCAGTTGTAAATTCAAAGAACCATATATATATATATATATGCTAAAACTAGTTTTATAATGTAAATTATACGGGATAAATATTTTTTTAATATATAAAATATAATATAATTAGAAATCATAATAAATAAAAATATTTTCAAAAATATAAAATATATTTTGAATTTATAATTTCAATTGTGGTATAAGATTATTTTTAACTATTGACCATTTCTTTTAAAAATTATTAAAATTCAATTTATGGATACAAAATAAGGAGGGTAAATTTAAAAAGATAGACGATTAAGAAAATGAAATTCTCTGGAATTTTGATTTTTAGTCCCTTAAATTTTGTTTGACTGATTAAAGTTTCTGAACTTTTTTAAAATTTGGTTTTTAGTCTCTAAACAAAAATTTAAACTCCTCATTTTTTATTCATTTAATGAATTTTTAAGGATTAAAAACTAAATTTTTAAAAAATTTAAAGACTAAAAATATTAACGAGAAAAAGTTTAGGCACTTTCATCAGTGAAATGAAAATTTAAAACTAAAAATCTTAACAGTCAAACAACTAAAAACCGAAATTCTTAAGAAATAGAAATAGAGACAGAGGTAGGTATCTTAAATAAGAGTGTTTTTACAATCAACATAATTCTTGGAGCCCAAAAGCCCATGATGCGCGTTTTGCTCTGATCCAAAAGCACAAAACTCTTTCCAGATTCAATCCCCTATCTCACATTCTCATGACCCAACATAATAAGATGTTTCGCACAGTTTGTTTTCTTCTTTTAAAAGCCTTGTTTTAACACAACTTTTTTTTTTTCAATAAATTAACAAAAAAAGTGTCTGTTTAGAAAATAAGCCAATTCCAACATCATGTAATTATAAGTAGGCCAGTGATATATATACCTCCCTACGCTATTAATATAGCTTCCTATTTTTATTTTGTTTCAAAAATATCCTCAATTTAAAATTAAGTTACTAATAATGATACCTCCCTAATCTAAAGCTCTTTTATTTTGTAGTCCAAAAATGAGAAGAAAAGATTAAGAACGAAATACAAATCTTGGAGGCACAGGAACAAAATTTCAAAAACAATAAAACTTCATTAATGTCACAAACGAAAAAATATATGTAAAAAATATGTTATTTGGCTATTGATATGTCGATAAATTATATTTTTCATCTTGAAAGTATATTAATAGTCAATGAAATACATACATTTTCCATCTTAATATATATCAATTTATTATTAGAATTCTAATTAAACTCTTTTGCTTGCCTTCGAGTGAGCATGATTTGAGTGTTCTGGAAAATATAGAGAATATTTTTATAATATTCAATTAAACAAAGTGACTATCATTAGTATGAAAGGAGAGAGATTATACTAAAAAATAAAGAAAAATTGACATAGACATAAAACATCTTGTACGATAATAATAAAATAATTGGATCAAGATCAACGATCATGTATATTTTTTTTTTCAAAATCACAAGAGATGAATTCAATTAATAATAGTATCCCTAACCATATGATGATTAACACTAATTCATTTGAGGTCATGGTCAAAACGATGTTTATAATATAATATATATGAAGAAAAAACGTTATAATTGATTGTGACACATAACTCGTATGTTCTTGAATGTATAAGTATGTTCATTCTAAATTAGGAACATATTATACAAATAACCTAATTTTAAATTAAGGACATATCTAGAAGGAAAAAAAAAAAAGGAAGATATATTATTATCATAGAGAAGTATATATACCGACAGCCTTATAGGTAAACTTTCTACGGGCATCATTTGAGCACAAAGTAGGTTACAATCATTTCTAATGTAATTACTTTATCATGTATTGTTTTGGTACATGAATGTTTATAAGTCAAGGCATATTATAAATCTTAAGGAATAAGCTAATATCACTTGTCAAAGAAAACCTACCAACACAAATGTCTCAGTTGAATTAAACTCCATTACCTAGTTAATCTCTTTTTGTAAAATAATTAAAGAAAAAAAAAACTGACAAATACGAAAATAATAAAAAATAATTCTATTTAAAAAATAATATTCTTATCATCCAAATCCAATGACAGGTATCTGTGTATTTAATTTCACAAGACTTATTATAATAAAAGAACAACTATCCCTTTATATAACAAATTAAAAAACTCTTTCAGAGTGGGGTGACCTTTCTTATAGGGTATGGCCACATGTTACATTGATTTTGTGACGCATTTTCTGGGCCTACATATTAAATTACTATCCTTTTCTCCTTACTATTATATTACTAATATTGAAGCAAGTTTCTTTCGTAGCAGAAATTTCCAAAATTGAATGATCTGAAGGGATTGGTGTATCTCTTGTGACTGTGACAGTGCGAATTCAAATAAGATTCTCTGTGTTGTTGAATGGCCCGCGCCATTGACTAACAAATACTGCCATTCTCCCTAACCACTATCCTTCACAAAATGGGCTGTGGCCTTACACATGTTTCTGTGGTCCTTCAATCATTTCTAGGTCCATTACTTAGACAGCCCATAATAACTTCAACCTATAAAGAACAAAAACTATGCCATTTGCCTAATTTGTTGGAACTTTTCCATTACTTCATTTTCTCTTTTTTGTTAGGGACGGTTTTTTTATTTGGTAGGGTAAAGTCGACTAAGCAGAAGAATGTGTAAGTATAATAAATCAACTTAGCACACAAGTAAAATCTTGAATTTGAGATTTATTGATGAAAAAAACGAAATTATTAGAAATAGAGTCAATTAAACCTTAATAAAGATGATACATAATCAATTAGGTTTTCTTATAGAGATTAATTATGAGATGTATCTATTTGGATTCTCATATTTGGAGCTGAAGAATGAAGTTGATACGATTTACAATTGAGAATTGGCATCTTAGTTGGTAAGAATCAGAGATCATCTTGAGTGAATGTGATAGGGTTGATTTTTTCCCAATATTTTTACATCTCAATTTTGTTTTATTTTATTTTATCGTGGTCTTGATAGGAGATTATTTAGAAATCAATAGAAAATTCTTCCACGAGGCTCAAAGGGTGGTCATATGATATAATCCCATTTGAAAAGTATCATAGTTTTTTAGGTGGTCAAAGAAAAAGCACAATGGATACGTTGATTATGGAAATGCAAATATAAAACTATGATTGAAAAATATTTATTTTATTACCTAGAAATGTAAAAATATTTAAGAAAATTTATTAAATACATTAAAAAGTGTTGTATTAAATATCTCTTGACTTGTATACCTGATAATTAGATGCTATTAAAGAAATATAAATATTTGTACATAATAAAGAAACAAAAATGATTTTAAAGAAATGAAACCAATTTTTAATTTGGTTTGACTGATAAAAGGGCGCGATATTTTTTAAGCGAAACCTTGAATTTAAGTTTAGTGAGTTGAAATAGTAAACATTATTCAACAAATAAAAAGGAAATGATAAACATTAGGAGGATTTGTTTCCTAAGTGAGTCGATCTAATTGACTTATAACTTGAATTAATCAGAAATCAAAATAACTTAAAAATATTATGAACAAACTAAAAAAAAAAGAAAAACGAGTTGTTTATTTAGGATAAAGAAAATGCTTGGATGGTTGGTAAGAGGGTGGAAGCATGGATACTGTTTTATTTTATTTTTTATTCTATCAAGTATCAATCATATATATGAATTATTTTTTTGAAAAATTATTATTAGAAAAACACGGTTTTATGGGATTGAGTTATACTCGAATTCATTTTCTAAGATAGTACTAGATTTTATTTTATATTTATTATTGGACCACCTATATTTGGAACACTTCTGACTAGAGGCTAGAAATTTTGAATATGTCTATGTTAAAAAAGTCGCATAATTGCAAACACTCATTTACTCGCCTTAATTGTAGTATTTAAGGATTACTTGAAATATAATCTTGAATATGATGATAGTTTAATCCAACGTTCATTAGTGATATTTTAAAACTAATGTATATAAAACCTCACTTTATAAAAAGTTTTGTAATCATTTTTCTTTTATAAACAAAATTTCATTCATCAAAATTACACCACAAAAAAAAAATCTATCACAATTACGTAAAATAAAAATTTATACACAATACAGGAAAAAAATCATAACTAAGAGTTAAACTCAAACCCTCTTTTTTCAAGAATGATGATAAGTTTATTAATTTTTATAATAATAATAGTAAATCATTTTAAAATAATTCCTCATTTCAAATTAGTTAAAACGTAGTCGATCATGTTGATGTGAACACTGGTCATTTCATTTGTAGATGACATTAATTAACCCTTATAATATACCATGATGGTTGCTTCATTGGAACAACGAAGACGTATCCCACTTTAATACGTCTATGAACAGTTCCTATCAACCAATGAAAATCTTCCAACAAGGCATTTCCACAATATAGAGTGTGCAAGTGCAACGTACATGGCTGTGAATCGATGGATATGCGTTTACTCATCATAATTTCTACAGTGTCTGGTCTATTGGGCCTAATGGTGTCTCCTCTTGACTTTTTTTTTTACATGTTAAAAATTATTATTATTTTCTTCCAATGTACATCAAAACTTGGCTGCCAATGATAAGTGCACAAAGTGATGATCAAGATAAAAAAAAAAAAGTCAAACGAGAAATAGCAAAAGGTTAAAGACACAAAAGTTAAAGCTGGTTTCCGCAATTCTATCTTTTAAGTAGATCAATGCTTTTGCAAACACAATGATGCACCATCATTCTTCAGTAGTTCATTTTTTGTGTAAAGGGATCCTGCTTGCACCTGCCCTAAAATCTGATTTTACACATTCACCTTGTTGTTAGTGATTTATATCGTTCTCATTTTTTTTTTTATATACTTAAGACGTATCTTTCACGAGAGACAAACTTGATCTAATCAGATAATAAAACTCTTCACGGAAAAAAAAAATCATGAATTAGACATAAAAAAATCATGCAAACAAAATACACTATAATTTAAAATAATTTTTCATATCTACTCAAGTGATCCCTTTTTCTTTTCCTTTCTGTTCATAGTTAGTCCTGAAGTTGTCAACGAATTGCTGATGTATACTTGATTCTGGAACAGAAAAAGTAGATTACGTTTTAAAGTACGATTCATTTAGTTTTTGGACTATGAATCTTAAAATATTAGTTGGTCTATATGATGAAGCCGAAAGAAGGGAGGAAAATAATACTATAATAAAAAGCATGCAGCCTTTATAGATTACGCACATGTATATTTTAATCAGGTTTATGTTCACACTTTCAAATTAGGGGTCATGTATGTATGCTTTATAATTAAAACAAGATTAAATCCTTATAGATTAGCCAATTGCAATGTAACCGATGTGATAACTGATGATGATAAGGATGAAAACCTCTCCATGATATCGAGATTTAAAATTGCATGCATGACTAGCTAGATTATTAATTTCTTTAATTATGGCCCCGTATCATTGCAAAGATTTTGTATGTTTTGAAATCATCAAATATTTGTCATCTTAGTTTATGGATTACATGAGATGTACCAAGATCTTTGATTTTTTATTTTTTTTTTAAGAAAAAAGAAGAAAAAGCAAGCCATCAACGTACTTGTGACTTGTGAGTGCTTAACCAGTTAACCTAGGTCCAAGAAATTCAACATATGTTGCTTTTTCACACTAATACTTTCTTTAATTATTATTATTATTATTTTTTGCTATTTTACGGATGCTTAATTATGGAAGTGTAAATTAGTAAACGTTAGGAATTTAGACCGTTATATATAGTGTCCCATGATTTTGTATAAGTTGGACTGCTTCAATTTTCAACTCAATTTTCTAGTCTTTCATTATTCTTTACACGACTCAAATCCGATAGGGTTTGTACGCAAGAATTCCCAATCATTATTGCAGTGGCTTTTTCGTCACTTGTGTAATAAAAAAAATTGTATTTGTTACGTCAGAATACCTATATGGCACTTATATATAATTAATAGTTAAATAAATAAATTATACAATAAAAAGATGATTCGTAAATAGTAGTGAATACAGCAAAATTGACGAACGCTTAATTAAGCAGGTCAACCTAGAGTTAGCTACGCTTGAGGTAACTTTCAGATTCATAATTCACTTAAAAAAAAAAAAATATATATATATATATATATATATCTTTTAAAAATCATTACTAAAACATTAATGACACATGTACTAAGAAAAAAACTATCATAACAAAATTATTATCATTAATATTTTAATTTTTTTTATAGTGATTTATATATATAGTAAAATATCTATTAAATAAATAATTTCTTAAATAGATTTTTTTTTTATCTTGATAGATTAGTATCTAATGCGCTATATAAGATTAGTGGGATGATTGAAAAAAAAAGGAGATAAATTATGAATTTAAATCTCTTTTTACTATTACTACCAAATTAATATTTGTCGTTTATGGAAAAAAAAATATCATGTGCATGCAGTGTGCACCCAAAAAAGTGGTTAACTACTTATATAACTATTTTAGATATTTTGAAACGTGGTTTTTCTTGACCCACCAATCTCTCCATAAGAGAGCACATCCATATATAAGAACAATAATGGAAGAAGCCGTGCAACAAGAACATGCATAAACTTTATTTGGGGGAATATTATTCAGGTGCCATCTGGAGCAGGACTATACTTTGTGGATGTACAAGGCAAGATGCAAGATGATGCAAATTGCTCCAACTTTATTGGCACATTTTGAAAGAAAACTGTGTTAATGTTATAAAAGATGAACACTTACCACACATACATTAGCAAGTGGCAAATTCACTTGTCGTGTCAGAGCATATAGCTAGTGCACACTTATTTCCCATCTTAAGTCACCATATACATGTGCTCGGTCTTATCCGCTTCTTTTGATCGGCGTTTCTATGATAGTCTTACGTCGCTTAAGAATCAAAATCAATAATAGTTTATAAATATTCTTTTCATTCAAATCTATCTAAGATTTTTTTTACAAGAAAATATCACAATAACAGCTCATTAAACATCTAAGCAAACAATATTTCGGATAATGATACTAACGATCTATGCATACTCGAGTTTAAAATATAAGGCTGTCACATACACAAAACTCTAATTGTAGTTGTACCATCAACTATATCATGCTTATCCTCAACCTCAACATGTTTATGTCCTAAATTGATTCCACATGTCAACTTAATATGACATGAAAAATATCTTTCCAAAGTTGTATTATATATCTTGAATATTATCATCACAACAAATAGAAAATGGTACAACTAAGTGGCCTGACATATTGGAAAAGTAAAAGAAAGATAGGTATGTTTCGTTTTTATTTTATTTTATTTAGTCATACTATACCATTAGAAATTATTTTAAATGGAACTTTTTAAAGTAATTGTAATAGAGTTTAGCAATTTTTAATTATATGATGATCTATGATTAGATCTTGGTATAGTTATTTATATCATTAATGTATCTCAATTATAATTATAATTTAATGTATCTCAATGATCAATGATTAGATCTAGGTAATTATAATTTTATGTCTTTAATTAAATTTAAACTCTTATTATTATTTTATTAAAAAATAAGACATTTTATTAGAAATGAATATATACAGTGTAAATAGTTTAAGAGAAAAAGGATAATATCCCGCCGATATAAAATTATTTTACACTATAAGTTAATCATATATTTCTATTTATGATAAAATAGTTTAATTTTATAAAATTATTTTAAAAGTTATTACAATAGTAAATTATGATTAATCATGTAATAAGAACAAAATGCTCGTAGTTTAATATTCTCTCAAATCCATTTTATAAGAAATAAATAACTACTTCATGTGAAAAACATATAAATCACTTCATTTTAATTAATAGCATCATAAATTTAATTTTTATTCTAAAAATACTCACACAATTAAATAGTTACAAGTAAATAGTTTAAATGGTGACTTATATATGTAATGATACTAACTTAATCACTCATAATTCCAAGTCACAATTTCACATTTTTTCCTATCAATGATTGTTCCTCATGCAAAAAATAAATAAAAAAACTACTCCAATCTACATTCTCAACAAATGAATCAATCGTACAAGGTTGTTGTAAAGCTTGATTTTAATAATTCATAGATATTTTTTCTAAGAAACATATATAAATAAATGTTTTTAATTGAAGAGACATTTTTTTTATTTGTAGTAATCTCTTGCTAATATATATATATATATATATAAAGCTAACTACTTACCTCTACTTGTCTGTTGGAAATGCAAAGAGATGAATTGAAAATGTTAGTGGCTCGGTTGCTCATCATGTTGTTGGAAGAGTAAGACACCAACATGATGCCAATGAGACCTTTCACAAACCAAAGACATTTTCCATATTAATTGCTAGCTATTTCTGTTTTCTAACGTCCACATTGCATTCCCAATAATGATATTTCCTTTTTCTTATATATTATTTACAGCCTTTAATCCTTCAACGATCTATGAAAAACAAAAAGCAATCCTTTAATTTGTATGATGCATCATGAAGACTAGTGTCCATGCCAAGGACAGTTTCTTGATTATAAATGTTAAGAGAAAGAAAAACAATGCTCATAACCAATTCCCCTTTTCCTCTTCCTTTTAATTATCTTCTCGTTGTGCACTATAATTTTGTTGGTAGTTGCATGTAGAATCTGTAAACTTGAAGCGAACCCAATCATGGCTCCATACATGCTTATGTTTGGACATTTGACGAATATTGTCGACTAAAGTTACAAATTTGTCTCTTCATTTGAATAATTTCATCGGTTAATTAATCAAAATAGGAATTTTGAATAAGAAAATTCAGGGATGATCGAATTCTCATCAATAAATTATTTTTAAAAATATTTAGTGAGGATAAATATTTGTTTATATAATGTGTTAAGTTGTAATCGTTCTAATTAATTTATAGCATTTTGTGTAAAGTCAAAAGACTGAAAAAAAAAAATGCATGGTAAATTAACAAAAGAGTGTGAAAGAATAGAGGGGCAGGGAAGACTGAAGAGGAAGATGGACGTATAAGGAAATAGAGTCATTTGTACGTTGTAATTAATTTGGCATAGTTGGCAATAAGCCACCATAGTCAAGATTCTCATGCTTATTTTGTTGTCACAATTTGCAGCTTATCCCTTTCCTTTGGCACAGTGACCTTTCCATAGAATCATCATCATTTGAGTTTTGTATGGTGTAGTGGATCATACAAACCTACCCACAATAAAAAGGCTCTCTCATTTTCCACAACCTTCACCCCTCCTTGTGGGAATAATAATCCTTGCAAAATCCTACCCAAAGATCTTTTTGTCTTTCTTTACCCTTTTTCTTTCCTAATTAAATTGAAGAAATTTTGACTTATGGGTAACCTTGTAGGACACTGCCTCCATTTGCTTTACCCTGGTCCCTTTCTAGGTCCCTTCAGCCATTATCAAGGATTCTTTATGATTTTGGGGGCGATTTTTGTTACTTCTTCATACACAATCATATCCAAATTGGATGCAATAGCAATAAGTTTATGAATGAAAAAAAATTAGAAAAGTTTTTATAAGTTAATCATATATTATTATGTATAATAAGAAAATCATTAATTTTAATAAAATTATTTAATAGTTATATAAATTATGTAATCTTCTCCTAACATAGTTTATTCTATATCCAAGCTAGCTGACTAAGATATGAACATTGAATCACTTAATTGTAAGTTTTTTTTATTGATTTGGAAACTTTGTCATTATTGGAATTGTGTTAGTTTTACCATCAATTATTAGAAGTGATAGTTTTCATATTAAGAATAATAATTAACATGATCAAGGGTAATGTTCATTGTTTTATTTGTAAGAAAGAGATGTGATGTGATGAGCTAAGGTCTCTAATCTACTTTGATAAATCTGATTCCTTTTATAAATCAACAACTATGCGTCCAAAAAAGAAACACAGAAAACGGCATTTCTTGAATGTAGGTTTTGCCTGAAATACGGAGAAAGAGCCTGTGCCATCCTTTTCCACTTTACTACAAGAAAATGACCAAACGGATTAAACGTTTTAATTAATGTGTATAGTCTCATTTGCTTTTGAAAGGGTGCTGATTTTTTTGTTATACTAATTAATTAACAAGGAAACCGTGCCCTTATGACAACTGAAAGGGCACTGTGTTTGACATAATATATACTCCAAATTAAACAAATCAAAAGCTTCTCTTGCTAATTGATTGCTACATCTTTGCCAAGTTCAAAACGATGACCAAGTGTACATTCACACACCTTTTTATGGAATGGGTACACACTTGACACCATCTATTGTGCTACAATTTCCATACCTAGGGTTCTTTGTCCCCTGATTCCTTAATACCCTACATTAATTAACTGTTAATGAGGTTTAGGGATATTAAGAACCATCTAATCTAACTCACCTTTTCATTCTCCTAGGTTTCTGTTGACATAAAATATTCTTTTCTTATTTATTTTTTACATAAAGTATTCATCGATTTTTATTATGATTAATTTTTATAAAAAAAATTAATAGATTATTTTTAATATAAAAAAAATCTCTCTTTCTAGTTACTTCATTCACAACCCAGCTGATTTAAATCCAAAATTTCACTTAAAAATTTAAACTCTTACTAACATTTTTTTCACTTTTTTTTGTTCTTAAAACCGTACTAGAATTACATTAAGCTATAGCACAACCACAACCCATAGCTGATTTATAAGTTTGGATATTTACTGACCCTGTCCCTCAAAAATATCTTTCCACTTTTATGCTCCTAAAACACATATTAGATTTTTGTAAAGAAAAAAAAACAAATAATAGACTTGTCGCCAATCATATGCTACTTTTCATTATTCTTCTAAAATATGTTTTTAATTTCTCTAAACGAGATTATATTTAATTTTTTTAATTTTCATTTCTTATAAAATTTGGAAAATTTTAAAATGTTCACTATCATGACTTGTTAATTATGTCGCGTGCATTTAAATATATAACATTATAAATCACTTTAGAAATAAATGCTAGCATAACGTGCATTTAAGTATATATCACTTCATTATTAAGTAATAACAAAAAAATGTGGTAAAATATAAGATGACATTTTCATTTAAAAATTCATGACATTTTCTACATATAAGATGATAATTATTTCCTGTGGTAAAATACATAAAGATATGGACAAAGTTGCGTCGTCCGGTCCAATGTTTTGGTTTTGGTAAAGATAAAAACTTTAAGAAAGTCACACTCACCTCCCACTTTTTCTCTCTGTTTCTTTTTCTTTTTCGTCTGGATGTTTGATATTTGTTTTCTATTTAAAATATTAAAAAGGTTAATTAGAAAGTACAAGTAGTGCCAAAAAAAAATTATGCTGACATCCAATTATAGATTCTCATATATGAAAGTAGAGTGATTTCTAAGTCGTTGATAATCGAAACAATTTTGTGTACCCAAATTAAATTATTAATTAAAAAAATTGTTATATATATATTATTTGGCTTTTTTTAGTATCATATTTGTTACTATTAGTTAATTTTTGTGTAGTTTTAATAAGTAATTTGGGTCTACTCTGTTTATTGACACTCAAAATAAAATACTACCTTTTAAAAGTTATCACGATGTTGTTTTACAATATTACACATCTTGCATGCATATAGTTTCATGATTGTTAGAAACTTGAAATATATTAGTAGTAACGAAATTTTAAGGACGATAAAATTATAAAACCCATCAAGTACCCAAATAGATAATACTTAAGATGGGATGATCCTTACTAGGCCTGTAAATTTATGATCGAAATATTTGTTATTATCTCTCTTCTTTTGCCATTATTTTTGTATAATTTAATGATTTTTTTTATAATAATGTAAAACAATTTTTCATTATTTGTCCATCATAATTTATTATTTATAATAATTCTATTAATTTTTATGATATAAACATGTAAATGTGTGATCGAGTATAATAGATGACTATTAAACTAATTTTGATTTGGAGACTATGATATGATTACTAGGTTGAAATGAAATTATTAATTTATACTACCTGTTGAGTGAAACTTACTCCTTGTTTTGAGTTTTAAAACATATTACAAGCATTGGCATGAAAGTGGAGTGGAAGAGCAGTCAACGTAAGAGGGGGCGAAAAAAGATTGAATATCATTATCAAAGTTCAGAGTTCAGAGAGCAGACATGAGAATAGGAATCTTTTTACCCGTTTCCCCACAAAAATTACTATACCCTACTATTAGGTGAAATAATAAAAGTCACCAGTAACAAGCCCACGAACCACATGTATAAAGAAAACGCACACACACTCATGTGTCTCCAACTAGTGCTCCATTTTTTATTTTATTTTTTTGTGTGACAAAAAGTGATGGAATAGAGAGACCTCTCATTAGGTCAAGATTATCAAGCACACCATCAATGCCATGTTGAAGTCGTTAGAGACTCATCTAGATGATTATTGTATATACTCGAATAGTAAGTGTGTGAAAATATAAAGGGGATTTGGGGTTAGGAAAAAAACTTATGTGAAAATAGAAAGGAATAGGTTAAGGATTTGAATTTCACATACTCATTTTTTAATCAAATTAATTAATTAATATTTATTGATAAAAAAATATATATATGTATATTTTGCACGAATTTTACATTTTAAAATATATTTGACATAAAATTCTTATATTTAACTTAGTTAAAGATTAAAAGTGTGTTTGAATTTAAATCCATATAATTTGAATCGTGTAAGTAATTTTTGATTGTTTTTGATACATCTTGGTTTGAATATTTAATCAAACATGAATAATAGATGTTAATCTAAATTCATGCTAAATAATACAACAAGGCATTCAAACTCACGTCCATAAGAAAAATGAGAAATTTCAATGATTCAAAGTGACATAAGGGCATTTTGTATTGTACCTCAACATTTGAAACATTAATATAACTTAATCTTTATTTGAAAACCATTGTTAGACCCAATACAAAATGCATAAGATTGAGGACCAAAATTGAATCTTGAACACTCTTGTTGGCATACACGACATCTTAGGTTAAAGAGAGGGTCTAATCATTCTTCTTGGAATCATGATTCATGAGAACCTCACCTCACCTCTCCCTATACAAAGCACATACTGATGCTATATAATTCGCGGTAGTTGTAGTAAATGAGAGTAAATGAATAAACTATACAAAACGGATCGATGCATCACAAGATGCACTATTCCCAATGAAAGATAATTAAACATCTTAGTTAACAAAAGATACTTTATGCATTAATTTAGCAATAAAGGTGGGGACAATGACTGAAGTATCAGCCAACCAGAGACATACAGCACCAAATAAAAATTTGCAGTAGGCTGGAAAAAGAATAAAAAGGTGAAAAATCATGGGGCATTTTTCTTTGTTTTTCTTGGATTTGATTAAAAATGTGATTTTGTTCTGTTCTATAAAGACATCAAAAACCAAGAACAGGAATAAAATTAATTAAGAGAATAAAAAGTAGTAGTAAGTAGTAACCCATTAAAGCATTAGTAATTACAGTAACATAGTATAGTTTCAAATTCCAAATGCTATCCTAAGCTATGAATATTTTATGAACAGGTTAGGTTCATAGGTGTATCATGCATATACTCGATTGCAACCCGATCAATACACACATGTTTTGTAGAATAACATTTTGTCCTTTCGAAAGAAGAAAGCACAACTACCCACTTATATTAAAAAAACATGGAAGGGATTTTTTTATTTCTTTTTGGTTGGAACCAAACGTTCCGCTGGTAATGAAAATAGGATGACACAAGACATTTGAATAAGCATGGCAGAGTACTTTCAATACATATAAATAATATTTAAACTATAATAAGTATTTTTTTTAAAGGGTGGAAATATGCATACATCGAGGGGAGTTCAAATCCTTTAAAATTCAAGTGTCCGATGTATATGATTCACGACCCTTCCTGATATAAATACACAGACACATTTGCTAAAACTTTAAGTTGAATCAATCATGTTATTAATTAATTAGTTAAGCTAAGATAAGTTTCCCGTCAACTGGTCATCAAATACTACCTAGCATCGTTAATTTGAATATTTGATAATCCCTCCCCCAGAGAACTCTTCTTGTACCCATGAGTTATTAAGACTAATTAAATAGCGTATATTTATCCATTAATAAAAATTGCACGCACGTGCGCGTATTGGGTATGTATATGTAATTAATAAAAATATATATTTTTATGTACCAATGAGAAAGGTAAATTCAAATAGTAGTATTATAATTGTATATAAATAGCCAAGATTAAAAACTTCCCAAAATTGTATAGTAAGTAGTAACCTTTTTAAATAGTACAGACCGAAACTTGATTGGTCCAGGGTTTTGGATTTCCAAATCTGAATGCATTTATTAATTTGATCCGTAGTACTAGTAGCTACTAATAGCTAGTAATTCAAATCTCATCACATAAATCAATTTATCTATCTAAATTCGCACAATGGGTTTAATTACAAGACAATCAATGATTGACACAAAACAGTTAAACAAAGAACCATCCATGATGATGATCAGTCATCACTGTCACGATGGAATTAGTATAGTGTTAACAACAAATTAATTAATTACATGCATATTAATAGTAATAAATCGGAGTTTTAATTAAGGCTTTTGAACAATAGACATCCTGCATCAGTCCACATCATTTTTCCCACCTCAGTTACCCATGATGTCTCATGATCGTGATCCACAGAGAGAGCCTTCAAATGAATCTCTAATACTATAATCTATCTTCATTTCATTTCATTTCAATTTCAATTTAATACATTACCATGCAAGAAAGCAATCAAGTAAATAAAGCAGCAATATCATTTCATTTATTGATTTTATTGCTATTGCTACTGTTACTGTTACTGCTACATCCTCATTCTTCTTTCTTCACTTCCAGAAAAGTTGGTGCTGTGCCATCCTTGTAATTCCATACAAAAGTTAGGGCAATCATTGTGTGACGTCATCAAGATAGCAACCTCCCCTCACTAACTCAACTCATTGGGGGGTGGCGGGGAAGAGATATAAATTAGTCTATGTTTGACACCAGCTCATCTTTATCATCATCTTACTCATTTTTCATCACATATTAGAATACTGTATTTTTATTTTTTATATATCAGTATAAGCTTTTATGATATTTATTGTTAATTAGAATATTGAAATTTTTAGGTAGAATCTTGACATATTTTCCTTATAAATTTTGGCCGTTTAAATATATGGTCTTTTCCAAGAATCAAGAATGTATAATGTGAGAATCAAATCAAAACCTCTACCAATTTAATGTGCTGTGAGCAGCATATATTGAATTTTTTAAGTATAAAAATTAATAAATTTACTATATATGAAGGTTTATAAATATATAAATTATAGTTTTATATAACAAAGTATCTAATTTATGAGAATAAATTAATAAAATTTAAATACTTAATGTCAGCTTATTTACTAATCTAAAATTAAACTTACAAATATATTAAATAATAAAATTTAATAGTGACACTTATAATATAAAATAATTTTATATTATTATTGAATCACAATTTTATATAATTCAATATATTTATCATAATCGATAATTATGATTCACTTTACTAAAAAAAAAAACTTACTTTTTTTTAATGAAAAAAATTCACTTAAATACATGTAATTTATAGTACAATTTTTTTATAACAAAAATCATAAACATACGTAAATATTCATATCAAACAATAATTTGTCATAGGTAGCAGTAGCAGCAGCAACACTGTTGAGAGCAGAGCCTCTCTGTTCCACAACCCGACAAACCTTTCTCTGCTGCTGAGTGGCTCCCGCTGTAATTTTTGAGTATTTTCTCAAAACCCCTCCCTTTTCTCTCCCCTCTCACTTCCATTTATTTTCTCATCGAGGGTCCTCGGAAAGAGAGAGAAAAAAAAACACCCCCTACACAGAGAGAGACAGAGAGAACAGAGCAGAAGAAGCTAAAGAAAGAGAAAGAGAAAGCACATCACAGTTCCACAGAACCTGAACATTAATCACCAACACCAACACGATCTCAGTCTCACTTCACCACACCAACCAAACCCCCTCTTCCTCTCTTCTTCTTCCTTCTTCGTTCTCTTCTTCTTCCCTGAAACTTTCTCTCTCTACCATTTTCTCTGCACAAATGGAGATGATAGCTCTCTACAAGCTTGAATCTCGCGGGATAGTGTAGGGTTTTTTCATTTCAACTCTGTTGTTACTCTCTCGCTCTTTCTCCTCCTTCTTCTTCACTCTCTCTCTCTCTCTCTCTCTCTTCCTTTTTCTCTCTCTCTAAAACTTCCTCTGCCGGAGGATGGACTGCCAGTGCCGGAAACTGACGGTGGTGAACTTGGATCCGGAGAGGAAGCGAAGCGGAGGGTTGAGGACTAAACAGGCGGGGAGAGGATCGTGCCGTGGTAGTTAGTTTTTCCGGGAATGTGCCTCCTTTTGCTACCTCTGTTTTTTCGTGAGTGAATGCTATTGTGAGACTCCGTTGTGTTGTCGAAAAAGAAGAAAAATAAAAAGGATATACCTTTTTCACCGGTTTCGGAACCCCTTTTGAGAGATAACCAAATGGGGTTTTTGCTCAAAGAGGCTTTGAGGACTCTCTGCTCAAGGAATCGCTGGTCTTATGCCGTCTTCTGGAAGATCGGTTGCAACAATTCCAAGTGAGTTTCAAATGCTTTTGCTTTCAGCTTTGTCTCTCTCTCTCTCTGGTTTTGGTTTTGTGAGAAATTCGGGGGAATCAGGTTTGGTTGCTGGGGTTTTATTTTTCGGTTGGATGTGATTTTGATGCTTGTACTTTCTGGGGGGTTGGGGGGATCTCATGTGTGCTTAGATTCTATTTCTGGGGTTGCTTCGTTTTCAAGATAAAGTCCACATGTTAGTTCCTGTTTTGGAACTTTATATGTGCCTTTGTGCTTCTCTTCTGTTATGTTTCCAGGAATCTATGTTTTTCTAAAACATGAGTTTGCTTTTTTATTTTTAACTAAAAATAAGTTTATATGCATTGATTTGTAAAGGCACTATGTACTGATCCAGTACTGTTTGATTCTGTTTGGTCTTATCTTCTTGTTCCGGTGATAAAAAGCTGAGCTTTTTCTTCTTGAGCTAATAAGGGCTTAATATGCTAATCAGTAATCACTCATATTTGAGTATTCTGTGAAAAATCTGTTATTTTGGAGTTGTATTTAGTTAAGTTTCTGAATCAATTAGTAGTGTTACCAAAAAGGGTTTGTTTAGATCAGGATCTTAAGTGTGAAGCTCGTAATTGTGCAATGAATTATGAATTAAAGTTAAGTTTGAGCTTCAATTTATTTGTGTTTTACAGACAGAAATTAGCAATTAACAATAAAAAAAACTGCAGTTTTCTTTTCTCTTCTTTTTTCTAATCTCTTGTAAACCATTTCTTTTGTTTTTGACTTGACGTATGAATCTATTGTTGCTTATTTTCTAATATTGTATTTGCTTTTACACAATGTTTTCTAAGTTGCCGGATGGATGTTGAAATATTATGCTTTTGACTTTCTGTCCTGATTGTTGGCTATGATATTTGTGTTTGAGTTAACTGAATATGGTTTACTTGGCAGGCTGTTAATCTGGGAAGATTGCTACTATGAACCCTTGACATCTCCTTTCCCTCTACGAACAGTTGGGTCGTCTAATTTTCCTTACCGAGATGGGGAAGGATGCTGGTTTTCTTCTGAGTCTCAGCTAGGGATTCAGGAGGAGGAAAGAGTATGCGCATTGATTAACAAAATGATGGTGAATAATTCAGTCAGTATTGCTGGAGAAGGGTTGGTGCTTTTCCTTGTTTATCATTATCCTTATATTAAGTGTTTTTCTTGTCATTCCCATCTCAATCAAGTGCCACCTTTTAATGTTGACCAGGATAGTTGGACGGGCAGCATTTACAGGAAACTATCAGTGGATTCTTTTGAACAATTTCTCTAGAGATGCATATCCACCAGAGGTATGAAGTTGAAGGAGAGGCAAATAAAGTTTTGTCCGTATTCATTTTTTAACGAGTTTTTAATATTCTGCGTGTTGATCAAAATTAGTGTATATTAATGTAGTATGAAAAGTTAATGACATAAGCATCTTTATGTGTTAGTGTTTATATTCTTGGAATGGTTAAAGGCTTGGAGTAGGTGAACTTAGGAACCTCATTTTCATTGGTGTTTTCTTTGTAGGTATATCCTGAGTTGCATTACCAATTTTCAGCTGGAGTGCAGGTTAGTGATTTTATTATGCTTCACCATTTGCTATCATTTTTTTTATAATTTTATTACTGTTTCTTAATCCCAGTCTATTTTTGTTTGTAGACGGTGGCAATTATTCCTGTGCTTCCCCATGGGGTTGTTCAACTAGGTTCTTTCTTGCCTGTAAGTCTTTCTCAATTGTACTGTAATTTTGAAGAAACTTAAGATCTTGTTCACCAATGATATTGTGATGGAGAATGGGATTATGGTGAGAAGTCACAGAATTTCTCCTTGTTACCTTTGGATCACAAATGAATGCTCCATCTTAACTTAAGTCATATAACATTCATGAATCACATAATTCATGGCATAAAATGTGTCCATCCTTGAAAATTGAAAGAATGGCATGAGCTTTTTCACTCAGAGCATGTTGAAAATTCCCCAATAATTCACTCAGAATGTGTCCATGAGTCCATCCTTGAAAATTAATAAATATGTACATAGTTGAATTTTATCTGCTGCCCCAATGCTCCTTTATTAACTAATGCAGCCATTCATTCTTATTGCTGCAGATAATGGAAGATATGGGATTTGTGAATGATGTAAAGAACTTGATCTTGCAATTGGGATGTGTACCTGGTGCCCTTATATCTGAAGACTATTCAGCAAAAGTTTCTAATGAAAAATTTGCTGGACCGGTGACCATTGGTCCACCTGTCACTACTTCAAATTGCACTCCCTCTGTAGCTAATGGTTCCAACCAACTTACTAATTCTCCTCTTGCTTCAAGGCCTGTTGCTCAGCCACTTCATCCTCTACGAGGAGAAATAAATAATTACCATAACTCGAACCAGATATTTGATGGCATTTTCCAACCAAAGGCTCATTCAATGATCAAAACAAATGTCTATGGCCAACCAAAGAAGACAGTTGCTGAGGCTGAAGCTAAAGTGGTACCTACAAATTTTGATTCATGTCTGCAACAGCATTCTGTTTATAATGCTAGATCTGCATTCAATGAGTTATCTAGTTTCAATCAATCAAATCTGAGTGACTACAGCCTTAAATATAGGGAACAACAAACATCAGGTGTTGGGAGGCAAAATTTTAATCCTAACATGAATTCATCAAGTGCCTTAAATATGCCTCAGCTGAAAACAGATGGAGGCAAAATTCTTGAACAGAATCAGAGTTCTAGTAGCGGTTCACTACTTGGAGGAATCCCAATATGTAGTGGGAGTAATCTTTTGAGGGCAAATATGATTAACTGCTCAGTTTCAAATCCTCCCAAAGTATCCACTTCTGTTTTTTCTGGAATGCGCAAGGTTGGGTTTGGACTTCAAAATAACAATGCAACAACTAATGCCGGGCTTCGTTCTGTGCCTAATTTCACTAGTCAATCAGTCACCAGTCACATGAATCTAGAAGGCTCTGGTCAGAAGATTCTTCCAGTTGATTCAAAGCATGCGTGTGAGGCCTTTGCTTCAACTGATCAAAGGATGGATGATGATTTGCTTCAGGCCGCCCTTAAGATTCCATCTCTTCATCTTGAGGAGCATGTGCCTATGGGTGATCACATCCCCGGTTTTGTTCAGGATTGCCTCAATAAAGATGTTACTGATCAACATATGGTGAAAATGAATGTTAAGCACGAAGAAGCTTATGCTCAACTACCATCAGGTGATGACCTCTTTGATGTTTTAGGTGTCGATTTGAAAAGGAGGCTACTCAATGGAAACTGGAATGAGTTGCTTGCCACTGATTCAGATGTCAACACAGAACATCTAGATAAAAAGGCAACATGCATGAATTTGCAAGGTGTAGGTCCTGATAACAGTTATTCAGTTAGTGAAGCAATATCAGACAGTGGCATCTTCTCTGGAACAGGCACTGATCACCTCTTAGATGCTGTGGTTTCAAAAGCTCAATCTTCTGCAAAACAGAATTCTGATGAGATGTCTTGCAGGACAACATTGACAAGGATTAGCACTGCCTCTGTTCCCTCTCCTGCCTGCAAGCAAGTTATGTCTGATCATGTTGTCTCGAGGGGATTGTTTGATTTTCCCAAGACCGGGGTCAAAACAGCTGCTGCAGAAACAAGTTCTCTTAGGTCTGGGTGTAGCAAGGATGATGCTGGAAACTGCTCTCAAACTACTTCCATATATGGGTCTAAGCTTAGTTCATGGGTTGAGAATAGTAGTAACGTGAAACGTGAAAGCAGTGTTTCAACTGGATACTCCAAGCGACCAGACGAAGTTTGCAAATCAAGTCGTAAAAGACTTAAACCTGGAGAGAACCCTAGGCCTCGACCTAAAGATCGCCAAATGATTCAAGATCGTGTGAAAGAGTTGCGGGAAATTGTGCCAAATGGAGCAAAAGTATATATCCTTTCTTGTGCTTTCCTATGTCTCAATCCTGAACTTATACTTCACATTGGGAGACTGACTTTATTTTCTTTAATCTCTTATTACAATTCAACAGTGTAGCATAGATGCACTTCTGGAAAAGACCATCAAGCATATGCTCTTCCTGCAAAGTGTAACAAAGCATGCCGACAAGCTGAAACAGACAGGGGAATCTAAGGTATTGACATCATCCTCTTCCTTTTCTCGGCAATTCAGTTTCAGACAACTGATCTAGTTATGATATGGGAAATGTTTTCATTTTCACTGGCATTGTATTGATATGTTGATTAATAATAAGAAGAATAACATTATGTGGCAGTATTGTGAAAAGTACTCTTGTCAGTGTATATGGTAAAGAATAAGTGACTGAATCAGCATGAATATAAAAAAGAGTGAATAACTGACATAATGTTTTGCTTTATGGAAATGTTAATGAGGGGGAAAATACTGATGTTCATATTTTTTTTTTCTGAATGTGCAGATTGTTAGTAAAGAAGGTGGATTGCTATTAAAAGATAACTTTGAGGGAGGGGCTACATGGGCATACGAGGTTGGCTCGCAATCAATGGTTTGTCCAATCATTGTTGAGGATCTCAATCCTCCTCGTCAGATGCTTGTAGAGGTAATGAGTGATGCTTTATAATAATTTTTTAAATTTCATTAATCCCTTAAATGTATGTGTTAGCTCTAATCTGTTGTGTTGTTTACTTGGTTATCCTTGCAGATGCTTTGTGAGGAAAGGGGTTTCTTCCTTGAAATAGCTGACTTAATCAGAGGATTAGGTTTAACCATCTTGAAGGGGGTCATGGAAGCTCGCAATGACAAGATCTGGGCGCGCTTTGCTGTTGAGGTAATACACCAGAAAGGGAATTAAGTCAAATAACTGATCACAACTCAGAAGTTTAATGAACATCCCATAGTATACATCAGTATTAGGATAGAGTTTGTTGGAATCAAAGTGATAGAGAATGTGTCATTGTGTTGTTAGCACTCCTAGTTTGTATATTATGGTAGTCACTCTTAAATTTTGCTTTGCAGGCAAACAGGGACGTAACGAGGATGGAAATATTCATGTCACTGGTTCGTCTTTTGGATCAAACGGTGAAGGGCGGCGGTGGTGGCGTGTCTTCATCGAATGCAATTGATAACAACATGATGGTGTATCATTCTTTCCCACAGGCTACCCAGATACCAGCAACTGGTAGGCCTAGTAGTTTGCAATGAACCACCTACTTAATAGTTTCTTGGTCTGGATGTGGATGCTATTGGAAGCAGGAAATCATCCTCTCTTAAGGTGAAGAATTTAACTTCGTCTAACTAGTGTTTCATCTCATCAGTTTGGAGGGGGTGAGTTTAGTTAGTGAAGAGGAGCATATCTAGATTAATATGCATGCATTTGTATAATGTATAATGCATGTTTCTTCCACTTGGCAGTGTCTACTGATGCTTTAGGCAACTCTTGAGATAACTTGCATCCATTTTTTTTTTCCTGTGAGTAATGCCATTGGTCACTAAGTGGGATAAGGCTTTTGTTGAGTAATGCCATTGGTGTCGATGGTGTGATTCAGATGTATAGATATTGTAGGACTTTTTTTCATGCTTTTTTCTTCTTGGAGTGGTGATATTGGTTGTGTTATAATATACTCCAATTTTATTAAATATCAGCTTTGTGTTGTTTGTGTGTAGTCATGCTAAATGGTTGTGCGCGACTTTCATACTACCTCTTGTGGAGTAAAGATTAAGGAAATCTTGAACTCCAAAAAAAAATGATCACAGAACTAAGTCATGACCATTAATGCTTTATCTCCTTAAAATTGTGTTTGGCGAGGTCTAGTTTAGAAAAAGAACGGCTAAGTTAGAAAAAGGGTTATAAATATTTTCATGATTTTGTCAAATGATAGGTGAGATTTAGAATACAAATTTTTCGCAAAAATGAATATTTCATCCGGAACTCTTTTTTTATAACCAATCCGAATTCAATTATAAAATAAAATAAAATTATACTTAAATATAGATAAATTTTAATATACATGTTGGATGTTACGATTATTAATTATTATGTTAGCTCAAGGTGCCATCAAGCATCAAGCAATTGGTAATTCACGCTTAACTATCCATGCGCCAACCCAACCTTAACTAACATTGTCATGCATGACTCATGAGACAGGACGAAGTTTATTTTGGAGTTGGATTTTGTAAGGGAGGAAAATATATTCAGATATGTTGAGAAAATTGTTACTTTTAAATGTGATCGCATGAATTTGTCAGAAATTAAATTGATTTTAGATACTAAAGCTTCTCAAACTCAATCATTTTTTAAGTTTCGTAATTTGGGTTAAGTTTATCTCCCAATTTTTTATGACATGGGCACGATGAAATTATTGATATTTGAATATAATCTTTTCCTCTCGAGTTATTTCTTTATGCTATTCTTTTTTTCGAAAATAATCACTATTTCAGAATGTTGTACAAATGAAAGAAATCCTTTTTTTTTTTTTTTAAATTTTACTCTAGTCATTTATGTTATGCAAAAGGTTCAAAGACACACGCGACGGTAACAACAGCGAAACTATGGAACTTTGAGGGAAACTCTCGATCTGAGATTGATACATTTGCGGGGAGTAATGGCGTCGTCGGAATCGGATTCGGAGATGGCTCTTTCTCTTCATCTGGCGTCGGAGTCACAGCAACCGTACGTCTCCGAATTGCTATCCTTCACGCTGGATCGGCTTCACAAGGAGCCCAAACTCCTTCGCGTCGATGCCGACCGCATTCGCCGCCAAATGCAAGAGGTCGCCGTCGCCAATTACCGTTCCTTCATCGCCGCCGCCGACGCCTTGATCGCCATTCGCCACCAAGTCTCCTCCATTGACAACCACCTCGAATCTCTCGTACTTTTCTACTCTCTCTCGCCTTTTCTTGTTGTTGCTATTGGAAGTGTAGGAGCGTATTGTGCTTAGTTCCATCTGGAATTGTGATGTGTAGAAAATAACTGCTTTAGAAATTAAATCAGTTCTGTACAATAATAACTGCCATAACTGTCCCTGACTAACATAGACATGTAGAGAGATTAAATTATACTAGATTAGCTTATGCATATGTTATAAAATATCTTTTAGAGAAGTTATATGAAAGAGTTTCGACAAGTCAAATTATGGACATGCTTGGCTAAGTTTCTCCTGGAGTGCTTCTAAAAGGACAAAAAATAAGAGGAAAAAATTGAAATGAGCTTCTCCATAAGCTAAAATTAGCTTATGCATTATCTAGTTTGTAGAAGTCTCATATCTTGTATAGAAGCTATACGAGAGAGCTTCTACAAATTAGCTATTGGAGAAGCTCATTTATTTTTTATATTTTTTTTTCCTAAAAGTGCATCCAAAGAAGCTTACCAAAATAGGCCCTATGTATAAGCTAGTTTTAGCTCATGAAGAAGCTTATTTCATTTCTTCTCCTAGAAGTGTTTTTGGATAAATTTATTATCCAAACAGACCCTAAATTCAATATCATTTCCTTCTCTGTCATATTGAATTTCTTTCTGTATGTGTATGATTTTAAATAATTGTCATTTGAGTATTTATCTCCCTTCTGTCACAGATAAATGAGATCCCTAAGCTGACATCTGGATGCACTGAATTCATGGAATCTGCCGTACAGCTTTTGGAGAAGAGGAAGATGAACCAAACAATGCTAGCCAATCACAGTACTTTGCTTGACTTGCTAGAAATTCCTCAACTCATGGATACGTATGTTAAAAAAGATAGACTACTTAATTACACTAAATTTCCATGTATCATTGTTCTCACATAGTATGACAAATACTTCCTCTGAGAGAAACCTTGTAAATTCCTATGTTTTTGCAGATGTGTAAGGAATGGGAATTATGATGAAGCCCTTGATTTGGAAACATTTGTCGGAAAACTTTCAACCATGCATCCTAAGTAACTTTTTTGCTTCTTCCATGCTGTTTCCTTCCAGTTTTATACAATTTTTTTTTCATTCTTGTTACTAAATGTTTTTCTTGGGTGCAAAGATTACCAGCTATTCAAACGTTGGCTGCAGAAGTTATGCTGACCACCCAATCACTTCTTTCTCAGCTTCTGCAGAAACTTCACTCGAATATTCAGGTTAATTCAGTGATTATATTTAATATGCAAAGAAATGCCACTTGTTTTTTCTTGAATAATGTTTCTCTATGTAGTTTCTTATTACTGTATCTTCCTTTGCTAGTTACCTGAATGCCTCCGCATTATTGGATATTTACGGAGAATAGGAGTATTTAGTGAGTATGGAATGCGTTTGCTGGTGAGGTTTAATGATTTTTTTTCCATATGAACTTTCTTTGTCCTTGTTGCTTGTCTTTTACCTTGAAATTTTCAGTTTAGTTTCAGCTCCTTGATACTTTCCTTTTTCTTTCTTTTTTCTGGCTTCCATTTGACTCAACAGTTATTTATTGTCAGTTCTTAAGATGCCGAGAGGCATGGCTTACTGGTATATTCGAGGATCTGGACCAGGCGAATCCATATGAATACTTAAAAGGGATGATCAACTGTCACAGAATGCATCTTTTTGATGTTGTTAATCAATATTGAGCAATATTTGCCGATGACACATCAGGAAGTGAGGAAAACTATGATGGTAGGCTTCTATTTAGTTGGGCAATGCACCAAATTACCTCACACCTACAAACTCTGAAATTTATGCTTCCAAAGGTAACTGAAGGTGGATCACTGTCAAATATTTTGGATCAGTGCATGGTGAGCTTCTACCATCTGATTCTGGTGATTTTGAAATTGGAAGGAAACAGGATATTTGTAGAGACTTCAAACTTATGTTTCAGAAATGTGAATCACATAAGTTTTGATGCATATTAAATTTCTAGCAAGCCCCCTCCCCGTGGAAAATAGGTCAAAGAAAAAGAAAAATGCTTAAGATTGTTCTGCCTTCTATTCTCACTTAGTAAGGTGAAAATGCATTTTGATATTATATTTTAACTAATACAGCAAGAAGAAGTTACATTTAACATTCTTTTATTTTCTTTTGTAACAGTACTGTGCTATGGGACTTGGTTGGGTTGGACTAGATTTCCGAGGCTTGCTCTCATCACTTTTTGAAGAGTAAAACATGCTCCTTTTTTATTTATTTATCAGCCCAAATTGTACTTTGAGCATTTTTTAATATATAATATGGTTTCTTTACAGAGCTGTTCTCAACTTGTTCTCCAAAAATATGAGTATTGCAGTAGTGAATTTTCAGGTAAATGCAGTGAAGTTGAAATATTTTAAATGCTAGTTACTTGAAATTGATTTTATGCATTGATAATTCTGTTTATACAAAAATTCAACATCTGGCCATCTGGGTCCTTTCTTTTCCCCAGCAAGTTGCCTATTTTATGTAGTGATTATGAAGTTGATTTGTTCTCAGTTGGTCTTGGATTCACATCGGTGGGTTCCCCTGCCTGGAGGTGGATTTTCTGCACATATTATTGGTGATGAAAGTCAGGAGGATGTCACTCCACCCTCTAATTTGATGGAGCATCCACCTCTTGCTATTTTTATTAATGGTGAGTGTAGTAATTCCTTTTTCTCACACATGCTCACACACTAACTCACTCATATACAACACTTGTAAATATGGAACAAGTACAAAATGGAAACTTTCTTGGTTGATGGGTCATGTTTCAAGAATCTTAAATGAAGCTTCATAGGCTCTGTTAATCACGCATTCATGCCATACCATAGTGCTTTATAATGTATGTTTTGTTGTATATTCTTCCTTCCTCTATTGTAAACCCTTTATCCATTTGCACTAATATCTCTCTTTGATGGCTGCAGGTGTATCTGCAGCAATGAATGAACTACGTCCATGTGCCCCAATAAGTCTAAATCATGTCCTTGCCCAAGAATTGATTAAGGGATTAAGGGCAGTATCTGATTCATTGTTGCTGTACAATACAACTCGGGTGCTAAGAGCTAACGAGGCAGGGCTTTTCCTCTCACTCTGCTGGGCATTTATTGAGGTATTTTATAACTTTATAAAGTATAAGTTGATTGCTGATTCTCTTTTGAGCTGATCTGCATGTTGATTGCTTGATTTCAATGCAATGATGTCAGAGATTTGAATTTATAACCTCATGCAAACGACTCAAGCATTTCACCACTACTTCAATTCAATCCAAGTTGCTTCCTATAATACTGATTACCTTCAAATTCAATTTATAGGTTGCTTATCCTCATTGTGCAACTTGTTTTGGGCGTTGCTATCCTGGTGGAGGAACTCTTATTATGGATGCAAAGAATGTTTATGATGGAATCAGTCGCCTATTAGAGACCTCCTCTGCACGAGAACTCCCAAAACCAGTGAACAATGGAGAATCCAAGAGCGTAGCTAAGAATGGTGACCCGCCAAAAACGGAAAATGGAGAAACACCTGATGCCAAAGAATCTAAAGCTGTCAATGGGGAAAGAGGTGAACGGTGAACTGCCAAAAACGGAAAATGGAGGAACACCACCTGATGCCAAAGAATCTGAAGCCACCATCAATAGGGAAGAGTTTAACGAAGAAGGCCCTAGTTTGCAGACAGACCAGGAAGACACTAATCTTGAAAAGCCACTTGAATAATGACATTAGAGATGGACAAAGTTTTAATTTTTTATTTTGGCCCCGTTCATTTTATTCTTTATATACAGACAGGTGTTGTCAACTGTAATTATATAATGGGTTACATGATACGAATAGGCCTTAGAAAGCATTGATTGTTAGATAGAAGAACAAAGAGAGTTTTGGCAGAATACTTGTAGAGATCAATTTTGTTCTTTTGGTTTTGGGGGATGATGTAGAGATCAGAATGAAGAGTGTATTTGTATTGTTTTGTATTATGGGATTACACCATGTTTTGGACTTTTCCACGGCTAAAAATTGTTTGAATTTAATGCAAATTATATCTTCTACTAATTTAATTGTAAAAAGCTTAACCATAAAGGACACACCTCCTTGTGGTCCAACCATGTTTTTTTTATTAATATATATATATATATATATATTTTTTTTTTTTTTTGGCTTCTTAAAAAAAAAAAAAAAGGACAATTGTCACATTAGAACTTGAAAGAAATAAGTTAGAAGACGGAGGTGTATGTAAGTGAATGTCTCAATCAAATATGTCTGCTTAAAGTAAATATTTTTTTTGGTTTTTGTTAAAAAAGCGAGATCAACCATCTTAGTGCCTGTCGTTATCGAGTTTATACCAAAAAAGCCGATGCGCCGATCAAGCATATGCTCTTACTAATTAACTAGACTTTATGTTTAGAATTTGATGGTGCTTGAATGCCCAAGCCTACTAAGTAAAACCACTACTTATGATGCTCTGATCAAGGCCTCTTGATTGAACCTAAGAAATTAAACTAGTGTTGGTACATTCATTTTAATATGGACAATTTTTGTTAGTGAGAGAATTATTTATTGTAAATTTTCTTACATAATTGAGGTATGATATTTATTAAATCCATTTAAAATTTGTCTAAAATATGAAATGTGGATAATCCAGTGTAATATAGTTAATAAATAATATTGATATTTAAATATGTGATCAAAAATTTGATTTTTAACTGATGTGTGTGAAAAAATATTTATTAAAAGATGTCAATTTTTTAAACAGATTTCTATATTTAAAAGTTAATCCTTGAATCTTAATCGAGATGCATATTTCACTTAAAAAATGAATGTGACAAAAAAAAAATCAAGAAATATATTATTAACATTCTTTTTCGAAGGTAAATCATTGAGCAAAGTTGTATGAAAAGGAAGACCTAGCTAGCTCGACCACAATCTAAGTTTAGATTATATGCTGTAATGTTCAGAGGATGTTTCTACCATAAATCCAGGTGCCAGAATCGGCAACATTTTTGGTTTAAATGCCGTAGTTGATGTTCCTCCTTCACAGCCATTTATAAGTATTCTACACGCGTAGTGCAAAAAGTTCTTACTATCATCATTTCATGTAGTAGTGTTAGTGTACCACCTTAGCTATAATATTATAATATTTATAGATAGTGTAATGTGAGAGAAACAACCCATAAAAAAAAAATGTGAGAGAGACAATAATGATTCGCATTACCTAAGTAGTAGTATACAATGCATATTATAAAGTAAAACTTTTCTTATTCCAGGAGCAAATACATTAAAATTTGATCTCCTTCCTAGCATGATCGTGCGTTCATTATTTTTTTTTGTATTGCGACATTTTTACAACCCAATGATGTAATAGTCCATTGACGAGACATGTAGCCAATGAAACTGAAGCTACCAAAAAACTTACTGAATAATAAGAAGAAGAAAAAGAAAAAGAACAAGCTTAGCTTGGAAAATGGCAAAGCAAAATATCTTAGCAAGTGATATCTGTTTGATTCACGTGTTCAGTCTCTAATAACCACCCCACGTACACATGTCACCGAATATTATATCGAATTTTCCCCTAGGCATAACGATATATGCACATTTTGAAAGTTTGTAATAGCTAGCTAGAGGGGGAGTGCAACAACAAAAAGAACAATTATCTAATGTGCTCGAATCTTAGTTAACGGCCACAGTTTGATTTCAACAAAGAAACTGAGAGGGATGGATAGGATTCTGCTTAGATTGCATTTTTTTTTAAAAACATAAATAAAAATTTATGGAACTCAAAAAATGAAATGCAAAATACTTCTATCTTAACATACAAAGAATTTATTCCTGTTTTAGTAACTGGAAAATCTCACGTCGTTTAAGAAATCGAGATCAATAATATCAGATTAACATAACATTTAAGCGGATAATATTTCAAAAGATAAAATTGTGATAGTCATCAATCACTTAAAAAAAAAAAAAAAACCTCAAATATGAGCCTAAAGATACATGCGAACTTGAAGTCGGAACATATTGAATTGATATCCATCTATGTATATTCCATATGTCTACACTATATATGCATATTAATGGTTGTGTTCTATAACTCCAGCTCCTCAATCCTCTATCAACGTTATAGCTTTCACGAAACTCACGAATTCATATCACTTGGAACGTGGAGCCTCGACCACAGGCTTGTTTAACGTACGATGGAATAAAGAATAAAATGAGGAAGGGTATAGAATAAGTGAAGAAACAACTATTGAAAAATATTGAGGCATTAACATTACATCATTTCTCAAAAGAAACCCTTTTACGGCGCTCTTTTATCTGATGCATGTGTGTTGGGAATGTTTCCTTGTTTGTTTTTGGCCCAATATTGATTTATATCAATGTGTCTAATATGTCCAACACATTTGATGATAATGTACATGTCAATAGTATACCAATTATGGCAACGAATTTTGTTTTTACTTCATCAATTCACCTCATGGAAGGGAGATATTATTGAGATGTTTGGATAAATAATTTATTGAGATTGGATATTTATTTCACCCCTACATGCATTTTATATATGAAATGTGTCAATATAGGATATTATCTTTTGTAGTGTTAAAAGTTAGTATATTTCTCATATTGTTAATATGTGTTTTGATCGTAATTGATATTTTAATTACTATAATTTTACAACTCTAACGATTTATTAATGTTTTTTTTATTATCTAAATTAGAGATTATTGGATTATTTACTCGTAAATTAGCATTACGTAATTACTTAAAATAAACTCTTTGAATTAATAAATATCTCAATTATGGAGATTATTTAATCATAACAGTACTTGATTATTAAGTAGTAATTAAATATATGCTATTGGACTTTTGATGTGAATGCCCTATGATAAATTGGACTGCTATGCAGTAAAGAGTTTACTCTCATTAAACCATAAAATTGTTGTTGGATAAGATAGGTTAGTACTCATTATTGTGGGAAAACCTTAGTTTGAGTACTGGAGTAATTATCTCTCATTCTTGTCTCTCTGAGGCTAGTTCAAAATTATAAATATGAATTTATACTTTTTAAAGTTACACACATATTGCAAAAAAAAAAAATCTTCAATTAAATTGTGCTACAAAAGTATGCTATATTATACATTTTTTTAAAGCAAAAAGGCACTAAGGTGAGACTACATGTGTGCTATTGTGATCTCAACTACGTTGCCACTACAACACCCAACAACCAGAAATAATCCTGTAAGCCAAATTATCTGCACAGGCCAGCTATATTATAGATAATTGTGTGAAAAATTACAAAAAAGAAATCTTATAAAATTCAGCAAAAAAATTGATACATAAAAACTTATGGATGAGCATGTGTTGATATATTCTTTTTGGGTATCAACCAAAACTTTAAAGCTGGATGCACAAAATATCAATCCATATGCCAGTGGTATGAACTACGTACCTATCCTAGATATATAGTGAGTTACTTACTATCTAGCTGTATGACACGTCTAAGAAGGCAGGACCAAAGATAATATCTTAGAGAAAGTGTGGAGATTTTAACAAAATGGGGGTTCATGAATACATTTTGGTGCAAACCAAGTTATAGAAAGAGATCCATGTACAAGTAGAATTATTATGAGTGATAAATTTCTTTCTAAATATTTAACGCAACTAGGTACAGTATATAAGACTATAATACAATAATTGTTATTTGCTTTTCAAAGTTTCAATTGCCTAAATATGACAAAAGTAAGACAAAGAGGTGATTATATGATTGGTTCTGATTAAGAAATATTATTTTGGAAAAAGTATGGTGGTCCAAAAGAAAAATAAAAGGGATTAAGATATTTAATTAAATAAGGGAAAATAAATTTCATTTTCAATCGAGGGTTAGGAGAATCACGTTCAATATGTTTTTCATTTTCATACATCAGCTAAATCTCAAGCTAGCTATAATGGAAAGAAAGAAAAAAAATATAAATCTTTGCGATACGTTTGGGAGTTGGGAGTGAAAAAAGAGAGAAGAATAAAATAAATAAAAGATAGTAATGTTTAAACAATATTCTGTTCACGACAAAACAATTAAAGAAGAATATTCTGCTAAACCCTATATTGAGAACTTGCAATTATATATCTTAATCACGTAAGCTAAGCTCACGTACAAGGCATAGTATTTTTTTTCTTTTTATTCTCTAACTTGTATTGTACTTTTGAAGAACTTGTGTTTTTAAGACACACATTAACAAAATTCTTTTAAGAATTACATGATAATTCATAGTATCCTTTCTCTTATTGTTGGAAAGTTTTAGACAAGATTTAGTTATAACATTTTATTCCCTTTCTTTTCATTTCTTCTCTTGCATCAAAATATAAGAAATAAGAACCAATGTATTATGTATATATAGACAAAGAGTTTAACATGTCTGTACGTTAAAATAAATAAACAAACAAATCCTTAATTTTTTTATTATTTGTTAGATTATCCTTAGTTACACACTAAAATTCTCTTATTAGGTTTTTTTTACAGAACCTAATTTTTTAGTTAAAAATAGGAGGATTCGATTATCATAAAATAGATTGCATATTTTTTTTTTATGAAAGGAATAAAGATGTGGTTATTATTATTATTATTATTATTAACGACTACCCAATTACGGATTTATGGGGGCAAACAAGGCTTCAGCCCTCTCCTCCCCCTTCCCTTTTTAATATATATATATATATATATATATATATATATATATATATATATATATATATATAATAATAAAAAAATATTAATAAAAAAATTATTAAAAAATAAATTTTTAAGTTAATATTTATTTAAATTTTTTTATTAGTATACCATATTTTAATTTTATACCTATTAAATATTTGGTTTTATTACATTTTTTTATTTATTTTTTATAAGTTTTATTTTTAATAAATTAATTTGACACTTTTTATCTATAATTTTTTAAAATCTCATAAATTTTACTCTATTATTTTACTCTTATATTATATGATTGCAGATCTTATTCTCAATTTTTTTTTAAATCGAAAAATTTAATACCCATTTTTTATCTTTCTTTTTTATATAAATTTTACATTAAATTTTTTAACTCCTCCATACTTAAGTTTTCCCATCCGTCCCTGTGACTATCCATTATTATTATTATAGTAGTAATTTTGCTCCTGGCTATGATCCTGTGGACTTGATTGTCTGATATTTAAAGATATATATTAAATTCATTGCATCTTTACCTATCAATTTAATATCATGACAATTATACAGATGTATTGACTGTGAAAGCTCACATTTAATGATAACATATGAGCGTGTTTATGGGTTTGATATTCTGATCAGTTTATTTATTTATTTATTTTATTTAACAGTTACCCAAATTGGACCGTTCAATTTTTCTATGGCGATGATTGTTTTTTCGTATTAAAAAAAAAACATTTTTATAAGCGACTTTTATTTTTTCTTAATTCAGTCTAAATCAATTTGGGTCAATCATTTAATTAGAATCTCTAATTAGATATGGAGTATATGAGAATGCTCTCATGCATATTAGATCGATTTCACTAAATATTATATCAACTTCATTTTTCAACATCTCAATGTTTTTTTTTTTATAGCAAAAGCAGCATACAAGACATCACTATAAATCATTTGTAACACACCGTAATATTAGTAACGTCGCAAACTATAATACACACATACAACAAAGCTAATAAATATAATAATTACAAATATAAATTAATGAATATATGGTGACATTGACATATCTCCTCATTTACGTGCTTCTCAGCGTTATCTTATTCATTCTTTAGGCTATACTCTATTTATGGGCGACAAATTGGTAAAACAAAAATCATGTTTGGCCCTAATGATTTTTTAGATGGATCAAATTCAATAGTTATACTCTCCTCATGGCTATCATGACATAAGATAAACTCCTTCAATTATGTGTCTATCTACCTTTCTTACAAATAGACTCATTTTCTAACTTGAAATTAGAATGATCAAGATTCTCCGTGTGTATCTGTTAAGACAAAAAAATAAAATAAAATTGTTCATAACCATTTATCATGTATTGTCAAGCAAGGCAACGGTTTATCAGCCAATAATTCCCACAATGCAACCAAATTGTTCATAGCCAAGAAACTGATCGATACACATTGATTCCAAGAAAATTGCAACCAATATGTTAGAGACACACAATTCAAGGCAAGCAATCATTTTTTATTTTCAATTTTCTTTCCTCTTTCTTACAATGCACAATTAATCTCTTTTAGTTTTTAATTTTCACTACGACATAATGCGGATACAAAGACATAATGCAGACATAGAGACACAATTCAAAGCGACCAATAACTTTTTTCATTTTATATTGTGTGTTTCATAATTTCTCACCCTTTTATTGCGTTGCATTCATTGTATATTGTATGGTTTTATATTATATTCTTTACTTTTGTGTTGTTAGATCAACACTGATCCTCATGATCGATTAGTTCAGCTTACAATTACTTGATAGTAAGTGATAATTCTTCACACAAGTTTATGTAGAAACATGAATTTACTCATTATTAATTAATTTACTTGAGGCGATCTATGAATATATTTATTGTCATTTACCTACGGTAGCCAACAAAGGTGGAGTATAAAATTTATGAGCTAAATTGACTAATTTAGTAATATTAGTAACTAAAATAACTAAATAATAATTTTATTTTTATGAATCAAATCGATTGACAAATATTATTAAAGTCAGAAACTAAATCTATTAATAACATCAATTTTAAATTATTTTCCTTCAAAGAAGATAGGAAATCAAGGAAACTTGATTCTTCTGTAATTAATAAAAGAAGACAGAATTTCAATTTTATAAGCTAGGGTGGCTTGATTTTTTGGTTAATGAATATTTGTTTAAAATGGGAGGAAAACGATAAGAGAAAGATTTCATATTGGCATGCATGCATCATCCACACAGTACTATTTCTTCTACATTAGCAACTCCTGATTGAGAATAATTGTTTGCAACTGCATGGCCACTATTTCATTCCATTACGATCATTATATGAGTTTTAATTACTACACGGACCTACACTTCCGTCTTCCACGAACAATGACATTCTAACAGTGACGGATTTACGGGGACAAGCATGGCTTCAGCCCCCACCTCTCCCTTCCCTTTTTTAATATATATATATATATATATATATATATATATATATAATAAAAAATAAAAAAATTATTAAAAAATAGGTTTTTAAATTAATATTTATTTAAATTTTTTTATTAGTAAAATATATCTTAATTTTATATTTATTAAATATTTGATTTTATTATATTTTTTTATAAGTTTTATTCTTAATAAATTAATTTGACACTTTTTATCTACAATTTTTTAAAATCTCATAAATTTTACTCTATTATTTTACTTTTATATTACATGATTGCAGATTTTATTCTCAATTTTTTAAAAATCGATAAATTTAATACCCATTTTTTGTCTTTTTTTATATAAATTTTACATTAATTTTTTTTTAAAAAAAAATTTATCTTTAATTTTTGTAAAAATTTTTTTAGTCCCTCCCTACTTAAGTTCCTGGACCCGTCCCTAATTCTAAGATACAGATGATAATAGGAAATTCTTATGTCATAAATTTCATAGGGACGACTTATCCTTTTTATCAAAAGCTTTAATTACCTTGATGTTGTATAAGACGAATTTCAATAGTTTAAAAATGATAATAACTAGTAAGTCACAAATTATTACATTTCTATGTCCAAGCCTTAATTACAAGCTCATGTTAGCTTCCAAGGGACCCTTTAACCTTACCTTTTGATGTGACCGGTTTTCATTTTCTAGAAGATTGAATGAGTTGAAGTTGATGAGTTTAAGCCTCTCCTACCATGCATGATTCATATTTGTTTTTTAGCATTATATTCATATTTTAAAAAATGTTTTGAAAATTATTTAACTTATTTAACTTTAGGTCCTAGCTAGCTACTTGATGATTCCTTGTACACATTGTATTCTTTTATTGCAAAAAGATTACAGCTAGCTACAATCATCATGTATACATAAACTTTTTTAATTTTACCACCAAAAGCTGTAATCCAATAACATATTTCCATTTTTTACCACTCGAATACATCCAAGTGGGTGCAACTCTATCTTATTTTACCTTCCTGATTTAATGTGTCACACAGCAGCCAAGTGTCTCCAGCCATTAGTTTTTTTTTTGTTTTTTTTTTTTTCATTTTTCAAAGCATGTGGGCTACTTGCAATATGTAACACAATCCACACAC